>JAQPPZ010017043.1:0-1427610 GCA_028583015.1 Wollemia nobilis | reverse complement strand
ATGCACTAAACCAGTCTAGGGCACACCAAGAATCCTTAAAAGAGATAATCACGATTTTGTGAATGTGTGTGTTTAATTTTGTTTAGTGTAGACAAAAAAAATCATTAAAAACAAAGATAAAAAAAATCTACGCATTTTGTCATTTTCTCCAAAAAGCTCCAAGGATTCCCATAATCGCTTGGTCACTCAAAAATTCCCCAAAGGTGTCCATGAACCCTTTGGTGAACCCAAAAGCACCCCAAATGTGCCCATAAGTGATGCGGGACCATCCAACAAAAAATGGGAAATCTTGTATTTTTCTCTAAATTTTAGTGCATCTTGCCGGGGCCATAACTTCTCAACCGTAGCTCCGTTTGACACGAAATTTTACGGGGAGTTGGTTGGGATAATTAAATTTTTGTGTTTGTGCTTGACAGGTACATCTTTTTTTTGTTGCAGACTGCTATTCGTCTCGACGGGGACGAATTCTTTTCTGCAATTCGTCGACCACGAGACAAATTCAAATTCGTCTCTGGGAGGGACGAATTCTGTTCTGCAATTCGTCTCCCAGAGGGACGAATTCCTGTCTGCGGATTTTTAGAGCAGAAATTTAGAGACAACAGGAGAAGGTAGAGAAGAGGTAGGGATTTTCATGATCTCTGTTATATTTTTTCTGTTTCTGTTTCTATTTCTTTAATTGTTTTCATTTAATCTTGCATTGCATTAGGAAAAGTCATGTATGCTAGTTTCATTTTGTTGGATAAAACGAATCCCACACACATCACAAAACAATCTTAAACTAAGGAGTTGGTCGTAAGACCCCAGCCCTTGATCAAGACCATTGGTGGATTTCATCACCACCTTGGCTTGATTTGCATCCATTTCCCGATTGTCAACTGTTGTTAGGTGTAAATCCTGACGAAGACAGACCGAGCGTAGCTGGGGCGATTCCCATGCGCGCGAGGATAAGTTTTCTATGGTAGGTGCCATTAACGGGACAATCCCCCTTCCGTACCGCCTACGTACCACGTACCTTCTGCTCTCACGTACCTATAGTCTCCCTCTCGTAAGGGCGGGTATATAGAGAGGTTGGTATATCGGCTCTGTTTGGTATATTGAAGGGGCGACCTTTTGGGAGTTATATGAGCCGTCATAATGCATTTAAACGATCTTCAAAACCTACAAAAACAAAAACAAAACACCAAAATGCACTAAACCAGTCTAGGGCACACCAAGAATCCTTAAAAGAGATAATCACGATTTTGTGAATGTGTGTGTTTAATGCTGTTTAGTGTAGACAAAAAAAATCATTAAAAACAAAGATAAAAAAAATCTACGCATTTTGTCATTTTCTCCAAAAAGCTCCAAGGATTCCCATAATCGCTTGGTCACTCAAAAATGCCCCAAAGGTGTCCATGAACCCTTTGGTGAACCCAAAAGCACCCCAAATGTGCCCATAAGTGATGCGGGACCATCCAACAAAAAATGGGAAATCTTGTATTTTTCTCTAAATTTTAGTGCATCTTGCCGGGGCCATAACTTCTCAACCGTAGCTCCGTTTGACACGAAATTTTACGGGGAGTTGGTTGGGATAATTAAATTTTTGTGTTTGTGCTTGACAGGTACATCTTTTTTTGTTGCAGACTGCTATTCGTCTCTGACAGGGACGAATTCTTTTCTGCAATTCGTCTGACCCTGAGACGAATTCAAATTCGTCTCTGGGAGGGACGAATTCTGTTACGCAATTCGTCTCCCAGAGGGACGAATTCCTGTCTGTGGATTTTTAGAGCAGAAATTTAGAGACAACAGGAGCAGGCAGAGAAGAGGTAGGGATTTTCATGATCTCTGTTATATTTTTTCTGTTTTTGTTTCTATTTCTTTAATTGTTTTCATTTAATCCTGCATTGCATTAGGAAAAGTCATGTATGCTAGTTTCATTTTGTTGGATAAAACGAATCCCACACACATCACAAAACAATCTTAAACCAAGGAGTTGGTCGTAAGACCCCAGCCCTTGATCAAGACCATTGGTGGATTTCATCACCACCTTGGCTTGATTTGCATCCATTTCCCGATTGTCAACTGTTGTTAGGCGTAAATCCTGACGAAGATAGACCGAGCATAGCTGGGGTGATTCCCATGCGCGCGAGGATAAGTTTTCTATGGTAGGTGCCATTAACGGGACAATCCCCCTTCCGTACCGCCTACGTACCACGTACCTTCTGCTCTCACGTACCTATAGTCTCCCTCTCGTAAGGGCGGGTATATAGAGAGGTTGGTATATCGGCTTTGTTTGGTATATTGAAGGGGCGACCTTTTGGGAGTTATATGAGCCGTCATAATGCATTTAAACGATCTTCAAAACCTACAAAAACAAAAACAAAACACCAAAATGCACTAAACCAGTCTAGGGCACACCAAGAATCCTTAAAAGAGATAATCACGGTTTTGTGAATGTGTGTGTTTAATGTTGTTTAGTGTAGACAAAAAAAATCATTAAAAACAAAGATAAAAAAAATCTACGCATTTTGTCATTTTCTCCAAAAAGCTCCAAGGATTCCCATAATCGCTTGGTCACTCAAAAATTCCCCAAAGGTGTCCATGAACCCTTTGGTGAACCCAAAAGCACCCCAAATGTGCCCATAAGTGATGCAGGACCATCCAACAAAAAATGGGAAATCTTGTATTTTTCTCTAAATTTTAGTGCATCTTGTCGGGGCCATAACTTCTCAACCGTAGCTCCGTTTGACACGAAATTTTACGGGGAGTTGGTTGGGATAATTAAATTTTTGTGTTTGTGCTTGACAGGTACATCTTTTTTTTGTTGCGAGACTGCTATTCGTCTCCGACGGGGACGAATTCTTTTACGCAATTCGTCGACCCCTGAGACGAATTCAAATTCGTCTCTGGGAGGGACGAATTCCGTTACGCAATTCGTCTCCCCGGAGGGACGAATTCTGTCTGTGGATTTTTAGAGCAAAAATTCAGAGACAACAGGAGCAGGCAGAGAAGAGGTAGGGATTTTCATGATCTCTGTTATATTTTTTCTATTTTTGTTTCTATTTCTTTAATTGTTTTCATTTAATCCTGCATTGCATTAGGAAAAGTCATGTATGCTAGTTTCATTTTGTTGGATAAAACGAATCCCACACACATCACAAAACAATCTTAAACCAAGGAGTTGGTCGTAAGACCCCAGCCCTTGATCAAGACCATTGGTGGATTTCATCACCACCTTGGCTTGATTTGCATCCATTTCCCGATTGTCAACTATTGTTAGGCGTAAATCTTGACGAAGACAGACCGAGCGTAGCTGGGGTGATTCCCATGCGCGCGAGGATAAGTTTTCTATGGTAGGTGCCATTAACAGGACAATCCCCCTTCCGTACCGCCTACGTACCACGTACCTTCTGCTCTCACGTACCTATAGTCTCCCTCTCGTAAGGGCGGGTATATAGAGAGGTTGGTATATCGGCTCTGGTTGGTATATTGAAGGGGCGACCTTTTGGGAGTTATATGAGCCGTCATAATGCATTTAAACGATCTTCAAAACCTACAAAAACAAAAACAAAACACCAAAATGCACTAAACCGGTCTAGGGCACACCAAGAATCCTTAAAAGAGATAATCACGGTTTTGTGAATGTGTGTGTTTAATGTTGTTTAGTGTAGACAAAAAAAATCATTAAAAACAAAGATAAAAAAAATCTACGCATTTTGTCATTTTCTCCAAAAAGCTCCAAGGATTCCCATAATCGCTTGGTCACTCAAAAATTCCCCAAAGGTGTCCATGAACCCTTTGGTGAACCCAAAAGCACCCCAAATGTGCCCATAAGTGATGCAAGACCATCCAACAAAAAATGGGAAATCTTGTATTTTTCTCTAAATTTTAGTGCATCTTGTCGGGGCCATAACTTCTCAACCGTAGCTCCGTTTGACACGAAATTTTACAGGGAGTTGGTTGGGATAATTAAATTTTTGTGTTTGTGCTTGACAGGTACATCTTTTTTTTGTTGCGAGACTGCTATTCGTCTCTGACAGGGACGAATTCTTTTCTGCAATTCGTCTGACCCTGAGACGAATTCAAATTCGTCTCTGGGAGGGACGAATTCCGTTCTGCAATTCGTCTCCCAGAGGGACGAATTCCTGTCTGTGGATTTTTAGAGCAGAAATTCAGAGACAACAGGAGCAGGCAGAGAAGAGGTAGGGATTTTCATGATCTCTGTTATATTTTTCTATTTCTGTTTCTATTTCTTTAATTGTTTTCATTTAATCTGCATTGCATTAGGAAAAGTCATGTATGCTAGTTTCATTTTGTTGGATAAAATGAATCCCACACACATCACGAAACAATCTTAAACCAAGGAGCTGGTCGTAAGACCCCAGCCCTTGATCAAGACCATTGGTGGATTTCATCACCACCTTGGCTTGATTTGCATCCATTTCCCGATTGTCAACTGTTGTTAGGCGTAAATCCTGATGAAGACAGACCGAGCGTAGATGGGGTGATTCCCATGCGCGCGAGGATAAGTTTTCTATGGTAGGTGCCATTAATAGGACAATCCCCCTTTCGTACCACCTACGTACCATGTACCTTATGCTCTCACGTACCTATAGTCTCCCTCTCGTAAGGGCGGGTATATAGAGAGGTTGGTATATCGGCCTGGTTGGTATATTGAAGGGGCGACCTTTTGGGAGTTATATGAGCCGTCATAATGCATTTAAACGATCTTCAAAACCTACAAAAACAAAAACAAAACACCAAAATGCACTAAACCGAGTCTAGGGCACACCAAGAATCCTTAAAAGAGATAATCACGGTTTTGTGAATGTGTGTGTTTAATCTTTGTTTAGTGTAGACAAAAAAAATCATTAAAAACAAAGATAAAAAAAATCTACGCATTTTGTCATTTTCTCCAAAAAGCTCCAAGGATTCCCATAATCGCTTGGTCACTCAAAAATGCCCCAAAGGTGTCCATGAACCCTTTGGTGAACCCAAAAGCACCCCAAATGTGCCCATAAGTGATGCAGGACCATCCAACAAAAAATGGGAAATCTTGTATTTTTCTCTAAATTTTAGTGCATCTTGCTCGGGGCCATAACTTCTCAACCGTAGCTTCGTTTGACACGAAATTTTACAGGGAGCTGGTTGGGATAATTAAATTTTTGTGTTTGTGCTTGACAGGTACATCTTTTTTTTGTTGCGAGACTGCTATTCGTCTCGACGAGGGACGAATTATTTTCTACAATTCGTCGACCACGAGACGAATTCAAATTCGTCTCCGGGAGGGACGAATTGCGTTACGCAATTCGTCTCCCGGAGGGACGAATTCCTGTCCGTGGATTTTTAGAGCAGAAATTTAGAGACAACGGGAGAAGGCGAGAGAAGAGGTAGGGATTTTCATGATCTCGGTTATATTTTTTCTATTTCTGTTTCTATTTCTTTAATTGTTTTCATTTAATCCTGCATTGCATTAGGAAAAGTCATGTATGCTAGTTTCATTTTGTTGGATAAAACGAATCCCACACACATCACGAAACAATATTAAACCAAGGAGTTGGTCATAAGACCCCAGCCCTTGATCAAGACCATTGGTGGATTTCATCACCACCTTGGCTTGATTTGCATCCATTTCCCGATTGTCAACTGTTGTTAGGCATAAATCCGACGAAGACGGACCGAGCGTAGATGGGGTGATTCCCATGCGCGCGAGGATAAGTTTTCTATGGTAGGTGCCATTAACAGGACAATCCCCCTTCCGTACCGCCTACGTACCACGTACCTTCTGCTCTCACGTACCTATAGTCTCCCTCTCGTAAGGGCGGGTATATAGAGAGGTTGGTATATCGGCTCTGGTTGGTATATTGAAGGGGCGACCTTTTGGGAGTTATATGAGCCGTCATAATGCATTTAAACGATCTTCAAAACCTACAAAAACAAAAACAAAAACACCAAAATGCACTAAACCGGTCTAGGGCACACCAAGAATCCTTAAAAGAGATAATCACGATTTTGTGAATGTGTGTGTTTAATGCTGTTTAGTGTAGACAAAAAAAATCATTAAAAACAAAGATAAAAAAAATCTACGCATTTTGTCATTTTCTCCAAAAAGCTCCAAGGATTCCCATAATCGCTTGGTCACTCAAAAATGCCCCAAAGGTGTCCATGAACCCTTTGGTGAACCCAAAAGCACCCCAAATGTGTCCATAAGTGATGCAGGACCATCCAACAAAAAATGGGAAATCTTGTATTTTTCTCTAAATTTTAGTGCATCTTGCCGGGGCCATAACTTCTCAACCGTAGCTTTGTTTGACATGAAATTTTACAGGGAGTTGGTTGGGATAATTAAATTTTTCTGTTTGTGCTTGACAGGTACATCTTTTTTTGTTGCAGACTGCTATTCGTCTCTGACATGGACGAATTCTTTTCTGCAATTCGTCTGACCCTGAGACAAATTCAAATTCGTCTCTGGGAGGGACGAATTCTGTTCTGCAATTCGTCTCCCAGAAGGACGAATTCCTGTCTGCGGATTTTTAGAGCAGAAATTTAGAGACAACAGGAGAAGGCAGAGAAGAGGTAGGGATTTTCATGATCTCTGTTATATTTTTTCTATTTCTGTTTCTATTTCTTTAATTGTTTTCATTTAATCTCGCATTGCATTAGGAAAAGTCATGTATGCTAGTTTCATTTTGTTGGATAAAACGAATCCCACACACATCACAAAACAATCTTAAACTAAGGAGTTGGTCGTAAGACCCCAGCCCTTGATCAAGACCATTGGTGGATTTCATCACCACCTTGGCTTGATTTGCATCCATTTCCCGATTGTCAACTGTTGTTAGGTGTAAATCCTGACGAAGACAGACCGAGCGTAGCTGGGGCGATTCCCATGCGCGCGAGGATAAGTTTTCTATGGTAGGTGCCATTAACAGGACAATTCCCCTTCTGTACCGCCTACGTACCACATACCTTCTGCTCTCATGTACCTATAGTCTCCCTCTCGTAAGGGCGGGTATATAGAGAGGTTGGTATATCGGCCTGGCTGGTATATTGAAGGGGCGACCTTTTGGGAGTTATATGAGCCGTCATAATGCATTTAAACGATCTTCAAAACCTACAAAAACAAAAACAAAACACCAAAATGCACTAAACCAGTCTAGGGCACACCAAGAATCCTTAAAAGAGATAATCACGGTTTTGTGAATGTGTGTGTTTAATGTTGTTTAGTGTAGACAAAAAAAATCATTAAAAACAAAGATAAAAAAAATCTACGCATTTTGTCATTTTCTCCAAAAAGCTCCAAGGATTCCCATAATCGCTTGGTCACTCAAAAATGCCCCAAAGGTGTCCATGAACCCTTTGGTGAACCCAAAAGCACCCCAAATGTGCCCATAAGTGATGCGGGACCATCCAACAAAAAATGGGAAATCTTGTATTTTTCTCTAAATTTTAGTGCATCTTGTCGGGGCCATAACTTCTCAACCGTAGCTCCGTTTGACACGAAATTTTACGGGGAGTTGGTTGGGATAATTAAATTTTTGTGTTTGTGCTTGACAGGTACATATTTTTTTTGTTGCAGACTACTATTCGTCTCTGACAGGGATGAATTATTTTCTGTAATTCGTCTGACCCTGAGACGAATTCAAATTCGTCTTTGGGAGGGACGAATTCTGTTCTGCAATTCGTCTCCCAGAGGGACGAATTCCTGTCCGTGGATTTTTAGAGCAGAAATTCAGAGACAACAGGAGCAGGCAGAGAAGAGGTAGGGATTTTCATGATCTGTGTTATATTTTTTCTGTTTTTGTTTCTATTTCTTTAATTGTTTTCATTTAATCCTGCATTGCATTAGGAAAAGTCATGTATGCTAGTTTCATTTTGTTGGATAAAACGAATCCCACACACATCACAAAACAATCTTAAACCAAGGAGCTGGTCGTAAGACCCCAGCCCTTGATCAAGACCATTGGTGGATTTCATCACCACCTTGGCTTGATTTGCATCCATTTCCCAATTGTCAACTATTGTTAGGCGTAAATCCTGACGAAGATAGACCGAGCGTAGCTGGGGTGATTCCCATGCGCGCGAGGATAAGTTTTCTATGGTAGGTGCCATTAACAGGACAATCCCCCTTCCGTACCGCCT
The DNA here is from genome assembly GCA_028583015.1 of Wollemia nobilis. Taxonomy (NCBI): domain Eukaryota; kingdom Viridiplantae; phylum Streptophyta; class Pinopsida; order Araucariales; family Araucariaceae; genus Wollemia; species Wollemia nobilis. Next base: position 1,419,489 of record JAQPPZ010017043.1, on the reverse strand, counting down.
ACGTACCACGTACCTTCTACTCTCACGTACCTATAGTCTCCCTCTCGTAAGGGCGGGTATATAGAGAGGTTGGTATATCGGTCTGGCTGGTATATTGAAGGGGCGACCTTTTGGGAGTTATATGAGCCGTCATAATGCATTTAAACGATCTTCAAAACCTACAAAAACAAAAACAAAACACAAAAATGCACTAAACCAGTCTAGGGCACACCAAGAATCCTTAAAAGAGATAATCACGGTTTTGTGAATGTGTGTGTTTAATGTTGTTTAGTGTAGACAAAAAAAATCATTAAAAACAAAGATAAAAAAATCTACGCATTTTGTCATTTTCTCCAAAAAGCTCCAAGGATTCCCATAATCGCTTGGTCACTCAAAAATTCTCCAAAGGTGTCCATGAACCCTTTGGTGAACCCAAACACACCCCAAATGTGCCCATAAGTGATGCAAGACCATCCAACAAAACATGGGAAATCTTGTATTTTTCTCTAAATTTTAGTGCATCTTGCCGGGGCCATAACTTCTCAACCGTAGCTCCGTTTGACATGAAATTTTACAAGGAGTTGGTTGGGATAATTAAATTTTTGTGTTTGTGCTTGATAGGTACATATTTTTTTTGTTGCAGACTGCTATTCATCTCTGACAGGGACAAATTCTTTTCTGCAATTCGTCTGACCCTGAGACGAATTCAAATTTGTCTCCGGGAGGGACGAGTCTCGTTCCGCAATTCGTCTCCCAGAGGGACGAATTCCTGTCTGCGGATTTTCAGAGCAGAAATTCAGAGACAACAGGAGAAGGCAGAGAAGAGGTAGGGATTTTCATGATCTCCGTTATATTTTTTCTGTTTCTGTTTCTATTTCTTTAATTGTTTAAATTTAATCTTGTATTGCATTAGGAAAAGTCATGTATGCTAGTTTCATTTTGTTGGATAAAACGAATCCCACACACATCACAAAACAATCTTAAACCAAGGAGTTGGTCGTAAGACCCCAGCCCTTGATCAAGACCATTGGTGGATTTCATCACCACCTTGGCTTGATTTGCATCCATTTCCCGATTGTCAACTGTTGTTAGGCATAAATCTTGACGAAGACAGACCGAGCATAGCTGGGGAGATTCCCATGCGTGCGAGGATAAGTTTTCTATGGTAGTTGCCATTAACAGGACAATCCCCCTTTCGTACCGCCTACGTACCACGTACCTTCTGCTCTCACGTACCTATAGTCTCCCTCTCATAAGGGCGGGTATATAGAGAGGTTGGTATATCGGCCTGGTTGGTATATTGAAGGGGCGACCTTTTGGGAGTTATATGAGCCGTCATAATGCATTTAAACGATCTTCAAAACCTACAAAATCAAAAATAGAACACCAAAATGCACCAAACCAGTCTAGGGCACACCAAGAATCCTTAAAAGAGATAATCACGGTTTTGTGAATGTGTGTGTTTAATGCTGTTTAGTGTAGACAAAAAAAATCATTAAAAATAAAGATAAAAAAAATCTACGCATTTTGTCATTTTCTCCAAAAAGCTCCAAGGATTCCCATAATCGCTTGGTCACTCAAAAATGCCCCAAAGGTGTCCAAGAACCCTTTGGTGAACCCAAAAGTACCCCAAATGTGCCCATAAGTGATGCAAGACCATCCAACAAAAAATGGGAAATCTTGTATTTTTCTCTAAATTTTAGTGCATCTTGTCGGGGCCATAACTTCTCAACCGTAGCTCCGTTTGACACGAAATTTTATAGGGAGTTGGTCGGGATAATTAAATTTTTGTGTTTGTGCTTGATAGGTACATCTTTTTTTTTGTTACAGACTACTATTCATCTCTGACAGGGATGAATTATTTTCTACAATTCGTCTGACCCTGAGACGAATTCAAATTCGTCTCTGGGAGGGACGAATTCTGTTCTGCAATTCGTCTCCCCGAGGGACGAATTCCTGTCTGTGGATTTTTAGAGCAGAAATTTAGAGACAACAGGAGCAGGGAGAGAAGAGGTAGGGATTTTCATGATCTCTGTTATATTTTTTCTATTTCTGTTTCTATTTCTTTAATTGTTTTCATTTAATCCTGCATTGCATTAGGAAAATTCATGTATGCTAGTTTCAATTTGCTGGATAAAACGAATCCCACAAAAATCTTGAAACAATATTAAACCAAGGAGCTGGTCATAAGACCCCAGCCCTTGATCAAGACCATTGGTGGATTTCATCACCCCCTTGGCTTGATTTGCATCCATTTCCCGATTCTCAACTGTTGTTAGGCGTAAATCCTGATGAAGACAGACCGAGCGTAGATGGGGTGATTCCCATTCACGCGAGGATAAGTTTTCTATGGTAGGTGCCATTAATAGGACAATCCCCCTTTCGTACCGCATACGTACCATGTACCTTCTGCTATCACGTACCTATAGTCTCCCTCTCGTAAGGGCGGGTATATAGAGAGGTTGGTATATCGGCCTGGCTGGTATATTGAAGGGGCGACCTTTTGGGAGTTATATGAGCCGTCATAATGCATTTAAACGATCTTCAAAACCTACAAAAACAAAAACAAAACACCAAAATGCACTAAACCGAGTCTAGGGCACACCAAGAATCCTTAAAAGAGATAATCACGGTTTTGTGAATGTGTGTGTTTAATTCTGTTTAGTGTAGACAAAAAAAATCATTAAAAACAAAGATAAAAAAAATCTACGCATTTTGTCATTTTCTCCAAAAAGCTCCAAGGATTCCCATAATCGCTTGGTCACTCAAAAATGCCCCAAAGGTGTCCATGAACCCTTTGGTGAACCCAAAAGCACCGCAAATGTGCCCATAAGTGATGCAGGACCATCCAACAAAAAATGGGAAATCTTGTATTTTTCTCTAAATTTTAGTGCATCTTGCCGGGGCCATAACTTCTCAACCGTAGCTCCGTTTGACACGAAATTTTACAGGGAGTTGGTTGGGATAATTAAATTTTTGTGTTTGTGCTTGAAAAGTACATCTTTTTTTTGTTGCAGACTGCTATTCGTCTCTGACTGTGACGAATTATTTTCTACAATTCGTCGACCACTCGAGACGAATTCAAATTCGATCTCCGGGAGGGACGAATTCTGTTTTGCAATTTGTCTCCCGAGAGGGACGAATTCCTGTCTGCGGATTTTTAGAGCAGAAATTCAGAGACAACAGGAGCAGGAAGAGAAGAGGTAGGGATTTTCATGATCTCTGTTATATTTTTTCGGTTTCTGTTTCTATTTCTTTAATTGTTTTCATTTAATCCTGCATTGCATTAGGAAAATTCATGTATGCTAGTTTCATTTTGTTGGATAAAACGAATCCCACACAAATCATGAAACAATATTAAACCAAGGAGCTGGTCATAAGACCCCAGCCCTTGATCAAGACCATTGGTGGATTTCATCACCCCCTTGGCTTGATTTGCATCCATTTCCCGATTGTCAACTGTTGTTAGGCATAAATCCTGATGAAGACAGACCGAGCGTAGATTGGGTGATTCCCATGCACGCGAGGATAAGTTTTCTATGGTAGGTGCCATTAATAGGACAATCCCCCTTTCGTACCGCATACGTACCACGTACCTTCTGCTCTCACGTACCTATAGTCTCCCTCTCGTAAGGGCGGGTATATAGAGAGGTTGGTATATCGGCCTGGCTGGTATATTGAAGGGGCAACCTTTTGGGAGTTATATGAGCCGTCATAATGCATTTAAACGATCTTCAAAACCTACAAAAACAAAAACAGAACACCAAAATGCACCAAACCAGTCTAGGGCACACCAAGAATCCTTAAAAGAGATAATCACGGTTTTGTGAATGTGTGTGTTTAATCTTTGTTTAGTGTAGACAAAAAAATCATTAAAAATAAAGATAAAAAAAATCTACGCATTTTGTCATTTTCTCCAAAAAGCTCCAAGGATTCCCATAATCGCTTGGTCACTCAAAAATGCCCCAAAGGTGTCCAAGAACCCTTTGGTGAACCCAAAAGCACCCCAAATGTGCCCATAAGTGATGCAAGACCATCCAACAAAAAATGGGAAATCTTGTATTTTTCTCTAAATTTTAGTGCATCTTGCTGGGGCCATAACTTCTCAACCGTAGCTCCATTTGACACGAAATTTTATAGGGAGTTGGTCGGGATAATTAAATTTTTGTGTTTGTGCTTGATAGGTACATCTTTTTTTTTGTTACAGACTGCTATTCGTCTCTGACAGGGACGAATTCTTTTCTACAATTCGTCTGACCCTGAGACGAATTCAAATTCGATCTCCGGGAGGGACGAGTTGCGTTTCGCAATTCGTCTCCCAGAGGGACGAATTCCTGTCTGTGGATTTTTAGAGCAGAAATTTAGAGACAACAGGAGCAGGGAGAGAAGAGGTAGGGATTTTCATGATCTCTGTTATATTTTTTCTATTTCTGTTTCTATTTCTTTAATTGTTTTCATTTAATCCTGCATTGCATTAGGAAAATTCATGTATGCTAGTTTCATTTTGTTGGATAAAACGAATCCCACACAAATCATGAAACAATATTAAACCAAGGATCTGGTCATAAGACCCCAGCCCTTGATCAAGACCATTGGTGGATTTCATCACCCCCTTGGCTTGATTTGCATCCATTTCCTGATTGTCAACTGTTGTTAGGCGTAAATCCTGATGAAGACAGACCGAGCGTAGATGGGGTGATTCCCATGCACGCGAGGATAAGTTTTCTATGGTAGGTGCCATTAATAGGACAATCCCCCTATCGTACCGCATACGTACCATGTACCTTCTGCTATCACGTACCTATAGTCTCCCTCTCGTAAGGGCGGGTATATAGAGAGGTTGGTATATCGGCCTGGCTGGTATATTGAAGGGGCGACATTTTGGGAGTTATATGAGCCGTCATAATGCATTTAAACGATCTTCAAAACCTACAAAAACAAAAACAAAACACCAAAATGCACTAAACCAGTCTAGGGCACACCAAGAATCCTTAAAAGAGATAATCACGGTTTTGTGAATGTGTGTGTTTAATTCTGTTTAGTGTAGACAAAAAAAATCATTAAAAACAAAGATAAAAAAAATCTACGCATTTTGTCATTTTCTCCAAAAAGCTCCAAGGATTCCCATAATCGCTTGGTCACTCAAAAATGCCCCAAAGGTGTCCATGAACCCTTTGGTGAACCCAAAAGCACCGCAAATGTGCCCATAAGTGATGCAGGACCATCCAACAAAAAATGGGAAATCTTGTATTTTTCTCTAAATTTTAGTGCATCTTGCTGGGGCCATAACTTCTCAACCGTAGCTCCGTTTGACATGAAATTTTACGGGGAGTTGGTTGGGATAATTAAATTTTTGTGTTTGTGCTTGACAAGTACATCTTTTTTTTGTTGCAGACTGCTATTCGTCTCTGACAGGGACGAATTATTTTCTGCAATTCGTCTGACCCTGAGACGAATTCAAATTCGTCTCTGGGAGGGACGAATTCTATTCTGCAATTCGTCTCCCAGAGGGACGAATTCCTGTCTGTGGATTTTTAGAGCAGAAATTTAGAGACAACAGGAGCAGGCAGAGAAGAGGTAGGGATTTTCATGATCTCTGTTATATTTTTTCTATTTCTGTTTCTATTTCTTTAATTGTTTTCATTTAATCCTGCATTGCATTAGGAAAAGTCATGTATGCTAGTTTCATTTTGTTGGATAAAACGAATCCCACACACATCACAAAACAATATTAAACCAAGGAGCTGGTCATAAGACCCCAGCCCTTGATCAAGACCATTGGTGGATTTCATCACCACCTTGGCTTGATTTGCATCCATTTCCCGATTGTCAACTGTTGTTAGGCGTAAATCCTGACGAAGACGGACCGAGTGTAGCTGGGGTGATTCCCATGCGCGCGAGGATAAGTTTTCTATGGTAGGTGCCATTAACAGGACAATCCCCCTTTCGTACCACCTACGTACCATGTACCTTCTGCTCTCACGTACCTATAGTCTCCCTCTCGTAAGGGCGGGTATATAGAGAGGTTGGTATATCGGCCTGGCTGGTATATTGAAGGGGCGACCTTTTGGGAGTTATATGAGCCATCATAATGCATTTAAACGATCTTCAAAACCTACAAAAACAAAAACAAAACACCAAAATGCACTAAACCAGTCTAGGGCACACCAAGAATCCTTAAAAGAGATAATCACGGTTTTGTGAATGTGTGTGTTTAATTCTGTTTAGTGTAGACAAAAAAAATCATTAAAAACAAAGATAAAAAAATCTACGCATTTTGTCATTTTCTCCAAAAAGCTCCAAGGATTCCCGTAATCGCTTGGTCACTCCAAAATGCCCCAAAGGTGTCCATGAACCCTTTGGTCAACCCAAAAGCACCCCAAATGTGCCCATAAGTGATGCGGGACCATCCAACAAAAAATGGGAAATCTTGTATTTTTCTCTAAATTTTAGTGCATCTTGTCGGGGCCATAACTTCTCAACCGTAGCTCCGTTTGACACGAAATTTTACAGGGAGTTGGTTGGGATAATTTTAAACAAATATAATTCTATAGAGTTGTATTTCCCCAGAAATCTAGTTTTCGGGGCCAAATTCCATCATCTAGTGCCCCGAAATTAGGTTCTAAAATTGCATGCCCAATTTTTTGCACTTTTTGAGTTGTTCGGATGTCAATATCTCCTAATGTATTTAGAGTTAGGACTTGAAACTTCATTTTTGTCTTATCTATTATAAGAGGGATGCGCACACCAATTTTGGGCCCCATCCGACTCATTTTCAATTTTAGGGCTTTTTAGAGAGACATCGTCATGGTGCTCACCCGTAGCCAGGCCCAATCACGGGCGGATGCTATGGGGAATATCCAAGGAGGCACGAGTCACCTCCGTTACAATCCCAAGGATTTGGTCATACCACCTTGGTGACCTAACACACAATGCAGTCCCCTCCACACCTTAAAGGAAAGAGACTACAGGGACACCTCTTCGAGGAGCACTCCTGTTCAACATAGCACTCATCACACACCCTTCCATGAGGGGTACGAGTCATAGGAGAGCTCCCTTAGATGATCGCTATGAGCGGTCACCGCGCGATGAAGCGCTAGGTCAACATAGGGTTCGACGGGAGGAACCACATCATTACACTACCCGTCCTTCACCCCCTCTAGTTGTCAGGACTACAAAGACAAATCCAGAGCACAAGGCTCCTCAGGCGGGGCGGGCCAACTCCACCCGTTCCTTTTTCATTTATGAAAGAGAGCACGAGGAAGACCTCTACCTTCCTCGAGAGCAATATACCGTGCGAGAGCAATATGCCTCCGCACTTGCTATCTATCAGGAACACTCACTGAGGCCAAAGCCTCGAGGGAATGTTGTTACCCCCAATAGAGGGAGGTCGCCTATAGAGATCTTGGATCACTACGACCGAGATAGATATCTAGAAGAGGCATCTAGGCCTTCTAGACATGAAGCAATGAGAGCTCCCTTAGATGCTCGCTATGAGCGGTCATCGCGCGATGAAGTGCTAAGTCAACATAGGGTTCGATGGGAGGAACCACATGATTACATTATCCCTCCTTCACCCCCTCTAGTTGCCAGGACTACAAAGACAAATCCAGAGCACAAGGCTCTTTGGGTAGGGCGAGATAGCTCCGTCCATCCCTTTTTCACTTATGAAAGAGAGCACGAGGAAGACCTCTACCTTCCTCGAGAGCAATATACAGTGCGGGAGCAATATGCCTTCGCACCTGCTATCTATCAGGACCACTCACTGAGGCCAAAGCCCCGAGAGAATCTTGCTACCCCTAACAGAGGGATGTGTCCTATAGAGATCTTGGATCACTACGACCAAGATTTTTATCTAAGAGAGGCGTCTAGGCCTTCTAGACATGAGGCGGTGGGACCAACTATCGTAGAATCTATCGAATATATCACACATCTCAAGCAACTCACGCAACTTGAGCTCGAACGACTACCGTTAGAGGAACCGTACCATATTAACGAAGAGCACCTTCAGTGCCAGAAGGATGAGCTGTTCCAACACACTATGCAAGAAAGGACTCCAACCCCTCACATGCATAAGACAAAATATTTTGAGTGGCACAACCCATGGGGGGAAGATAGGTCATCGCGACCTCATCAAAAGCTACCCCCAACACCTCCTAGACAGGAGCGGGAAGCTACTCTCCCGATTCTGAAGCACCACCCCCGACGCCTCCTAGACATGAATGGGAGGCCGCTCCTATAACCAATGATGGGTGCCTTCCTCAGACATCCACCCAGGCTTATGAGCCACCCTTAGAAATTCATCAAGAAGCCTCTAAGGAATCAGAGCGCGAAGAAGAGCGGGATGAACTGCCCTACCAAGGCATGGGGGGTGCCATCTGGCCACCCCTCCATAAGCCCCAAGTTCCTCAACAAGAACCAACCAAAGAGGAGGAGTTCAAATCTCCCAATACATGCAAAGCACTAGAGCACTTAGAGTTGGTAGAGACCAAGATTTTGGAGCTCCCAAGGCCCAACTTACATAAGGCTCCTTTCGAAGAGGATCAACCTTTAACCATAGGGCTACCTGATGATGCAGTCCTCCATGTCTCAGAATCTATAGATTTTGATGAGCTATACACATTGTCCGAAGGTGAGGATGAAACAGACATAGCCCACAGCAATCACATGAGACAACATCGACATCCCATAAAATTTGAAGAAGCATGTCAACAGATAAACATAATACTAGGGCATGAGTGGCGTGTTAACCCACCGCAGTGGGACCAAGCATTACATCCACAACTTTGGGCACACAAAGAGCAACTTCCACCAAGAGACATCATAGCAACATCAGTTCCACGGGCGGACCCTGTCCTCATCTCCGTGCATAGGGCCGATCCATTCATGCCCATACCTCTAGAGCCAGATCCGGAGTGCAAAGACCATCAAGCTGGGGGTACCTCTATCCCCTAAAGAACCATAATCCAAACCAAAAAGCTCCAAGGATTATCGCAATCCCTTGGTCACCCAAAAAGCTCCAAGGATTATCGCAATCTCTTGGTCAAACCAAAAAGCTCCAAGGATTATCGCAATCTCTTGGTCACTCCAAAAGCTCCAAGGATTATCGCAATCTCTTGGTCACTCCAAAATCTCCAAGGATTATCGCAATCTCTTGGTCACCCAAAAAGCTCCAAGGATTATCGCAATCTCTTGGTCAACCCAAAAAGCTCCAAGGATTATCGCAATCTCTTGGTCAATCCAAAAAGCTCCAAGGATTATCGCAATCTCTTGGTCAATACAAAAAGCTCCAAGGATTATCGCAATCTCTTGGTCACCCAAAAAGCTCCAAGGATTATCGCAATCTCTTGGTCAACCCAAAAAGCTCCAACGATTATCGCAATCGCTTGGTCAAAAAAAAAAAAATCAAGAAATTCAAAAAAAAAAACAACAAAAATCATCAAAAACAACAAAGATTTGCATCTCAATTCTAGGCATACTCAAATTCATCAAAAAAAAAATTCATATTCTCGCACCTCATCTTCACCTTCACCAAAAACAATCCATCAAAATTACAAAAATACATAGCTGCATTAAGCATTGCATCCATACATTGCATATTTGTAGTCATACAGGTCAAAGGCACCATAGGCTGCAATAGCTCTATAGTCCATCTTGTTCCGCATTGTCTCATGTTACAAAAACAACAAAAACACCAAGCATAACTTTTACCACATCACAGTCAGTGGTCTGGGAATGTACCAAGAGTTTTCGTGATTCAGTCATCATTTTCCTCTTTAGCCATGTAGTGTACCAAGTCGAGCAGATTTTACGAAGGTAGAGTCATACTTGAAATACACCTTGTTACGTAACATCCCAACACAAATCAAAACACTAAAATTCCCAAATTGTGTGAACGAAAGACGAAACCTGCAAAATAATCTAGGTCACCACAAGCGAAACGGTTATCTTGCTCATCCCCCTGTGCGAATGACCCCTAGAATGCTGAGAGTTGGCAAAAGGACAAGCATCCTCCCTACCCAATTCCCTAAGAATCCCTAAAGTTCTCAACAGTTGCAAAACACAAAAATTTGCAAAATGTCAAAACTCAAAATTTGACAAACTATAGTGCACACATCAAAAGGCACAAACAACAGTGATTTTCATCACTCCATATCCCCAATCCCTTGCTCGAAAAAAAAAAAAATCAAAATAAACAGTGATCTCATCACTACAATAGAGCAAGTATCCCAATACAATTGAAGAAAAGAAGGGAGTTGACCTTGAATCCCTGGAACTCTCAGCATTCTATAGGTCATAAGGCAAGCTTCAGTACCAATTTGGTTGATAGCCTATCGATAACGCGGTAAACCTCCCGCATGACGATATATCTGTCACATTAACTTGCGTACGAGATCAATGTTTGCATGTGGATGAGCTAGCTTATGGCATCCTGGATTACACCGCAGATTAATCTTAGTACATACAACAAAGGAATTCGTGGAGCTAATTAGGTGATCCTCAGTACAGGTTCGGTTGAAAGCCCATCTGGCATCGGCGGTATCCTAACAAATACCACTAAATGAACTCAATTGCACACACAGGGATGTGAAATAACTTGGTCAAAAACAAGTCCGATTCATACCTTGTTCAAAAGTCTTGTAAGATAAAGTACAGTCATGGCTAGTGAGTTAAAACCGTCTGAGTCTCAGAAAACCTTAGCTACATTTCTAAACCAACTGCGCTACTTTTCATCCTTACAATACCATCAAAAAAAACAAAAAAAGAAAACCACATGTATACATACAAAGTCATGCATCACAACAATCGCCTAAAAACAAAATAACAGAGTTCTAAACAGTCCTTGGTGCCATAGCCAAACATCACAAACCCCATTCATCCATTTCATATCTGCATATCACATATAAATCAAAACCATTTGCATTCATCATAGCATATGCATCCATCAAAATAAATCAACATGCATACATCCATATTCATCAACCATCATGCACAAGATCAAAGAAAATCAAAACAACAAAAACAACAAATAAATGCAACACAAAAACAAAAAGCAATAAACATTGCCAGACACAAGTGCTCTTGCACTTAACCTCTTGGCATAGCAAAACTAATGTCGGGGTCTACATTGTCGCTATCCTACTCCCTAAGAAGGCTACCATAGCCGGACCGCTCCACGGGAAGACGGATTTTTGACAATTTCATCCCCAAACGACATCACAAAAGGGTCAAAGCCCACTCAAAAACAACAAGAAAATCAAAACAACAAAAATAGCAACACAAACAACAAAAGCAATAAACATTGCCAGACACAAGTGCTCTTGCACTTAACCTCTTGGCATAGCAAAATTGATATCGGGGTCTACATTGTCGCTATCCTACTCCCTAAGAAGGCTACCATAGCCGGACCGCTCCACGGGAAGACGGATTTTTGACAATTTCATCCCCAAACGACATCACAAAAGGGTCAAAAAAAAACAACAAGAAAACAAAACAACAAAAATGCAACACAAAAAACAAACAATAAACATTGCCAGACACAAGTGCTCTTGCACTTAACCTCTTGGCATAGCAAAATTGATGTCGGGGTTTGCATTGTCACTATCCTACTCCCGAAGAAGGCTACCATAGCCGGACCGCTCCACGGGAGGACGGATTGCCGACAATTCAATCACCAAATGGTGTCACAAAAACAACAAAAACAATACAAAATTCAACAAAAACACAACAAAAACAATGCCGGACACAAGTGCTCTCGCACTTAGCCTCTAGGCAAAGAAAATCGATGTCGAGGTCCAAATTATCGCTCTCCTAATTCCCCAAGAAGGCTATCATAGCCGGACCGCTCCACGGGAAATAGGTTTTCGACGATTTCACCTCATTATGACATCACCAAAAGGGTTAACACCCACCAAAAATAGGTCCATATGTTGGAAAAATTGCACACGCTTAACGGTAAACCCTCTAAAGGCAACCTTGCACAAGTCATCTTGGGTCAAGCGACTCGTCGCTTCTCTCACGAAGGTCATTCCCTCATCGATTCGTCGCTTGAGGGGGTAGTCACACTTAGTCACCAACCAACAATCACACACCCAATTAAGGAAAACGACATGCATTCAAAGAATCATTGACAAAGACAATCACGCTCCTGCTTGGGGCAATAAACAAGCAACAATCAAATCAATCAAACACTTGGCATTTCGTGAATCATGAACACAAGGTTCCCCCCGAGGATAAAAATGCCCTTCACTTGTTCATGAGTCGATCAATGTCCAAGTTCAAGTCACACCTCACCAAAACAGGTTAATACTTGAAATCAAATTCCTTAGCTCGTCAGAAGCAAGGATTCAAGAATGCATGCCCTTTCCATACTTGGGGCATCAAAAGTTGGTTAGGTTACCAAGAAACCCTAATCATTAGTGCTTTGGTTATCTATTTTTGCTCAGCATTGCGTCACCCGCAGCGCTTCCCAAAAAGGGGCATCTGTAGACACCAAAACAACACCAATCCGATTATGTGACTGCAAACACTGATCGCTTTGACAAACACAGCCCCAGGGGCAGCCCTCGAGAGGTTAAACAGTGGTCTTAACCACTTTCATAGCAATTTTGTAAGGTCAAGAAGCAATTTGGCACACTTGGACACTTTGCCCGATACTCGTCTCACCCGGGGACGAATTCAAAATAGAATCCGTCCCACCCCAGGACGAATTCTGAATCCGTCCCTGGGTGGGACGAATTCTAAGCTTAACGGGCAAAAAGGCAAATGGTGCCAAGTGGCAGCCCAGAACAGTCAGTTAAGGGCTCCTACCTTGCACGCATGTGTAAGTGGACAGAGGGGCCGTTAGAGGACTGTTACAAAAAGCATTTATCAAAGTTCAAGTCAATGGAGGACTCCCCTCCCTCATGGGAAGACAAGACTGCCACATGGCGCCTATGGCCAACACTTGGCTTTTGTGCTTCCCTCCCAAAAGAGACCCCTTGGGTCTATAAAAGGTGGGACTTTTCTCACCCAAAACATACGAGGTTGAAGGAGTGTTCAAGCAACGAAGTGCTTGCCGAATTGAAGACTCACTTGCATCCCCCTTTGTTCACCTTCCTACATCCACCAATCTCTTTTGCAAGGGAGGTTGTTGGGTGGCCTTTGGAAGCTCGAACCTTACTCAAATCCGACGCATGGACATCCGAACCTACCAATTCGCCGACCCCCAATCCTAAAAGGTTTTGGGCCCATCCTTGGTGGATTGGCTCCAAAATCGAGGGCCAACGGTGGGAGGCCCACTTGGGCACCCCCGCACCTCCCAAGTCCTAATTTTAGTTTTTGAGCACTTTAGATTATTTTTTAGATTGCATTATGTGTTACTAGGTCCGATTAGTCTATAATTGCAATTTTGTAGCTTTTGGTCGAGTTTAGGGTGTTTTGTATTGCTTTGTCGTTTCGCTAACTTGCGGGTGTCAAGGTCAAATTCCCGAGGGTGGAGGCCAAATTGGGAAAATCCGACCATCTGGGTCGTCCCAAAATGGCCCCAATTACCTAACCCCCCTGTTTGCGGGAGTTTTGCGAGTCCCGAGATCCGACATTGGAGCGGCGACGAGTCGGTTTCTCCTACTCGGAAGAATTCGTCCCACCCGGGGACGAATTACGATCGAAATTCGTCCCGCCCGGGGACGAATTCCGGTTTAAGGTGGATTGGCCGGTTGCCTCGGTGGCGATGGCCTTACGGTAACTTTTCTTACCTTACGTCGGGTTTTGAAGCAATTTGGATTCACTTGTTTTCATTGTTTTAGGCAAATATTCGTATGCATATTTTGTTAGTTTTAGAGAGAGAATGCTTTTCATTTGCAGCGGGTGCTACTAACGTCTTGATCATTTCTTTGTTCGCGGGAGAAGCGAGCGGAGGCGAAGAACTCATCGACATCAGCGGTGACATCATCTTGGCCCGCCCATTGCAATCGTGGGCACGCGGAAGGAGGAATCATTCAGCGATTGTAATCAAACCCTATTTGCGCTCCTAGCCCCTGAAAAGGGAGGAGGCATTATTGTAACGAGAGATCGAAGGAAATTAATGAAAGGGCTGTGTTTTCTTTATCTGATTGCGTCTCTTCCAATGTGTCTCTTTTCCGTTTCATGCAATTTACATTCCTAGGACTTAAGCGTGCTTAATTTTGAATGCAATTGCACTTGGTGTTTTCCTTTGACCGGAATCTCGTGCTTTCATCATGTCAGACTCATAATTTGCAAAGTAACTATAAATAGTATACTATAAAAAAAATGGTAAATTTTAAAGTAAATTTTATATTGAAAATAATACATGAAGTCCCTAGCCTTGAGAAAATATATATATTTAACACATAAAAATATAAAAGTTGCTAAGAAAATCACTTGCCAAATATATCCAAATACTGGAAAATGCATGCACATTTCTATCTTAACTAACATAGAGAAATTTTAGTTGCTTCGCTCATAATTGAATAAATCAAACCAATTTTAGAATAAATCATTTCCTAAAACTAGACTTGGTGACAGTTTTTCAGTTTTTATTTATTTATTATTATTATTTTTATTTGTGAAAAACATCCTAGAAGGGTGCCACTTTCGGGTAAGACCCAAGGAGGCAAGGGTATCCATTCTACCAAAAACACCTAAGACTCGAACCTGGCCTACCACCTTTGACATACTCAAGGAACAAACAAACACACAAAAACATTTAAAAATAATAATAAAAATAATAAAACAAAATAAAAAACATGCTCCTTGAGTGTGTCAAAAATAAAAGCACAACCAAACACACACACAAAAATATAAAAAAAAAAACCACATCGTGAAGCACATAGAAAAACACAAGAACAACATAAAACACAATCATGACAAAAACAACAGAACACTACAAATGAATAACCAAAAATAACATGAAAAATAAACACAACCAAAACCTAAAAAAATAAAAATAAAAATAAAAAACAACCAACAACAAACAATAAAAATAAATAAAAAATTTAGAAAACATTCACACATAAAAACACGAATTAACTCAAAAAACAAAAACACAAGAACAATAACAAAAACATAAAAAAACATAAAAAAACACAAAATAACAAAAACACAAGAACAACCAAAAACAACACAAAGAACATGAAAACAAAACAAAACAAAAGAACACACACCTTAAAAAACTAATAAAAATAAATAAAAAAGAAAAAAAATTGAACATAACAAAGACATTTCTAGACCATAATACTTTTAAGGCAAGAATCAATAGAGGAAACAAAAGAAAGAAAAGATTTAGCTAGGGAACTAAAAAAACCTGAATGAATCGAAGAGAAGAAAAAAAAAACAAGAAGAAACTAGGTACGTTCAGAACTAGAGTCATCCAAATAAATGATAGAATGAATAGCTTCCCTAATTTGTGAAGCCCACCATCTAGGAGGGTGGCCATAACAAGTAAGATTACATTTGTCCAAAGCCCAATTACCTATAGCATCAACACTCTTGTTTTTATCTCTAACCACATGATTGTAATAAACTTTCAAAAATCCCATCTGGATTAATTGAATCTTCTCAATAATTCTTTTTATTCACCAATCAACCTTATGATTCTTAGGAGTCTTGAAAATATTAATTATGAGTTCAGAGTCAGACTCAACTAACACATTTTCCCATCCAACCTTAGTAGCCTCTTGAAGGCCTTTGAGGATACCATACCCCTTAGCAAGGTTATCAAAAAGAATAACAAAATTCTTAGCAAAAGTAAAAACCAGGGAGCCATTTGAAAGTCTATCAATTCCTCCTGCACTGGCTTTTACAGGGTTCCATCTAGAGGCACCATCAGTATTGAATTTTCCAAAATCCTTAGGAGGAGGTTCCCAATTTCTTGTCCTATCGATCTTACAAATACTCGCATTCAATTTAATATGGTTTCCCTAAGAATATTTAATCTTAAATATTTGTATCACTTGATCCTATATTTGGTGCAAGTTTTGGGGGTGATTAAGGAGTTGATAGACTGATTCAGCTAAGTTTGCTATGGTCTTTTGCCAAATATAGTGAATATCCTTCCTATCTTGATTAAAAATTTGGTCGTTCCTTTCATTCCAGATATTCCAAAGAAGAATGGTAGAACCCATCCAAACTAACTACCTAATAAAATGATCAACACCCTCTTGTTTAGGCCAATCCCTCCAAAGCTATTCAAAAGTAAAAAAATTGGACCACTGTAAGCCAAGTAAAGTGGCCATTCTCCTCAATAGCTCAGAGGCTAAAGTACACTCAATAAAAATATGGCTGAGAGTTTCTACATTCTCTTCACACATTTCACATCTAAAAGGGACATGAAAACCATGCTTCATAAGTTGCTCACCAATAAGCACCCTACGATGCAATAAAATCCAAATAAAGAACCTCACCTTAGGCCAAAACTTATGAGCCCACACCTGAGAAAAGATGTCAAAATATTGGTTGGTATTATTATGGCATAAGTTCAAATAACCTTTAGCAACTGAATACTCACCCTTAGTAGTGTTGTTCCATCCAAAACAATCTTTTTCATGGGACCAAGAGAGAGATCTCATATGAAGGATACCTTGGATATCTTATCTTTGCCTTTCTAGGATTTAAATAGGCTAGTCCTCAATAGGGATCCAATATCTATCAATATTTGAATTACCAGTATGATACCGAAAATAATTAGCCACCTTTATCTAGTTAACTCGGTGGAGCTCCTCCATCCAAGACCTCCAATCAAGAAACTATGTTATCAATGGATTATGACCATCCCAAGAATCTATCAAAAAATTTACCTGTTGATCATTATGAATGATCCAAAATAATTTTTTCCTTATAAAATCCTCACCAATATTAAATACCGCTAAAATGGGAGAACCTTTGGTGGGAAGTTGATAGCGAACAAGATCTTCAGGAATTTTTTTCTTAACATATTTAGCATAGAGATTATTGGCCCAAAGAGCATTCGGGTTATGCAACATCCTCAAATATAATATAGCAGCTAAAGCTTTGTTGTTATTAATAGAATACTGGAATCCTAACCCCCCTTCATTCTTAGTAAGACATAAATTGTCTCATTTCACAAAGGCCCATTTTATTTTCTCCTTAGTACCACTCCAAAGGAATCAATGATTGATTTGATCTAGTTCTCTAAGAACAAACTTTGGTATATTCAACATGGAAGATACATAAATAGAAATAGCTTGAAGGACTGATTTTACCAAGGTGATTCTACACCCAGAAGAAATCCATTTATTGGTCCACTTTCCAATTTTCTTCTTGAATTTGTCCAACAACCAATTCCAATCTTTATTTTTCTTCCTTTGAATATTGATGGGAATACCTAAATAAGTGATCGAAAGGGAGGTCTTCTTATATATTAATTTATCCAAGACCATGGATTCCTGTCTAGTAGAGCAGTGAAAGAAAATAACTTTAGATTTGTCTTCACTGATCAACTGCCCAGTAGCCTTAGAAAAATAGTTAATGATTTTTTTAATATTAGAAGCTTCCTTAATTGTAGCTTTACCTAAAATAGTAGAGTCATCCAAAAATTTAAGATGAGAGATAGGTCTAGCTCCATGAGCAATGGTAACTCCCTCAAGTATTTTGTTTTCACTCTTTTTGGTTATAGTCCTACCCAAGCATTCAACAAGAATTATGAATAAATAAGGGGATAGCGGATCACCTTGCCTAATACCTCTAGAATATCGGAACGACTAATAAGGCCTACCATTTTTAAGGTTTTGTTCTAGTTTTAATCTTCAACAACCTTCATTAGGTGTTGTAGACTAACCGACATGACTATTAGAAGCACTTAAGGAAGGAATATTTTATGTATAAGAGATAAATAGTGGATTACTATCAAATTTCTAGCTTGTAAATATTTTGTTGTTTATGAGATTATTCACATCAATAGGCATCCCATATAAAATGTTGGCATGTGTTAACATTAGAGTTATTATTAGATTATGTTTGATTAGCTAAATTAGATGAATAAAATATTTGTTGGCCTAGGTAATTTAATTGTATTGCATTAATTCATGATTGATAAGGTTGGCCATGGTATGTTTTACGTTTTGATGAATAGGATTAGATATTTGAATATATTTAAGCTCATCGTTTAAGTACACCCATGTTATAATTTATTGCCTTCTTTTTTTCTTTGTATTTATTTAATGATACACACTGGTCAATGTTAATTGGAATTCTTTCCCCATTTTTTAAGTCTTTGATCATGTATTCATAAGCTTAAACATATTTACCTACACAAACAAAACGTTAAGTTAAAATTTATAAAAAATTAAGAGTCTACATGCATAATCATTTGGTCATAGATTGGAATAACTAACTTGTAAAATTGAGCAATTCACTTATAATTTATAGGTACTTGCTTGTAGAAAATGACTTAGAATAATTTTCCTTATGAGCACTTCACTTATAAAATGGAATGATTTTATTCCTAATGTAAGTGATTCACTTACAATTACAAACAATTCATTCACTAATTATAAACATGAAAAATTTACAATGAGAAGGGATTCATGCTAATTGTTTAGAGTAAATCATCTGAATATTTGAGAAAATTACCTTTTGGTATAATTAATTTTTAGCTTAAGATTTTTTACCTTTAAAAAATATGCATACAAGGTCATATTGAAGTTCTAATTAAGCTTTAATACTACATGAGTTGTCTGCAAAAACATCAAAATTTTGGAGTTCATGTCAAACTCATCATTGAAAAAATAACTATAAATAGTCTACTATAAAAAAATAAAATGGTAAATTTTAAATTCAATTTGAAATTAAAACTAATACATGAAGTCCGTAGTCTTGAAAAAAAAATTATATTTATCCCATAAAAATACAAAATTTGTTGAGCAAATCACTTGGCAAAGAGATCCAATTACTGGCAAATGCAAGTAAATTTCTAACTTAACTAAGATAAATTTTAGTTTCTTTGTTCACAATTGAATGAATCAAACCAATTTTATAATAAATCATTTCCTAAAGCTAGACTTGGTGAAAGTTTTCTCAAATTGACTCAATCACTTCATTTATAATTGACATAATTTTGGCATAAAAATTGAGGTATTAGGTGTAGTTTGAGGATAATGATAGGTTTTCCCACTAGATATGCTAGAAACTATATTAATTTGAGGAATTAAAATAATTTTTTAATTAAAATTTGTACCCCAAATCTAATTTCAATAAAGTAGGAATCAATCATGAATTACTTTTATTATCCTCTAGATTTAGGTTAACTTCCCATTGTTCCTCATTAAATACTCTCATGACAACCTACACTAACTTGCATTAAAAGTAAAATATAGAAGGTAATGTCTAAAAAAGCAAAGTGTGGGAAATTGAAGTGCAAAAATAAAATACATGAAATTTTAAAGGTGTAATTGATTCAAAGAAAATACATGGTTAAACTATAATGAGGAAAGTGGGTGATTAATTAATACATGAGAAGTTAAAAAACATCAATGTCCATTCATTCATAATAATATGTTATTAAAAATTAAAATATAAGATGGAGTAAAAGGGCTGTGTCACAATAGCCACACGCTTAGAAATCCATGAGTGTAATCCCACTAGTGGAATGAATAAAATATTTCCAATTTATTACAATTTTATGAGGTCAAAGCACAATGTGTAGTTTATAGATAATATCTCTAAATCCTTATGTTCTAAATATGAATACATTGGGGTACCTAAACTACCATTTATAGTAAATGTATACCCCTAAGTTACACAAGGTAACAAATAATTACTCTTTATAAGAGAAAATATTTGTGGGCATATTTAACAAAATTATGTACAACAAAATATTACATAGGCTTAGAACTATTGCAAACTAACTTAGTGTACAACCACATGTTAAAATATTACTTTCTAAGACACTATTCTTGGGATCTACACCTTCATTTTTAAATTTTCAACCATACAAATAAGAAAATTGCTTGCTTTTATGTGTGAATAACTTGTTTTTACAAGATCAATGCCTTTTCCTGAGAGCATCATGCCTAAGAGCCAATAAATAATTTTTGCTAGTAGATTTATCATTAGAACCAATCAACTTATTTTGCAAGTAAAATTATACCTATACCATATATAAACGTGTTTTGGGAGGGTTTATAACATACCTATTATCTTAATTCACTACTATATACCCCTTAAAAATTTGCAAATTCCACGGTAGTGTTACAATACTACAAAAATTTTGAGCATATTAGCACTAAGAAATAACAAGCAATTAAATTTTAATCCATCATAAAAATTTCCATAGTCAATAACTTCCACATGTTACATCTTATATATTCCACCTATGGTATATTAATATCATCACTTTGATTGGGTTGCCAAATATGCTACAAAGGTAAATTAACATTTGACACATGGCATGAATTGATTGGAATTCAATTATTATACATGTAAAAATTGATTCTAAAGTTATGTTAGGTCCATGTCAACAATAAAATCATAAAAAAAAATTATGATGTGGGAATGAAACTTTAGACTTCTTACGGTACCAAAGTGATAAACACCATAATATGTAGGAAAACATTTCCAAATATGTTGTGACCAAATAGAACTACCCACATATCTAAATCAAAATTCCAAGAATATAGGTTTCAAAATGCTTTCTCCACTATTAAAAAAATAGCTTTTAAGGAATATTAAATTACAAAACTAGCAATAAAAATCAATATTACCAAATGCCATACATATTTGCATGTTGAATTTGAAACATAAGTTATAATAAAAATAGGACAATAAATTGCACTCCAAAGAAGTAGGTATCTCGTCTACCATGAGGATTGAATATGTGATATCAATAATGCAAAAGAGTATTCATGATGGATCATATCATAATAGAAAAATAAATAAAAATAATATTATTAGGTAAGTTTGAACTTTGTATGTTTACTTTCAAGAATCTTAAAGACCATTCTACTATCTAACAAGGAAAATGGTGTTATTGTGAAGGAAAAAATACAACTTCATAAATATTAGACTCATCATAAGCCCTACATACAAAGATTAGAAGTAAAATTCCATGCCATGGTTAACCATGGAAATAAAACCTTAAACCTTATGCCTAAGATATATTTTAAATAATTCAAGTTGACTACTAGACCAAAAAATCTATTTGTAATAAAAAACAACATACCTCGTCTATGGAAAATTGCATCCAAGTGCTTAAAAAAAATCACTATGATTTCAACATAAGATATCTTGGATGCAAAAGGTAGACCATAGCCCATTCTCAATTCTCAATTCCAATACCTAGGGCATGCCATATTTGCTAATTGAATCATCATTGATTCTAAAATAAATAAAGCTATAATTAGTTGGCTTCGATACACTAATGTTTTTTAAGAGCGTAGTTTCATGGGAATGGTAGGATCTTATAGGAACTTTGTAAATAACTTCTCAAAAATTGTCTGTCCAATCACTAATTTACAAAGAAAAGAAAAAAATTCAAATGGATAGAACAATGTAAAGAGGCTTTCAAAATATTAAATAAAAGGTTGACAACTACCCAAATTCTAAATATATCTAACCCATAAGAAAATATTATATTTTGCACTGATGATTCTATTGGATCTTTTGGTGGTATTTTGATTTAGAATGAGGTAATCATAGCCTACAAGTCTCAAAATATTAAAAGGCATGAGATCAACTATGGTATCCATGACTTAAAGTTGGTTTTTGTGGTCCATGGAATTAAATTTTAGAGGTATCATTTGTCAGCGAAACCCTTTAAATTAAAGTTATTTGAGATACATATTCACCCAACCTCAATTAAATACAAGACAACATCAATGGATGGAATTCCTGGTTGAGTATAACTTCAAAATTGAATACATCAAGTCTAATAAAAACAAGATAGTAGATGTTATAAGTTAAAGTAAGAACATAGTTACTATGTCTAAATGCCATGTAAAGTTATTTTATAGGGTTAAAGAACAAAAGTAGGGCGATATTTATTGTGGTAAATGTCAAGCATAGGTTGAGCTAGAATATGATATGGGTAAGGACTTCATTATTAATAATTATCTATTGTTATTCAAAGATAGACTAGTTATCCTTGAATCATATGGATTAATAAATATTATTTTTCAAGAAGCCAATTGCACATCTTACTCTGCACATCCTTGAGAGGCTAAAATGCAAGAAAACATGATAACTTTTTATTGGTTGGGACTGAAATAGGATACTAATAATTTTATGGCTAGATGTATCGAATACCAAAAAGTAAAAGCTAAATATTTACATCCAGGTGAAAAATTCTATTCTCATGATATTATATAATAAAAATGGTAAGTCATTCCTATGGATTTCATTATTGGTATACCTAAGAACAAATTTCAACAGGATGTAATTTTTGTGGTAGTTGAAAAATTGACCAAGGTAGCACACTTTATTCCAAGAAATGTTAGGGATAATACATCCACTATAGCTAGAATTTTTTCTAAGAATATTGTGTGACTACATGGATTATTTGAAGTAATCATTTCAAATAGAGATCCTAAATTTAACATAATTTTTTGGTAAGCCTTGCATCAAGCCTTGGGTACAAAATTAAACATCAATTTTATATATCATCCAGAGAAATATGATAAAACACAAAGAATTTTATATGTCATGTAGCCTTGAGGACATGCCACACATGTATTACATGTACCATAAGACTATATGAGAGGAATACCTCTACTTAGTATAATTTACTTATAACAATAGTCATCATACTTCCTTAAGAATGGCTCCTTTTAAGGTCCTATATGGGAGATAATGTAGAAATCCTCTATCTTGGGATAATTTAAAGCATTGAGTAGTGATCGTATCAGATGCTCTAAAGGATATGGAGGAACAATTAATAATGATCTATCAATATCTCAAAGGATCCATGGATCGACAAAAGAGTTATGCTGATTTGAAAATATCACCGAGAGAATTTTCTATGGGATATAGAGTCTTCCTAAGGGTGAAATATAATAAAAGGTTAATAAAATCAACTAAAATTAATCCCATAATTTTTGGCCCTTTGAAGATAATGGAAAATATCAGTTTGGTGACCTATCAAAGATCTATAGACTTGCCCTTCCACATAAACTAGGAATATAGACTTGTCCTTCCACCTAACCTATCAAAGATCTATGTGTTAGAATAAATGAATATTCTCTTAAGTTCTATTAGGATAGACAAACTTGAGTTTCCACTCCTCCATGTGTCAGGAGAAAACTAAGTGGTGTCTTCATCAGGTTTGATGAGTTGTTGTAATCCAACAACTCTCAATGATCAACTTTACTATTTATAGAAAGTTGATCCTTGGAATAAAGCAATTAGTTCTATTTTGTTTTATCAAATCTTGTGATGTTGTGTAGTTCTAATCTTGGGAAATTCTAACATTGTACCAAAGAAGGATAAATTTTGATAGGCATTATATATTGAAGGAATTTTCATGATCTGGTTCTTAATATCTTATCTTTTGTTTTAATAAGAAAAGAGATCCTTTAAATTTTGTAGATTGCTTATTTAAATCTGCAATCTTTTTTTCTCAAAATAATATATTAAATTATAGTTTTTTCTTTGCAAAATATATTTCTTTATTTTTTTATTAGCCTCCTATTTCATCTATTTTTAGGTTCAAAATCCTCTATTCTGGACGAACACAACTTCATTTGGCTCTACATCCTCGTTGTGTATCGTCCATAGACGAAATGCATCTCTACGTATCGTCTGAGAGGAGATACTAAAAATAGCATTCCTTTTTGGTGGCCAATAAAAAAAATTATTTTTTATATAGGGTTTCGTAATATTTGCATGAAATATTCTTCTGAAGGAAGCACCACATCTTGCATCATCAAATCAATAGAATTTTGGTCTATTAAAATAAACCAGAGTCTATTTTTTTTCTCGAAATGTGGCACTTTGCCAAATTTCCATTGGTGTGCAGTTAGGTAAACGTCTTCTAAATGGCTCCTTCCCTATTATTTTCCTAATGTTTGAAGATTATTTGGATTTCCCTATTTAATATCTAATGCTTCCTCCTTTATTTTTGAAATTTGGCGCTCCAAAAATATCATAGAATTCTCTTTAAATTCATCCTATATATGCTTGAATTTATAATTCTCTGAGATATTTTTTGATCTCATGCTGCCTAACGAATTCTGATCTGAGGCTAAAGACAATGATTTTTTCTTTCATCATCTTTGGAGACAAGTCCATGTGAGTGGCGCCTTCGTGTAATGTTTTTGGAGTGCATCCATGGAATAGGAACGAGCCTTCTCTCCATGGGGAGATGTCCCTTCAAAGACATCTGTGGTGACATTTCATCATCTTCCTGGAGCAAGGCTTCTCCCCATTCAATGATGCCTCTTTAGAGACATCTCTATGTCTGGCACAAAAACTACTCAAAAATCACACCCTCTCGGCATTCTTTGGATCCTTCCCTTCGTAACACGGCAAGAAGGTATATTTTAATTATTAAAATTTAAAAACAAATTGGCTCCTTTTTTATGTAACTTTTTTACAGTGATAAGAAGCCATCCTTTCCAACATTAGGTAGCTAACCATTCAGGTAACGCATTGATAGGTTGTTATTACATTAAAATCTAATCTCAGTGTAGATAGTATAGACTTTGAAGTGTTCTTCCTCGCTTCAATTGATTTGCAGCTCAAAAGTACCTTTGATGCCATCCTCTATTCATTGTGGGAAAAGCCTATGGCAAACTCAGTGGGACAAATCTCATTTGCTGCCTCTTGTCTTCTCTGTCATCATCTTATTTCATCTATAATATGATTATTTTTTTTATATATGTTCTCTACTTAAATTTGTAACCTTCTAAAAGGGGTTTTCTATTCTTTCTTTTCAGCCTCTACTTTGGCCCGAAGTCATAAAGGACATTGTAAAATCTATAATAAAATTTAGAGGTTTTTATAGGTGCCTTTTATGCACCTATCATAGCGGGGGTTGTCTTGTGTCTTTTTTTTTCCTCCTTCATTTTTGCCTTTTTTAAAAATTTGTTAATTTAATTTAATTTCTTTTCCAAAATTTCTTTACTATAAATATAGAGATATTTAGTGGATGATAAGAATTTCTTTCCTTTCTTCCAAAAGTCTATAAAGAAATTATTTTGGTAATCAATTTGTTTATATATCTTGCTTAATTAATAAATGAATTGATTTCAATATATCTAGTCATTCCTTATTTTCTCATTAAAATATCTCTATATTAAACATCTATATATGTTCAATTTAATTTTTTGATTAATAATTTTTTTTGGCAAAGAGTATCATATTACTTAATTTTCTTAAAAGGAATTTCAATATATCTCTTTCTTAAAATTTTTAATCTTTCTAAAAAGAACATATATTTTATCTTCACTCACCAATATTGGACATCCTAAATAACTTATAGTTTCCCTCAAGTAAGGGTGGGTTATTAAGGTTCCCAATATAGGTCTGGAAGATACTAGCCTATGTTCCAAGTATCATATCTAATCAATACTTATAGTTTCCCTCTCGTAATGGCGGGTATTTGAGAAGAAAAGATATATAGGCCTGGCATATTTGTTCTATTTAAACAAACTTAAATCTCCTCAAAATACTTATAGTAATTTGGTAGCTTTGGTATATTTATTCTCATTAGCCTCGAAGTCTTATCACAAATCCTCAAATTACTTATAGTCTCCCTCTCATTAGGGTGGGTAATTTTGAGGTACTTGGTATTTCCTTCAGGCTTTTGAAACTATTTTCCATTGCATTCTATAAATTAAAGTTAAAGGGGGGAACTTTGGGTTAACTTCAATTCAAATTAACTTCAAAATGAATTCAATGAATACAATTGATCTTCTCACTCCTCATAACTACCATACATGGAAACCCAAAATTTTAAATCTCATTTCTCAGAAAGGGCTCACTCACCTATTAGAAGAAAAGCAACCTGAGTTTGATAAAGAATATGAAAGTTTTTTTCACAAAGGGAAAATGCATGAAACTATGGGTATTATTAGCTCTAATGTTCATGAAAGTTTGTGGTTTCACATTACAGATTGTAAAAATCCTCATGAAAATTGGGAGAAACTAAAATATTTGTTTGAAAAAGTAGATCAAATTAGATCAATGCAACTAGAAGCAAAACTAACAACTTTGTCTCCTGAATATTTTAGTAGTATTGTTGACTTCCTCACCAAATTCAAATAAGTCCTCACTCAATACAAAGGTATTGGGAAGAAAAATACTAACGAATAATGCATTTATCTAATTATTCATAAAATAAATGGTGTATTTCAAATATTTTCAACCACCTTTCCATCTACACAATATGCTCTTGGTGTAACCTTTAAGATGCCCTCTTTGGAAGAATTTTGTGATAGACTAACTAGGGAAGAAACAAAACTTGCAATATATGAGATATCTTCCTCTTCCTCTTCCTCCAACTCCTTAGTAGCCTCCACCTCTACTAAATAAAAATTCAAAAAGAAGGAAAGGAATCCCATAACTTGTACTCACTGTAAAAAGAATGGTCATTATGCAAATAAATGTTGAAAAATATTACAACAACTAGAGGCAACTATGAAGGATCAAAAGATAGCTAATAAAAATCAAATAGGGAAAGCCCTAAATGTTCAATGGAAAACCTCCAATTCCTCCTCTAATTACTGGGTTATATATTTTGGAGCTACTTATCACATGACTACTTCATATGAGTCATTCTCTTCTATCTCCTCTAGTTCTACATGTAGCACAAAATTCGGTGACTCTTCCTTTATCCCAGTCAAAGGAAAGGGGGACATAATCATTGATGGTGGCTCTATAAATAATATTCTCTATGTTCCAAACATTACCACAAATCTCCTCTCCATCTATCAAATTTGTACTTCTAGAAAGGGGAAAATAGTTCTCTTCTCTCCAACAAGAGTTGAGATAAGAGAATTTCAATATCCCTATTCTCTCATAGCTAAAGGATATATTGATCACAACACTCGCCTATTTCACTTCAAAGGATTTAAAAATCTAGAAGGGGCCTCCTATTTTGTGGCTCATGGAGATCTTGAAAGCAAAATTTAGCATGAAAGTTTTGGTCATCTTAGTTACAACTACCTAAAGGAACTGAGCACCCATGATATGGTAACATGTTTACCCCAAGTCTCTTCTATTGATGGATTTTTTCTTGTATGTGCTCTTGGAAAGCAACATCAAGATCCTTTTGACTCAAGTAGTTCTCTAAAATCCTCATCCCCTCTAGAACTAATCCATAGTGACTTGATGACTTTTCTTGAACCTTCATTCAAAGGAACAAAATATGCTCTAACATTTATTGATGAATTTTCTAGAAGAACTTGGGTCTACTTAATAAAAAATAAAAGTGATATTACATCCCACTTTAAAGTCTTCAAAGCCTCAGTTGAAAATCGGGCCTCTTATAAAATCAAGCAAATTTGCACTGATAATAGGGGGAATACTATAGTAATGAGTTCTCCATATTTCTATAAAGTCATGGCATCATTCATAAGTATGTTGTCTCCCATAATCCTCAAAAAATTGGTATTGCAGATATGAAAAACAAGACATTAAAAGATATGGCTAATTGCATGCTCCATTCAAGAGATCCTCCAAAAGTTGTTTGGGCTTAAGCTATTAACTGGGGCAATTATATTCAAAATCGCACACCTCATAAAGCTCTTTAACATTTAATTCCTGAAGAAGCATGGTCTGGATCAAACCCAGGTGTTTCCTTATTCAATATTTTTGGGTGTACTGCTTGGGCTCACATCCAAAAGAAGAAAATTAAGGCTCTCGTTAAGAAAAGCAAAATATTCATCTTTGTTGGTTATTATGAGAAAATGGAAGCATATAGGCTCCTTGATTCCTCAACTCATGAGGTCTTTTTTTATAGGAATATCCAATTTGATGAAACATTCCCTCAAAGAGATCTTCAATTCCCCTCTTCCTCCATTAAGCCTTCTCCTAGAGTAGAACCTCACTATTATGAAGAGCCAACTATTGAGGTTAACTTGGAAATTGATAACCAATATGAGGAACCTGTAACTCCAACTCAATGTATTTCAACTCCTTCTACTCCTTCCACTATGCCAAAATGGGCCCACATAATTTTTAAAGAAGCTACTCCTTATATCTAAAATATTCCAACTACCAGATCATCCAACCCCATAGGCACTGGTCTTGTCTGTCAGTTTATTTCCTCTGATACTCAATCATTCAAAGACACAACATGTATCAAATAATGGGATGATGCCATGGAAAACAAATTGTCTTTCTTAATAAAAAATAAAACTTGGGATTTAGTTCCCTTGCCCAAAGGAAGGAAGTTAGTTTGTTGTAAATGGATCTACAAAAAAAAAATGGGCCTACTGGAGAAATAGACAAACACAAATCTCGCCTAGTAGCAAAAGGTTTTTCTCAAATTGAAGGTATTGACTATGTAGAAACCTTTGCTCCAGTTGCTAAAATGGATTCTATTAGACTGGTTCTAACTCTGGTTGCTTCCCAAAAGTGGTATGTCTATCAAATTTATGTAAAAAGTGCTTTCTTACATGGGTACTTAAAATAAGAAATATCCATGGAACAACCTGTTGGTTTCACTCAAGACTCCTCTCTTGCTTGTAGGCTAATAAAGTCTCTCTATGGCCTCAAACAAGCCCTTAGAGCTTGGTATGAAAATATGGACTTCTTCCTTCTTTTCGTAAGTTTTTCTCATTATGAGTTTGATAACATAGTCTACATTTGGAGAAATGAAGGCAAAATAACTATTCTTGTTCTATATGTTGATGATATTCTTCTCACTAGTAGTAACTTCACTCACATTCATACTATAAAAGACTCCCTCTCTAAAAAGTTTGAAATGGTTGATCTAGGTTTAGCTCATTACTTCCTTGGGATTAAAATAAGTCAAATAGATGCAGGAATTTCCTTGTGTCAACAAAATTACACTCTAGATATTCTTCAAAGGTTTAAAATTATATATTGCAAACCTTATCCTACCCCTTTTCAATCTGGCATTCATATCAGTACTTCTTGCTCATCCCCTCTATGTGATGCAACTCTATACCATAAGCTTATAGGAAGTCTATTATACCTTACTCATACTCACCCAAATATCTCATATGTTGTTGGTCTAATATCCAGATTCTCTCATCAACCTCACTTTAGTCATTGGAAAGCAGCAAAAAGGATCCTCCGTTACTTGCAAGGCACTACGTACTTTGGGCTCCTATATAAGGGAAAACCGATGGATATCATTGGCTACAAGGATTTAGATTGGGCAGGTTTAGTAGAAGACTTATGTTCAACCTCCGGCCATGTCTTTTACCTTGGTTATTCACCAATAGCCTGGTTATGCAAGAAATAATAAGCATTAGCCTTATCTTCTACAGAGGTAGAATACAGGGCACCAATTTTATTAAGTCAGGAAACTCTATGGCTTCATAAAATTCTAAGAGAATTTGGTTTCTACCATGAGAAGCCTATAACTCTTTAGTGTGACAATAAGAGCATAATCCATATTGCACATAATCCAATTGAACATCAGTGCACCAAGCACATTGAGATACACATGCACTTCATATGACAATATATTCAGAATGGGAATATATTCCAACTGAGAATCAAATTGTAGATATCTTTACCAAGTCATTTCCTTCTCCACGTTACCTTCAACTACAAGATAAACTTGGAGTATTACAACTGCATTGACATAGAGGTCTTCCACCTCTTATTATATTTTTTGGAGAATGGTTTTTTCCCTTGTGGTATTTTTTATCATCTCTCAAATAGCATGTATATTATGAGGACAATATTCGCTATTCGAATACATACCTCTATCTTGGATATTTTTATGTGTGTGTGAAATATGGTTTTTACCAAGGGTTTTTCACCATCTATATAATATTGTAAATGAG
Organism: Wollemia nobilis; assembly: GCA_028583015.1. Classification (NCBI taxonomy): domain Eukaryota; kingdom Viridiplantae; phylum Streptophyta; class Pinopsida; order Araucariales; family Araucariaceae; genus Wollemia; species Wollemia nobilis. The sequence goes on along the minus strand of JAQPPZ010017043.1, from coordinate 1,389,574 downwards.
TACCTCATCAAACCATATTTTTGGGACTCATCATTCTTATTGTATAAGAGGATAATATTCGCCATCCGAAGACAAGCCTCTTCCTTGCTTCCTTTTTTATTGATGGTTTTTCCCATTGGGTTTTTACCATCACTTCAAAAAGAAGTTGTGATAGTTGGTTTTTCCCCAAGGGGGTTTTTTCACCAACTATATATATTGTAAATGAGTACCTCATCAGGCCATGTTGTTGAGACTCATCTTTCTTATTGTACTAAGAGGAAATTTACCATCCAAAGACAAGCCTCTTCCTTACTTCCTTTTGATTTATGGTTTTTCCCATTGGGTTTTTACGATATCTTCATAAAGAAGTTATTGTACATGAGTACCTCATTAGGCCTTGTTATCGGGACTCATTTGTACTTGTAGACACCAAAACAGCACCAATCCGATTATGTGACTACAAACACTGATCGCTTTGACAAACACAGCCCCCAGGGCAGCCCTTAGAGGTCAAACAGTGGTCCTAACCACTTTCATAGCAATTTTGTAAGGTCGGGAAGCAATTTGGCACATTTAGACACTTTGCTCAGTATTCGTCTCACCCAGGGACGAATACTAATTGGAATTCATCTCACCCAGGGATGAATTCTGAAATCGTCTCACCCAGGGATGAATTCCAAGTTTAACGGGCAAAAAGAAGAATGGTGCCAAGTGGCAGCCCAGGACAGTCAGTTGATGACTCCTGCCTCGCACACGTGTGTGGGTGGATAGATAGGCCATTAGAGGACTGTCACAAGGGTAGTTATGAGAGCCCAAGTCAATGGAGGACTCCCCTCCCTCATGGGAAGACATGACTGCCACATGGCACCTATGACCAACACATGGCATTTGTGCTTCCCTCTCAAAAGAGACCCCATGGGTCTATAAAAGGTGGGACTTTTCTCACCCAAAAGGAAATATTGAAGGAGATTTCAAGCAACGAAGTGTTGTCGAGTTGAAAACCCACTTGCATCCCCTTTGATTCACCTTCTCACATCCACCAATCTCTTTTGCAAGGGAGGTTGTTGGGTGGCTTTTGGAAGCTTGAATCTAACCCAAATCCAACATATGGACACCTGAACCAACCAATTTGTAGACATCCCAATCCTAAGAGGTTTTGGGCCCATCCCTAGTGGATTGGCACCGGAATCAAGTGCCAACGGTGGGAGGCCCACTTGGGTGCCCCCGCACTTTCTAAGTTTTAAAGCATTCTAGATTATTGTTTCAGTTTGCATATCATGTTATTCTGTTTGGTTAACTCATAGCTTCAATTTTGTAACATTTTGATCATATTTTATCATGTTTTGTGTCGCTTTGTTGTTTCACTAACTTGCAGGTGGCGATATCGAATTCTCGAGGATAGAGGCCAAATTGGGAGAATCCGACCATCTGGGTCGTCCCAAAATGGCCCCAATTACATAACCCCCCTATTTGTAGGCATTTTGCAGGTCCCGGGATTCGACATTGGAGCAGCAGCAGGTCGGCTTTTCCAACACAGAAGAATTCGTCCCACCCAGGGACGAATTGCAGTCAGAATTCGTCCTGCCTAGGGACGAATTCCAGTTGAAGGCAGATTGGCTGAATTTCTCAGTGGCAGTGGCCTCCTGGTAATATTTTCTGTCTTTTTTCAAGTTTTCAGGCCAGTTGGACTTACTTTATCCACTGTTTCAGACAAATGTTTACATGCATCTTTTGGCGATTTTAGAGAACAAACACTTTTCATGTGCAGTAGGTGCTACTGACATCTTCGTTGTTTCTTTGTTCATAGGAAGAGCAGCAGAGGTCAAAGACTCATCGACATCAGCGACGACATCATCTTGGCCCGTCCATTTCAAGTGTGGGCACGCGGAAAGAGGAACATTAAGTGATTGTAATCAAATTATTTTAACGCTCCTAGCCCCTAAAAATGGAGGAGGCGTATTTGTAACAGAGATCAAGAGATTTTAATGAAAGGGCTGTGTTTTCTCCATTTGCTTGTATCTCATTTACATGCGTCTCTTTCGTTTCATGCATTTTACATTTCTAGGACTTAAGCGCATTTGATTTTGGTTGCATCGCAATTAGTGTTTCCTTTGCCCGAAATCTCGTGCTTTCAGTGGCGATCACGGTGGGACCCTATTCCCTGGTGTTTAAAATCATAGAAACTGATTAAATTTTTGTGTTTTGTGCTTGACAGGTACATTTTTTGTTGCATACTGCTATTCGTCTCTAGCAGGGACGAATTCTGTTCTGCAATTCATCTGACCCTGGGACGAATTCAAATTCGTCTCATGGAGGGACGAATTCTGTTTTGTAATTCGTCTCCCAGAGGGACGAATTCCTTCCTACGGATTTTCAGAGCAGAAATTCAGAAGCAACTGGAGCAGGCAGAGAAGAGGTAGGGATTTTTATAATCTCTATTAAAATTTCTGTTTCTGTTTTTGTTTCTTTGACTGTTTTCATTTTATCCTGCATTACTTAGGGAAAGTCATTTATGCTTGTTTCATTTTCGCTAAATAAAATGAATCCCACACACATCACGAAACAATTTTAAACCAAGGAGCTGGTCGTAAGACCCCAGCCCTTGAGCAAGACCAACGGTGGGTTCATCACCACCTTGGCTTAGCTTTGCATCCATTTTCCCGATTGTCAATTGTTGTTAGGCGTAAATCCTGACGAAGACTGATCGAGTGCCGCTGGGGTGATTCCCATGCGCGCGAGGATAAGTTTTCTATGGTAGGTGCCATTAACAGGACAATCCCCCTTCCGTACTACCTACGTACCACGTACCTTCTGCTCTCACGTACCTATAGTCTCCCTCTCGTAAGGGCGGGTATATAGAGAGGTTGGTATATCGGCTTGGTTGGTATATTGAAGGGGCGACCATTTTGGGAGTTATATGAGCCGTCATAATGCATTTAAACGATCTTCAAAACCTACAAAAACAAAACAAAATATCAAAATACACTAAACCAGTTTAGGACACACCAATAATCCTTAAAAGAGATAATCACGGTTTGCGCATGTGTGTGTTTATTTCTGCTTAGTGTAGACAAAAAAAAAATCATCATAAACGAGATAAAAAATCTACTTAGATAGTATAGAAGCAACGCAATGGTGTATACCCGTAGCCAAGCCCAATCAAGGGCAGAAGCTCCGGAAGGTACACAAGAAGCAGGCACAAGTCACCTTCGCTTTAGTCTTGAGGACTTGGTCATACCGCCTTATCGGTCTAACCTACAAAAGAATCCAATTCAAAATCCTCGGTGGGGTATGCCTATTCAAAGCAGCCCCTTTCGAGAGGACGCCTTACATGTAGACCTTGAGGTAAACAGAGAATCGCCCTCTCAGGTTAGACATGAGTGGCCACGGCGCGACGAAGCGCTAGACAGGAAAACCATCCATTTGGAGGGACAACGTGGATATGGTATCCCTTCTTTACCTCACATCAGAACAGAGAGACAAAATCTAGAGCGTAGGGTTCTTTACACAAAATGACCTAACTCCGCCTGTCCCCTTCACACCTATGAGAGGGAGCGCGAGGAAGATCATCGCATTCCTCAAAGACAACAACATACAACGTGGGAACCTTGCGCTTCCGCACCAGCTGGACATCATGATCACCCCTTGAGGCCAGAACCTCGAGTACAGGCCGCCTACCTCGACAGAGGGAAGTGACCCCTTGAAGTTGTAGATCATCAAAATCAAGGCAAACACATAGGAGGAACATTCGAACCTCCTGAGAAAAATAGGGTAGACCAAATTGACCCGATAGTCGCCCAACATGCCACCCGTCAAGCCCAAATCATGCGGCTTAAACAAAGTCATCAGGAGATAGAGTATCAACACCGCTTGGATAGAGAGCGCATGCAACGTGAAGCGGATGAGCTACGCTATAAACTACCTGAGAGGGAGCCAACCCCTCGCATTCAAAGAGCCAAACAATATGTGAGACATAATCCGTTGGTGCAGGACAGGTCTCCACGACCTCATCAAGCTTTGCCTCCAAGACCTCATGGATTCGAGAGGGAGGCAACTCCCCGAAACAATGATGGGTACCTTCAGCGAGGGCTTGATCAGGGTCATAGGTTTCGCCCAGAGACTCCTCAAGAATTTTATGAGGAGTATGAACCAAAAGAGGAATATGTTGAAAGTCCCCATCAAGGCAGGAGGGATGCCATTCGGCCACCCCTCCATAGGCCTCCAGTTTATCATAACTTACAACGAGAGAGAACAAGAGAGGAAGAAATAAAATCTTCCGATGCATACCAAGCGCTATTGGAGCGTTTGGAGTCTGTGGAAACAAAAGCTGCTGGGCATCAAAAACCCACATTACGTCAACTCCGCAGTAATCCGGTGCATCCCTCGGTGCCTACACCTCTTTACCCCGAGCACTTCAAGTTGCCTCAATTGGCAGTTTTTAAAGGTGAAGAGGACGCACAAGAACACGTTACAAGATTTTTAAGCCAATGCTTCGGCATCCAAGATAATGACGCATTGTTGCTTAGAACATTCATAACCACATTCGCAGGCCCTGCCTCGGATTGGTTCACACAACTACCCAAACACAGCATAAGCAACTTAGATCAATTAGTAGATGCGTTTCTTGAATGCTTTGCCTTCAACACAAGGAAGAAGGCATCACTGAGTGATCTAGCGAGCCTCAAACAATTTGAGGAGGAAACAATGGCAGCATATGGGAATCGATGGAGAGCTTTGCTTTCTAAGTTACCCTACCGTCCTCCTATGTCTGATCTCACGTAGATGTTCGCAAAAAGTTGCTTAAAATCAATCTCTGGTCTATTGTTGTTGTGGCAATACGATAGCTTAGAAGAAGCTTTGGCGCAAGCCAGAGTCATAGAAGAGATTAAAATAGGTGAAGGCGCAATCGCTAAGCCTAAAAAGAAAGAGTGGAATAAAACCACTAAAACCGGGACAACGCAACCACAACACGCTGCAGTCAACCAAGTTGCGATAAATGTTCCCGTGCCTATGCAAGAAACGCAGCCCCAAAAGGCTAATTACCAGGCAGTGCCTCCTGCTTATGAAAGAGATAATAGAAGACAGGAGCAAAATTACCCGCGTCGCCCTAGACGACATTTCACCCCATATGCGGAGTCTAGGGATTCCTTATTTGACCGCTTGTCACTGGCAAATTTAGTCACTCTGCCAGAAATTCAAACTATAGACCCTAACATTCCCAAGCCTAGGGGGTACAGAGAAGAATTGTATTGTAGATTCCATAGGCGCAGAGGACATGACTTGAATGGGTGCTTGGAAATTCAAAGAACTAGTCCAGGATTTGATCGACAACAGAACATTGGTCGTGGACAACCCCATCGTGCCAAACAACCAACAAATGGGGGTATTCAAGGACCCCTTGCCTGCCCACGAGGCACAGAAAAAACCACTCCAGATTAATGAGGTGTGACAGGATCTTCCCACGTAGGGATTTGTGGGAATGATTAGCATAGTAACAAGGAACAGAAGGTACCCAGCAGTTGCCCCCGAGGTAGCTACGAGGGAAGTTCCGACAACATCGCAGCCTCAACAATGCCCAACGCAGTTGCCTCCGCCTAGACCCGAGGTCACAATACGAACCAAACTCACGCAGAGTTTGCAGACCACATCGGCTAGGCTGTCCATTTACGAGCTTATTCAATAGTCAGCACCCCATAGGGAAGCTCTTATGGACATTTTAAAAGCCATTGAATTACAGCCCCACGAAGCAAATTCTTTCAACGACTTCGTAGGACATGTGAAACGATGTACGGAGCCGGTCATCACATTCAGAGAAGATGAGGTCAAAATGATATCAAATGACATGGCAGATCCACCCCTGCACGTTATCGCATGGGTCAACGGGATTCCGTACAAGAGAGTGTTGATAGATACTGGCTCGTCCAGTAACATCATTACCACTACAGCCTTAAAACATTTGAAGCTGCCAGCCTCTCACATCACAGCCTCCACGTACACACTGCGAGCTTTCAACGATGCAATATGCTCGACAGTCGACACAGTTGTTCTGCCTATCCAGGTAGGACAAAAGACAATACCTACATTGTGCCATGTGTTGGAAGGCGAAATGGCTTATAATATACTGCTAGGGCGGCCTTGGATCAGGGACATGAAGTGTGTCCCTTCGATCGCCCACCAATGCTTAAAGTATGCTTATGAGGGAGAAATACATGTAGTCCCAATGGACTTAGAGCCCTTCAAGTATTGCAATGCGGTACAATTCATGCCTCAATCGACCCTCCCTTCAACGCATTTGGATTTTCAATTAAATCCATCTAAACAGGGTCCGATACCGCAGGCACCACTGGTGGCCAACAAGGCAAAATCCCAGCCAGGTGAGACCTCATCACCTGCTCCTTCATCATCAATGCCACCTATCATGGCCCAATAGAAGGACAAGGGAAAACAGATCGTGGAAGAGGTTAAACCCTTGGAAGAAAGGTTGCCCACAATATCAACGGTATCAACGGAGAAAACACCCAACACAACAGAAACTAAGACTCCTGAAACACCAAACATGGAATGGAGTCAAGAAGGACTACCATTTCCTCCCACCCAATCATCAACAATCACTGTTGAAATGGCCAGTACGGGCTTGGGGGAATATTTGGTACAAAATGTTGTGGCGACGCCAGCATTGGAGTCAGTACAAGACATGGGAAGACCTCGCCTTCCCATAGGGACAATTGTTCCTCTAGGCTACCCTCCAAACCAGACAAATTTCGTGTATGGGGGCCTTGATCATGGTCTTGAACCATGCCAACAAAAGGAAGCAGACGAAGAGCCTTTTGTTGAAAACATCAACTATCTGTCAAACCCAGATTTTGCCCTAAAATATCTCGGCCAATGCAATTGGCATGGATACGAGCTAGGCGAGATATGAGCAAGGGATGTGGATCCTTTGCCAACCAAGATATCAGATGCCATATGACAAGTCAGGGGTAGGGTTCAACCATCCCCTGCCATTAGACATCTTGGTTGAAAATATGCAAGGCCTAGAAATAGGCAACAAGGGGGGATTGGCATTAGACCCTTATGCCAATCCAAATATAGAATACACATTGGGAGACTACCTCCCATGGTCAACAAACACCCCTGGAAATAGCAGTAATCCCTCTCCTTTGCTAGAGAGAGGCGAAAGTTCGGACAGTGGTCCTCAAAGAGAAAACCAACGGCTGTCGGACATCTTTCTGAAGCTGTTCCCCTTAGAGATTCTAGATGAAACAACACAACATCAAGAGAATCAGGTCCCTCCACCAAGAGTGGAACAACCACAATGGGACCAGATTAACTTGCTGGAACAAGGAGGATCCTCAACGCCGCAAGCAACAGTTGCTGAAGAGGATGAACATTTTTGGGTCTTCGAAAGTGATTCAGAAGATGAGACTGAAATGGACTATCTCAGACATGCGCGACGACATCACCATGCTTTAACCCATGAAGATCTAATGGGACAGATGGGCATACGGTTAGGGCATGAATGGTGGGTAGACCCTGCAAGGTGGGACCAAGTATTGGATCCATGGCTCCAAATTCAAGATGAGCATCGTCCACCTCGAGATCCCATCATGACACCAGTGCCGAGAAAAGACCCTGCCATCCTTTTCACAAATAGGGACAAATTCGCACCTAGGGAAGATCCATTCATGCCCGTTCCCGTAGAGCCAGATCCAGAGTATAGGGAGCATCTAAAAGAATCGAGCTATCACACCCGCGGTTTTGGAGACCAAATTCATTCCATCCACATGATCTCCATTGATTTGACCACACCCATCCGCAATCTGGCCGATCCAACATGGTCGAGTGCATCTTATATTTTGCCCCGGGGGGGGGGCGCGTTTTCCCTTTTTTCCCCTCCTAATATTGGCCTTTCGGTGAAATGCCTCATTTGACCCCAAGGACAACTCAAGAAATTTTTCAGGCTGAAGAGGGACCCGAGGTTCCAAACGCAGATTTAAACTCAGCCAATGATATCCATTTGATCCCGACTCCACATCAGTTGGAGGAAGGATCCCACATGTCAATCGAAGAAACGACTGATGTAGACATCGGCTTAGACCCAACGAATCCATAGATTATCAAGCCGGGGTAAGTCTTTCCCCCGAAGAGCAAGCCGATTACATTACCCTTCTCAAAGCGAAGAAGGAGGTTTTTGCATGGTCATACAGAGACATGTCGGGACTAGACCCGTAGCTAGTCACGCATAATTTAACGCTTGATCCGACAATCAAGCCTGTAAAGCAAAAACTATGCAAGATGCACCCAACAGTGGCCTTGATGGTCAAAGACGAATTACAAAAGTTGTTGGATGCACAGTTTGTCATCTGCGTGGATTATCCGCCATGGCTGTCCAACATGGTTCCCTTCAAGAAGCCCGACGGGAGGATTCGCATATGCACCGATTTTTGAGACCTAAACAAAGCGAGTCCTAAGGATGATTTCCCCTTGCCAAGCATCGACGCGCTAGTAGACGCTACAACAGGTCATGAAATGCTCTCCCTAATGGATGGCTTCTCAGGATACAACCAAATTCGTATCAATCCTGAAGACCAACTTAAAATGGCGTTCACAACGCCTTGGGGGACATTTTGTTATAAGGTCATGCCTTTTGGCCTTAAAAATGCTGGCGCTACCTACCAACGTGCCATGACATACATCTTCCACGATTACATGCACAAAACTTTGGAAGATTACATGGATGATTTGTTAGCCAAATCTCTTTTGCGCTCAGATCATCTCGGTGACTTAAGCAAGATTCTCGATCGCCTCATAGAGCATAAGGTCAAACTGAATCCCAAGAAGTGCGTATTTGGCGTCACATCTGGAAAACTCTTGGGTTTTATAGTCTCAAAACGAGGCATCGAAGTGGACCCAAAGAAAGTCAAGGCAATCCTTGAAATGGCTCCCCCAACCACTATCAAGCAGCTCAGAAGTCTGCAAGGAAAGGTCACGTCGATTAAACGCTTCATAGCACAATTATCTGACAAATGCCGACCCATGAACAAATTATTGCACAAGGGGGTCACATTTCATTGGTGACGAAATCAAACAATACTTGGCTTTGCCACCAGTATTGGCACCACCTAGACCAGGAGTGTCATTCTACTTATACATCTCAGCTACTGAGGTGGCACTGGGAGCCATGCTAGCCCAAAAGAATGAACTTCACAAAGAACAGGCTACTTACTATCTTAGCCACACCCTGGTCAGTTACGAACTTAACTATGCATACGTTGAGAAACTCTGCTTGGCAGTGGTGTTTGCTACCAAAAAGCTATGCCACTACATGCTGAGCAACACTACGTATGTTGTGTCTAAGGAGAATCCATTGCGATACATGATGAGTCGTACTTATCATAGTAGTCGCACGGCAAAATGGATCATGTTGTTGACAGAATTTGACATTGAGTTCATTGGGCAAAAATCTATCAAAGGACAAGTCATAGCCGATCAACTAGCAGAGGCTCCTCTTGAAGACGATCAACCTCTGGTCATAGAACTACCCGATGATGGGGTCTTCCATGTCTCAGAATTGCCAGATATGATGAGCACGAGTCACGAGCCGACATAACCCTGTTCTTCGATGGTTCTAAATGCGAGCAAGGTGGTGGCATAGGAATTGTATTCTTCACACCGCGAGGGCGCTCCAATGCCCCTGTCATTTAAATTAAACTTCCAGTGCACCAACAATAATGCGGAATATGAAGCCTTGCTCCTAGGTCTTCAAACAACAATCGCCATGAACATCAAACGATTGAATATCTTTGGTGATTCGCTGTTAATAGTCAATCAAGTCAAAGGGGTATATCAATGCAAATGCCCAGTTCTAAAGGCCTATAAAGCCCTCGTGGACAAATTCTTGGCAAAACTTGAATGGTATGACATCGAGGCACTCCCTCGATCATCGAATCATTTTGCGGACACAATGGCCTCCTCGGGGTCACTAATCCCTCAAGACCTTTTCGGTGATATGACAACTATTCAAGTCAAAACCTTATCGCAATCCGTGATAGAGCGTGCAAGCTCAGACTTGACGCCGGGAATCCACATGATCCAGATTGAACCATCCTCGGATAAGTTCTTTCGAATCCGAGATCGTCTGAAACGTGCCAACTGGGGTCCTTGTTCTCCCCCACTCCCATTAATAGCAACACAACGCTATTCTTACAAGTTCTATCCCATTCAACATTTGTTAGGGAAGAACTTTGAAAGGGATTGGCTGTTCATACTGTCGAGGTTTTTGATCAACAGGACTGGTATTTACCCATAAGAGACTACCTCAAGTTAGGTAATCTTCCCTTTGGATTGACGCACGCCGCAAAACGAACATTCAAGCAAAAAGCGGCTAAGTATGTCTTGATAGGAGACATTTTGTATCGTCGAAGCTATGACGGAATTCTTCTTCGTTGTTTGGACCAGCAAGAGTCTACTTGGGCAGTCGCCCAAGCGCACGACGGTACATGTGGCGGCCACTTCAGTGGTATGGCCATCGCAAAGTGCATTCTTCGCATGGGCTATTATTGGCCATCTTTAGAGCGAGATTGTTGCGAATATGTCAAGAAGTGCGTGAAATGTCAACATCATGCCAATTTGATGCACGTACCTTCCCAGGCCCTACAGACAGTCCAGTCTGCTTGGCCATTTTCGTAGTGGGGCCTCGATCTAATCGGAAAGATCTCCCCTGCATCGTCAGGCCGTCACACGTTTATCATAACGGCCACAGAATATTTTACCAAATGGGTGGAAGCAATTTCGTTAACCTCAACGAAAGGACCCCGCATTGTGGAGTTCATCTTGCATAACATCATATGTCGTTTTGGTATTCCATCCAAAATAATCTCAGATAATGGGCCATCATTCAAGAACAAAGACGTGCGTGCTTTGACCACAAAGTACAAAATTCAGCACAACTTTTCAATGCCCTATTATCCGCAAGCAAACGGGCAAGCAGAGGCATCAAATAAAACACTAGTCGCCATCCTTAAAAAGACAGTCGTAGACAGTCATAAGGATTGGCACATACAAATCCCACTTGCCCTTTGGGCTTATCGCACTAGCATTCGGACGCCCACTGGGGCAACTCCATTTTCGCTCGTGTATGGCTCAGAGGCAGTAATGCCTCTCGAGTTGGAAATTCCTTCCCTCCGCATATCAATGCAGGAGTTCATCGATGATAAAACTACGTTGCAGGCCCGGTTAGACCAACTTACGTTGCTTGACGAACGACGCGTTAATGCTCTCGAGCACTTACGTATCTATCAAGAGCGGCTTAAGAAAGCATACAACATGAAAGTTCACCTAAGAGACTTTCGGGTTGGTGATTTGGTTCTGAAGGAAAACCAACAAAACTCTAATTTGCCGTCCCACATGAGGGACAAATTCATGGCAAATTGGTTAGGTCCATATGTCATTGATAGCATAATAGGACCCGGGACATACCGGCTAGCTTCTCTTGATGGTATCAAGGAAACAGAACCCTTGAATATCAGTCATTTGTGACCATTCCACATCTAAGAAAGCCATATCCTCAAAAAGCTCCAAGGATTATCGCAATCACTTGGTCAAAAACAAAAGCTCCAAGGATTATCGCAATCTCTTGGTCACCACAAAAGCTCCAAGGATTATCACAATCACTTGGTCAATCCAAAAGCTCCAAGGATTATCGCAATCACTTGGTCAAAACAAAAAGCTCCAAGGATTATCGCAATCACTTGGTCACCACAAAAAGCTCCAAGGATTATCACAATCACTTGGTCAATCCAAAAGCTCCAAGGATTATCGCAATCTCTTGGTCACCCCAAAAAGCTCCAAGGATTATCGCAATCACTTGGTCATCCCAAAAGCTCCAAGGATTATCGCAATCACTTGGTCAAAAACCAAAAAGCTCCAAGGATTATCACAATCACTTGGTCAAACCCAAAAAGCTCCAAGGATTATCGCAATCACTTGGTCAAACCAAAAGCTCCAAGGATTATCGCAATCACTTGGTCAAAATAAAAAATAATCAAAAACAACCAAAATTTGCATCTCATATCTAGGCATACTCAAATTCATCAAAAGAGAGCTCTTCTCGCCCTTCATCTTCATATTCACAAAAATCAATCCATCAAAAATACAAAAATATGTAGCTGCATTAAGCATTGCATCCATACATTGCATATTTGTGGTCGTATAGGTCAAAGGCACCATAGGTCGTAATTGCTCTGCTAGTCCGTCTTATTCCACACTGTTCCATTGTACAAAAACAACAAAAACACCATGCATTGCTTTTACCACACTACAGTCAGTGGTCCTTTAATGTATCAAGAGTTTCCGTGATTCGGTCATCATTTTGCTCTTTAGCCATGTAATGTATCAAGTCGAGCAGATTTTACGAAGGTAGAGTCATACTTGAAATAAACCTTGTTACGTAACATCCCAACACATATCAAGACACATAAAACAATTCCCAAGTTGTGTGAACGAAAGATGAAACCTGCAAAGTAATCCAGGTCACCACAAGCGAAACGGTTATCTTGCTCATCCCCTGTGCGAATGACCCCAAGAATGCTGAGAGTTGGCAAAAGGACAAGCATCCTCCCTACCCAATTCCCTAAGAATCCCTAAAGTTCTCAATAATTGCAAAACATCAAAAAATTTGCAAAACGTCAAAACTCCAAAATTTGACATCCTACAGTGCACACATCAAAAGGCACAAGCAATAGTGATTTTCGTCACTCCATATCCCCAATCCCTTGCTCAAAAGAAAAACAAATCAAAATAAACAGTGATATTATCACTACAAACGAGCAAGTATCCCAATACAATTGAAGAAAAGAAGGGAGTGAACTTGAATCCCTGGAACTCTCAGTATTCTAACAGGTCATGAGGCAAGCCTCAGTACCGGTTTGGTTGATAGCCTATCGGTAATTGGCGGTAAACTTCTCGCATGACGATATATCTGTCACATTAACTTGCGTACAGATCAATGTTTGCATGTGGATGAGCTAGCTTATGGCATCCTGGATAACACCGTAGATTAATCTAACTAAATACACCAAAGGAGTTAGTGGAGCTAATTCGGTGATCCTCAGTACAGGTTCGGTTGAAAGCCCATCTGGCATCGGCGGTATCCTGAAAAATACCACATAAATGAACTCAATTGCACACACAGGGATGTGAAATAGCTCGGTCAAAAACAAGTCCGATTCATACCTTGTTCAAAAGTCTTGTAAGATAAAGTACAGTCATGGCTAGTGAGTTAAAACCGTCTGAGTCTCAGAAAACCTTAGCTACATTTCTAAACCAACTACGCTACTTTTCATCCTTACAATACCATCAAAAAAATACAAAAAAGAAAAACCACATGTATACATACAAAGTCATGCATCACAGCAATCGCCTAAAAACAAAATAACAGAGTTCTAAACAGTCCTTGGTGCCATAGCCAAACATCACAAACCCCATTCATCCATTTCATATCTCGCATATCACATATAAATCAAAACCATTTGCATTCATCATAGCATATGCATCCATCAAAATAAATCAACATGCATACATCCATATTCATCAACCATCATGCACAAGATCAAAGAAAATCAAAACAACAAAAACAACAAATAAATGCAACACAAAAACAAAAAGCAATAAACATTGCCAGACACAAGTGCTCTTGCACTTAACCTCTTGGCATAGAAAAACTGATGTCAGGGTCTACATTGTCGCTATCCTACTCCCTAAGAAGGCTACCATAGCCGGACCGCTCCACGGGAAGACGGATTTTTGACAATTTCATCCCCAAACGACGTCACAAAAGGGTCAAAGCCCACTCAAAAACAACAAGAAAATCAAAACAACACAAAAAGCAATAAACATTGCTAGACACAAGTGCTCTTGCACTTAAACTCTTGGCATGGCAAATCGACATCAGGGTCACAAATTATCACTATCCTACTCCCTAAGAAGGCTACCATAGCCGGACCGCTCCACGGGAGACGAATTTTTGAAAATTTAATCCCCAAATGGTGTCAAAAAAAAAAACAACAAAAACAACAAAACATGCAACATAAAAACAAAGCAATAAGCATTGCCGGACACAAGTGCTCTCGCACTTAACCTCTTGGCATAGAAAATCGATGTCGGGGTTCAAATTGTCACTCTACTACTTCCCCAAGAAGGCTATCATAGCCGGACCGCTCCACGGGAAGATGGGTTGTCGATGATTTCACCCCATTATGGCATCACAAAAAGGGTTAACACCCACCAAAAATAGGTCCGAGATGTTGGAAAAATTGCACATGCTTAACGATAAACCATCTAAAGGCACCCTTGCACAAGTCATCTTGGGTCAAGCGACTCGTCGCTTTTCTCATGAAGGTCATTCCCTCATCGATTCGTCGCTTGAGGGGGTAGTCACACTTAGTCACCAATCAACAATCACACACCCAATTAAGGAAAACGACATGCATTCAAAGAATCATTGACAAAGACAATCACGCTCCTCGCTTGGGGCGATTAAACAAGCAACAATCAAATCAATCAAACACTTGGCATTTCGTGAATCATGAACACAAGGTTCCCCTGTGGATAAAATGCCCTTCGCCTATTCATGACTGATCAATGTCTAAGTTCAAGTCACACCTCACCAAAATAGGTTAACACTTGAAATCAAACTCCTTAGCTCGTCAGAAGCAAGGATTCAAGAATGCATGCCCTTTCCATGCTTGGGGCATCAAAAGTTGGTTAGGTTACCAAGAAACCCTAATCATTAGTGCTTTGGTTATCTATTTTTGCTCGACGTTGTGCACATGCAACGCATCCCAAAAAGGGGCATCTGTAGACACCAAAACAGCACCAATCCGATTATGTGACTGCAAACACTGATCGCTTTGACAAACACAGCCCTCGGGGCAGCCCTCAGAGGTCAAACAGTGGTCCTAACCACTTTCATAGCAATTTTGTAAGGTCAGGAAGCAATTTGGCACATTTAGACACTTTGCTCAGTATTCGTCTCACCCAGGGACGAATACTAACTGGAATTCGTCTCACCCAGGGACGAATTCTGAAATCGTCTCACCCAGGGACGAATTCCAAGTTTAATGGGCAAAAAGAAGAATGGTGCCAAGTGGCAGCCCAGGACAGTCAGTTGATGACTCCTGCCTCGCACACGTGTGTGGGTGGATAGATAGGCCGTTAGAGGACTGTCACAAGGGCGATTATGAGAGCCCAAGTCAATGGAGGACTCCCCTCCCTCATGGGAAGACATGATCGCCACATGGCACCTATGACCAACACATGGCATTTGTGCTTCCCTCTCAAAAGAGACCCCATGGGTCTATAAAAGGTGGGACTTTTCTCACCCAAAGGGAAATATTGAAGGAGATTTCAAGCAACGAAGTGCTGCCAAGTTGAACACCCACTTGCATCCCCTTTGATTCACCTTCTCACATCCACCAATCTCTTTTGCAAGGGAGGTTGTTGGGTGGCTTTTGGAAGCTTGAATCTGACCCAAATCCAACATATGGACACCTGAATCAACCAATTTGCAGACATCCCAATCCTAAGAGGTTTTGGGCCCATCCCTAGTGGATTGGCGCCGAAATCAAGTGCCAACGGTGGGAGGCCCACTTGGGCGCCCCCGCACTTTCTGAGTTTTAAAGCATTCTAGATTATTTTTTCAGTTTGCATATCATGTTATTCTATTTGGTTAACTCATAGCTTCAATTTCGTAACATTCTGATCAGATTTTATCACGTTTTGTGTCGCTTTGTTGTTTCACTAACTTGCAGGTGGCGATATCGAATTCCCAAGGATAGAGGCCAAATTGGGAGAATCCGACCATCTGGGTCGTCCCAAAATGGCCCCAATTACATAACCCCCCTATTTGCAGGCGTTTTGCAGGTCCCGAGATTCGACATTGGAGCAGCAGCAGGTCGGCTTTTCCAACACAGAAGAATTCGTCCCACCCAGGGACGAATTGCAGTCAAAATTCGTCCTACCCAGGGACGAATTCCAGTTTAAGGCAGATTGGCCGACTGTCTCGATGGCGATGGCCTCCTGGTGATGTCTTCTGTCTTCTGTCAAGTTTTCGGGCCATTTGGACTCACTTTGTCCATTGTTTCGGATAATTGTTTACATGCATCTTTTGGCGATTTTAGAGAACAAACACTTTTTATTTGCAGCGGGTGCTACCGACATCTTCGTTGTTTCTTTGTTCACAGGAAGAGCAGCAGAGGTCAAAGACTCGTCGACATCAGCGGCGGCATCATCTTGGCCCGTCCATTTCAAGTGTGGGCATGCGAAAAGAGGAACATTAAGTGATTGTAATCAAATTATTTTAACGCTCCTAGCCCCTGAAAAGGGAGGAGGCGTCATTGTAACAGAGATCAAGAGATTTTAATGAAAGGGCTGTGTTTTCTCCATTTGCTTGTATCTCGTTTCCAATGCGTCTCTTTCGTTTCATGCATTTTACATTTCTAGGACTTAAGCGCATTTGATTTTGGTTGCATCGCAATTAGTGTTTCCTTTGCCCGGAATCTCGTGCTTTCATGTACAAAGCTCCCCTAGTATCACTTAAGGGGGGTGTTAAAATAAGTGAATATTATCTTAAGTTCTACTAGGATAGACACACTTTATTTTCCACTCCTCCATGTGTTAGGAGAACACTCAGTGGTGTCTTCATTAGGTTTGATGAGTTATTGTAATCCAACGACTCTCAATGATCAACTTTGTTATTTATACAAAGTTGATCCTTGGAATAAAGCAATGAGTTCTATTTTATTTCTTCAAATCTTGTGATGTTGTGTAGTTCTACTCATGGGAAATTCTAACACTATGATGCCTTCCATGTATCCCTTCTTAAATATTATGTTGTTGATTTATCATATGTCTAGAATGTGGGCAATTTACATATGATAGATCCTCTCACCAATGAGGTTCACCTAGTCTAGGTATTAGCTTTTCATACCAAAATTTTAAGCAAATGTGATGTGAATCAATGTAAGGTCTAATGTGAATTTTTTTTAGAAAGGAATATTACATGGGAGGATGTGGATTATGTGAAAGAACAATTTTGTTATCTTTTTAATTAAAATTCATTTTAAAACACAAGAGATTGTGTTTAGAATTAAGGGAGAATGTCTTGATCCTCCCATAACATGATTTATGATATTATCATTTTATATGTATGTTATGCTATTTTCTTAAGAATTATTGCTTTTGACATTTTGGATAAGGTACTACTAACAAATCCTATGTTGCAGGTATAGGTCCTTAGAGAATAAAGTGGAAAATAATGGTGGTGTAAAATTCCTATTGTAGTGAGATATTTATTTTGCTAAAAGTGCATAATAGCCTTGGTAGTAAAACACTAACCAATGGCTCATGGGTACATGCCATGGAAGCCAATGTAGATGCATTCATGTATATGCATTATAAATATGTGTTTGCTTATAATTGATTAAAATTGTATTTTAATGTAAATTTAATTTTTTTTTGTATTTTTAGTACATTCAAATGCTTAAGAAATATGTTAATAATTTGGTTTGGATGGTTATATTTTCAATAACTCTAAACCCATAGTTGTTGTGTACTTGGTTTTCAACCATGGGAACAAAATTGATTAATGTGCCTATTATAGCATGTTTAGAAATTAGGTCACATGTTGGCATGTTTGTGACACTTAGGAAGTTAGAAATTAGGTCACTTATTGGTATTTTTGTGACACTTAGGTGGTCCGCTAATGTATTTTAATATATTTTAATGTATTTTTAATAAAGTAATTTTTAAGGAGAAATAAATGAAATGCTTGATTACAAAATATATAATATACACAGATAAATAGAGGAGTATGTTATTTTGGATAAGCTTATTTTATGTTTGCATGGAATTGTTGAAAGTGACATGTATATTTGGGTAGAATCTCATTCAAACTAATAATAAAATAAAAATTAATATTAGGACTCATTTATGTAATGCATCCATTTAGAAATGCATGGAGCCACTAGTATTAAAATTAATTAAATCTTCTAGATGAAACATGAAAGAATATTACCCCAAAAGGGCCACCTTATTTTGTATTTAAAGCTTATATACTACAATATCTTATAAATACATTTCCCCATGCCCCATTGAATGTGGTAAACAATTCAAAAAATGAAGTAAAAATTATCACTATTATTAAATTGGCCTATACACATGTATATATATTTTTTTGTTTTCATGTAACTTTGATATTGTGGTAACATTGTATTTTCATTTATAAAATTAGTTTCTAAATAGTGTTGGATGTAATGTTAATCCATAAATTGATGATATAGATAAATCTTTTTATACTAATTATTACTTACTTACCTTTCCTATAATGGAATACCTAAAAGTTGAAAGTATGCTGAGTTAAATATTATAGTTGAAAATTGATTTCAAAAGAGTCTCTTAAATTTTAAATATTTCTAAATTTCTTAAAATATTTACTTTAGAATATTTTTGTTTATTCTATTATAATATTATTAATAATTATAAATTTTAGATTTTCTAAAGATCCTTAGATCACATTATTGGTATTAGTATGTTCAACATCCATTAAGTTCATTTTATTGTATAGTTACTTTTACTTTATTTAATTATTTTATCTTCTGAAAAAGCTTCTAAATTTTTTTACAATGTATATTTACTTTAAAAATGATCTAAATAGACTTTTAATTCTTATTTTTAGTTAATTAAATTCTTCTTGATAAATATTCTATTCTCCTTCAAAGAGTATGTTTAATCTCTTTTCATTTATCATTAAGATTTTATCTTATAAACAATCAAAATTAATCAAGGCAAATTTAAGTAATTTAAAATTTCATTATCCTATGAAAACATAAGCTAAAATATTGACCTTAAAACCAAACGTACATGTTAGTTAAATCTTGAGAGGACTTCAACTATCTAAAATCCAAGATACCTAGTTCTATTGAATGCATGAGGGTGTTCAATGATGTTTTGTGTGTGGCCATTCCAACTATCTAAAATCCAAGACACCTAGTTCTATTGAATGCATGAGGATGTTCAATGATGTTTTGTGTGTGGTCATTCTTGGAAAAATAAACCAAGATGTGATGTAAGGATGGGTGGTATGGGACGTTCATCTAGGCCACCATAGTACAAAAAGTATGATGACGACTCTTGTACAATTTATAAATTAGGAAAATCCAAAAAAGTAAAAGGGCTATATGGATCCATGTTGGTTGATATGGGATAACTCATCATAGAATTCATGACTTGACAAGGATAACCATATCAATTTTAGGTGAATGACATGATTTTAATTGCCTATGGTATTAGATATTTATCTAAATATGTGGCCACCAATTAAGCATTATAGCATTTAGGCTAGAACACCCTTACATGATAATAGATGAGTAAAATTATATATAATCTTCCACATGTTAAGATAAGGGACTTATACATCCATCCTCTAAGAGTAATTGGCCTTAGAGGATAACCTCAGGCCATGGTTTTAGGTTCTTATGCTAGGATAGAGGGTGAGAAGGTTAAAACCTCTAAAGGCTTAGGGACCATATATAGTGGTCATAACCATTTCTATATATTGATTAATCAATGGACGCAAAATAAAATAACAAAAACACAATCTTACCCTACTACTCTTTTCTTGTTTGTCAACCCTAATAGTCAAACCAAGCCATTACAACCAGTGTGATAGATTGGATTGTCGTACTTTTATAAGAAACGATATTTTTTGTGATAGGAGATATGATGTGGCATTCATTTTTATTTTTATATTTATAGAGAATAATAAGAAAGAGCATTAAATTTAGGAGAACAAAAAAAAGGTGAATGGTTTTTATTGCAATCAGTTTGATATTACTCACATGTAATAAATATTTTTTAATCAAGACTTTAACCCAAAACTAAGGAAACATAAGAAGGTAAGATAAAAGGTAAAAATAGAATGGGATGTCGTTGGCCGGCCCTTATAAAATGTATAATATTTTTATTTTTTGGGTTTAATTTATGATTTAAATATCTATTGATATTAATTTGATGCTCTTAATTTATAACTGATGTTTACAATATTATAATAATAATAATAATAGCAATGATAATAAAACATGTATTCAAAATGACTATATTTAAAGGTTAAATAATAAAATCCATCCTATCAATCATATGTCTAATTTAATTTAATTAAATAAAAAATAAGTTATAATTACTTTAAACATTCTTATTCTATAGTTTAAAAAGAACTATAATATTTAATGCAATGCTTATTTCCTTAAAATAATGACGTGGCTGTCGATGAATTTACATGGACTCACAAACTTTTGATTTTCATGAAATATTGATATGTACCTGAACATATGATTCCAAGTATAGGCTTAGCGCTTGAGAAATTAACACGTAAAGGTTTTACTATACAAAAACTATACATTAAAGGGACGAGTGAGTAAATTTTTAAATTATGCCCTCTACAAGCATGTTTACAACTACCGCTGATTCTCTTCATTGACTTATAAAACATGGGATTACATAGCGTCTCAGAATCATTGTTATTATTTTAGAAGACGTTTTTTATTCTGACAAATACCCAAGTGCAAGGCCACCAAGGAGCCCAAACAAATGTCCTCTCTCCCTAAGGAATAGCTTCATAGCTCTATTAGCGTGGAAAGATTAAATGGATAGGTAACAGAGGAATTTCCACCCCATATGCCGTTTGCAAAAATTCCGTATGCTTTTTCTGTTAGATGGCCTGAATCCCAGAACAAATATGAGCTTATATCGTTGCAATACATAATAGGTGGATCAGTCTTTCCGCACAACGTTGCGGAGTTAAGATACCCTGATCCGCAGCAGGCCGCTGTCGTGTTGATAAATCCTACACCCGAACATAAATCATTTTTATTTAGTCACTATAAAATAGAAAATAATAATTGGGTACGTTAGAAGGGTGTGTCTTCTTACCATAGTTTTCACCGTGTTCAATCATGTTCATTAAATAATCATAAGAATTGAGTAGAATAATGTTAAGACCGTCAAGTTTTCTATTCAGCTCATCAACAATCCTCTTCTGCGCTGTGTTAAAATTCACAGCCAATTGGTTTGCGCGTTTATAACAATTTCCACCGTATTGTATAAATCCATAATATCTCCAACCAGGAGTGCAGCCGAGAGCAGTAACGTCAAATATAAGAAATTTTCTTGCCCCATCATTGTAAAGCCTCTGTCACGCCACAGAATTCAAATTTACATTGATCGTAAAATAATTTGTCGTCGATTGGAACAGAATTGTTCCAAAAACAGTGAATTCATTTTACAAATCAATTTTAATAGCACCGAAATGAACAACTAAAAGCATTAGAAAACTGACTGTTATATGCTCCTCAAATTTATTTGTCATCGAAGTCGTGAGTTGCTTATCAGTCATATTCGTTGGATGGGGAGCAGTTAGAAAAATGCGAATATCGTTGCCTCCAACTGCAATGCAATAAATAGACTTCGCTAGATATGACTCGGCTTCCTCTGCTCCATACAAGAGCTTAGACGCGTTGGAATTTTTTTCGAAATCGAGTATTTGCTGACTCAACAGAATAATAGTCTGCAAAATAAAATTATATTTAAGTGTTCAAGAATGGAACGATAAGAACGAAAGAAGAGAATCCGTGTAAAGCTCTATGCTCCGATAAATAAATAAATAAATAAATAAGTATGGGCTTAATTAAGAAAAAGATACATCATCGGCTCCCGTTGAGTCAAGCAATCCGCTTCCAGAAGAAGCAAAATTGACGCCACACGAGAAGTCTGCGTTTGGTTGAAGATACGGAGGGGGGAAGCAGGGGAGACCCATGGATGTGGCTGCAATCACATCATAGTAGATAAAAATTACCACGCAGTTCTATAGATAGGTCATTTTATGGATAAAATTTAATATATGCACTAATCACAAATATCTTGTTAAAACCTGAAAAGTCAAAAACGATACGTCCATCTGTGAAGCGACCTGTCGGGTAGTGAAAATAGGTGACGCCATATGGTGGAATGTTTGCTTCATAAGTAGTGCCAGGGATGTAGTCGTTGTTGCCTGCATCTGCCAACGAGTCTCCGAACACGAACATGGCAGGAACACGTTCATTACGTGCTTCAGCCACCGAAAGAAAACACAATGTAACGCTGATGATGACTACAGTATTGAGCATTTTGATTGAAATTTTAGCAACGAACACCATATTCCTCTTGTTCTCTCTTGAAACAACTTCTCATTGAAGGTTCATGTCATTCGATATCAGCAAGATTCTATATATAGCTGAATCTGACCCTCCTGCCCGCAGGCAATCGTAAAGATAGCGACGGAATTTGTGATGGAGACATTAAATTAAGAAAGCTATATATCCAGTAGGTGCTTCGAGCGTTATAATTTGTTGTGCGAGGATCATGCTTTTCGTGCCTGGCCATCATACGGCATTTTAGGCATATTATATTGATAAATCGATGAACGAGTATTTTTTAATTGTAAACCTCAAAGTAGATGGGACACTATTTGCTTACAAATAGGACCATGCTTTCCGTGCCTGGCAATCATACGATTTTAGGCATATTATATTGTTTCTAAGATACCAAACACCTAGAAAAATCGATAAACGACTATTTTCATTGTAAACCCTAAAGTAGATGGGACACTATTTGCTTACACATTTTTGAGCGGCGTTTCAATGATTGCACTAATGGATATACGGATGACGAAAGAAACGACAAACTATAGAAAAACTGGCATGCTGAATCGTCGTCATCGACGTTTATTCTTTTTGATTTCCTATTCGAGGGATGGTGAGAAACACAAATTTAAAAGGGTTTTTATCTGATACGCCTTTTCTACGATTTGGTGACAAGACTTGCAAGAAGTGACCAACGGCAATCCTCTTTCGATTGGTAGGCCGGGCATCCATGGTTGCAGCAATAAAGAACAAAATACAAGTTGGAGGCTTTCTCCTGCCCTAAACTTTTTGTGCGTGAAATAAAAAAAACATTGAATTCCAAATGACATAAAAATGTTCGTATTTTATATTTATTTATTAAGCCATTTTTTTCCCCTTTTAATTCATAGTTGGGTAGATTGAAAAACATGCGTACAAGCTCAATAGCTTTGTATTAATTAGGGTTAAAACATGCCCTTCAAATTTTAATTATGGTTGTATTATAATTTTAATATTCTTTAAATAATAAATGTATATTAATAATAAAGATTGATATTTATTGTGGGATATATATTAAATATATATTTTTTATGTATTTGTATTTTATATTAGTTTTTTTTGGTAAGGGAAAAATTAATTTTATAGGAAATCAATTTTGGAATGGAAGAGACAATCAAGTTTTATTTCACAGAAAATATAGGGATAGTTTGCATTTTTCATTACCTTAAAGAAACTAGTTAAAAAAATGATAGACGCACGTTGATTTTGATTTATTGATCTTTAATGTTAGCATAAACAATTATAATGCCATTTTTGTATCCATGTTTGTCATTGATCCAAACTATTAGTGTGGTCAGATCTCTTAAGGTCAATCAATTCTCTAGTCCTCGTCAAAGGATATGGTTTATGGTTACTTTTCTTTTTTAAATCATAAAAACTAAAGTTGGCTAAGAATTCTATCATGTTATTATTTTCTCGTGTAATGTTTAGTACGTAGTCATTATATAATTTAATATTACTTATTATTATACCTCATAACCAATTAGCATGTATTGAACATTAAATATTACTGATATTAGAGCATTTTTTATCGTGAACTAACAACTAGATCCTATGACATCCATCCATCTACCCATCCATATCCAACAAATCCTTGTAGAAATATTGCCTAAGGTTTGACTTATAAATATTACTGATCTTTTAAGCGCTTTTGTCAATCGATGTGATCAACATGTGTAGCTAAGGATCATAGTGTACATGTACTTTAGGTCATTCTATCAACTTTATCATTCCCTTAAGTACACTTGTCATGACTTGAAGTAGGGTTAAGAAAGTAAGGAAAACCTTAAAAATTATGATCCTTTTTTCAAGGATCATAAGTTTGAAAAAGCACCAATGGTTGTAATAGTCGCACATGAAAAGCACAATAAAGGATAAAATTACAAGTAAATAAAAAATAACGTGGTAAATGCACTATAAAGTTAAAATTACTACATTGCCTTACCCCCTCTAGCAAATAAACGACATGTGTGAGTTGTTCTACCACTCTAGAAAATAAACAACATGTGTGAGTTGTTCTTGGAAACATAGGGCATAAGGTTGAGTCCCAAGGGTACAACACCACTCTCAATTTTTTTTAATGAGAATCTACAAGATATGTTGTTGGGATTATCAAGGCCTCTTATGGATATTGGCTTGTTAGAATTTTTGTTGAATGGTGTATTCATCTCATAGTGGTATTGATGTTTGAGGTGGAGCTATGTGGTTGAGCTCTATGGAAAATATTTATAGTAGATTTTTATAGAGGTAGAATCTTGTTTTAGGTGGAGCATGTGGTTGAGCTCTAGGGAAAATATTTATAATAGATTTTTATATAGATAGAATCTTCCTGCTATATATAATATTTTGGTAGATTTATGTAAATGTTTCTTGGGAATTTATCTAGGAAGAGATGACTCTACCCGTAAATGTTTCTTGGGAATTTATCTAGGAAGAGATGACTCTACCACCAATAATGATGGGTATAGAGGCTCTAGCTTTTGATATTCTTGTAATGAAATAGATATTATGATGATGGATTTTGGAGCATTATCATATGCTTTCTACATCTATATGTCCTTGAGAATTCATCCTTTGCATTACTATTAGCCATATTGTTTTTCTAGCCCTTAAATTCATAGAGATAATATAATATGACATGATATATTAACCTTTGTAAAATTGTATTTCATTTAAAAGTATATTTTAAACTTTTGAAGTTAATTTCAAAAAACAAAACCAAATAAAGCAAATTAAAAATATATATAACTATTGTTGGAATGGATACCCTACCTCCTTGGGTCTTACCCAAAAGTGGCATCCCTTTTGGGATATTTTCCACAAATATATATATATATATATATATATATATATATATATATATATATATATATATATATATATATATATATATAACTACACTAGAAAAGAAGTCATTTTTTTTTACTATTTTTGTAAATTTCTCTAATTTTTCTTCTTTATGGAAAAATTCTGAAATGATTAACTATAGTGAATCTATTTTTTTAATTTTTAAAAACATCCTAGAAGGGATACCACTCTGGGATAAGACCCAAGGAGGCAGGGATATCCATTCCACCAAAATCACCAAGAACTCGAACCTGGACTACCACCTTTGACATACTCACGGAGCAAAAAAATACAGAAAAATATTTTAAAATAAGAATAAAAAAATAACAATAAAAATAATAAAATAAAATAAAAAACATGCTCCTTAAGTGTGTCAAAAATAAAAGCACAACCAAACACACACACACAATAAGAAAAAAAAACACAACATGAACCTCATAGAAAAAATACAAAAACAACATAACAAAACACAAGCATGACAAAAAAAAGGAACACTACAAAGACATAACCAAAAAAACATGAAAAATAAACACAACCAAAACCTAAAAAATTAAAAAAATAAAATAAAAAATAACCAATCAACATACAATAAACAAAAACAAAAAATATAGAAAATAGTCACACATAAAAACACGAATTAACACAAAAAAATAGAAACACAAGAACAAGAATGAAAAAAACACAATAAAAATAAAATAAAAAACATAAGAAAACACAAAACAACAAAAACACAAGAACAACAAAAAACAACACAAAGAACACAAAATAAAAATAAAAAAACAAAAGAACACACACATTAAAAGACTAAACAAAAAAATAAAAAATAAAAAAGAAAAAATTGAACATAACAATGACCTTTCTAGACCAGAAGACTATTAAGGCAAGAGTCAACAGAGGAAACAAAAGAAAGAAACATTTGAGCTAGGAAACAAAAATAACCTGATCAAACCAAAGAGAAGTAAAAATAAAGCAAGAATAAACTAGGTACCTTGAGAACTGGAGCCATCCAAAGAAATGATAGAAATAATAGCTTCCCTTATTTGCGAATCCCACCATCTAGGAGGGTGGCCATAACAAGTAGAATCACATTTTTCCAAAGCCCAATTAGCTAAAGCATCAAAACTCTTGTTTTGATCTCTGACCACATGATTGTAATAAAATTTTAAAAATCCCATCTGGATTAATTGAATCTTCTCAACAATTTTTTTTATTCTCCAATCAACCTTATGATTCTTCGAAGGAATCTTCAAAAGATTAATCATGAATTGAGATTCGGGCTCAACTAAAAAATTTTCGCATCCAACCTTAGTAGCCTCTTGAAGGCCTCTGAGGATACCATACCCCCCATCAAGGTTATTGGAAAGAAACCCAAATTCTCAACAAAATTAAAAACTAGGGAGTCATCTGAAAGTCTACCAATTCCTCCCACATTGGATTTTCTAGGGTTCCCTCTAGAGGATCCATCAGTATTGACTTTTCCAAAATTCTTAGGAGGAGGTTACCAATTTCTTGTCCTATCCATATTACAAATACTCACATTCCCTTTAAGTTGGTTGCCTTTAGAAGATTTAATCTTCAATAATTGCATCAATTGAACCCATATTTGGTGGGATTTTTGGGGGTGATTAAGGAGTTGATGGACTGATTATACTAAGTTGGCTATGGTCTTTTGCCAAATATAGTGAATATCCTTCCTATATTGATTAAAAATTTAGTTTTTCCTTTCATTCTAGATTTTCCAAAGAAGAATGGTAGAACCCATCCAAACTAACTGCCTCATAAAATTATCAACACCCTCTTGTTTAGGCCAATCCCTCCAAAGCTATTCAAAAGTAAAAAATTATACCATTGTAGGCCAAGTAAAGTGGCCATTCTCCTCCATAGCTTAGAGTCTAAAGTACACTCAATAAAAATATGGCTGAGAGTTTCTACATTCTCCTCACACATTTCACATCTAAAAGGGCCATGAAAACCACGTTTCATAAGTTGCTCACCAGTAACCATCCTACAATGCAATAAAATCTAAGTAAATAATCTCACCTTAGGCCCAAGATTTTAAGCCCACAACTGAGAAAATATGTCAGAATATTGGTTAGGATTATTATGCCATAAGGTCAAATAACTTTGAGCAAATGAATACTCACCCTTAGTAGTCCTTTTCCATCCAAAATAATATTTTTCATGGGACCAAGAGATAGGTATCATATGAAGGATGCCTTGGATATCTTGTCTTTGCCTTTTTAGGATTTGAATAGGCCAGTCCTCAATAGGGATCCAATATCTACCAACCTTTGAATTACTAGTATTGTATCGATCGTAATTATCCACCTTTATCTAGTTAGCTCGGTGAAGCTCCTCCATCCAAGGCCTCTAATCAAGAAACTGACTTATCAAAGGCTTGTGACCATCCCAAGAATCTATCCAAAAAATTTCATGTTGACCATTATGAATGATCCAAAAGAAATTTTTCTTTATCAAATCCTCACAATTCTTAAGAACTGCTAAAATGAGAGAACCTTTGGTAGGAAGTTAATAGCGAACAAGGTCTTCAAGACTTTTGTTCTCAATATATTTAGCACATAGATTATTGGCCCAAATAGCATTGGGGTTATGCAACATCCTCCAATATAATTTAGCATCTAAAACTTTGTTGTTATTAATAGAATATTAGAATTCTAACCCCCTTCATTCTTAGGAATACATAAAGTGTCCCATTTCACCAAGGTTCATTTTATTTTCTCCTTAGCACCACTCAAAAGGTTTCGATGACTGATTTGATCTGGTTCTCAAAGAACAACCTTTGGGATATTCAACATGAAATATACATAAATAGGAATATCTTGAAGGACTGATTTTACCAAGGTGATTCTACCCCCAAAAATAAAGTCACATGTTGGTCCACTTTCCAATTTTCTTCTTGAATTTGTCCAACAACCAAATCCAATATTTATTTTTCTACCTTTGGATATTGATGGGAATATCTAAATAAGTTATCAGAAGGCAGATCTTCTTATATCTTAATTTATATAAGACCATGGATTCTTGTCTGGTAGAACAATAAAAGAAAATAACTTTATATTTATCTTCATTGATCAACTACCTGGTAGCCTTAGAAAAATAGCTAATTATTTGCTTAATAGTAGAAGCTTCCTTAACTGTAGATTTACCCAAAAGAGTAGAGTCATCCACAAATTGAATATGAGAGATAGGTCTAGCTCCATGAGCAACGGTAACTCCCTCAAGATTTTTTTTTTCCCTCTTTTTGGTTATAGTCCTACCAAAGCATTCAACAAGAATGATGAATAACTAAGGGCATAATAGGTCACCTTGCCTAATACCTCTGGAAGCTGGAAATGACTAAGAAGGCCTACAATTGATAAGAACTATGTAGGAAATTGAAGAAATACATCCCATAATCCAATCCATCCAAACCTTAGAGAAACCAAATTATCTCAAAACTTTGATAAGGAAGTGCCAATCCACTCTGTCATAAGCTTTGGATAAATCTAACCGAATGAACATGGATGGATATTTTTGTATATCCATGGAATGGATGGCTTCCTAAGCAAGAACTATCTCATATACTATTTTATACCCTTCCACATAACCCCCTTGATCAAGGGAAATAATCTTAGGCAAAAGAGACTTCAACCTTTCTGCCATGATCTTAGTAATGATTTTGAGAAGAACATTACATAAAGCAATAGATCTAAAAGTTGAGATATGATCAACATCTTGAGCTTTTGGAACAAGAGTAATATAAGTTTTATTGATAACTTTCAAAATTTCTTTGGCTTTCCTGGCTTCTTCCACCACCTCTAATAAATAAGCATGAAGGATATCCCAGAACTATTGGTAGAACTCAATGTAAAACCATCAGGACCCAGAATTTTCCCTTTTTGCATTTTAAAACTACCTATTGAAGCTCATTGGTAGTAACATGAGCAGTCAAAATATATTTCTCCTCAGAAGTGATAAGAGAATGGATTGCTTGAAGAACATTTTGTTGAGAATATGAGTCAAGAGGAATAGCAACAAAATTATTGGAAAAGTAATCGACAACAATAGAGTTCATGGCATACCAAGTATAGACAACATCTCAAGAATCTGATTTCAAGGAAGAAATAAAGTTGTGGGATCTTCTATCTATAATATATTTTAGGAAGAAGTTTGTGTTTCGATCTCCTTCTTTGAGCCATTGAATTCTAGATTTTTGCTTCCATAAGAGTTCTTCTCTTTTTCTCATTCCTCTAACTAGGTTGTGAGATTAATTTCATTTGCACTTCTATTCTCTGTGAGACCATCTAAATGGATTTTATTATTCAAATTTTCAAGTTGAGCAATAACTTCATATTTGTTTTTATGAACATCCCCAAACTCCTCTTGTTCCAAGTCTTTATTTTGGATTTAATGTGTTGCAGTATTTTGGGAAAAAGGCTGAGTCTTAGTCCCATACCTAGCCTTGCCTTCCTTCCACCATTGTTGCACAAAATATCTAAAGGAACTATCTTTGAGCCACATTAATTGAAAATGAAAAGGAGAGAAACTCACATTGGTTTTCCACATTTCCACCATGACTTGTCAGTGATCAGAACCAACATTGTTAAGAGCCTTCACTTTAGGAATGTGATCATGGATTAAGAAATTTTTAGATAGCAAAAACCTATCCAATATCTCCATTATACAAGCTAAGCCTTGCCTTCTGTAAGACCAAGTCATAAGGCCATTATCTGGTTGGATGTCCACAAGATGGATTTTTGTAATATATTCGCTCATGAGGTTAGTGCTTTTATCTAAATTTCTATTTCCCCCTATTTTCTCATTGAAACAGAGGATGGTATTGAAATCTCCTACGATCAATATCCAAGATTTAGGAAAATGAGAGATAATATGAGTTATATCCTTCCACTATCTTATTTTTTCCTCCAAAGCAGTCAGAGCATAAATAGTAATGTAAAGCATAATTTGGTTGGAATGTCTACTTTGAATAGCTATAGCTAAAAGACCCCAACTGCCAACCATATGGTGAATAACTACCTCTTTTGGGTCCCAAAGAAAAGCAATGCCACCAAAAATCCCCTGGGAACTGAGGGAAACCACTTTTCTAGCTAGCCAAATTTAATTTGCAATTGAGTCCATATCCTCCATT
This sequence comes from Wollemia nobilis, assembly GCA_028583015.1. NCBI lineage: Eukaryota > Viridiplantae > Streptophyta > Pinopsida > Araucariales > Araucariaceae > Wollemia > Wollemia nobilis. Next base: position 1,359,328 of record JAQPPZ010017043.1, on the reverse strand, counting down.
GACATCTTCGTTTCTTGAAGGAAAACAAGATGTGGATGATTTATCTAAATCATTCTTCTAATTTTATTTTATTTTGAAAGACTCCATTTAAGTCCTCTAATATTCCAAGTTATGATCTTCATTAATACCATGGCTAAAAAATTTGGGAAGGGCATTAATATTACCTTCCTCTACAAGATTTTCACCTTCTTTTACCATATTATATTGATTGGTCTTGCGACCTACTTTTTTATTAGAATCCATCTTTATTTTTTTTTCCATTTCTTGACATACTCCAATTGAATCTGATATGGCTTCTAACCTTGAATAATGCTCGTACATAGCCAAAATTTTACTACAAGGTTCAACAGAGTCTATATTGGGACCTGTATCATTTGAATTTTTTACATTTAAAAGATTGTTTTTCTTGTGTAAATTTTCTCCCTTTTTTTTTGTTGAAAACCTTTGATTGGTTGGTTTGTCTCTAAGTTCTTCCATTCATATTTAAATTGTCTTTCTAATATTTTTATTTCCATTATTTCCTCTTCCTCACTTGGGACATCATTTGTGGAAAGGATTTCAAACATATTAGCAGATGACTTTGTTTGATCCTTCATAACTGGTTTTTTATGAGTATTCTTCTTCTTAGGAATTTGGAAACCTGTTAAGTTTATATCTTCTTTATTTTTGTCAGGAATTTTATTTGGGCAAGCACTAGCAAAATGACCATATTCATGGTAAATTCTACAATGAAAAGGAATGTTCTCATAGTCCACTACTTTCTCCAAAGTGTCTTTCCCAAATTGTAATGTGATATTTTTAGGTAGGGGTTTGTCAAAATCCATTAAAAAATAAATTCGAGCATAAATAATATGTTCAAAATTTTTAGTACAATCAACAATCATCATAAAAGTTCCTAAAGAGTTTCCAATTGCAGAAAAAATAGTAGGATTCTAAAATTCAATAGGGAGGCTAAAGAGTCTAACCCACATGGGACTATAGAAGGCATATCTTATTTGGATTTAAATTTAGTATGCCAGGGCTTCATGAAAAGCCTTGCCCTTCTAAAAAACCAGGGACCCCCTATCTTCATTATTAGAAAATAAAACAAGAAAATAACCATTTGGATAAACAAATATTTGTCACTCACCTTTAGTTTTCTAGATTTTTGTAGCCTAGACTTTGAAAGCAGATAGGCTCGGACGAAAACCCATGAACCGACAAATTAGTCCTATTTTTTCTAAATATTCAATGTTAGTCTAAATGTTACCCATATCAAGGTTAATAATAGGAGTTCCATCAACTACTTTAAGACATCTTGGCTCCATTTTCCTGGGATCATTATTAGGCATTCTTAGAGGTTTATGGGAAGCCCTAATATTAATATTAGCATTGGTTTGAGGTTGTCCACCATGGAGGGTATACCTAAAATTTGTTTTTGGGGCTGAGTCTTCAAAATTCTTACCCTTGACAAGGGTTTTTACAGTAGAATTATTTTCTGGGTGCACCTTAGCACCAGATTCACTTGATATTTGAGCCATTTTCTGATCAACTACTTGAAACTTGTTTTGTAATCTCTTCAATCCTCACCCTATATTTCGTGGAAAGGTATGATTTTCACTTTTATTTTGTGTAGTAAATTTGAAGTTGTTGTCACTTAAGTTCACAACATGATCTATTGAAAGACAAATTTCTAACCCATCTTGGATCCCCTACAATATATCCTGCTAAAATATTGAGCATAAATTACAAAAATATTGGCCTCTAGGGCCCGAAGGCCCCAAAAACCAACCTATGGAGCTGCTTGCACTCAACCCAAATGAAACCCTCACACAATCGCTTGCTAAAAATCTCATTCACACATAGGGATGTTCTAGGATATATGTTTCTCCAAATGATCTAAACATTGGTGTATATGTTCTAGGTTTTTTCAGGCATCTACCCTCAAAATGTCATCTCAATCCGAGTTTGGATGAGTGATATATGGCCGAAACAAGTTCGACAGTTTGGGTAGTCCTAAAAAAAACGTCTCTCCCCAACTATAGTGAATGTATTGTAAACTTAAATAAGATAGTATTTTTAATTAAAATGTGTAGTTTTTTTAGCTAACACTTTCAACATTTATAAATTTACTTTTATTTTGTAGGATTTGGTTTTAATTTTATTCTTTGAATATCATAAAAACCATGTGCTTAGCACACTAGCAATGTTCAATATCAATGATACCTCTAGCTCGTATTTATAGGTAAATTTGTCATGTTGAGCTATTTTATTTATAACTTAACAAAATTACCATAATTATTATTTTAAATATTAGACATGTTGGCATGCATGAATTCTAGATGCTCTACCATCTAATTTTACTGATCAAAGTTTTTGGCTAGAATGGATCCTCATTGCTTACCCCTATCATACCTCCTTTATTACTCTTTTAGAGCCTTCTAGAGTAGATCCCACTACTTTTTTAGAGTTGAAATTCTAGTAAATTGACTATGTTGGTTGTCGTCTTTATTTTCTCTATGATTTTAAACATGAATTTCAAATAGACACTCTCACTTTGCATTGTAATATTTTATATTGCTTTGTAGCTATAATGAATCCTTTGCTTTTGAGATAACAGTATTTTAGTCTCTATTAAGCCTCTTTCTAATTTTGACCTATTTCTTTATTACTCTCTCTTTTAGTACTTTTTATCTCTTCCTCCATTATATTTATATGCTATAGGTTATTCTCTTTTCCATCTATTTGTCCTTATTGGTTCATGCCTCTCATATTTATTTCTAATGCATACCTATAGTTTTTACGCTTATCTTCCCTTTCTATTTTTTCTATAATACCATGATGGTCCATTTATATTTTAAATTCAATAGTCATCTCCCTATCCTAATAATTGTTGTATATTTTCTACCATTGGTATATTTCTTTTCTAAGTTTTCTTTGGAAGCTTTTCTCTTGCCATTCGTTTCAAATCCTTATTAATTAGTATATATGGTATTGTTTTCAAATATCAACTCTTCATATATTTATATAGTTCTAAAGTTAACTAGGATGGTATTGTTAAGGATGGGTAAGGTAGGTATTAACTATTGAGTTTAATGGTGCTAGTATATTGATTGATAAGTAAGGATAAGTTTATCCAAGATGGTAGCCTACTGAACCTAGCATTATTATTTATATTAGATGGCCTAATAATGCTTAGTGGATCCAACATATTCTATGGGATCATGCCTATCATTACTTGAATGACACCTTGCCAATTCTACTTTTGATTTAATGTTAGCCATATGGTTGTGAGTTTGACTCACTCCTTAGTTAACACCTTTCTAAGGAATCTAATATTTTGTAAGAAATAGAATTTTATAGGGTTGTCAATTATATATTTGTTGTTGTTCTTGCCTTATAACATGGTTCTAATTTATAAATATTTTTATTTTCTCTCTTATTCTACTCATTATAAGAATATTATTTGAATCACTAGTTGAATTGTATAAAGTGGAGAGGGGTGGAAGTTATGGTTGAAAGGATATAGTGGATGTTGTGCTCTAGATAAGATGATCAATGGTATATGGCAATGCAAAAGTATTGGTGGTGAAATTTAGGGGGGTTGGGAATGGGTAAAATTGTGGGTATAGAACTATATATAGGAATCCTCTTTAATGATTCAGGCTCTATAGGACATCAGTGGGGTAGGGGGTAATTTTAATACTTAAATAAGAACATTTTTACCTCTACATATCTCTTTAATAGTTATATTTAGTATATGATTATTAGTATTACATACCATTAAAGCTAGTTGAAAGTATAAACCTTTGATATAATATGTATGCCTACTCTTTGTTTGATCTAGCATTTTATGGAATTAAATTCAAGTTCATCAAAAATATAGTATAAAATTCATGTATATTTTTTGAGGATATATACAGATTGTACTTGACTCAAACAAAATAGAGTATCCATTCCTCATGATATCATATCTATGCATAAATGGTTATGTCATTGATGCTCAACTAATAATAAAATTAGCTGGCAACCCTCTATACCATAAAGTAAATTTATCATTATAATATAAACATCAAACATACCCTTATGTCCTCCTCATGGATATAGTGGACTAGTGTAGTGATAGTTTATTTAGAAGATCCAATCTCATCTAGTTCTTATTTATATGAAAGGTGTAAAAAACTTTCATAGTTGTTGGAGGGATTGGAGAATAGATAACTAATTTTAGTGGTCTTAATTAGGTCCAATTTAGAAGTTGGTTTTATGGATTGGCATATGCTCCTAGGGTATTTTTTTGAAGGGAATGCTAACCATATTATTTATGTGGAGTCAAATAAGGATACATTACATAAAAATTGGGTGCATATGAAGGATAAGAAGAGTAATTAGGTAAGGGATACTAAGGTCATGTATTTTTTTAAGCCCACTATTGATTTGGAGGTGGCTACTTATTCTTTTATAAAGGAGGATAACATACACATAATTATATTATTTGATCATAATGAGGAGGTAGACCTTATATATTCTATTATACTTGACTAGTTGGTGGTTCTAGCCCCTACTTATTTCCTTTAGACAATCACAAACCTAATTGTCAAACTAGCATTTGAATATTTTGAGTAAGGTTTTAAAGATCCTTCGTTGGGGGTTGTAGACTAAACTAGAGAAATGTTAGATGCATTTGACAAAGAGTAGATCTAGGTGGAAATTATGTTAGTAAAGCACTTGTAGGAGGAATGTTTTGTGTATTAGATATCATTGGTGGTTTACTAGTAAATTACTAGCTTATAAAGAGTGGGTTGTTTATGATATCATTTACATCAACAAACATCCCATAAGGAGTTTTGGTATGTGTTAATGCTAAAGTGATTATTGGACAAAGTTTTACTAGTTAAAGTAGATGAATAACTCATTTGTTAGCTCAAGTAATTAAATTTTATGACATGAAGTTATGACTAATAATGTTGGCCTTACAACTTTTACCTTCTAATGAAACATGATTAGACATTTGAATCTCTTTAATACACCCACATGATAGTCTACCCCTTTTTTTTCCATTTGTATTTCTTTAATGGTACACAATGGTATATATTAATTGATTTTCCTTTTCTATTTTTGATTCTTTGATCACATAATCACAAGCTTACACATATGTACCCAAATAGATACATTGTTAAGTAAAATTTTATGATATTTTAAAATTCTACATGCATAGTGATTTACTCATAAATTTAAACAATTTACTTGTAAAAATAAGTAATTCATTTATAATTTAGAGTGATTTGCTAGTACAAAATGATAGAATAATATTGTCTATGGAGCACTTAATTTGTAAAATAGGATGACTTGCTTTCCAATGTGAGATACTCTCTTACAATTTCGATCATTCATTCACTAGTTAAAAAATTTAAAAAATTATAATAAGAAGGGATCCAAAAAAATTCCTTAGAGTAAATCGTATCAAAATTGAATAAAATTACATTCATATAACATAAGATACAATCAAAGGTTACTTTGTTGAGGTGTAGACTAACCATATTTCGAATATGGAGGTTAATAAGCATACATTACATAAATATGAGATGCATATGGAGGATAAAAAGGATAATAAAACATAGAATACTAAGGTGTTGGATTTTTCTAAATTATTGATTTGGAGGTGACCATTTATTTTATTCCAAAGGGGGATATTATAGATACAATTATCTTATTTCTTGATTGTGAGGAGAAAAACCTTATATGTTCTATTATACTTATCTAGTTGGAGGTGGTGTTAGCCCCTGGGTGTTTTCCTATGACACTCATAACCCCATTTTTCCAACTAAAATTTTAGTATTTTAAGTTTTTGATCTAGGTTTTAAGCTCGAAGATACTTCATTGGGTGTTGTAGACTAACCTACATGAATATTAGAAATATTTAATAAACTAGATATTTGTGTACTTCATGTTAAAGAAGCACTTGTAGAAGGAATATTTTATGCATAACAGATCAATAGTGGATTACAATAAAATTCTTGTATTGCAAAGAGTTGGTTATTTATGCGATTATTCATATCAATAGGTTTCCCATATAAAGGATTGGCATGTGTTAATATTAGAGTTATTATCCCGAGTTACCAGTGGTTCCCTTCATTCCAGGTCAACAATAACGAGGTGGAATAGGTTTGGTTGGAGCATCCATTTTGGTTTGAACCCTATGCTTATTAGTTACTAAAAATTGTGTGGTTGTGACCAACTCTACTATGTGATAAAAAAACGTTAGAGTTATTATTGGACCAATTTTAATTAGCTAAATTATATAAATAAAAAAATTGTTGGCCTAGGTAATTTACTTGTATGATATGAATTCATGATTGATAAGGTTGACCATGGGGATTTTACCTTTTCAAAAAATAAGATTTGATATTTGAAAATATTTAAGCTCATATTTTAAGTACACCCATGTTATAATTTGTTGCCTTATTTTTTGTTTTGCATTTTTTCAATGGTACACAATGGTGAATATTAATTGGAATTATTTCTCTATTTTTGAAGTATTTGATCATGTATTAATAAGCGTGCACATATGTACCTACACAAATAGAATGTTAAGTTAAAAAATTATAAAATTTTAAAGTCTACATGCATAGTCATTTGGTCATAGATTGGAATAATTCTCTTGTAAAAGTGATCAATTCACTTATAATTTAGAGTTATTTACTAGTAGAAAATGACTTAGATTAAATTTACTTATGAAGAACTTCACTTAAAAAATGGAGTGATTTTCATAATTATGTAAGTGATTCACTTAGGCAAATCATCTGAAAGTTGGAGAAAATTACCTTTTTATGTAATGAATTTTAACCTAACTTATGAGTTTTTTATCTATGATAAATATACATAAAAGGTCATATTGAATTTATAATTATGCTCTATTGCTATTTGAGTTGTTATCTTTGCAAAAAAATCATTTTTTTGGAGTTCGTGTTAGAGTAATCAATCATAAAATAACTATAAATAGTCTACTATAAAAAATAAAAATGGCAAATTTAAAAGTCAATTTGATATTGGAACTAATATATGAAGCCCTTAGCCTTGAAATATAATTTTATATTTTATCCATAAAAATGAAAAAATTGTTGAGCAAATTACTTTCCAAATAGATCCAATTACTAGAAAATACCAAAATGTTGCTTAATTAACTGACTATGATAAAACTTAGGTGCTTTGTTCAAAATTGAATTAATCACACCAATTTTAGAATAAATTATTTCCTAAAACTCTTGGTAAAAAAATTCTCAAATTGAGTCAATCACTTCATGCATAATTGATGTAATTTTGGCACAAAAATTGAAGTAATGGGTGTAGTTTGATGGTAATGACGGTTTGTACCACTGGATATGCTAGAAACTATGTTATATAGAGGAATTAAGATAAATTATTAATTAATATTTGTACCCCAACTCTACTTTCAATAAATTAGGAATAGATCATGAATGACTTTTGTCATCCTCTAGATCTAGGCCAACTTCTCATCATTCCAGATGAAATATTATCATGACAACCTACACTAACTTGCATTACAGGTAAAATATGGATGGTAAAGTCTAAAAAGGTAAAGTATGGGAAATTGAAGTGCAAAAATAAAATACATGAATTTTTAAAGGTGTCATTGATTCAAAGTAAATACATGGTTAAACTATAATGAGGAAAGTATGTGATCAATTAATACATGAGAAATTAAACAACATAAATATCCATCCATTTATGAGAATATGATGTAAAAAAGTGAAATATAAGATGGAGTAAATGGGTTATATCACAATTATCACATAGTTAGAAAGCCACGACGGTAGTCCCACTAATTGAATGAATAAAATATTTTCAATTTTTTACATCTTTATTGGGTCAAAGCACAATTTGGGGTTTACGGAGAATATCTCTAAATTATTATGTTCAAAATATGAATACAATGGAGTACATATACAACCGTTTATAGTAAATGTATACCACTAAGTTACATGGGGTGGAAATCAATTACTTTTTATAAGAGTAAATATGTGTGGTCATATTTAGCAAAATTATGTACAACCAAATATTACATTCCTTAATTATACCTTTGATAGGCTTATACGGATTGTAAACTAACTTAGTGTAAAACTACATGTTAAACTATTGCTTTCCAAAAGACTCTTCCTAGGATCTACACTTTCATGTTTAACTTTTCAACCATCCAAATGACTTGATATGTTTAGTAAGAAAATTGCTTGCTTTTATGTATGAATAGCTTTTTTTTATGAGATAAATATCTTTTATTGAAAGCACATGCCTCAAAGTCAATCGATACTTTTTGCTAGTAGATTGATCCTTAGAATCAATCAACCTTTTTTACAAGGAAAATTGTACCTATACCATATATAAACATGTTTTAGGAGGTTTTATAATGTGGTTGTTATCTTAATTCACTATATGCCCCTTCAAAAATTACAAAATCCATGGTAGTGTTAGGGTATAACAAAAATATTGAGCACATTAGCACCAATATATAAGAAATAAATAAATTTTAAACCATTGTAAAAAATTCCATATTCAATAACTTCCATGTGTTACATATTATATATTCCACCTATGGTATATGAACACCATCAATTTGATTGGTTTCCTATAACAACCCAAGTCTATGGTCTCACTTGGTTGACCTAAAATAATATAAGAAATTAATAAACTTTTTTTTTTTTAATTTACTAAGCAGTCCTAAAAGTTACATTCCTAAGTTCTTAGATTTTTTTACATGTTCTCATGGAGATCATACAATAACATTTTATATGTTCATTATCTTCTTAGCACAAGCATAGTTAACCATGTTTGGGTCTAAGACTATTGCAGAAAACCAACCCAAGTTGACGATATTGGCCATATCCCATAGATTAGCCTTTCAGTGGAGTTAATTAGTCACATTTATCATCCATATATACCGACATGAGGATTGTACCATGAATAGGATTATCCTCTAGGGCCCATAACACCTATAAGGGAATTCTTATATTCCCTATCTCAACATATTGAACCCTCGACCAACCAGTCGACCTGTTATTTAAATTATATGAAAGAGATTAGCGTATTTATACTTCCATGACTAACTATTAATTCCCTTAAACTGGATACAGTAGTGCCATTTCAATACCCTAAACTTGGACTTCATTTTCCAAATCTAGGATAACTCATAGTAGTTTATCCCATACCAAACTCTGAGGCTATTCTAGCTAAATATACTGAGTAATATTTTTATCACAGTGCTATTTGAGTTTAGCCTAGATAAAGGTGTCCCATACCACCTTTCTGTCTTGACCAATCAAGTCTCTTTCAACCACTTTTGTCGATCATCCATGGACTCAAAACTTATTGTGTGCATACCCACACCTCAAAATTTTCTCAAACTATAGTATAAGGAATTAGAACCTAAGCCTTCTAAGGTTTTTCCTTAAGTTAAATCCATCATCTATCTCTTCATAATACAAGCTTACAAGATCTTAAGCATTCCTTTTATTTACATACCATAAAATATAGTCTATTTCTTTTAAAATATGATAGGTTATCTAAACCCAAACTACATGGTCACTAGGGTTTAAACATATTCTAAGAGAAGAGTTACCACCTAATTTCCTTATAGGTTCGGCTTCCAAAAACATGCAAGGATAAACCATAACATTTACCAATTTTCCATATTAAGATATATGCTTTCAGTTTGCACATTAAACTAGCTAAACAACCATTATAATGATAGCAAGAATAAAATTATACTTTGGATGTATGAAAGTTAATTATAGAATTAACAAGGATTGTAATATCTAACCTTTCCTTTTGTTCTTTCAAATATTTTCTGATTTAACTCTATGTTTGCCTCGCTTAAGGAACATGATATTACAAAATGTAGCAACCCATTGCAATTCATGCAAAAGATAATACTGCAGCATTTAACCAGTTTAGACACAGGTTTCACCCGACTCCACTATAAACATGCTTCACCATCAAAATATTAGAAATATTTTTAGTTTATAACAACAAACTCAAAACATAATTATTTTCTCTTTATTTTTTATCATAACCTTTCCAAGTTTGGTCAGGTTTTTTTATTAATGTCTTATTAAGTAAAATGTAATTCATAGTGTATTAAGAAAAATACAAATACAGAAGTTATTATCATTGATTAGGAAAAATAAGCTTTAATATACTTTAATTACAAATGTTACATTTGGCTTCACCAATTTCACAGAGACACTTCCAAAACATTTGATTCTCCTAATCTCCTATCTTCCACCCTAAGGCTCTAACTTATCAAAGGTATTGTTGTCCATAAATAAACTATATTTCCACCCAAACCAAGGCTACCAAATATATTTTCTTAACTGATGCTTTACTTCTGGTGACATGGTAGTAGTAAAGAGAATTCTCACCTTGCACATCCTTGAATCAAATCTACTCCAGTTTACCCAACGCAACTCTAATGATTTTTGTGAGGATGGTAGCTTGAACATGAGAAACATAGATGATGCTAGGGATCATAAATGACTCTGTAAATATGAATATGAAATATTAAACTATGCACACATGCAACTGCACTAGAAACACTTCAACAAAATTCACTAATCTCCTTAATCAAGATTTTCTAAAATTTTTAGAACATGTTTCCATAATTAATTTATTTAATTCATCAAGAAATAACTATAGTTTTAAAGAGATGTAAATCTATGGTTTTTCTCTTTCATTCTAATTCATATGGTATACCATTCATACACTACATGAAGAACACAAGCTTATACTGAGAGGGGGGGTGAACAGTATAAGACCACTTTTTACTTTTTCCTTCAACTTAACTTTTAATACAATATTATGCAGTGTATATAAAGAAGTATCAAGCAAAAATCAAAGCAATACAGAAAACACCATCCACAAAAGAGACACAACAATTTACGTGGTTCACCCAAGGTGGGCTACTCCACGGATAAAATTTTCACTAAAATTTTATCAACCAAATCTGGGAAAACCTTTCCCGATTACAATGTTTATGGGTACCAACCCAAAGGAGACACCAATCCCCTAACTCTGCTCTGGCTGGTGATCCTCTAGAAGACCTCTGCCTCTACTGCCCTTAGCAAGTGGAACTCTATCCACAGAAGACACCTGTCTTCCCTGCTCTAGCTGGAGACCTCTGTCCTCAACTCTATCACCTCAAAGTTGGTCCTCAAAAATGCACTAAACATAGTCCTTCGATCTAGCACAAATGTCCTCTATATTTTTCTCTGATCTACACCAAACACAGTCCTTCGATCTGGCACAAGTCTATCCTCTTCCTCTTTCTTTGGTCTACACCAAACACAGTCCTTCGGTCTGGCACAAGTCTGTCCTCAAATATCTTTCTGTTCTGTTACAGCCGCACTTGGTCAAAACCAACTTTTGCACTGACTGCGCAAACACAGCAGCACTCGATTGAACATCAACTTATGCACCTCTGTGCAATCACAACAACATAGATTTTGCACACTCTACTTCTTGACGATCGAACTTCTCCCCCGCACTCTATCTGTGAATATCGCACTTCGAACGCACACTTCAATCGATGCCTATTCTCTTCAAACAGCCCTCCTTTTATACTAACATAATCAAGATCTAAACCTTGGTCTTAGTCGACTGTTATGCAAATGCAAACCCTAACTCCATTGGCTGCATGCCCTAATCTTCATCGGCCCAATTTTAACTCTGTCGGCTTCAATCGCCTCTGTGGTTCAGTAGCTTCTGCCGTGAAACCACAACATGTCGTGATATCGTGACATTTTTGTAGCCGTACACTTTCGTTTGGCTATTGTCATGATATCGTGACACTTTTGCTTTTGTCTGCCTTGACTACGTTCTTGTCGCGATATCACGACACTTTTGTCTTTGCTGACGTCATCTTCACTCCTATCATGAAATCGTGACACTTTAGTCTTCTTGGTCTTCTTCTAGGCTTGCACTAGCGAAAATGAAACATGTCACGAAATCATGACACTTTTGTTGCCTTGAGCTTCTCTCTGCCTTATACCCACGAAATTGGAACATGTCGCGAAATCGCGACGCTTTCGCCTTCGAGCTCTTCCTTCTTGAATTCATCGTGAAATCATGACGCTTCTTCTGCTGAAGACTTGCTAACTATTTCTGTCACGAAATCGTGACACTTTCGCCAACTGAATGCTACCATCTCAACCTATCGTGAAATCGTGACACTTTCTGCATTCGCAAGCTTTCTCTTCAACCTGTCGTGAAATCATGACACTTTCTGCATCCGTACAACTTCTTTGTAGCCTATCACGAAATCGCGACGCTTCTCATTTCAGACTCTTCCCTTTGCTGCATGTCGCGAAATCATGACAGTTCTCACTTCGAGCTTTTCATCATGTCACGAAATCGTGACAGTCCTCACTTAGTCTTTTGCAGCATGTCACAAAATCATGACAGTTCACACTACGGACTCTCCCTTCTGCATCATGTCACGAAATCGTGACACTTTTTCGTCCGTACAACCTTCCTTGCATTATGTCACGAAATCGTGACACTTTTCCTTCTTTGCCTTCCTGCACTTTTCGAGTCACGAAAATGCGACATGTCACGAAATCGTGACACTTTCCACCTTGCTCTCTTTCTCTGCCAACATGTCGCAAAATCACGACAGTTTTGCTAGCTTCTTCTCTCTCTTCCAACATGTCGCGAAATCGTGACACTTTTTCAAAAAGCTTTCTCTCTCCTGCCTAAGTCGCGAAAATGCGACATGTCGCGATATCGCGACATTTTTCCAACTTACTTTCTTTCGAACCTGTCAAGCCGAAACTTCAACAAAACACATTATTTTACATCAAATCAAATTCTTTCAAAAGCTTCTTGACATCAATGACAACTTATTTACTTGAGCAACTGCAAAGAACTCAAGGTACCCAAAATTGCCAACAATCTCCCCCTTTGTCATTGATGGCAACCCTTTACTAAAAACACGTCTCAGGAGCTAAAACTAAAACCAAATGTGCTAACAACTGAGAATCTCCTTTTGAAGTTTTGCTCCCCCTGACTTGAAGCTTTCCTCTTCACATTGAAGCTCTCCCCCTTACTCATATCTCTCCCCCTTACTCATATCTCTCCCCCTTTGTCATCAATGGCAAAGGGTCACCTTTGGGGCTGGGACTAAGAATGAGCCACTTAGCTTAGTCCCTCCCCCACCTCCTGATGAGGTGATTAAAATAGGGGTGGGAGTAAAACTCCCATTAGGCACTGATCATCATCAGTGTCTACAATTTCCTTGTCGGGCCTTTTCTTGAACTTTTTGCCCGCATTCCTATTTTTGTCACTGTTCTTGTTCTTGTTCTCATCCCTGTCCTTTTTCATGCCTTGATCCTTGGACCTGATCATGCCACTATTTTTGTTTTTGTACCTTGGAAGATCAGCTCTACACTGTCTAGCTGTGTGACCTTCATTGTTGCACTTATAACAAGTAACAATGTTATTTCTTTTAGGCATACTTGTTCTTTGAATCCTCCTGTTTTGACTAACCCTGTTCTAGTTATTAGCCTTGCAAAAAATTGCCTTATGCCCAAATTGTTTACACGAGTAGCAATACCCTTGAAAGAAATTACCACCTCTGAAACTGTCATTTATCTTCCTTACTTGAGCCATGCAATGTGCAGCCATGTGACCAAACCTGTAACACGCAAAACATCTGCCATGAAATTTTCCTTTATACGACCTCTTGGGTCCTGAAAACTTCTTCGCATTCTAAATTTTGTTTTCTATTTCTGAGCATCGATCACTCACGGACTCATGTTCTGAAGTACTTTCTTCATCAGAACTCTCTTCCTTTTGGAATCTCTTGCTAGATTCCCCAACCTCGTTTCTTTGTGCGGCTTAACAAAACCAAGACCTATTTTATCTCGTTGGATTTCTTTGACCTTTGATGAGAGACTTAACCCTTTTGGAGCTATCTTGAAACCTCGTATAGCCTTATCCTTGTACTCTTTAGTTTCCACTTCCAGAGAAGCCATTTTCTGTTCCAACTCATTATACTCAAGAATCTTAGACTCTAACTCATCCTTGAGTTCCCGTGTTTTAGCTATAGAGAAGTCAAGACTTTCTATAAGATCGTCTCTCTCCATACAACATTCATCTAACTTATTCTTGAGTCTATCATTCTTCTTTCTTTCCTTTTTCAAAACACTAAGAGCATTATTAAGTTCACTTTCAAGATCTTTTATTTGTTTGCTTTCTAAATCCTCAAGGCCTTTTCCAGATTTCTTATCACTAGAGGTGCTACCTTTTTCAAAAACCATACAAGCATCTTCTTGATAGTTTTCTAAAGCATCCTTATACATACTAGGAAACCAAATCATTATTTGTACAGTCATCCTCAAGGTGACCAAAATTTCCACATCTAAGACATTTCATAATAATGAATCTATGTTTCGGTTCTTCCTCCTTTTTTGATATGAACAACATCTCATTTTCCTCATCACTTGAAGAGCTTTCACTATCACTGCTAGAACACTTACTTGCTTTGTCTAAGTAGAAACTCTTCTTGTTCTTGTGTGAATACCTCTTTCCTTGATTGTTGTGCTCATCTTTGTTCTTCCTGTGATGCTTGTGCTTTTCAGAATCTTTGCTCTTAGAATCCTGTTTATCTTCATCACTTTCATACTTGGAAATAGATACGATTAGTAGCATAATGACCAAACTTTCCACAATTGAAACATCTTATATTTTTCATGCTTTTGTGCTTTCTAGAGAACTTGCCTTTCTTGTTGTAATATGCCTCTTCATCACTAGAAGACTCATCACTCTCTTGAAGCTGTTTACCCTTAGATTTCTTGGTAGCCTTGAAAGCTGCCTCTTTCTTGACGTCAACCTTCACCTGAGTTCTCAACTCAAATGCTGCAAGAATGCTATGAAGCTCATCCTTTTTCAGCTTATCCAAATCTTTAGCTTCCTCAATAGCAGAAATATTTTCACTAAATCTATTAGGAAGAGATCTTAAGATTTTATCACAAACATCATTTTCAGCAAGTTCAAGACCTAAGTCTTTCATGGAGTTAACAACCTCATCCATGCGAAGCATGTAGTCACTAATATTTTCATCATCATTCATCTTGAGTTGTTCAAACATACCTTTGAAATGTCTCAACTTGGCCTTTCTGACATTTGCATCACCTGTATGAACCACTTGCAACTGTTTCCACATTTCACTAGTTGTCTTGCAGTGAATTACTTTGGTGAGATCTGCTTTCTATAAGCCTTTCAGGATTGCATTCATTGCTTTTGAATTGCTATGATGTAGAAGCCTATCTTCTTTAGTATATGGACCATTTACAGGAATAGTGTACCCATCTTCAATCACTTCCCAAACCTCATTCCCAAGTGCCATTAGATGAACCTTCATCCTTGCACTCCAAAGACCAAAATCTGATCCATCAAGAATAGGTGCTGCATTTCCGCTTGAATAATCCATTGTGTTCTTATCAAGCTTTTCCTTCAAGTTGTTTAAACTTTTCGAAGGAACCCGCTCTGATACCAATTGAAGAACACAAGCTTATACTGAGAGGGGGGGTGAACAGTATAAGACCACTTTTTACTTTTTCCTTCAACTTAACTTTTAATACAATATTATGCAGTGTATATAAAGCAGTATCAAGCAAAAATCAAAGCAATACAGAAAACACCATCCACAAAAGAGACACAACAATTTACGTGGTTCACCCAAGGTGGGCTACTCCACGGATAAAATTTTCACTAAAATTTTATCAACCAAATCTGGGAAAACCTTTCCCGATTACAATGTTTATGGGTACCAACCCAAAGGAGACACCAATCCCCTAACTCTGCTCTGGATGGTGATCCTCTAGAAGACCTCTGCCTCTGCTACCCTTAGCAAGTGGAACTCTATCCACAGAAGACACCTGTCTTCCCTGCTCTGGCTGGAGACCTCTGTCCTCAACTCTATCACCTCAAAGCTGGTCCTCGAAAATGCACTAAACACAGTCCTTCGATCTAGCACAAATGTCCTCTATATTTTTCTCTGATCTACACCAAACACAGTCCTTCGGTCTGGCACAAGTCTGTCCTCTTCCTCTTTCTTTGGTCTACACCAAACATAGTCCTTCGATCTGGCACATGTCTGTCCTCAAATCTCTTTCTGTTCTATTACAGCCACACTTGGTCAAAACCAACTTTTGCACTGATCGCGCAAACACAACAACACTCGATTGAACATCAACTTATGCACCTCTGTGCAATCACAGTAGCACAATTTTGCACACTCTACTTCTCGACGATCGAACTTCTCCCCCGCACTCTATCTATGAATATCGCACTTCGAACGCACACTTCGATCGATGCCTATTCTCTTCAAACAACCCTCCTTTTATACTAACATAATCAAGATCTAAACCTTGGTCTTAGTCGGCTATTATGCAAATGCAAACCCTAACTCCATCAGCTGCACGCCCTAATCTTCATCGGCCCAATTTTAACTCTGTTGGATTCAACCGCCTCTGTGGTTCAGTAGCTTCTGCCATGAAACCACAACATGTCATGATATCATGACATTTTTGCAGCCATACACTTTCGTTTGGCTATTGTCGCGATATCGCGACACTTTTGCTTTTGTCTGCCTTGACTACGTTCTTGTCGTGATATCGTGACACTTCTATCTTTGCTGATGTCATCTTCACTCCTGTCATGAAATCGTGACACTTTAGTCTTCTTGGTCTTCTTCTAGGCTTGCACTAGCAAAAATGGAACATGTCGCAAAATCGTGACACTTTCGCTGCCTTGAGCTTCTCTCTGCCTTATACCCGTGAAACTGGAACATGTCACAAAATCATGACGCTTTCGCCTTCGAGCTCTTCCTTCTTGAATTCATCGTGAAATCATGACGCTTCTTCTGTTGAAGACTTGCTAACTATTTCTATCATGAAATCGTGACACTTTCACCAACTGAATGCTGCCATCTCAACCTGTCACGAAATCGTGACACTTTCTGCATTCGCAAGCTTTCTCTTCAACCTGTCGCGAAATCGTGACACTTTCTGCATCCGTACAACTTCTTTGTAGCCTGTCACGAAATCACGATGCTTCTCATTTCAGACTCTTCCCTTTGTTGCATGTCACGAAATCATGACAGTTCTCACTTCGAGCTTTTCAGCATGTCGTGAAATCGTGACAGTCCTCACTTAGTCTTTTGCAACATGTCACGAAATCGCGACAGTTCACACTGTGGACTCTCCCTTCTGCATCATGTCATGAAATCGTGACACTTTTTCATCCGTACAACCTTCCTTGCATTATGTCGCGAAATCACGACACTTTTCCTTCTTTGCCTTCCTGCACTTTTTGAGTCACGAAAATGCGACATGTCACGAAATCGTGACACTTTCCACCTTGCTCTCTTTCTCTGCCAACATGTCGCGAAATCACGACAGTTTTGCCAGCTTCTTCTCTCTCTTCCAACATGTCGCGAAATCGCGACACTTTTTCAAAAAACTTTCTCTCTCCTACCTAAGTCGCGAAAATGCGACATGTCGCGATATCACGACATTTTTCCAACTTACTTTCTTTCGAACCTGTCAAGCCGAAACTTCAACAAAACACATTATTTTACATCAAATCAAATTCTTTCAAAAGCTTCTTGACATCAATGACAACTTATTTACTTGAGCAACTGCAAAGAACTCAAGGTACCCAAAATTGCCAACACTACACCCATCCAAACCTCTCTTCTAAATATTATTACACTGTCGTACAACATCATAACAAGCTACTCTTGTTTACATTCAAAACACCACATAACATAACAACACATTAAATCACAACAATGATGAATTTATATTTTTTCTTTCTATATGATAGAGATATTTCAACACTTCCATTGCTTCATTTTCCTTCTACTTTCATGTTATATAGCAATGCAATTACAATGAAGAGTTTTTTTGACATGGTAATAATTTACTAACTATTCCATAGCTTCCAATTACCATTTCTTACTCTAACCATTCAACAATAGCACACAACAACACAAAAATTCAATCAACTAGATTTAATCATGGTATACGCATTTACAGACTTGGTTCATGTGCTTTCCAATTGAACTTATTTGTTGATCTTTCAGTCTCCCTCAACTCTTTATTTCGTACATCTTCTCCCATGCGACTTTTTTTCAAAAAAAACCTTACTATTTTGTTTTGTTCTTTCACCTTGCAAATGATATGCGATAATTACTCGATTTTTTTTTCCTTTTATCCATGCACAATGACAAGTTGTTTGAGCTTTCCCCTTTTGCAAAAAAAATATTTTTCTACTCAAACAGATAAGGAAAATGTTACTACATTTTTTCCACATCTTCCTACATAGAATTTCAATCTGAGTAGTGGTCCCATTGGATCCGATATTGCTCAATGCTTCGTTTTCTCAAATTCTTGGTTTGAAAACCAAGCAGATGAATAGGTTGCACCTCAATATTTAATGGATTGTTCATTTGCAAGTTGGAAATATCTAATACATGAGTAGGATTAGAAATATATTTTCTAAATAGGGAAACATGGAAGACATTATGAACCTTGGATAATATTAGTGATAAAGCTAATCTATACACTAGGGATTATCTTCGCAATAATCTCAAATAGACCCATATATGTGGAGTCAAGCTTAGAGGATTTTTTTGGACATTTTGAGTAGATGAGTTTTCATTGATGTCAAGAGTAAGTGGTCATTGATTTCAAGCTTTCACCATCATTCAGTGGTAGTTTGAGTGGGCAACATCAGTTTTAGGTTCTCCAATAAGTGCAAAAGAATAGTCCATTTTCAGTTGATCAAGACCCGGTTCCAAGAAGTCAGATGTGGTCCAAATTGTAAAGAAGAAGCCCAAGTGAATAATATTATAATATTTCTTTATAATATTATACAAGGAAGTTTAAATTAATTATAAATTAATTAATATAATTTTTTTTGTAAATTAATTTAATTAACTTATAAGTTATTTAAGTTAATTATTAATTAATTTTAATATTAATTATAAGTTAATTTATGTTAATTTTAAATAACCCTAAGGTGGGTTATTAAATCAAAATTTGAATTTTGAATTCGAATTCGAGCACCGACATGGGGAGTAAAATAATTATGTGTATAAAAGGAGGACTTCTCCACCTTAGCCAATAAAATATATACCTTCGATATTAATCTCCATGTTATGCGAAAGCGTGCGAATTATACTATACGATCAAAGAGGATTTTATTTTTTTTAAGTGTCAAGAGGAGGAAAAGTTTTGATTCACCAAGGTTGGTGCCTTGGTCACC
Source organism: Wollemia nobilis (assembly GCA_028583015.1). Lineage (NCBI taxonomy): Eukaryota > Viridiplantae > Streptophyta > Pinopsida > Araucariales > Araucariaceae > Wollemia > Wollemia nobilis. Next base: position 1,340,008 of record JAQPPZ010017043.1, on the reverse strand, counting down.
AAGTGTTGGTAGCACAGTTGGAAACTACAGTAGAAGCAAAGCGTAGGGTAGTGAGTGGTGGAGGTTCGAATATGTAGTAGTGTGTTTTTATTTTTGTTTGGAATTGATGGTGGACAAAGGTTTAAAAGGAAGGAGGCTTCCCTTCCTTCATGTCGGCACCTATAGCCCACACAGTGGACACAAAATTGCTAAGGTGCTTGGTGCTTGGGGAGACGACGGTTCAAAACTCACAGAAACTCTTTTGGAGTAAAGGACAAAAGTATGCTATTTGTTGTTGATGCCAAAATTTTGGAGGAATTAAGTTGAGCTATTAAAGTTTAATTTTTGCATAGTTTATTTTGTTTGTAAGGTTTTAAGGGAGTTATAAGGTTTATGCAAAATAATTTTTGTGATATTTCCTTTAGTGGTTGAAAAGGGTAATAACGTGTTTAAGGAATATTGTTTGAGATTTTGTGGTTTTGGATATTATATTAAGTTGGAGATTATAAGGTTTATCTATATAATTATTTTTCATGTATGATTTTGTGGATGCTAATTTCAAGAAGGAGCAATAGGGTATATTTGAGATTTGATTATTTTTGTGTCTAAGGAATATTTTGAGAAAGTGTTAGAGTGATAATTTGTCATCTAACCATTGAAATTGGAAAGAATAAAATTATGATTGAGACAGGTTTTCTAAGAGCACTTCTACATCAAAAAAAAATGTATGGGCACATATTCCTAGTGAGTGATTTTTGAATATTATGAATGCAAAGTTGGAGTGAAAATGATTGTTTGGTAAGCATTGTTGAGTATGTGTTGAATTAATACTTCAAGGTTTTTTGGAATAGAGGTTAAGGAGAGTAACCTTATTTTATAAGCATTGTTGTTGAAGTGATTGGTTGAGTGAAGAACTTAAACTAGGGTTTACAAATATCATGAGTATAATTGTTATGTGAGATTGATTGATAAGCATTGTTGGAATTATTTGAGTGAGTGTTCACATACTTGGACTAGGGTTTGTTAGTAAGGATTAATTCATTGAGTTATTGGTTGAGTAGAGTTAGTTGAGCCTAGTCAAGTGGAAGTGTTGAAGTGATAGTTCAATTTTTGTAAAACAAATTGTTCTATATTTTTAATCAATTTGAGAAAGAGGTTTAGTGTTGATAAATGTGAAACATATTGAGTCTCTAATAATTCTCTATATGTTTCTGTAGACACCAAAATAGCACCAATCCGATTAAGTGACTACAAACACTGATCACATTGACATACACAACTTTCAGGGCAGCCCTCAAAAGTCAAACAGTGGTCCTAGCCACTCACATAGCAGTTTAGAAGATCAAAAAGTGAGTAGAGCAAAATTGGTCGTTTTAACAAGCCTTTATCAAAATAAGGCCTTTATCAAAATCAGGCCTTTATCAAAATCAAGCCTTAGGCAAAAGCAAGCTCTTTAACACTTAAACCGGGCAAAGGCTGCCTATCGCAATATCGCGACAGTCACGACGTCGCGTAGTCACGATATCGTGACAGTCATGATATCACAATAGTCGCGACGTTGCGCTATCACGACTATCGTGACATCGTGATGTCGCGACATCGCGACAGTCACGATGTCATGATAGTCACGACGTCGCGATAGTCGCGACGTCACGCTGTCACAATATCATGACAGTTGTGATATCGCACTATCATGATATCATGATAGTCACGATATCGCGACTGTCGTGATATCGCTAAAGCTCCAGCCAATGCGCTCGATTTCCTTTTGGTGTTGCGATATCGCGATAGCAACTTCGCATTTATGCCTAAACCGCGTTAAACTAGTTAAAGGTCAAATTCAATCAATCAAAAGTGAATGTAATCAATCAGAGGCAACATTAAAACAATTTAATGCAGACATTCAACAAGTGGTAGCCGAAGACAGTCATTTATGGCTCCTGCCTTGCATGCGCACGTAGGTGGGTAGGTTGGTCGTTGAAAGACTATCGTAAACTGCAGTCACGTAGGCCCGAGTCAAGGTAGAGTCTCCTACCTGTTGAGAAGGCATGACCGCCACGTGGCATCTCTGTGTGCCCCTTTCAGAGAGACCCCGTGGGTCTATAAAACAGCAAGCTTCCCCACCCAGAAAAGGAAGCATTTTTTTGAGACGCAACGAAGTGCTAAAAAACCATAGACCCAATCACATCCCTTTTGAATTCATTCTTATGCACCTATAATCTCTTTCACGAGAGAGGTTATTGGTGGTTGTTTGAAGGTGAATCCAAACCTTCAGATCTGATAGTGGACACAGTATTCTACCAATTCGATGACATCACAACCTGAGAGATTTTGGGCCCTTCCTTAGTGGATTGGCGTCGAGACCAAGCTTTAATGGAGGCGGCCCACTTGGGCACCCCATGCATGTTCCTAGTCAATTTAATATATGTTGTTTTTGAATATATCTTGCAAATTAACAGTATTTAAATAGTTTACATTTTATGTTATCTAAATAAATTTACGTTAGAACATCTCTTGCAATTCGAGGATTATTTGTGTCTTCTGCGTTATATTCTACCGAACATATATTATGCATTATATTCTAACGTTCAAAGAGCCGCATGTCAAATACTATCGCGTATTTTTAGATGTTGGGTTCTCTGTCAAAGTAACAGGTTGCAGTGATTAGTTTAACATATATATGCAGCAAGTAGTTACAGGCAGTAGCCTTTTGGTGATGCTCGGCAGTAGAGACTAGTCGTTATAAATACATCTTGCATTGCATTTTAGCTTGTTCAAATAGTTAGCGAATCTATCTAGCATTGTGCTTTAAACATCTTACAACTGCATTACAGTTTCGATTGTGTATTATCCTGCATTACGTTCTATCCTTGTGTTGTAGGTATTACTAAACGGGTTGTTGTTTCTTTGAACGCAAGAAGAACAGCAAGAAGCGAAGATTCATCAGCATAAGCGGCAGCAACACTGGCCCGCCCGTTTCAAATGTGGGCATGTGGGAAAGAAGATCACTATTCATCTTTTGCAATAGAGACATGCTAACTCTCCCAGCCCTTGAAAATGGGGGAGACGTATTGTAACCGAGTTGGAACCATATGAATAAAAAGGGTTGTGCTCCTACTTTTGATATATCAAGCTGGTTATTTTACATTGCATCTTAAGTGTTTCTTTTATTTCCAAAATCTCATGCTTTCAGTGGCGATCATGGGAGTCATATGAGCCAACATTATGCATTTAAATGTTCTTCAAAACTTGCAAAAACAAAACAAAACATCAAAATGCACTAAACCAGTTTAGGACACACTATTAATCCTTAAAAGAGATAATCACTGTTTGTGTATGCGTGTGTTCATTTCTGCTTAGTGTAGACAAAAAGAAAAATCATCATAAACGAGATAAAATCTGCTTAGATAGTAGAGAAGCACCACAATGGTGTACACCCATAGCCAAGCCCAATCAAGGGCGGACGCTACGAAAGGTGCACAAAGAGAGGGCGCTAGTCGCCTTCGCTTTAGCCCTGAGGACTTGGCCATACCGCCTTGGCGGTCTGGCCTACAAGAGAGTCCACATCAGGCCACATCAAAAAGAAATTATTGGGACCCTCCTCATTGGGGTATGCCCATTCAACACAGCCCCTTTCGGGAAGACGCTTTACATGTAGATCTCAATGTAAGTAGACAACCGCCTCTTGAGGCTAGATCTGAGTGGCCGCAGCGTGATGAAGCGCTAGAGAGGCATAGTGTCCATGAGGAGAGACAACGTGAATACGCTACCTCTTCTTTGCCTCCCATTAGAACAGAAAGACAAAATCCAGAGCGCAGGGCTCTTCACACAGGGCGAGCTCACTCCGCCCGCCCCTTTCACACCCATGAAAGGGAGTACGAGGAAGATCATCGCATTCCTCAGAGAACAACATACAGCGTGGGAACCTTGCATTTCTGCACCTGCTAGGTATCATGATCACACATCGAGGCCAGAGCCTCAAGTAAATGTCGCCTACCTCGACAGAGGGAAGCAACCCATTGAAATTTTAGATCATCAAGATCGAGGCAAACACATAGGAAAAACATTTAAGCCTCCTGAGCAAAAGAGGGCAGACCAAGTTGACCCGACAGTCGCCAGACATGCCGCTCGCCAAGCCCGAATCACGCAGCTTGAGCAAGGTCATCAGGAGTTAGAGTACTTATACCGCCTGAATAAAGAGCGCATGCAGCGCGAAGCGGATGAGTTGCGCTATAAACTACCTGAGAGGGTGCCAACCCCTCGCACCCACAGAGAAGAACAATATGAGAGGCACAACCCTTTGGTGCAGGACAGGTCTCCACGACCTCGTCAAGCTTTGCCTCCGAGACCTTATAGACCCGAGAGGGAGGCCACTCCCCGAAACAATGATGGGTACCCCCAACGGGGACTCAATCAGGGTCATAGGTCTCGCCCAGAGACTCCTCAAGAAGTTTATGAGGAGTACGAACCAAAAATAGAACGGGCCAAAATGCCCCATCAAGGCGGGAGGGCTGCCACTCGGCCACCCCCCCATAGGCCTCCAGTCTCCCATAACTCACAACGGGAGCAAACAAAAGAGGAAGAAATAAAATCTTCCGATGCATACAAAGCGCTATTAGAGCGTTTGGAGTCTGTGGAGACAAAAGCTTCTGGGCATCAAAAGCCCACATTACGTCAACTCCGCAGTCACCCCGTGCACCCCTCAGTGCCCACACCTCTTTACCCCGAACATTTCAAGTTGCCTCAATTGGCAGTCTTTAAAGGTGAAGAGGACGCACAAGAACATGTCACAAGGTTCCTAAGTCAATGCTTCGGCATCCAAGATAATGATGCATTGTTGCTTAGAACTTTCATAACCACATTCGTAGGCCCTGCCTCGGATTGGTTCACACAATTACCCAAACACAACATAAACAACCTAGATCAATTAGTAGATGCGTTTCTTGAACGCTTTGCCTTCAACACAAGGAAGAAGGCATCACTGAGTGATCTGGCCAGCCTCAGGCAATATGAGGAAGAAACAATGGCAGCATACGGGAATCGATGGAGGGCTTTGCTTTCTAAGTTACCCTACCATCCCCCTATGTCTGATCTCACACAGATGTTTGCACGGAGTTGCTTAAAATCAATCTCTGGGCTATTGCTGCTGTAGCAATATGACAGCTTAGAAGAAGCTTTGGCGCAAGCCAGAGTTATAGAAGAGATTAAGATAGGCGAAGGCGCAATCGCCAAGCCTAAAAAGAAAGAGTGGAATAAAACCACTAAGATCGGAATACGCAATCACAACCCGCTATGGTTAACCAAGTTGCGATAAATGTTCCCAAGCCTGTGCAAGAAATGCAGCCCCAAAAGGCTAATTACTAGGCAGTGCCTCCTAGTTATGAAAAAGATAATAAGAAACAGGAGCAGAATCAGCAGCATCGCCCTAGGCGACAATTCACCCCTTACACGGAGTCCAGGGACTCCTTATTTGACCGCTTGTCAGCGGCAAATTTAGTCACCCTTCCAGAGATCCAAACTGTAGACCCTAACGCTCCCAAGCCTAAGGGATACAGAGAGGAATTGTATTGTAGATTCCATAGGAGAAGGGGACATGACTTAAATGGATGCTGGAAATTCAAAGGATTAATCCAAGATTTAATCGACAATAAAACATTGGCCGTGGACAACCCCATAGCGCCAAATAATCAACAAATGGGGGTATTCAAGGACCCTTTGCCTGCCCATGAGGCACGGGCAAAACCTCTCCATATTAATGAGGTGCGACAGAATCTTCCCATGCAAGGATTTGTGGGAATGATCAGCATAGTGACAAGGAACAAAAAGTACCCAGCAGTTGCCCCCGAGGTAGCTACAAGGGAAGTTCCAACAACATCGCAGCCTCAACAACGCCCAACGCAGTTGCCTCCGCCTAGACCCGAGGTCACGATACGGACCAAACTCACGCAGAGTTTGCGGACCACATCGGCTAGGCTTTCCATCTACGAGCTTATTCAACAATCAACACCTCATAGAGAAGCTCTTATGGAAATTTTAAAAGCCATCGAATTACAGCCTCACGAAGCAAATTCTTTCAACAACTTCGTGGGACATGTGAAACGATGTACGGAGCCGGTCATTACCTTCAGAGAGGATGAAGTCAAAGCAATATCGAATGACACGGCAGATCCACCCCTGCACGTTATCGCGCGGGTCAACGGGATCCCGTACAAGAGAGTGTTGGTAGATACTGGCTCGTCCAAGAACATCATTACCACTGCAGCACTAAAACATTTAAAGCTGCCAGCCTCTCATATCACAGCCTCCACGTACACACTGCGAGCTTTCAATGATGCAATATGCTCGACAGTCGGCATAGTTGTTCTACCCGTCCAGGTAGGACAAAAGACAATACCAACATTGTGCCATGTGTTGGAAGGCGAGATGGCTTACAATATACTGCTAGGGCGGCCTTGGATCAGGGACATGAAGTGTGTCCCTTCGATCGCTCACCAATGCTTAAAGTATGCTTTTGAAGGAGAAATACATGTAGTCCCGATGGACTTAGAACCCTTCAAGTATTGCAATGCGGTACAACTAATGCCTCAATCGACCCTCCCCTCAACGCATTTGGATTTCCAGTTAAATCCATCTAAACAGGGTCCAATACCGCAGGCACCACTGGTGACCAAAACAGCAAAATCCCAGCCAGGTGAATCCTCATCATCTGCTCCTTCATTACCAATGCCACCTGTCATGGCTAAACAGAAGGACAAGGGAAAACAGATCATGGAAGAGGCTCAGCCCCTAGAAGAGGGTTTGCCAACAATTTCAACGGTATCAACAGAGGAAACACCTAGCACTACGGAAGCTGAGACTCCAAAACCACCAAACATGGAATGGACTCAGGAAGGACTCCCGTTCCCTCCCTCCCAAGCATCAACAATCACCGTTGAAATGGCCAAGACAGGCCTCGGGGGAGTACTTAGTGCGTAATGTTGTGGCAACGCCCGCATTAGAATCAAGACAGGATATGGGGAGACCTCGCCTTCCCATAGGAACAGTTGTTCCTCTAGGTCACCCACCCAACCAGAAAAATTTTGTGTATGGGGGCCTTGATCATGGTCTTGAACCATGCAAGCAAAAGGAAGCAGACGAAGAGCCTTTTGTTGAAAATATCAACTATCTGTCAAACCCGAACTTCGCTCTAAGATATCTCGGCCAATGCAATTGGCATGGATACGGGCTAGGCAGATATGAGCAAGGGATGCGTGTCCTTTGCCAACCAAGATATCATATGCCATATGATAAGTCAGGAGTAGGGTTCAACCACCCCCTCCCCTTAGACATCTTGGTAGAAAATATGCAAGGCCTAGAAATAGGCAACAAGGGGGGATTGGCACCAGATCTTTATGCCAACCCAAATACATAATATACATTGGGAGATTACCTCCCATGGTCAACAAACACCCTTGGCAACAGCAATAATCCCTCTCCTTTGCTAGAGAGAGGTGACAGTTCGGACATTAATCCTCAAAGAGAACATCAACGGTGTCCGGACATCTTTTTGAAGCTATTCCCCTTAGAGGTTCCAGTTGAGTCAATACAGTGTCAAGAGAATCAGGTCCCTCCACCAAGAGTGGAACAACCGCAATGGGACCAGATTAACTTACTGGAACAAGGAGAACCCTCAATGTCGCAAGTAACAGTTGCCGAAGAGAATGAACATTTTTGGATCTCCGAAAGTGATTCAGAAGATGAGACTGAGATGATCTATCTCATACATGCGCGATGGAATAATCGCCCTTTAACTCATGAAGATCTAATGGGACAGATGGGCATAAGGTTAGGGCATGAATGGTGGGTAGACCCAGCAAGGTGGGACCAAGTGTTGGATCCATGGCTCCAAATTCACGATGAGCACCGTCCACCCCGAGACCCTATCATGACAACAGTGCCGAGGGAAGACCCTGTCCTCCTATCCGCACATAGGGCCGATCCGTTCGTGCCCGTTCCCGTAGAGCCGGATCCAGAGTATAGGGAGCATCTAGAAGATTCAAGTTATCACACCCACGGTAATGGAGACCAAATTCATTCCATCCACATGATCTCCATTGATTTGACCGCACCCATCCGCAATCCGGCCGATCCAGCACGGTCATTGCATCTAGACATAGATGCCATCGACTGGGATCGCGTCAATTCACCTTTATCACCATCAGAGTACTGGCCTTTCGGTGAAATGCCTCATTTTACCCCAAGGACAACTCAGGATATTTTTCAGGCTGAAGAGGAACCCGAGGTTCCCAATGCAGATCTAAATTCAGCTAATGATATCCATTTGATCCCGACTCCACATCAGTTGGAGGACGGATCCCACATGTCAGTCGAGGAGACGACTGATGTAGATATCGGCATAGATCCAATGAATCCATAGATTCTCAAGCTAGGGGTAAGTCTTTCCCCCGAAGAGCAAGCCGACTACATTGCCCTTCTCAAAGAGAAGAAGGAGGTTTTTGCATGGTCGTACAAAGATATGCCAGGACTAGACCCGCAGCTAGTCACGCATAATTTAACGCTTGATCCGACAATCAAGCCTCGTAAAGCAAAAACTACGTAAGATGCACCCAAAAGTGGCCTTAATGGTCAAAGATGAATTGCAAAAGTTGTTGGATGCACAGTTTGTCATCTACGTGGATTATCCGCCATGGCTGTCCAACATGGTTCCCGTCAAGAAGCCCGACGGGAGGATTCGCATATGCACCAATTTTTGAGATCTAAACAAAGCGAGTCCTAAGGATGATTTCCCCTTGCCGAGCATCGACGCGTTGGTAGACGCTACAGCAGGTCACGAAATGCTCTCCCTAATGGATGGTTTCTCGAGATACAATCAAATTCGTATCAATCCTGAAGACCAACTAAAAATGGCGTTCACAACGCCTTGGGGGACATTTTGTTATAAGGTCATGCCTTTTGGCCTTAAAAATGCTGGCGCTACCTACCAACGTGCCATGACATATATCTTCCACGATTACATGCACAAAACTTTGGAAGATTACATGGATGATTTGTTAGCCAAGTCTCTCTTGCGCTCAAATCATATCGATGACTTAAGCAAGATCCTCGATCGCCTCATGGAGCATAAAGTTAGACTAAACCCCAAGAAGTGCGTATTTGGCGTCACATCTGGAAAACTCTTGGGTTTCATAGTCTCAAAGCGAGGAATCGAGGTGGACCCAAAGAAAGTCAAGGCAATCCTTGAAATGGTTCCCCCAACTACAATCAAGCAGCTCAAAAGTCTGTAAGGAAAGGTCACGTCGATTAAACGCTTCATAGCGCAATTATCTGACAAGTGCCGACCCATGAACAAATTATTGCACAAGGGGGTTACATTTCATTGGGATGACGAGTGCCAGTCAGCCTTTGACGAGATCAAACAATACCTGGTTTCATCGCCAGTATTGGCACCACCTAGACCAGGAGTGCCGTTCTACTTATACATCTCAGCTACTGAGGTGGCACTGGGCGCCATGTTAGCCCGTAAGAATGAACTTCACAAGGAACAGAGCTACTTACTATCTTAGCCGCACCCCGGTCAGTTATGAACTTAACTATGCATACGTTGAGAAACTCCGCTTGGCAGCTGGTGTTTGCTACCAAAAAGCTACGCCACTACATGCTCGAGCAACACTACGTATGTTGTGTCTAAGGAGAATCCATTGCGATACATGATGAGTCGTACTTATCATAGTAGTCGCACGGCGAAATGGATCATGTTGTTGACGGAATTTGACATAGAGTTTATTGGACAAAAATCTATCAAAGGACAAGTCATAGCCGATCAACTAGCAGAGGCTCCTCTTGAAGACGATCAGCCTCGGGTCATAGAACTACCCGATGATGGGGTCTTCCATGTCTCGTAATCACCAGATTCTGATGAGCCTGAGTCACAGGCCGACATAACCCTATTCTTCGATGGTTCTAAATGTGAGCAAGGTGGTGGCACGAGAATTGTATTCTTCACACCGTAGGGTGCTCCAATGCCCCTGTCATTTAAATTAAACTTCCCATGCACCAACAATAATGCAGAGTATGAAGCCTTGCTCCTAGGTCTTCAGACAACAATCGCCATGAACATCAAAAGACTGAATATCTTTGGTGATTCGCTGTTAATAGTCAATCAAGTCAAAGGGGTATATCAATGCAAATGCCCAGTCCTGCAGGCTTATAAAGCCCTCGTGGACAAATTCCTGGCAAAACTTGAGTGGTATGACATCGAGGCACTCCCTCGATCATCGAATCATTTTGCGGACACAATGGCCTCTTTGGGGTCACTAATCCCGCAAGACCTTTTCGGTGATATGACAACCATTCAAGTCAAAACCTTATCGCAATCCGTGATGGGGCGTGCAAGCTCAGACTTGACGCCAGGAATCCACATGATCCAGATTGAACCATCCTCGGATAAGTTCTCTCGAATCCGAGATCGTCCGAAATGCACCAACTGGGGGTCCTTGTTCTCCCCTACTCCCATTAATAGCAACACAACGCTATTCTTACAAGTTCTATCCCATTCAGCGTTTGCTAGGGATGAACTTCAAGAGGGATTGGCTGTTCATACTGTCGAGGTTTCTGATCAACAGGACTGGTATTTACCCATCAGAGACTACCTCAAGTTAGGTAATCTCCCGCTTGGATTGACTCATGCCGCAAAACGAGCACTCAAGCAGAAAGCGGCTAAGTATGTCTTGATAGGAGACATTTTGTATCGTCGCAGCTATGAAGGAATCCTCCTTCGTTGCTTGGACCAGCAAGAGTCCACTTGGGCAGTCGCCCAAGCGCACGATGGTACATGTGGTGGCCACTTTAGTGGTATGGCCATTGCAAAGCGCATTCTTCGCATGGGCTATTATTGGCCATCTTTAGAGCGAGATTGTTGCACCTATGTCAAGAAGTGCGTGAAGTGTCAACATCATGCCAATTTGATGCACGTACCTTCTCAGGCCTTGCAGATAGTCCAGTCTGCTTGGCCGTTCTCGTAGTGGGGCTTCGATCTAATTGGAAAGATCTCCCCTACGTCGTCAGGCCGTCACACGTTTATCATAACGGCCACAGAGTATTTTACCAAGTGGGTGGAAGCAATTCCGCTTACCTCTACGACAGGACCCCGCATTGTGGAGTTCATTTTGCATAACATCATATGTCATTTTGGTATTCCATCCAAAATAGTCTCGGATAATGGGACGCCTTTCAAGAACAAAGACGTGCGTGCTTTGACCACAAAGTACAAGATTCAAGCACAACTTTTCAACACCCTATTATCCGCAGGCGAATGGGCAAGCAGAGGCGTCAAACAAAATGCTAGTTGCCATCCTTAAAAATACCATCGCAGACAGTCATAAGGATTGGCACATTCAAATCCCACTTGCCCTATGGGCCTATCGCACTAGCATTCGGACACCCACTGGGGCCACTCCGTTTTTGCTTGTGTATGGCTCCGAGGCAGTCATGCCTCTAGAGTTGGAGATTCCTTCCCTGCGCATATCAATGCAGGAGTTCATCGATGATGACTCTACGCGGCAGGCCCGGTTAGACCAGCTTACGTTGCTTGACGAACGACGCGTTAATGCTCTCGAGCATTTACGTATTTATCAAGAGCGACTTAAGAAAGCTTACAACATGAAAGTTCACCTGAGGGACTTTCGGGTTGGTGATTTGGTTTTGAAGGAAAACCAACAAAATTCCAGTTTGCCATCCCACCTAAGGGACAAGTTTGCGGCAAATTGGTTAGGTCCATATGTCATTGATAGCAAAATAGGACCCGGGACATACCGGCTAGCTTCTCTTGATGGTATCAAGGAAACAGAACCCTTGAATATCAGTCATTTGCGACCATTTCATATCTAAGAGAGCCAAAAAATCTCCAAGGATTCTCAAAATCGCTTGGTCAATCCCAAAATGCTCCAAGGATTCTCAATCCTTCAACAAAAGCTCAAGGATTTAACGCTTGGTCAATCCCAAAATGCTCCAAGGATTGTCAAAATCGCTTGGTCAAATCCCAAAAGGCTCCAAGGATTCTAAAATCGCTTGGTCAATCCCAAAATGCTCCAAGGATTCTTGCAATCGCTTGGTCAATCCCAAAAGGCTCCAAGGATTCTTGCAATCGCTTGGTCAATCCCAAAATGCTCCAAGGATTTCCACAATCGCTTGGTCAAAAATCAAGAAAATTCAAAAACAACAAAAATCATCAAAAACAACAAAAATTTGCATCTCATTTCTAGGCATACTCAAATTCATCAATAGAGAGTTCTTCTCGCACTTCATCTTCATATTCACAAAAATCAATCCATCAAAAATACAAAAATACATAGATGCATTAAAGCATTGCATCCATACATTGCATATTTGTGGTCGTATAGGTCAAAGGCACCATAGGCCGTCATTGCTCTACTAGTCCATCTTGTTCCACACTGCTCCATTTTACAAAAACAACAAAAACACCATGCATTGCTTTTACCACACTAGAGTCGATGGTCTTTTAATGTATCAAGGGTTTTCGTGATTCAGCTCATCATTTTGCTCTTTAGCCATGTAATGTATCAAGTCAAACAGATTTTATGAAGGTAGAGTTACACTTGAAATACACCTTGTTACGTAACATCCCAACACAAATTAAAACACATAAAAATTCCCAAGTTGTGTGAACGAAAGATGAAACCTGCACAGTAATCCAGGTCACCATAAGCGAAACGGTTATCTTGCTCATCCCCCCATGCGAATGGTTCCAGAATGCTGAGAATTCACAAAAGGACAAGCTCTTTCCTATCCATTCACCTCCATATACAGTGGTTTTCACCACTACCAAATCCCAATCATAGTTGGTTCCCAAAGTTGTAAGGATTTGTACTACACGTCCCTGCCAAGGATGGGTAGTCATCCCCAAAACCTAAAGGGATCAACACCATTCACAAACAAAATTCCAACAAATCATCATCCTAACACTTTCCATTCACCTTTGGTCTCCAAGTTGTAAGGATTCGTACTATCCGCCCCTAACCAGGATGGGTAGTCATCCCCAAGGCCTAACAGATCAATGCCCTTACTCCATAATCTCCATCATCCCCTTGGTCCCCAACGTCGTAAGGATTCGTACTATCCGCCCCTAACCAGGATGGGTAGTCATCCCCAAGGCCACAAGGATCAAAGCCATTCACAAGCTCAAATTCACAATACTCAAAACACAAAATCAAATAACAGTGGTTATCACCACTATTCAAAATCCTTGCTCAAAAAGAATTAATAGAAAATAAACAATGATTTTCATCACTATATAGACGAGCAACTCTCTAAATCATTCAGCCAACAAACATCCTGAACTTGAATCCCTGGAATTCTCAGCATTCGAAAAACCATCTAGGTGATCCTCATTACAGGTTTGGTTGATAGCCTATCTGGCAATGGTGGTATCCTACCCGCATGACGATATGTCTGTCACATTCGCTTTGCGTGTGTGCAGACCAATGTTTGCATAAGGATGAGCTAGCTTATGGTATCTTGGATAACACCGCAGATTAATCTAACTAAATACAACAAAGGAGTTAGTGGAGCTAATTAGGTGATCCTCAAGACAGTTCGGTTGAAAGCCCATCCTGCACTCGGCGGTATCCCGACAAATACCACATAAATGAACTCAATTGCACACACAGGGATGTGAAATAACTTGGTCAAAAACAAGTCCGATTCATACCTTGTTCAAAAGTCTTGTAAGATAAAGTACAACCATGGCTAGTAAGTTAAAACCGTCTGAGTCTCATAAAACCTTAGCTACATTTCTAAACCAACTGCGCTACTTTTCATCCTTACAATACCATCAAAAAATACAAAAAAAAAAAAACCACATGTATACATACAAAGTCATGCATCACAACAATCGCCTAAAAGACAAAATAATAGAGTTCTAAACAGTCTATGGTGCCATAGCCAAACACCACAAAGTCCATCCATCCATTTCATTTCTGCATATCACATACATTTGCATTCATCACAACATATGCATCCATCAAAATAAATCAACATACAACAATCGCATTTATCATACCATATGCATCCATCAATATAAAGTAGCATGCATCCATCAACATCAATCATTATGCATACCATAATATCATGACATATACACAAAGAAAGAAAATCAAAACAACAAAAACATCACAAAAATGCAACACAAAAACCATAGCAATAAGCATTGCCGGACACAAGTGCTCTTGCACTTAACCTCTTGGCATAAAAAATCGATGTCGGGGCTCAAATTGTCACTCTCCTACTTCCCCAAGAAGGCTACCATAGCCGGACCGCTCCACGGGAAGACGGGTTTTTGATGATTTCACCCCATTATGGCATCACCAAAAGGGTTAACACCCACCAAAAATAGGTCCAAATGTCGGGAAATTGCACGTGCTTAAATGGTAAAACATCTAAAGGCACCCTAACCTAAGTCATCTTGGGTCAAGCGACTCGTCGCTTTTCTCACGAAGGTCATTCCCTCATCGATTCGTCGCTTGAGGGGGTAGTCACACTTAGTCACCAATCAACAAGCACACACCCAATCAAGGCAATGACATGCATTCAAAGAATCATTGACAAAGACAATCACGCTCCTGCTTGGGGCAGTAAACAAGCAATCATTAAATTGATCAAACACTTGGCATTCCCGAAGCATGAACACAAGGTTCCCCCTGTGGACAAAAGGTTACGCCCTTTGCCTAATCATGACCGATCAATGTCCAAGCTCAAGTCACACCTCACCAAAATAGGTTAACACTTGAAATCAAATTCCTTAGCTCGTCGAAGCAAGGATTCAAGAATGCATGCCCTTTCCATACTTGGGGCATCAAAAGTTGGTTAGGTTACCAAGAAACCCTAATCATTAGTGCTTTGGTCATCTATTTTTGCTCGACACTGCGTCACCCGCAGCGCTTCCCAAAAAGGGGCATCTGTAGACACCAAAACAGCACCAATCCGATTAAGTGACTACAAACACTGATCGCATTGACATACACAACTTTCAGGGCAGCCCTCAGAGGTCAAACAGTGGTCCTAGCCACTCACACAACAGTTTAGAAGGTCGAAAAGTGAGCAGAGCAAAGTTGGTCATTTTAACAAGCCTTAATCAAAAACAAGCCTTTATCAAAAGCAAGCCTTAATCAAAAGCAAGCCTTAATCAAAAAAGCAAGCTCTTTAACACTTAAACCGGGTAAAGGCTACCTGTCGCAATATCACGACAGTCACAACGTCGCACTGTCGCGACGTCGTGATGTCGCGACATCGCGACGTCACGACATCACGATAGTCTCAATATCGTGATAGTCGCGATATCACGATAGTCACGATGTCGTGCTGTCGCGATATCATGACAGTCTCGATATCGTGACTGTCGCGATATCGCTACAGCTCCAGCAAATGCGCCCGATTTCCTTTTGGTGTCATTATATCGTGACGTCGCGATATTGCGACGTCGCGATTTCGCATTTATGCCTAAACCACATTAAACCAGTTAAAGGCCGAATTCAATTAATCAAAATCAAATGTAATCAATCAGAGGCAACATTAAAACAATTTAATACAGATGTTCAACAAGTGGCAGCCGAAGACAGTCATTTATGGCTCCTGCCTTGCATGCGCGCGTAGGTGGGTAGGTTGGCCTTTGAAATATTGTCGTAGACTGCAGTCATGTAGGCCCGAGTCAAGGCGAAGTCTCCTCCCTGTTGAGAAGGCATGACCGCCATGTGGCATCTCTGTGTGCCCTTTTTAGAGAGACCCCGTGGGTCTATAAAACAGCAAGCTTTCCCACCCAGAAAAGGAAGCATTTTTTTGAGACGCAACGAAGTGCTGAAAAACCATAGACCCAATCACATCCCTTTTGAATTCATTCTTCTGCACCTATAATATCTTTCACGAGAGAGGTTATTGGTGGCTGTTTGAAGGTGAATCCAAACCTTCATACCCGATAGTGGACACAGTATTCTACCAATTCGACGACATCACAACCTGAGATATTTTGGGCCCTTCCTTAGTGGATTGGTGCCGAAACCAAGCTTTAACGGGGGTGGCCCGCTTGGGCACCCCATGCACGTTCCTAGTCAATTTAATATATGTTGTTTTTGAATATATCTTGCAAATTAACAGTATTTAAACAGTTTACGTTTTATGTTGTCTAAATAACTTTACGTTAGAACATCTCTTGCAATTCAAGGATTATTTGTGTCTTCTGTGTTATATTCTGCCAAACATATATTATACATTATATTCTAACGTTCAAAGAGCCGCATGTCAAATACTATCGCGTCTTTTTAGATGTTGGGTTCTCTGTCAAAGTAGCAGGCCGCAGTGATTAGTTTAACATATATATGCAGCAAGTAGTTACAGGCAGCAACCTTTTGGTGATGCTCGACAGTAGAGACTAGTCATTATAAATACATCTTGCATTGCATTTTAGCTTGTCCAAATAGTTAGCGAATCTATCTGGCATTGTTATTTAAACATCTTACAACTGCATTACAGTTTCGATTGCATATTATCCTGCATTACGTTCTATCCTTGTGTTGCAGGTATTACTAAACGGGTTGTTGTTTCTTTGAACGTAGGAAGAACAGCAAGAAGCGAAGATTCATCAGCATAAGCGGCGGCAACACTGGCCCGCCCGTTTCAAATGTGGGCATGCGGGAAAGAAGATCACTATTCATCTGTTGCAATAGAGACATGCTGACTCTCCCAGCCCTTGAAAAGGGGGGAGACGTATTGTAACCGATTTGGAACCATATGAATAAAAAGGGCTGTGCTCCTACTTTTGATATATCAAGCTGGTTATTTTACATTGCATCTTAAGTGTTTCTTTTATTTCCGAAATCTCATGCTTTCAGTTTCTATGATAAAAGAGAAATTGAAAGTGATTGATAGTTTGTGAATGTGAAGCATATTGAGTCTCTAACAATTCTCTATATGTTTCTATGAGATTGGACAAGTTCTAGTGAGGACTTGTTGAGAAGATTTGGATAAGTTCTAGTGAGGACTTGTTGAGCAGATTTGAGGTAAGTCTTAGAGAAGACTTGTGGATAGATTGGTGTAAGATTTTGTGGAAGCTTACAATACATATTTGAGGACAGATATTGAGGACATATTTGAGGATAGATATTGAGGATAATTTGAGGATAGAGTTTGGTGCAGATTTGAGGATAGGTTTGTGCCAGACCAGAGACAAAGATTGAGCAAATTTGTGCTAGACCAAAGGACTATGTTTAGTGCAGATTTGAGACAGATATTTGGAGGTGACAGAGTATAGAGGATGACAGTATCCAGTGGATAGAGATCCATTAGCCAGGGTAGTGAGGATAGGTGTCTTCAGTGGATAGAGATCCATTAGCCAAAGTAGTGGGGGTAATAGTTCTTCTAGAAGATCACCAGTCAGAGCAAAGGAGAAAGGAGTTCTCCTATGGATAGAGATCCATGAACTTGATTAGGGGATTGGTGTCTCCTTTGGATAGAGGTCCATAAACATTGTAGGGAAAGGATTCCCAAGAGAATTTATTTGAGAAAAAATTATAAGGAATATTTTCTCCGTGGAGTAGCCCACATTGGGTGAACCATGTTAAATCATGTCTCTCATGTGTGTGATGCTTTGTGTGATGTTTATTGCTTTAATATTGTTGATGTTATCATTTGGATTAAAAAGAAAAAAATTATCTTATACTGTTCACCCCCCTCTCAGTATAAGCACATGTTCTTCAATTGGTATCAGAGCGGGTCTCTCCGTGAAAAGACTAACATCTTGGAGGAGGATCCATCAGAAACACACATGACTTCAAAAAATGAAGAAGAGACCATGTTTGATATAAAAGAGGAATTCTTTACTGCTCTCAGGAATTTGGAAAGGATTAGAGAAAAGAACTCAAGCCTGAAGGAACAAATTCAAGAGGATGAAGAAGCAAATATGGAACTTCTACAAAGTCTCACAAAACTTAAGATAAAGGTAGAAGAAGGAAAGAAGATTGAGCAAGATATGATGGATCTATTAAGAGCAAGAGAAACAGAATGTGAAATATTGGAAGCAGAAATTATTTATCTAAGGAATGAAGTTGAAAGGACTAAAGTACTACAAGATATAGAGTATGGGAAACATAAAGAAGAGTCAAGTCTTCAAAAAGGAGAAACTTCAAACAAATATAGGCAAGCAAAGGATACTTCAAAGGAAAAATACATTAGAAAGGAAGAAAGCAAAGAAGAACCTTGGATGAGAGTTAATCACAAAAGGAGAAGCACTCAACCACAATATCAAAGGCATCCAAACAGGTTACATAATTTCTTCCATGGTCATTGTTTTTCTTGTAACAAATATGGTCATAGAGTTGTACATTGTATTGGTCATGCAAGAAACAATGTCAATAGAAATTTCAATTCTTTTGCACCTCTTATGGATAATGATATTATATGTTACAAATGCAATAATTTTGGGCACAAGGCTAGATGGTGTAAAATGATACTTCCTAAGTCTAGTAAAAGAAAACCAATTTCAACAACTAGGAAAGAGGAAAAGGGAAATGTAAAGACTAGATCAATGTTAGTTCAAACAACCCTTCATGCTCAGGATAAAGAAGAACAATGGTATCTTGATAGTGGTTGCTCTAGACACATGACAGGAGACAAAGAAAAATTCATTGTACTAAAAGAAACCAATAGAGGATCAGTAAGTTTTGGTGATAATGGATCAACAAAGATTGGTGGAAGAGGAACTTTGAGCTTAGATAATGGAAAAACAAGAACAAAAAATGTGTTGTATGTCAAAGGGTTAAAACATAATATGCTAAGTGTAAGTCAACTTTGTGATCAAGGTCATATGGTTACATTTCACCCAGATAGATGTGAGATAAGAAAAATAGAAACTAGAAAAGTCATTGCAAATGCAAGAAGAACTCCAAACAATCTATACATGCTTAGTGAGATCAAAGGGGAAAAGTGTTTTTTATCACAAGAATATGAGATTTGGTTGTGGCATAGGATATTGGGTCATTTGAATTTTGACAACATAGTCAACATAAGCAATAAGCATGTTGTAAGAGATTTACCCAAGCTAAAGAGGCCACAAAACACAATTTGTGCACCTTGTCAACATGGAAAGCAAACTAGAACAAGATTTAAGTCAAAGGGATATATGTCATCTGAGCCATTAATTCTAATACATACTGATCTATGTGGTCCTACCAGAACACAGAGTATTCAGGGTGAGAGTTACTTTATATTGTTTATAGATGATTACTCCAGAATGGTTTGGGTAGCCTTCCTAAAAGAGAAGTCAGATGCATTTGAAAAATTCAAAGCATTTAAGGAACTGGTTGAAAATGAAACCGGCAAGAGGATTAAGTGTTTGAGATCTGATAGAGGAGGAGAATTTACCTCAAATGAATTTGTAGATTTTTGTGAACAACATGGAATCAAGAGAGAATACTCAACTGCAAGAACTCCTCAACAAAATGGAGTAGTTGAAAGAAAAAATAGAACCATTGAGAATATGGCTAGAGCTATGTTAAATGAGTCCAAAATTTTAGATGGATTTTGGAGGGAAGTAGTCAACACAATAGTATATATAATCACTAGGGCTCAAATGAGGGTAAACCATCACAAGACTCCTTATGAGCTTTGGAAAGGAAGATCCGACCACTGTAAAACACTTCAAGGTTTTTGGAAGCAAGTGCTACATAAGACGAGAAGATCAAAACTTAGGCAAGTTTGATCCAAGATGTGATGAGGGAATTTTTCTTGGTTATTCCACTAAGAGTAAATCTTATAGATGCTTCAACAAGAGAACACACACTATTGTGGAAAGTATAAATGTAACAATTGATGAGAAGATAGATTCAAGAGAACCAGTTCAACAAATTGTGTATCAGGAAGATGGGAGTTGTCAAGAAGAGTTTCATGAGGAATCATATGAAGAAGAAGAAGAAACACAAAGACTTCTTCCTAAAACTCCATCTAGGTATGTACAGAAGCATCATCCAAAATATCTAATCATTGGGAATCCAGATGAAAGACAAACAAGGAGAAGGATAATAACACCATCTCAACAAGCAAATTTTTCTTTGCTATCTAAGATTGAGCCAAAGGATTTCAATCAGGCAAGTGAAGATGAGTTCTGGATTAAGGAAATGGATGAGGAATTAGATCAGATAGAGAAAAGCAAGACTTGGGAACTTGTTCCACGACCAAAGGACAAGAATGTGATCGACACAAAATGGGTATTCAAAAATAAGTTAAATGAATATGGACATGTAGTAAGGAATAAAGCAAGGTTAGTGTGCAAAGGTTATGCATAGGTAGAGGGAATTGACTTTGATGAGACATTTGCTCCAGTTGCACGACTTGAAGCCATAAGAATATTTTTAGCCTTCTCAAGTTTTAAAAACTTCAAGGTATATCAGATGGATGTTAAGTCAACATTTCTAAATGGTGTTCTAGAAGAAGAAGTCTATATTGAACAACTAGAGGGATTCATATTAATAGATAAACCAGATCATGTATGCAGATTGAAAAAGGTATTGTATGGTCTAAAGTAGGCTCCTAGAGCATGGTACTCAAGATTGGATAAGTATCTTCAGGAATAAGGATTCAGAAAAGGAATAGCGGACAACAACTTATACATAAAAAATGAAGGGAATAATCTACTAATTGTGGTTGTTTATGTTGATGACATCATTTTTGGGGGAAACAATGATAAGATGTGTAAAGAATTTGCAAAGAACATGCAGAATGAATTTGAGATGTCTATGCTTGGTGAGTTGTCCTTCTTTCTTGGACTTCAGATTTCACAATCAGAGAAAGGAGTATTTCTCTCACAAACCAAGTATATAAAAGAGATGCTAAAGAAATTTAGGTTAGAAGATTGCAAACCGGTAAGTACCCCCATGGTCATAGGATGCAAGTTAAGTAAGGATGATGAATCTCCAGAGGTAGATCAGAGATTATACAGATCTATGATTGGCAGCTTGTTGTATGTTACAACTACAAGACCAGACATAGTGCAATCAGTGGGATTAGTGGCAAGGTTTCAGGCAACACCTAAGGAAACACATGTGGCAATAGTAAAGAGAATTCTCAGGTATCTAAAAGGGACTATGGATTTTGGGCTCTGGTATCCCAAAAGTGATAGTTTCACACTCACATAATATACAGATGCAGATTGGGCTGGCAAAATTGATGACAGAAAGAGCACAAGTGGAGGAGCATTCTTTCTTGGAGACTATTTAGTCTCTTGGCTAAGTAAGAAGTAGGTTTTAGTATCCTTATCTATAACAGAAGCAGAATATATTGTAGTAGTAGCTAGTTGTACACATGTATTATGGATGAAGTGAACTCTAGAAGACTTCAAGATAAAACATGATCATCCTATTCCCATATTATGTGATAATACAAGTGCTATAAGTATCTCAAAGAATCTAGTGATGCACTCCAGGACAAAGCACATTCCGATCAAGTATCATTTTCTAAGAGAACAGGTGATAGATAAATAGGTCAGGTTGGAATATGTTACTACAAAGGAACAGATAGCAGATATTTTCACTAAGCCACTTTCAAAGGAGACCTTTGAGTATCTTCGAGGAAAACTGGGAGTAATACTCCCACCCCATAATTAACCACCTCAAGAGGAGGTGGGGGAAGGGCTAAGCTAAGAGACTCATTCTTAGCCCCGAGCCCCAAAGGTGACCCTTTTCCATTGATGTCAAAGGGGGAGATATTTGAGTAAGGGGGAGAGATTTGGTTTAAGGAGAGAGCATTGAGTCAGGGGGAGCAATTTCCTAGGGGGAGCAGAACAGGAAAAAGGTCAAGTTTTGGTAAAAAGAATTTGGGTTACCATCAATGACAAAGGGGGAGATTGTTGGACATTTTGAGTAGATGAGTTGTCATTGATGTCAAGAGTGAGTGGTCATTGATGTCAAGCTTTCAACACCAATCAGTGGCAGTTTCAATGGGCAACATCAGTTTTAGGTTCTCCAATAAGTGCAAAAGGATAGTCCATTTTCAGTTGATCAAGACCCGGTTCCAGGAAGTCAGATGTGGTCCAAAGTGCAAAGAAGAAGCCCAAGTGAATAATATTATAATATTTCTTTATAATATTATACAGGGAAGTTTAAATTAATTATAAATTAATTAATATAATTTTTATTATAAATTAATTTATTAATTAATTTACTTAACTTATAAGTTATTTAAATTAATTATTAATTAATTTTAATATTAATTATAAGTTAATTTATGTTAATTTTAAATAACCCTAAGGTGGGTTATTAAATCAAAATTTGAATTTTGAATTCGAATTCGAGCATCAATGTGGGGAGTAAAATAATTATGTGTATAAAAGGAGGACTCCTCCACCTTAGCCAAAAAATATATGCCTTCGATATTAATCTCCATGCTATGCGAAAATGTGTGAATTGTGCTATACGATCAAAGAGGATTTTATTTTTTTTAAGTGTCAAGAGGAGGCAGAGTTTTTGATTCACCAAGGTTGGTGCCTTGGTCACCAAGTGCTGGTAGCACAGTTGGCAACTGTAGCAGAAGCAAAGTGTAGGGCAGTGAGTGGCGGAGGTTCGAATCCATGGTAGTGTGTTTTATTTTTGTTTGGAATTGATGATGGACAAAGGTTTAAAAGGAAGGAGGCTTCCCTTCCTTCACGTGGGCACCTATAGCCCATGTGGTGGGCACCAAAGTGCTAAGGCGCTTGGCGCTTGGGGAGACGATGGTTTGAAACTCATCGAAACCCTTTTGGGGTAAAGGACAAAGGTATGCTATTTGTTGTTGATGCCAAAATTTTGGAGGAATTAAGTTGAGCTATTAAAGTTTAATTTTTGCATAGTTTATTTGGTTTGTAAGGTTTTAAGGGGAGTTATAAGGTTGATGCAAAATAATTTTGGTGATATTTGCTTTAGTGGTTGAAAAGGGTAATAAGGTGTTTAAGGAAGATTGTTTGAGATTTTGTGGTGTTGGATATTATTTTAAGTTGGAGATTATAAGGTGTATCTAAATAATTATTTTTCATGTATGATTTGATGGATGCTAATTTCAAGAAGGAGCAATAAGGTATATTTGAGCTTTGATTATTTTTGTGTCTAAGGAATATTTTGAGAAAGTGTTAGAGTGATATTTTGTCATCTAACCATTGAAATTGGAAAGAAGGAAATTGTGATTGAGACAGGTTTTCTAAGGGCACTTCTACATCAAACAAAAGGTATGGGCACATCTTCCTAGTGAGTGATTGTTGAATGTTATGAATGCAAAGTTGGAGTGAAAAGGATTGTTTGGTAAGCATTGTTGAGTGTGTTTTGAATTAATGCTTCAAGGTTTTCTGGAATAAAGAGTTATTGATAAAACCTTGTTTGATAAGCATTGTTGTTGAAGTGATTAGTTGAGTGAACTTGAACTAGGGTTTGCAAAGATCATGAGTATCATTGTTATGTGAGATTGATTGATAAGCATTGTTGGAAATATTTGAGTGAGTGTTCATATGCTTGGACTAGGGTTTGTAAGTAAGGATTAATTCATTGAGTGATTGGTTGAGTAGAGTTGGTTGAGCCTAGTCAAGTGGAAGTGTTGAAGTGATAGTTCAAGTTTTGTGAAACAAATTGTTCTATATTCTAAATTGATTTGAGAAAGAGGTTGAGTGTTGATAAATGTGAAACATATTGAGTCTCTAACAATTCTCTATATGTTTCTATGATAAAAGAGAAATTGAAAGTGATTGATAGTTTGTGAATGTGAAGCATATTGAGTCTCTAAAAATTCTCTATATGTTTCTATGAGATTGGACAAGTTCTAGTGAGGACTTGTTGAGCATATTTGGACAAGTTCTAGTGAGGACTTGTTGAGTAGATTTGAGGTAAGTCTTAGAGAAGACTTGTGGATAGATTGGTGTAAGATTTTGTGGAAGCTTACAATACATATTTGAGGATAGATATTGAGATGAGGATAGAGATTGAGGATAGATTTGAGGATAGAGTTTGGTGCAGATTTGAGGATAGGTTTGTGCTAGACTAGAGACAGAGATTGAGCAGATTTGTGCTAGACCGAAGGACTGTGTTTAGTGCAGATTTGAGATAGAGCTTTGGAGGTGATAGAGTATAGAGGATGATAGTCTCTAGTGGATAGAGATCCATTAGCCAGGGTAGTGAGGATAGGTGTCTTCAGTGGATAGAGATCCATTAGCCAGAGTAGTGGGGGGCAACAGTTCTTCTAGAAGATCACCACCCAGAGTAGAGGAGAAAGGAGTTCTCCTATGGATAGAGATCCACGAACTTGATTAGGGGATTGGTGTCTCCTTTGGACAGAGGTCCATAAACATTGTAGGGAAAGGATTCCCAAGAGAATTTATTTGAGAAAAATTTATAAGGAATATTTTCTCCGTGGAGTAGCCCACATTGGGTGAACCACGTTAAATCATGTCTCTCATGTGTGTGATGCTTTGTGTGATGTTTACTGCTTTAATATTGCTGATGTTATCATTTGGATTAAAAAGCAAAAAGTTTTATCTTATACTGTTCACCCCCCTCTCAGTATAAGCACATGTTCTTCAGATTTTATAGAAATTTTTCTTGGTTTTACCCTTAAGAATACTATGTATTCCATAGAATATTCCATTAGTGTCCTTTTGAGGTCTGCATAGCTCTTTTGGTGGTCTATAGCTTCTTTCAACTTCTACTAAATCCTATTTAACTACTCTTCCATTTATTTTATCATTTTCAGTCCGATCAATACACGATATTTTTTATTATCCCAAGCTAAGGGAAATCTGCACTGTCACCCGTATAGAGATTCAAAAGGTGCCATAGCTAGTGATGCATGGAAACTATTATTATATGCAAATTATAGTAGGTAAAAATAGTCTTCCCACTTTATGTGTTGTTCCATGCAGTAAATTTGCAACATATTTTCAAGCACTTGATTTACCCTCTCAGTCTGACCATCTATCTCAAGGTGATAAGCGGTCCTAATATTTAGTTTTATCTCTAATACATGATGTAAAGCTTACCAAAATTTAGAAGTAAAACAAGACTCTCTATCAGAGATTAAAAATTTTGGAAACCCATGTAGCCTCACCACTTCCCTAGAAAATTTACTTGTTGTAGTGGGTGCATCATCATCCACATTACCTGGTATAAAATGTATGACTTTGGTTAGCTTATCCACAATCACTAAAATTACATCATGCTTGAATATGGTTTTAGGTAATCCCATAATAAAGTCCATTGATTCTACTTACCATTTTTGTGCAGGTATCTCATGTAGATATAACTTTCTAGCTATATGTAGATGTCCTGCTTTCACTTTTTAGAATTCTAAATATTTGACCACATAATTGATAATATATTTTTTCATACCTGGCCAAAAATAGTCTTTCTTCAAATTCTCGCATATTTTTTCCCCTCTTGGGTGTGCAAAATAAGCATTGTTTTTCTTAACCCCCTCTAAATTAGGTACTACTAACCTATTCTTGAAGAATAACATATCATTTTTTATCATAAATTCTACATCCTTGTTTAATTTTGGTTCCATTTTATTGATGCAATATTGGCAAAATTCATCTTTTCCATCCTTTATTTGATGCAATAGATCATATTAGAATTTTTTCATAGCGATAATATGCCCTCTATTTAAGGCATCAATGACCTTATTCTCCTTACCCTTAATGTATTTGATACCAAAATTATACTCTATTATAAATTCTATCCAACATCGTTGCTTGGCATTTAGTAGGGATTGCGGGTAAGTCTGGAGAGACGTTTTTCGTAGAACTGCCCAAACTGCCGAACTCGTTTCGTCCATATCTCACTCATCCGAACTCGGATTGAGCTAAAATTTTGAGGGTAGATGCCTGAAAAACCCTAGAACGTCTCCACCAATTTTCATATCATTTGGAGCAACACAGATCCTAGCACATCCCTATGTGTGAACGATATATTTGGCAAGCGGCTATGCGAGGGTTTCATCTGGGTTGAGTGCAAGCAGCTCCGGAGGTTGGTTTTTAGGGCCTTCGGGCCCTAGCGGCCAATATTTTTGTGGTTTATGCTCAATATTTTAGCAGGAAATGTTGTAGGGGATACAATATGGGTTAGAAATTTGTCTTTCAATAGATCATACTGTGAACTTGAGTGACAACGGCTTCCAATTTGCTGCACAAAAGAAAAGTGAAAACCATACCTTTCCACGGCGTCTAGGGCAAGGATTAAAGAGATCACAAAATAAGTTTCAAGCAGTTGATCAAAAAATGGCTCATATCTCAAGTGAATCTGGTGCTAAGGTGCACCCACAAAATAATTCTACTGTGAAAACCCTTGTCAAGGGTAAGAATTTTGAAGACTCAGTCCCAAAAATGAATTTTAGGGATGCCCTTCATGGTGGACAGCCTCAGCCCAATGCTAATATCAATATTAGGGCTTCCCATAAACCTCTAAGAATGCCTAATATTGATCCCAGGAAAACAGAGTCAGGATGTCTTAAAGCAACTGATGGAACTCCTATTGTTAAGCTTGATATGGGTAACATTCAGTTCGGCATTGAAGATTTGGAAAAAAGAGGACTAATTGTTCGGTTCGTGGGTTTTCGTTCGAGTCTATCTGCTTTCAAAGTCTAGGCTGCAAAAAGCTGGAAAACTAAAGGTGAGTTACAAATCTCTATTTATCCAAATGGTTATTTTCTTGTTTTATTTGCTAATAATGAAGATAGAGAGAAAAATTTTCAAGGGGGTCCTTGGTTTTTTGGAAGGGAAGGGCTTTTCATGAAGCCCTGGCATACTAAATTTAAAGCCAAAGAAGAGATGCCTTCTATAGCTCCCGTGTGGGTTAGACTCTTTGGCCTCCCTATTGAATTTTGGAATCCTACTATTTTTTCTTCAATTGGAAACTCTTTAGGAACTTTTATGATGACTGCTGATTGTACTCAAAATTTTGAACATATTATTTATGCTCGAATTTGTGTTTTAATGGATTTTGACAAACCCCTACCTAAAAATATCACATTACAATTTGGGGAAGACACTTGGGAGCAAGTAGTGGACTATGAGAACATTCCTTTTCGTTGTAGAATTTGCCATGAATATGGTCATTTGGCCAGTGCTTGCCCAAATAAAATTCTTGATCAAAAGAAAGAAGATATAAACTCAAGCAGGTTTCCAAATACCTAAGAAGAAGAACACTCAGAAAAAACCAGTTATGAAGGATCAATCAAAGTCATTTGCTAATATGTTTGAAATCCTTTCCACAAATGATGTCCCAAGTGAGGAAGAGGAAATAATGGAAACTGAAATCTTAGAAACACAATTTAAATATGAAGGGAAGAACTCAGAGACAAACCAACAAATCAAAGGTTTTCAATAGAAAAAAAAAGGAGAAAATTTACACAAGAAAAACAATATTTCAAATGTCAAAACTTCAAATAATGCAGGTCCCAATATAGACTCCATTGAACCATCTAGTAAAATTTTGGCTGTGTATGAGCATTCTTCAAGGTTAGAAGCCATCTCAGATTCAATTGGAATAAGTCAAGAAACAGGGAAAAAAAATTGAAGATGGATTCTAATCAAAAAGTAGGTCACAAGACCAATCAATATCATATGGTAAAAGAAGGTGAAAAGCTTGTAGAGGAAGGTAAGATTAATGCCCTTCCCAACATTTTTAGCCCTGGTATTAATGAAGATCATCACTTGGAATATTAGAGGACTCAAAGGGAGTCTTTCAAAACAAAATGAAATTAGAAGAATGATTCGGATAAATCATCCACATCTTGTTTTCCTTCAAGAAATAAAGATGTCAATGGAGGATATGGACTTAATTGCCGATAAAATTTGGCCAGCTGGAAAAGTGGTTTCCCTCAGTTCCCAAGGGACTTCGGGTGGCATTGCTTGTCTTTGGGACCCAAAAGAGGTAGTTATTCACCATATGGTTGGCAGTTGGGGTTTGTTGGCTATAGCTATTCAAAGTAGACATTCCAACTAGATTATGCTCTGCATTACTATTTATGCCTCGACTTCTTTGGAGGAAAAAAGAAGACAATGGAAGGATATTACTCATATTATCTCTCATTTTCCTAAAGCTTGGATCTTGATCGGAGGATATTTCAATACCATCCTCTCTCTGGATGAGAAAAGGGGGGAAATAGAAATTTGGACAAAAGCACTGACCTCATGAGCGAATATATTGCAAACCTCCATCTTGTGGATATCCAACCGAGATAATGGCCTTATGACTTGGTCTAACAGAAGGCAAGGCTTAGCTTGTATAATGGAGAGATTGGATAGGTTTTTGCTCTCTGAAAATTTCTTAATCCATGGTCACATTCCTAAAGTGAAGACTCTTAATAATGCTGGTTCGGATCATTGGCCAGTCATGGTGGAAATGTGGAAAACCAATGTGAGTTTCTCTCCTTTTCGTTTTCAATTAATGTGGCTTAGAGACATTTCCTTCAGACCTCATGTGCAACAATGGTGGAAGGAAGGTAAACCTAGGCATGGGACTAAGATGTTCTATTTTGCCAAAATACTGCAATACATTAAATCCAAAATCAAGACTTGGAACTGGAAAGAGTTTGGGGATGTTCATAAAAAAAAACATGAAGTTATTGCTCATCTTGAAAATTTGAATAAGAAAATCCGTTTAGATGGCCTCACAGAGAAGAGAAGTGCAGATGAAATTAAACTCACAACTCAGTTAGAGGAATGGGAAAAAAGAGAAGAAATCTTATGGAAGCAAAAATCTAGAATTCAATGGCTCAAAGAAGGAGATCGAAACACAAATTTCTTCCACAAATCTCTTCTAGCTCGAAGATCTCACAACTTTATTTCTTCCTTAAAATCAGATTCTGGAGATGTTGTTTATACTTGGGATGGCATGAACTCTATTGTTGTTGATTACTTTTCCAATATTTTTGTTGCTACTCCTCTTGACTCAGCTTCACAACAAAATGTTCTTCAAGAAATCCCTTCTCTTATCACTTCTGAGGAGAACTCTATTTTGATTGCTCCTATTACTATCAATGAGCTTCAACAAGTAGTTTTTAAAATGCAAAAAGGAAAAACCCTAGGTCCTGATGGTTTTCCTATTGAGTTCTACCAAGAGTTCTGGGATATCCTTCATGTTGATTTATTAGAGGTGGTGGAAGAAGCCAGGAAATCCAAAGAAATTTTGAAGGTTATCAATAAAACTTATATTACTCTTGTTCCAAAAGCTCAAGAGGTTGATCATATCTCAGCTTTTAGACCTATTGCTTTATGTAATGTTCTTCTCAAAATCATTACTAAAATCATGGCAAAAAGGTTGAAGCCTCTTTTGCATAAGATTATTTCCCCAGAGCAAGGGGGATATGTGGAAGGACATCAAATAGTAGATGAGATAGTTCTTTCTCAGGAAGCCATCCATTCCATGGATATGCAAAATTCTCCTTCCATGTTCATCCGGTTAGACTTATCCAAAGCTTATGACAGAGTGGATTGGCACTTCCTTATCAAAGTTTTGAGGCAATTTGGTTTCTCTAAGGATTGGATGGATTGGATTATGGGATGTATCTCTTCAGTTTCCTACTTAGTTCTTATCAATGGCAGGCCTTCTCAGTATTTCCCAGCTTCCAGAGGTATTAGGCAAGGTGACCCACTATCCCCTTATTTATTCATCATTCTTGCTGAATGCTTGGGTAGGACTATAACCAAAAAGAGGGAAAACAAAACCCTTGAGGGAGTTACCATTGCTCATGGAGCTAGACCTATCTCTCATCTTCAATTTGTGGATGACTCTACTCTTTTAGGTAAAGCTACAGTTAAGGAAGCTTCTAATATTAAGCAAATCATTAGCTATTTTTCTAAGGCTACTGGGCGATTGATCAATGAAGACAAATCTAAAGTTATTTTCTTTCAACTGCTCTGCTAGACAGGAATCCATGGTCTTGGATAAATTAAGATATAAGAAGACCTCTCTTCCAATCACTTATTTAGGTATTCCCATAAATATTCAAAGGCAGAAAAATAAATATTGGAATTGGTTGTTGGACAAAGTCAAGAAGAAAATTGGAAAGTGGACCAACAAGTGGCTTTCTTCTGGGGTAGAATCACCTTGGTAAAATCAGTCCTTCAAGCTATTCCTATTTATGTTTCTTCCGTTTTGAATATCCCAAAGGTTGTTCTTCGAGAATTGGATCAAATCAGTCATCGTTTCCTTTGGAGTGGTACTAAGGAGAAAAGAAAATGGGCCTTGGTGAAATGGGATACTTTATGTCTTCCTAAGAGTGAAGGGGGTTAGGATTCCTGTATTCAATTAATAACAACAAATCTTTAGCTGCTAAATTATATTGGAGGATGTTGCATAACCCCAATGCTCTTTGGTCCAATAATCTCCGTGCTAAATATGCTGAGAACAAAAGTCCTGAAGACCTTGTTCGCTATCAACTTCCTACCAAAGGTTCTCCCATTTTAGTAGTTCTTAAGACTGGTGAGGATTTGATAAAGAAAAATTTTTTTGGATCATTCATAATGGTCAACATGTAAATTTTTGGACAGATTCTTGGGATGGTCACAAGCCTTTGATAACTCAGTTTCCCGATTGGAGGCCTTGGATGGAGGAGCTTCACCGAGCTAATTGGATAAAGGTGGCTAATTACTTGTCGGTACCATACTTGGTAATTCAAAGGTTGGTAGATATTGGATCCCTATTGAGGACTGGCCTATTCAAATCCCAGAAAGGCAAAGACAAGATATCCAAGGCATCCTTCATATGAGATCCCTCTCTTGGTCCCATGAAAAAGATTGTTTTGGATGGAACAACACTACTAAGGGTGAGTATTCAGTTGCTCAAGGTTATTTGACCTTATGCCATAATAATCCCAACCATTCTTCTAACATATTTTCTCAATTGTGGGCTCAAAAGCTCTGGCCTAAGGTGAGGTTCTTTAATTGGCTTTTATTGCATCGTAGGGTGCTTATCGGTGAGCAACTTATGAAGCGTGGTTTTCATGGCCCTTTTAGATGTGAAATGTGTGAAGAGAATGTAGAAAATATCAACCATATTTTTATTGAGTGTACTTTAGCCTCTGAGCTATGGAGGAGAATGGCCACTTTACTTGGCTTACAGTGGTCCATTTTTTTCACTTTTGAACAGCTTTGGAGGGATTGGCCTAATCAAGAGGGTGTTGATCATTTTATTAGGCAGTTAGTTTGGATGGGTTCTACCATTCTTCTTTGGAATATTTGGAATGAAAGGAACAACCAAATTTTTAATCAAGATAGGAAGGATATTCACTATATTTGGCAAAATACCATAGCCAACTTAGTTGAATCAGTCCATCAACTCCTTAATCACCCCCAAAACTCCCACCAAAGATGGGATCAAGTGATGCAAATATTGAATATTAAACCTTCTAAGGGCAACCAACTTAAAGGGAATGTGAGTATTAGTAAGATGGATAGGACTAGAAATTGGCAACCTCCTCCTAAGGATTTTGGAAAAGTCAATACTGATGGAGCCTCTAGAGGGAACCCTGGAAAAGCCGAGTGTGGGAGGAATTGGTAGACTTTCAGATGGCTCCCTGGTTTTTACTTTTGCTAAGAATTTGGGTATTCTTTCCAATAACCTTGCTGAGGGGTATGGTATCCTCAGAGGCCTTCAAGAGGCTACTAAGGTTGGATGGGAAAAGGTGTTAGTTGAGTCTGACTCTCAACTTATGATTAATCTCTTGAAGACTCCTTCTAAGAATCATAAGGTGGATTGGAGAATAAAAAGAATTATTGAGAAGATTCAGTTAATCCGGATGGGATTTTTGAAAGTTGATTACAATCATGTGGTCAGAGATCAAAACAAGAGTGTTGATGCTTTAGCTAATTGGGCTTTGGACAAAGGTGATCTTACTTGTTATGGCCACCCTCCTATATGGTGGGCTTCTCAAATTAGGGAAGCTCTTCTTTCTATCATTTCTTTGGATGGCTCCAGTTCTGAAGGTACCTAGTTTCTTCTTGTTTTTTTTTTTTTGTTTCTCTTTGGTTCATTCAATTTTTTTAGTTCCCTAGCTCATTCTATTCTTTATTTTGTTTCCTTTGTTGTATTCTTTGTTTTTTTGTTTAGTTTTTTTAAGGTGGGTGGGTTCTTTTGTTTTGTTTTGTTTTTGTGTTCTTTGTGTTGTTTTTTGTTGTTCTTGTGTTTTTGTTGTTTTGTTTTTTTTTATGTTTTTTGTTATTGTTCTTGTGTTTTTTTCGTTCTTGTTCTTGGGTTTCTCTTTGTTTGTGTTATTTCGTTTTTTATGTGTGAGTGTTTTCTATGTTTTTGTTTTTGTTTATTGTCTGTTGTTGGTTGTTTTTATTTTTATTTTATTTATTTTATTTTTTAGGTTTTGGTTGTGTTTATTTTTCATGTTTTTTTTGGGTTATGTCTTTGTAGTGTTATGTTGTTTTTGTCTTGTTTGTGTTTTGTTATGTGGTTCTTGTGTTTTTCTATGTGGTTTGTGTTGTGGTTTATTTTATCTTATTGTGCGTGTTTGGTTGTGCTTTTGTTTTTGACACACTCAAGGAGCATGTTTTTTATTTTATTTTATTATTTTTGTTGTTATTTACTTATTTTTAAATTGGTTTTGTGTGTTTGTTTGCTCCTTGAGTATGTCAAAGGTGGTAGGCGAGGTCCGAGTCCTGGGCGTTTTTGGCGGAATGGATACCCCTGCCTCCTTGGGTCTTACCCGAAAGTGGCATCCCTTTTGGGATGTTTTCCACAAAAAAAAAAAAAAAGTAGGGATTGCATGAATATATACTTCAGACTCTGATGGTTCATATTTAATTCAAATGGTTTTCCCAACAAATAATGTCATCACACTTTTAGAACGTGTACTACCATTGTTAAATATAAATCATGAGTTGCATAATTGACTTCATACCACTTGAGATTTCTAGACTCATAAGCAATAACTGCATCATCTTGGGTCAAAATCCCACATAACCCTTCAATTGATGCATCTATACAGACTATAAAATTCTTATTATGGCCAAACAATTATAGAATTGGTGATGTCATCAACCTTTCTTTCAAAACCTAAAAAAACCTCTTCACACTACTTTGTCCACCCAAAGCCTTTCCATTTACTTTGAAGGTTGATTTACCGATTCTCAAAAATCCCTTGACGAACCTCCTATAATATCCTACAATCCCCAAAAAACTTTGCACCTCTAAAAATTAGTAGGTGTTTTCCAATCAATAATTGCTTTAATTTTCTTAGGATCCACTACAATTTTTTCTACAAGAACAATTTTTCCAAGGTACTGCACTTGTGGAGTATAAAACTCACACTTGGTAAATTTTCCATATAGTTAATTTTTCTGAGGATTGTAAGCATTATTCGCATGTTTTGATCATGATGTTATTTGTTTTTGGAGTAAATCAAAATATCATCCGAAAATAAAAATACAACCTTATCCATTTGTTCTCTAAAGACGTAATTCATGATGTTCATGAATATAGCCAGAGCATTGCTTAGCCCAAAAGGTAAGATAGTAAACTCAAATTTCCATATCTTGTTATAAAAGTTGTCTTAGATGTATCTTCCTCCCGTATCCTTAACTGATGGTATCCAGATCTCAAATCTATCTTAGAAACGATATTTGCTCCTTTCAATTGATCACACAAATCATTAATCCTTGGTAACGAATACGTGTTCTTGATTGTAAAAATTTTCAACATTCGATAGTCTATGCACACCTTAAGGTACCATATTTCTCGTTAACAAACAAAATAGGAGCTTCCCAGGGTGACACACTAGGTTTGATTAACCGTTTTTCAAGAAAATCCTGAAGTTATATTTTGAGCTCTTGTAAATCAATGGGTGTCATTCAATAAGGTGACCTTGCAATTGGTGCTACCCTAGGTAATAACTCAATTGAGAAGTAAAATTTCCTTCGAGCTGGTAATCCTGGAATATCCTCAAGAAATACATTTTTGAAAACACCTAATACTAGGTACTACTAGAAAATATCAAATTCATTTTTAGATGCTTCTGTATTATTCATCTTAACTATGAATATCATTCCCTTATTTTTAGCAACATTTTTGGTCTACATTGCAATAAATAGATGTGGCTTAATTTCCCTTCACACACAACTAATTATAATCCTTTGACTAGTTTCATAAAAAAATTCCACCCATCATTCTTCAAAATTTAAAAGAGCCTTGTGTGCTTTTAACCAATCAACTACTAAAATAATATCAAACGAATGCAAAGGTACCACACGCAAATGCAATTTGATCTTTCCTTGAGGTAAGAAAATATGGGATTCAAAGAGATATTTATTAACATGATGGGTTTACCCTAAACCATATTCTACCTTCCAATATTTGGCCAAGAATCCAAGTCTAACAAGAAAATCCCTCACTAATTTTGAAGAAATAAAACTATTTTTTGATCCACTATCAACTAAAATTTATACATTTTTACCAAAAATTTTACCATGCAATAAAGGATAAGTTATTTGACCATTGAGTTTAGAACTACCTGTGGATGCATAGATCTTGTGGCTAGCCTCTTCTAGAGTTTTTGGTGGTAAGTCAACCCTATGAGGATATTTGTTAGCATAATGAGCCCTTTTACAGACCTAGAATCCACTAGGTGGTGCTCTATTGTCTATACTATTGTTTTCTTTTATGTTCATGGATGGAGTTTCTCTATCCCTTTCTTGACCTTCTGGCTTCTAGTCTTACATCTTGAGAAATTCTTTAGTATCCTTCTTGAATTTGATGCCCTGGTAGATGGGTCTATTTTTACCTCCTTGCTTTGATATTCTCTTTTGGGTTTCTTGTTCTATTCCTTTTCCCATTTCATAAAACCCACATTTTTCTACTTCCTGAGTTTATATTTTTCCATTTCAAATAATTTTTGATAGTTAAAGTATGCCTTTTATCATTTCCTGATTAGCTTCTTTTTTATTTATAGGTCAAAAGTAGTTGGTAAATTGATAGGATTATGCATGTTTACCACCATCATAATCCTAGGATGCAATCCCAGAATATATTTTTGTGTATTCATATCTTCATTGCTTTCATATTGGGATGCATATTTCAACAATTGAATAACATTTTGGTGGTATTCATGCATCGACATACTTTCCTATCTCAAATTTGAGAAATACCCAAACTTATCTATATAATATTGCTTTGTCAAGAATATATCCCTGAATTCCTTGACAGACTCCTCCCATTTGATGTCAGCAAATTCAACTCTATGTCCTTTCTTAAATGAATTCCATGTTAGAGTAGGTTTTTTACCTTAGCTCATGTTCACCTAGGTAATTTATTTCCTTTTTATTTAGTTATTCCATGTATTTTCCCCACCCACTTATATGTGGATATTCCATTTACCTTATTGAGATATTATGATATGTTACATATTTATTTCTTAGATATTATGGGGATATTTTTAGGTTTGACTATTCCTAGGGGTTACATTTGGAGGGTTGATATTCTTTCTCCCTTAGCGGTTACATATCTATTGACCATATCACATATTCCTTTTGTACAGTGGATATTTATCCTTAGCTTCATCCTATGGCTATGGTTGATCATCTTTGCCTATATAAGCAAGGTACCTTAATTGAACTTGGTGTTCCATTTTTTAGATCTAATATATGATATTGTTGTTCTTTGTTTTGCATATCTATTTGTAAGCTTATGCTATCAATTTGATTTCATATTATTGTTTGGTTGAATGTGGTATTTTGTTAACACTTGAGATCCTTGTATATTGGAATGATATGATTATCATTTCTTTTATGTAATCAGAGCTATAGGTGTTGCAGTCATCCATTTGTGAGTGTTGTGCAATTGTTTCTCTTACAGATTCGAAGAATAGTGTGGAAGCTTTGGTTTTTGTGATCGGGTCCTTGGTGGATTTTTTTGGCCAGTTTTGTCACTCCTTCCATTTTAATATCATCACCAGCCTCCTAAAATATCTTTTTCCCATACTGCAATAGCATCATTCCCTTCGATCTGTCCTAAGAATTTTTTTCTTGAGCATTTCCCTTTTTGGCAGGGTCACCAACCTAGCCCATTTTTATATTTTGCATGTATATCCTGGTAGAAATGGCATTTTTCCACAAATGTTTTTTGAGGTCTGTATATGCGTTCATTTGAGTTGTGCCCAAAATTTCAGCTCATTTCGGTTAATATTCTTCAATATATATTTATTTTATGAAAACCTACAGCTTTTTAGTAATCTGCATATATCTTCATCAAAACTTCTATGTTTTTGTAGATGTTTTTACATAATGTGTAAAATAATATTATATACCTTCCCATAAAATTGTAGAGAATTTGGATTTGTATTATGATAGTTACAATGATTTTACTATTTTTAGTAAACTCATCCTTACAGGAGAAATATTGGAAGTTGCTTAGCAAAAAAATTTCCAGGCCTGTAAAATAATTTTTCGGATATGTCTGTAACATTTCAGATTTTTTGGATTTGTATTTAGACATTTATAATGATTTTATTACTGCACTCTCAATATTGCATTGTGAAAAAGGTTTTTACACTTGATCCTTGTATATGGACTATTGTTATAAAGTCCCATCTTCTACATTCTTGTGAAGCTAATAAAATAATCTTTTGGGGGAGTTGTATTGATTCTGATTTGTGCATCCTATCCGTATTATTTTGCTCTTTGGTGATTTTTGTAGAATGCCGATGAGAACCATAAATGAACATTTTATATACACTATCAAGGGGCATAATTTATGGTTTAATTATCATATGAGATGTATTTTTATATAACTTATGCATGTAATTGATAGAAAATCTGGTATTATGCTTGACTGGTGTTTTTAGTGGAGATTGTGTATAAATGCAGGTTTTATTACTAATATGGTGTTTTCCAGTCTACATCCACTTGGACCTGGCATACTTTTGCTTTCAGAGACTAGGGCATGAGATCATGTGCCTTCCTCTTCAAGGAAGGTTCCAAGTAGAAGTAGGTGCCTTCCGAATGCGGAAGGCACCCCGCACAAGTAGGTCCCGTTCAAATGCAAAATGCGCCCAATAGAAATAAGTGCCTTCCTTATGGAGAAGGCGCCCACTTGAGGAAGGTGCCTTCCTCATGAAGAAAGCACCTCCACACCTCCATACTTTACAAATATTTACCAAGAAGGCAAGTGGGACCATGTTGACTGTTGAATCCACGTCATATGCACCAAGTTGGGATAGCTACAAATGTACGTGAAGAAATAAGGGAAGATATTTTGTGCATTGTTATTAAAATAAATAAAGCACATCTATTATTAGTTGATTTATCGGATAACTTTGTAACATGAGCATTTTGTTCTCATGCTGACAAACTACTTGAATTAGTGATTTACTGGTAAATTATATGTGCAACAGACAATGAACAAACTAGATCCATTAGCGATTAAGAAGGACGACCACCCGAATGGATTTGTTATTTCCAAAATATTCTATTATGATAAAAACAAAATATGCCTAATTTATCCTACGGGTAAAATTAGTGCATGATTTTTATTATTAGTGCATGCTTGTTAGGATTGATTGGTTGTCCTATTTTTTGCATATCTGCTATAACTGAAAGTCTGAAATAGACTTACCAAAAAATGTAACTGAGGAAGGTTGTGCATTGTATAAATGCATAGATCTTTCCTGAGAGATGGATGATTAATTTTATGGAGAAATTATTTTATTTTATTTCTTGACAAATTTATTAACAGTGCAATTCCTCTTACCCGAGCAAGCTCTACGCAGCTAGCTGGGCGGACTATCTGCGGGATCTTGGGCCCACTCCTTGTAGTAGTCCTCCCCTATTTATTTTTGTTCTTTATTTTTTGAATATTAGTTTATTACTTTAGTTCTTGATTTATTTAATTTAGGTGTGTGTTTCTTTTCAATGCATTTAATTTCCTGTACATTTATTTCCATCATTTCATTTTCAGTATTTAATTAATTAATTAATTTATTCCGCACTTAGTTTATTTAGTTTAGCTAAAATGAAAATGCACAAACATCCCCCACCAAACTAAATAAGGTACAACCAGATTTATTCCCAAAAACTATAGACATATACTGTGTGTGACACTCATAAGTTTACGGGCTTACTGGATTGATAATTTATGGAAGAGAAATGAATGTTTTCTTGAATATAATTTATGCTCACCATTTTGGCACCGTTGTCGGGGAGTGTCAAACTATAGTGTTAGGATTTATGGGTCAATTAAAAATATTATTTGAAATCACCTGTAAATATTTTATCTAAGAAGCATGAGTCCACCAAGGGTCCTTTTACAAGGCCAAAATAGTTGTCGATGCAGTCAAATCCAAATCCCATAGGCAACTGTTTGCATTTTTTAGCTTCTCAGGTAAACGTGGGAATGAACATGATGTACCAAATTAAGTGTAGAAGTAGGAATAAAACATGTTTTTGAAAAAAATTAGAAAAACATGACATTGAAGGATTTCCATCTTATTTTTAGTGGTTTCAATAAATCAATGAAATAGCACAACCCAGGGATGATAGTTGAAAATATTTAGGGAAGTGTTTCTACATAGAAACCATTGAAAAATTATGCCTAGTTTTAATGATAAAAAATTTTACAGGCTTGAAAATTTTGCAACGTATTGGTAAATGTTTTTTTTAATGATGAAATTAATAGCAAGAAAAATGATAGAGCAAAATTTTTAAAAGAACATATTTTTATGAAGTATGCTCTTCACTTGCGCTTAAGGCAACCTGGTGAAACAGAAACTAGCATGTGTTTTTTTTAAATACTGCTATGCCATGTTTTCTCCAAGTTGCTAAACTACAGATAGTCATTTTAAAGCCTGCACATTTTACCATTATGTTGAAAAAGCTTGGTTTTGAGGTCAAAGGGGGAAATTGGTCCTCTCAGGTTACAACACATCAAACTAGTTGATAATGAAATTGATGATTTTTTTAGAAGACTAGTTCAGATGTAGGCATGGGGGAGATCCCACCTTCATGATTGCCACCAAGATAATAATGAACATTGTTTATAGTGTTCATGAAAAAAAGAAAAAAAAAAATCTTTTGTCGAAAAAGACTCCAAGTTAAAATACAGATAAAAAAAATAGAAGCTTTATTTTTGTTACTTGTTGGAAGAAAGTATCCTCTTGTCCTAGGACCAGATTGTTCTAGAAGGGAAATGAGAAATCTCCAAACGGTCACTAAATAAAGCAAGGGAGGATCCTAGAAGTAATCATGAAAAAAATAAAAATAAATAAATAAAATTAGTTAGAATTTTATTTTAATACCTTTAGTTTAGATTTTTGTTTTATGTTTTGCAAGGTAGCATGAAGTGCCAAGTAGACAAATAACAAGGTGTTTGTGAATATTTTGTGAATATATATTTATACGTGGAGTTATTAATAAAACTATACGAACTATCTTGTGTACCTGATCATGTAGCATCCAATCTAGCAGGTGAAAGCTAGAAGAGATTTACCTTAGTAACATTAGCACCTGAAGGTAGGCTAAGTAACCTTGATCAAGCTAAAGTCTTCCAGTCCAAGGTGCTTATGAAACTTTGGGAAAATTTTGCTTCAAGTTGTGTGACTGTTACAACTTGAGTAAATGATAAGCGAAGTCAAATATGCTACACCACATATGAAGTAGAGTGCCAAGACAATTTTTGAGTAACGGTCAACAAGCTCTATTAACAATCGACTCAGATTTGTGAGAGTGGATCAGACATCGGTATGGGGGAGACCCCATACCATACCAGTAGCTTGGACAAATTTTCAATCATTCATTAAGAAAAATAATAAAAATAAAAAAAATAAGAGAAAGAAAAGAAAAAAAAAAGAGAAAGAAAAGAAAAAAAGAAAAAAAAGAGAGAAAGAAAAGAAAAAAATTGGGAGGATACGTGAAAAAAAAAAAAAGTGAAAGACGTCTTGATCATCAATAAGGCACCTTTCACATGAATACGATGCCATACAATGGAGGCACCTTCCGCATAAAGAAGGCACCATACATTGGAGGCGCATTTTGTATGAAGAAGGTTCCATACATTGGAGGCACCTTCCGCATCAAGAAGGAGCCATACATTGGAGGCATATTTCGCATGAATAAGGTGTCATACATTGGAGGCACCTTCTACATTAGGAAGGCACCATACATTGGAGGTGCCTTCAGCATCAGGTTGGCACCATACATGGAGGGTGCCTTCCGTATAAATAAGGTGCCATATAATGGAGGCGCCATACATTGGAGGCACCTTTCGCATGAAGAAGGCACCATACATTGGAGGCACCTTCTACATCAAGAAGGTGCCATACATTAGAGGCACCTTCCACATGAAGAAGGTGCCATACATTGGAGGCACCTTCCGCATCAGGAAGGTGCCATACATTGGAGGTGCCTTCCGCATCAGGAAGGCGCCATACATTGGAGGCATATTCCATATCAGGAAGATGCTATACATTGAAGGCACATTCCACAGCAAGTAGGTGTCTTCCACATAAAGCAAGCACCTTGACATCTAGGGTGACTTGATCTATTTCCTGCACCTGGGTGGTTAGATGGCACAAAGAAAAAGAAAAAGAATAAGTGATGAGGTGCCTTCATGGCATATAGTAGAGGTGCCTTGATAAAAAAAAAAAGTCATGTGAATCCTCCCAATGAAAAAAAAATGCATAGAACATGTCCTGCTTAGCATAAAATTGTTTTCTTATTACTTTGTAGGAAATCATGAACCGAATGCAAGCTGCAGGCATCTTGAGAGCCAGGGCCTAACAGGCACGGAGTCATGACTCATGTTTTCCTACTTTAGTATGTGTAGGTAATCGTACCCTCTGAATGTAATCTAAAGGTATCCTAAGAGTTAGGGCCTCAAGCATAGGTATGATTCTTGTTTTCCAATTTTTGTGTGTAGAGTTTCACAAGACATGGCTGTGAACACAATCTGTAGGTAGAGTCAGCTTAAACTAGGCCTAACAAATGTAACATACCATGCCCTACAATTAGGAGTCTGAAAAAGTGTAAAAGGCATTTAATTCCCACCAGGAAGAGAGTGCCTACAATCAACCCAATACAGTAGTGCCTTTTTCCATTTGGAGGAAGGCACCAATAAGAGATTTTCTTCTCCCTTGGATGGGGGTGCCTATTTTTTAGTATGGGACCTGATGTTCAGAAGGTTGTAGACTTGTAAATAGAGGGACCTGTTAACATAAATTAAGACATCACCAGTTTAATGAA
The DNA here is from genome assembly GCA_028583015.1 of Wollemia nobilis. NCBI lineage: Eukaryota > Viridiplantae > Streptophyta > Pinopsida > Araucariales > Araucariaceae > Wollemia > Wollemia nobilis. The sequence goes on along the minus strand of JAQPPZ010017043.1, from coordinate 1,298,784 downwards.
GGAGACTATGAAGAATAAATAAATAAATAAAATCTCTAGGAGCACCAACATCACAACAATCCCATTATAGGCAGCATGAAGACATTTTTACACCATCAAAATCTACCAAAAATCACCCAGGTATATACCATTATTTTTTGTTAATTGTGTGCAGAGTTATTTTAAAAATAATTTCAATGTTAATAACAGTAGATGCCCGTGTAAAATATTTTTAAAATATCCTAGCCACATGATGTCTTGGATCAGAGAAAAAAATCATTGTTATTTACCGTTGAAGAAATTGAAATAAAAGAGGTAAAATAATAATAATAATAATAATATGGCATTCACATGAATAGATTTGACCTTGTTTCATTTGTGCATCATGAAATATCTGGATGGTGAATTGATTGGTGGAACAACTGAGTCACAATCTAAGATATTTAACAAAGGGAGTAGTGCAGACTAATTCCATTGAGTTCAAGGCAATAGGAGGCCTGAATCCACAATCTAGAGAAAAAAGAGTGGCTGACATTACTTATGGCATTGTTATGCTATAGAATAGCAATCTGCGGCAAATTACACAGGAATGTGAGCGGATTGCAATTTGCTAATTTAAAGAAAAAAAATATAGTGGATTTGCAATCTTATTTGACTTGCATAAAAGGATGAAGCAAAAGAAAAAAAATTAAATCTATGGGCAATGTAGTGCTCAATGAAGAGAATAAACAATGACACTCATTAAAAAAAAATAATAATAAAAATAACAGTGCCAATGAAGAAAAGAAAAGTAAAATGTTGAAGGCCATTTGAAAAGAGATAAAAAATATTATGTGTCATAAGGCCAAACATCCCCCACCAAACTAAATAAGGTACAACCAAATTTATTCCCCAAAACTACAACCATATACTGTGAGTGACACTCATAAGTTTATGGAATTACCAGATTGATAATTTATGGAAGAGAAATGAATATTTTCTCGAACATAATTTCTGCTCACAAAATGGCTTCATATTTTGTTGCATTAGATAAGTGTGAGCCATTAATAACACATAATTACCACACATGGAGACCAATAATGGAAACAGTCATTAAACGCAAAGGATTATGGGATTTAATGCTTGAAGAAAAACCATAGTTCACTAGAGAATATGAAAAATTTTAGCACCGATGCAAATTACATGAATGTATGGGTTTGATAGGAACTTATGTAAGTGATAGTTTTTTATTTTATTTGGAATAATGTGACTCTCTTTTCAAAATTTGGAAAAAATTAAAAGAATTATTTGGTAATGTGGATCACGTAAGAGCCATGCAACTTGAAGTTGAGATCACTTCTCTCAATCCTAAATATTTTCCATCTATTGTAGACTATCTTACTAAGTTCGAGAACTTGTTGACACAATTAAAGGGGAGTGGGAGAGACAATAAATATGAAGACTGTGTTTACCTCATTCTATCCAAGTTGAAAGGTACATTCCAAATATTTGCTTTTACCTTTTTCTCTAGCATTGATTCCTTAGGTGACACATTCATAATGTATGATTTGGATTTTTTTTGTGAAAGACTTACTAGGGAAGAATCCAAATTGTCTAACCTTCAGTCTTCCACCTCTCAAAAGGCATTAGTAGCATCTAGTCCTAAGGGTAATGTAAAATTCAAAGGTAAACCTAAGTCTTCTTATTCATCTCAAAGTGTCCATAAACCCAAATAATTTAACTCTAAACCCAAAGAGTCTTCTAAATCCAAGAATAATTCTAGCCTTTCATGATCCTTTTATGGGGGGAATAATCATGTAGAAACTAGGTGTTGGAAGAGAATGCAAGCCTTAGAGACTACAATAAAAAAACACAATATATCTATATCCACTCCACCTCCTTCTAGTGAGCATGGCAAAACACTTAATGGTATTGGGAGATCTCAATCAGTTGCTACACATAGTTGGGTTATAGATTTTTGTGGTTCTCATTATATGACATCTTCTAAGGAGTCGTTTGTATCTTTTGGTTTGAGTTCTACTTCCAACATTGAGGTTGGAGATTATTCCTTTATTTCTGTTAAGGTAAAAAGTGGCACACAACTTTATGGTGGATGCATCAATGATGCACTATATGTTCCTGAAATTACTACAAATTTACTTTCTATTTATCAAATTTGTCATTTTGATCAGGGCAAAACAATGACTTTCACATCACAAGGAGCTGAAGTTAGAACCTTGTTAAAGCCACATTCACTTTTTGGACAAGGTGTTGTTGATCATAGTTCTAGACTATATCACTTTAAAGGTTTTGATGACACTTCTTATGTAGGGACATCCTTGGTTTCTCATGCAGATTCTGAGAGTAATATTTGGAATGAGAGATTTGGACATCATAATTATAGATATTTGAAAGAGTTGAGCATTCATGGTATGGTTGATGGTTTACCTAGATTTTCTTGTCTTGATGGAGTTTGCGTTGGATGTGCATTAGGGAAACAACACCAGGATCCATTTTCTAAGGGTGAATCAAAAATAGCTTCTTCACCACTTGAGCTTATGCATAGTGACTTGAAGGTTTTTTCTACTCCTATCAAAGGAGCTAAGTATGCACTTACATTTATTGATGATTTATCAAGGCGTACTTGGGTTTATTTTCTCAAGTACAAGAGTGATGTCCTTTCACACTGTAGACACCAAAACAGCACCAATCCGATTATGTGACAACAAGCGCTGATCGCATTGACACAAACAGCCCCCAGGGCAGCCCCCAGAGGTTAAACAGTGGTCCTAACCACTCCCAAAAGTAGTTTGGAAGGTCAAAGGTCAATTTGGCACCTTTTTGGCACCTTGCTCTCTGCTCGTCCCACCCCGGGATGAATACAAACTGGCATTCATCCCACCCAGGGACGAATAGCAGCATTCGCCCCAGGGTGAGGCGAATAGAAGGTTTGACTGGCAAAAAAGTCAAACCTCGGCAACTCCGCCAGTTAACTGAGGCTTCAGGCCATGCAATTGCGAGGAATAGCTTTTATTCAAGAAGAGAGACTTCAGTCATGCATGTCTTTATTTTAGAGACCTCATGCAAGGAGATTCTAAATCAGGGAACTAGCTTTTCTCTGAAAATAGGACAGTTAACTCAAGTGGCGCCCTCGCATGCGCAATTTAAACAAGGAGACCCTAAGGTCTATAAATTGGGGAGTTTTCCCACCCAAAAGAGAGACAGAGAAGGAGCATTTGAGCAACGAAGTGCTGCCAATTTACATACCTACTTGCGATTTGTGCTTTCACATCCTTAATCTCTCATTCGAAAGGGAGGTTATTGGGTGAGTATTGGAAGCACGAATCCGGACCCAAAACCTGATTTTTGACCATAATATTCCACAAAATTTTTCGAAAACACCCCATAAGGAGTTTTGGACCCATCCCAAGTGGATTGGTGCTGAAACAGTGTCCCAAACGGTGGGCGTCCTGCCCCCGGGCGCTCCCCAAACTATCACAGTCCTATTCGCCCCACCCCGGGATGATTAGAAATATGTGATATATTTCTTTAGTTTTTATTTTGCATTTTATTCTAGATATGTTAAATAGGTTACAGTTCAAATTTCATTTCATTCTGAGCAATTTTGACCAGTTTTTGTCATTTCTCGCCTTTACTAACTTGCAGATGGCACCAAAAAATCTGGGTGATAGAGGTAAAATTGGAGAAATATGACCTTCTGGGTCTTCCCAAAACACCCCCAATTAGCTAACCCCAAGTTTTTAGGTCATTTGGAGCTTCCGGGATAGGACATTGAAGAGGGTGCTTTCTGACAGGTTATTGCAGGTCTATTCGTCCCACCCTGGAGCGAATACAAATATGTGAGGAATTTCCTGACTGTTCTTTTTGCAGAGGTCTTCTGATAACATATTTATGCTTCTGTTAAAATTTCAGGTCAATCCGAGGTCATTTGATTATCGTTTTAATATTTTCATGCATATATTGACAGTAGGCCTTGGGAAATACATGCTTTATTCTATCTGCAGGTGCTACTAATCTTTTCTGTTTCTTTGAACGCAGGTTTTTGACATCAGAAGAGCAGGAAGGAGTGAACAATCATACACACAAGTGGTGGTGACGTTTTGGTCCGCCCATCTTACATGTGGGCACGCGGAAGAAGGATTGTTGTTTATAGATGCGATAAGAAACTTATTTGACGCTCCTATTCCCTAAAAAGGAAGGAGACGTATTGTAACACAACTCTGAAAAGCATATCAATAAAAAGGGCCATATTTTATATTGCTTTTATCTTGTGTCAATTCGTCTATGCTCTTTCTTTTTATGCACTTTGCAATACATAGGCTATAAGCGTTAAGTTGGGTTTTAAAAGCATCATATTGGGCACTTTCCTTTTTGTTTCCGTATCCTCGTGCTTTCAATGGCGATCACGGTGGGACCTGTGTCCCTTGATTTTTAAGATTAAATTTCTGATTAAAGTTGCTTGTTTTGTTGCTTACAGGTACCAAGTTTTCAAACGCTAGACTGTTTCAGGCAGAAATTCAGAGACATCCGATTTAGGCAGAGAAGAGGTAGGGGTTTTAAACACCTTTTGTCAATTTTCTGTTTTCTATTTTTTGTTCTCTGATTTTTGCTTGCATAGGAGAGTTTAAATGCTTGCTTGTTTCAATTTTGCAATTTAAAAAGAACCCCACACACCACGTGGTATTTTAAACACAAGGAGTTGGTCGTAAAACCCCAACCCTTGAGCAAGACCAACGGTGGATTTCATCATCACCTTGGCTTGAGATATTGCATCCATAACCCCGATCGCGACTGTTGCTAGACGTAAATCCTGATGAAAGCTGACCAAGTGTAGCTTGGGGTGATTCCCAACGCATGAGGATAAGTCTTCTATGGTAGGTGTCATAAACAGAGTGATTCCCCTTCCGTACCGCCTATGTTCCACGTATCATCTGCTCTCACGTACCTATAGTCTCCCTCACGTAAGGGCGGGTATATAGAGAGGTTGGTATATCGGTCCGGCAATGGTATATTGAAGGGGCGACCATTTTGGGAGTCATAAGAGCCTTCATAATTGCATTTAAATGGTTTTCACAAAAAGCTTTCAAAAACAAACAACAAAACACACTAAACCAGATTTAGGGCACACTTTTAATCTTTAAAAGAGATAATCATTGCTTGTGTGTGTGTGCTATTTTCTGTTTAGTGTATCAAAAAAATCATAAAAAGAAAAATCAAAAAAAGAATCTACGCATCTTTAGGTAAGCATCACCATGGTGTACACCCGTAGCCGAGCCCGATCACGGGCAGAAGCTGTAGAGAGTGCACCAAGGGGGACAAGTCGCCTCCGGTATAGTCTTGAGGACTTGGTCATCCCGCCTTGGCGGCAGGATACACAAGTTAGTCCACACCATGCCATTACAGAACATGACTATAGAGGCACCTCCTTGAGGGGCACTCCAACTCACGCCATCACAGAACATGATTATAGAGGCACCTCCTTGAGGGGCACACCCACTCAGCTTAGGTCCTTTCAAGAGAAGAACTTACACGTGGCACTTAACATAGAAAGTAGGCCTCCCTTAGACGCTCGTTATGAGTGGCCTAGTGATGAAGTGTTAGAGCAAAAGAGGGTCCAGAAGGAGGGGCCACATGACTTCGTCATCCCTCATTTACCCCGTATTACTGTTAGAAACACTAGGCAATATCCAGAGTATCAGGATTTCCAGATAGGGCAAGACAATTCTGCCCGCACCTTTTATGCATATAACAGAGAGTGTGAGGAAGACCATTATGTTCCTTAAGAGTGATACACAATGCGGGAACGATGCACGTCCGCACCCGCTATGTATCAGGATCACTCATTGAGGCCAAAGCCTCAAGTGAATGTCGCTAACCTCGATAGAGGGAAGCAGCCCATAGGGGTCTCAGATCACCATGACCAAGAAATACATGTAGGAGAGGCATCTAGGCCTCCTAAACAAGAAACGATGGAACAAATTGACTTGGCATTTGCCAAACTAGCCTCCCGCCAAGCGCAAATCATGCGGCTCAGGCAAGACCAACAACAATTAGAACATTTGTGTCACCTTAACCAAGAGCGCATTCAACATCAGACAGCTGAATTGCTTCACAACAATGTGCCTGAGAAGGTCCCAACACCTCACGCACATAAATCTAAGATGTATGAGAGGCACAACCCCTTAGTGCGAGACAGGTCTCCGTGACCTCATCAAGCACTGCCTCTAAGACCTCCTAGACCTGAGCGGGAGGCCACTCCCAAAAATTACGATGGGCACCCTCCACGGGCACCCATCAATGTTTACAGGCCTAGGCTAGACACTCCTCAAGAAGCTTATGAGGATTATGAACAAGAAGAAGAACGGGCTGAAATGCCCTATCAAGGCAGAAGGGGTGCTACCCAGCTACCCCTCCAAAGGCCTCAAGTTCCCCACAACCCACAGCGGGAGCAAACCAAGGAGGAGGAGATCAAGTCCTCCGATGCATATAAAGCGTTGCTAGAGCGCTTAGAGACTATGGAGCTCAAGACTTTTGGGCCCCAAAAGCCTACTTTACGCCAACTCCGTAGTCATCCTGTGCATCCGTCAGTGTCGGCACCTCCATACCCCGAACACTTTAAGTTGCCCTCGGTTGGCACTCTTTAGAGGGGAGGAAGATGCCCAAGAGCATGTGACTCGATTCCTGAGCCAATGCTTTGGCATTCAGGATAACGATGCTTTGTTATTAAGAACATTTATAACCACATTCGTAGGCCCTACCTCGGATTGGTTTACTCAATTACCAAAGCACAACATCTGTAACTTGGATCAGCTAGTGGACGCGTTCCTAGAACGTTTCACTTTCAACACAAAGAAAAAGGCATCACTAAGCGATCTAGCTAGCCTCAAGCAGTATGAGGAGGAATCTATGGTGGCATATGGGAACCGATGGAGGACGTTGCTTTCAAAGCTACCCTACCTCCCTCCTATGTCTGACTTGACCCAAATGTTCGCAAAGAGTTGTTTGCGATCGATCTCTATGCTATTGCAGCTGCAACAATATGCCACTTTAGAAGAAGCTCTGGCACAAGCCAGAATCATCGAAGAGATCAAGATACAGGATGGTGAAATTGCCAAGCCTAAGAAAAAAGAATGGAACAAGAGCACTAAAATAGGGACTACGCAACAGAAACCCGCCGCGGTCAATCAAGTTGCTATCAACGCCCCTAAGCCTGCCCAAGCAACACAGCCTCAAAAGGCTAACTATCAGGCGGTGCCTCCAAACAATTATGATAGAGAAAACCAAAAGCAGGAACAAAATCAGCAGCGTCACCCTAGGCGACAATTTACACCATACACAGAGTCCAGGGACTCCTTGTTTGACCGTTTGTCAACGGCAAACTTGATTAATCTGCCAGAGATTCAAACCATAGATCCTAATGCGCCAAAGCCTAAGGGGTACAGGGAGGATTTGTACTGTAGGTTCCATAGATGAAAGGGACATGACCTTAACGCCTGTTGGAAGTTCAAAGGTTTGGTGCAAGACCTCATTGACAATAATACATTGGCAGTGGATAACCCCATAGCGCCCAACAACCAACAAATGGGAGTTTTTAGAGACCCTTTGCCCGCACATGATGCACAAGCAAAACCTCTTCACGTCAATGAGGTGCAACAGAATTGCCCCATGGAGGGGTATGTAGGGATGATAAGCATAGTGACAAGGAACAAGAGATACCCAGGAGCTGCCCCCGTGGTAGCCACAAGAGAAGTTCCATCAACGTCACAACCTCAACCGAACCCTACACAGCTTCCCCTGCCTAGACCAGTGGCCACGATTCGAACTAGACTTACTCAAAGTCTAAGGACCACGTCGGCTAGGCTCTCCATATATGAGCTTATTCAACAATCAGCGCCCCATCGGGAGGCTCTCATGGAGATATTAAAGGCAATTGAGTTGCATCCCCATGAAGCAAATTCTTTCAACAACTTCGTGGGCCATGTGAAACAATGTACAGAACCAGTCATCACCTTTAGAGAAGATGAATTAAAATCGGTGGTTGGTGATGTGGCGGATCCACCCCTGCACGTTATTGCATGGGTCAATGGGATTCCATATAAGCGGGTGTTGGTAGACACTGGTTCGTCCAGTAACATTATTACAACCGCCACATTAAAACATTTGAAGTTGTCGACCTCTCACATCGTACCTTCCACTTATACTCTTCGAGCATTCAATGATGCGATATGCTCGATAGTTGGCACAATTGTCCTACCCATCCAAGTGGGACAAAAGACCATTCATACATTGTGCCACATTTTAGAAGGTGAGATGGCTTACAATATCTTGTTGGGGCGACCTTGGATCCGGGACATGAAGTGTGTCCCTTCAATTGCTCATCAATGCTTGAAGTATACATTTGAAGGACAGGTACATGTAGTCCCCACAGATTTAGAGCCTTTCAAATACTACAATTCAGTGCAACTAATGCCGCAGTCGACCCTTCCATCAATGCATTTGGATTTTCAGTTAAATCCATCTAAAAGGGGTCCGATTACGTAGGAATCTCCATTACCAAGGCAATCAAATTCCTAGGCGGGTCCATCTTCTTCATCTGGTCCTCCCACAATGATGCCACCTACGGTGGCCACACCAAAGGACAAGGGAAAGAAGCCCCTGGAAGAGGAACCACCCTTAGTCTCCAACATCTCGACAGAAGAGAAGCCTAGTAGAATGGAAGTCGAGACACCTAGTTCACCCCACATGGAGTGGACTCAGGGAGAACTTCCATTCGCTCCCCCTCAAACGCCAACAATCACAGTTGAGATGGCCAACACAGGATTGGGGGAGTATCTAGTGCAAAACATTATAGCAACGCCTACACTTGAGTCCATGCAGGACATGGGGAGACCTAGACTCCCCATCGGCTCTGTGGTGCCTCTAGGCTACCCACCCAATCAGACAAACTTTATTTATGGGGGCCTGGATAATGGCGTTGAACCTTCCCTACAAGAAGAGGAAGATGAAGAGCCCTTTGTTGAGGATGTCAATTATCTGTCTAACCCAGACTTCGCATTGAGATATCTTAGCCAATGCAATTGGCATGGATATGGGTTGGGCAGGTATGAGCAAGGAGTGCATGTTTTGTGCCAACCAAGATATCAAATGCCTTATGACAAGTCAGGAGTAGGGTTTAATCACCCCTTACCCCTAGACATCTTGGTCGAAAACATGCAAGGCCTAGGGATAGGCAACAAGGATGGGTTGGCATTAGATCCATATGCCAATCCAAATACAACTTATACATTGGGGGATTATTTCCCATTACAAACAAACAACCTTGTTGACCTCAACAACCCTTTCCCTTCGGTCGCAACGGGAGACAATTCAAGGACTCACCTCCACGAAGGGTATGGACAAGACCAAGAAGGGTCTTCGAATGATGAGTTGGAGTATGAGGTAGCACCTTGGGATCCTCTTGAGTCGAGAAGCAATCATTCCCACATGCATCCCATGGATGATTATCAAGAAAGCTTCTTGACCATGTTCCCTTTGGATGCTCCAATTGAGCATATGCCACCTCAAGAAAATCAGGTCCCCCCATAGAGAGCGGAACAACCTCGATGGGACCACATTAATTTGCTCGAACAAGATGAGCCCCATCTGTCGCAAACCACTGTTGCAGCAAACGAAGGCCTTTGGATCTCTGATAGTGATTATGAAGATGAAATTGAGATGGCCTATCTCAACCACATGCGACAAATGCAACAACAATATCCCTTAGGCATAGATGACATGTTTGAACACTTACACATAGGGCCAAGACATAGGTGGCACCTCAACCCGACGTAGTTATAGCAATTACTGCACCCGCCACTCTAGGTACACAGAGAGCATCTTCCGCCTGGAGACCCTATAGCACCATCAGTGCCTAGGGCAGATCCTATCCTCTTATACGCACATAGGGCTGATCCATTTGTGCCAGTGCCTATAGAGCCAGATCCAAAGCACCAAGAACATCCGGAATGTCATAGTCATCACACCTATGGTAATGGAGGTTACAATCATTTCATCAACATGATCTCCATTGACTTGACCGCCCCCATCCATGATCCAGCCGACCCAACATGGTCATTGCATCTAGACATAGAGGCTATAGATTGGGATCGCGTTGACACACCACCATCCCCATCGAGTACTGGCCTTGCGGTGGGATGTTTCATTTCACTCCAGGATAGACTCAGGATGTCTTCCATGCTGAAGAGGAACCTGACGTTCCTAACGATGATCTTAATTCAGCAAACGATATCCATCTGATCCCAACTCCACACCAGTTGGAGGATGGATCCCACATGTCGGTCGAGGCAATGACTGACGTAGACATCGGCACAGATCCAATGAATCCATGGATTCTCAAGCTGGGGGTAAGTCTCTCCCCCGAAGAGCAAGCCGATTACATTGCCCTTCTCAAGGAGAAGAAGGAGGTTTTTGCATGGTCATACAAAGACATGCCGGGGCTAGACCCGTAGCTAGTCACGCATAATTTAACGCTTGATCCGACAATCAAGCCAGTAAAGCAAAAACTATGCAAGATGCACCCAACAATGGCCTTAATGGTCAAAGATGAATTGCAAAAGTTGTTGGATGCACAGTTTGTCATCTGCATGGATTATCCACCATGGTTGTCTAACATGGTGCCCGTCAAGAAGCCCGACGGGAGGATTCGCATATGCACCGATTTTTGAGATCTAAACAAAGCGAGTCCTAAGGATGATTTTCCCTTGCCTAGCATCGACGCATTGGTAGACGCTACAACGGGCCATGAAATGCTTTCCCTCATGGATGGTTTCTCAGGATACAATCAGATTCGTATCAATCTCGAGGACCAACTAAAAATGGCATTCACAATGCCTTGGGGGACATTTTGTTATAAGGTCATGCCTTTTGGCCTTAAAAATGCTGGCGCCACCTACCAACGTGCCATGACGTACATCTTCCATGATTACATGCACAAAACTTTGGAAGATTACATGGATGATTTGTTGGCCAAATCCCTTTTGCGCCCCAATCATCTCGATGACTTACGCAAGATCCTTGATCGCCTCATTGAGCATAAAGTCAGACTAAACCCCAAGAAGTGCGTATTTGGCATCACATCTGGAAAGCTCTTGGGTTTCATAGTCTCCAAATGAGGAATCGAGGTGGATCCAAACAAAGTCAAGGCAATCCTTGAAATGCTTCCCCCAACTACCATCAAGCAGCTCAGAAGTCTACAGGGAAAGGTTGCGTCGATCAAACGCTTCATAGCGTAGTTATCTGACAAGTGCCGACCCATGAATAAATTATTGCACAAGGGGGTAGCCTTCCATTGGGATGACGAGTGCCAGTCAGCCTTTGACGACATTAAATAGTACTTGGCTTCACCACCAGTATTGGCACCACCTAGACCAGGAGTGTCGTTCTACTTATACATCTCAGCTACTGAGGTGGCACTGGGTGCCATGCTGTCCCAGCACAATGAATTGCACAAAGAACAGGCTACTTACTATCTTAGCCGCACCCTGGTCAGTTATGAACTTAACTATGCATACGTCGAGAAGCTCTGCTTGGCAGTGGTGTTTGCTACCAAGAAGCTACGCCATTACATGCTGAGCAACAAGACGTATGTTGTGTCTAAGGAGAATCCATTGCGATACATGATGAGTCGTACTTATCATAGTAGCCGCACGACGAAATGGATCATGTTGTTGATGGAGTTTGACATAGAATTCATTGGACAGAAATCCATAAAAGGTCAAGTCATCGCCGATCAACTGGCAGAGGCTCCTCTTGAAGATGATCAGCCTCTGACCTTCGAACTACCTGATGATGGGGTCTTCCATGTTTCAGAATCGCCAGATTCTGATGAGCCTGAGTCACAGGCTGACATAACCCTATTCTTCGATGGTTCTAAATGTGAGCAAGGAGGTGGTGCGGGAATTGTATTCTTCACTCCACAAGGGGCTCCAATGCCTCTGTCATTTAAATTAGACTTCTCGTGCACCAATAACAATGCAGAATACGAAGCCTTGCTCATAGGTCTTCAGACAACAGTCACCATGAACATTAAACGATTGAACATCTTTGGTGATTCGTTGTTAATTGTCAATCAAGTTAAGGGGATATTCCAATGTAAATGCCCAGTTTTGCAGGCCTATAAAGCCCTTGTGGACAAATTTCTGGCACAACTTGAATGGTACGACATCGAGGCACTCCCTCGATCATCGAATCATTTTGCGGATACTATGGCCTCCTTGGGGTCACTAATCCCGCAAGACCCTTCCGGTGAGATGACAACTATTCAGGTCAAGACATTATCGCAACCCGCGATGGAGCGTGCAAGCTCTGACCTCACGCCAGGAATCCACTTGATCTAGATTGAACCATCTCCGGATAGGTTCTCTCGAATCCAAGATTGTTTGACTCAAGCCAACTGGGGGTCCTTGTTCTCCCCTACCCCTCTTAATAGCAACACAACGCTATTTTTACAAGTTCTTTCCCGCTCAGCTTTTGCTCGGGATGAACTTCAAGAGGGATTGGTTGTTCATACCATCGAGGTTTCTGATCAGCAGGATTGGTACACACCCCTAAGGGATTACCTCAAGCTAGGTACTCTCCCACTTGGATTGACACAAGCCATGAAAAGATCATTCAAACAGAAAGCGGCAAAACATGTCTTGCTAGGAGACATTTTGTATCGTCGAAGCTATGAAGGAATCCTCCTCCGTTGCTTGGACCAGCAGGAGTCCGCTTGGGCGATCACCCAAGCCCATGATGGTACATGCGGTGGCCACTTCAGTGGTATGGCCATCGCAAAGCGCATTCTTCGCATGGGTTATTATTGGCCATATTTAGAGCGAGATTGTTGCGCATATGTGAAGAAGTGCGTGAAGTGTCAACATCATGCCAATTTGACACACGTACCTTCTCAGGCCTTGCAACCGATCCAATCGGCTTGGCCTTTTTCGTAGTGGGGCTTTGATCTAATCGAAAAGATCTCCCCTGCGTCGTCGGGTCATCACACATTTATCATAACGGCCACAGAGTATTTTACCAAGTGGGTGGAAGCAATTCCGTTAACCTCTACGACTGGACCCCGCATTGCGGAGTTTATTTTGCATAACATCATATGTCATTTTGGTATTCCATCCAAGATCCTCTCGGATAATGGGACGCCCTTCAAGAACAAAGATGTGCATGCTTTGACCACAAAGTACAAAATTCAGCATAGTTTTTCAACACCCTATTATCCGTAGGCAAATGGGCAAGCAGAGGCATCCAATAAAATGCTAGTCACCATCCTCAAAAAGACCATCGCAGATAATCATAAGGATTGGCACATTCAGATCCCACTTGCCCTATGGGCTTATCGCACTAGCATTCGGATGCCCACTGGGGCAACTCCATTTTCGCTGGTGTATGGCTCCGAGGCTGTCATGCCTCTTGAGTTGGAAATCCCTTCCCTGCGTATTTCAATGCAAGAGTTCATCGATGATGACACTGCATGGCAGGCCCGGTTAGATCAACTTACGTTGCTTGATGAACGATGCATCAATGCTCTCGAGCATTTGCGTATCTATCAAGAGCGACTTAAGAGAGCATATAACATGAAGGTTCACCTAAGGGATTTTTAGGTTGGAGATTTGGTCTTAAAAGAGAACCAACAGAATTCTAATTTGTCGTCCCATCTCCGAGACAAGTTCACGGCAAACTGGTTAGGTCCTTATGTGATTGATAGTAAGATAGGACCTGGAACATACCGGCTCGCCTCTCTTGAAGGACTCAAGGAGCTAGAACCCTTGAACATCAGTCATTTGAGGCCATTCTACATTTAGAGAGCCATAGTCCACACAAAAGCTCCAAGGATTTCCACAATCGCTTGGTCAATCCCAAAATGCCCCAAAGGTGTCCATAAACCCTTTGGTCAAACCAAAAGCTCCAAGGATTTCCACAATCGCTTGGTCAATCCCAAAATGCCCCAAAGGTGTCTATAAACCCTTTGGTCAAACCAAAAGCTCCAAGGATTCCCTTAATCGCTTGGTCAACCTAAAATGCCCCAAAGGTATCCATAAACCCTTTGGTCAAACCAAAAGCTCCAAGGGTTACCATAACCGCTTGGTCAACACAAATATTCAAAAACCAACAAAAACAATAAAAATCATCAAAAATCACAAAAAAACAAAAAAAAAAAAATTTCATGCATACTCTTAAATATCAAAATACAAAAAAAATAGGTTGCATTAGGCATCACCTCCATACATTGCATATTCGCTAGGTCATACAAGTCAAAAGCACCATAGACTGTAATTGCTCGACAATTTTCTCATTTTTCACATAAAATCAATTTTATCAACGCATACATCCCGCATCACACCATCCCCATTTTTAGCAAAGTCAGTTGTCTCCTAATGTATTTAGGGTTTTCGTCATTCAACTGTCTTTAACTTTCTAGCCAAAAATTGTACAAAGTCAAACAGATTTTACACAGGAAAGTTTTACTTGGGTCACGCCTCGTTATGTAATATCCCTACACAAATTAAAACACATAAAATAATTCCTAAGTTGTGTGAACGTAAGATGAAAACTACAAAGCAGTCTAGAGTACCATAGGTGAAAGATTAGCCTGTTCATCCCCCTGTGCGAATGGTTCAAGAATGCTGAGAATTGACAAAAGGACAAGCTCTTCCCCATCCATTCCTTCTAATCAATAGTGGTTTTCACCACTAACAAAAATTCAAAAATCACCATTGGTCCCTAAGGTTGTAAGGATTCGTACTACACGTCCCTGCCAAGGATGGGTAGTCATCCCCAAGGCCTAAAAGGATCAATGACCATTCAAAAACACCATTTCCACAAGCCATCATCACAATCACCTTTGGTCTCTCAAGTCGTAAGGATTCGTACTACACGTCCCTGCCAAGGATGGGTAGTCATCCCCAAGGCCTAAAAGATCAATACCCTTACTTCATAATCTCCATACTACCCTTTGGTTCCCAAAGTCGTAAGGATTCGTACTACACGTCCCTGCCAAGGATGGGTAGTCATCCCCAAGGCCTAAAAGGATCAATGTTATTCACCAGTCACAAACATACTAGCTTAACCTTACAAAGCTCAAAAGCCAAATCAAATAACAGTGGTTATCACTACTCTTTAACATCCTTGCTCCAAAAGAAAAAAAAAAAAGAACAAAATAAACAGTGATTTTCATCACTTTGTATACGAGCAAATATCCTAAACCATTGAGCCAATAAAAATCCTGAACTTGAATCCCTAGAATTCTCAGTATTCGAAAACCATCTAGGTGATCCTCATTACAGGTTTGGTGGACAGCCTACCTGGCAATGGCGGTATCCTACCCGCATGACGATATGTCTGTCACATTAGCTTTGCGTGTGAGCAGACCAATGTTTGCATGTGGATGAGCTAGCTTATGGTACCTTAGATTGTCCCATGGATTAATCTTGCTAAATACAACAACGGAGTTAGTGGAGCTAGTTAGGTGATCCTCAGTATAGGTTTGGTTGATAGCCTATCTGGAACTGGCGGTATCTTGACAAATACCACATAAACGAACTCAATTGCACACACAGGGATGTGAAATAACTTGGTTAACCTCCAAGTCAGATTTATACCTTGTTCAAAAGTCTTGCGAGATAAATGTACAGTCTTGGCTAGTTAGTTAAAATATCTGAATCTCAAAAAAGCTTAACTACATTTTAAAAACAACTGGTCCATTTCATTCCATACATCACCATCAAAAAAAATGCAAAATACAAAAACACAGTTGTCACATGCAACGTCATTCCACAAAGTCATCCCATAAGTACAACAAGCCAGTAAATCTTGTACAATCTATGGTGCCATCGACAAGTTATCAACAAATCATTTCATTCATTCCATATGCATACATCATATAATTAGCAACATCGCAATCATAATCCCACATGCATCCATCATTATAAATCAATGTGCATAAACAGACAGACACACCATGAAAAGTTTATAAAAACCAAAAAAAAGAATCATCTGTATATATATCATCAAAAAATGCCCGTAGGCTACAATGAACCGGTCCTCTGACCCCGCCACAAAAACAAAAAGCTCAAAAACCCCCAAGCCTAGGGCATCGGCCACCATGATCACGCAGGATCGGTGCGACGGGAACTACCCCCTGTGGTGTGGGTCCTATGGGACCTCTCAGGGCGACTGCTGCTCACCCCTGCATCATGCCTACTAGTGCCCCCCTCATCTAGCCACCTGCGACGAGACGATGCTGACGCTCAGTATCGTTGTCTCTCATCCGACGCGAAGAGCCACCTCCAGGAGGCTCAGGTAACCGCCCACCAAGGCGGATGATCTCTCCCTCCATATCCATCCGATGTCGATGCCAATCTGCCTCCTACCGATGCCAATCTGCCTCCCATCGATCCCACTCTACCTCCCACCGATGGTAGTAAGCTACTACGTCATCGCGCTGTGCTAGCTGCATCCGTAGGAGATCCCTCTCTCGTGCAGCATCGGTATCCCCCTCCTACCGATGGGATGCAGCCCATGCATTCTCCCGCTCCACCAGCTGAGTCCATAGGAGATCTCTCTCCTGCAAAGCCTCTCCCAGCTCCCCATATCGCCTCCGTAGTAGCCCCACCAATCATGCATTCTCAGTGTGCAACCCTGCCTCCATGTCCTCCGACACTACCTGAGGCCTCGACGAATCCGGGATAGCAGCCTACTCTGGCTCCCACTGCTCCGGGACATCCTGCATTTCTGGCTGGTCTGGAACCCCATAATCCCCGCCCGCATCCTCAACCTCCACCATCTTCGCATCATCCAATGGAGCACCCCAACCCTCATCTGGTGCCTCTGCACCCTCATCCCCTACTATTGCCGCCTTCGCCCCGCCTAGAGGCCCCTCACCTCGCCACCGTCGCAAGGTCCACCACTGCTCATACTCGACAGTAACTCCGACGTCATCCACATCCGGGACGTCAATAGCCGTATCTGAATCCTCACCAAGTGGCGCAACGACTGGCCGGTCCAGAGTCCTCTCATCCCCCTAGCGCCGATAGACCATGGGCTCACCAGGCATCCCCTGGCGCACCCCGAACTATCGTGTAACCCAGCCATATGGGAACAACTCCTGCTCAGTCCCATGCCTCCCAATCAGCCACCGCTCCCTCCGTACCCATCGGAGCCACTCTCCAACCTCAGGCTAGGCTGGACAGTCCCGGTAGGGGCGCCAGAACACCTCCCCTGGAGTAAGCCGAGCGAAGGTGTCGACATAGTGCCCTACTACACCTGCCCATCGTCGACTCTGACCCTACTCCTTCGACCTCCGCCATAGTACCCCATATCCAATCTCCCGGTCTGCCATCTCTGCTCGAGTCGTCCAAGGTAGCCCCATCGGCCTCTCCACTACTATGTGCTACCAAGCCCAACACTGCAACAAGTAGCTGCAACTAATCCCCTTTCGCTTTCGACAGCGGACCTCGTACAACTCATCATAAAGCTATGCCAGCAGAGTCTGTCCCCATCTCATGATCATCGGTGCATCTGTAGGACACTCCACCAGCCTGAACACCACCTCCAGCAGGTTCCATAGGAACCTCGCGCCCGAAGAGTCAGGGAGCAGCATGTTGGAAATGAGGCCCATGAGTAATGCGTGCCTCATTCCCAACACACCCCTCTCTAGCCACCATCGAACCAGTATGCCACCAATATGACAGTCGATCTCTGCCCTCTCCACTGGGCTCTCCACACCCAACTCCTCCCCATGCCCGAAATAGCGTATCAGTACTGCTGTCCTCCGATCCCATGGCATCGTCCGGATCGGCAGTCCGTCTATTGGAATCCGAAGAATCCGATAGACATCCTCCAAGGTCACCGTCATCTCCCCTATTGGGAGATGGAAGGTGTTGGTCCGGGGATCCCACAGATTGATCAGGGCCATCAGATAGGCCCGATCCCCGACCACCGGCTCCAGCCGAGTCACCTACTTGAGCCCAAGGGCGTCAAGCCAATCCCAGTCAGCCAAAGTCAGTGTTGCACGTGCTTCAGTGAACATAGTAGGCACCCGGTACCGACTCTTCACAACCTGCAAAAGAAAACAACATAAAAACATTAAAACAATGCAAAAAAAAAGAGACTTTCACAAATTACTACTATGTTCCTGAGATTACTACAAATTTACTTTCTATTTATCAAATTTGTCATTTTGATCAGGGAAAAACAATGACTTTCACATCACAAGGAGCTGAAGTTAGAACCTTGTTAAAGCCGACATTCCTTGGCATACAAAAAATGTTGGGGATCAAAAATTCTCGACTATCCTACTCACTTTGAAGGCTTCGATAGACGGACTTCTTCATGTAGGGACGATCCTTGGTTTCTCATGCCAGTTCTAGCGTCTAATATTTGGCATGAGAAAAAGGGTTTGGACCCACCATAATTAGTAGATATGTTCAAAGAGTTGAGCTTTCATGGTTAATGGTAAAACTCGATGGTACCCTTACCTATGGGTCCTCTCGATTTTCTTGTTTCCTTGATGGAGTCGTGCGTTGGAGGTGGAGTCACACTTAGGCGCCAATCAACAACATACCCAACCGGATCTGAGCACTTTCAAAGGATCATTGCAAAATAGCTTCTCTCACCACTTGAGCATTAGTGCATAGTGACTTGAAGGTTCTTGTTCCATACTCCTATCAAAGGAGCTAAGTATGCACTTACATTTATTGATGATTTATCAAGGCCCAGTACTTGGGTTATTTATTTTTGCTCAAGTACAAGAGTGATGTCCCTTTCAGCACTTGTAGACACCAAAACAACACCAATCCGATTATGTGACAAAAAGCGTTGATCGCATTGACATAAATAGCCCCCAGGGTAGCCCAGAGGTCAAACAGTGGTCCTAACCACTCCCAAAAGTAGTTTGGAAGGTCAAAGGTCAATTTGGCACCTTTTTGGCACCTTGCTCTTTGCTCATCCCACCCTAGGATGAATACAAACTGGCATTCGTCCCACCCAGGGACGAATAGCAGCATTCGCCCCAGGGTGAGGCGAATAGAAGGTTTGACTAGAAAAAAAAGTCAAACATCGGCAACTCCTCCAGTTAACTGAGGCTTCAGGCCATGCAATTGCGAGGAATAGCTTTTATTCAAGAAGAGAGACTTCGAGCATGCATGTCTTTATTTTAGAGACCTCATGCAAGGAGATTCTAAATCAGGGAACTAGCTTTTCTCTAAAAATAGGACAGTTAACTCAAGTAGTGCCCTCGCATGTGCAATTTAAACAAGGAGACCCTAAGGTTTATAAATTGGGGAGTTTTCCCACCCAAAAGAGATACAGAGAAGGAGCATTTGAGCAACAAAGTGCTGCAAATTTACATACTTGTGATTTGTGCTTTCACATCCTTAATCTCTCATTCGAAAGGGAGGTTATTGGGTGAGTATTGGAAACACGAATCCGGACCCAAAACCCAATTTTTGACCATAAAAACTCACAAAATTTTTTGAAAACACCCCATAAAGATTTTTGGACCCATCCCAAGTGGATTGGTGCTGAAACAGTGTCCCAAACGGTGGGCGTCCTGCCCCCGGGCGCTCCCCAAACTGTCACAGTCCTATTCACCCCACCCCAGGACGATTAGAAATTTGTGATAGATTTCTTTATTTTTTCTTTTGCATTTTATTCTAGATATGCTAAATAGGTTACAGTTCAAATTTCATTTCATTCTGAGCAATTTTGATCAGGTTTTTGTCATTTCCCACCTTTACTAACTTGCAGATGGCACCGGAAAAATCTGGGTGATAGAGGTAAAATTGGAAAAATATGACCTTCTGGGTCTTCCCAAAACACCCCCAATTAGCTAACCCCAAGTTTGCAGGTCATTTGGAGCTTCCGGGATAGGACATTGAAGAGGGTGCTTTTTGATAGGTTATTGTAGGTCTATTCGTCCCACCCTGGAGCGAATACAAATCTGTGAGGAATTTCCCAACTGTTCTTTTTGTATAGGTCTTCTAATAACATATTTATGCTACTGTTAAATTTTTAGGTCAATCCGAGGTCATTTGATTATCGATTTAATATTTACATGCATATACTGACAGTAAGCCTTGGGAATTACATGCTTTATTATATCTGCAGGTGCTACTAATCTTTTCTATTTCTTCAAAAATAGGTTTTTGACATCAGAAGAGCAGGAAGGAGTGAACAATCATACACACAAGCGGTGGTGACGTTTTGGTCCGCCCATCTTATATGTGGGCATGCGGAAGAAGGATTGTTGTTTATAGATGCGATAAGAAACTTATTTGACGCTCCTATTCCCTAAAAAGGAAGGAGACATATTGTAACACAAATCTGAAAAGCATATCAATAAAAAGGGTCGTATTTTATATTGCTTTCATCTTGTGTCAATTCGTCTATGCTCTTTCTTTTTATGCACTTTGTAATACATAGGCTATAAGCGTTAAGTTTGATTTTAAAAGCATCCATATTGGGCACTTTCCTTTTTGTTTCCATATCCTCGTGCTTTAATACACTTCAAGGTGTTTAAGGCTTTTGTTGAGAATCAATCTTCTAGTTGCATAAATAAGCTTTACACTGATAATGGGGCAGAGTACTTCAATAGAGAATTTTATGATTTTTTGGTATCACATGGCATTGTTCACCAATATTTTGTTCCTGATACTCCACAACAAAATGGATTAGCAGAAAGGAAGAATTGAACTTTGAAGGAGATGTCTAACTGCATGATGCATTCCAGGGATTTGCCTCCTATATATTGAGTAGAAGCAGTTAATTGTGTGAACTACGTTCAGAATCACACACCACATAGATCACTTGAGCATTTGAATCCAGAGGAGGCTTGGTCTAGGACTAAGGCCGATGTCTCATTTTTCAAAGTTTTTGGAATCCATGCTTGGGGATTTGTTCCAAAGAAGCAAAGGAAAGCCTTCGATAAGAAGAGCAAACCCTTGATATTTTTTTGGTATTGTGAGGAAATGAGATCTTATCTAATTTTGAATCCTGATACTCATGAATTTATTTTTAGAACTCATGTTCAGTTTGATGAGTGCTTCTCTTCTCATGATTCTTCTTATTTACTTCCATCCATTGATGATTCTTCACTTCATCTTGAGGATACCTTCTTTGAGGAGTAAGTTCAGAAGGTAGTTGAGGAGGTTATGGATATATATTTAGATGAGAATCTTGTTCCTCCTAATGTTGTCACTATGCCTAGGTGGGCTCATACCATAATTTAGTAGCACCTTTCATACAAGATATTGCACCCACTAGACATCATCATGCACATTCTACAGGTTCTAGACTTTTATGTCAGGAAATTTCTGAGGATCCACAGTCTTTCTCACAAGCTCATGGGATACAGGAGTGGGATGATGCGATGACAAGTGAGTATTCTTCTTTTATGAAGAATCATACTTAGGATTTAGTCTTTCTTCCTAAGGAAAGCAATATGGTTAGGTGTAAGTGGGTATACCGAACCAAATATGTAGCTGATGGGTTCATTGACAAGTATAAGGCTCGTCTTGTAGTGAAGGATTTATCCCAAGTCAAAGGTATTGATTACTATGAGACTTTTGCACCCATCACCAATATGGATTCTATGCACCTTGTACTTTCTATTGTTGCATCATAGGGTTGGCCAATGTACCAGATGGATGTGAAGAGTGCCTTCTTATATGGAGATTTGTAGGAGGAAATCTACATGGAGCAACCTGTTGGGTTTGTTCATGATTCTTATCTTGTTTGTAGACTATGGAGGTCTCTCTATGGTCTCAAACAAGCCCCTCAAGCTTGGTATGCTAATATGGACTATTTTATTTTATCTAGTGGTTGTGTTCACTGCCACTCAGATCCTACAATATATATACAACATGTTGGAGAGGATATAGTTATACTTTTCTTGTATATCAATGATTTTCTTCTCACTGGTAGCTCTTCTTCCCACATTCAGACTATTCAAAGGGCTCTTTCAATGTAGTTTGATATGATAGATCTTGGTATTTTGTACCTTTTACTTGGTTTGTAAATTTCTCTGTCATATTCAAGGATTCATTTGAGTCAACAAAAGTACACCCATGATCTTCTTCATAATTTTGGTATGGTTTATTGCAAGCCATGTCCCTCTCCTTTCCAGTATGGGGTCTCTCTTACTTCCACCTACACCACTCCTCTTTGTGATCCTACCTTGTATAGGTGGTTAGTTGGAAGTTTGATGTACTTGAACCATACTCGCCATCATATTTATTTTGTAGTTGGACTTGTGTCTCGCATTGCACATGCCCCTCATAGCAGTCACTCAAAGGTTGCCAAGAGGATTTTGAGATATCTACAGGGCACTTCACACTTTGGATTGCACTACACCCAAGGTTCTACTTAGTTGGTTGGATATACTGATTCAGATTGGGTAGGTTATATTGATGATATGCGTTCCACTTATGGCTACATTTTTTGTCTTCTTCGATTGTGTGGGCATGCAAGAAGAAATAGGTTATTGCACTTTCATCTACAGAGGTAGAGTACAAGTCATTAGTCACAGGGAGTCATGGGGTTCTTTGGCTATGATAGTTATTGCTAGAGTTTGGATTCCCATAGGATTTAGCAATAGTACTTTGGTGTGACAACCAAAGTGCAATTCACATTTCTCGCAATCCTATTGAGCATTGGTGGACCAAGCATATTGAGATTCATATGCACTTCATTAGACAACACATTCAAGATGGATTTCTTTGCTTGGAGTACATTCCAACTCAACAGTAGGTTTCCAACATCTTCACGAAGCCTTTTGCATCACCTCGCTACCTTGAGTTGCATGGCATCCTTGGGGTTTCATAAGTTGTCCTTGGGGGTGTTCTTTAGGACATCTTCCTTCATATTTATCTCTATTTCTAGCAGAATGATATTTTTTCCATGTGATTTTCCTTCTTCTAGTTCAAGATTTCTTCATGGATATATTGTGCATGAGTACCTAATCAGGCCTTGTTACCGGGACTCATACTGTGTATATGTCACTTTCTTTTTTGGCCCCTAGATCCACTTGAGGGGGGGTGTTAAAGTAGGTTGTTTACCTTCGCTCATGTTCACCTAGGTAATTTATTTCTTTTTTATTTAGTTATTCCATGTATTTTCCCCACCCACTTATGTGTAGATATTCTATTTATCTTATTTAGATATTATAAGATGTTACATGTTTATTTCCTAGATATTATGGGGATATTTTTAGGTTTGACAGGTTACATTTGGAGGGTTGATATTCTTTCTCCCATAGTGGTTACATATATATGGACCATATCACATATTCCTTTTGTATGGCGGATATTTATCCTTAGCTTTATCCTACGACTATGGTTGATCATCCTTGCCTATATAAGCAAGGCACCTTCATTGTACTTGGTGTTCCATTTTTTAGATCTAATATATGATATTTTTGCTCTTTGTTTTGCATATATATTTGTAAGCTTATGCTATCAATTTTCTTTCAGATTCTTGTTTGGTTGAATGTGATGTTTTTTTAACACTCGAGATCCTTGTAGCTTGGAATGATATGATTATAATTCGTTTCATTCCACCATCCTAGGGATATTTCTATCATGTTCATTACTACCAAATAAGTATTGGATTCAAAGGATAGAAATACTAGAGAAAAGTAAGACTCTATCTCTCTTAACCAAGTTTTGGTTGATTTACCATCTCTCTTTCCATAAAACATAGTTATTACTACCTTTCTCATAATTCTGTCCAAATCCTCACTCACTCTTGTCCTTCTAGTACTGGATCTCTTAGGTTCCCTAGATTCTTCCATTGATCTTTCCAATCCATTTCCTCATCCATTAGTTAAGTCTTCTATGACCTGTTGTTGTTGGAAAATAGATTCTTATTATTGGGCCATGTGAGTTTTTTGTTAGGCCATATTTTACCTTTGGTATTCCATATGTGTTTGCAATAACCGCACCACATTAGTTATATTTTCTACTTCCACACTGGTCTCACTCTCACTATGGAAAACCTCATTAACCCTTATTTCATGCTAAGGTCCTTTTTGCCTTAGATTTGTTTGTGGCCTCCTTATAGGTCTTTCAATGTCTTCCTCCTCCCTGCCTCCTACAGGATTTATTGAGGACCCACATCGCAATAATCATACCATTAAACATATAGGTGAAAGAGGTAAAGCATTAGTTATAATTTTCCAATGTATCTTACACTCAGAATCTACAACCTAGAATATCGTTTGCTCTGATACCATATGTAACAACCCAAGCCATATGGTTTGACCTAAAATAATATAAGCAATTAATAAAACAATTTTTTTGTAATTTTACTAAGCAGTGTCAAAAGTTACTTTCCTAAGTTCTCAGATTTATTTACATGTTCTCATGGTTTATATCATCAAATGATATTTTATTTGTTCATTGTCTTCATAGCACAAGCATAGTCAACCACATTTGGATCTAATACTACTGTAGACAACCACCCAAGTGGACAAGATATACCATATACCATAGAGTGGAATTTTAGTAGAGTCAATTAGTCCCATGTATCATCCACATATATCGGTATGAGAACTGAACCATGGCTAGGGTTATCCTCTAGGGCCTATAACACCTAGAGGGGAAGACTTATATTTCCTACCTCAATATATTGAACCCTCAACAAAATAGTCAACCTGTTATTTAAGTTATATGAAAGAGGTTAGTGTATTTATGCTTCCATGACTAACTGTTGATTCCCTTAAACTAGATATAGTTAGCACCATGTCAATACCCTAACCTTGGACTTTATTTTCCAAACCTAGGATAACTCATAGTAGTTTATCCTATATGAAACTCTGAGTCTATTCCAAGTAGGTCTACTGAGTAAGGTTTTCATCATATTACTATTTGAGTTCATCCCACATAAAGGTGTTACATACCACCTCTCTATCTTGACCAACCAAGTCTATTTCAACCACTTTTGTCGGTCATCCATGAAATCGAAACTTGTTGTGTGCATACCCGCACCTCAACATTTTATCAAACTATAGTAAAAGTAATTAGAAACTAATCCTTATAAGGTTTTTCCTTAAGTTAAATCCATCATCTATATTTTCATAATACAAGCTTACATGATCTTAAGCATTCCTTTCATTTATAAACCATAAAAGATAGTCTATTTATTTTAAAATATGATAGGTTGCTTAAAACCAAACTACATGGTCACTAGTATTTAAATATATTCTAAGATAAGAGATACCACCTAATTTCCTTATAGGTTTAGCTTCCAAAAACATTCAAGGATAAACCAAAAATTTTACCAATTTTCCATACTAAGATATATGCTTTAAGTAGACACATTAAACCAACTAAAAAAACATTCTAATGACAACAAGAATAGCATCATACTTTGGATGTATTAATGTTAATTACAGCATTAAAAGAGTTTGTAATATCCAACCTTTCCTTTGGTTCTTTCAAATGTTTTTCAATTTAACTCTATGTTTGTCTCGCTTAAGGAATATGTTATTACAAAATGTAGAAATCTATTGCAATTCGTGCAAAAGACAATACTATAGTATTTAACCGATTTGGACACAGGTTTCACCCAACTCCACTATAAACATGCTTCACCATCAAAAGATTAGAAATATTTTCATTTTATAACAACAAACTCAAAACATAATTATTTTCTCTTTGTTTTTTATCATAACCTTTTCGAGTTTGGTCAGGTTGGTTTATTAATGTCTTATTAAGTAAAATGTAATTCACAGTGTATTAAGAAAAATACAAATCCATAAGTCATTATCATTGAGTAGGGAAAAGATGCTTTAATACACTTTAATTACAAATGTTACATTCAAATTCATCAAGCTCACAAAAACACTTCTAGTCTTTGTTTTTAAAAATAAACAACAATACATACACTTCACACTTTTCTACAGAGATAAAGCCTTAAACTTTCACTTCCAAACAATCTCCTATCATCTAACCTAAGGCTTGGACTGCCCAAAGGTAATTTTTTCCATAAAAAAATTGTACTGCCACCCAAACCAACGCTACAAAATGTAAATTTTTAACTGATGCTTTACTTCTAAAGACATGGCAATAGCAAAGATGATTCTCATCTTGCATGTCCTTGAATCAAATCTGCTCTGATTTACCCAATGCAACTTCAATAATTTTTGTGAGGAAGATATCTTGAACAAGGGAAACTTAGACAATGTGAGGGATCATATAAAACTCTCTAAATATGAATATGCAATATTCTATTATGCCCACATGCAACTACACCAGAAACACTTCAGATAAATTCACCAATATCCTTATTCGATATTTTCCAAAATTTTTAGAACATTCTTGCACAATTAATTTATTTAATTTATCAATAGATACCTACGATTTTAAAGAGATATAAATCTATGGTTTTTCTCTTTCATTTTATTTCATATGGGATACCATTCATACACTACACCCATCCCAACCTCTCTTCTAAATACTATCACACTACCACACAACAACATAACAAGCTACTCTTGTTTACATTCAAAGCAACACATAACATAACAACACATTAAATCACGACAATACCGAATTTATATTTTTCTTTCTATATGGTAGAGATATTTCAACACTTCCATTGCTTCATTTACCTTCTACTTTCACGTTATATAGCAATGCAATTATAGTGAAGAGTTGTTTCGACATGGTAATAATTTACTAACTATTCCATAGCTTCCAATTACCATTTCTTACTCTAACCATTCAGAAATAGCACACAACAACACATAAATTCAATCAACCATATTTAATCATGGTATACATATTTACAAACCTAGTTCAAACGCTTTCCAACCAAACTTATTTGCTGGTATTTTAGTCTCCCTCATCTCTTTCTCTCGCCAGTCTTCTCCCACATGATTTTTTTTTAAATCAAACCTTACCTTTTTATTTTGTTCTTTCACCTCCCAAATGATACGTGATAATTACATGAGTTGTTTTTCATTTTCTCCATGCACAATCCCAAGTTTCTATACTTTTCCATTCTACTATGTTCACGCTCCAAGTAATTATTGCCCATTCCTCATTTCATGTTTCTGTTTTAACTACCCTTAAGTATAAATTTATTCACCACTTGGAGGTTTTAATACACATAGTTTTGATACTTGTAATTATTTTCTTAAAATTCAAGATGAAGCTATATTCACAATAGTGCAGACCACTTTATCCACAAATTAAATAAAATAGAATTAATAACATTATAGCCATTGTCCTATATTTCAAAGCAAAGTAACAATAGCATTTGTATAGGCTTCCCTACATGGCAACCTAATACCATATTAAATTCACATATAAAAGAAAAGATCATTTTTAAACAATATCCTCACACATGATTTAACAAGCAACCATACACATATGTTATTCTTTAAGAAACTATTGGCTTCCATCATCATCACCTAAAGCAACATTTCCCATTCCTTGCTAAACAAGCAATACTTGAATTAATTTAACCCATGCAGATATTCAATATGCAATGCACCTATATGATATGCAAACATGAGTTTCCATGTGCTTATGATTTGGTCATCACCTCCATGTCTCACCATTTCCCCATGACTAGATTCCTCTCATTTTCATCATGCAACTGTCCTACGCTCACAAAAGTTTTCATCAATACCATGGTTCATAGGAAAAAGGTAAGTATATACATATTTTACTATCCTTCTAAAATTATGTGAGGAGGGTCATTACAGTTATCAAATATTATAAAAAAGTAAATTAGCATTTTACACATGGCATGAATTGATTGGAAGTCAATTATTATATACGTAAAAATTGGCTCTAAAGTTATGTTAGGTCCATATCAACAATCAAATCATAAAAAATATTTAGGATGTGGGAATGAAAATTTGGACTTGTTAGTGTTCCAAAGTGATAAACACCATAATGTGCACCAAAAATCTTCCAAAGATGTTGTGACCAAATAGAACTATCCACATATATAAAAGATATTTTCCAAACATATAGGTTCCAAAATAATTTATCCACTAAAAAAATATAGCTTACAAGGAGTATTAAATTATAAAACTAGCAATTGAAACCAATATTACCAAATGCCACACCTATGTGCATGTTGAATTTATAATATAAGTTATAATACAAATAACGACAACAAATTGCACTCCAAAAAAGGAGGGACCATGTCCACCATGAGTATTTGAACATGTGATATCAATAATGCAAATGAGTATACATGATAGATCACATCATAATAGAAAAACTAATATTATTAGGCATGTTCAAAATTTCTATATTTTCTTTCAAGAACTTTAAAGACCACTCTACTACCTAATAAGGAAACTAGTATTATTGTGAAGAAAAAATACAACTTCATAAATATTAGACTCATCATCACCCCCACATATAAAAATTGTAAGTAAAATTTCATGCCATAGATAACCATGGGAATCAAACCTCAAACCTTATGCCTATGATATATTTTAAAAGATTCAATTTTAGTACGAGACCAACAAAATTTACTGGTAATAAACAACACCATGGCTCATCCATGGGAAATTGCATCCAAGTGCTTAAAAAAATTACCAAGTTCAACAAAATATATCTTGGATGAAAATGGTAGACCATAACCCATTCCAAGTAGTTATTGTTACAATTGCATAACACACCCCAATTTGGTGACACACTTTAAATTTTTATTTTTGACCCAAAGTTTACCTACATCATGGTGTTAAACTTGCTTACCATAGATATTTTTTGAACGCTTAAATTTCAAATCCTCGACCTCATGTTGATAGCGTCAACTAGTAAAGAGTCATGCTACATTAAAATAGGTTTAAAAAAATCTTTCTAACAAGTATAAACATTCATAAGTTCCTCATTTTGAATCACTTTCTCCATTGCTAGAAAGACCACCCATTATAAATTAGTTTTGGTGCTAAAGTTTATTTTAAATTTAAATTAAAAAAATTATGCAAATTCAATTTATGTCATCATATATATTTGTTACAAAAAAATCCTTTCTAATATCACACAGGCCAATACTTCCTTCATAAGGTTGCAAATCATGCCCCTTTTTCCATAGTCCAAAATAAAAATTTATAATTTGTAAAGTAAAATCCTTAGGTTAAACACCCCCTTCATAAAATAAATTCAAATTGTGTAATTTCATGTATAACCTAAGGTTCTAAGCCCAAAAATTAATACATCCATACATGCCCCTCTTTTTTCTTCTTTTTCCCAACTATGGTCCAATACATTCAAATTCATCCAAAAAATTAAGTCATAATTATAAAAAGGTAAAGTTGGTTAAATCCTAGAAAAATATCCAACTTGCATTTGTGTGCATGCACATGGCCTTAATTAAGGACCCGCATATATTTACATTTAACCTGACCTAACATTCATTAAACATAGAATTTTTCGCAAGTCAAAATCCTTAGGTTAAACATGGCGTAGCTTACTGTAAGATAGAAATTTTATGTTAGAAGGTATGCTAAATCAATACCCATAATGGGCTATGTTTATCTCCCATATATACTCCTTAGAATAAACTTCAATCAACTCCAAGTCTCATCAATGATGTGGTTTTATCCATCCTATCCAAACACAAAAGATACTAGCCCCATCGGTTAAAAGTCAATATGTTAAATATTTTACACCTTCCTTTGTGCTTCATGACTGACATTGATTCAATTAGTTGGCCAAGATCTAAACTCTCCACATGGCTAATTAATTCCCTTCACAAATCATGTATCCCTCACAATTAGCTAAACATCATGCACCTTGCTAAGCATTAACGATCCACATCAATGGTCCTTGAAAGCAAATCTTGAGTCTCTTTAACAGTTGGTCAAAATATTTGACCACAAATATTGAACAATCCATGTTTTTTTGAGTAGAAATAAATTAGCGACAAACACTCTCTATATTGTTAACCTATATCATATGATAGATTTACTTTATAGAAGATCAATTGGTTTATATTATGCCACATAATGGAGATTCATTGCTTATGATAATTTCAATTGAATGGCCTACATTGCATAGGAAGCACAAATTAAATCCTAACTATTTTAGCTTTCCATATTTTAACCCTCCCTAGGATGGCAAGAAAGTTGTAGATTAAATGTTAAGCAAATTCGATGAGATATAAGACTCAAAACACACCACCTAGAGATCTATGACGCATGTAGAATTAAAGCAAGCATTTATTAATGATAGATCCTCTCTAGGTTGATCAAAATTAATGATTCATAGTGATTGGAACCATAGGATAAAATATGGCAAGGTTAGGAACATTAAAGACTCATAGCAAGCAATGTGGTCCCTACCGAGATCAATGGTATGGAATATTTACTCTCAACCTAATAAAAAATTAATAATCCTCTATCAAGAAACATTAATGATAAATTCAATATAAAAAAATTGAAATAAATACTAAGGTGAAAGAAGCCACGTATAAAGATCATCAAAGAGCATTGAGGGAACATTAGAAAAGTTTAGAAAAACCTAAGATTAAAATCACAAGAGAATATAATAACATTTACTCGCATAAGCAATATTCTAGATGTTTTTTAAGGTCCTATGGAAAAAATATTTACAAATCAATTAATTCCTTGGCCCTCATGAATCAAAGTCCAACACAATTAAATTCCTCACAACTTACTAGGAGATTAAAATGTCACATTAGTTTGTAGGATGGGTGCAATCTGAGCCATGCACATGCTTAATACCTTGTTAAAAATAAAATCAACCCCATTAAAATATATTAAGGTGGGGGAATTAAAATTAAAGCTAATACCATAGTTGAATTATAAAAGAAAACATTTGGAAGGTGGTAATAAAAGTTGTTCACACCATACAATAATTTTAACTACCAAATATATGATCTAAATGCAATAGTAGTGAGAAGGATGATGATATTTAAAAGGATGTACAATATAATCCAATTCTCTTGATGAATAGTATAATTTATATTTAGAATACATTATTAAAGTAAAGAGACAATTTGATAAAACATGTATTCGAACACAATTTAGTGACACCTAAATTTATAGAAGAAGGGTTAAAATTAAATAAATAATAAAAATAAAAGTAAAATAAATTAGATGAAAACCCATTGGTTAAATGCCAAATCATTATAAATATTAAAATGGTAATGATAAAATTTTACAAATACTAAATATTATTTACAAAAATATTATAAGCATGAACAATTGATTTAAACAAGTAATAAAAGCCTACCTTTTGGAGATGAAAAATACAATATGTTATAAATAAATATTAAAGGTTTAAATTTTAAGTGACATTAACATGGGCCTGATTTTATAGATGAAATATTGACAACTTTAATATTTTAAATAATGTAAAACAAGTATTCACCAATCATGCTAGAATAATTTCACCATCAAATCTAGTTTGAAAGTAAAATTTGAGTTTCCTCTATAATATGCAAGAGATAGAAAGGAAGAGTGAAAGAAGGGAGAGATTTAGAAGGGATTCATTGAACCTAGACCAAATTATAGTGCCACCCAATGATAAGCAACTCAACCTACCTAATATAAAGAGAACATTTCCAAAGAATTTAGAAGTATCTATGGCTTAAAATCAAATATCAAGACCAATAAGAACCTCAATGTGACACATCATCCACTTAGTTGAAGATAACTCATACATACAATTGTAACCCACTATGAAATTTAAAGTTGTAAAGCTATAAAAGTCTATGTAAGGCCCAT
The DNA here is from genome assembly GCA_028583015.1 of Wollemia nobilis. NCBI lineage: Eukaryota > Viridiplantae > Streptophyta > Pinopsida > Araucariales > Araucariaceae > Wollemia > Wollemia nobilis. The sequence goes on along the minus strand of JAQPPZ010017043.1, from coordinate 1,267,040 downwards.
TTTAAAGGGTCAAAAATTCATGCTTAGGAGTAGACATTAGATTTTTTTTACTTGTTCAGCACATGTATATTTGAATCGATAAATTGTACTTGAAGAGCTTGACATCGTAATCACCATGATGAGCACCAAAAGTGCTCATTTTATTTACATTTGTGAGGGCACTATACTGGTATAATTAACAATAGAGATGTATTTTTGTATAACTATTGTGTATTATTAATGATAAAATGTTATATTTATGCTTTATCGATGTTTTAAGTTGAGTGTGTGTGTAGATAAATATTTTTTATCATGTTTTTATAATTTTGAGTTGATATCCTGTATGGACCTAGCATTATGTGCATTAATTATTATTTAATAATAATGAAGATGCTATAAAGGTGATTAAGTGTAGGAGGAACCTACATCTTACCTAGGGTAGGGCACCTCCCATAAGGAAGAGGTGCTTATGTCCTAAGCATAGGAAGGTGGTTACACCTAAATTTTAGGTAAAACACCTACTCCCCATAAGGAAAAGTGACTACACCCTAAGTTTATATAGGCATCTACATTTGGTTGACTATGGAAGACATCTACACTCTACCATGAGTATAACACCTACATCCCATGAAGTTTAGTATGTGCATGGACCCAACCAAAAGGTACGGTGCCTACATCCAACCAAAGTAGCACCAATACTCAATAAAAATATTGTGCCTACTCTCTAGAAAAAAACACTTACACCTTGACTACTAGACGTTGACCATGCAATTTCCAAGAAAATTATAGAAGCTATTTTTACATTCCAAAGGAATATAATTCTTAGTTTTAGATTATCGATTTCATATAATAACTCATTATATTTGAATAATAATGTAGCTACACTCGTAGTCATTATACCAGAACAATCGCATAGGATTTGTTTATATTTTTTGTTGTATGTTGTTGTAATAGGTGTTGCTTGAGAGTTGTATAAAACACATAGAAACCTTAGAAGAAATATCCTTAATTGCTTAATGTATTATAATTTAATGAACACACTGTACTTATTTTTCATCAATAAAAACCTTGATAGGTTCATTGAATTAAGAGGATGTACATTTGTATCTTGTCATGACCCTCCCTTGGTAGACCTTTCACTAGATAAATTCATGTTGACTATGATGCTTGTAGATGGAATGTATGATGGAGGTTGTACTTGATTCTGTAAAACTTTGGTTTAATGGAAAAATGATCTTGATGAATTATTTATTGAACAATGAAACCACATAGATAAAGGCTTTCTACATAGTAGTATATCATGACTTGCATAGGAAAAATATATTAAACTTTGAGTGGAAGTTTGGTTGCTATTGATAATTTTTCCTTGTTATGATTTCATTTGCTATAACCATTTTCAAGAAATATTCCATAGGTTTAAAAGAGCTTCAATGAAAAAGATATGAATATTTTTATATATGTATATAAAGATAAATACTGGTTTATATTATTTAAAAAAAGAAAAAGAAAAATAAATGAGTAATGATAAATGTTTCAATATTAAGGACAATTCTAATTAAAGTTGCTTGTTTCAACCTATCATGAGAAATAAAACCGAACATATATATATATATATCCTTCAAATGTGTTAGTTTCATTAAATAATAATTGTGACTTTTTAAATTTGCATCAAAGGGATTAATGATTAATCCGAGTTATTTTGAAATCATAAACCAGTAGATGCAAAAATTTAGTTTTACTTGTGTTTAAAATCATAAGATCAGTGGATATCCTATCTTGCGATATTGATGCTCACCCACGTACTTTGGGTGGACGGGGACATGGGAGAATTACTTTTATGAACACATGTTCCTCAATGGACGCTCTAAAAAATGGAGTGATGGGATGAAGGGAGATTATCAAAGAAGGATGGGGAGGAAGGAGGTAGAGATTGAAAAAGTAAAAAATGGAAGGAGGATTAAAATCAAGAGAAACTACCATGAATTGGAGGTCATATATTGATCGTAGATCTCACACCATGAATACCAGGTGTCTATACAGAGATCAATTTTTTTATAAAGTACTTATGATAATTTAAGATTCAAAGCTTAGTTTAGTCTTGGAAGGAGAACAATTTGAGGGAGTATTAGTGATATATGAGTGAAACTAGTTGTACAACTATGGATTTTGCAATGCTTTCAGTTGTTATCTCTAGTCATAGTAAAAGTTATCTTTTCCTTCCAAATGTAGCTTGTATGTTGCTAAAAATATACATGGGATAATGAGTTGTTTTTTATGCTATTATAATTTGCTTTATCCTTTTTAAGAATAATGAGGGTCAAATATGTGGGAGGTTAGTTTACCTTTTCTAAGTGTTGGAATTTCCAAGTTTGCAAGTGAATAACTCAATAATCATCCGGTGCAAAGGATATTAAAATAGTCATTCAGGTAGATGTGACTAGCAGTCATGTTGTAATTTGTATTGGGGTATGTCCTAAAAATATGTGATAATCATTAGTAAACTAGACACCAACTTGGGGAAACGGAAAAAGGTAATCTGTAATTTGAATCATAGCCTGAACCTTGTGGGTGTATGGTAGCTCCAATTATTATTTGTATTTACCAGTAGTTTTGAATGAGTGAAATATAGGATATAAATGATAATATGAGCATTGATATTAGCTCTTATTGCTATTGTGTTTACTAGATGTTCAAATGAGTGAAATCTATGATATAAATGATAATGTGAGCATTAATGTTAGCTCATGTTGCTATTTATGATTACCAGATGTTCAAATGAGTGAAATCTATGATAAAAATCACAATGTAAGCTTAATGTTAGCTTATGTTGCTATTTGTGATTACCATATGTTCGAATAAGTGAAATCTATGATATAAATGATACTGTAAGCTTAATATTAGCTTATGTTGTTATTTTAGTTACCAAACGTTTGAATGAATGAAATTATGGTATAAATGATGATGAGAGTGTAATGGAGTTTCTTTTTGCTATGTGTGTTTGCAAAATTTTTGAATGAGTGAAATCTATGATATAAATAATTTATGTATATTGATAAAAGGACCTTGTTATGATTGAATTCTAGTAACTTGAAATATTTGTTCTTTTAAATATAAGTCTATTTTGTTATGAATTCCATATGTAATATGTGTGGTTTATATTCTTTACAATATTTGAATAATTAAGGGAAAAGCACTCCAGTAAATAAGGGATAATTTTTCTTGGGTCATCGAAGAACATAGAGTGGATACTTTTGTTTTTGGTAAGGACCTTTAAACAAAGTTAGTTTCCATCAAACATATAAGAAATAAAAAGTATTATTTTATGGAGTTCATATATTTTCAAGAGACCTCATGCATTAATATTGTAGGAACTCAACAAGATTTCAAATGAAGAAGATTATGAACTGTAGCAGCGGATGGAGATTCCAAACATCACCATTGGCTATGATGAAGGGTTTATCCATTGATGATTGCTCGTAATACATGTAGGACTTCTATTGTGTGCTTGTAGATACAATGATACTAGCTCCTCATTTAGGAGGATAAATTGTATGGTTCATGTATTCATTGAGCTTTATGCCTTCTTTTAAAGAAGAAGAAATCAAATCCATATTGTTTTATCTATTGTAAATGAATTATCTATTTGACATTCGTGTGATTAGTTAAAGAATGAAATATTATAATAGATGTATTACTTATTATAAGTGTATGACTATATTGAGAGTTGGATTTATAAAGTATTGGATAATGGTTAACTTATGAATCCCTTAATTCAAATTGAATTAGAATGAGTGTTGCTTTTAAAATATATGCTTCCTTTGAGGAAGTCTAATTTGGTGTTTGAAAACTATAGTTATGTGGGTAACTTAGATGTTGTAATATTATTTTTTTGTTAACCTAAAGGGTACAAATTAATGCAATAGGGTGGGCTTATTGTTATGAGTGAGAAGCTCTTAAGATATTTTGCTCTAAGGAAATGGGTAGAATTCTTTTGATGACCCTCCCTAGTTGAATTTATGGCATAAAGGAACAATGTATTAACCTATGGTGGTGATACTTAGTTTAAAAAATTGAACCAACTATATTATGTTTGGTTGATTTGAAAGGGACATGTTATTGCTAACATATTTCCAAGTGTGCAGGATCAGGTACACTCATAGGTGGAGAAGGCATAATAATCCACTAGAAACAAGGGTATCTAAGGTTAGGGGAAATGATGATTAAGGTACCCAAAGATAACATGGATATATACCTTCATATAAGTATACATTTTCGAAAGGGATAATAATCGATTTCTGATCTCCTTGAGCCTTAGTTGATAGCCTAGTAGCTATCATAAAATATCTGGCTAAGATAGGTGATTGGGTCGATGGAAATATTCCCTCTTTGTTGCTTTACAAATTTGTTTGCTCTTTGTTGCATCATGGTTGAAGTAGCATAATGTTGGAACTGCTATAGGAAAATAGTTGTCAAATGTATGTGGATGCATAAAACTAATTGTTTTGTTAAATAAAAGATAGAGCATCATTTTCATAGAGAAAAGCATATTAAATTTGAATTTTAAATGAAGGTTCATTCAAAAGGATCAATGAAGTTTGATTAAATAATGGTTGATTTAATTAAGCTCATTAGTAAACCTCATTTTATTTAATAGATGAGAGTTTTTTTAGTTAATTAAAGGTGTTCATTTTAATGATAATGGAGAAGTCATTGAAAGACTTTAATTAATTAAAATAAGCAAATATATATATATATATATATATCCATTCAAGAAATAGATGTCTTTTATTTTAAAGAAATAGCAATTATGAAATTGTGTAAATAAAAGAAGTACTTTAATGGTGATAATTATCACAATAAAGGATATATGTTTAAAATAAAGGATATATGTTTAAAACAAAGGATATATATTTAAAATAAAGGATATATGTTTAAAAGAATGCCATTCTTCTAAAAATAAAAAGGGATAATATAAAATATGTAAATATCCCATTCCCTTATAGCTTGTAAGCTATGAAATAATCTAGGGTGGCTGCTAAGTTTCCAAATATGGAAACCATCGGATGAAGATTTCCTTGCCGCTAGAGAAAGGGATGAAGAATTGAAGGTAGAGGGGGCTCGAGAAAGGGCTTGAGGTTCGAGATAGGCCACCTGGAGGAGGAGAGCATGTATGGTGCTAGAGAAGCCAAAATAAATGGTAGAAGAAAAAAAAGAAAATAGTAGAAGGGACGATGTGAGGATGAAGGAGGAGAAGGATAAAACATATACGAGGGACGAGAAAAGGAGAGGAATGCACCACAAGCGAAGGAGAGGCAGCTGAGATGCCATCGATTCCCATTCCATAGTAGTATTGAGGTTGGAGTGTTTAGAATTTAACCTGCTTTGTTTACATGCTTTGCTATGGTGAAATCATGGTTTGAAACTTGGTTATACCACCTTGTTGCTCTATTGAAAGCTATGCATTTCTTAGGTTTTGTGTTTTAGGAAACCACTTGTGCAAGCTAAGGCACTGTGTATTTTTAGGAAACCACCTATGCAATCTAAGGTGTTGTGTGTTTTTAGGAAACCACTGGTGCATTTGAAGGCACTGTGTGTTTTAGGAAACCACCTGTGCAAATTAAGGCGTGTGTTTTTAGGTAAACACCGGTGTAGTTGAAGGTGTTGTGTATTTTTAGGAAACCGCCAGTGCAGTTGAAGGTGTTGTGTGTTTTAGGAAAACACTTGTGTGAGCTAAGGCACTATGTGTGTTTTAGGAAATGCATATACAAGTTGAAGTTGTTGAACTTTTTGGGAACCACTTGTGCAAGTTGAAGGTACTATGATTTTTAGGAAACCACTTGTGTAAGCCTAAAGGTGTGGTTTTTGTTTAAAGACTCTATTAGCATTTTAGAAAGTTGAGAGTGTGTGAGTTCAAGAGTGTTGGGTGTGTCTCTAGAGCACTAAAATAATTTGAGAGTGTTGTGTGCCTTAGACCTTCGTGTCCAAAGGAAGAGGGGGACGTCACTTTTGGGAGCACCACCTATGGAAAATCCACCCGTAGGTATGAAGAAGGACTATGTCTAGGAAGTACCAGACTACTCTACTATGCCTGTTGAAATTTTAGCTTGGTTGTTCCTTAAATGCGCACCAGAGGTTGCTAGTATTGCCATGAAGGGTGTTAGCTTTGGTTAATCTATTTTGGGAAGGTTCATTGTGAAATTTAAATTAAATTGAGACCTTTGATTATGTGGAATATTGAAGGAAATTTAATTAAATAGAGACCTTTGATTATGTGGAATATATTGAGGGATATTTAATTAAATAGAGACCTTTGATTATGTGGAATATATTGAGGGATATTTAATTAAATATAGACCTTTGAATATGTGGAATATTGAAGGAAATTTAAATTAAACCGAGACCTTTTATTATGTGGAATATTGAAGGAAATTTAATTTAATAGAGACCTTTGATTACGTGGAATATATTAAGGGATATTTAATTAAATACAGACCTTTGAATATGTGGAATATTGAAGGAAATTTAAATTAAACTGAGACCTTTGAATATGTGGAATATTGAAGGATATTAATTAAATAGAGACCTTTGATTATGTGGAATGTATTGAAGGGTATTTAAAAAGGGAGAACCTTTGTTTGATGATTGATTATATTAAGGTTTTTAATTAAAAGGGAAACATTTGATTTATTATTAAGTGTCTTAGGGTTTTTAATTAAAAAGGAAACCTTTAATTTTTATTGATTAGCTTAAGGTTTTTAATTAAAAGGAAACCTTTGATTTACTATTGATTATCTTAGGGATTTTAATTAAAAAGGAACCTTTTATGTTTATTGATTATGTTAAGGTTTTTAATTAAAAGGGAAACCTTTGATTTATTATTGATTATCTTAGGGCTTTTTTTTTTTAATTTAATGGAATTCATCAAAAAAGGGCATTTGAAAGGCATCCCAATGCCTTGTACATCAACAAAAACAAGAACAGAAAAGATGAAAAAACAAAGGATGCAAAAAAGAAAACATCGAAGGAACAAAAGGCATTTAGCCAACAAAACCAAAAAGGACTTGAATCACCAAAATATGGAGCATTACAAAAAAGTGAAAGCTAAGACTAAGCTTTCATCAAGAAAAACAATAGATACGCTATTTGGGAACATTAGTCTACATTGGTGACACAATCACAATATCTAGGTTAGCGTCCTTAACATCATCCTTCGGCATATCCTTTGGGGATTCCTTGTAAGCTTCCTTGGCGATATCCACAACCTCCTTCATTCTTGGCACTATATTTTATATCATAAAGTCCCTCCGCAGCAAAGGTAGCCTGAACATACTCAAAAGAGTCATAGAAAAACAACAGGCTAAGTGCTTGATGCTACTCCTTAAGCTGCATAATACCTTTCTTACTAGATCCTTTGCCAGATTCATTTCTTAGCATAAAAACATGCATATAATCACCACATTAAAATAACACATTGAAAAAGTGTTATACCACAACTTGTTCTTAATTAGTAGGTTTCTTGATGACTACCCCATCATCACCCATCTATTAAGAATGACTTCCTTCCTTCAGTAGGTTTCTATGAAGTGGTATAATTTCATTCAAACATACATGTATGAAGATGCAACTACATGGGGGTATATCCTACCCTGGAGTTGTCATAGACTATTTAGTATGGCCATAATGTCCCTTTTTATTTGGTCTCCCCTTCCTAGTGATTATATTTTATCATTCCATCCACGAGAGCACCTGGTCCTGCAACTATACACACTATCAATAATACCAAATTCTAGTATATAATTAAAATATCAAATGGAAATAACCACAATACATCTAGAATTTAGCATTAAAAAATCATATATCAATACATAATCTACATTGATGATGAGTCCTTCCAAGGAGGATCATGATAATACAAAGGAATCTTTGGAAGGTGTGGAAAGGTATTGGTTTAAGTAAAATATAAGAGAAAAATCTCATTTTCATTTTATATTTTAATATGCATTTCTACTAGTCTATGTTTTATGCCAAAGCAATTTCATAAAAGGTAATTAAGATTTGTATAAAATATTAATGGTTAGGGATCCTTTCTTGGTTATATTAGAATATAAATTTTAGATTTGGATTTTTCTAATAATCTTATCCATACACAAATTATATTTATTTTCTATATTTTCTTTCACAAATTTTAGATTTGGGTTTTTCTAATAATCTTATCTATACACAAATTATATTTATTCTCACATTTGAAATGCTAGTTGGTTGTACCATACTCAATGTTTGGAGTATATTTGATGTTTATTAGAAAAACTATCATTTTCAATTATTCTAATGATGGAACCATGGTCTCTTTATATAGAAATAACTATTGTTTTTATAATATTTGTTGTAATTCTTACTACAATTGAATATTGAAAAGAAAATATTAAATTATAGTTCCACTTGTATTCTAGTTCACATTGAAAACAAAAGCAAAATTGCAGTTATTTTATTCATAGAAAGAGGGTTTAACAAAAAAAAATTGATAATAAAACTACCCTTATAAAGATAGGATATAATACAAAGGAGCATAAATTTTTTATTAATAAAGTACATAGGATAGAAGGTAAAAGTAATGGGTTTATTAATATTAAAAAATATTTTAAGAGTTGATATTAACAATATAAGGCATATATACAAATGAAAATTAAGCGTATTCAAGATTACCCTACAAATAAATATGATATACCGTAGTCTTATTGTGTTGACCCACCATGGATTTGCACTCTTAATTAAAGTCATAATACTATGTTGTGGAGGGACTACATCTTAGTTAAGATAGCTCATCGTGGAGAAAATATATATAGCTTAACTCAAAATACTTGTAGTATAACTACACATAACAATTTGTGTATGGCATTGAGATGCGTGTATACCTGCTATGGATGGAAGGTGATAAGTCTAGCTCATCGAGAATGATGGGAAAGATGGACTTATTTGCAATAACACATGATACGCCTACACAGATGAACTTGTGTTAGGGTACCTCGTCATATGTGGCTTTTAGGAAAACTTAGTTGAAAGCACGAGGATACGGAAACAAAAAAGGAAAATGCCAAGTACAATGCGTGTAAAACCAAACTTAACGCTAAAAGCCTATATATTGAAAAATGCATGAAAGGAAAGAATGGAAATGAATCGACACAAGATAAAAGCAATATGGAATATGAACCTATTTATTGATATGCTTTTAAAGTCGTGTTACAATACGTCTCCTTCCCTTTTAGGGGATAGGAGCATTAAATATGTTTCTTGTCACATCCATGGATAGCAATCCTTCTTCCGCGTGCCCACATGTAAGATGGGTAGACAAAAATGTCGCCACCGCTTGTGTATAGGAGTGTTGACTCCTTACTGCTCATCTTATGTCGAAGACCTACGTTCAAGGAAATAGAAAATATCAGTAGCACCTGCAGGTAGAATAGAACATGTGTTTCCCAAGGCCTACTTTTAGTGTATGCATGAAAATATTAAACCGATAACAAAATAACATCAAAAAGACCTGCAAATTTGATAGAATCATGAATATGTTACCAGGACGACATTGCAAGTGGAACAGTCAGGAAATTCCTCATGGATTTGTATTCACTCTTGGGTAGGACGAATAAACCTGCAACAAATTGTTAGAAAGCACCCTCTTCAATGTCTTGTTCAGGAAGCTCCAAATGACCTGCAAAGTTGGGGTTAGCTAATTGGGGGTGTTTTGGGATGACCCAGATGGTCATATTTCTCTAATTTGGCCTTTGTCATCCAAATTTTGATGATGCCATTTGTAGGTTAGTAAATGCAAGAAATGATAAAAACCTAGTAAAAAATGCTCAGAATGAAGTGAAATTTAAACTACAGCCTATTTAAATAACCTAGAATAAAATGCAAAAAAAAAATAAAGGAAATATGCCACAAATTTATAATCGCTCCGGGGTGGGGCATTTAGAACTACGATAGCTTGGGGGCACCCGAGGGCAGGACGCCCATCGTTTGGGACTTTGTTTCGGCACCAATCCACTTGGGATGGGTTCAAAAACCTCTTATGGGGTGTTTTCGACAAATTTTGTGGGATATTGTGGGCAAATGCTTAGGTTTGGGCTCTGGATTTGCGCTTCCAATAATCACCCAATCACCTCCCTCCAAAGGAGAGATCAAGGGTGTGAAAGGAACAAATCAAAAGGGTGTGTGTATGGATGTAAAATGGCAGCACTTCATTGCTCAAAATGCTCCCTCTCTTCTCTCTTTCTTGGGTGAGAAGTCTCACCAATTTATAGACATAGGGTCTCTTTGTTTGAATGCGCATGCGAGGGCACCACTGGAGTTGCATGTCCTATTTTGGTAAAAATATTATTCCTTGATTTAGAGTCTCCTTGCATGAGGCCTCCAAAATTAAGTACATGCATGACTGAAGTATCTCTCCTTGATTTGAAGTCATTCCTCACAATTGCATGGCCTATAGCTGCAGTTAACTGGCGGACTTGTCAAGGTTTGAATTTTTTCCAGTCAAACCTTCTATTCACCTCACCCTAGGGCGAATGCTTATAATCGTCCCTGGGTGGGATGAATTCCAATTTGTAATCATCCCAGGGTGGGGCGAGTAGAGAGAAAAGTGCCAAAAGGTGCAAAATTGACCTTTGACCTTCCAAACTGATGTGGGTTAGGACAACTTTTGAACCTCTGGGGGCTGCCCTAGGTGTTGTGTGTGTCAATGCGATCGGTGCTTGTCGTCACATAATCGGATTGGTGTTGTTTTGGTGTCTATAGATGCCCCTTTTTGGGAAGCACTATGCAAGGTGCAGCGCTGAGCAAAAATAGATAACCAAAGCACTAATGATTAGGGTTTCTCGGTAACCTAACCAAATTTTGATGCCCCAAGTATGGAAAGGGCATGCATTCTTGAATCCTTGCTTCTGACGAGCTAAGGAACTTAATTCAAGTGTTAACCTTTTTCGATGAGGTGTTACTTGAGCTTGGACATTGATCAGTCATGAATAGGCAAAGGGCGCAACCTTTTGTCTATGGGAACCTTGAGTTCATGATTCACGAATGCCAAGTGTTTGATCATCTTGTGATTATTGCTTGTTTGCTGCCCCAAGCAGGGTCGTGATTGTCTTTGACAATGATCCTTTGAATGCATGTCATTTCCATGATTGGGTGTGTTTTTGTTGATTGGTGACTAAGTGTGACTACCCCCTCAAGCGACGAATCGATGAGGGAATGACCGACATGAGAAAAGTGATGAGTCACTTGACCCAAGATGACTTATGTAAGGGTGCCTTCAGTTGTTTTCCGTTGAATTCTTAAGCAGTTCTGAACATTCTGACCTATTTTTGGTGGGTTTGAACCCTTTTGGTGACGCATTTTGGAGGTGAAATTGGCTAAAATCTGTCCTCCCATGGAGCGGTCCGGCTATGGTAGCCTTCTTAGGCAGTAGGATAGTAACAGTTTGTGACCCCAACGTCTATTTTGGATGCCAATAATGCCAGGCGCAAAGGTGCCTTTGTTCGGCAATGTTATTGTTATTTTTGGTTGGGTTGTGACCCTTTTTGTGATGTCGTTTGGGGATGAAATTCTTGAAAATCCGTCTTCCCGTGTCCGGCTATGGTAGCCTTCTTAGGGAACAAGATAGTGAGGATTTGTAACCCCGATGTCTGTTTTGCATGTCCGAAATGTCAAGTGCAAAAGCACTCTCATTGGACAGTTTTATTGCTTGTTTTTGGTGCATTTTGTGCAGTTTTTGATGTTTTTGAAATTTTTGCTCTGTAATCATCCCTGGGTGGGACGAATACCTATTTAGTAATCGTCCCAGGGTGGGACGAGCACGAACCAGAGTACTCATCCTAGGAAGGAACGATTACAGGCTCAAAAAGCCTATTTAAGGGCCAAAACTGGGTTTTGGGCTCATTTGCATTTGTTTTTCCTGGCGATTTGGAGCTCTGAGGAGGAGGTCAATCCTGTGAAGTGAAGCACTACCAAATTTTTCCTGCCACCATGAGTTCATGGACTGGATCCTCAAGCAGCAAAGCCGAAGCGAGACTAGTGAGTGTTCTTCCTCTTTATTATGTGTTTGCATTACAGTTGTAAAACCGCAAGTTATTTGTTTTTGTCTTTGTGTTTTGATTTTCAAATTAAAAATGAAACCCTTAATTAAATGTGTGGTGTTATGTTTGAATTTTTGTCGCATGGCTTCATGAAAACTTAGGTAAAAACCCTAGTGGATGAAAACCATGGTGTTTTTGTATTGGTTGTAACCTAAAAGAAACCCTAGTCTAAAAAAATCAAAACTTAGCTGACAACTTAGGTGAACCCTAATTAAACAAAGATCAAAAGTTAGTTTAAAACTTAGCTTAAAAACTTAGTTTAAAACATAACTGAAAAATTCTGCTTAACCCTAGTTCAACAAAAGATCAAAACTTAGGTTAGAAACGTAGGGTAAAACTAAGCGTAAAAACATAGCTTAACCCTAGTTTATTTTTGTGGTTGTGTTTCTGTGTTTGTAATTGATCAGTTGACTTTTTAGAGTTAAAAAAACCTAGGACGGACAAACGATTTTTTTGAATGTTTTTGTTGTGTTTTTAATTTATCAGTTTAGAGTTAAAAACCTTAGGACTGACAAACTATTTTTTTTTATTTTTTGGTGTGTTTTTAATTTATCAGTTAAACTTAGAGTTAAAAAACCCTAGGACCTGAAAAATTATTTTTTGAATGTTTTGTTTTTATTTTTGTTAATTTATCAGTTAGAGTTAAAAACCCTAGGTTGAAAAATTATTTCTTTTGAATTTTTTTTGTTTTTGTTTTTGTTAATTTATCAGTTAGAGTTAAAAACCCTAGGTTGACAAATTATTGTTTTGAATTTTTTGTTTTTGTTTTTGTTAATTTATCAGTTAGAGTTAAAAACCCTAGGTTGACAAATTATTTTTTTGAATTTTTTTGTTTTTGTTTTTGTTTTTGTTAATTTATCAGTTAGAGTTAAAAACCCTAGGTTGACAAATTATTATTTTTGAATGTTTTTGTTTTTTGTTTTTGTTAATTTATCAGTTAGAGTTAAAAACCCTAGGTTGACAAATTATTTTTTTTAATTTTTTTGTTTTTGTTTTTGTTAATTTATCAGTTAGAGTTAAAAACCCTAGGTTGACAAATTATTGTTTTGAATTTTTTGTTTTTGTTAATTTATCAGTTAGAGTTAAAAACCCTAGGTTGACAATTTTTTTTTTTTGAATTTTTTTGTTTTTGTTTTTGTTAATTTATCAGTTAGAGTTAAAAACCCTAGGTTGAAAAATTATTTTTTTTGAATTTTTTTGTTTTTGTTTAATTGTTGTATATCCATGTTTTTGTTGTACAGTTTTTTGTATGTTTTGTAATGTTTTTGTTTGTTTTCTTTTGCAGGTTGTGAAGAGCTGGTACCGTGTGCCCATGGTGTTTACAGAAGCGTGGGAGGCTTTAACTTTGGATGACTGGGAGTGGCTTGATGCCCTTGGGCTCAAGTAGGTGACTCGGATGGAGCTAGTGGTCGGGGATCGGGCTTATCTGACGGCCCTGATCAACTTGTGGGATCCTCGGACTAATACCTTCCATCTCCCAACAAGGGAGATGACAATTACTTTGGAGGATGTCTATCGGATCCTACGGATTTCGATAGATATACTGTCGATCAGGACGACGCCACGAGATCAGTGAACAACAGTGCTGACATGCTGCTTTGGACATGGAGAGGAGATGAGTGTCGACAACCCAGTGGAGAGGGCAGAGGGTGACTCCCATATTGGTGGCATATTGGTTCGATGGTGGCTAGAGAGGGGTGTGTTGGGAGTGAGGCACACATTACTGATGGGCCTCATATCCAACATGTTGCTACTTGACTCTTCGGGTGTGAGGTTCCCGTGGAACCTGCTGGAGGTGGTGTTTAGGTTGGTGGAGTGCCCGACAGAGGCACTGATGATCATGAGATGGGGATAGACACTGCTGGCACAGCTCTATGATGAGTTGTACGAGGTCCGATGTCAGAGGCGAAAGGGGATTGGATGTAGCTATCTGTTGTAGTGCTGGGCTTGGCAGCATATAGCAGTGGAGAGGCCGGTTGGGTTGCCATGGACGACGCAGGTGGAGATGGTAGACCAAGAGATCGAATACAGGGCATTGTGGCATAGATCTAAGGAGCAGGGTCAGAGTCGGTGGTGGGCAGGTGTCATAGGGCACTATGTCGATGCCTTTGCTTGACTTACTCCAGGGGAGGTGTTCTGGCACCCCTATCAGGACTGTCCAACGTGGGCTAAGGCTAGAGAGTGGCTCCAACAGGTACATAGGGGGCAGTGGCTGATTGGGCGTCACAGGATTGAGCAAGAGTTTTTACCATATGGTCGGGTTACACAACAGTTTAGGGTGCGCCAGGGGTTTCCTGGTGAGCTCGTGGTCTATCGACACCGGGGGGATGAGAGGACTCTAGCTTAGCTAGTCATTGCATCACTGGGTGAGGACTCAAACACAACGATTGATGTCCCAAACATTGATGACATTGGGGTTACCGCTGAGTATGAGCAGTGGTGGACTTTGCGATGATGGCAAGGTGAGGGGCCTCTAGGGGGTGCAGAGGCAGTAGTAGCAGGGGGGATGAGTTAGAGGCATTAGGCGAGGGCTAGGTGGTTTCGCTCGAGGATGTGGACATGGTAGAGGTGGATGATTTTGGGGGGGTTTTGGGGTTTCAGACCAGTCAGAGGTGTAGGACGTCCCAAAGAATTGGGAGCCAGAGCAGGCTATTGTACCAGATTCACCTATGCCTCAAGAAGTTTTAGAGGACATGGACGCAGGCTTACATGCTGAGAATGCATGATTGGTGGGGCTGCTTTGAAGGCAGGATGAGGAGATGGGGGAGGCTCTGTAGGAGAGGGATCTCTTGCGGACTCAGCTAGCAGAGCAGGAGAACGCATGGGTTGTGTACCGTTGGCATGAGGGGGATACCGATGCAGCATGGGAGAGGGATATCCTATGAACGTAGCTGGTGCAGCGCGATGATGTACCATTGGTGGGATGAAAAGTGGTGTCAGCACCGGATGGATCTAAAGGGAGAGATCATCTACCTCTGGGGGCGGGTACCTGAGCCCTCTAGAGGTGGGTCTTTATGTCGAACGAGGGGCAGCGATACTGAGCAGTCAACATCATCTCATCGTAGGCAATTAGATGAGAACGGGTCTAGTAGGCATGATGCTGGGGCTAGCAATAGCCGCCCTGAGGGGTCCCATAGGACCCACACCACAGGGGGTAGTTCCCGTCACATCGATCCTATGTGATCATGGTCGCCAACGCCCTAGGCTTGGGGGTTTTTGAGTTTTTGGTTTGTTGCGAGGTCAGAGGACCTATTCATTATAGCCTGCGGGAATTTTTGATGATATATATACATATGACATTATTTATTTTTAAAAACTTGTCATGGTTTGTTTTTCTATTTATGCACAATTATTTATGATGATGTATGCATGCGGTATTATGAATGCGATGTTTCTAATTATATGATGTATGCATATGGAATGAATGAAATGAGTTGTTGATAACTTGTCGATGGCACCATAGACTGTGTAAGATTTACTGGCTTTCTGTACTTATGTGATGGTTTTTGGAATGAATTTTGCATGTGAGAATTTTGTTTTTGTATTTTTCTTATTATCTGATGGGGGATGGATGTAATGAAGTGTACCAGTTGTTTTAAAATATAGTTAAGCTTTTATAAGATTCAGATATTTCAACTAACTAGCCAAGACTATACATTTAGCTTGCAAGACTTTTGAACAAGGTATAAATTAGATTTGAGTTTAACCAAGTTATTTCACATCCTTGTGTGTACAATTGAGTTTGTTTATGTGGTTTTTGTCAGGATACCGCCAGTGCCAGATAGGCTATCAACCAAACTTGTACTGAGGATCACCTAACTAGCTCCACTAACTTCGTTGTTGTATTGAGTAAGATTAATCTATGGGACAATCTAAGGTACCATAAGCTAGCTCATCCACATGCAAACATTGGTCTGCTCACATGCACAGTTAATGTGATAGACATATCGTCATGCATTTTAGGATACCGCCATTGCCAGGTAGTCTGTCCACCAAACCCTTAATAAGGATTACCTAAATGGTTGTTCGAATGCTGAGAATTCCAAGGATTCAAGTTCAGGCTTTTAATTTGCTCAACAGTTTAGAAGACTTGCTCGTTTACATAGTGATAAAAATCACTGTTTATTTTTCTTTTTGTTTTTCTTTTTGAGCAAGGATGTTGAATAGTGGTGATAACCACTGCTATTTGATTTGGCATTTTGAGCTTCGTAAGGTTAAGCTTGTAGGTTTGTCGCTTATGAATGACCTTGATCCTCTTGGCCTTGGGGATGACTACCCATCCTATTCAGGGACATGTAGTACGAATCCTTACAACTTTGGGAACCAAAAGGGATTATGGAGATTATGAAGTACGGGCATTGATCTCTTAGGCCTTGGGGATGACTACCCATCCTTGTCAGGGGCATGTAGTACGAATCCTTACAACTTTGGAGACCAAAGGTGATTAGAAATGGTCATGATGAGGGCTTGTTGGGATTTTGTTTTTGAATGGTCATTGATCCTTTTAGGTCTTGGGGATGACTACCCATCCTTGGCAGGGACGTGTAGTACAAATCCTTACAACCTTGGGGACCAATGGTGATTGGGATTTTTTTTAGTGGTAAAAAAAACTATTTATTAGGGGGAATTTATGGGGAAGAGCTTGTCCTTTTGTCAATTCTCAGCACTCTTGAACCATTCGCATAGGGGGATGAACAGGCTAATATTTCACCTATGGTATCCTAGACTGCTTTGTAGTTTTCATATTATGTTCACACAATGTGGGAATTATTTTATGTGTTTTAACTTGTGTAGGGATGTTACGTAACGAGGCGTGACCCAAGTAAAACTTTCCATTGTAAAATCCGTTTAACTTTGTACACTTTTTGGCTAGAAATTTAAAGACAATTGAATGACGAAAACCCTACATACATTAGGAGACAACTGACTATGCTAAAAATGGGGATGGTGTTATTCTAGATGTATGCGTTGATAAAATGGATTTGATGTGGAAAATGATGGAATTGCCGAGCAAGTACAGTCTATGGTGCTTTTGACTTGTATGACCTAGCAAATATGCAATGTATGGATGCGATACCTAATGCAACCTATATTTTTGTATTTTTATTTTTACGAAAATTGAGAATATAATCGAAAATTTCTTTGTCCTATATTATAAATGCAATATGCAATCTTATGACCATAAGTATTGCATTTAAAACAATAACCAGAAAAGGAATGATTGAACCTGGGAGTTGGTATTTGCCAATTTTTAGTAGGAGCCACAAATTTTCTTCTCCTTTGATGTGTGACTTTTGTGAATCCCTCATTGTCAGCACTCTTCTTGTGCCTGGCATTGTTGCTTTCTTTTGCATGATTCAATTTTCTTTGGCCAACCTTGATCTTATCTTCTTTCTTTATTGGTTCTATAGTTATGGCCTTTATTGCTTTCTAAACATGTCACAAAATCATGACATCTTTTTCTCTCTCCTCTTTCTCTTCGCTTTGAACTACGAAAATGAAACATGTCACAAAATCATGACAGTTTTGCTAGCATTTTCTCTCTCCTTCGATATGTCACGAAATCATGATAGTTTTGCCTGCATTTTCTCTCTCCTTCGATATGTCATGAAATCGTGATAGTTTTTGATCCCATATTTTTGATAGTACTCTACAAACTCTTCTGAGATAAACTCTCCTCCTCTGTCTGATATTAGGCATTTAATTCTTTTTCCAGTTTTATTCTCAACCTATTTTTTAAAACTCTTGAACATCTCAAAGGCATTTAATTTAAGCTTTAAAAATAGTACCCATGTCATCCTGGAGTAGTCATCTATAAACAGCATAAAGTATTTGTCACCATTTATGCTTTGTGTTCTCATGGGTCCACACAAGTCAGTATGTATTAGCTCTAAAGGTTTGCTGGTGAAGTATTCCTTTGATTTAAATTTGGATCTGGTTTGCTTTCCTTTTTGGCATGAAGCACAGATGCTATTTATTGGTTTGCCAATGGTGGGTATATCTCTTACTGCCCTTTTTAAACTTATTTTTACCAGATTGTCAAAGCTAATATGACCGAGCCTCTTGTTCCACAACCAATTTTCATCTTCCTATCCAATCAAGCATGCTCCTTCTGAAGTTTCTGAGAGGGTATATAGATTTCCAGAAGTCCTTGATCCATTAGCTATCAGCTTCCCATTGTGAGCTTTTCTGACTTCATAGCCCTGCTTCTTAAAAGTGACTTCATGACCTCTGTCACGATTTGACTTACACTCAATAAGTTGTGTTTCAAACCAATCACAAATAGAACTTCTTTGGAATTGATCTTTCCATCACTTATCTTGACTGATCCTTTGCCAACTATCTTGGCTCCATCATTATTTCCAAACTTTACTGAGCCCCCTTCATATTTCTGTAGCTTTTCAAATTTTTGTTTATCTCCTATCATGTGACTGGAGCATCCACTATCCAATATCCATGGTACAGATTTGTTCTATGCTTTGAATATTGTTTGTACAATCAAGTATTCCTTTTCTTCCTTGAGTTGCTCCTTTTCTTTCTATTCTGATTTGACTATAGTTTTGGTCACTTGTTTAGACTTTTCTTTGTCAATGGCCTATGCATATTTTTCTAGGAATTTTCTATTTTGCCTTAAACTATCTGGTTGAGTTCTTCTTCCATGATATTTATTTGTTGCATATGTGCTTCTATAGTTTCTTGCAATGTGTCCAAAGTTATGACAGTTATAGCATTCTACTGTATAATCTATCAAGGGTGAAAAGACATTTCTACTAGTAAAATTTCTTTGTCCTATATTATAAATGCAATCTGCAATCTTATGACCATAAGTATTGCATTTAAAACAATAACCAGAAAAGGAATGATTGAACCTGGGAGTTGGTATTTGCCAATTTTTAGTAGGAGCCACAAATTTTCTTCTCCTTTGATGTGTGACTTTTGTGAATCCCTCATTGTCAGCACTCTTCTTGTGCCTGGCATTGTTGCTTTCTTTTGCATGATTCAATTTTCTTTGGCCAACCTTGATCTTATCTTCTTTCTTTATTGGTTCTATAGTTATGGCCTTTGATCCACTTGAATATCTATTTTGACCAAGCGGTTATGGGAATCCTTGGAGCTTTTGGTTTGACCAAAGGGTTTATGGATACCTTTGGGGCATTTTTGGGTTTGACCAAGCGATTGTGGGAATCCTTGGAGCTTTTGGTTTGACCAAAGGGTTTATGGACACCTTTGGGGCATTTTTGGGTTTGACCAAGTGATTTGTGGGAATCCTTGGAGCTTTTGGTTTGACCAAAGGATTTATGGACACCTTTGGGGAATTTTGGGATTGACCAAGCGATTGTGGGAATCCTTGGAGCTTTTGGTTGGACTATGGCTCTCTAAATGTGGAATGGCCTCAAATGACTGATGTTCAAGGGTTCTAGCTCCTTGATTCCTTCAAAAGAGGCGAGCCGATATGTTCCAGGTCCTATTTTACTATCAATCACATAAGGACCTAACTAGTTTGCTACGAACTTATCCCTTATATGGGACGACAAATTATAATTCTGCTGGTTCTCTTTTAAGACCAAGTCACCAACCTGAAAGTCCCTTAGGTGAATCTTCATGTTGTATGCTTTCTTAAGTCGCTCTTGATAGATACACAAATGCTCAAGAGCATTGACGCATCTTTCGTCGAGCAACGTTAGTTGGTCTAACCGGGCCTACCATGTAGTGTCATCATTGATGAACTCTTGCATTGAAATGCATAGGGAAGGGATTTCCAACTTGAGAGGCATGATAGCCTCGGAGCCATACACCAACAAAAATGGAGTAGCCCCAGTGGGCATCCGAATGCTAGTGCAATAAGCCCATAGGGCAAGCGGGATTTGAATGTGCCAATATTTATGACTATCTACGATGGTCTTTTTGAGAATGGTGACTAGCATTTTGTTTGACACCTCTGCTTGCCCATTTGCCTACGGATAATAGGGTGTTGAAAAATTGTGCTGAATCTTGTACTTTGTGGTCAAAGCACGCACATATTTATTCTTGAATGACGTCCCATTATCCGAGATGATCTTGGATGGAATACCAAAATGACATATGATGTTATGCAAAATAAACTCCACAATGCGGGGTCCAGTCATAGAGGTTAGCGAAATTGCTTCCACCCACTTGGTGAAGTACTCTGTGGTCGTTATGATGAACGTGTGACGACCCGACGATGCAAGGGAGATCTTTTCGATTAGATCGAAGCCCCACTACGAAAAAGGCCAAGCCAATTGGATCGATTGCAAGTCCTGAGAAGGTACGTGTGTCAAATGGGCATGGTGTTGACACGTCACGCACTTCTTTACATATGCACAACAATATCGCTCTAAATATGGCCAATAATAACCCATGCGAAGAATGCACTTTGCGATGGCCATACCGCTGAAGTGGCCACCGTATGTACCATCGTGAGCTTGGGTGATCGCCCAAGCGGACTCCTGCTGGTCCAAGCAATGGAGGAGGATTCCTTCATAGCTCCGACGATACAAAATGTCTCCTAACAAGACATGTTTTGCCGCTTTCTGTTTAAATGATATTTTCACGGCTTGTGTCAATCCAAGTGGGAGGTTACCTAGCTTGAGGTAATCCCTGATGGGTGTGTACCAATCTTGCTGATCAAAAACCTTGATGGTATGAACAACCAATCCCTAGAAAAATTTGAACGGGAAAGAACTTGTAAAAATAGCGTTGTGTTGCGATTAAGAGGGGTAGGGGAGAACAAGGACCCCCAGTTGGCTTGAGTCAAACAATCTTGGATTCGAGAGAACCTATCTTGAGATGGTTTAATCTATATCAAATGGATTCTTGGCGTTAGGTCAAAGCTTGCACGCTCCATCGCAGATTGCGATACTGTCTTGACCTGAATGGTTGTCATCTCATCGGAAGGGTATTGCGGGATTAGTGACCCCAAGGAGGCCATAGTATCCGCAAAATGATTCGATGATCGAGGGAGTGCCTCGATGTCATACCATTCAAGTTGTGCCAGGAATTTGTCCACAAGGGCTTTGTAGGCTTGCAGAACTGGGCATTTACATTGGAATACCCCCTTTACTTAATTGACAATTAACAGTGAATCACCAAAGATGTTTAAACATTTAATGTTCATGGTGACTGATGTTTGAAGACCTATGAGCAAGGCTTTGTATTCTGCATTGTTTTTGGTGCACGAGAAGTCTAATTTAAATGATAGAGGCATTGGAGCCCCTTGCGGTGTGAAGAATACAATTCCCGTGCCACCTCCTTGCTCACATTTTGAACCATCAAAGAATAGGGTCATGTCGGCCTGTGACTCAGGCTCATTAGAATATGGCGATTCTAAAACATGGAAGACCCCATCATCCGGTAGTTCTATGGTTAGAGGTTGATCGTCTTCAAGAGGAGCCTCTGCTAGTTGATCGACGATGACTTGACCTTTTATGGATTTTTGTCCAATGAATTCTATGTCAAACTCTATCAACAACATGATCCATTTCGCCGTGCGGCTACTATGATAAGTATGAATCATCATGTATCACAATGGATTCTCCTTAGACACAACATACGTCTTGTTGCTCAACATGTAATGGCGTAACTTCTTGGTAGCAAACACCACTGCCAAGCAGAGCTTCTCGACGTATGCATAGTTAAGTTCATAACTGACCAGGGTGCGGCTAAGATAGTAAGTAGCCTGTTCTTTGTGCAACTCTTTTTTCTAGGACAGCATGGCGCCCAGTGCCACCTCAGTAGCTGAGATGTATAAGTAGAACGACACTCCTGGTCTAGGTGGTGCCAATATTGGTGGTGAAGCCAAGTATTGTTTAATATCATCAAAGGCTGACTGGCACTCGTCATCCCAATGAAATGCGACCCCCTTGTGCAATAATTTATTCATGAGTCGGCACTTGTCAGATAGTTGCGCTATGAAGCACTTGATCGACGTGACCTTTCCCTGTAGACTTTTGAGCTGCTTGATGGTAGTTGGGGGAAGCATTTCAAGGATTGCCTTGACTTTGTGTGGGTCTACCTCGATTCCTCGTTTGGAGACTATGAAACCCAAGAGCTTTCCAGATGTGATGACAAATATGCAATTCTTGGGGTTTAGTCTGACTTTATGTTCAATGAGGCGATCGAGGATCATGCTTAAGTCATCGAGATGATCTAGGCGCAAAAGAGATTTGGCCAAAAAATCATTCATCTAATCTTCCAAAGTTTTGTGCATGTGATCATGGAAGATGTACGTCATGGCACGTTGGTAGGTGGCACCAGCATTTTTAAGGCCAAAGGGCATGACCTTATAACAAAATGTCCCCCAAGGCGTTGTGAACGCCATTTTTATTTGGTCCTCGGGATTGATACGAATTTGATTGTATCCTGAGAAACCATCCATGAGGGAAAGCATTTCATGGCCCATTGTAGCGTCTACCAATGCGTCGATGCTTGGCAAGGGAAAATCATCCTTAGGACTCACTTTGTTTAGATCTCAAAAATTGGTGCATATGTGAATCCTCCCATCGGGATTTTTGATGGGCACCATGTTAGACAACCATGGTGGGTAATCCACGCAGATGACAAACTGTGCATCCAACAGCTTTTGTAATTCGTCTTTGACCATTAAGTCCACTGTTGGGTGCATCTTGCGTAGTTTTTGCTTTACTGGCTTGACTGTCGGATCAAGCATTAGATTATGCATGACTAGCTACGGGTCTAGTCCCGACATGTCTTTGTATGACCATGCAAAAACCTCCTTCTTATCTTTGAGAAGGGCAATGTAGTCGGCTTGCTCTTCGGGGGATAGACTTACCCCCAACTTGATGATTTGCAAATTCATTGGATCTGAGCCGATGTCTACGTCAGTTGTCTCCTCGATCGACATGTGGGACCCGTCCTCCAACTGGTGTGGAGTTGGGATCAAGTGGATATCGTTTGCTGAATTTAGATCATCGTTTGGAACGTCAGGTTCCTCTTCAACATGGAAGACATCCTGAGTCTATCCGAGGGTGAAATGGAACATCCCACCACAAGGTCAGTACTCTGATGGGGATGGTGGTGTGTCAGCGCGATCCTAATCTATAGCATCTAAGTCTAGAGGCAGTGACCATGTTGGGTCGGGTGGATTATGGATGGGAGTGGTTAAATCAATGGAGATCATGTTGATGAAATTATTGTGGTCTCCATTACCACGGGTGTGGTGACTCTGACATCCTAGATGTTCTTTGTGCTTCGGATCTGGCTCTAGAGGTATTGGCACGAATGGATCGGCCCTATGTGTAGATAAGAGGACATGATCTGCCCTAGGTACTAATGGCTCTATAGGGTCTCTAGGCGAAAGATGTTCTCTGTATACCTGGAGTGGCGGGTGCAGTAATTGCTATAACTGTGCCTAGTTTAGGTGCCACCTATGCCTTGGCCCTATGTGTAGTTGTTCAAACATGTCATCTATGTCCAATGGATATTGCTGCTATCGCATATGATTGAGATAGGCCATCTCAGTTTCATATTCATAATCACTGTCGAAGATCCAAAGGCCTTCGTTGGCTCCAATAGCTGTTTGTGACATATGAGGCTCATCTTGCTCGAGAAAATTAATGTGGTCCCATCGGGGTTGTTCTGCTCTTTGTGGGGGGACCTGATTCTCTTGAGGTGGTATATGCGCAATTGGAACATCCAAAGGGAATATTGTTAGGAAGCTTTCCTGATAATCATCTATTGGGGTCACTTGTGAATGATTGCTATCAGATTCGAAAGGATCCCAAGGCGCTACCTCATACTATGACTCATATTTTGAAGACCCTTCTTGGTCTTGTCTATATCCCTCTTGTAGGTGAGTCCTCGAACTTTCTCCCTTTTTGATCGAAGGGAAAGGGTTGTTAAGGTCAACAAGGTTGTTTGTTAGCAATTGGTGATAATCCCCTAATGTATATGTTGTGTTAGGATTGGCGTATGGATATAATGCCAACCCATACTTGTTGCCTATCCCTAGGCCTTGCATATTCTCTACCAAGATGTCCAGGGGCAAGGGGTGGTTAAACCCTACTCCTGACTTGTCATACGGCATTTGATATCTCGGTTGGCAAAGAACACGCACTCCTTGCTCATACCTGCCCAACCCATATCCATGCCAATTACATTGGCCAAGATATCTCAATGCGAAGTCTGGGTTGGACAAATAGTTGATGTCCTCAGCAAAGGGTTCTTCATATTCATCTTCTTGCATGTAAGGTTCAATGCCCTTATCCAGGCCCCCATAAACAAAGTTTGTCTGATTGGGTGGGTAGCCTAGAGGAATCACAGAGCTGATGGGGAGACGAGGTCTCCCCATGTCCTGCATGGACTCAAGTGTGGGTGTTGCTACAATGTTCTATACTAGATACTCCCCCAGGCCCGTGTTGGCCATCTCAACGATGATTGTTGGCGGTTGACAGGGAGCGAATGGGAGTTCTCCCTGAGTCCACTCCATGTAGGGTGAACTAGGCATCTTGACTACCATTCTGCTAGGCATCTCTTTTGTAGAGATGGTTGAGACTAGGGGTGGTTCCTCTTCTAGGGGTTTCTTTCCCTTGTCCTTTGGTGTGGCCACCATAGGTGGCATCGTTGTTGAAGGACCATATGAGGAAGATGGACCCGACTGGGGATTTTATGGACTTGTCAACGGGGATGCCTACGAAATCGGACCCTGTTTAGATGGATTCAATTGAAAATCCAAATGTGTTGATGGAAGGGTCGATTGCGGCATGAATTGCACCGTATTGCAGTACTTGAAGGGCTCTAAGTCTACCGGGACTACATGCACCTGTCCTTCAAATGTGTATTTTAGGTATTGATGAGCAATCGAAGGGACACACTTCATGTCCCTAATCCAAGGCTGGCCCATCAAGATATTATAGGTCATCTCACCTTCCAAGATGTGGCACAATGTATGAATAGTCTTTTGTCCCACTTGGATGGGTAGGACAATTGTGCCAACCGTCGAGCATATCGCATCATTGAATGCTCGAAGAGTATAGGTGGAGGCCACGATGTGAGATGCCAACAACTTTAGATGTTTCAATGCTGCTATTGTAATGATATTACTGGATGAGCCAGTGTCCACCAACACCCTCTTATATAGAATCCCGTTGACCCGCGCAATGACATGCAGGGGTGGATCCGCCACATCAAAAGTCACCGATTTCAATTCTTCTTCTCTAAAGGTGATGACTGGTTCTGTACATTGTTTTACATGTCCCACAAAGTTATTGAAAGAGTTAGCTTCATGGGGTTGTAGCTCGATGGCTTTTAATATCTCCATTAGAGCCTCCCAATGGGGCGTTGATTGTTGAATGAGCTCGTATATGGAGAGCCTAGCCGACGTGGTCCGTAGACTTTGGGTAAGTCTAGTCTGAATCATGGCCACTGGTCTAGGCGGGGGAGGTTGCATGGGGTGCTGTTGAGGTTGTGACGTCGATGGAACCTCTCTTGTGGCCATCATGGGGGCAGCTCCTGGGTACCTCTTGTTCCTAGTCACTATGCTTATCATCCCTACATACCCCTGCATGGGGCAATTCTGTTGCACCTCATTAACTTGAAGGGGTTTTGCCTATGCATCATTTGCGGGTAGGGGGTCTCTGAAGACTCCCATCTGTTGGTTGTTTGGCGCTACTGGGTTGTCCACCGCCAATGTCTTGTTGTCGATTATGTCTTGCACCTAGCCTTTAAACTTCCAACATGCATTAAGGTCATGTCCCTTCCATCTATGGAACCTACAGTACAAGTCCTCCCTGTACCCCTTAGGCTTTGGTGCATTGGGGTCTATGGTTTGAATTTCTGGCAGGTTGATCAAGTTCACCGCTGACAAGCGGTCAAACAGGGAGTCTCTGGACTCTGTGTAAGGTGTGAATTATCGCCTAGGGTGACGCTGCTAATTTTGTTTAGGCCTCTGATTTTCTCTGTCATAATTGTTAGGAGGCACCGCCTGATTGTTAGCCTTTTGGGGCTGTGTTGCTTATGTAGGCTTAGGGACGTTTATAGCAACCTGATTGACCGCAACGGGTTTCTATTGTGTGGTCCCTATTTTGGTGTTCTTAGACCATTCTTTCTTCTTAGGCTTGGCAATCTCGCCATCCTGTATCTTGATATCCTCAATGATTATGGCTTGCGCCAGAGCTTCCTCTAAAGTGGCATATTGTTGTAGCTGCAATAGCACGGAGATCGATCTCAAATAGCTCTTTGAGAACATTTGGGTCAGGTCGGACATGGGAGGGAGGTAGGGCAGCTTTGAAAGCAACATCCTCCATCGGTTCCCATATGCCACCATGGTTTCTTCCTCATACTTTCTGAGGCTAGCTAGGTCACTTAATGATGCATTTTTCTTGGTGTTGAAGGCGAAGCATTCGAGGAACGCATCCACTAGCTGATCCAAGTTACTGATGCTTGTTTTGGCAACTGAGTGAACCAATCCAAGGTAGGGCCTATGAATGTGGTTATAAATGTTCTTAGCAACAAAGAATTGTTGTCCTGAATGCCAAAGCATTGGCTCAGGAATCTAGTCACGTGCTCTTGGGCATCCTCCTCCCCTCTAAAGAGTGCCAACTAGGGTAGTTTAAAGTGTTCAGGGTATGGAGGTCCCGACACTGACGAATGCACGGGATGACTACGGAGTTGGTGTAAAGTGGGCTTTTGGGGCCCAGAAGTCTTGGTCTCCATAGACTCTAAGCGCTCTAGCAACACTTTATATGCATCAGAGGATTTGATATCTTCCTCCTTGGTTTGCTCCCGTTGTGGGTTGCGGGGAACTTGAGGCCTATGGAGGGGTGGCTGGATAGCACCCCCTCTGCCTTGGTAGGGCATTTCAGCCCGCTCTTCTTCTTGTTCATACTCCTCATAGGCTTCTTGAGGAGTTCTTGGGTGAGACCTATACACATGGGTGGGTGCCCATGGAGGGTGCCCATCATTGTTTCTGGGAGTGGCCTCTCGCTCAGGTCTAGGAGGTCACAGAGGCAGCACTTGGTAAGGTCATGGGGACCTGTCTCGCACCAAGGGGTTGCGCCTCTCATACACTTCTATTTTATGTGCGTGAGGGGTTGGGACCTTCTCAAGCACATTTTTCAAGAGTAATTCGGTTGTCTGACGCTGAATACGCTCTTTTTTAAGGTGATACAAATGATCTAACTGTTGTTGATCTTGCCTGAGCTACGTGATTTGCGCTTGGCGGGCGGCATGTCTAGCAAATGCCAAGTTGATTTTTTCTATCATATTATGTTTAGGAAGCCTAGATGCCTCTCCTACATGTCTATCTCGGTCATGGTGATCCGAGACCCCTATGGGTTGCTTTCCTCTATCGAGGTTAGCGGCATTCACCCGAGGCTCTGGCTTCAATGGGTGATCCTGATACATAGCAGGTGTGGAGGTGCATCATTCCCACGCTATGTACTGCTCTTGAGGAATGTAGTGGTCTTCCTCGTACTCCCTTTCATATGCGTGAAAGGTGCGGGTAAAATTGTCTTGCCCTGTCTGAAGATCCTTGTGCTCTGGATTTTGTCTAGTGTTTCTAATAGTAATGAGGGGTAAAGGAGGGATGATGAAATCATGTGGCCCCTCCTTATGGACCCTATGTTCATATAGCACTTCCTCAATAGGTCACTCATAACGAGCGTCTAAGGGAGGCCTCATGTCTATGTTGAGTGCCACGTGTAGGTTCTCCTATTGAAAGGATAAATGTTGAGTGGGGGTGCCCCTCAAAGAGGTGCCTCTATAGTCCTATTCTGTAATGGCATGATGTGGACTATCTTGTGTGTCAGGCCGCCAAGGCGGGATGACCAAGTCCTCAGGACTATATCGGAGGTGACTTGTCCCCCTTTGTGCACTCTTCGCAGCTCCTGCCCATGATTGGTCTCGGCTATGGGTGTACACCATGGTGATGTTTACCTAAAGATACGTAGATTTTTATTTTCTTTTTATGATTCTTATGCTACACTAAATAGGAAATATCACACACACAAAGCAATGATTATCTCATTTAAATATTAAAAGTGTGCCCTAAATCTGGTTTAGTGTGTTTTGATTTTTGTTTTGAAAGCTTTTGTAAAGAACATTTAAATGCAATATGATGGCTCTTATGACTCCCAAAAATGGTCGCCCCTTCGATATACCATTGCCAGGCCGATATACCAACCTCTCTATATACCCGCCCTTACGTGAGGGAAACTATTGGTACGTGAGAGCAGATGGTACGTGGAACATAGGCGATATGAAAGGGGAATCACTCTGTTTATGACACCTACCATATAAGACTTATCCTCATGCACTGGGAATCACCCCAACTACACTTGATCAACTTTCATTAGGATTTACATCTAGCAACAGTCACGATCGGGGTTATGTATGCAATATCTCAAGCCAAGGTGGTGATGAAATCCACCGTTGGTCTTGCTCAAGGGTTGGGGTTTTACGACCAACTCCTTATTGTTTTAAATTACCACATGGTGTGTGGGGTTCTTTTTAAGTTGCATTAATGAAGGAAACAAGCATTTAAACTCTCCTATGCAAGCAAATAACCAGAGAATAGAAAACAGAAAGCAAAAACTGACAGAAGGTGTTTTAGGACCCCTACCTCTTCTCTACCCAAATCGGATGTCTCTGAATTTCTGCCCTAAAATTGCACAGAGAGCTATTTATCCTAGGGTGAGATGAATAATAGATCTGTATTCATTCCAGGGTAGGACGAAGTCCTATTCGTCCCTGGGTAAGACGAATTCCAGCTCTATACTCGTCACAGACTGAAACCAACAGCAGTCCAGCGTTTGAAAACTTGGTACCTGCAAGCAAAAACAAGCAAATTTTGATAATAAAGTTAATATTAAAATCAAGGGACATATGTCCCATCGTGATCGCCACTAAAATCATGAGGATACGGAAACAAAAAAGGAAAATGCCAAGTACGATGCGTGTAAAACCAAACTTAACGCTAAAAGCCTATATATTGAAAAATGCATGAAAGGAAAGAACATAAACGAATCGACACAAGATAAAAGAAATATGGAATATGGACCTATTTATTGATATGCTTTTAAAGTCGTGTTACAATACGTCTCCTTCCCTTTTAGGGGATAGGAGCGTTAAATATGTTTCTTGTCACATCCATGGATAGAAATCCTTCTTCCGCGTGCCCACATGTAAGATGGGAAGACCAAAACGTCATCGTCGCTTGTGTATATGAGTGTTGAATCCTTAAAAATCCTCTGATGTCAAAGACCTGAGTTCAAGGAAATAGAAAATATCAGTAGCACCCGCAGATAGAATAGAACATGTGTTTCCCAAGGCCTACTGTTAGTGTATGCATGAAAATATTAAACCGATAACCAAATAACATCAGAATGACCTGGAAATTTGATAGAAGCATGAATATGTTACCAGGAGGGCATTTCAAGTGGAACAGTCAAGAAATTCCTCACATATTTGTATTCGCTCTAGGGCGGGACGAATAAACCTACAACAAATTGTTAGAAAGCACCCTCTTCAATGTCCTATCCAGGAAGCTCCAAATGACCTAAAAAGTTGGGGTTAGCTAATTGGGGGTATTTTGGGATGACCCAGATGGTCATATTTCTCCAATTTGGCCTTTATCACCTATATTTTGATGATGCCATCTGTAGGTTAGTAAAGGCGGGAAATGATAAAAACATGGTCAAAAATGCTCAGAATGAAATGAATTTTAAACTACAGCCTATTTAAATAAACAAGAATAAGATGCAAAAATAAAATAAAGGAAATATACCACATATTTCTAATCGCTCCGGGGTGGGGCGTTTAGAACTACGACAACTTGGGGTGCGCTCGGGGGCAGGACGCCCACCGTTTGGGACTTTGTTTCGGCACCAATCCACTTGGGATGGGTCCAAAACATATTATAGGTGTTGTCAAAAAATTTTGTGGGATATTGTGGCCAAATTTTTGGGTTTGGGCTCCGGATTTGCGCTTCCAATAATCACCCAATAACCTCCCTCCAAAAGAGAGATCAAGGATGTGAAAGGCACAAATCAAAAATGTGTGTGTATGGATGTAAAATGGCAGCACTTCATTGCTCAAAATGCTCCCTCTCTTCTCTCTTTTTTGGGTGAGAAGTCTCACCAATTTATAGACCTAGGGTCTCTCTGTTTGAATGCGCATGCGAGGGCGCCACTTGAGTTGCATGTCCTATTTTGGGAAAAATATTATTCCCTGATTTAGAGTCTCCTTGCATGAGGCCTCCAAAATTAAAGACATGCATGACTAAAGTCTCTCTCCTTGATTTGAAGTCGTTCCTCGCAATTGCATGGCCTAAAGTTGTAGTTAACTTGCGGACTTGTCGAGGATTGACATTTTTCCAGTCAAACCTTCTATTCACCTCACCTTGGGGCGAATGCTGATAATCATCCCTGGGTGGGACGAATACCAATTTGTAATCGTCCCAGGGTGGGACGAGTAGAGATAAAAGTTCCAAAAAGGTGCCAAATTGACCTTTGACCTTCCAAACTATTGTGGGAGTGGTTAGGACCACTATTTAACCTCTGGGGGCTGCCCTAGGGGCTGTGTGTGTCAATGCGATCAGATTTTGTCGTCACATAATCGGATTGGTGCTGTTTTGGTGTCTACATTAGGATATTGTGACTTTAGTAAAATGATGGTTTGGTTAGGGGTCCATGAAGGGTTCATGGACCTCTCTCCATAGTAAAAAAAAAAACTTTTTCTATTTTTGTATTTTAGTGGTTTCCCCATATTCCTCATACTCTCCTTGAGTAGAAGGTAATTGAACCATGGTGTAGGTATTATTACTTTTAGTCCATATATAAAGAACACCATTTACCATACCATACATAAGTTAGGCTATATAGGTGTTATCTAGTGTAATTCCTTAAATTCTAGCTATCACATCTCTACAATAGAATAAACTAGTACTTAGTTCTTAATTAATGCACTCCATGGTGGGCTAATTAAGGCTATTATCACTCTATATTATAATACACATGCCCACATGATCCTTCCTATTCAAGGTGCCATCAATTACTCATGTTGCAAATGATTTCCTAATCTTCATAGTAGGAATTATGGTTTAAGCTCTATGCTTAAGAACTTTCTTCAAAAACTCCTCACTTTTCAAAATACATTTGAGCCTCACAACTAGCCAAGTCCTTGAAAAACTATTGATCCTAGGGAAAATACTATAATTTATAAAGGAAAATATTTTGCTACTATCCTTATTACTCAACAAGTCATTATACTTTAAACAAACAACCTTTCACCAAGCTATTCAACCAAGAAAGATAACAATTTAACATAATAAAATACTATAGTTTTTAAGTTTATTTAAAGGTATTCATCTTCTACATTTATCACCCAATAGCCCATTATAAAAAATGCAACCTAAAAATATTTTCAATGAAATCAATCCCACACAAACCATGCATCACTTTCGAAATTATAATTCCATTCATTAAGTAAGTGAGAGGATCCCATACTCCTCTCAAATGGATTCTACATCTATTTCAAAAGATATAAATCATTTTAAATAAAAATAAAATACATTCCTTTCTATCTATTTATGAAAATATAATCTTATTTTAAAATCAAGAAAACTCATTTATATATACCATACTTAAAATATTTTTAAATGAACTCAATCCCATGCAAACCATGCATCACTTATGAGATAAAAATTCTATTCATTAATCAAGTGAGAGGATCCCATACTCATATTAAATAAATTTTGCATCCATTTCAAAAGATAAGTTCTATTTCCTTAATAGAAAACATAAAATGCATCCTTCCTGATCTTATGGAGTTGGCCTTACTATTTACACACAATGCAATTCAAACAATCTCCTTTCTTATAAGACATATGCTCTCATATGTTGAACACATGATACAAAAACAACACTTTAAACCTAGAAGTAAAAATTATAAGAAGCTATACAAATAGTTACATTTAAACTCGGTAGAAAATATATGTGAACAGTATCAGTAATATTTTTTTTTGGTAAGTTGAAAGAATTAAATTAGAATAGGGTTTTGAAATACGATCCCAGAACCGTGATACATAAGCAAAACTGATGCAGTAATACAGTAAAACCAAAGATAAAGCTCATTACCAGGGGGCAAGTCCCTAAGAAGGAAAATGAGGATCAAAAGATACCACAACTACTAGAACACTTAACCAAATACAAAGGAGACCCCAAGCCCTCCTACAGAGGCACCTAGTAGATAGCAAAACAAAGAAATTATAACAAGAGAATTCCATAGCAAAAAAAATTGAAAGGCCCACTTGTTTGAAAAAAGTAAATATGAGAAATATTATGGGGACCTGTTGAGTGGTATTTTCACCCGATTGTGAAAACACACTCTCCGATAGGATTTGGGTTCTAAATCCTCTACTTGCAAAGAAATTAAACAAGTAACTTCTCCAAGGTTCCTATTATGTTAGCATTTTGCATCGATGTATTAATAATCTCAAATAAAGATATTCAATTAAAATGCTTGGAACACCTTAGTGGTTGCAAGTAACTGAAAAAAAGGGGCACTGTGGTTTATTTTACTGTGAAACTTTAATGATTGTTCATTGAACCCTAATAAAGCAAATGTGATTTGGTCTCTATATGACCATGTTGTAACTTCAAAATAAAATTTAATGAAATGTATTAACATGAAGGAATTATTTATGGATTTTGAAGTTTTTTAATTTTTTTATTTTATTTTAATGCTTGAAAATTTGAAATTGGAACTTCTAAAAAATAAAGTGTAGCAAAAAGAAAATAAAATGCAAAAGAAAAAGAAATTAAAATTGCATTCAGTTTGATGCTATCCCGTCCTGGCAAAACCGAAGATGTGAGGCTTCCATGCATGCAACCTAACCTATTGGACCTGCAAACACGCACAATCCTGATAAGCTAAGTGCTGATTCAAAGGGTTTTGAAATAAAATTCAAATTTCAAATATTCACCTAATGCAACCCACAAAAGTGGCATTTAACATTATCTATAAATCCAAAATCTGAAAATGAAAGAATAAACATTAAATCTATAGCATGCACAGAAAATCTCCTTCTTTCTTGCCATAAGATGCAAATTTTTGAACACTCCTGCATTAAAAATAAATCATGTTACAATAGCAGAATATCTGGTTTTCTCAAAACCAAAAAAAGGGGAAGAAAAACACTCCCAAGCAGGCCCAGAATGGCATCTCCCCTTCAGCACTGCAACTCTGCCCGGAGCGGTTTTCGACCTCTGTACCTGTCCTGTGCTTTTGCTTTTAAAGTTTTGGTAAATTGCTTCTCCTTCCATGACGGTTCGTTTCGTCTTCCAGATTGCCTCGTTTCACCTTCCTCGCCTTTCGAATTGCTTTTGACTTTATGCTCGACATTGAGATGCTTGATCTTCTCTATGAATTGTAATGCCCCTACAGCCTTTACACATGTACGCCACGTGTTCCGCACTTTTTTGCATGTTCTGTAATGGCCCCATGTAAATCATGACAAAAAATAGCATGTAGCTTTGCTCCTTTACTTTCACCGTGAAAACGCGACATGTCGCAATATCGCGACATTTTTCTACCAACAGCCTTGTCCGCCTTCATGCATAGTGAAAATGAGACATATGAAATCGTGACATTTTTATGCTATCGGGCCCTGTTGGTGCAACCTGTCGTGAAATCGCGATGCTTTTCATCCTTGTACGCCTTCGGCAGCAACCTGTCATGAAATCACGATGCTTTTTCATTTCTTTCACTTTGGCAGCTTTCTGTCACGAAATCGTGACACTTTTCTATTTCGGACTGCTCTTGATGTATTTGGCCACAAAAACGTGACATGTCATGAAATCGCGACATATCTTCCTTTCGTACCACTTCACTATGGAGCCGCGAAAACATGACCTATTGTGATATCACGATGTTTTTCTGCTTTGTGTCCCTTTGTTGCTTCCTGTCGCGATATCGCAATGTTTTTTTGCTTTGTACCCCTTTGCTGCTTTCTGTCGTGAAATTACGACGCTTTTAGTGCCTTGCCCTATTTGACTAGTTTGACCGTGATTTTGTGACATGTCACGATTTTGCGACAATTTTACATTCTGCATTTCTCTCTCCTCTCTGGACTGTGATGGAGCAACATGTCGTGAAATCACGATAATTTTTTATCAATACCTCTTCCTGATTGCCTGGGCCACGAAAGCTTGACATGTCACGATATCATGACATTTTTTCATTTCAGGCTGTGATGGAGCAACATGTCATGATATCGCGACAACTTTTCTTTTTCGACAACGATGGAGCGACATGTCACGATATCGCAACAACTTTTCTTTTTTGGCAGCGATGGAGTGACATGTCGTGATATTGCGACACTTTTTCATTTTTGGCTGTGACGGAGCAACATGTCGCAATATCGCGATACTTTTTAATTTTCGGCCGTGACGGAGCAACATGTCGCGATATCGTGACACTTTTTCATTTTTATGCAATTTTGCCTTTTTCTTGATTTTTAGCATCTGGGTCACTGAGATCTTCTTTGAAAGCATGCAAAAAATGTGGGTCCCTAGTTTTGGGGTGTGTTGTGGATCAGCCACAACAAATGGCGACTTTGCTGTCAAATTCTCCTGAGCATTTTAGTGAGAACCCAACCTGGAAGTATACAAACTTGGAAACCAACATTAGCACATAAGAAATATAAACAAATGCCCATAGATTAGAAATACATAAATTATCAGAATCATTAAGTATCATCTCGGTGTGTGCAATGTGTTTCATTCTCTATCGTTTGAAATTGATCAACATTTCATCGTCATTTTTATATGAATGCATATGTGAGATTGTGAATGATTTGTGTAACCTAATAAATATGCTAAGAGATTTTGCTTTTATAAAAGGCATAGTCTTTCTTCTAGTATCATACACAAACATTCAAGATTATCAAACCCTCTTAGAATAAACTATATGTATAATGAATTTCTTTATTAGATCCCAAAGTTGGTTATGAGTCCCTACTATCTTGAACCCATGTGTAAGTGAAAGTGAAATCAGAGCTTTGGGAAATCAGACTCCCAACCTAATCGAGATGGGAGTTTAACCCTATTATTACTACTCTGATTTGGAATTCATTACCTCACTTTGAGCAAAATAATTTAATCAATTATGGAAGAAATGGTCATGCTAGTCTAACCCTCTGAAAAATCATTGGTCTTGTTTTTTAGACAAGACATGCTGCCATGCATGGTGAAAGCACGAGATTCCGGGCAGAGGGAGCACTAATTATGCAACATAAGACGAAATGTAACGCTTTAATCCTATGCACAAAAATGAAGAAAGGAGACAATTTGAAAATGAAAGAAAAGATGTAAAGAAATCATAGCCCTATTTATTCAAATATCTTATCCTCGGTTACATAGACGTCTCCTCCATTTTTGGGGGCTAGGAGTGTTAAATTCGTATCTGTTACAATATGTGACTTAGTCTTCCTCTTTCTACGTGCCCACGTTTGGATGGACGGGCCAAGACGATGCCGCCGCTTACGCTGATGAGTCCTTATCTCTGCTGCTCCTCCTACGAACAAAGAAATAACGAATATGTCAGTAGCACCTGCTGCAAGTGAAAAGTGTTCGTTCTTCTAAAATCATCAAAAGATGCATGCAAACATTTATCTAAAACAATAAAAAAAATGATTCTAAACAGCCTAAAAACTTGACAGACGACAGAAAATGTTACCAGAAGGCCATTGCCACTGAGACAGCTGGCCAATCTGCCTTCAACTGGAATTCATCCTTGGGTGGGATGATTTATGACTGTTCATCCCCCTTGCCTTGGTAGGGCAGTTCATCCCGCTTTTCTTCTCGCTCTGATTCCTGCTCTGATTTCTTAGAGGCTTCTTGATGACTTTATAAGGGTGGCTCATATACTTGGGTGGATGTCTGAGGAAGGCACCCATAATTGGTTATAGGATCGGCCTCCCGTTCATGTCTAGGAGGCGTCGGGGGTGGTGCTTCAGGAATCGAGAGAGTAGCCTCCCGCTCCTGTCTAGGAGGTGTTGGGGGTAGCCTTTGATGAGGTCACGATGACCTGTCTTGCACCCAGGGGTTGTGCCTCTCATAATATTTTGTCTTATGTGTGTGAGGGGTTGGAGTCTCCTCAGGTAGTTTATAGCGCAACTTATCTGCTTTGCACTGCATGTATAAGTCTTCTAACTCCTGACGACCTTGCTCTATGCATAACTCATCCACTTTGCGTTGCATGCGCTCTCTATCCAATCGGTGTTGATACTCTATCTCCTGATAACTTTGTTCAAGCCGCGTGATTTGGGATTGACGAGTGGTATGTCTGGCGACTATCGGGTCAATTCGGTCTACCCTATTTTTCTCAGGAGGCTCGAATGTTTCTCCTATGTGTTTGCCTTGATCTTGATGATCTGAAATTTCAATGGGTCGCTTCCCTCTGTCGATGTAGGCGGCATGTACTTGAGGCCGCACTGTTTGTTGTCCTCGAGGAATGTGATGATTTTCCTTGTACTCCATTTCATGTTGGATTTCCTGCATAGTGTGTTGGAACAACTCATCCTCATGGCGTTGAAGGTGCTCTTTGTTAATATAGTACATTTCCTCTAAATGTAGTCGCTCTAGTCGCTCTAGCTCAAGTTGCGTGAATTGCATTTGGTGTGCAACGTGCTTGACAGATTCTAAGATGGTTGGTCCTGTCACCTCATGTCTAGAAGGCCTAGATGCTTCTCCTAGATATTTTCAATCTTAGTGATCCAATATCTCTATAGGTGACCTCCCTTTGTTGGGGGTAGCGGCATTCCCTCGGGGCTTTGGCCTCAGTGAGTGGTCCTGATAGATAGCAGGTGCAGAGGCGTGTTGCTCCCACGATGTGTATTGTTTTTGAGGAAGGTAAGGGTTTTCCTCATGCTCTATTTCATAAGTGAGAAAGGGATGGATGGAGCTAGCTCGCCCTACCTAAAGTGCCTTGTGCTCTGGATTTGTCCTTGTAGTCCTGACAACTAGAGGGGGTGAAGGAAGGATAGTGTAATCAATTGGTTCCTCCCATCGAACCCTATGTTGACCTAGCTCTTCATCGCGTAGTGACCGCTCATAGTGAGCATCTAATGGATCTCTCCTATGACTGTACCCCTCATGGAAGGGTATGTGCTGAGTGCTTTGCTGAACAGGAGTGCCCTTAGAAGAGGTGCCCCTATAGTCCCTTTCCTTTAAGGTGTGGAGCGGACTGCCTTGTGTGTTAGGTCACCAAGGTGGTATGACCAAATCCTTGGGATTGTAATGGAGATGACTTGTTCTTCCTTGGATATTACCCATAGCATCCGCCCGTGATTGGGCTTGGCTATGGGTGAGCACCATCACGATGTTTTTCTAAAAACCCTAAAAATTGAAATGAGTCAGATGGGGCCAAAAATCGGTGTGCGCATCCCTCTTATAGTAGATAAGACAAAAATGAAGTTTCAAGTTCTAGATCTAAATACATTAGGATATATTGACATCCGAAAAGCTCAAAAAGTGCATAAAATTACGTGCCCAATTTTAAAACCTAATTTCAGGGCACTAGATGGAATTTGGCTCCGAAAACAGACTTTTTTGGGCAAATAGGATTCTATAGAATCCTATTTGTTTAAAATTATCCCAAATAACTCCCTGTAAAATTTCAAGTCAATCGGAGCTACGGTTGAGAAGTTATGGCCCCGGCAAGATGCACTAAAATTTAGGGAAAAATACAAGATTTCCCATATTTTGTTGGATGGTCCTGCATCACTTATGGGCACATTTGGGGTGCTCTTGGGTTGACCAAAGGGTTCATGGACACCTTTGGGACATTTTGGAGTGACCAAGCGATTACGGGAATCCTTGGAGCTTTTGGAGAAAATGACAAAATGCGTAGATTTTTATCTTTTGTTTATGATGATTTTTTTTCTTTTTGTCTACACTAAGCAGAATTGAACACACGCATACACAAACCGTGATTATCTCTTTTAAGGATTATTGGTGTGCCCTAAACTGGTTTAGTGCATTTTGATGTTTTGTTTTGTTTTTGTAGGTTTTGAAGAACATTTAAATGCATTATGACAACTCATATAACTCCCAAAACGGTCGCCCCTTGAATATACCAACCAGGCTGATATACCAACCTCTCTATATACCCGCCCTTACGAGAGGGAGACTATAGGTACGTGAGAGCAGAAGGTACGTGGTACGTAGGCGATACGGAATGGGGATTGTCTCGTTAATGGCACCTACCATAGAAAACTTATCCTCGCGCGCATGGGAATCACCCCAGCGACACTCGGTCTGCTTTCGTCAGGATTTACGCCTAACAACAGTTGACAATTAGGAAATGGATGCAAAGCTAAGCCAAGGTGGTGATGAACCCACCGTTGGTCTTGCTCAAGGGCTGGGGTCTTACGACCAGCTCCTTGGTTTAAAATTGTTTCGTGATGTGTGTGGGATTCATTTTATTTAGAAAAAATGAAACAAGCATAAATGACTTTCCTTAGGCAATGCAGGATAAAATGAAAACAGTTAAAGAAACAGAAATAGAAACAAAAATTTTAACAGAGATTATAAAAATCCCTACCTCTTCTCTGCCTGCTCCAGTTGCTTCTGAATTTCTACTCTAAAAATCCGCAGGTAGGAATTCGTCCCTCTGGGAGATGAATTACAGAACAGAATTCGTCCCTCCCAGAGACGAATTTGAATTCGTCTCAGGGTCAGATGAATTGCAGTTAAGAATTCATAACAGTCAGAGATGAATAGCAGTCTGCAACAAAAAAAATGTACCTGTCAAGCACAAACACAAAACTTTGATCAGTTTTCTGTGATTTTAAAAATATGGGACAGGTCCCACCGTGATCGCCACTGAAAGCACGAGATTCCGGGCAGAGGGAGCACTAATTATGCAACATAAGACGAAATGTAACGCTTTAATCCTATGCACAAAAATGAAGAAAGGAGACAATTTGAAAATGAAAGAAAAGATGTAAAGAAATCACAGCCCTCTTTATTCAAATATCTTATCCTCGGTTACATAGACGTCTCCTCCATTTTTGGGGGCTAGGAGCGTTAAATTCGTATCTGTTACAATATGTGACTTAGTCTTCCTCTTTCTGCGTGCCCACGTTTGGATGGACGGGCCAAGACGATTCCACCGCTTACGCTGATGAGTCCTTATATCTGCTGCTCCTCCTACGAACAAAGAAATAACGAATATGTCAGTAGCACCTGCTGCAAGTGAAAAGTGTTCGTTCTTCTAAAATCATCAAAAGATGAATGCAAACATTTATCTAAAACAGTAAACAAAATGATTCTAAACAGCTTGAAAACTTGACAGAAGACAGAAAATGTTACCAGAAGGCCATTGCCATCGAGACAGCTGGCCAATCGCCTTCAATCGGAATTCGTCCCTGGGTGGGACGATTTTTTACTGCAATTCGTCCCTAGGTGGGACGAATTATGGAATTCGTCCTCGGGTGGGACGATTTACGACCGCACTCGTCCCTGGGTGGGATGAATTGCAGTCAGAAATCGTCCCACCCTGGGACGAATTGCAGCCAAAAATCGTGCCACCCAAGGACGAATTCCAGTTGAAGGTAGATTGGCCAGCTGTATCAGTGGCAATGGCCTTCTGGTAACATTTTCTGTCTTCTGTCAAGTTTTCAGGCTGTTTAGAATCATTTTTTTTACTGTTTTAGATAAATGTTTGCATGCATCTTTTGATGATTTTAGAAGAATGAACACTTTTCACTTGCAGCAGGTGCTACTGACATCTTGGTTGTTTCTTTGTTCGTAGGAGAAGCAGCCGAGGTGAAGAACTCATCGACATCAGCGGCGACATCATCTTGGCCCACCCATTGCAATCGTGGGCACGCGAAAAGAGGAACATTGAGTGATTGTAATCGAATTCTTTTAACGCTCCTAGCCCCGAAAAGGGAGGAGACGTCATTGTAACAGAGATCAAGGGATATTAATGAAAGGGTTGTGTTTTATCCATTTGTTTGTGTCTATTTCAATGCGTTTCTTTTCCATTTCATGCACTTTACATTTCTAGGACTTAAGCACATTTGGTTTTGGTTATATTGCAATTAGTGTTTCCTTTGCCCGAAATCTCGTGCTTTCAGTAGAATTCTTCTGTGTTGAAGAAGCCGACCTGCTGTTGCTCCAATGTCGATTCCCGAGACCTGCAAAACGCCTGCAAACAAGGGGGTTATGTAATTGGGGCCATTTTGGGACGACCCAGATGGTCGGATTCTCCCAATTTGGCCTCTACCCTCGGGAATTTGATCTCGCCACCTGCAAGTCAGTGAAACAACAAAGCGACACAAAACATACTAGAATCTGACCAAAAGTTACGAAATTGCAGCTATGAGTTAACCAAACATAATAACACAAAATGCAACCTAAAAAAAGTAATCTAGAATGCTCTAAAACCTAGAAAGTGCGGGGGTGCCCAAGTGGGCCTCCCACCGTTGGCACTTGATTCCGGCGCCAATCCACTAGGGATGGGCCCAAAACCTCTTAGGATTGGGGGGTCGGCGAATTGGTTGGTTCGGGTGTCCATGTGTTGGATTTGGGTCCGGTTCAAGCTTCCAAAAGCCACCCAACAACCTCCCTTGCAAAAGAGATTGGTGGATGTGGGAAGGTGAATCAAATGGGATGCAAGTGGGTCTCCAATTCGGCATCACTTCGTTGCTTGAAAACTCCTTCAACCTTGTATTTTTTGGGTGAGAAAAGTCCCACCTTTTATAGACCCATGGGGTCTATTTTTGGGAGGGAAGCACAAATGCCATGTGTTGGTCATAGGCGCCATGTGGCAGTCTTGTCTTCCCAAGAGGGAGGGGAGTCCTCCGTTGACTTGGGCTTTGATAAATGCCTTTTGTGACGGTCTTCTAACGGCCCCTCTGTCCACCTACACACGCGTGCAAGGCGAGAGTCATCAAGCGAGCTGTTACGGGCTGCCACTTGGCGCCATTTGTCTTTTTGCCCGTTAAGCTTAGAATTCGTCCCACCCGGGGACGGATTCAGAATTCGTCCCGGGTGGGACGGATTCTATTTTGAATTCGTCCCCGGGTGAGACGAATACTTGGGCAAAGTGTCCAAGTGTGCCAAATTGCTTCTTGACCTTACAAAATTGCTATGAAAGTGGTTAAGACCACTTGTTTAACCTCCGAGGGCTGCCCCTGGGGGCTGTGTTTGTCAAAGCGATCGGTGTTTGCAGTCACATAATCGGATTGGTGTTGTTTTGGTGTCTACGGATGCCCCTTTTTGGGAAGCGCTGCGGGTGACGCAGATCTTGAGCAAAAATAGATAACCAAAGCACTAATGATTAGGGTTTCTTGGTAACCTAACCAACTTTTGATGCCCCAAGTATGGAAAGGGCATGCATTCTTGAATCCTTGCTTCTGACGAGCTAAGGAATTTGATTTCAAGTATTAACCTATTTTGGTGAGGTGTGACTTGAACTTAGACATTGATCAGTCATGAACAGGCAAAGGGCGTTTTTATCCTCAGGGGGAACCTTGTGTTCATGATTCACGAAATGCCAAGTGTTTGATTGATTTGATTGTTGCTTGTTTATTGCCCCAAGCAGGAGCGTGATTGTCTTTGTCAATGATTCTTTGAATGCATGTCATTTTCCTTAATTGGGTGTGTGATTGTTGGTTGGTGACTAAGTGTGACTACCCCCTCAAGCGACGAATCGATGAGGGAATGACCTTCGTGAGAGAAGCGACGAGTCGCTTGACCCAAGATGACTTGTGCAAGGGTGCCTTTAGAGGGTTTACCGTTAAGCGTGTGCAATTTTTCCAACATTTGGACCTATTTTTGGTGGGTGTTAACCCTTTTGGTGATGCCGTAATGAGGTGAAATCATCGAAAATCTAACTTCCCGTGGAGCGGTCCGGCTATTGATAGCCTTCTTGGGGAAGTAGGAGAGCGATAATTTGGACCTCGACATCGATTTTCTTTGCCCAGAGGTTAAGTGCAAGAGCACTTATGTCCGGCAATGTTTTTTGCTGTTTGTTTTTGTTGAATTTTGTACTGTTTTTGAGTGGGTTTTGACCCTTTTGTGATGTCGTTTGGGGATGAAATTGTCTAAAATCCGTCTTCCCGTGGAGCGGTCCGGCTATGGTAGCCTTCTTAGGGAGTATGATAGTGACAATTTGTGACTCCAATGTCGATTTTGTATGCCCTTGTTGTCAGGTGCAGTAGCAATCCTGTCGGGCAATTTTATTGTCTGTTTTTAGTGCATTTTTAGTCATTTTTTGATTTTTTTTAGTGCTGGCCTGAATTCGTCCCTGGGTGGGACGAATTCCAGCTGGAGAATTCGTCCCTGGGTGGGACGAGCGCTAATCAGAGCGCTCATCCCAGTCAAGGATGAATTCCAGTGCAAAAGGCCTATTTAATGGCCAAAACTTGATTTTGGGCTCATTTGTGTCATTTTTTTCTTGCGATTTTGGAGCTCTGGGAGGAGGAGGTAATTCTGCGAAGCGAAGCGCTGCTGGAATTCTCTCTGCTATCATGAGTGCACACACTGGTTCGAGCGGCGGAGCCGAGGCGAAACCTGTAAGTGTCCCTAGAGTTTATTTTGCTTTTATTTAATGCATTGTTTTTGTGTTGACGCTTTTCAAAACTTTAAGATTTTTTGTGATGTTTTTGTATTAACGGTTAAGGTTAGAAACCTTAGAACTGAAAATTTGATTTTTTTTTTTTTGTGTTTGTGTTTTTTTTTTGCTTTGCAGGTTGTTAGGAGCCGGTACCGTGTACCCGTTGCATTTACTGAGGCGCGGTTGGCATTGACCGATGATGACTGGGAATGGCTTGATGCCCTTGGGCTCAAGCAGGTGGCTCGACTGGAGCCTATGGTTTCGGATCAGGCCTATCTGATGGCCCTGATCAAGCTTTGGGATCCGCGGACCAATACTTTCCATCTCCCGACAGGGGAGATGACTGTGACTCTTGAGGACGTCTATCGGTTGCTTCGGATTCCGATAGATGGTCTGCCTATTAGGACATCGTCGTTTGATCAGTGGACTGCTATACTTACGAGATGTTTTGGGCATGG
Source organism: Wollemia nobilis (assembly GCA_028583015.1). NCBI lineage: Eukaryota > Viridiplantae > Streptophyta > Pinopsida > Araucariales > Araucariaceae > Wollemia > Wollemia nobilis. The sequence goes on along the minus strand of JAQPPZ010017043.1, from coordinate 1,223,875 downwards.
GGGGCAGCTGGGTGTAGCAAACCCAGTGGAGACAGTCGAGGTGGATTGCCAGGCTGGCGGGATTTTGGTTAGCTGGTGGCAGGAGAGGGGGTGTTAGGAGTGAGGCACGCATTCTTGATGGGCCTCATTTCTAACATTCTTCTCCCTGATTCGTCGAGCGCGAGGTTCCCGTGGAACCTGCTGGATTTGGTGTGGCAGTTGGCAGAGTGCCCGATAGAGGCACCGTTGATTCTGAGATGGGGACAGACTTTGTTGGCACAGCTCTACGGGGAGCTGTATGGGGTCCGCTGTCGACGACGGAAGGGTGTCAGTTGCAGTTTTCTTGTTGCAGTGCTGGGGTTGGCAGCACATAGCTATTGAGAGGCCTACCGGGTTACCGTGGATGACTCGGGCGGTGATGGAGGATGAGGAGATTGGTTATGCAGTTTTGTGGCGGCGGTCTGCGGAGCAGGGGCAGAGTCGGCGATGGGCAGGTGCCGTTGAGCACTACACTGATGCCTTTTCTCGGCTCACTCCAGGGGAGGTGTTTTGGCATCCCTATCGGGACTGTCCGACTGGCTTGAGGCTTGGAGAGTGGCTCCGACGGGTATGGAGGGAGCGGTGGTTGACTGGGCGGCACGGGACGGAGCATGAGTTCTTTCCGTACCGTCGGGTTACACGACAGTTTGGGGTGCGCCAGGGGTTGCCTGGTGAGCCCGTGGTCTATCGACGTCGGGGAGATGAGAGGGATCTGGAGCCACCGGTCACCGCGCCATTGGGCGAGGAGTCGGATGCGGTGATTGAGGTCCCGGATGTGGATGACATCGGGACTACCACTGAGTATGACTCGTGGTGGGTACTGCGGCGTTGGAGAGGAGAGGGGCCACTGGGAGGCGCGGAGGCGGCGGTGGAGGATGCTGAGGCAGCGAGGGGGTGATTGGGGGGTCCGTTGGATGATGCGGACATGGTGGATGTGGGAGATGAGGATGTGGACTTGGGTGTTCCGGAGCAGCCGGACATGCAGGATGTGGAGGAGCAGTGGGAGCTTGAGCAGGCTACTGTCCCCGTGAGTCCTATGCATCCGACAGATACAGAGGAGGTGGGGTCGGATGTAGGCGTTGAGATTGCGCGACTGACAGAGCTGCTGCGGATGCGGGATCTGGAGTTGGGGGATGCGAGGCGGGAGCTGGGGGATGCGCGGTAGGAGAGGGATCTTCTGCGGGCTCAGTTGGCAGAGCGGGATAGAGTTTTGGCGCAGCGCGATGATGCATTGTCTATCTATCATCGACGAGAGGCAAAGTGGTGTCTGTACCGGATAGACTTGGAGAGGGAGGTCATCCACCTTGGTGGGCGGCTACCTGAGCCTTCGATCGGTGGATCTTCGCGACGGACAAGGGATAGTCTGACTGAGCAGTCAGCATCATCTCGTCGCAGGCGGTTAGATGAGGGGGGTGGTAGCAGGCATGATGCGGGGGCTAGTAGTAGCCGCCCTGCAGGGTCCCGTAGGACCCACACCACGGGGGTAGTTCCCGTCGCACCGATCCCGCGTGATCATGGTGGTCGACGCCTTAGGTTGGGTTTTTGGATATGATTGCGGGGTCTGAGGACCGGTTTTGTAGCCTACGGGCATCTTTTTGACGATATATATATATATATATATACCGGTTTTATTTTTGGTTTTGTACATGTGATGATGTGATTTTTGTTATGCATGTTTATTTATTTTGATGAATGCAGATGTTATGATGAATGTAAATGTTTTTGATGTCTATGTGATATGCGAGGTGAAATGGATGAATGACATTTGTGATGATTGCACTATAGGTTGTTTAAGAAGCTCTTTATTTACATGGTTTTTCTTTTTTTTTGTATTTTCTGATGGTATCATAAGGATGATAAGTAGCGCAGATGGTTTTGGAATGAATGTAAGGTTTTCTGAGATTCAGTCAGTTTTAACTCACCATCCATGATTGTACTTTATCTTACAAGACTTTTTGACCAAGGTATGAATCAGACTTGTTTTTGACCCAGTTTTTTCATATCCCTGTGTGTGCAATTGAGTTCATTTAGTGGTATTTGTTAGGATACCGCCAATGCCGAATGGGCTTTCAACCGAACTCTGTCTCGAGGATCACCTAATTAGCTCCACGAATTCCTTTGTTGTATGTACTAAGATTAATCTGCGGTGTAATCCAGGATGCCATAAGCTAGCTCATCCACATGCAAACATTGATCCGTACGCAAGTTAATGTGACAGATATATCGTCATGCGGGAGGTTTACTTATGTTACCGATAGGCTATCAACCAAATTGGTACTGAAGCTTGCCTTATGACCTATAGAATGCTTGAGAGTTCCAGGGATTCAAGGTCAACTCCCTTCTTTTCTTCAATTGTATTGGGATACTTGCTCATTGTAGTGATGAGATCACTTGTTTATTTTGATTTGTTTTTCTTTCGAGCAAGGGATTGGGGTTATGGAGTGACGAAAATCACTGTTGTTTGTGCCTTTTGATGTGTGCACTGTAGTTTGTCAAATTTGGAGTTTTGACATTTTGCAAATTTTTTGTGTTTTGCAACTATTGAGAACTTTAGGGATTCTTAGGGAATTGGGTAGGGAGGATGCTTGTCCTTTTGCCAACTCTCGGCATTCTAGGGGTCATTCGCACAGGGGGATGAGCAAGATAACCGTTTCGCTTGTGGTGACCTAGATTACTTTGCGAGGTTTCGTCTTTCGTTCACACAATTTGGGAATTTTTAGTGTTTTGATTTGTGTTGGGATGTTACGTAACAAGGTGTATTTCAAGTATGACTCTACCTTCGTAAAATCTGTTCGACTTGATACATTACATGGCTAAAGAGGAAAATGATGACTGAATCACTGAAACTCTTGGTACATTCCTAGACCACTGACCGTAGTGTGGTAAAAGTTATGCATGGTGTTTTTGTTGTTTTTGTAACATGGAGACAATGTGGAACAAGATGGACTATCAGAGCAATTGCAGCCTATGGTGCCTTTGACCTATACGACCACAAATATGCAATGTATGGATGCAATGCTTAATGCAACTACATATTTTTGTATTTTTGATGGATTGTTTTTTGTGAATATGAATATGAGGTGCGAGAATATGAATTTATGATGAATTTGAGTATGCCTAGAATTGAGATGCAAATCTTTGTTGTTTTTGATGATTTTTGTTTTTTTTTTTTTTTTTTGACCAAGCGATTATAATGGAGCTTTTTTGACCAAGTGATTGCGATAATCCTTGGAGCTTTTTGGTGACCAAGAGATTGCGATAATCCTTGGAGCTTTTTGTTTGACCAAGAGATTGCGATAATCCTTGGAGCTTTTGGGTGTGACCAAGAGATTGCGATAATCCTTGGAGCTTTTTGGATGACCAAGAGATTGTAATTTGGAGCTTTTGTGACCAAGAGATTGCGATAATCCTTGAGAGATTTTGGGTGACCAAGAGATTGCGATAATCCTTGGAGCTTTTTTGGTGACCAAGAGATTGCGATAATCCTTGGAGTTTTTGGGTTGACCAAGAGATTGCGATAATCCTTGGAGCTTTTGGTGACCAAGAGATTGCGATAATCCTTGGAGCTTTTTGGTTGACCAAGAGATTGCGATAATCCTTGGAGCTTTTGGGTGACCAAGAGATTGCGATAATCCTTGGAGCTTTTTGGTGACCAAGAGATTGCGATAATCCTTGGAGTTTTGGGTGACCAAGAGATTGCGATAATCCTTGGAGCTTTTGGGTGACCAAGTGATTGCGATAATCCTTGGAGCTTTTTGGGTTGACCAAGAGATTGCGATAATCCTTGGAGCTTTTGGGTGACAAGAGATTGCGATAATCCTTGGAGTTTTGGGTGACCAAGTGATTGCGATAATCCTTGGAGCTTTTTGGGTTTGACCAAGTGATTGCGATAATCCTTGGAGATTTTTGGGTGACCAAGTGATTGCGATAATCCTTGGAGCTTTTGGGTTTGACCAAGAGATTGCGATAATCCTTGGAGCTTTTGGGTTGACCAAGAGATTGCGATAATCCTTGGAGCTTTTTGGGTTTGACCAAGTGATTGCGATAATCCTTGGAGCTTTTTTGGGTGACCAAGAGATTGCGATAATCCTTGGAGCTTTTTGGGTGACCAAGTGATTGCGATAATCCTTGGAGCTTTTTGGAGTGACCAAGTGATTGCGATAATCCTTGGAGCTTTTTGGTTTTGACCAAGTGATTGCGATAATCCTTGGAGCTTTTTGGGTTGACCAAGTGATTGCGATAATCCTTGGAGCTTTTTTGGTTTGGATTATGGTTCTTCAGGGGATAGAGGTACCCCCCGACTTGATGGTCTTTGCACTTCGGATCCGGCTCTAGAGGTATGGGCATGAATGGATCGGCCCTATGCACGGAGATGAGGACAAGGTCCGCCCGCGGCACTGATGTTGCTATGATGTCTCTTGGTGGAAGTTGCTCTTTGTGTGCCCAACGTGGCGGATGTAATGCTTGGTCCCACTGTGGTGGGTTAACGCGCCACTCATGCCCTAGTATTATGTTTATCTGTTGACATGCTTCCTCAAATTTTATGGGATGCCGATGCTGTCTTATGTGATTGTTGTGGGCTATGTCTGTTTCATCCTCACCTTCGGACAATGTGTATAGCTCATCAGAATCTGGAGATTCCGAGACATGGAGGACTCGCATCATCAGGTAGCCCTACGGTTAAAGGTTGATCCTCTTCGAAAGGAGCCTTATGTAAGTTGGGCCTTGGGAGCTCCAAAATCTTGGTCTCTACCAACTCTAAGTGCTCTAGCACTTTGCATGTATCGGGAGATTTGAGCTCCTCCTCTTTGGTTGGTTCTTGTTGAGGAACTTGGGGCTTATGGAGGGGTGGCCGGATGGCACCCCCCATGCCTTGGTAGGGCTTTTCATCCCGCTCTTCTTCTCGCTCTGATTCCTTAGAGGCTTCTTGATGAATTTCTAAGGGTGGCTCATAGACTTGGGTGGATGTCTGAGGAAGGCACCCGTCATTGGTTATAGGAGCGGCCTCCCGCTCATGTCTAGGAGGCGTCGGGGGTGGTGCTTCAGAATCGAGAGAGTAGCCTCCCGCTCCTGTCTAGGAGGTGTTGGGGTAGCGTTTGATGAGGTCGCGATGACCTGTCTTGCACCCAGGGGTTGTGCCTCTCATAATGTTTTGTCTTATGTGTGTGAGGGGTTGGAGTCTCCTCAGGTAGTTTATAGCGCAACTTATCTGCTTTGCGTTGCATGTATAAGTCTTCTAACTCCTGACGACCTTGCTCTATGCGTAACTCATCCGCTTCGCGTTGCATGCGCTCTCTATCCAAGCGGTGTCGATACTCTATCTCCTGATGACTTTGTTTAAGCCGCGTGATTTGGGCTTGACGGGTGGCATGTCTGGCGACTATCGGGTCAGTTCGGTCTACCCTATTTTGCTCAGGAGGTTCGAATGTTTCTCCTATGTGTTGGCCTCGATCTTGATGATCTAAAATTTCAATGGGTCGCTTCCCTTTGTCGATGTAGGCGGCATGTACTTGAGGCCGCACTGTTTGTTGTCCTCGAGGAATGCGATGATTTTCCTCGTACTCCCTTTCATGTTGGCTCTCCTGCATAGTGTGTTGGAACAACTCATCCTTCTGGCGCTGAAGGTGCTCTTTGTTAATATAGTATAGTTCCTCTAAATGTAGTCGCTCTAGTCGCTCTAGCTCAAGTTGCGTGAATTGCATTTGGCGTGCGACGTGCTTGACAGATTCTAAGATGGTTGGTCCTGTCGCCTCATGTCTAGAAGGCCTAGATGCCTCTCCTAGATATTTTTGATCGTAGTGATCCAAGATCTCTATAGGTGACCTCCCTTTGTTGGGGGTAGCGGCATTCCCTCGGGGCTTTGGCCTCAGTGAGTGGTCCTGATAGATAGCAGGTGCGGAGGCGTGTTGCTCCCGCGATGTGTATTGCTCTTGAGGAAGGTAAGGGTTTTCCTCATGCTCTCTTTCATAAGTGAGAAAGGGATGGATGGAGCTAGCTCGCCCTACCTGAAGAGCCTTGTGCTCTAGATTTTTCTTTGTAGTCCTGACAACTAGAGGGGGTGAAGGAGGGATAATGTAATCATGTGGTTCCTCCCGTCGAACCCTATGTTGACCTAGCGCTTCATCGCGCGGTGACCGCTCATAGCGAGCATCTAAGGGAGCTCTCCTATGGATGTACCCCTCATGGGAGGGTTTGTGTTGAATGCTATGTTGAACAGGAGTGCCCCTAGAAGAGGTGCCCCTATAGTCCCTTTCCTTTAAGGTGTGGAGGGGACTGCCTTGTGTGTTAGGTCGCCAAGGTGGTATGACCAAATCCTTGGGATTGTAATGGAGATGACTCATGCCTCCTTGGACATTCCCCATAGCCTCCACCCGTGATTGGGCTTGGCTACGGGTGAGCACCATGACGATGTCTCTCTAAAAACCCTAAAAATTGAAATGAGTCAGATGGGGCCCAAAATTGGTGTGCGCATCCCTCTTATAGTAGATAAGACAAAAATGAAGTTTCAAGTCCTAGCTCTAAATACATTAGGAGATATTGACATCCGAACAGCTCAAAAAGTGCAAAAAATTGCGTGCCCAATTTTAAAACCTAATTTCGGGGCACTAGATGATGGAATTTGGCCCCGAAAACTGACTTTTCTGGGCAAATAGAATTCTAGGGAATTGTATTTGTTTAAAATTATCCCAACTAACTCCCTGTAAAATTTCAAGTCAATCGGAGCTACGGTTGAGAAGTTATGGCCCCGGCAAGATGCACTAAAATTTAGGGAAAAATACAAGATTTCCCATATTTTGTTGGATGGTCCTGCATCACTTATGGGCACATTTGGGGTGATTTTGGGTTGACCAAAGGGTTCATGGACACCTTTGGGGCATTTTGGAGTGACCAAGCGATTACGGGAATCCTTGGAGCTTTTTGGAGAAAATGACAAAATGCGTAGATTTTTATCTTTTGTTTATGATGATTTTTTTCTTTTTGTCTACACTAAGCAGAATTGAACACACGCATACACAAACCGTGATTATCTCTTTTAAGGATTATTGGTGTGCCCTAAACTGGTTTAGTGCATTTTGATGTTTTGTTTTGTTTTTGTAGGTTTTGAAGAACGTTTAAATGCATTATGACGGCTCATATAACTCCCAAAACGGTCGCCCCTTCAATATACCAACCAGGCCGATATACCAACCTCTCTATATACCCGCCCTTACGAGAGGGAGACTATAGGTACGTGAGAGCAGAAGGTACGTGGTACGTAGGCGGTACGGAAGGGGGATTGTCCTGTTAATGGCACCTACCATAGAAAACTTATCCTCGCGCGCATGGGAATCACCCCGGCGACACTCGGTCCGCTTTCGTCGGGATTTACGCCTAACAACGAGTTGACAATCGGGAAATGGATGCAAAGCTAAGCCAAGGTGGTGATGAACCCACCGTTGGTCTTGCTCAAGGGCTGGGGTCTTACGACCAGCTCCTTGGTTTAAAATTGTTGCGTGAAGTGTGTGGGATTCATTTTATTTAGCGAAAATGAAACAAGCATAAATGACTTTCCCTATGCAATGCAGGATAAAATGAAAACAATTAAAGAAACAGAAACAAAAACATAAATTTTAACAGAGATTATAAAAATCCCTACCTCTTCTCTGCCTGCTCCGGTTGCTTCTGAATTTCTGCTCTGAAAATTGCGAGCAAGAATTCGTCCCTCGGGGAGACGAATTACAGAACAGAATTCGTCCCTCCCAGAGACGAATTTGAATTCGTCTCAGGGTCAGACGAATTGCATAATAGAATTCGTCCCTGCCAGAGACGAATAGCAGTCTGCAACAAAAAAATGTACCTGTCAAGCACAAAACACAAAAATTTGATCAGTTTCTATGATCTTAAAAACCAGGGAACAGGGTCCCACCGTGATCGCCACTGAAAGCACGAGATTCCGGGCAAAGGGAACACTAATTATGCAATATAAGACGAAATGTAACGCTTTAATCCTATGCACAAAATACGAATGGAAAGGAGACAATTGGAAAATGAAAGAAAAGATGGAAAGAAAACACAGCCCTCTTCATTCAAATATCCCTTGATCCTCGGTTACATAGACGTCTCCTCCCTTTTTGGGGGCTAGGAGCGTTAAATTGTATTTGATTACAATCGGACTTAGTCTTCCTCTTTTCGCGTGCCCACGATTGCAATGGGCGGGCCAAGATGATGCCGCCGCTGATGTCGATGAGTCCTTCACCTCCGCTGCTTCTCCTGCGAACAAAGAAACAACCAAGATGTCAGTAGCACCTGCTGCAAGTGAAAAGTGTTCGTTCTTCTAAAATCATCAAAAGATGCATGCAAACATTTATCTAAAACAATAAACAAAATGATTCTAAACAGCCTGAAAACTTGCCAGAAGACAGAAAATGTTACCAACAGGCCATTGCCACTGAGACAGCTAGCCAATCTGCCTTCAACTGGAATTCGTCCCTGGGTGGGACGATTTTTGACTGCAATTCGTCCCTGGGTGGGACGAATTCTGGAATTCGTCCCTGGGTGGGACGATCTCCGACCGCAATTCGTCCCTCGGGTGGGACGAATTGCGATCAGAAATCATCCCACCCAGGGACAAATTCCGGAATTCGTCCCACCCAGGGATGAATTGCAGCCAAAAATCGTCCCACCCAAGGACGAATTCCAGTTGAAGGTAGATTGGCCAGCTATCTCAGTGGCAATGGCCTTCTGGTAACATTTTCTATCTTCTGTCAAGTTTTCAGGCTGTTTAGAATCATTTTTTTTACTGTTTTAGATAAATGTTTGCATGCATCTTTTGATGATTTTAGAAGAATGAACACTTTTCAATTGCAGCAGGTGCTACTGACATCTTGGTTGTTTCTTTGTTCGCAGGAGAAGCAATAGAGGTGAAGAACTCATCGACATCAACGACGACATCATCTTGGCCCGCCCATTGCAATCGTGGGCACGCGGAAAGAGGAACATTGAGTGATTGTAATCGAATTCTTTTAACGCTCCTAGCCCCGAAAAGGGAGGAGACGTCATTGTAACAAAGATCAAGGGATATTAATGAAAGGGCTGTGTTTTCTCCATTTGTTTGTGTATCTTTCAATGCGTTTCTTTTCCATTTCATGCACTTTACATTTCTAGGACTTAAGCGCATTTGGTTTTGGTTATATTGCAATTAGTGTTTCCTTTTCCCGGAATCTCATGCTTTCAGTAGAATTCTTCTGTGTTGAAGAAGCCGACCTACTGCTGCTCCAATGTCGATTCTTGAGACCTGCAAAACACCTACAAATAGGGGGGTTATGTAATTGGGGCCATTTTGGGACGACCCAGATGGTCGGATTCTCCCAATTTGGCCTCTACCCTCGAGAATTTGATCTCGCCACCTGCAAGTCAGTGAAACAACAAAGCGACACAAAACATACTAGAATCCGACCAAAAGTTACGAAATTGCAGTTGTGAGTTAACCAAACATAATAACACAAAACGCAACCTAAAAAAGTAATCTAGAATGCTCTAAAAACTAGAAAGTGCAGGGGTGCCCAAGTGGGCATCCCACCGTTGGCACTTGATTTCGACGCCAATCCACTAGGGATGGGCCCAAAACCTCTTAGGATTGGGGGGGTCGGTGAATTGGTTGGTTCAGGTGTCCATGTGTTGGATTTGGGTCAGGTTCAAGCTTCCAAAAACCACCCAACAACCTCCCTTGCAAAAGAGATTGGTGGATGCGAGAAGGTGAACCAAAAGGGGTGCAAGTGGGTCTTCAACTCGGCAGCACTTCGTTGCTTGAAATATCCTTCAACCTGTATCTTTGGGTGAGAAAAGTCCCACCTTTTATAGACCCATGGGGTCTCTTTTGGGAGGGAAGCACAAATGCCATGTGTTGGTCATAGGCGCCATGTGGCAGTCTTGTCTTCCCATGAGGGAGGGGAGTCCTTTGTTGACTTGGGCTTTGATAAATGCCTTTTGTGATAGTCTTCTAATGGCCCCTCTGTCCACCTACACACGCGTGCAAGGCAGGAGTCATCAACTGACTGTTCTGGGCTGCCACTTGGTGCCATTTGTCTTTTTGCCCGTTAAGCTTAGAATTCGTCCCACCCAGGGACAGATTCAGAATTCATCCTGGGGTGGGACGGATTCTGTTTTGAATTCATCCCCGGGTGAGACGAATACTGGGCAAAGTGTCCAAGTGTGCCAAATTGCTTCTTGACCTTACAAAATTGCTATGAAAGTGGTTAAGACCACTGTTTAACCTTTGAGGGATGCCCTGGGGGCTGTGTTTGTCAAAGCGATCAGTGTTTGCAGTCACATAATCGGATTGGTGCTGTTTTGGTGTCTACACATGGGCATACTTAACCCCATAATCCATGATTTAACTTCATTCATTCTTTTTCTTTTATTTCTTGGACCTTTGGGATGACTACCCATCCTTTGCAGAGGACAAGTAGTACGATCCTTCCAATCCAATATAAATATGAGATGGGAAAAATTAATTTTTTACTTCTTGAACCTTGGGGATGACTACCCATCTTTGCTAGGGACATGTAGTACGATCCTTCCAATCCAAGATTTAGATGTAAATGGAGAATATTAATTTTATTGCTTGGACCTTGGGGATGACTACCCATCCTTTGCAGAGGACAAGTAGTATGATCCTTCCAATCCAAGACTTATCATGAAATGAGACATAGGAGCTTTGGGGAATCAGATTCTCAACCTAAGCGAGATGAGAATTTATGCCCTATCCTTACTACTCCATGTAGGTCAAATCAAAGCTTTGGGGAGTTGGATCCTCAACCTAAGTTCGATGAGGATTTAGCCCTATCCTTACTACTCTAATTTTAGGCTTTAAGCTTTATGGAAGTGGTCAAAACCACTGTTTTAAGGATCATGTTGCATAATAGGATAGACATGAAATACTTCTTTCGCCCAACCTTTTCTTCCAAGCAAGGTTTTGATCATTTTGCTCAATATCCTTTTTAATGTGTATAAAATGTGCTTGGTTCTAGATATCTCAAGACTCAGTTCCCAACCTTAGGATTTTCTTCTTATTTATGTGATAGCATAACCTTAAGAGGATTTGACACACTTTAATGATTTGTATTTGAAATGCATATGCAACTAAGATGGCATGCATGTGCAAAGTGAGATGTAATATGAATGCATTGTCTTTTTAATTGCAGATGAAATATTGCCATATAAAACTGACTACTTCATGCATCGCAAGTTTCAAACGATACTATTAAACTATTTGTATTTCTTGCGGAGCTTTCTACCACATAATTCCAATGTTCCATATTTCCTCGATCTAGAACATAAGTTAGCATCTCAAGGCAACTTTTTCATCATTTTTTTTTTTATATAGACAAACAAAATATGTCAAATAAACACACAACTTTAAATTAAAACTTATTCAATCCAAAACCAAACTGCAATCCCAAAAATGAAAATTTGAAAACACAAACCAAAACCAAACCCAAAGTAACTTCAAAAATGATCTTGAAAACACAAACCAAAACCAAACCCAAAGTAACTTCAAAAATGATCTTGAAAACACAAACCAAAACCAAACCCAAAGTAACTTCAAAAATGATCTTGAAAACACAAACCAAAACCCAAAAAAAAAAAAAAATCTATATACAAATGTACAATATAATACAAGATGATGCAAAGCTTGGATTATCACTTTCCTGGATCCCAAACATGATTAGAAAATTTCAACAAAAATATAATGTAATATGCATGCCAAATGTTGTGGGAATCCCACAAAAACAAGACTAGACCAAACAATGCAACACATTTCCACTTTCCATGCTCACCATACCAATTTGATTTAGTTCCAATAATACTCCCATAGGTGAGCATCAAATTACTAAAATGATTAGACAATAAATGATTTTCAATTTTATTATGTCTATTCTTTAAAATGTAAGCTTCATAATTCCCTCCTTGATTTAGAATTAGGCTATCCTTTTCAAATATGCAATTTTGTAAGTAGTAGCCTATTTCCACAAATTTCAAAGCCAAATCATTTTCCAAATTTATAGGCCAATCAAATTTGTGTAACAATTTACAAGCATCTAGGATATTTACTACATTAGGATCATTAAAAGTTTTTATCCTAGATTCAATTAGTAATTGTTGATGAATTTGGTTTAACAACTCAAGTGCATCAACTTCTTTTCCATTCATTAAAACCATGTTATTAAATATTTGATTAAAAATTATACCTTGTTTTTCATTTACCTTTAATGACATTTCACCATAAACATTTTCTAAATTCAAAATATGGTCATCCTTTTCAATCCTCAAACATTCTTGGTCAAAGTGTATGTCCCATGACTCATCTTGATGATCCTTCATTTGAGTTGCTTCCAATTGATCAATCTCTTTGTCATTTGGTTCTAATTCTTTGTTCACTATCCATGGTATCTCTTCATTTGAATCCTCAAAATCATCATGCAAACTTGCATCCGCACCTTCAATGAATTTATATTCAACATGATCGAATTTTTTCACCTTTTCAAATCTTGTGAATATGAGATCTTCATATGATGTAGAAGGTTCAACATCCTGCATATCAAGTGAAATATGAGTTTCATTTATAGGGATGTGAGAAAAGAATGCATTATCATATCTCCCCCAACCATTGTGAAAATTGTCATCCAAATCCATGGCATGAAATTCCATGATATTTGTGACATGATCTTTTGATTCATTCATCAATTCATTTTCTTCTTTGTCCTTGGTAATAGAATCATTATAATCTTCCAAAATTTGATGAGATTTGAAACCCTCTTCCAAAACATCCTCAAATTGTACAGGAGTTGTAATATCTTCCTTTGAGTAGGCAGTTATGTTGTCCTGTATATCAATTGGCACAAAAGTTTCATTAGTAGTTTTGGAGAGAGTGTAGTCTTCCCACTTCTTCCAAGAATCATAATAATCATCTTTCAAAATCAAGTGGTGACGTTCAACTACTTCTTCAACATATTCCAATTCATCAATATGCTTCTCATCAAACTCATCTTCACCTTCCTTAGATGATTCAATTATTTCCAAAAGTGGGTTGTTTCTTGAATTCAAATTTGTAAGGCTATCATCGTCCAAATTAGTAACCCATGATTCAATTTTATCATAATTTGGAGGGTGAAGAATTTCTTGATTGTTAATTTTACACATCTCATCAATAGTATCTTCCAAGAACAAGTGGTGAAATTCTATCATATCTTCAAATTCATTTATTGGTTTTCTCCCAATTTCACTTTTAACCACTTCATTGAATTCTATGGTAGGTTCTGTTCTATCACATATTTCAAACATTGTTGAATTTAGAACCCATTCATCCGAATAATTGTGTATCTCTATGAATGAGATCATTTTTGCATAATCCTCACTAGTGGATGTTGGCTTATCAATTTGCATCTCCTCGTGAACTACATATAAGGTGGTTGTAAGACTTGGATATTCAAATTCATCCCCTTGATCATTTACCTTAGATATCATTGGAGTGGAGGGTGCTATGTTTGATGATTGGTGTAGGTTGGCATCAATATCTTTAGAAGGAAAATCTCTTATGTGAGCATGTTGTGCCTTTTCTTCTTCAAGACCTTGTCGTTCTATCTCTTCTAGGATCTCATGGATTTTCTCTAGAGACAAGCCACTCAGCTTTTCCTCAATGAGTGAAGCAAGTGTGGGGTGTATGGCTCCTAGGTATACTTCCATGGATTCCTCTTCTAATGTGTTAAAATTTTCCCACATTTGGGAGTGCAACTCACGAAATATTCCATTGAATTGACTCAAGGATTCATTAGGCTCCTTACATATGGAGGTAAACTGATTTTTCAGGATTTCTAAGTCAACCTGATTACCAAAATGGTAGAGATAGGCTGCTTCTAGTTGTATCCAAGAAGTCCTAACCTCCATGGGTAGTTGGCTGTACCAAAAGAAAGGTTTATCTTCCAAAATATATGCAAATAACTTACAAGCCACCTCCTCATAGAAAATCTGGAATTGACATAATGTATTCTTGTAGACATGCAGTTTTTACAAGTATCCTAGTGGCACCTCTTGATTAAAACACCGTAAAAAATCGAATAACATTTTAGGAATTTGATAGGGTACCACAGGGATAGATAAACCCTCATAATGATCCTCTATCATTGATACCATTCTCTCTTAGAGACACTATTTCAGCTCTCAGGGATACCATTTGCTCCTCAAGTGTTGCCATTAGTGAAACTTAAAATGTAACTTTAGAACCAAATCTATTGAATATTCAACCTGCAAGGTAAAAAAAATCAAGTTAGCATCAACCAAGAGATGTACTTATTAAAATCAAATGTCAAGTAATTGCATGAGACAAAAATTTTCAAAATTAAATCAAATCACATATTTCTGTATGAACAATCAGAAAAGTGTTAGAATAATATACAACATACCTGAATTGTTTAAAATAGAACAAGTAAATAAATTCAGGCCGTCCTTTTACAATCTGCTGAGTGCTAGAGGACTAAAGCATAAAAAATTTAAATTTAAATAACACTAAAATAACCCGTTCGGCCCTCCTAGCACCAATCTATTGAGTGGTGTTAGAGGAGGCCGAAGATGCTAATCAATACTTGAAATATTTAGCAATGTAAAGCTCTCAAACAATTATAAACCTGTAGCATCTAAAATCACGATAAAATAAACCTTTTCAGGCCCTCCTTCTAGCGCCAATCTGTTGAGTGGTGTTAGAAGGCTAAAGATAACAATCAGTAGGGCATGAAATATACAAAAATTTTAAATCTCACTAAAATAAACCCATCCAGCCCTCCTTCTAGTGCCAATATGTTGAGTGGTATTTTCACCCAATTGTGAAAACACACTCTTCGATAGGATTTGGGTTCTAAATCCTCTGCTTGCAAAGAAATTAAACAAGTAACTTCTCCAAGGTTCCTGTTATGTTAGCATTTTGCATCGATGTATTAATAATCTCAAATAAAGATATTCAATTAAAATGCTTGGAACACCTTAGTGGTTGCAAGTAACTGAAAACAAGGGGCACTGTGGTTTATTTTACTGTGAAACTTTAATGATTGTTCATTGAACCCTAATAAAGCAAATGTGATTTGGTCTCTATATGACCATGCTGTAACTTCAAAATAAAATTTAATGAAATGTCATAACATGAAGGAATTATTTATGGATTTTGAAGTTTTTTAATTTTTTTATTTTATTTTAATGCTTGAAAAATTGAAATTGGAAATTCTAAAAAATAAAGTGCAGCAAAAATAAAATAAAATGCAAAAGAAAAAGAAATTAAAATTGCATTCAGTTTGATGCTATCCCGTCCTGGAAAAACCGAATATGTGAGGTTTCCATGCATGCAACCTAACCTATTGGACCTGCAAACATGCACAATCCTAATAAGCTAAGTGTTGATTCAAAGGGTTTTGAAATAAAATTCAAATTTCGAATATTCACCTAATGCAACCCACAAAAGTGGCATTTAACATTATCTATAAATCCAAAATCTAAAAATGAAAGAATAAACATTAAATATATAGCATGCATAGAAAATCTCCTTCTTTCTTACCCACAAGATGCAAATTTCTAAACACTCCTGCATTAAAAATAAATCATGTTACAATAGCAGAATCTCTGGTTTTCTCAAAACCAGAAAAAGGGGAAGAAAAACACTCCCAAGCAGGTCCAGAATGGCATCTTGCCTTTGGCACTGCAACTCTGCCCATAGCGGTTTTCGACCTCTGTACCTGTCCTATGCTTCTGCTTTTAAAGTTTTGGTAAATTGCTTCTCCTTCCACGACGGTTCGTTTCATCTTCCAGATTGCCTCGTTTCACCTTCACCGCATTTCGAATTTCTTTTGACTTTATGCTCGACATTGAGATGCTTGATCTTATCTTTGAACTGTAATGCCCCTGCAGCCTTTACACATGTACGCCATGTGTTTCGCACTTTTCTGCATGTTCTGTAATGGCCCCATGTAAATCGCGACAAAAAATAGCATGTAGCTTTGCTCCTTTACTTTCACCATGAAAACGTGACATGTCACGATATCGCGACATTTTTCTGCCAACAGCCTTGTCCGCCTTCATGCACAACGAAAATGAGACATGTCACAAAATCGTGACATTTTTATGCTATCGGGCCCTATGGGTGCAACCTATCGCGAAATCATGACGCTTTTCATCCTTGTACGCCTTCGACTGCAACCTGTCGTGAAATCACGATGCTTTTTTGTTTCTTTCACTCTAGCAGCTTTTTGTCGTGAAATCACGAAGCTTTTCTATTTTCGGCTGCTCTTGCTATATTTGGCCATGAAAACATGACATGTCGTGAAATCGTGACATATTTTCCTTTCGTACCACTTCGCTGCTTGGAGCCGCAAAAACGTGACCTGTCGCGATATCACGATGTTTTTCTGCTTCGTGCCCCTTTGTTGCTTCCTGTCGCGATATCGCGACGTTTTTTTGCTTTGTACCCCTTTGTTGCTTCCTGTCACGAAATCACGACGCTTTTAGTGCCTTGCCCTGTTTGATTAGTTTGACCACGATTTTGTGACATGTCGTGATTTCACGACAATTTTACATTCTGCCTTTCTCTCTCCTCTCTGGATCGCGACGGAGCAACATGTCGCGAAATCGCGACAATTTTTGATCAATACCTCTTCCTGCTTGCCTGGGCCGCGAAAGCTTGACATGTCGCGATATCGCGACGTTTTTTCATTTCAGGCCATGACGGAGCAACATGTCGCGATATCGTGACAACTTTTCTTTTTCGGTAGCGACGGAGCGACATGTCGCGATATCGCGACAACTTTTCTTTTTTGGCAGCGACAGAGCGACATGTCGCGATATCGCAACACTTTTTCATTTTTGGCCACGACGGAGCAACATGTCGTGATATCGTGACACTTTTTCATTTTCGGCCGCGACGGAGCAACATGTCGCGATATCACGACACTTTTTCATTTTTGTGCAATTTTGCCTTTTTCTTGATTTTTAGCATCTGGGTCACTGAGATATTCTTTGAAAGCATGCAAAAAGGTGGGTCCCCAATTTTGGGGTGTGTTGTGGATCAGCCACAATAGGACCTTTACTGTGGTTCTAAGGAGAGCCCACATAAAAGTACAAATAAAATGTATAACAAATTTTGAAACAAATTTAGCACCCATGAGCTTTATCACTTTTGGCCAAGTCAACAATGTTGGGAGGAAAGTCATCATACCAAATGGAGAGGTCTTCAATGGTGGTTCCCATGTTGGCAAGATAATAAACTACTTTATTGGACTCTTTGTAAGTGTGTTGTACCAAAAACTCCTCCCATTGTGAAATAATTCTACATATTTCCTTGATCATAACTCTAGTTTGCCATGATGGTTATTTTACATTTTTAATGTAGTTTATTATATTTAAGGCATCCCCTTCAATGATAATTTTATTGTCACAACCTTGAATAAGAGAAACACCTCTCCACAGGGCACGAGTTTCTACAAAATAATTTGTTTGAATCCCTAAGAACTCCGCAAAAGCCAAGATGATATGTCCCCTGTAGTCTCTAAGAACTCCCCCTGCACCTGATTTACTTGGATTCCATTTGGAAGCACCATAAAAGATGAATTTCAGTAATATTTTTATCACACAAAGCATTATTTTAATTGGAATCAAATTAAACAATTATATTTAAACTCTATGAGTTCTTTAATAAAACATGCATACATCCTACAAAATCATAGCAGCAAACCCTTTAGCACTATGACCATTTTTTAAAATAAAACTACATCAATGAATCTTTGAATAAAACATACATGCATATTATGAAATCGCAACAACATCTCTTTAGAACTATGTGCATTTTTTAAATAAAATTACAGCAACAAATATTTGAATAAAACATGCATATATCTTATGAAATCGTAACAACTATTTATTTATGAAAAATAAATGCATCAGCAAACCAATGCATGCAACAACATTTTTATGCTTTATTTCCAAGAGAAAATATAGTAGTTATTAAAACAATCAACAACCCCTTCTTTAATTTTTTTTCAAGGGAAAATTGCTACAGAGAAATAAAGACAAACACCTACCTCTTTTGCAGATTTTCAAAGGAAATAAATACAACATTCCTTTTTATTAGAAATTTTAAATGGAAATTTTCTATAGAAAAATAAGGATAAACAATAGCCAACCACCCTTATCTATGGTTCTTGATCTCATGTTTCTTCTATCCTTCTACTACACTCCTATTGCCTTGACCTTATACTCCTTTTTCCCTTCTTCAAATCGGCAAAACCAGCCATAAAAAGACCAAAGAACATGCAATAATAAATGTTGTATTTTTCCTTCATAAATGCATACATCATCAAAAAAGTAATGCATCCATTAATCTTAGGGTTACTTAATCATTTCCACTTCCACCACAATTTATTATTTTTCTTTTAATATTCATTTGCCCATGTTATTTTTATTTTATTTTTAAATACCTGTCATGCTAGTAAAATCCACATGTTTTTAATAGCATAAATGGACAATATGTTATAGAATATATTAAGCACAATCAAATACATCAATAATTTCACATTATTAATTTTCTAATGTTAATACATAAATATAACATTAACACAAATTATGATAATTGATAATTCCATATTATTAATTTTCTTTCTAATGTTAATGCACAAATATAAGGTTCGAGGTGTAGACTAATTGGTTCAACCAAATCCCCTAAGGAAGGTGAAGTTCTAAGGTTCAAATCTTGAGCCTCACCGGAACGCTTGTCCCTTTCCTGGTGCTTTCAACAACATAAAAGTTTTAAAATGATTGTGACATGGTGGTTTTAGGGGCGGACTACACAAAGAACTGTGGGGTGTATTTCGAGCTAGACAATGCAAAATATTGTGGTGGCCATAAAATACAGATAGCCTATGCAGATTTGTGGTGGCTACAGATTCCACCATGTAAATTAAAAAATGCACAAACATAACACTAACATAAAATATGATAATTATTTGCATCCTCAATTAATTTAATTAACTTCACAAGCTAATATTAATTAGTAGCCTTGAAATTATCACTTGGGTATTAATAAATAAATTAATACCTTTCTTACTGGATCCTTTGCCAGATTCATTTATTAGCATAAAAACATGCATGTAATCATCACATTAAAATAACACATTGAAAAAGCGTTATACCACAACTTGTTCTTAATTAGTAGGTTTCTTGATGACTACCCCATCATCACCCATCTATTAAGAACGACTTTCTTCCTTCAGCAGGTTTCTATGAAGTGGTATAATTTCATTCAAACATACATGTATGAAGATGCAACTACATGGGGGTATATCCTACCCTGGAGTTGTCATAGACTATTTAGTATGGCCATAATGTCCCTTTTTGTTTGGTCTCCCCTTCCTAGTGATTAGATTTTATCATTCCATCCATGAGAGCACTTGGTCTTGCAACTATACACACTATCAATAATACCAAATTCTAGTATATAATTAAAATATCAAATGGAAATAACCACAATACATCTAGAATTTAGCATTAAAAAATCATATATCAATACATAATCCACATTGATGATGAGTCCTTCCAAGGAAGATCATGATAATACAAAGGACTCTTTGGAAGGTGTGGAAAGGTATTGTTTTAAGTAAAATATAAGAGAAAAAATCTCATTTTCATTTTATATTTTAATATGCATTTCTACTTGTCTATGTTTTATGCCAAAGCAATTTCATAAAAGGTGATTAATATTTGTATAAAAATATTAATGTTTAGGGATCCTTTCTTGGTTATATTAAAAGATAAATTTTAGATTTGGGTTTTTCTAATAATTTAATCCATACACAAATTATATTTATTTTCTATATTTTCTTTCACAAATTTTAGATTTGGGTTTTTCTAATAATCTTATCGATACACAAATTATATTTATTCTCACATTTGAAATGCTAGTTGGTTGTACCATACTCAATGTTTGGAGAATAGTTGATGTTTATTAGAAAAAACTATCATTTTCAATTATTCTGATGATGGAACCATGGTATCTTTATATAGAAATAACTATTGTTTTTATAATATTTGTTGTAATTCTTACTACAATTGAATATTTAAAAGAAAATATTAAATTATAGTTCCACTTGTATTTTAGTTCACATTGAGAACAAAAGCAAAATTGCAGTTATTTTATTCATAGAAAGAGGGTTTAACAAAAAAAAATTGATAATAAAACTACCCTTATAAAGATAGGATATAATACAAAGGAGCATAAATTTTTTATTAATAAAGTACATAGGATAGAAGGTAAAAGTAATGGGTTTATTAATATTAAAAAATCTTTTAAGAGTTGATATTAACAATATAAGACATATATACAAATGAAAATTAAGCGTATTCAAGAGTACCCTACAAATAAACATGATATACCATAGTCTTATTGTGTTGACCCACCATGGATTTGCACTCTTAATTAAAGTCATAAGCATCTTGTAATTCAAGTAAACAATACTTCTTTTACCATAATAACCTGATTTTACAACATAAAAACCAATAATTTTATGCTATTGATTCCAAAAATATAATTTTTATGATTCAATCTACACTTACAAAATATATATATATATTAGAAGGATGGATTTTTTTTATGTTTTGACATATGATTTGTTAGTGTTATTAATATATTATTAATTTTGAAATAAAAAGAGTTCTTAAGATTTTTTATTTTATTTTTGAATGACTAAATAATAAATATGTACCCCAAAATAATCAACTACTCTAGTAAGGTTAGAATTTCGTAAAATTTACATTTTAATCTTACAAAAATCTTGAACCAAGCATACATCTTTTATACTATATTTTTTAGGAGTACATAAATTAATATCCAATGTAGGCATAGCAATCATAAAATTTGTTTCCTAAAAAAAAATTAATGATAAGATATATATATATATATATATATATATATAATCAATTCCTTTCTAGGTTGTGGGGAGGGCGAGCTTCTTTAATCAAAATATTCCTCTTAACTGGGCATCTATAGGGTACGCATTTGTCACAACCTATACTTTCCATTTAAAGGGTGACCATTTAATCTTCTGTAATCGATTCCAAATAAATAGTGTCGGGCCGTTGGATTCTATTCAGTCTAGTTCTTCAATAGGGGATTGTTAGTTGGGGGTTGGTGCGGGATTGATTATTGAATGATACACTATATATATATATGTATGTATGTATGTATATATGTATGTGTGTATGTATGTATGTATGTATGTTTGTTAATATACATGTAAAATATGTAATATAACCATTTGTATCAATAAAATTGAATATTTCTTTATTTCCATTAATCAACTTCTGATATTTGATGTAACAAGTTTTTTCCCTTGGCATCATCATTTTTTATATAAGTATATGATTGGGGAGACAAAGTATACATTGTAAGATATATAGTATATTGAAACTAGACATGTGTTGTTGTTATTTAAACTTTAGCATAAATACAATATTAAAATAAATTATAAACAAGTAAAGACTATGATAGAACATGAAACTAAAACCTTGCAATTTTATGATAACTTTATTATGGAATAAATAACAACTTTAGATTTAAAATCTAGATAGACCTATGTTTCTATTAGACGTCTATCAAAACAATATGGATTGGTGTTAATAAATTTATTTCATGGGCCAATTATAGATATATCAAGGAATACAATATTATTTACAAACATTGGATCTAATAATATAAATGTACATTCGTTTGGACTAAACATGATCCTCATATAGAAAGTTTTACATATACTCATCTCTTAAAAAAATATTAATCACAACTATGGAAAATTAAATCGTGACCATGTTAATAGGGTGGAAAGACATTTTGATAATATATTCATCCTATGTGGAATATTTTATAATAAGTTAAATTTTATTATTGATAGGTTTTAATTTTGTTGAATTTTTCTCAATCTTGTAATATTTGACTTGATAACAACTTTAACTTGATCCATTGAAAATCTACCCAAATTTTTGAATTATAATTTTTATAAAAGGAGCTATAGAATAAGGACCAAAAAGATAAATATATTATGAATTTGGCTCTTCATGTGGTGCTTATGTCACAAATATAGAAATAAAGAAAAACTAATGAAGACATCAGCATGGATTTTGTTCTTGACCTACCAAGGACACAAAGGGGTAATGAATCCATATTTGTGGTGGTTGAAAGGTTTTAAAATATGTTACATTTCATTCCATGCCAAAAAACTAATTATGTAGTTCATGTTACAAGGTTGTTTTTCAAATAAGTGGTATGACTACATGGTCTACCAAAGAGTATCTTTTTAGACAGGGATACCAAGTTTGTTGGGTATTTCTAGAGGACTTTATGGAAGAAGTTGAATATATATTTGAAATTCAAATTTTCATACCACCCACAGACTGATGGGCAAAAAGAGGTGGTGAATAGGAGTTTGGATAACCTGCTAAGACATTTAGTAGGGGATAAGCCTAGCGGATGGGATTTGGTTTTACTATAGGCAAAATTTTCTTACAATATTTTTTTCAACATAAGTACTAATAAATACCCATTCCATATTGTATATGGTAGAAGTACAAGGAATGCTTCTGAGTTGAGGAATATGGAAAAATAGGAAAAGAGCAATTTTGAGGTTGAGGACTTTACAGAGCACCTGAAGAGCTTGCATGAAGAAGTAAAGAATCATACTAGTAAGATGAACACTCGATACAAGATAAGAGCAGACTAGAAGTGATGGTATAAGGAATTCCAAGTGGAAGATGAAGTTATGGTCCACTTGAGAAAAGAAAGGTTCCTTGCTAAAACTTATAACAATATGAAAATGAAGAAGTTTGGAACATGCATGATCATAAAGAAATAGGATTAAGGCAATGCATATGAAGTAGAATTGCCAAATGGGCTTAAAATTTCACGTGTGTTCAATATTTATGATTTGGAAGAGTATCATGAAGGAGATAATGATGGTGGACCAGTAGCAGAATTATGGAATATTCTAGCATCTACTTTAGAGAAGGAAGAGATAGAAGAAATCCTGGATACCCGCGTCGACAAAAATACCAAAATTTGGTAATTTGAAGAATATCTGGTTAAGTAGAATGGTATAGCTATTGGATATTCATATTGGCTATCGAAGATAGAGGTTGACCACCTTTGTTTTCCTGTAGCACTAGATGAATAAAGTTCACTTCTCAATTTACCCTAGGTTTCATATGTAGAAGAATCCAACGATGTGAGAATGATCTTGCATCACCCAAATTTGTAATTGTTTTATTTTATTCTAAAGTTTGTTTAATTATTTAGAGAATGGATAAATAGACACAACACCAAAATAATCATCCCAATATCCTGAGTGATTTTGGAGATATGTAAATTTTAAGGTCTTCTACCCTACCAAAACTAGTGAAAATCCTGCTATTAAAACTTGAAGGTCAATTTTGAAGGTCCTAGAGGCCTCGTAAAGGGCTTAAAAATGGTGGTAATATTCTTTAAAATTAGCAAGCCACAAATGCCTTCGAGTGATTTCCAAAAACATGCTCCAATAGTCGTTTCGAGCAACGAGTGAGGAGTTATGACCTTTGGAAATTTGTCCCCCAAATTCAAATTTCAAATACATTGTTTTGGGCGAAAAAAAATAAAATAGGGTATTTTAGGGGGAATTTTGAATTTTAAGTGGGTCTCTGTAAGCTCTATTTTAAAAATAGTAATACAAGAAAAACTTTGGCTTATTTTGCATTTTCTCTACTTTCTATAGTTGGTTTGTGTTTTTTTTATGCTGATCTACTTTAGTACAAAGGTAATTAAAAACCCTTTAGCATTTCTTGAGATTCAAAAAAGGTATCTATGAATTGGCCCAAACCAATCCAACACATCACCTATCCAAAAAACATGTGCTCTAGTTGGCAATGATCCAAAATAAGCACTAAGCTACAAATAAAGTTGACAACCCTACCACCCTTTTTGCTATCTCTCATGTAGATCTGATACTAGTAATATGGAAATTAAAGTGAAACTAGATTATCAATTATGCATAACGCTCTTATAGTACAATATATGTAATCAAACGATTTTATATTTTGAGGTATATCGCAATGGGATATAGCAATGACAAGATGCAGAATGTGAAAGAAATTAAACTCATGAGATTTCAAAAATATGCTATAAATAGAAATGACATAAATGAATACAATATTGCTATGGAGGAAAATTGACACTCTAATAAATATGCTACATAACCATAACGTGCTCCATCACTAAAGGAGTCACCCATTACTCCTACTACTACCAACTGACTTGTTTATCAAACTCTTACAATGAGGGTGTCACACCCCACCTTGGAAGAACTCTCTTAAAATATTATTTATGTATTGATAGTTGGTTTAAATACTTTATATGTATGCAATATGATTATTTTTTTTGAGGAAATGATGCTATGTTGCATTACTTGACTGTAGGAGTAGGTACTCTCATAGGTGGATATTGACCATCAGAGATGAGAAGGAAACTGATGATAATGATAACTTAACTAGGTAAGTGCTCATTTTCACATACTTACTAGTATCCTTCATGATGGACAGTGATAGCTAAAAGCATCTTAAAATACCCACTAACTTAAAGGAAAAATAGTGATGAGGAATATTGAGCATGCATCAATTGCTTGTGTTTATCATATGTTTATTATATGTATGATTACACATTCAGTTTGAAATAAATTAGTAGCCTCAAATATTACCCTTGGAAAATTCGAATTAAGTGATTATGCTAAGTTTACATCCTACCAAATTAATTTAGAGAGATTTGAAATGCATTTGAAAAGTTTTATAATGTTTTGTAGACTTTATTGTGATTTTGTAAAATATTGAATGGAACAATTATTAATTTATAAAAAAAGATATATTTTTTTGAATATGGTTATTTAACCTAAATTACATTCAGTTTAGAAAGAAATTAGGTATATTTGTTTGTTATAGAACTTGTTCAATTTTTATTGGACCAAAATAAAAAAGAATATTTTCTTATATTGAGGGATTATCCTTCCCTTCACTTGGTTGCTTCATTATGGATAAAATTGTAGAAGAGATTTTCTCTCTTATCTCTAATAGTTTTAGCTTTGTATTATCCATATGCCTAATACTAGTAACTTTGTAGTTACCCTTGGAAAATGGGACAAAAGACAAACAAGATACCCTTATATTATCTCCATGGATATCCTTCCCATTAAATATTAGCCTGCACATGAGGAAAGGGGAGAACAAATTAATAAAATATTGAGAAGGCATATTTCTTGTCAGAAAGATCATTAAATTATGAGAAGTAGAATGGAAATGGGGAAGCTAGAGATAAGGAGGAAGGAAATAAATCAAGGAGTTCTCACAAGCAAAATATTCAAAACTCTATAGAAGCTCCAGGTGGGAGCTTTCCACTCTTGATTTGTTTATGATTGCTTTATTAGATAGTGTATAATTGATTTGGTCTCTTTTTAATGCTTGGGATAAAATATAACTAAGACATTTTTTTGTTGAAGACCTATGTTAGCGTAGTAAAGTATTATATAATTGGTTGTAGTATTGGATTTTGTGCTTACTTTTGGCACCTAGTAAAGACGAGAGATCCAAAATTGTCTTCCTGTTATACACCTGCGGTTTGGGTTTTTTATCTCTGGGACCAAACCAAATGCTATCATTGTTAAATATTTATTATTTGTATATAAAAATACTATATTCTAGCCATAATTAATCAAAGTGTGATTACACCTTAGGCTTACATTATTATCTTAAGAATTTTTTTATGTAAAACCATGACCTCTATGTCTAGGATTTCGATCTACCAATTCAGGGGAACATTCAGGTTATTGAATTATGTTAGTTGTATGTTCTAATTTTGAACTAGATGTGGTATTTACCATGTAAATTTACTTTTATCACACTCTATCCACCTGTGTTCATCCTTGCTAAAACAAATGACTTCGCAGTCGTCTTTTGGGTTACATTGGTATTGTGATTCCGCTGAATAATATCCAAATTTGATACCTTTATAAGTGCATTTATAGTTGGACTTTATTTTTGGTTCTAAAGAATTATTTCCCCCCATTGTTATTAATACTTAAATAGAATCATTTTCATCTCGACTATACCAACCTTCAGCAAGAAACCATTATTTGACTTATTGTATTGTTAAACACTGTTTCACCTCATAAACTATGACTACTTTTAACATGGAGCTGGGAGTCTCAATGCAATTTTATATACCTCACTGACTACATAATATATTTCTGATTTTCATATGTCATATTTCAAAGAACTTTGTTATTCAAGCTTACGTGACCTTCTCAACCTTCAAGCTGGTATAGTAGACAAAGTTGAGTAAATTGGATATTCAATATTTCTTAAAAGTATTTGATAGTGTAGTAATCCTTTAATCATAACTAAGGGATTAATTAAGTAGCAAATAAACTATAGTTTTATGAATAATTTTTAGCTGACAGGTGACATATATAAACTTCATTTTCGTTGATAAAGTGGGTTTTTCTTTCTCTGATGTGGATAAATATCCCACATGAATTATGTGTAAGATTTATTAAGTTTGATATTGATACAAGACCTAGTAATATGATAGCCAATGCTCTTGTATTAGCTCCTTAATCCTACTCCTATCACCCTTAGTTGACTGCCTTGTGTATCTCAATTTTTACGTTGACTTAATAGTTGATTTGACTATAAAATTGAGAGCCAATATTTACCTTTGACGGTATCACTCGAATCCTAACATGTACGGGCTACTCTTACATGTGAATTTAGTTTGTTACATGTTGAAAAACTCATTTGGTTTGACATGTTAAGTTAGTTTGCAACGTATCAAAATGGGTATGGGCTACTCTGACATGTGAAGTTAGGTTGTGATGTGTCGAAAACCTCATTTGATTTGACATGTTAAATTAGGTTGTGATGTATTAAAATCTCCTTTTGGGTTAATATTTGTATGAGTTTTAAATAGTCTTAAAAGGATTTAATAGTTAAAATAGGATCTTCAAAAGCAATGGATATTAGAATTGGTAGGTAATAGACATGCTTATTGCTATAGATTTTGTATGTAACAAACTTGCCTATTACCATAAGGTATATAGGAGTATTGGATGTTGTATGTTTTATCATATGAAATTTAGGTCTAATTGATTTAAGAAATATAGGAAATAGATGATGAATTTTTAAAATATAATGGGAATGATTAGTTTCCTAATTTACTATAAATCTATAATAGTTTTTCATAATTGTATTAAAATTGAATGATTTTGTAAAGTATGGAATCAAATTTTATTGGGTAATTTGAATAAATATTTGAAATCAATTAGATAGATAAATTGAATGAACATTTGAAATTATATATTTTGTATGTAAATTTCTATGTTTAATGAGTAGGAGTAGATCATAATCTATCTTATGTTTTATGTTGAATATTATAAATGATCTTAGTCAATTAGAAGAATGGAAAGTAAATCTTCTAGTTTTGGAAGGATGGATTGGTGTCCATTCTTGGAGGAGGTATGGGACTCTTCCATGGATTTGTGTTAACTGAAATGAATTACATTTATGATAGATGGAATTAAGAGAATAAATCTTGTGGTAAAAAGTATTATTGATAGGATGAATGTGGGAATTCATGCCTAGAGATACCTATGGGATTAAATTGTAAAATGCATTATGATGAATGCTTGATGCATGGTTGCAAGTAAATTGAGATAAGCATGTGTTGCTTGAATTGCATTTTGTACATGTGCATCACGAGTTGTCTTGATCCCTTCACCATCATCTCTCATGCAATGAAGAATCAAGGAACTAGAGAAGACCCAAACATTACTATTGAAGATTATCATGTTATTTGTAAATTTAAGGCTTACTTTGGGAAAGCTTATTGTAATGTAAATAGTTGGAACAAGTATTGATTACTCAACAATGATTTTGTAATATTTGATGTATATATTTGTGGAAGCTCAAGTGTAGTACAAAAGAGGACTTAATAATGTAGTCTTTACCTCATAATTCAATTGGTGATATATGTCATACTATTGAAATTGATTTTTATTGGATAAATAGAAGTTATTTTTGGTTATTACATCTTATGAATTGTAGTGATTATAGATGATGAATGGATTTAAAGTATATGTTTCTTATCTTTTATTAGCTTAATTAGTGTAGAAGAAACCTTGTTAATGCTCTTCATAAGAATAATATATGACAAATTGATGTGTGTACTAATAGAATGAGAGGATTAATAACGAATCAAATAGACGATACATTTTGGAAAGACTATGAACAATAATAAACCTCATAAACCTTATAAATGAGAGGGGAAGATAATTGTGCTTAAGATGGTTATTCCAAGGCCTATGTAAGTTTATCATGTGGAGTGATAATTATCTTAGTTACCTCATCGTGGAGATGAGGGTAGTAACTAAGTATTTAAGATTTGATGATCCACCATGGAGGTGGGATATCTAATCTTCAATGCATTCGCTTATATACTAGTCTTCATGGATAGTATGGAGAAGGGTGATTTCCCTATGTGTGGGATAAACTCCTAACACTATGGTATAGCCATTGAAACATTCTCATACCATGGTGGCGGTATGATGGTTTTGTAGAAGTAGGTTGCTTCTACTCAAGAGTAACTATGATCAAGTCACAATATCTCTCAATATTTTGATACCTTGGTAACTTACAATTCATTTGGAATATCAGTTTCTTAGATCATAATTATGTCCTTCACTCTTTGAAAGATACACAAACAAAAATATATATATGTTAGTTGGTTGAGTAGTAACAATTAGGGTTGTTACAGTTGGTATCAGAGCGTAGTTCGTAGGGTAAACTACTTATATGAGAAAAAACTCAAAAATATAAGTTCCATAACTCTAAACAAATACATACTTAGTAAGGACAAGGTTAGTACTTGAGACTACTGGTGTTCAAGTTCCTTTCTTCCACAAATAGATCCACTATCAGTTGAAATTGGAAAATTTAAGCGAACCCTCCACATCTCATGGGTCTTAAGTGATGTACCTTAGACTCTTTTGGGAATTTACTTGGCATCTATGTCTTTTGACTTGCTTTTTCCTTATTTTTAAGTTTGTATAAATAACAACAAGAGTTGATGGAACAAACTATGGAGTGAACCTAGGAATAGTTGACTAGATGTACCACTTTGGGAATTTTATATTTAAGAAATCTATGATTAGGTCACATAGTAAATAATAGTAATCTAGAATTTCAACTTGGGAAAAGATTGAAATTTGACACAACTCTTTATTCTAGGAGAAACATGGCATCAAATTTGAGAAGTAAAAAGAAGGGAACTTTCCAAAAAACTAGACTAGATAGTACTAAGACTAGATAGATAGGAGAGAGTTTAGAGAACTCTAGTAAAGATATGGAAAATCTTATTATTGTTGTCTCCATGATGCAAGGATAGATAAACCAAATCTTGTAGACTATTAGCTCTCAGCACAACAATCCTGAGGTGGGGAGTCTAGAAGTTGGGAATCCTATAAATATTGTGAATGGAAACCTTGAGAACCCAGAGGTTAGGGAACCTATAGTTGAAACTATAGTTGAACCAGATATAGTTGATCGAGAAGGTATGGCCTGCATTGAGGCAAAAATGGGTAAGGATATAAAAATATTAAGGTGTCTAAATTCACTGGAAAGGGAGGTGGAGATGCAGCTGAGGCTTGGCTAGATGAATTAGAAACTTATTTCTCCTTGAGGAATTATTCCTCTGGGACCAAAACCACATGGGCTACCATTCATCTAGGAGATACAGGATGAACATGGTGGAATACATACAAAACTGGACATAATATCAAAGCAATTCATCTGAAATGGGAAACTTTTGTGGATGCTTTCAAGAAAATATTTCTCACTAAGCAATTCTACTTAAACAAATATAAGGAATTTTCTATGCTTCAACAAGGAACGAAGTCTGTGGAAGAATATTTTGAACAATTTGTGAGATTGCTCAAATATGTACCATCATATGATCATGATGATGAGATGAAGATACACAAGTTTATCCTAGGAACTAAGCCTCAGATAAGAAATGTAATAAGTGTGCACAATACCAAAACCATACAGGAAGCATATGATCTGGCTCGATGAACAAAGTCCACCCTACCACCCACAAGGATCAATAACAATTCCACAAATTGGTCTGACAAGGGATGATAATTTTAGAAGAAAAGGAAGTGGGAACTCGAACAGGGTCAAAAAAACAAAGGGAATCCAAGGTTCGAAAAGGAGGAACAATGGGGGTAAAAAGAACTTCAAGAAGGGATTCCAACAAAGGAACAACAACCATAACCACTTCGACAACAATAAAAACTTCCAACCACCAAAATAACCAGTACCTTTACAAGTAGTTGATACAGGGAAACAGGTTCAAGAAGGAGATTCGACTCAAAAAATTAGGTGCTTCAATTGTGGAGGTCCACATTTTATAGCTAAATGTCCACTTCGTGCAGGACCAAGCACTAGTACAGTCGGGCCTAACCATAAGATATATGCAACAACAACAAAATAAAACTTGGAGGGATAGGCTACACCTTTACTCCTGAATGGTAAACTCTTTGGTAAAGAAGTTAAAATTTTGATTGATAGTGGGGCTACTGATAGTTTCATTTCTAGTAACTTAGTCAGGGATATGCTAGAAAATCTAGGATCTTTGGCACAAGGGTGGAAAGTTGAGTATGGGTCTAGGTAGACTTATTATGTTGACCAATGTTTTCCCCCAACTAAAATCACTCTACCCAATGGATTTACCATGTGGCATCTATATGTAGCACCATTACATGCTTTTGACATCATCTTGGGAATGGATTGGTTAAGGGCCCATAAAGCCTTGATTAATTTCCAAGAAAGGTGGATTGAGTTTACCAATGAAGATAAGGAAAGGTTGAGGATGTATAGTGAAGTAAGGGCTTTTCAACCACTGTTAATATCAACAATGCAATTAAAGAAAACCATCAAAAAAGGAGGATTAGTTTATGTGGTTAAACTCAAGGAAAATGAGAAAGTCTCAAATGAAGAAGTAATTAAAGATTACCCAATCTTGCAAGAGTTTAAGGATGTTTTCCTTGATGAACTACTTGGATTTCCACCAAGACGTGAATTTGATTTCACTATAGAGCTAATGCCAGGCATTGAGCCCATTCATAGAGCTCCCTATAGGATGAACCCTAATGAAATGCAGGAGTTGAAGGTACAACTTCAAGAGTTGCTTGATAAAGGGTTAATTAAACCGAGTGTGTCACCTTGGGGAGCACTTGTTTTGTTTGTTAAGAAGAAAGATGGCTCATTAGGGTTGTGCATAGATTTAGAATGTTGAATAAGGCAACCATTAATAATATATACCCCTTGACAAGGATAGAGGATTTGTTTGATAAATTAAAGGGTGCCACTATTTTCTCAAATATTGATCTAAAGTCATGATACCATCAATTGAGAATTCGAGATGAGGATACTCATAAGACTGCATTCAAGACTAGGTATGGATATTATGAATTCACAGTCTTATCTTTTGGGATAACCAATGCACCAACAACTTTTATGAATTTAATGAAAAATATGTTCAAAGAACAACTAGATTGGTTTGTCCTAATATTTTTAGATGATATTTTGATTTATTATCGCAATAGAGATGAACATGATAGACACTTGAGAATCATGCTAGAGTTGAGGAAGAATAAACTCTATGGAAATGTATCTAAGTGTGAATTCTATATCCCACAAGTGCATTACTTGGGACATATTATATCTGCAAATGGAATTGTAGTAGATCCAAAGAAGATTGAAGCCATTTTGAATTGGCCACCCCCTACAAATGTGATTGAAGTAAGGAGTTTTATGGGTCTATCAGGTTACTATAGGTGATTTGTGAAGGATTATTCCAAGATTGCTTATCCAGTAACTAATCTATATAAGAAAGGAAAGGAGTTTAAATGGATAGAAAAATGTGAAGTTGCATTTAATTTGCTTAAATAAAAGCTTACTTCAGCTCCTATACTAAAAATTTTGGATCCCTTAGGGAATTTTTTTGTTTGTACTGATGCCTCTTTGGAAGGATTGGGAGGAGTTCTATCTCAAGATAAATATGTTGTAGCATATGAGTCTAGAAAACTCAAGAAACATGAAGTTAATTATGCTACTCATGATTTGGAACTTGTTGTGGTTGTTCATGCTTTAAAAATTTGGTGACATTACCTTGTGGGTAGACCATTTGAATTAAGAACCGACCATCAGAGTCTGAAGTATATTTTTACTCAACCTTTGCTAAATGCTAGATAGAGAAGATGGATCGAATTCTTAGCATAATATGACTTTGGTATTGAATATATCAAAGGTAAAGAGAATAAAGTCATTGATGCCCTAAGTAGAAGAAAACATATAGTCACTTTGACTCGTAGTCATGTAGACTTGATGGGTCAAGTCAGGAAAATGCAATACCAGGATCAGGAATGTAGTGAGATTCGGGCTAAAATAGAACAAAACCTTAATGAAAATCAGAATTATAGCATTAAATATGGACTTTTATGCTTTAAGGATCAGGTGGTTATACCTAAAATTGGCAATTTGAGGAGATTAATTATGCGTGAGGCACATAATTCTCCCTATTCCGCTCATCCTGGAGGGGCCAAGATGAGGGAAAATATGAGAAAGACCTTTTACTGGTCTGGTATGAAGAAGGACATTACAGATTTTGTTGCACGATGTTTGGAATGTCAGAAGGTAAAGGTTGAGCATAAACACCCAACAGGAAAATTGTATCCCCATGATATACCCATACAAAAGTGGTAGGTTATATCGATGGATTTTATAGTGGGGTTACCTAAGACTAAGTACCAACATGATGCAATTTTTGTTGTAGTAGACAAATTGACCAAGGTTGCACACTTCATACCAAGGAGTACTAAGGATGATATTGTAGTAATTGCCAATAGATTTTCCAAGGAAATTTTTAGGTTACATGGATTTCCTGAAATGATTATCTCTGATAGGGATTCTAGGTTTACATCTGAGTTCTGGTGGGCTCTCCATCATGCAGTTGGCACAAATCTGAACATAAGTTCTGCATACCATCCAAAAATGGATGGACAGATGAAAAGGGTTAATCAAGTCTTGGAAGATATGTTGCGCATGTATTGCATGGACCAGAAGTCTCAATGGGAAGACTACTTGTATCTGGTTGAGTTTTCTTATAATAATAGTTATCATTCTTCCTTGAAGATGGCCCCTTTTGAAGCCTTGTATGGTAGAAGATGCAAAACTCTATTATCTTGGGATAATCTAGAGGATCGAGTTGTCATTGGACTAAAAATAGTCAGAGAAATGGAAGAGCAACTAAGACTAATCCGATAAAGGCTTAAGGAAGCCATGGATAGATAGAAAAGCTATGTTGATTTAAAAAGGATGCCTAGGGAATTCTCTGTGGGTGACAGAGTGTTTCTAAGGGTAAAACCTATGAAAAGTGCCATCAAGTCAACTAAACTAGATCCTAGATTTGTTGGGCCATTTGAGATTATGGAGAAAATAAGTCTAGTAGCTTACAGACTTGACTTACCACCTAACCTATCAAAGATCCATAACTCTTTTCATGTATCCCTACTTAGAAGATATATTGTTGATCCTGACCATGTGTTAGATGTTTCTAAATTGTAGATAATAGATCCAAGTAAAACCTATGAAGATCTTGGAATTTCATTCCAAGATGATGAGGAAATAAAATATTAATCAATGCAAGGTCTAGTGGGACTAGTATTCTGATAGGAATGCCACTTGGGAAAAAGTGGAAGACATGAAAAAATATTTTCCTTATTTATTTGATGATATTATGTAATAATACAGGTTGAACAATGTACCACTTATGGAAAGTGGAGACTATGCAAACCTATGTTTTATTTGCTTTTATGTAATATTGCAGGGAAAACACAAGGGACTGTGTTTAATCCAAGAGGGGGAGTATGTCACACCCCACCTTGGAAGAACTCTCTTAAAATATTGCTTATGTATTGATAGTTGGTTTCAATACTTGATATGTATGCAATATGATTGTTTCTTTTGAGGAAAATGATGTTGCGTTGCATTACTTGACTGTAGGAGTAGGTACTCTCGTAGGTGGAGATTGACCACCAGAGATGAGAAGGGAAATGATGATAATGACAACTCAACCAGGTAAGTGCTCATGTTCACATCATTACTAGTCTCCTTCATGATGGGTGGTGATAACTAAGATCATCTTAAAATACCCGCTCACTTAAAGGAAAAATGGTGATGAGGAATATTGAGCATGCATCGATTGCTTGTGTTTGCCATATGTTTGTTATATGTATGATTACACATCTAGTTTGAAAGAAATTAGCACCCTTGAATCTTACCTTGGAAAATTCACATTAAGTGATTATGTTGAGTTTGCATCTTACCAAATTACTTTAGAGATATTTGGAATGCATTTGAAAAGTTTCATAAAGTTTTGTAGACTTTATTGTGATTTTGTGAAATATTGAATGGAACAATTCTTAATTTACAAAAAGAGATCTATTTTTTTGAATATGGTTATTTAACCTAAATTACATTCAGTTTAGAAAGAAATTAGGTATATTTGTTTGTTATAGAACTTGTCCAATTTTGATTGGACCAAAATAAAAAGAATATTTTCTTATATTAAGGGATTATCCTTTCCTCCACATGGTTGCTTCATGATGGCTAAAATTGTAGGAGAGATTTTCTCTCTTATCTCTAATAGTCTCAATTTTGTATTATCCATATGCCTAATAGTAGTAACTTTGTAGTTGCCCTAGGGATGGGGGACACAAGACAAACAAGCTACCCTTATCTTATCTCTATGGATATCCTTCCCATTATAATATTAGCTTGCACATGGGGAAGGGGGAGAAAAAATTAATAAAATATTGAGAAGGCATATTTCTTGTCATAAAGGAAGATCATTAAATTGGGAGAGGTGGACTGAAAATGGGGGAGGCTAGAGAGAAATAGGAAGGCAAGAAATCAATGAGGTATCACAATCAAGGAGGTATCACAAGCAAAAGGTTCAAAACTCTGCATGAGCTCCAATTGGGAGCTTTCTACTCTTGATTTGTTTATGATTGCTTTATTAGATACTGTATAATTGATTTGGTCTCTATTCATTGCTTGGGTTAAAATATAACAAAGACATTTGTTTTGTTGAAGACCTATGTTAGCATAGTGAAGTATTATAAAATGGGTTTTAGTATTGGATTTTGTACTTACTTTTAACACCTTGTAAATATGAGATATTCAAAAAATGCCTTCCTATTATACACCTATGGTTTGGAATTTTTCTCTCCGTGACCTAAACAAATTCTATCCTCATTAAATATTTATGATTTGTATATGAAAATACTATATTCTAGCCATAATTAGTCAAAGTGTGATTACACCTTAGGCTTACATTATTATCCTAAGGATTTTCAATGTAAATCCACAACCTCTGCATCTAGGATTTTGATCTACGAGTTTAGGGGAACATTTGGGTTATTGAATTATGTTAGTCATATGTACTAATGTCATACTAGATGTTGTAGTTACCTTGGAAATTTACTATTATCACACTCTAGCCACCTATGTTCATCCTTGCTGAAACAAATGACTTCCGCAGTCATATTTTGGGTTACATTAGTACTATGATTTCATCGAATAATATTTGAATTTGATACCTTTATAAGTGCATTGACAGTTGGAACTTATTTCTATTACTGAAGAATTATTTTTCCTCCATTGTTACTATAAACTCAATAGAATCATTGTCATATTAACTATACCAACCTTCAACAAGAAACCACTATTTGACTTATGGTATTGTTAAGCATTGTTTCACCTGATAAACTACGATTGATTTAAACCATTAAGTTGGGATTCTCAATACAATTTTATAGACCTTATTGATTACTTGTACATATCCATTTGAGTTTCATTTTCCATCCTTTGAAGAAATTTTATGTTCAACCTTATGCGACCTTCTCAACCTTCAAGCCATTATAGTAGACGAAGCTGAGTAAATTGGATATTCAATCTTTATGAAAAGAATTTTATAGCATAGCAATCATTTAATAATACATGAGGGATTAATTAATCAGTAAATGAACCATAGTTTGATAAATAATTATTAGCTCCATTAACATGTGACATATATAAACTTCATTTTCGTTGATAAAGTGGTTTTTTCCTTCTCTGATATCGATAAATATCCCACACAAATGGTGTGTAAGATTTATTATGTTTTATATTGATACAAGCCCTAGTAATATGATAGACAATTCTCTTGGCTTGGCTTTTTAATCATACTTCTATTGCCCTTAGCTAACTTCCTTTTTTATCTCAATATTTGCACTGACTTAATGATTGATTTGACTATAAAATTGAGAACCGATATTTACCTTTGATGGTATCACTCGACTCCTAGCATGTACGGGCTACTATGACATGTGAATTTAGGTTGTGACATGTTAAGTTGGGTTGTGATGTATCAAAAGGGATATGGACTACTATGACATGTGAAGTTAGGTTGTGATGTGTTGAAAACCTCATTTGATTTAATATGTTAAGTTAGGTTGTGATGTATTAAAACCCCCTTTGGTTTAATATTCATATGAGTTTGAAATAATCTTAAATAGCTTTAACAATGAAAATAGGATCTTCTAAAGGAATTAATGTTAGAATTGGTAGGTAGTAGACATTCTTATTGCTATAGATTTTGTATGTAAAAAACTTGCCTATTACCATAAGGTATATTGGATGTTGTATATTTTATCATATGAATTTTAGGTCTAATTGATTTAAGAAATCTAGGAAATAGATGATGAATTTTAAAATATAATGGGAATGATTTAGTTTCCTTTTTTACTATAAATATGTAATAGTTTTTCATAATTATAGTAAAATTGAATGATTCTGTAAAATATGGAAATCAATTTTATTGGGTACTTTGAATAAAGATTTAAAATCAATTAGATAGATAAATTGAATAAATATTTGAAATTTATAGATTTTGTATGTAAATTTTTATGTTTAATGAGTAGGAGTAGATAGTAAATCTCACTTATGTTTTATGTTAAATATTGAAAATGAACTTAATAAATTAGAAGAATTGAAAGTAAATCTTCTAGTTTTGGAAGAATGGATTGGTGTCCATTCTTGGAGGAGGTATGGGACCTATCCATGGATTTGTGTTAGTTGAAATGAAATTACATTTATGATAGATGGAATTAAGAGAAAATTTATTATGGTAAAATGTATTATTGATAGGTTGAATGTGGAAATTCATACCTATAGATACCTATGGGATTGAATTATAAAATGCATTATGATGAATGCTTGATGCATGGTTGCAAGTAAATTAAGTATGTGTTGATTGAGTTGCATTTTGTACATTTGCATCCCGAGTTATCCTGATACCTTCACCATCATCTCTCATGCAATGAAGAATCAAGGAACTAGAGAACACCCGAACATTACTATTAAGGAATATCATGATATTTGTAAATTTAAGGCTCATATTGTGAAAGCCCATTGTAATGTAAATAGTTGGAATGAGTTTCAAGTACTCATTAATGATTTTATAAAATATGATGTATATATTATAGAAGCTCAAGTGTATTAGAAAATAAGACTTAGTGATGTAGAAGTACCTCATAATTCAATTGGTGATACATGTCTTACTATTGGAATTGATCTAAATTGGATAAATAGAATTTATTTATGGTTCTCGCATCTTATGAGTTGTAGTGACTATAGATGTTGAATGGATGTAAAGTACATACTATCTCTCTTTAAAAAATTTTAATTAGTGTAGAAGAAATCTTGATAATTCTCTTTATAGGAATGGTATATGAAAAATTGATGTATGTACTAATAGAATTAGAGAAACAATAACAAATCAGATAGACAATACATTTTGGAAAAAGACTATGAACAATTGAAAAACCTCATAAACCTTATAAATGAGAGGGGAAGGTAATTATGCTTAATATGGTTATCCCAAGGCTTGTGTAAGTATATCACATAGAGTGATAATAATCTTAGTTACCTCATCATGGAGATGAGGGTAGTAACTAAGAATTTAAGATTTTATGATCCGCCATGGAGAAGGGATATCTAATATTCAAGGTATTCACCTATATGCTAGTATTTATGGACAGTATGGAGAAGGGTGAGTTCCTTATGTGTGGGATAAACTCCCAATGCTATGGTATATACCATTTGAGCATTATCACATCATAGTGGCAATATGAGGGTTTGGTAAAAGTTGGCTACTTCTACTCAAGAGCGACTATGACCAAATCACAATACCTATTGATACTTTGATGCCTTGATGACTTACAAATCATTTGGAATATCATTCTTATATTATAATTATGTCCTTCACATGTGAGAAGGTAAAAAAACAAACAAAATATTTAATTGGTTGAGTAGTAACAATTGGGGTTGTTACATAGGGCCTCGTATAATGGAAGATAGATTATTTGGCCAACACTCTATCTAACTGTGCAAGGTATACCTTGCACATTTACAACTTGCACATTTAATCTTGTGTATTTATTACATTGCATGAAATAACTAGATAACTTCCCCCTAAAGTAATCTAATGTCCTAAGTATGTACCTAGTAAGGTACATTTACATGATCCAAATAATGTAATTTACTCTAAATCTAACACCTCTTTGTATTACATTATTTGGATACTTAAGACTTTTGGTCTTCAACATGGATTTTCTTATTCATATTGAAATTTGAATCCTTTCTCTGGATTCTTTGTAACCTATTCAAGAAAAAATGTTACATTTTGTGATAAAGCATCCTCCTAATAAATTTATGTGTTCATCCAGTTCTTCGATTTCTTCTATCCTCCGAACCAAGTGTTCTCTCTGATTTACCTTTCTGTACTCCAATTGACGAAATTTTTTTGGTTGCTTAAAATGCTAAAATTAGAATTCCTTTGATATTGTATTGATTAAAATTGGTTCCCATTATTTATCTAATTTCCTTGATTTTGGTTTCTGATATTGTACCTACAATAACTGGTGCTATGACCTTTCTTTCTGCATATCTAACAATACCATGTTCTTCATCCTTTTTCTGATGAAGTAATTTTTCCATGTGGATTATTTTTTTATGTCAATGCGGTGTTAGTCATCTCATATTTCATAGTGTTTTCCACTTCATATTCCTAAATATTATTGACTAAGTCATCGAAAGAAGTATATTTACTTAAGATTTGTAGAGATGTGAGTAAATGCTTATAGTTGTCTACAATTTCTCTTATGGTTACTTGAGTAAGAAGTTCATATTTAGGCTCCTACACAAGAGTTAACAATTTTTCTTATCTTCTACCTTCCTTAGGAAAAGTTCTATGCTTTCCCCACTACTCATTTTCAAGGAATGTAGTTGAGTTTGTATATGAAGAATGGTGGCTTTATTATTCCCTTAAAATATATTTTCTAAGATTGTCTAAGATTCAGAAGATGTTTTTTCTTAACTCATATAAGGTTGCATTTCATCAATGATAGAAAATGTTATGATCATTAGGGATTTTGAATAAATTTTCTTAAATTTTTGAATCTCAGTACCTCCTGTTATAGGTTTCATTGTTTTCCCTTGGATAATTTCCCAAAGTTTCTCATACACTAGGGTTTTTTTTACTTTATTCTTCCATGATAAATAATTTGGCCCTTTGATTAGTTGAGACTCAGCCAGGAAGAATTTTCTAGAAGTCATTGTATTCCCTTTGTAAACTCTTTAGATTTTGTGGAATTTCTTATATCTCCCTAATGATGAGAGTTTACAAATCTAATAAGTTTTTAGATTTTGTAGCAAGCTTAAATTTATCCAATGAATTTAGAACTTGATAATTTTTTATTGATGTTAATATTACCAAGTTTTGTAGAAAGCCTTATGACTCCCTAGGATGTTTTGGATAAGATGTATTATCAATATAGTTCTTTTATAAATTATAGTTCAATTTTAAATTGATTTTGTAAAATTTTGTAAATACAAAAAATAACTTCTCTATCTCCTTATTACTCCAATTGAGCTAAACATTATTTCCAATTATTTGAAGATGTTTTGAAGTTGGTATTTATTTTCCTTCCTTTAAGTGTTTTTGAGACAACACTATAAGAAATCAAATTTTGAAAACTTTAATAAACCTCTTTGAATACCCTTTTTTGGTTGATTTAATGTTTTCTAATTTCCAATTCCTAAGTTTATGTTGTATTCCTTATAACTCTCAAGTTTGGAAAAATTAGAAA
The DNA here is from genome assembly GCA_028583015.1 of Wollemia nobilis. NCBI lineage: Eukaryota > Viridiplantae > Streptophyta > Pinopsida > Araucariales > Araucariaceae > Wollemia > Wollemia nobilis. The sequence continues at coordinate 1,183,478 of JAQPPZ010017043.1, read as the reverse complement.
ATAATATTTGCAAGTAATTTTAACAATAATAATATCCCTTATTCCTCCTTGATAACTTTTACAAATATTAAAAAATCTAAAGTATGTTTGTTTAATTAATATCTAATATTGCAATAGATAATATGTTCTATTATAATTCCAAAAACCTTATGTTAAAAAAACATAAATATTTTTACCTCAATCACTCCTTATTGTTGTACGTCAATAGATCTATAGCTACATGCTACATAGCACTTATGGATAATTTAAATCCCTCTCTAACCAGTGCAAACATATCCCTTGATTGGTGATCATTTACTTTTACAATCTGGAAGCTTAGGATATCACTTGTAGGTCTTATCTAAATGTTGGATTTATTATAACTTCTTTAATATCTTCCTTACACCATTGAATGGAGTATAGACATTTTACCTCAATGCATTAACTCAGTTTGACTGATCATTGCTTTGATTTGCTACATATTGCTTCTTACATTCATGTGTCTTTCACTCTAAAATATCAACATATTAATAAGTATGGGCTTCATGTCAAGTGTCACACAAAGCATTATAAGACAATTTATTAATTTTCCTTCGACAATAATGAACGTTCCTTTGGTAGTGAGAATTGTTCCTTCGAAAATGAGCATTTAGATATTTCTTCAACAATAAATGAAAATTAAATACCTCCAACAAAATGTAACTCCATTTAGGTGAGTACTTGAATATTTGGATGTGTAGAGAGTTTGTGCCAAGTGGCTTGTGCATGCAAGCCTTCTTTCTAACGTTCCTAGAAACAATAATTTTCCTTTATATTTTCACCCTACGTGAGCTTGCTATGTTTCTTGGTATGCAATATTTATTTTGCACATTGGCTTGGAGAGGATGATGGATGGCTATATCTAGATATATTCATGGTATCATGGCACACCTTTGATATCTTATTTTGGTAGACACTTGCTTCAATGGATGCCTTAGGTATAGCTCCTATCTATGCACTTGTTTGTAGGTCTTTAATATTTATGTATTCCTTCATTTGCCACTGGTTATAACATCCAATGCTTTGTATTTTATGTAGATAATCTATCACTAAATATATTTTGGAAAATCTTCACTATATGATCTATAAATCTAGTGGTTTGAATACTGAGTCCTGGTCTTCACGAGTTTTCCTGTAACTCTATGGAGAGAATCTAGTCAAATGCAATCTCAATATTTTTTGAAATTGAGATTTATTTCAGTACTCACTTGTGCCTCTCCATAATTCTACCACCTAGATTTTTTTAAGAGTTTTTGACAATGACTAGTCCAAAGACACATCAGGTTGATAAAAAATTTAGACTCCATAATAATGATGGCATTCTTATTAACCTACTATGACTATATCTACCAAGGATATGATACCACAATTAGATTTTTAGGTAGATCACAATGGGATATGGCAATCACAATATATATAAATATGAAAGAAAGTAAATTCATGAGATTTCAGAAATATGCTATAAATAGAAATAATAGAAATGAATACAATATTGTTATGGAGGAAAATGGATACTCCATGCAAGATGCTGCATAACCATAATGTGACCCATCACTAATGGAGTCATCCACTACTCCTAATACTATGTACTGAATTGCTTATCAAACTCTTACAATGAATATAGATTCCTTGCCCAACACTCTACCTAGTTGTGCAAGGGACACCTTACACATCGATATTTGTGCATTTATTACATTGCATGAAGTAACTAGATAAATTCCTCCTAAATTAATCTAATATCCTAAGTATGTACCTAGGAAGGTACATTTACATGATCTAAATTATGTAATAGAATCTAACTCTAACAAATGAATTACAGGGATTGCAACCAACTACAAAAACATGTTATTTAGTGACAACCATCTTGTAACATCATGGAACCAAACAAAATAGTGCTATGCTAAATATAACAATAACCTCAACAACATAACCAATGTATCCTAACTACTAACAAGTCAAAATATAAGGTGGGCATACTATCCCTCACATGAATACAATGCAAGAAATATATTTTTTTGATATTCTCTTTGAATAAAAAACCTCTATAGCATTTCATAGTAGGGGTATTCATCTCTTTCACATCCTTAGTAGATTCACCAAGGCTTCCTAATAAGGGTTGTTTGTATAGTTAAAATAAATATTATAGTAGTACCAAAACTTTATCACTGTTGTTGACACCTCCTTTATTTATTTCTTCATATGATACCCTAAAGGTTTTATTGCCTTGTATTTGAGTTAATATCTAAACTCCATATAAAATAATATCAAATGTGAGGTCTAAGGATAGAATTTTTTATGACAATAATATCCTTAAATTTGGTCTTATCATTTTAAAAATATATCCAAGTTCTTCAACCTTTCTTTATTTGGTGTCTATCTTGCATATCTATTTGGTTATTAGCCAAGCCTTGACCTTGTTTCTTATTATATCATTTTTTGTTGTGCAGGTCTTCACATCATGGCATTTTTACCAAAAATATAGAAATATGAGACAAAATATATCTTCTCTCATGTCCTTCTCATAATACTTGTAGGATGCTTGCTTTAGTAATGTGAATTTATGACATACTTCCAAATTGGGTCACTTTGTCAATTTGGAGTTAGGGACAACGTTGTTGGATTTTTACATAGGATAACTAAGTCTCAATATCTAGAATCCAACTAGATAAAACATTTAGATTTATTGATTTCTCATAAGGCTGGATCATACACTTTTCCATATAGGTAAATTACAAAGAGGGGTAATTCTAGTGCTTTTACAAAATTACATCAATTGTGCAACTACAATAATTTACCCTTCAATTTGAAGTGGTAAAAGAAAAATAAGCACTAAATTTGAAAAAATTTACCCTTAATTTGTAAAAATTGAGCTTTTCAAAGCAAAAATTAAATTTTTGTCTTGCAGTAAAAATATTATGTAGAGTTAATTTTTTTTAGGTTAATGTCTATGTAAAATTCAGCTATGTAGGTCAAAATTCTGCCAAGTTCAACTATATATGCATTGGTCCATTGTCTTCCATTAATTAGGTGCCTACAAAAGACTTATTTTTATTTCCTACCAATGCAATAGCTTGGCTATTATGACCACAATATGGTGGTCACTCTAATAAGCACCCTTTAACACATTTAAACCCTATTCAAGCTATATCATAGTGAATATGGGATAAAAGACCCAACTTAAAAATAAATAAATTATGTCTGTAGGGATGGTTTGCTACCTAAAACTATAAAAACAACCCTATATATTGTTACCATGTGTTCTTGATTGATTGGGAAGTGCAAATTCTCATTGTGTAATCTAAAAACACCATGTGGCATGCACTAATTAGAGGAAGTCTTAGGTTTAAAATCTTGCAATATGATTGGTCAATTGTTAAACCTTAGGGATAGTTTAATTTTCTCCTTTGACATCATTTGTAACTAGCCTATGAGCTAGTTCTAATAAATGACTATTATAATCGCACCTACCTCTAAGGTTGTGTGTATAATGGCATGTATTCTCTACTTGTGTTAGGGTAGTGGTCATCACAAGGTTGGGTGATGTCGAGCATTTGCCTGGTATGGTTGAGGGTATCTAAAAGAAGTTTCAATGATGGTGTAAGAGGGAGTAGGGGAGGAAGAAGGAGGAAGGTGCAATAGTAATAAGAAAGTAGGTACATCCTACTTCTTTGCTAACAAATCATAGAGGCTAGTTTAACAAGGTATCAATCGATAATATGACCAACCGATCATGGAAGGAGGGTGGAATGGGGTAAAAAGGGGTATGGGAAAGGGGTGTTCAATACAAATCATTTGATCCTCATGACTATCAAACTATTTTTCCATCCTTTTTTACTACCAATACCTTGTTCACCTTTTTATTTTCTAGTTCCTCTCTCAACGAGGAGTATCAAGCCCTTCTTATGAACTCAAATTGGCCAACATTTGCAATTGAGTCCTCATGACAATTTAAATTAGCTTATGATATCATCTACACTAGGGGATGTTTTCTTAAATAATAAATATGGTTCTACAAAACATTTATTGCCTTCCTTAGGGCATGTTCGGTTCTTTGCTATGCCATGAAACCTAGGCTACCCAATGATAATTATTTTAGGGGTACTTGATACAAGGTAAATTGAAAAGCCTCTAGAACTTCTTGAGATTCATAAAATATTTCTATGAATTGGCCCAAACTAATCCAACACATCACCTATCTATAAAACATATGCTCTAGTTGACAATTATCCAAACTAATCACCAAGCTACAAATAAATTTGACAACCCTACCATCCTTTTTGCTATCTCCCATGTATCTCTGATACTAGTAAAATAGAAATCAAAGTGAAGATAAATTATCAATTATGCATAATTTTTTTATAGTACAAGAGTTAATCAAACGTGATACAAGGTTTATAACCAACTGAAACAACATGTTATGTTCGGACAACCACCTTGTAACATCATGGACGTAAACAAAATAGTGCTATGGTAGAGATAAAAACAACCTCAAAAACATTATAAATGCATCCTAACTACTAACAAGACAAAATAGAAGGTGGGCATATTATGCGTCACATGAATACAATGCAAGAAATATTTTTTTTCATATGCTATTTAAGTAAAATCCCTCTATAACATTTCATAGTAGGGGGATTCATCTCTTTCACATCCTTAGTATATTCACCAAGGATTCCTAATAAGGGTTGTTTGTATAGTTAAAAGAAATATTATAGTAGTACCAAAACTTTATCACTATTTTTAACACCTCCTTCATTTCTTCCTTCATATGATACCTTAAATGGTTGTTCACCTTGCATTTGAGGTAATATCTAAACTCATATAAAATATTACCAAATTTAAGGTCTAAGGATAGACTTTTTGATGACAATAATATCCTTAAATTTGGTCTTATCCTTATAAAAATATATCCAAGGTCTTCAACCTTTATTTATTTGTTGTCTCTCTTGCTTATTGTTTTAGTTATTAGCCAATCCTTGATCTTATTTCTTATTGTATCATTTTTTGTTGTGCATCGTTGTTTTCCCAACAAGATAAAAATATGAAATAAAATATGTCTTATCTTATGTCCTTATTATAATACTTGTATGATACTTTATTTAGTAATGTGACTTTAGGACATGCTTCCAAATTAGGTCAGTTTGTCAATTTGGATTTAGGGAAAAGGTTGTTGAATTTAGCCCATTATTGTTGGTGTCAGCTCCCATTTCTACAACTAAAGAATATATCTATTTTCCAAGGGAAAATTAATGTATTTATATTCATAGTCATGGCTTAGAGGCTTTAGGAATTGTAGAGAAGAGAGAAAAATAATAAAAGTCCCAAAAAATATCTAACATTGCTCTTCAAGAGCCTCCTACTATAATTTTGGGAAAGAATGAAATGCTCTAATATAGGTCTTAGATTCATAAAATAGTGCTTAAAATATATTTTATAATATTTAGTTGAACTCTAAAAGAAAATTTAGTTGTGAGTAGAAGGTAAAAGAATAGGAAAATAGAGGTTCCTCCGATTTTAATGTGTATTATTGCTATGTAAAATTTATTGATCTTTTACCAAAAAATCAATGATATTTTGATGATTTTCTTCTATTAACAAATCTAAGACTTAATCAAAATAATCAAACAAAACATAAAAAATATTTAGAGATCAAAACTTCTAAAACTATTTTCTACTAAAATTAATGTACTTAAAATAGGTTCTATAGGATAATTTGGTCTAAAGTATATTAAAAATTGGTCATTGTCCTTATATATAAATAAATATAAATCTATGATCACTTAAAATATATTAACACAATTGTTTTGTACTTTATATTTTATTTTAATCTATTTTTATCATTTTTTATGGGAGAGCACTTTAGTTGGTTTGAAACCTATTTTCCTAGTGACGTAAAATTGGGAACGCATCAATTTCAACCACTCCACATTGACTCTACTTTGCATTACCATTTAACTCATTGTTCCTAATTTGGTTTGAAGTTACAAAATTCTTTATTATGGAAGGATTATCCATGGTTATTCATTAATTTATTTTATTTTCTAAGTAAATATTATGGGGATACAAGATACTAATTTGTTATACGATAGTTTATGATATTTTATGTTATGATCACTTTAGTTTTATTTGTTAAATATGTTTACTTGTTAGTAGTAATTTGTGTAGGAATTATAATTATGTAACCCCCTCATGCTTATTATGTAATCTTAACTTAGTGGAAGAATAATTATGATAATCACCTATAATATCTAAGCTTGATTGTAATTTATTGGAACAACAAATTTATTTATATTTATTAATTTATTTTATAAAAGGTTTTATATGAATTTTTGTACCTTTTATGAGTTAGATCAAATTTGTTAATTCCTACTCAAAGAGTTCAAAAAATTAATATAATATTTTATAATATTTTATATTTCTATGTGCTGCATAAGTAGTTTTTTTAATAGTTATATATGATTAAAATATGCCTCACTCATACTACATCATGATAATGTTACAATGATATTTCAACCAACCACATGATGATATTAATATAATAACACTTCGAAACTTATTCATATATCACTTCTAAACATTTAAACCTTGGTGTTTGCCTTAGAAGTTCATATTTTTAACACTTCATCTCAAGTCATTTTATAAATATTGTATAAGTATTAGCATCTAAGCTCTATTATTATTTTTTTCTATCAATTTTTTTTCCAAACCTTTTACAAAAGGAGAAAGCCCAAGGGAAGGAACCAATAGATCAAACTCGTAAAAATAGAAGCGAGGAAATCCTAAAACTGAAATAGAAAATGAAAAAACCTTGCAATTACCAATACATTGAATGAAAAAAATAGGGGCCCATATGAGTAGGAACATAACAGGAAAACCTACAACAAAAATATTACATCAGCAAAAGGGGAAGTAGAAGGAACAAATTTCTTGCCCGCTTGAAAATTTAAGGAACTTAAAATTTAAAAATTATCACCTAAGCAAGGAAATAACCAAATGACATATTTTTCAAGATAAAAAATAAATAAGTTCCTACCTAATACAGTAATGCACTCAAAACATTTCTATAGAGGTCTCTCCTAAAGTAATATTTCATGAAAAAACAATATGGTCTCTACCAGATCAATAAAGGAGGGTATCTCGTTGAGACCTTCATGAACTATGTCTAGTAGATCTACTCTCCTAGGATGCTAAAGTGGGAGAACAACACTTTTGAAAAACAAGGGACCCTTTTGGCCCCTGGTAGAACTCATATTAAACTAGGAATTGATGGTGCATGTGTCCATGGGTTTATATCTCCTAGAATGGTAAGATGAATGCACAACACTATTTGAAGATAAGGGTCCCTCTTGGACCTTGATGGTACTCCCAAGGAACTAGGACTCAATGGTGTATGCATCCATAGGATCTACCCTCTCATCATGGGAAAATAGGCACACACCATTGCTAGAAGATAGGGGTTCCTCCTAGCCCATGGTAGAGTTCTCAAGAGGCTAGGACTTGATGATGCATACACCCACAATAAGGGGAAGTGGACACACACCATTAATGGAAGATAAGGAGCCCTCCTAGACATTAAAAAAACTCCTAAAAATTTGATAATAGAGGATGCAAGCATCCACATCCATAATATTAACCCTCCTAGGATGGGAATACAAAGACACACCCTGATCAAGACATAAGGGGGCCTAATAGCCCCTTAAAAAATTAGTAGGTTGAAAACCATAAGGATTTTCACCTTCATGATAAGACATGAAACTAGCATTTTAAGCACCTCTAGGCTACCCTGAAAGGGCTTCACGAGAAATACACTCATGACTGAAAAAGTAAAGGGATTTTTCTCACCCAAAAAGAAAGAGAAAGGACCACCATCAAACCCTATAAAGCCAGCAGGAAAAGAGGGGTCTAGATCCACCCTAATTCTAGTAAGCTCCAAACCTATAAAAATGCCAAAACCAACTCCAAAAAACCATTGTAGACCTTCCCTAATAGAGCAGGATATTCATTTAGCTCCCGTAGCTCTCTCGCTCCAACTCACATGATTCAAAAACCCTAACCCTTATTTTAGTTCAGTCCCTTTAGTCCTAACATAACCATGATAAATAGTCTCCACATCTAATATCTAATGTATTTATGTATTTTACAATTAATTAATATGATTTAAAATATTTAAATCGATGGTTTATTTTATAAATAGTGGAAAATACAGAAGTCGTAGTTGATTTAATAATTTTCAATTAAATGCTTTGAAAAAATATATGTGAATTTTCTAAGAGAGAACACTACAAAAATAATTTTGATATTTTTTTTTTCTTTACACCTCTTATTGATAAGATTAGTTTAAATTCTAGACTTTATTTTGAATTATTATTGCTATATTTATAACATATATAGTAATAAAAAAAAATAATGGTCTCTGTATATAGTATTAATTATTTTATGTAAATAGATAAAATAATCTTGAAAATGGGGTTTATAAGGATGAAACAAGCCTTGTGTTTATAATAAAGTAGATTATTAAGGTAGTATATGAAAAATATTATATCTTGGGTTGCTTTATCATAGGATTAATCATTAGAATTTAATGATTTGAACTTGGGTTACACTCAAATTCCAATTCGAGAAGTATTTATTCAGAGTTCAATTTTATTTTATTTCTATGCTTGTTATACAAATCATTGTTTTTCAATTTCCATATAATTACTATAAAGAAATTAAATTGTATTTTTATTTTTATTGTAGAATTTAATAACTATTATACAAGAATAAAAGAATCAATTTATAAATACTACTAAAGTGTTGGCAATTTGAGCTATTTTTTGTTGTCATTGATGTCACATGAATTAGTGATGGCATATGGATCAGTTTGAGTTTTGGTGGGCAAATGATATTTTGGAAAGCATGGATAAAATTAGGGTTTTTGTGAAAAGCAATGTAGGCAAAATAAAATATTTTATTTAAAACCATGGATGGCATATTTGAAATGGGTTTTTCTTAAAAACTAGGTTGGCATTTCGTTTCATCAAAAAAGGTGCCCCGATGATGGAGATATTTAATTTTAAATATTTAGTTTGAATTTTAATTATTTAAAATTTAAATTTAAATTTTAAAATTAAAATTAAAGTTAGCGCCGATGTCTAAATAAAGAGGGAATATCAATAATGCGATGACATCATCAAAAAGTAAGAGAAGACTATATAAAGGGGGATCCTAAGGTTCATTTGAAATTAATCCTTGCTTGTCTTAATCGTTGGTTAAGCATCCAAAGAGAGCTCGTGTGAAAATTATTTTGAAAAGGGAGACAACGAATAAATCCAATGTTGGTCGAAAGCCCAAGAAATTATGGGTAGAGTGGCACATTGGCAATTGGATTTTTGTTAAGGTGTGTGGCAGCGCTTTACATCAAGGTTCGAATCTGCTTGACTGCATTCTAAGGAATTGGAAGGAAAGTGCTCGAAGCGCTTTTGGTTTATGTGGAAGGGAGGAAGGACTTAGGGCACATCATGCCTTTTCCTTTCGAATGAGCGGCTAGCTCATGTGGCAACCTTAGCCGCAGCTAAGGTGTTCGCGGTGTGGGCAAGTTGGGGGTTCGAATCCCCTTGAGGAGGTAATTACGTTTTGCTCTAATTTAATTTTGTTGATGCCCTAGGATAGGAGTTATAAGGTGGTTAAGGAATAATTAAATTTTTTAATTAAACTTTATTTTTATAAGGATTGTCATTATTATTTCAAAGGTGGATGAGTTGTTGATTTATTTTGATATTCATGAAATTTAAAATTAAGATTTTAGGAGAAATAAGGAGTTATAAAATATTTTTGAGAGCCTTATTGATTATTATTTTTTATAAGGGTTTTTATTAAAAAGGACTTTGGTGGATGTGTTTATTAAGTTGGAGTAAAAAGGTGTAAATTGAGTTATGCTTATCTTGTGATTATTATTTGAAGTCCACTAACCCTTATTAAGATTGGAAAGGAAAGTTGTATTTAGTGTGGCAGATTTTGTGGACAACTTCTTGGCATCAAAAAGGTATGGGCACATTCTCCTATTGATTTTTTATGGTGGTTGATTTCTAAAATATCATTGGAGTGAAAAATATTGATTGTGGTTTCTTTTTTGAAAGTGGTTGGTTGAATACTTCAAGGTTTTTTGGTTTGAGAGTTGTCTTTAAACCTTGTTTTATAAGCATAGTCATTGAAGCCCATTGGTTGTGAAATAACTTGAAAATAACATGAGTATCATTGTTATGTGATATTTGTGGTTGAGCATTGTTGGAAACATTTGAGTTGGTTGATACATGCTTGGACTAGGGTGTTTGTGAGAAAGACTAGTCCCTTGTGGTGATTGGTTGAGTTGAGTTGATTGATCCTAGTCAAGTGATTGTGTGAGGTTATTTGTCAAGTTCCATGAAACAAACTATTCCATAATTATGATTTGAGTTGAGATTTAGATTAGAACATATTGAGTCTCTAACAATTCTCTTTATGCTTCTATGAGTTGACTTGAGTTGAGTTGAGATTGATTTGAGTTGAGTTGAGTTGAGATCATTGTGGATCATTGTTGTAATCCATTGAAGAGTACATTGCCATTCATTATTGAGTTCATATTTGAAGCATTGCCTTGATATATTTGTGGATGATATTTGAGTTCTACTTGTGCATGATTTATTGAGACTTTGAGAAGGCCTTTGTTGAAAGTTTTGGGACAACTTTGTGGATAGTTTTGGGATAACTTTGTGGACATTTTTGGGACAACTTTGTGGATAGTTTTAGGACAGCTTTGTGGACAATTTTTGGACAGCTATGTGGATAGCTATGTGGGAAATTTTGGGAAAGATTTGTGGACATATTTGAAAAAGTTCTTGGTGAGCTTGCTAGAGCATATTTGGGCAAGTTTTGTGTGAGCTTGTTATTCAGATTTGGACAAGTTTTGTGTGAACTTGTTATTCAGTTTTGGACAAGTTCTGTGTGAGCTTGTTATTCAGATTTGGACAAGTTCTGTGTGAACTTGTTAGTGCCTATATTTGAGCAAATCAAAGAAATCATTGTATTGGTTAAGGATCCTTATTTTTGTGTGAAATATTATAAGGATATTATCTGGTGGACTACCCCACATTGGGGGAACCATGCTAAATCTTGTGTCTCAATTGTGTATGGTGACTTGTGCTCTTGCTTAATACTGCTATCTAAGTTATTAATGCACACTCATATATTTGGTTATTACAATTAAGGACATTAATTGATATTGATTTTGAAAGAAAGTAAAAAGCGGTCTTATACTGTTCACCCCCCCTCTCAGTATAAGCTTGTGTTCTTCATAAATTTATTATGAATACAAATAAGATAGATACATATATGTCTTATAAAGATACATATATGTCTTATAATTATATTATAAATTTGTAAGAGAATAATTTACAATATATTATATAGAATATTCAATAGAATATTTTGAAATTGTTAATTTCATTATTTATAAATAATATAATGCTAGCAATAATTATTTGTAAAACTAACATTTTATCATCATCCATAGTGGTGGTTATGGATATATGCATATATAGTATTGAAAGATACAATCAAATGTTAATTTGTATATGATTCAATAAACCTATAGATGTTATACTTTGAATGCAATTTACTAAATTTATAAAGTGATGGTCATTGGGACCATTATTAGTTTCTAATAGATCTAGTGTCTAAGATCTATGATTTTTTTGTTGGTTAGTTCATATCATTATAAGGACACGTATGTACATTTTCAACTATGTAAGTTTATCTGTTTGATGTACATGAATATATTTCTTAGGTATTTTAGTATTTATCCTCTTAAAAATATAATCAATATGAGATTTATTTCTTTTAAATGCACTAATTTTAATCCTTGTGATTTACATATTCTTTAATCAAATGTCATTTTATAGAATATTTACTTATTAAAACTTTTCAAATTATATTTTTCATAGGGATATAACATCTTTGTTAACCACATTAATTTATATAGTTTAATGTCAACATGCCTTATCTTTTTTTATTAGTTTGTGAAGAGGTTTTTTGAAAGGACCTCAAGCCTTTTAAATCCAAAAATATATATTGGGAGACCACAAACTAGGACCAACACAAAGGGACATACTCATATTACTTTACAAAATAAAACATGCAGCCCTTCAATGCATACAACTTAAATAGTACCTGTATCAATCCAAATATCTTAATAAAAGAACAAAAAATTGGGAGTGATATTGATGAAGGAGAAACATGACCTCAAACCATCCTCTTCCCTATATCCATTATCTCTTTGGATCTCAATGCAACGATTATCAACCTATTTTCTTCATTATCCTAATGTCACTTATTAAGGCAAGTTTATTAGACTGATATGGGTCCTAGCATACCTGGGGATACCACTTCTAGATCCACCAGGATGAATTCCACCTCTCCTAGGGTGATTTTTATTATTATTTGAGGTTGATAAATTGTAGAGGATCTAATAGAAGCATTGAATAGTTGCGATTAGGTACCATAATAATAATTCTATAGTGGTTGCTATCTTGGTACCCTATAGGGGTGAATCATTTTTTATTTGAATTACACATTTCTTCTTGCATTTCCTAATTGTTATTTCTCCTTATTCACCACCCCAAGTAATTCACTTGGTAAGCCTCTCTCCTGGACTTTGATCTCCTATATATTTACTCCCAAGATATCCATGACCTCTATTGGTTTGTCTCCTTCCCTAAATATGTGGATGACTTAAGAATTTTCAATACTTTAGATACTCCTTTGAGCTATGATAATCAATTATTTGATACTCTAGCTTGCCACCTATGACATATTAGCACAATTATTATGTTGATTGAGTCTCCTTCAATAAAAAATCCTAAAATCCAATCTATTTAGTAAGAGGACCCCTTGGAACAAGAACCTAGGCTTTGCAAAATGACTAGTTTGAGTTTCCAACCCCTCTACATAAACAAGGTGAATATCACATTTACGATTTTTTATAACACCCCCTACACTAGCCCTCCTTAGGTTTCCCTTTGTAGCTCCATAAATAATTAGCTTGACCCAATCCAATGGAGGTGCTATCTAATTTATTTGAGAGTGAATCAAAGGTTTATACTGAGTAGGGGGAAAAGGAGTCCCATATAAGCCCCATTTAGAAGCAATATATATTTCCATATTAATCTACCAATAGTCCCTGAAGTTTATACTTTGTATATTTTCTACTACAACTATGCTAGTTCTTTATTCAATGGATTTGTAGTCTTTTTTTAGATCCTTAAAAAATCTATTATTCCTTTCTTTCTATAGATCCCAAATATGGTGGAGCAAGCTAAGATTCCATAAGGTTTTTAGCCTTTTAATTTGGAATGGGGTCTCCCATTGAAGACATAGATCAACTAGATTGCATGGGTAGACCTAGGATATATTGAAATTACCTAGGATCATATTGAGCAATTCCATCAAATACGAGCATTCACAAAGATAACAATGGTTATAAATTACAATCCTTCTTTTATGAAGGTTATCAATTATGAAAATTTTATTTTGAACAACTAACCAATACAAGAAATTGATATTGGGGGTCAAGTTCTTGAGCTAAATTTTTGTAATCGAAATCCATACCCTCCTTCACCTTCCATGACTTAATAAGTTGATTTCAAATATAGATCCCTCCTTTTTGCATCTTCTAAAATAAGGAGTCCTCTTGTATTTTTGGATTTAGGATAATGAATCTAAGAATTGTATTGAGCTCCTTGAGATCTTGCCCTCTTTGTTGGTCCAAGCCACTGATATGGATGGATTTCCATCTTCTTCAACATTATTTCTTCAAAATGTAATAAAAAACTAGATTACCAAATTGTTGAGATAAGAGGGGCTCAAGGGAATCCAAATTTGGATATTCAATTAACATTATTTGTTGGAGCTAATACTCCTTACAAATATGAATCTTCTCCTATTCCCAAATTTCTACCTGGATCCTTTTATCAAAAGAGAGTTTATTTTATGGAGATGGTTCCAGAGGTAGGATTCCTTGGGCAGGTTCTCCTCCACTAGATTTCTTCCATTTCTAAGATATTTTTCTTTAAGAATTTGTATCCATCCTACTTTTTTTTGTTAATAGTATCCAACCTATCTTAGTCATGAGAGCTTTATTCATCCTATGAAACTTCTTAAACCTAAGGCCTCCCACTTCTTTCCTAGAGAATACTTGGTCCCCGAAAACTACAAGTAGTCTCCATATCTCTTTCATGCCAGACCATAGAAAGTAATTTTCAATTTGTTCTATTTTTTTACAAATATTTGTAGGAATTTTTAACAAACACATGAAATAGACTAGGATATTTTGAAGCACTGATTTTACCAATGGGGCATTCCTAGCTTGACTAAGGAGAGAACCCTTCCATCCTAAAAAATATTTCTTATTCGCTCAATCATTGGGTTCCAATAATTAGCCTTCATTCTTCCTTTAAATAGAAGTATTACCAAGTAAGAAGCAAAATTTTTCCCTATTTTACACCAAAAAAGTCTTTCTATTCTACCCTATCTCCTTGGGGTAATTTTGGAAAATAAAATTTAACATTTTGTGTAGTTTACTTATTTCATATTATTTGTTTTATAATAGCATAGAAAATACTTTATCTCCTTAGATTGAGGGACCAAATAAAAAGTGGCCAATATGGTATCATTAATGAATTGCTAATATAATACTAGGACAAGTGTGGTAGCAAGTTGTATACCATCAATATAACCACTTAAGTTAGCAATTGTAATCACCTTTCCCTTACTATCTACCATAATTATAAATAGATAGAGGGATAGGGGATCCCCTTAGAATAAACCTCTATAGCTCTTAAAATACCCAACAATCACCCCATTCATCAAGATTGAGAACATAGCTAAGGTGATGCATTCATTAGTCAAGTTGGTCTAGTCATGATGAAACCCAAATTTGGTAACGAATTTGAGAAAAAAATCCTAGGACATCCTATCATAAGCCTTATTCATGTCTAATTTTAGTAATAATCCAAATTTACCATTTTTTCAATGGAATGTATTACTTAATGGATTATGATGATCCCATATAATATTTTCATTCCCATCATAAAGCCTCCCTGATTGGGATCAATAATTAATGGAAGAATAATTTTAATTTTATTGGGTATTACCTTGGTAATAATTTTGTACACTATATTACAAAGGCTAATGGGCCTAAAACATTTAAATTTTTTAGCCTCAAAATATTTTGGAATGAGCATCAAGAAAGTATAATTGATTTCATAGAGGATATGGTGGGTCCTATAAATCTCATAGACTATTACAAATACCTCAAAACCCACTATATACCAAAATGTATAAAATAATTTTATGGGAAGAGAGCTTTCTCCCTAGCCATTGCAAATATGATATTTTTGACCTAATATTACTTAAAGGGGATGATGATATGGGAGTTATATGTTCTTTAGTAACTAGAAGAGGGATGTAATGTATAATATTATTACAATATTTTCTTCCACCCTCTCTAAAGTTCAAATGAGATTCATAAAAAAATTTACTGCTTCTTCTCTAATATCAATAATATCATTAGTACTTGAACCATTATCCCTTATAATTTTTTTTATTATATTGTGACTTTGATTCCTAAGGGTAGTAACATGGAAAATATTGGTGTTACAATCTCCTCCATTGATCCATAGGAATTTGGATTCTTATCTTCAAAAAGTTTTCTCATAGGCCAATGTGTTACGATAATTAGAAAGGAGTTGAATTTCTTTATCTCTAAATTTATATGAGAAGTTCCCCACATTTACCATGGTTTTGGTATCCATTAACTATTATTTTAGCTTTGATTTCCTATAGAATAGGTGCTCAAAATATTAATTTTTCCAATCTTTGAGTTTGTGTTTGATAAATCTTAGTTTTTTGGTAATTTGAACCATCAAAGATCTAGTGAATTTATTATCCCATTATTACTTAATGTAATGTTCAAAGCTTTCATTTATAAGCCATGTTACCTCAAACCTAAAAGGTCTATAACAACTCCTATTATTCAAGGAATATAACTCCAAAGGATTATGGTCACATCCTACTTTGGAGAGTGTGATAAAATTGGTATCTCCAAATTTAGTTAGCCATTCTTGAGAGATTAAGAATCTATTAATTCTTTTATTTATCCATGTATAATTAATACCTTTGAGGTCAACATCCATTAATCTATTCTCTATGACAAATTACTCAAAATATTCCATACCTTTAGATTTATTAGGATTTCCACCCTTCCTGTGTGATGGATATAAATAGGTGTTGAAGTCCCCAACTAAAGCCCACACAATGTCATGGAAAGCCTTTCTCATTGAACTTAAATCATTCCATATTTATCTTCATCCTATATAGGTGTTTGGGACATAAATTTTGGCCAAAATCTAGTTAATTTTGGTTTCTTTATAGTGGAAGATCACATTGACTAGTCTATATAAAATTGAGATAATCATCCCTTTAACATATTTATCGTTCCACATACACAAAACCATCCTACAACACCCTTCGCTACACTAGCAATAAAAATGATCTATTTCCAAATACTTCTCCTAATTCTTTTTTGCTTTTGACTATCCAAATTGGTATCTTAGAATAGCAATATTTGAGGCTTTAAGTCCATCCTTAATGACCACCAACCAATGTTTGGAAGGGTCATTGAGGCCCTTGAAATTCTAGGATATGATTTTCATTTTTTTATTTTGGTTGAGTGTTTCTTATCACCCAATTTGAGGGTCATATATGTTCCATTCACAACCTCATTCATAGTTTCCCCTTCTCTAATTTTAACTGATAAGGTCTTCCTTATTTTACTTCATGCCCAACATCTACTCTAGTTTTTCTAGAGCTCTTGGTAACTTGATTAGGTCTCCCCTATTCCTTTATATATTTTTAAGTGTTAGGTAGTCTATCATGATCACCCAATTTGAGGTTCATTTGTGTTCTGTTCACAACCTCTTTTACAATTTTTATTTTCCTAATTTTTATTGAGAAGGTCTTCCCTATTTTTCCCCATACCCAAAATTCACCCTAATTTTTATAGAGCTCCTAGAGAATCAATTAGGGATCCCCTATTCCTTTCTTGGTTCCTAAGCCTTAGGTGATCTATTCTAAATCTCTTTTTTTTCCTCCAAGGTAAGATAAAAATTATTTTTTATTTAGGTTTCATCTTTAGGGATGTTTTGCTCTTGTTCATGTTTAAAAACTAGAGAATTCTTATCTAAGTCTTATAAAATTATTTGGAGAC
Source organism: Wollemia nobilis (assembly GCA_028583015.1). Lineage (NCBI taxonomy): Eukaryota > Viridiplantae > Streptophyta > Pinopsida > Araucariales > Araucariaceae > Wollemia > Wollemia nobilis. The sequence continues at coordinate 1,166,179 of JAQPPZ010017043.1, read as the reverse complement.
ATTCAAAATAATTTTTCATAGCTAAATCCATTGAAGTAAAAGGAATAATATCATGGGTATTACTTACTTGTTGGTTTCCTCTATAATTTCTCCTCCATATTCGATGTGGGTATTTTCTCCATACTAGAGTCCCATGCTTATTTAACCTTCCTTAATTTTTCCATGCTTTTTTTACTGCCATCATGGAACTTGATTTCTATTTTGAGTACAATATTTATTAGGGTACTCCACACGATCGCAAGAGTTACACTTGACCAAAAGGTTTTCATACTCGATAATCTAGTTCCATGATCCATACATGGATACCAATTCAATCAACTTAATAGGCATAGTAGCATATAAATTTCTATGTTATTTACTTGTTCCACCCATAAAAATTGGAGAATCTATAATAATTCAACATGTTATCATGTATTTTCATATTAACATTTATTGCATATAGGTGTATGAAAACCTATAATATACTTTATATTTTTTTTAAAATATAATCACTTTAATATTTTATTGTTAAAAAATTGTGTTTTAAGTGATCATAGTGTCAATATTGTTCATACTACAAACCCATATTTTCTTGGTATAAATATCATCAAGTCTCTAGAGGAAAATAAAGTATAAAATATAATAAGTGTGATGAAAATTCTTAATATTATATTTTATTTATTTTTAATTTGTGGAAAACATCCCAGAAAGGATGCCACTTTTTGGTAAGACCCAAGAATGCAGGGGTATCTATTCCACAAAAAATATCTAGGGCTCGCACCGGGTCTACCACCTTTAACACACACAAGGAGCATGCCCGAAATAACACACAACAAGAACAAATAAATTCAAACACACAAAAAGCAAAAAAAAAATAAAGCATACTCCTTGAGTGTGTCGGCAAGAAAAGGCACAAGAAAAAACAAACAAAAAAAAAACATGAACCACACAGAATAAACACACAAACAATAGAGAAAAACACATTAAAAAATAAATAAATAAATAAAATTAAAAAATGACTAAAATAAACAACACCAAAACATGAAATACATAGAAAAACTACCAATGCAGCATAACAAACACTACCATAATAAAAACAACAAAAAACCATAGAACACAAAACACACAGAAAAACCCCAAAAACAACATAACAAAAAAAAACAAAAACAAAAAATAAAAATAAAAAGCACCATAAACGAAATATAGAAAAATAAATACAACAAAAACTAAGCTTAAGGAGCAATTGAAAACTCAAATAAAATACGATGACACTAAGAAAAGAAACCAAAGCTTAACAAATTACCAAAAATATCAAAAATTGCTTAGCAAAATAGCCAAAGCTTCCAACATTGCCATAAAGAGACTAACTATAAACCTTAGGATTATGGCATCCTTATCCTTTTATTTGTATCTTGCTTCATTCCAATTGGGACTATAGGTTGGTTACTTGGTACCATGACACTACTATTGGAATTTATATGGTCTTTTTGAGGATCTTTTTTATTTGTAGTTTGAACCTGCCCTTTTGTTTTGCACTTGGGTTGGTTTTCTACATTGTACTTTTTTCCCTTTACTATTGTTTCTAAGCATCAAGGCAAGCGCCTTTAATGATTTATCATCATGCAATCCTTCCTATTCCCTCTCTTCATCAAATAGTGTCTCCATAATTTCAAATATGTTAGGAGAAATAATTATTCTCTTTTGTTGCTATTTTTGTGTGTTTTTTTAGAGATTTGAAACCATGCCAAGTCCCCATCCTCTTTCTCTTTGTTAGGGACCTTATGTGGATAATCCTTGGCTAGATGACCATATTCATGATAAATTCTGCATCTAAATGGAATATTTGCATAATCTACTACTTGGTCCCATATTTCTTCCCCATATTATAAAGTAATATTCTCTGGAAGTGGTTTATAAAAAACAATCAATACACAAATCCTTGCATAAATCATATGCTCTAAGTATTTGGTACAATCAGAAGTAATCATGTAAAATCCTAAAGAATTTCCAATTATTTCGAATATCTTTGGATGCCAGTATTTTATCGGAAGACCAAATAAATTTGGAACTTACCTTTAGTGCTCCAGTTATTGGAAGCCCATTGCTTGAAGGTAGCAACAGTCGATAAAAATCCCATGAATCGACAAATTAGGCGTTTCCTCTCAATCACATTTATTTCTTTCTAAACATTCGTTATTTCCAACTTCACTACTAGGGATTCATTAGTTGCTTTCACACAAATCATCTCTATTTTTCTATGTTTGAGGTGGTCCTCCATATAATTCTTCTCCAAAATTAAATTTTGACTTAATGCATGCATCTCTATTGAAACCCTCCATCCCAATATCCAAAAGATAAAATTGCAAGAAACCCTAAATTTTTACTATAAACCCTAATGCAACCACTTTCACCCTCAAACCATTCTGCTATAAGAATAATTATAAATCCATAATCTACGTCTTCGATTCCCTGACCTTCAGCAAAATCCATTATCCACCATTTCATCATCGCTAGGAAGTAATCCTGACCGCACCATTTTTATGCAGTTGTTCGCCACAGTGAACATCGCTTGAGAGCCATTCCAACCTTTTTTTTAGACCTAATTAACAATAATTTATCATTTATTTTAACAATGAGAGCACAATAAATGCTTTAAAACAAGACAAATAAACATGTGCAATATAGAGTGTTGTATAACTCAAATGTGTTTACTCATTGATTATGGTTATGTTTTATCTATTCTTTTCTATTAATTTAAATTTATTTTATCAAATTAAATATATTTTATTTATTACATTCATTTATAAATAATTTTTAAGGATAATTTTTTCAATTTTTTATCTCATATATTTACTATGATTATAAATAAGCTTTTTAAATTTGCATGAGTATTAAAAGTTGCAACACCTATAAAAGTAACTAGGATCAAAAGAGATGGAATATGTTGACAAATATTTTTATGTAGATTATTAAAATAAATTTCAAATTTTGTTATCATAAAGTTTTGATGGATATACATATCTATTTATCAAAATTTGTTTAGTGGTGTCTGAAAACACGAGATTCCGGTCAAAGGAAACACCAAGTGCAATTGCATTCAAAGTTAAGCACGCCTAAGTCCTAGAAATATGAATTACATGAAACGGAAAAGAGACATGTTGTAAGAGACGCAATCAGATAAAGAAAACATCCCTTTCATTAATTTCTTTCGATCTCTGTTACAATAATGCCTCCTCCCTTTTCAAGGGCTAGGAGTGCAAATAGGGTTTGATTACAATTGCTGAATGGTTCCTCCTTTCGCGTGCCCACGATTGCACGGGGCGGGCCAAGATGATGTCGCCACTGATGTTGATGGGTTCTTCGCCTCTGATGCTTCTCCTAAGAACAAAGAAATGATCAAGATGTTAGTAGCACCTGCTGCAAATGAAAAGCATTCTCTCTCTAAAACTAACAAAATATGCATACAAATATTTGCCTGAAACAGTGAAAAAAGTGAATCCAAATTGCTTCAAAACCTGACAGAAAGTAAGAAAAGTTACCAGAAGGCCACTGCCACTGAGGCAGCTGGCCAATTCACCTTAAACCGGAATTCGTCCCGGGCGGACGACTTCGACCGTAATTCGTCCCTGGGTGGGATGAATTCTTCTAAATAGGAGAAATCGACCTGCGGCTGCTCCAATGTCGGATCCCGGGACCTGCAAAACTCCTACAAACAGGGGGGTTAGGTAATTGGGGCCATTTTGGGACGACCCAGATGGTCGGATTTTCCCAATTTGGCCTCCACCTTCAAGAATTTGACCTTCGCACCTACAAGTTAGCGAAACGACAAAGCAATACAAAACACCCTAAACTCTGACCAAAAGCTACAAAATTGCAATTATAGACTAATCAAACCTAGTAACACAGAATGCAATCTAAAAAAATAATCTAAAGTGCTCAAAAACTAAAATTAGGACTTAGGAGGTGCGGGGGTGCCCAAGTGGGCCTCCCACCGTTGGCCCTCGATTTTGGAGCCAATCCACCGGGGATGGGCCCAAAACCTTTTAGGATTGGGGGGTCAGCGAATTGGTAGGTTCAGATGTCCATGCGTCGGATTTGAGTAAGGTTCGAGCTTCCAAAGGCCACCCAACAACCTCCCTTGCAAAAGAGATTGATGGATGTAGGAAGGTGAACAAAGGGGGATGCAAGTGAGTCTTCGATTCGGTAGCACTTCGTTGCTTGAACACTCCTTCTACCTGTCTGTTTTGGGTGAGAAAAGTCCCACCTTTTATAGACCCAAGGGGTCTCTTTTGGGAGGGAAGCACAAAATCCAAGTGTTGGCCATAGGCGCCATGTGGCAGTCTTGTCTTCCCATGAGGGAGGGGAGTCCTCCATTGACTTGAAATTTGATAAATGCTTTTTGTAACGAGTCCTCTAACGGCCCTCTCCGTCCACTTACACATGCGTGCAAGGCAGAGCCCTTAACCGATCGTTCCGGGCTGCCACTTGGCACCATTTGCCTTTTTGCCCGTTTAGCTTGGAATTCGTCCCACCCAGGGACGGATTTAGAATTCGTCCTGGGGTGGGACGGATTCTATTTTGAATTCGTCCCTGGGTGAGACGAATACTAGGCAAAGTGTTCAAGTGTGCCAAATTGCTTCTTGACCTCACAAAATTGCTATGAAAGTGGTTAAGACCACTGTTTAACCTCTGAGGGCTGCCCTGGGGGCTGTGTTTGTCAAAGCGATCAGTGTTTGCAGTCACATAATCGGATTGGTGTTGTTTTGGTGTCTACAGAGTCAAATACTCTCTTAGTGGAAAATGTAACCATTAAATTATAATGTATGTAATAGAAATGTTTAACATAAAATTTTGTGTATTTTTCTATTAATTTGACCTTACTAATTGAAATGTATTTTATTTTGTTCATCCATTTATAAATAGTTTTTAAGGGTAATCCTCTTTATTAATTTATCCAAAATATTTATTAGATATTTAAATAAGCATGTTACAATTACATTCATATCAAAACTTGAAACACTTACAAAAATAATTAAAATCAATTACACAAATATTAAATCTTCTAATAATTATAAGAGTAATTAAGATCAATAAAGTTGATATAAGTTAACTATCATTTTTAAAACAATATCTTTAATCAATATTTAATTTTTTTATTCTTAATTTTGATTGGCTATATATTTATTTATCACATTTTCTAAAGTTTATTAATATAAGATTTACTATTATTCCTTAGTATAATAGAAAATCTATTAACAACCCATAGTTATATATTAAAATTTTGGTTACACATATCTACAGGTGTTAGGTTATGCATTCAACTTATTATTGATAGATTAGATGAACAAGTTTTATTTTTTATATAAAAATTTAAACATTTTGATAAAGTATTATACAACATCTTTTACATATACTTTTCATAATCTACTTTCAATATTTAAGCTTTGCTTTCACTAAAATTAATCTCAAATTACAATCTATTTCCTATGAAAATAAGTACAATAAATATCAAAATTAACAAGAAATCAATATTCAGATTAGTTTTCTTTTAATTATCCTTCCAAAAATAAATATCATGAATAAAAAGTTATAAATTAAATGTAAGTACGATAGATGCCCTCTAGTTCTCTTTGTAGTAATTGTTGTAAAATAAACACTTCATATTTAACTCACATGACCTTTCGTTTTACAGATTATTTTAAATGACATGCAAAAGAATTATGGCTACAGTCTTAAGCTCACACTTTTGTTTTTGCTCCGGGTTGCAAGGATGTGGTCAAGAGGATTCTCGCCGTAGCTGAACGTTGAGTTGAGTGTCAACAAAAGAAATCACAGCAATAACTAATATGATGCGAGTATTAAAACCCACACTTGAGAAGAGAAAGAACAATCTTGCTTCAACTGTTACAACATTGAAATTGAACGGATATGGAGTGACAATGTTAAATTCAATACAAATATTTGGTTGTGTGACAAACATGGGTAGACATCATTTTTGACGGTTACAAATTGTTCCTATCTAAGATTGTCACGCCCTAGCCTAACAAGATTTTTCATATAAAGAAGCTCCTTGTTTTATGAAAACGTCTGCGACATTAAGAACTACAATAACCCTCGGGAAGGCGTGAGTAGAACTGAAAATTCTTGAATGAATTCATGTGTCTCTCTTGAAAACTACGACCTATGCCGCCGATGTTGTTTGCTAATCCAAACCACCCATGTTGGCATGGAATGTCAAGATCAAATGTTTTGATAATAAAATTCCTCTTAAATTAAAGGTTGCGCAAGTATATAAATGATCTTACAGTGTAAATTTATTCATACATAACATATAAAATATTTGACAAAACCATTTATGTTTATATGTTCAATTTAGATAAACTGCAATTATTTAGTCTAATTAATAATCATTATAACATGCAACTTCATATAATATTCTTTCATATATCATATAGGTTTTATAACATTCTCGCTTTATTCAATATAATCTATATCCAATATAATTTATTGATGTAAATTTAATAACAAGGAAAAAAATATAAATCAATGAACTATGATGAATACATAAATCTAATTCATCCAAAATAATCCATAAGAAAAAGATATAAATCAATCAACTATGTTGAATACATAAACATATAAACTTATTATAAATGACTTATCATGATTTTCTATCTATCTGCCTTTCTATATCAAATGCAATATTCTTCATATTTGATTATGTTCTTATAAGCATGGCGACGCAACCCTAAATGATGATGTGTCTGAAAGTAGACAGGAGGCATTAAAGCTTATTCTTGTCGGACTGTTGCTTCCTCATTATATGATTGGAACTTCGTTCAACATTATTGGACTGGTAATTTTCGCAAGTAGTTTGCGGCTTGTAGGAGGTGCAGCTGCACGAGACATGTGGAACTCCGTCGAACTCTCTTCAGGGTTGCGCTTCGCAATATTTCTGCTCTTGGTCTTCTGATCTCCGTATGAAGTCTGATTCACAGAATTGCCTCCAGGGTTAGGTCCAGCTTTCGCGGCAGGAAAAACATCAGTTAGCCCCCTCGCATCAGGTTTATTCTCCACAGAATTCTGCCCAAAGCGCACTGCATCTTTCTGCAAAACATTTCCAACCTCCAGCAGATGATGAGAATTGCCACCATTGTTCGGTCCGTTGGGTACCACCTTTTGGTTAGAACCCCCTTTTGTCAAGAAATGTCTGGCTGCTTCCCCGAATGCAAGCTCTCCAACCGCCATACATGCAATCAACAAAAATATTGCTTGGCAATTCATTATCTCAGACTTTCTCACTCTTCAATTTCAAGACTCGCAGCTAAAAAAACAGCACCTCTTCAAAAGCAATAAAATCTTATGAGCTTTAAGATATTTATCTGGTCTTAGGCTTTCATCAAAGATGAAGATGATTTTGTGATGAGACAGTGGCGGAAGAGAAGGGGCCGTTTATATAGCGGATGCCGAGGGTTCTTTAGCAGATTAGATTAATAAATTCCCACCGTGAACGTAAAGCAAAGAGGAAAATCCATGTTTTCCCTATTTTGACACGGTAAGGGTCCGACTGTTTCTTCTTTGAAGAGAGAGCATCAAAAGAGATTTGGCGGCCGCAATTAGCACGTGACTGGACTTGGCAGGGGAACAAGGAGGCGACAAAAAGAGGGGAACTTTTAGAATGTTGTCATTGTTACAGAAAAACAAAAAAGATGCTGTCATCATCATCAATCATCAAGTCGGCATGATAGTATATGATGAAGCGTTAAAAACTGATTGGCCACAAATAAAAAATGTAAGCTAATCTCTTACCTCATTACATGTTACAGTGGGTTTTACTTTCGTCATATCTAGTATTTTATGTTGCCGCCGCTTTGACTTTAACTCTGTCAGCTCATACAGAGAACCGGGATTTCCAGATACTCTTATTGTAATGGAATTGTATTAAAGTAATGTTTCCATTGCGGGCGTAACAGTTTCATCAAAGGTTATTTTTGACCAATGACAATCAATAGGGTGGAAACTTCGTTCAGCTACCGAAGAAGCTGCTAATTCGAGTTGCTTGTGGCCACCAAGGGAAAAAGGTTGATTGTGAATTTAACGTAGGAAAGAGAATGAGTGCGTGTCAAAATCGGGGGAGGCAGAAGGAAAGCTACCAAAATATATGCATGTGATTATCCTGTGTTACTAAAGGCCTTATGCCCTTTAGAAGCGTGTAGAAACATGTATATTGATCTATTGGAAAGGATTTTCTATGCTAATGTTTTAGGTTTTTATTTAAAAGATTCGAAGAGAATTAGGATTCAGAATATGTAAGCGAGGCTCATAATTAGTTGTTTCACACAATTGAAGAAACTGGTAAAAGCTCAACAGGTCAAAACCCACACCAGTAAACATGTAAACTAAAACATTATAGAAAACTGGTGTAAATTTTTACCAGTTTCCTGTTTACATTGCTTTTACCTAAAGAATGAAAAAAAAAAAACATATAAACCTCCACTTAATGATCGATTGAAAATGTTGAGAAGAATCCACATGCATTGCCAACTAACGAAGCGTTTTCCTTTTTCCAGGATAGAATTTCCTTCATGATTCTTTCTTCGTTCGTTTTTTTTTTCAATTTAATGACGATCACAAATAAATTGACCACCCAAAAGTTGGCAAAAGTTGTTTCACACAGTTGATGAAACAGGTAAAAACCCACACCAATAAACATGTGTTATGTAAGTGACGACCACAATTAGGGTTTAAGTAGTCACTTTATTAAAAATTAGAATTTCTTCTATGTTATGATTCTTTCTTCGGTCGTTTTTTTTTTAATTTAATGACGATCACAAAAAAATTGACCACCCAAAAGTTGACAATAGTTGTCTCACACAGCTGATGAAACAGGTAAAAAACCCACGCCAATAAACATGTGTTATCTAAGTGAGGACCACAATTAGAGTTGAAGTAGTCACTTTTTAAAAAGTTAATCGCAAAGGTACAAGGAATGTTCGGGAAAAACCTAACGCAACTAGCAAAGCTTATTATATGTTTCTCATTTCTGCCCTTCGAAAACTACATAATTTGCCCTTCTAGACACGTCAGCGCTAGTTGTTAGGATTTATGCTTGTAATCAATACTGTCTATTATTTCCATTTTTGAAGCACCATTTCATTCTTTCACTAAATAATAAAACAAAAATATAATAAGCTTTGACCAATTTATGAAGACGACGATATCTCACAATAAAGTAGTTCATTAGAAAATGCCATCCACCTATATTTTTTAATATATCCACTAAATCTTTGTAGATATCATTGTTGATTGTTAACAATACCATGTATTTTTCTTTGTTCTACGAAGATTCCCCGCAATGCATGAATTTTTAAAATGGCACCGGGTTAGTTGGAAAAGCCTAAGATATAAGAGAGTGAAACTTTTGTTTTCATAGTATGTGACCCTCTAAATCAACTCTATGCAAGTTGAATTTCCTTTTTCTTATTCTAGCTCTCCATTCGTTTTTATAAAATATAATTGATAAACTTAAACAAGGGATATAAATATAATTGTATCCAGGGATATAAATATAATTGTATCAATTTAAAAGAACATATGTGAAATGCTGGAATGGACATAAGCACTTAATATATTAAACTCCTATTTCAAAAAGGACTCGTACCAAAATTTAAAAGAACCCCACAAACGTTAACGGATGTTTCCAATTAAAATTTTAACTCCATCAAGGTTTAAATTAGGCACGTTGTTAACATAGAGGATGGTGTTTGTGAAATTAAATAATTTAATACTTGTACGAAGCCACCAAATATATGATATTTTTTATTTAAAGGTTTATTAAAAATATATATTGTTGAAAATTTTGTAATTACAATTTTTAGTATTCAAGTTAAACATGATATTTTAATAGCTCTTGAGAATAAAAATAGCCTTGGTATACTTTTATAATAGGGATGACGACAAGTTGTAAACGGAAAACATATCAACCACTTTTTAGGAAGTAAGAGAGATGAAGGTATGAAACAACTAATATCTACTATAGTTTCTAAGAGTGATGTGGATACAAAGGAACCTAAAACATGCAATTCATCAAATTCTACTTTTAAATATATGTCAAGGTCCCACATTGATAGTACAAAACATTTGAATAATATATATTCTTCTATTAGAAGTAAATGTAGTTTCCCTTGGACAACAATTTAGAATACTTGTTATATACTTTGAGCTTCCTTACTAGTTTCATAAGAAGTGAACAATCATATCTGATGCAGGAGCATCCAGAGACATCTGATGCAGAGGCATCTAGTTGCGGAAAATCCAGTGCTGAAGAATCGGCTAAGGAAGAAAACCGTCGTGATTTCGCGACGTGTCATGAAATCGTGACAGAAAATGGCAAGGAGAGTGAGGAGGAAAACCTGTCGCGATATCGCGATAGAAAAAGTGTCGCGATATCGTGACACGACAAGGAGACAGAAAGCGTGGGGCGAAAATGTCACGATTTCACGACATGTCACGAAATCGTGACCAAAATGCACCAGGAGGAGGAGCAGTTGGGAATGTCACAATTTCACGACATGTCGTGAAATCGCGACGAAAATGCAGCAGAAGGGAAAGGCAACGGAAATGTCGTGATTTCGCGACATGTCACGAAATCGTGACATCGAAGCAGAAGGCAGAGGAAGTGTCACGATTTCGTGACACGTCATGAAATCATGACATGTCGTGAAATCGCGACATCGAATCAGAAGGTAGAGGAAGGCAGAGGAAGTGTCACGATTTCGCAACACGTTGCAAAATTATGACTATCGTGAAATCATGATTATCACAAAATCATGACATTAGAGTAGAAGCCGAGGGAAGGCGGAGGAAGTGTCGTGATTTCGTGACATATCACAAAATCATGACTATCGCAAAATCATGACTGTCATGAAATCACAACAAAGAAGAGCAGTAGTGAGGGGGCACTTGGGAGTGTCGCGATTTCGTGACATGTCATGAAATCGTGACTATCATAGAATCGTGACCAGAGCAGGGAAGCAGAAGGCGAGAAAGAAAATACATCGCGAAATCATGACATGCCATGATTTTGTGGCTCAAAGTGGAAAAGGGGAGCGAGGGGGAGAAACGTTGCGATATCATGACCGAAAAGAAGAAAAGAGAGCAAGGATGCCAAGACGTCACGATATCGTGACATGTCACGATATTACGACAGAGAGAGAAAAAGACGAAGAAGAAGAAAGAGATGGCGGGAACTACGATAGGTGATATTTTCAAGGGGTGTTACAGATGACACGTGGCACCCAAGGTGCAGTAAAGATGAACGAGAACCAAGAAGCACGGGAGACAAAGAGGATGGGTCACGTAGAGAATCTGACGGATTCAGTGGTGACAGGGACCGTGCAGAGTGGGGTCTTAAATCGGGTTGGTGTCCCAATTTTTGTGTTGATCTTCTAGAGGGTCGGGGCCTCTATAAAAACCTAGTCTTTATAATAAATCAGGTTGGTGTCCTAATTAATGCGTGAGTTGATGCTTCAGAGGGTTGGGGCCTCTATAAAAACCTAGTTTAATGTAGTATATGGGGTGTGGTGGATTGGAGAATAGATGCAGAAGTGTGATTATGAAGACCAAGCTGAGTGCTGGTCTTTTGTAAGCCTATGGGCTGTTTGTAAGTTTATTTTCCAAATTTAATACAGAGAAAATTTGGAATTCATAGGTGTGAGTCTGTGTTTGTTTTTCGGTTCCCCCATCAGTGGTATCAGAGCTAATGTTCCTGAGTGTGTAACAGATCACCAAACGTGAGGTAGTTACACTAGGATATGTTGTAGGGTTCTGAGAGAAGAGTGAGTTAGGGTCTCGGAGTGTGCAAGTAGATTCATCGAATGTGAGGCAGTTTATGCCAGGACCTGATAAAAAAAAATGCATCCCCGAAGAAGCCATAATAGCAAGGAAGATATGGTTCCAGAAGAAGAGTTCTTGGCATTGCAGCAACAATTTCAAGCCCTACAGGAGGAGTGGCTTAGCATAAAATTGTGGGAGCAAGAGGAGCGATGCAGAAGGCATGAAGAAAGATAGAAAAAGAAAGATGCAGGAGTGCATCAGAAGCTGAAGCTGAAGAAAGCTGCAAAAGAGTGCAGTAGTGCCAAGATCTGCCTAGAAGAAGACAAAAATTTAACTAGCAAAGAGGATTTAAAGCAGGTTGTAGAGGAAGAAGCATGCAGTAGTGGTAGAATCTATCCAATAGAAGATAGAAGTTTATCTGGCCAGGAGACGAAGTTGGAACAGACTACAGAGGCAGAGGAATGTCTGGAGGTGTTGCAGGAGGTAGCAACCAGACCTTGCAGAAGTGAAGATCACTTCTCCACTAACCCCGAGTGTCTGATGCAGGAGCATCTAGGGACATCTGATGTAGAGGCATCTAGTTGCGGGAAAGCCAGTGTTGAAGAATCGACTAAGGAAGAAAACCATCATGATTTCATGACGTGTCATGAAATCATGACAAAAAATGGCAAGGAGAGCAAGGAGGAAAACCTGTCACGATATCATGACAAAAAAAGTGTCGCGATATCGCGACACGACGAGGAGGTAGAAAGCGCGGGGTGAAAATGTCACAATTTCATGACATGTCATGAAATCATGACCAGAAGGTGCCAGGAGGAGGAACAGTTAGGAATGTCATGATTTTACGACATGTCATGAAGTCATGACAAAAATGCAGCAAAAGGGAAAGGCAATGGAAATGTCGTGAGTTCGCAGCATGTCGTGAAATCATGACATCAAAGCAAAAGGCAGAGGAAGTGTCACGATTTCATGACACATCATGAAATTGTGACATGTCACGAAATCATGACATCAAAGCAGAAGGCAGAGGAAGGCAGAGGAAGTGTCGTGATTTCATGACACATCGCAAAATCATGACTATAGCGAAATCATGACATCGAAGCAGAAGTCGAGGGAATGCGGAGGAAGTGTCACGATTTCATGACATGTCACGAAATCATGACTGTCACAAAATCACGATGAAGAAGAGCAATAGTGAGGGGGCACTTGGGAGTGTCATTATTTCATGACATGTCGCAAAATCATGACTATCACAGAATCACGACTAGAGTAGGGAAGCAGAAAGCGAGAAAGAAAAGATGTCGTGAAATCGTGACATGCCGCGATTTCATGGCTCAAAGTGGAAAAGGGGAGCAAGGGGAAGAAACGTCACGATATCACGACATGTCATGATATCACGACCAAAAAGAAGAAAAAAGAGCAAGGAGGCCAAGACGTCGTGATATCACGACGGAGAGAGAAAAAGACGAAGAAGAAGAAAGAGATGGCGGGAACTGTGATAGGCGGTATTTTTAAGGGGTGTTACGGATGACACATGGCACCCAGGGTGCAGTAAAGATGAACGAGAACCATGAAGTGCGGGAGACGAAGAGGATGGGTCGCGTAGAGAATCTGATGAATTTAGTGGTGACAGGGACCGTGCGGAGTGGGGTCTTAAATCGGGTTGGTGTCCCAATTTTTGTGTTGATCTTCTAGAGGGTCGGGGCCTCTATAAAAACCTAGTCTTTGTAATAAATCGGGTTGGTGTCCCAATTAATGCGTGAGTTGATGCTTCAGAGGGTCGTTCTCTATAAAAACCCAGTTTAATGTATTATATGAGGTGTGGTGGATCAAAGAATAGATGCAGAAGTGTGATTGTGAAGACCAAGCCGAGCGCTGGTCATTTGTAAGCCTACGGGCTGTTTGTAAGTGTATTTTCTAGATTTAATACAGAGAAAATTTGGAATTCGTAGGTGTGAGTCTGTGTTTGTTTTTCAGTCCCCCCATCAATATCATGGAACATTTAGGTTTCTCCAACCCTACATGAATATGTAAGTGTAATAAGAAAATTGGAGAGAAATATTGTAATAACTTTGATCGATGTAGAAGCAATAATGTTGAGGAGGCTTCCCATATTGATTTGTTGTTGTATAACCATCTCGGTTATCTTTTTTTTTGGTTCATTGGTTTTTCTAGAGTTTAAGGGTTCCACCTCTCTATTTGTTTTTGTTATCCACCTCTCTGTTTCATTTGGTTAGCCCTTTGTAAAAGGTTGTGGGGTCCATTTCAAAACCTTATTTTCTCTTAATATTACCTAAAAAAAATGTAGAAGCAAGAATATTTTCCATTTCAAACATGATGATGGTAATGGGAAAATTATTCTGGACTTCTCTCTTGGTCTTGATTATTACCGTAAGTGAAAATCCTCCTAGTAGATGTTCATATTGAGAGATCCTTCTAATAGATATATGTTTTGTATAATAGTTTTCAATAACATAATTATTGTATTTTGTTTCATATATGTTCATAATATTTCACATAACATTATTTATATCTACAATTGAATTAGCTAGGACATCCCTTATGTTGATTAGATAATTAGAAGTGATTTTAGTATGATAGATAATCATTTTGATAGTGTTGGTATATGCATCATTTTCTTTGTAATGATTAATTTTATGTTTATTTATGTCAATGTAATGAATTACAATTTCATTAATTTCATTAACTAAATATGATAGTTATAAATATTGATGGTTAAATTTCTATAACTATAGGTCCAGTGGTGTTTAAAAATTGCTTGATAGTGATATGTTTTATATCAAGATTGATTTATAACATATATCACTTAATGATGGTTTATGTCCCTCATTATTTATCTAATACTCTTTTGGATTACATTCCCATTTATGTCCAATTTAATATTGCTAGTAAAGTTCCTAAAAAAATTCATGGCATTAATAATAAAATTGACATTACTCATTTGGATTATAAATTTACACGTGATTTTCTTCTATGGTCTGCATACTATAAGGCATATAAATAATAGATATTATAGCAATAGAATATATATTAAATGGTTAAAATATATGGTTACAATACGTGCAAGACTCCCGATATACTTATGAATATATTATAACTAATGCATAAAGGATGGAAGAAAAATACATAAGAAAGACATGAATGCTAATCTAGAAGGAATTAATGAATTAGTCTTAATAAATTCATATAATAAATATCCTCTATAAAATGTTGATTTATTTGAAATGACAACTTAAAACCTAGAGTTAGGAGAGAATTTATTCTAGAACCAAATAAATTGTGGATTGAAGAAAATAATCATGATTTTTTACCTTTAATAATATAAGTATAAATTAATAAATATTAAATATTCAATACCTAGTGATATTCTTGTGTCACCTCTATATTTAGTTGTATATAGTTCTTTCATAATAATCATTAGAAAATCTTTTAGAAATTTTATAATGATGATTCTATTTTTCATATTAATTAAATCCTCCAAATTTCAAAGAGGCTAGGGTTTCAATCCTGTCAAGTAATACACGCATGATTACCCTAGGATAACATACTATCATTGTGTGGTCATGATGTAATATGGAAGGGTCCAAATTTGATTCCATATAACATGTTAAGAATACTTAATAGTTGCTATATACAATCAAATGGTGCCACTAAGATAAATGTTTTAATGAATATTTTGAATATGTTATCACAAATACTCAAGATAGATTGAATTGAATAATATAGATAGCTAAACCCAATTGTATATTTAGACATGTCATTAATAAACATTTAGAAAATTATTCCTAAGAAGAACAAAAAGATAGTCTCCTTGGTTGGATACCTACAATGCTTCTTAATATCTCCTTTTGGTCAAGAAATTTACATCATAGCTAGGATTGAGATCACTTTTGATAAAGAACTTTGCATCATAGAGGTATCCTAATAAGTCATCTACTTGAGAGAGTGGATAATGATTCTTCATATTGATTTTATTCAAATATTTGTAGTAAACATACAGTCTCCATGTTTTATGTTAAGTCATTTGAAATAGTAAAAGAAGTAATCATGGAGATCTCATATGTAATATCAAATTTTCTTATAGATTGATCTCATATTTTGGATATAGACTCAAAATACAAAGTTCTCTAATACCATTGATTCTAAATTCAAAGTTTAAAATTAATAATAATATAATATAGATAATAACATATAATATAAAATAAAAAAATAAAAAATATATAATAATAATAATAATAATAATAATAAAACTTTAATTACTCAAAAAATAGAGTACAATGCAAATGAATCTCTAAGAAGAGATGTCAAACCATAATTTTACATTCCTTACTCATGCATTATTGTAATAATTTGTACATATTTCTTATATGATATTTCATTGAATGAAAATTCATCTTATTATATGTGGAAGATCAACGATGTAATATATAATGGTTCACTTTGCTTACATTATAACACATATATTAATTGAAAAATACATGTATGCAACTCTACCCTCTTTTCTTTTATATTTTAGTGGTGTGTCAAAATTACTATATGCATTTTGGATTCAAATATATTAAAAGAAAATTAATATTTTATTTTATATTTTTAAAGGCTTTGAGTTTTTTTAACTTTTGAAGTTGTTAAAATAAACCTATGAAACACATCATTCAAATAAAAATGAACTAATTTAGTTCATCATTTTTTAATATTTGTCTCCTGAAGTTTAAATATGATAAAACATAAGAATTTAATAAAATAATATTTTTTGAATGAGTTTATATAAGTTTTATGAGAGATTCATAGTCCTTTTTATTAAGAGGGGTTTGAACCTTCCAAAAAGAGATCAAATCCTTTGTAAATATAGTAAAATTGCAACTATTAATAAAATGATACTAAGATAAAATTAAATTAAATTTAAAAATAAAAATAAAATATATATATATAATTTTTGAAATAACAAGTGTAATGTTTAAACCAACTATATTTGAAAACAATGGCTAGATGCATCATGTGAACTGAGGTTTGTTTGCATTAGAAATTGCTTTAGAGAGGCCATAAACCTATCTATAAAATAAGTCGCTGATCTGATAAGCTGATGTAAAAATTTTAGAAGAATAGTATGATGGTCTTTCCTGAAGAGAAGATTTGATTGGTCATATTTAATAGAGATATTTTCTGGGTAACACTTTGAGAAATCCAGAAAGAATCCATCAAAGCTATTTTGAGAACTAGACACTTTCTCTGGAGGGCTTTTAAGTTTGTCTATCCTTGAAGGTTGAGGGCCCTAAAGATGATGTGCAAATCCAGCTGCAAGAGGTCAAAAAAAATACCTCCCATTGCATAAAAACTATAATAAATGTAAATAATATGTAAAACCCTCTATTTACATAAAAACTACAATAAATGAAAATAATCAGTAAAACCCTCCATTCACATAAAAACTATAATACATGGAAATAAACAAATAAATATTTTATTTTTTTTATTCTTGGATTCACTTTCCCATTTTACAATGCAATACCAAGGGAATATATATCCCCAAAGAAAACCTAAAAAAAAACCCTAAAGCTTAAAGCCATAAAAATAAAATATTACTATTTTTAACAAATTGATTTTTCCACCATAACCTGCCTTTTTAAGTAATTACTATTTTCGACAAATTATTTTTTCATCAAAATTTGCCTCTTTTAGTAATTACCATTTCGGTAAATTATTTTTGTGTCAAACGATTCCATTTTTAGTAATAAAATAATATTTTAAAACTTCTTTAAAAAAACCCTCTAAAGATAGGCTCCCGCATCATTCTCCTCTAGTTGAAAAGAACTTTGCTCCTGCGAGTTCCTTTGATAAAACTCATAATTGCTCCCCATATAGGGCCACACATTCACAAATACTCAAAGTACCAATCTCCTTTCGAGGTTCTATATCTCAAACCTCCTGCAAGCACTACACATAGTGCCAATTCTTCCTTCAAGGTTTGAAAATAGCAAACCTCTTGCAAGCACTACACAAAGTGCCAATTCCTCTCTTTGAGGTTTTACATAAAAAAATACCTCCTACAATCACTTACGTAGAGTACCAATTTCTTTCTCCAATGTTTTACAAACCTTCTGCAAACACTACACAAAGTACTAATTCCTTCCTTTGAGATTTTACATAAAAAACTTCCTATAAGCACTTACACAAAGTGTCAATTTATTTCTCCAAGGTTTTACAAACCTTCTGCAAGCACTACATAAAGTGTCAATTCCTCCCTCTAAGGTTTTATATAAAAAAACCTCCTATAAGTACTTACACAAAGTGTCAATTTCTTTTTTCAAGTTTTATCAAACCTTTTGCAAGAACTACACAAAGTGCCAATCTCTTTCTCTAAGGCTTTTACATAAAAAAAACTCCTGCAAGTACTTACACAGAGTGCCAATTTTTGTCTCCAAGGTTTTATAAACCTTCTGCAAGCACTACATAGAGTGCCAATTTTTCTAGAGCCCCCTAGCTCTCCTCCCATTTTCTCTTTTATTTTCTTCTCTTTTCTCCCTAACAAGATCTAACTTGCTCTGATACAAAATGATGTGTAAATCCAGCTATAAGAGGTCACAACAAAGTACCTCTCATTGTATAAAAACTATAATAAATGTAAATAATATGTAAAACCCTACATTTACATAAAAATTGCAATAAATGAAAATAATCAGTAAAACCGTCCATTCACATAAAAACTATAATACATGGAAATAAATCAATAAACATTTTTTTTTTTAATTCCTGGATTCACTTCCTCATTTTACAATGCAATAACAAGGAAATATATATCCCCAAAGAAACCCTAAAAGAAAAAATTAAAGCTTGAAGCCCTAAAAGAAAACCCTAAAGCTTAAAGCCCTAAAAATAAAATATTACTATTTTTGGCAAATTGATTTTTCCACCAAAAACTGTCTTTTAAAGTAATTACTATTTTTGGAAAATTATTTTTCCATCAAAATTTACCTTTTATACTAATAAACATTTCAGAAAATTATTTTTGCATCAAAGAATTCCATTTTTAGTAATAAAAAAATTATTTTAACATTTCTTTAAAAAACCCTCTAAATATAGGCTCCTGCATCAAGAGACTGAGAAAACATTTTAAAGGATTTACAGCTCTCAAGTTCATAAGACCACAAGTCACAAACAATAGACAAAAACAAAAAGAGGAATCCAATTAATATAAAAAGTTATTATGAGTTAAAGTGAGGGTGGCGAGAGATTAAAAAAATCATCTCAAACTTAGTTCCTCGAGGGAATGCTCATGGGATATCACATCTCCAATGAAGTTCTTATAATTAAAACATGTTCAAATTGCAATGTATTTAAATATGCCTTGCTCTAAATTGATGTGATGCTACTTTATAAGGGTCCACAACTGTGGTGAACAACTGCTCACTGCCTTACAAGTTTTATTTTTATATTATAAAAATATTATAATAAATTAATTAAGTATAATCTACAATGGGCTGAATGTATGAATACTTTAAGGATTCATATGGTTAATGAAGACAAATCAAAAGTACTCATTTTTCATTGTTCACCTATAAAAGTGATTTTCATATTGGATAGATTAGGGTTTAAAAAAACCTTTCTTCCAATAACATATTTGGGTGTTCCATTGAATCTTGGCAACCAAAAGAAAGAGCAATGGAGCTGGTTATTAGAGAAAGTGAAGAACAAAAGAGGTAGCTGGACCAATAACTCTTATTAAATTAGTTCTTCAATATATCCCAATCTAAATTTCAGTAGTGTTGAACATCCCTAAGTCAATGCTTAAAGAACTGGATAAAATTAGTCAGAATTTTTTTTGGGAAGAATTAAAATTTGGAAAAGAAATGGGCCTTAGAAAGGTGGGAGACCCTATGCCTTCTTACTCATGAAGGGGTTCCAGGTCTTCGATGAGTAGTTAAGAATAACAAAGCACTAAGGTGGTTAATTAACCTCCAATATAACTTTCCTTCCAATAATATGAGAGACGAATATACAGGAAAACAAAGACCCCTCTAACATAATTCGACATCAACTACCTTCTATAAGGTCCCCAATTTTAAAGGTTCTAAGAAGTGGAGAGAAGTTGATAAATAAAAATCTCTTTTGGATAGTACATAATGATCAAAAGGTATATTTTTGGACAGACTCTCAGGATGGACACCTTTTAATATCAATTCAACATCCAAAATTGAGGCCTATAATGGAGAAAATACATAGGATGAATTGGATAAAATATACCAAATACTATAAAATTCGAACAAGAAATATAGAGGTGGGAAGATGTTGGATCCCAGTGGAAGACTTGCCAATCCAACTCACTAAATCTAAATATATATATATATATATATATATGGAATCCTCAAAATGCAATCAACTTCATGGGCACAATTTGAATATTATATTGGTTGGAATAGCTAAGGGTATGGTGTGTATACTGTAGCTCAAGGTTATTTAGAATTAATCCATATTAATCCCCATCCAAATTAGAATTTATTCAAACATTTATGGGCTCAAAAGTTATGGCTAAAATTCAGTTTTTTCATCTAGTCACTTCTTCATAAAGGGGTACTCACAAGGGATCAACTTATGAAGAAAGGATTTAATGGACCATTTCAATGTGCAATGTGTTGGGATAACTCTGAAATACTAGACCATTTATTCATAGAATTCCCCATAGCCTCTAAATTGTGAAATATGTTGGCTTCCCTTCTCAATTTAAGATGGTCCAATAAAAAATCTATAGAACATATATTGAGAGACTGTAGCAATTAAGAAGAAAAATACTAGTATGTGAACCAAGTAGTTTGTATAAGGATGACTATTCATCCTTGGAACATTTATAAGGAGCGGAACAAGTGAATCTTTCAACAAGAGAGTAGGGAGGTCTAATATGTCTGGCTCAAGATCCTAGAAAATCTGATAGAGACTATCCAAAATTTATTAGCTCATCCATAAAATTCAAATCAATTATGGGAATAAATTATGGCTTGATTAAATATCAGCCCTAGATTAGCCCATAATTGAAGGAAGAAAGTTATCACTCAAAGTATGGATAGAACAAAGCAATGGTAGCCTCTCCCAAAGAATACTGGAAAAGTGAACATATATGGGGTATCCAGAGGAAATCCTGGTAGAGCTCGTATATGAGGGATAGGTAGGAGGATGGTACTCCAATTTTTACTTTTGCTATAAATTTAGGATCTTTTCCAATAACTTGATAGAAGAATAGGGTATTTTGAGAGATCTATAAGAGGTACTGAAGGTAGGATTGAGAAGGATGATAGCAGAGTGAAACTCTCAAATTATGATCAATTACCTAAATTTAATTTCAAGGTCTACGAAGGTAGATTGGCAAATTCAAAGAATCATAGATAAGATTAGATTAATGGCTTCTATTTTTTATGAGGTTGTTTTCAATCATGTGCCCAAAGAACATAATAGAGTGGCAGATTCTATGGAAAATTGGGCTCTTGATAAAGGATATATTAGGTGCTAGGGTTTTCCACCTAGGTGGTGGACAAACCAAACTAGGACCGATCTTATCCTTGTTTAGTATCTTAATGATAATGTTGGAAGCTATGTCAAACTTCTTAAGCAATTTCCTAGGTAGTTCTTGTGTAGTTCTTAAGGATATTTTTGTGTAGTTCCTTCGATAGTTCTTGTGCAGTTCTTTAGATTGTTCTTGTGTAGATATTTCGATAGTTTTTGTGTAGTTCTTTAGTTATTATATAGATTTTTTGGTATTTCTTATGCAGTTCTCCACATAGTTGTTGTATAGTTCTTCAAGTTATGCTTGTGCAGTTCTCCACATAGTTGTTGTATAGTTCTTCAAGTTATGCTTGTGCAGTTCTTGAGGCAATTCTTGTACAGTTCTTCAGGCATTTCTTGTACAAGCCTTAGTGTAGTATGTTCTTTGATCTTCTCTATTCTTGTGTAGTTCCTCATTTATAGCCATCATATAAGTATCTGATATTCTCTATTCCTCTATAGTTCCTCAATTATAGCCATGATAGAGGATGCTAGAGACTCTTTTTTCAATAGTCATAATCTCCAATGGTAGCATAGTTAGTTTGTTCGGTAGGCATATTAGTTTGAATTTTTAGTTTTATTGAACTACTACTTGGCTAGTAGTCAAAAGGATAAATTACATGAGTTATGTATTGTACTATTGAGTTTCTCTTAATATATATTTTTTTAACAAAAAAAAATCATATGGTTCAATTATATTAAATTAAAGGAGAGTCTCCAAACAAGACATCAAGAAGCTTTGTTTGAAATTGATGTTGCATTAATTCAATTTTAAAAAAAATTGTACTAACTCCAAGACAATAAATATTACCTTTCTCTCATCAGTGAGCTTAAATGCTTTATTTATAACACTTTATTTTCTTAAATTTATTAAAAAAGTTTACATATTCTTCGAACATACATTAAACTATACATTATTCATTATTTTTTTATATTTTAAGTAAATTTAAATATAATTTATTAATTTAAAAAATAATTTAATTAATTATGTTTTTAGAATTTGAAAATTTAAAAATTATTTTAACTATAAATTTTGTATTTATATAAATATTATATTTATAAAAAAGACTAACTTAATAGATTTATTTTTTTGATTTAAAAATGAATTTCAAAATGTTAGAATAAGTGAATATTCTCTTAAGTTCACTAGGATACACACTTGAGTTTCCACTCCTCCATGTATCAGGAGAACTCCAAGTTGTGTCTTCATCAGGTTTGATGAAGTTGTTGTAATATAACGACTCTCAATGATCAACTCTACTATTTATACAGAGTTGATCCTAGAGATAAATCAATAATTTCCACTCTTCTCTTCATATTTTGTGTAATACTTTGCATATCTATTATTGTGAAATTCTAACATGGTATCAGAGCAGGATAGATTTTGCTAGTATTCTCTCTTTAAGATTCTAGGATCTGATTCAGTTACTTTGGATATTTTTTTTGGCTATCTAACTTCAAAATTTTGCTTTAGTCTACTTTTATCCATTGTTCAACATATTTTTTTCCTATATTGAAATTGTGTTAGAGGAAACTTTTAAGAAAATATAGCTATTTTTTTCTTGTGTGAAGGTGTTGGTTTCGTGCCCTTCTCTTCAAAGGAAATAGCCTATTTTTTAAAATTTTCTTATATTTATTCCTCAACGTTTTTCATTTATATCTAGCACTTGGTAAAAAAAAAATTCCCCGGCTATTCTCTGAGCGAAATCTCCAAATACACCAAGTGTTATTGTTTTATGAGTTTTTTTTTAGTTAAACTCATCATTCATGCACTATTTTCATTGACTCTATTAGTCCCTAGAAAAAAATTTAGAAGGCCGACATTTGTGCCCTTTTTTGTGCTCCTTTAAGCTGCTCATTGCAACTTCACTTCTTGACGTTGCAACTTCACTTTCGCTTTCACGGTTTGTCTCAAGCAATGTCTATATCAAGTGGTTTGGCGCACTCATTGATGTCTTCAAGTTCACTGACACACTTGCGTTTGGAAGCCATACAACCTTGGAGCATTCATTGATGTCTAAAGCTCCTCTGAAATTCATTATAGCACTTGGTATTTATATTTTTCAAGCTTATCGACTTTTTTCAAATATTTTTTCAGCTCCTTCTCTAAGAATTTCTAGAACTCAGAGCCATAAGTCTTTCTAAAATTTTAAAGTGAAAAAAATTATTTTGGGTTTGCCGAATGACTTTCATTATTATATTTTGCCTATACTTCTTAAACAGTATATTAGCTTTATTTTTCAACTAAAGTTCTTTGTACGTTTTCAAAGGCAACATATTTGATTACATTCTATTTTCATATAATTTTTTATAAATCTCTTGGTTTATTAACAAAGTATTTATGCAGGTCTCTTGAATACCGAAAGCTGGTTTATTAGTTATTTTTTCAGCAATATATTGATTTCTAATCTCTCACACTTTTTTGTGGATCATTTCTGTATTTTTTGTAGTGTTACACTAATATTCCATCAACCGTTGTTGCACTTTGGAAGCACTAGTGCCCCTATGAAAGCATACTAATCATTGTGCAAGGCGTATGGGAAGATTTTTCGTTTCCTCAAGGACTTAGCCTTCGACGATTACCTGTTTTCCAACTCTTCCTACTTTGTAGAGATTGGTGCATTTTATTTTGTTTCTTGTTTTTGTTTCCCCTTCAATTCGAATCCTTATCTACGTTTTGTGGTGGATAGCATTTTTTGTTCTCAAACTCCACAAACACAGAGGATTCAAATGTAAATTTTATAATAAAAATTTATCTTTCGTGAGTGGGGCTCTTTTTGAATGTCTTTACACTCTTATTTGTAAAGAAAGGGATGTTATTACTTTGCCTTACTCTTTCATTAATTAGGGGTGTTATTACTTTGCCTTACTCTTTCATTAATTAGGGGTGTTAAAACTTTTTTTCATTAGTTTTTTTAGATATCTAATATTTTATTTCTTATATATATATATATATATATATATATATATATATATATATATATATAATATTTCAACATATCTAACTTTAAAAGTTTGCTTTAGTCTTCTTATATCCTTTGTTAATTTTTTCAGCATATTTCTTATGTTGCACATTCTTTCATTTCTATTTTAACTCGTGTTAGGGGGATATTCTTTTTTAAAAATATATAGCTTTTTTACCTTGTGGGATTGATCGTCTTGAGCCTTTTTCTTCTGTCTTCAATGCTCATATCTAGGCCTTGAACTTGGTTGACATCAAGCCGGATAATGGGATATTTACCTAGCATAATAGAAGATGTGGGGAATATTCCATTTCAGAGAGACTGGATAGGTTTTTGATCTCTAGTTTTTGGATTGGAAATAATAGAAGCGCTAGTTCTGTGATTTTGGAGGGTAGAGGATCTGATCATTGGCCTATCAAACTCTCTGCTCTAGATTTAGGGCTAAAAAAGAATCCCTCATTTAAGTTTCAAATTATGTGGCTGTGAGATCCTAAGCTTCATGATTTCATGCGAGGCTGGTGGACTAATGGCAAACCTCCTCATGGCACCGCTATATACTCCTTTATGAAGCGGCTTCAATTTGTTAAGCATAAATTGAAGAGATGGAATAGACTAAATTTTGGGAACCTTTCCTTGGCTAAGCTGGCAGCTCTTAGGAGGGTGGAAGAAGCCTCAATGAAGATTAGAGATCAGGGACTCACAGAGGAGCTTCTTGTTGAGGAATCTGAGGCTGTAAAAGACCTTGTTGAATGGGAACTGAGGGAAGAAATTTTTTGGAAACAAAAAGCTCGAGTAGATTGGCTTCAGGAAGGGGATAGGAACACAGCCTTCTTTTATAACTCTGTTAAGGCTCGTCATAATGGTAACCTGATTACCTCTCTTGTTAATTCTCAGGGTGCCCTACTTTCTTCTTTCAGGGATATTTCAGAAGAGACTAAGAGGTATTTTTCCTCTCTCTTCAAGGAGGATGCCCTCTCAGATGATGAGGAAGAAAAACTTATTCTAAACTGTATTCCCTCGATTGTTTCTAGAGAGGTGAATGAGCACTTGATGGATCCAATTTCCCTTGAGGAGCTGAAAAGTGTTGTATTCAAGATGAAAAAGGGGAAAGCCCCAGGTCCGGATGGATTCTCGATTGAGTTTTATCAAGAGTTTTGGGAGTTAATCAAATTTGACCTTTTGGAAGTGGTTCGTGAGTCCCAAAAGAACAAATAGATGCTAAGGGCCCTAAATGCTACCTTTGTGGTGCTTATTCCCAAGAAAGAGGGAGCGAATTCCTTGGATATGTTCAGGCCTATTGCTCTCTGTAATGTTGTATATAAGATCATCACAAAAATTATTGCTGAGATACTGAAGATATGGTTGAGCAAAATCATCTCTGAGGAGCAAGGTGGGTTTGTTGCTAGCCAACAAATCATGGATGGGGTTGTTATTGCTACAAAAGCTATTCACTCAATGGAAACTTCTAAGGAGAAAACTATGTTCATTAAGTTGGACATGGCAAAAGCCTATGATAGAGTTATATGGTCCTTTCTTCAAAAAGTTCTTATTGCTTTTGGCTTTGATGAGGAATGGATTAGATGGGTGATGAGCTGTATTTCTTCTTCCTCATTCTCTGTTCTTGTTAATAACGAGACAACAGAGTTGTTTGAAGCCTTAAGGGGATTGAGGCAAGGAGATCCTCTATCTCCTTATTTGTTTATCATTATGGCAGAAGGGTTGGGCAGATTAATCAAGTCTCAGGTCAGACATGGTCTCATTCAGGGGTGGAAGTGGGATAACATTTTGCCACCTCTTTCCCACCTTCAATTTGTTGATGATACTGCTTTGTTGGGAGTTGCCACTATCAAGGAAGCTGGAAACATTAGACAGTCTCTTGACATATATCTTGGTGCTTCTAGACAGGTGATTAATGAGGACAAGTCCTTTATTTTCTTCTTCAATACCCCCCTCTTATTCAATCCAGGATTGCTCGCATTCTAAGATTCCAGGTCGGGACTCCCCCTTCATTTATCTTGGGATCCCGATTTCATCTCATCCTCTCGCCTAGATCTTCTTGGCAGTCTATACTTGATAAGTTTAGAAGGAAGGTAAATCAACCGGAACTGTCAGATGGCTATCCTCTGCAGGTAGAGTATTGCTTTTAAAATCTGTTATTCAAGCTTTACCCATTTACAGATGTTTTGTGCAAACAACTCCTTCTCGTTTCATCAAGGACATGGATGCTCTATCAAGACAGTTTTTGTGGTCTGGCAAACTTGATCAATCTAAATGGAGTTTGGTTATATGGGATTCCATTTGTAGGCCAGTTCAAGAGGGAGGCCTTGGGTTGCGACAGGCAAATCTTTCTGGGCAGGCTTTGGCTGCGAAACTTTATTGGAGATGGTGTACCTCTCAAGATCATATTTGGGCTAAAATATTATCTTATAAATACTTGAGAGGTATTTCTGATGTAGATATCCCTAGAGCCAGTTTGGTTGGGAAAGGTTCTGTTATCTGGGAAACTCTGAAAAGAAGAGCTAATTTAATTAATTAGGGTTTGTTATGGATTTGCAATCAGGGATCAGATGTTCTTTTTTGGGAGGATTCTTGGGATGGCCACCCTCCTATCTTGACTCAATATCCCAGGTTACATTCCCTAAGCATTTTTTTCTTGGAACTGGGCTAGTCTCATGTGGAGGACTTTAAAAAAATCTAGTATTTTGGAAATATGGAGATGTACAGATAGAAAGATCCGCAGGAATGGCCCCAAGGGGGATTGGCCGAGGATAGAGAGGTGTTTGCTCTTATTCTTGCAGGGAGGTATTGTTCTTCATTAAGGGATAAAGACATTCTAGCTTGGAACCCTAATCCCAAGGGAACCTACTCTGTAGCCTATGGTTATCAAGTTCTTGATAAGCAAAAGTTCAGGAGTCTCCCTGTCACATGGTGGAAAAAGGTGTGGAATAGATTTGCTTGGCCGAAATGTAACTTTTTTCTTTGGCTGGTAGCTCGTAATAAATGCCTCACTTGGGATAACTTGAGGAAGAGGGGATTTCAGGGTCCCTCTTTATGTGTCCTTTGTGGTAAGAATGAGGATGACTCTTCTCATTTATTTTTCCAATGCTCCCTTGCCAGAGACATTTGGCACTATTGGTGGAGTGCCTGGAACCATCCTTGTTTTCATGTGCTCTCCCTGGTGGAGTTTTGGAGTAGTCTGGGCAGACCTCCAGCCAAGGCCCCCTTCCTCCAAGTGGCTTGGAATTTGGGCCCTTCTTGCATCATCTGGAAGATTTGGCTCGAACGAAACCGACGCATTTTTGAGGGAAGTCATTTGGCTATTCAACAGATCTGGAAAAGGATCCTGTGTATGGTTCAAGAAACTATCCATAGTAAATGTGATGTGGACCCTCATTTGGACTCTAGGGAGGAGAAGGTACGACAGGCCCTTGGTTTGTTTGGGGTTGGTGTGAATTCTTCTAGCCCTAGTAGGATTCCTCAACTTAGCAAGAAGGTTAGGAGAGAGGGTAGATGGAGACTACCCCCTAGAGGAGTTTTAAAAATTAATACTGATGGGTCTTCCAAAGGCAATCGTGGACATGCTGGAATTGGTGGTGTTGGGAGATATTTTGCCTGCGTGGTCAGTTTTTTCTTTTCCATTTATAAAGGTGTTCACTCCAACAATCTTATGGAAGCTCTGGCGATACTTGAGGCCTTGCAAAGGGGGTTTTATCTTGGCTGGAACAAGATTCTTTGCGAGTCTGACTCTCAAATTTTAGTTAATCTTTTAAACAGAAAAAGAGTGGAGGATGTTAATTGGCAGTTGGCCTCTGTGACCATTCAGATTCTCAGAATGAGTGAAGAGTTCAAATTTATATCCTTTGTGCACATTCCAAGGGAATGGAATGGGGTTGCTAATTACCCGGCCAAAAGGGCTTCTGAGCTATTGGATACTCAGAGTATTGATAACTGGGAGAGTCTCCCGTCTGGGGATTCTCAACACCTACGGGAGTTGATCCATAAGGATGTTCAGACTTAATGTGGTTTTTTTTTTTTTTTTTTTGGTTTTCTTTGGGAGTTGACCTTGTCTGGTGATTTAGCCTGTATTGTTGCTTATTTGAGTCGTGGGTGGGGCTCAGCTGTACTTTGTAATCCATAATTTTTATCAATAAATTTTTACCCCTTTATTTTAAAAAAAAAAAGGCACTAATTTATTGCCCTTCCTTTTAAGGAAATAGCCAATAATTTTTTTTTTTTACGTTTTTCCCTCAACATATTCAAATAGAAAGTAAAAATTGGTTATATTTTTTTCTCAGCTTTTTTTAAAAAAGCTGAAAATCCGCAACTCCAATTGAAAATTAATATTTATTTAATTTTTTTATTATATAACTTAAGCTTATTCGTCGTTGGCTAAATCCGGCGCTTTCGTTGTTAGCTTGAGATAACTCAAGCTATCCGACGCTTTAGAAGTTTGACGAGGCCGGAGCTCTCATTATCGCATCCTAGTGACACTTGCATTGATTGCCCCCTTTTGGCCCGTTGCAAACAATTGGTGCACTCTTAGTCAATGGTGTAAGTTCCTCGTCTAATGCGCTAGTGAAACTGGACTCTCTTCCAACGACACTATCACCTCAGACGATATTTATATTCCTTTCACTTCTTTCTAAAGTATATTGCTTTAAATTGTTTTTTGGTAAGTAGGTATTTTATATAAAAAATGGATTTTTTAAGAGGATACCAAAACCTTATAACATGAGAGGCCGCAACCCTTAGTAACAAAAGGAGCCCCTAGGGCTAGTACATAGAAATCATAGTAAACCTTACCAAAAAAAACATAGTAATTCCCAGGAGGGTTGCATCAGAAACGTCAAACTAGAGGTAAAACATGCTGAAAACACAACAAAAATATTAGTGAAAATGCCAACTGTACTCGACAGGACAGGTTTTACGGTGCTCCCTGTTCCCGTCCACCCAAGCCTGATCCTCTCTTCTTGCTTATGTGGAATCATTAGTGATATCCTAGTTGGCAACCTTCTCCACATCTTCTAGAAACAACTGCCACCACACCATGAGACATGTGGACAGTAATCCCTTATTTCCCAAGTGGTTAGCTAAACCATTGCCCTCCCTGTAGGTGTACTTGACTTGGACTAGGTTCCTCTAGAGGAAGAGGTTCTTGGCCTTAGAAATGACATTGAAAAGCTTCCATGTCAGATCCTAGGAATTCAACGTATAGTTAATGATGTTCAGTGAGTCCCCTTCAACTATCAAGGGTCAGGGATCCTTCACAATGAGCTCGATTCCTCTCAGAAGTCCTCTGGCCTTCATAACATGATTGGTTTGAAACCCCAAATTTTCATAGAAATCCAGGATGAGCTATCCATTATGTTCTGTAAATGATCCACCCGTAGTGGCCGCCCCTGGGTTACCCTAAGAGGCCCCTCAAAATTTAACTTCAACCATCCTTGAGGAGGCCTTACCCACCAGACATCCTTCCTGGATGACCGTGGATCCTCCTGTTTCTTGATATCCCCTGATAACTTCAAGGATTTGAACAACCCCTCTTTAAACACATTCTTGGCGCATGGGTTGGGGATAAGATTGGAGTTCTCAATGGCAAAGGCGATGACCCTATGAGTGACTAAGGGAGGATCTCTAGGAGGATTACTAAATACCCAACCATTGCATTCCAACAATATCTTCCATAAAAAATGGTGGAAGCAATCATTCCATAGGAAATAGAGCTTGGTATTTTAAAAAGGATTGGGCCATTGGAAGAAATCCTCCTTAATGGTCTTGGGGGGAATCCATTAGATCTAAAAGGTAGAGAGGATGGAGCCAAGGACCAAACCAGTGAAAAATTAGTGTAGGAATAGGTGGTCAGAGGCCTCATAGGTAGACTCACACAGATAGCACCTATTGGGAATAAGAAACCCCCTCTTGTGAATATTGTCAATTGTGAGAGATTTATTCTGGAAGGTAATCCATGAGAAGACATTTACCTTTGGGATCAAACATTTCCTCCAGATAATGTTACAAGGAAAGTCTGATTTCAGCCCTTTGCATTAGAATTCATGGGTAAATTTGACAGAGAATCCACCATCATCTATCCCCCTCTAAATCATTGAATTTGGAACTCTACTGGTGGGTATGATGATTTCCTTAAGGATGGAGGACAGGAAGTCAACCTCAGTATCTAGCCCCTCTACATAAATGAATTTCCACTGAAGGGATCCATTTCTACATTCAATGAAATTGGCCACCCTCTATCCAATGTTGTTATCAAGAAAATTTTTAAGGTGAACCGGCCCGGTCATCTAAGAGAGAGGGTCCTCTAGGGCCCACCTATCCCTCCAAAAATCTAGGCTCTGGCCATCCCCAAGGATCCACTTGATGTCATCTTGGATCAGCTGCCTAGATTGGACAATGGCTTTACAAAAATCTGACCCCCCAGTGGGAATCCCATCCTTAAGAAAGGAAGTGTTAGTGAGGTATTTCCTCTTGACAATTCTAACCCATTTTGTCGGTTCATCTACCAGGATCCTCCAGGTGTGTTTTGTAATGAGTGCTAGGTTCATCTTGGACATTCTATTGAACCCTAATCCTCCTTGCTTCTTACTTCTGCAAACTTTGTCCCAGGACAACAAAGGAACCTGGACTTGTCTTCATTGCCTGATAAAATAAAGTTTCATTGGGTGTACTCAATATTGTGAAGAATGAAGTTAGAAAATCTAAAAATAGACATGAAAAAGGTCAGAATCCCTTGGAGGCATGCCATAGTGAGGGTTGCCTTGGCAGCTTGGGATAATAACTTGCCTTTCCACGATGCCAACTTTTTGTGGATTCTCTCTAGCAACATGTTCCACATCCCTTCCTTAGCACGCCCATAGAAGAGAGGGAGGCCAAGATAGGTAGTTGATAGGGAGTCAATAGAGCACCCTAGGATCCTTGTAATCTGAACTTGATGCCTGATAGGGGTGTTGAGAAAAAAGATCTTGCTTTTGATATAGTTAACTTTTTGATCGAAAGCACTCTCATAGAGTCCTAGGATTCATTTAATGGATTTGGATTGAGCTACTGATACTATGGTGGATAGGAGCATGTCATCCATAAATTGATGATGGATGATCACCTCAATCCCTGAGATAGGGAGGATGGTTGTCACCTTCTTTTGATGTTGGGTATCCTTAAGGGCTCTTCCCAAAGATTATGCAAGCATGATGAAAAGGATGGGGAACATAGGATCCCCTTGATGTAGACCTCATGATCCCTAAAATAAATTGACAGGAGAACCATTGACTAGGACAAAGAACTAGGGGGAGGAAATGACCCCATCAAGGATGTTCTTGCCTTTCACTGAACTGCCTTAAGACTCATCAATGATAATGGGGAGAATGGGCTTTAGCCTATTGGCCATAACCTTGGTCAACATTTTGTAGATGACGTTGCATAGGTTGATAGGCCTATAATCATAGATGGATTTGCAGTCAGAGGATTTCGGGATGAGGGCTAAGAAGGTGGAGTTGAAACTATGAGGTATAACTTTGGTTGACTAGATCTCTCTAATGGCCTCACAGACATCGTTCCCCACAACATCCCATAGGGTTTGTAAAAACATCAAAGAGTAACCATCTAGCCCAGGGGCTTTATTAGGTTGCATTGAAAACAAGACCTCATTAATATCATAGTGGTAGAAAGGTTCCACCAGTTTGAGGTTCACATCTTGATGAACAATGCAAGGAATATTTGATAGGAGAGTATCTTGAGCTTGATTGTCACCCTCTGGGGAACTTCCCAAGAGATTCTGGAAAAAGGAAATCACTTCAGCCCTGATCTCAACTATGTCCTTGGTGGATGATCCATTATTGCACACAATATCCCTAATCTTGTTGTATGCCCTGTGTCGCATAGTGGAGGCATGAAAGAACCTGGTGTTAGCATCACCTTCCTTGACCCACAGGTCTCTTGACTTCTTCCTCCAGAAGGTTTCCTCTCTAGCGAGGATTTTATGGAACTCTGCTAGGAGGTTCCTTTCATCCTCTATAGTAGGGTTGTTGTGGTCCCCAGCTTTGATTCTCCTTTCCATCTCCTAAAGTTTCTCAGTAATGGTATTTTTACTGGTGAAAAGGTTTCCAAAAACCTCCTTGTTCCATATTTTCAAGTTTTCTTTGACCATCTTTAGTTTCTGAGCTATCCGAGAAGTGGCAGATCCTCCAAAATTTTGATGCCACCATGAGGACACTTGATCTATGAAATCATTGTGGAGATTCCACATGGCTTCCAAACGAAAAGGAGTTTTAAAGGTGGGAGGCCTACCCATTTCAAAGAGTATGGGACTGTGGTCTGATCTGATCTGAGGTAAGGCCAATACGGTGGCATAAACAAATAGAGGGATAGCTCCTTGAGATATGAGGAACCTATACAGCTTCACCTAGATGAGAACACTATCAATCCTCCTATTGCTCCAAGTGAAATATGACCCCTTGAGCATAACATCCATGAGCTCATTGGTATTGATAAAACCTCTAAAATCCTCCATGCTTCTACTGAAGGAGTCATCACCTCCTTTCTTCTAAGACAGATGCAATGGGCTATTAAAGTCTCCTTCTATGATCCTAGGAAAGGTGTTGAAGGTGGTCCTCATTTGAGTTACAGTTTACCATATTTTAGTCCATTCTATGGTAGAGTTTGGAGCGTAAATGTTGGATAGGATCCAAGACTGATTGCTGGTCTTCGAGTGAAACAAAATGTTTAGGATCCTGCTCGAGGATGAGACTTCCTTCAACCAGGGTAGGGTCCCAAAGGTACATGAGCCCACCTGACGTGCCTTGAGCTAGACTGATAAGGCACTCTCCTTTGGCCCAAATGGCCTTGGAAGACTTTTGAGAAGAGAGCTCATCAATTTTGGTTTCTTTCATAATGAATATGGAAGGATTGATCATTTTCCTTATGTTAGCCACCAGTCAATGCTTGGATGCCCCATTGAGACCCCTCACATTCCATGAGAGGACCTTCATTTCAAGGGTTTAGGGTTTTTCCTACCTCCCTTCACCAGCTAGAAGGGGGGTTTGGTTCCTTGCTTGTCATTCTGGTTGTCAAAATTGTT
Organism: Wollemia nobilis; assembly: GCA_028583015.1. Taxonomy (NCBI): domain Eukaryota; kingdom Viridiplantae; phylum Streptophyta; class Pinopsida; order Araucariales; family Araucariaceae; genus Wollemia; species Wollemia nobilis. Next base: position 1,132,768 of record JAQPPZ010017043.1, on the reverse strand, counting down.
AGAGAAAAGTGTCAACTAGGTTCCATTTGTGATATCCTCCATCATTTTCTTGTTTCTCTTCTCATTGTCAGAGGGTTTCCCTCTTTTCATTTCACTACCATAGTCAATGGCATGTTTCCTACTCCTGGTATTTTTGGGGCTAATTATCCCAGAGACGGATGGGCCTTATTTTTAAGAGAAAGGAGAAAGGGGTACCTCACCCCTATTTGAGTGGTTTAGGGATTTCCTATTTCCCGCTAGGTGCTCATCCATAAAAGAAATTGGAACAAAATTTTTTTGGAAGGGTCTGTACCTAGGTAACTAGATCCTCTATGCTAGTACTGGTGTGAAGTGAGGATTTTGATAGCACCTCCTGCTTATTTTGGGTTGATGGGGAGGCTTCTCCTCGCTCACAATTTTGCTTGCCTTGATCTAGAACATCACTTTGACCTTCCCCCTAAGGTTCTTGGTGGGCGGGATTATGCATTATGTGTTTCGGGCCTAGCATCGGCTCCTTGTTAAGAGGGGGAATACCTTGGTTCCTCTGCATGCCCTTGCTTGAACCTGTTGCCTTTTGATTCTGGGCCCTCTAGACAAGACATTGATTTAGGAGGTGACCTTGAGTGTGATAGTGAGTACAAAATATTGGCTTATTTTTGTACTCTATGGGCTGCCTCTTGATGATGTGTGATCCTCTATACAAGTTTATGAAAGTGGGTAACTCTGTTTCAATGTTAGCGGAGACACTGAAGCGGACATGGACCATCTTGGATCAGACCTTGGTGGAAGAATCAATGGCAACGAGCTCACCTATGGATCGAGATATCCCTCTAATGACATTCTCGTGCCAACATTGGAAAGGGAGGTTTGGTAACCTAACCCACAGAGGAGCTACATTTATGTTTTGGGTTTCAGGGTTGAAATCCTCTCCCCACTTTCGAAGAAAAATGCTACTGTGCCCTAGGAACCATGGTCCCCTAGCCAACATGTTGTAGTAGTCCTCCTGAGTGTTGAGCCTGATGGCATAAAACCCTCGTGATAGGGCAACAATTTCCATGTTGTCATTGTTCTTCCACTTGTAAAAAGCCTATTTTCGAATGGTCTCCATGTCTGGTCACCCTCCTACGAACTTGCCAATCAGAGTGAAACGCTCAAGCTCCAGGTAGTTGTCCATTAGGTCTTCAAGGATGACCAAATCTGCTCCACAAGGAAGTAGTTCCTGGATGGGTTGCTTTGTTGGGGATCCTTCACTTAGTACCTGGGTGTAGGATCCTTTTTGGTTTAGGTTTACCCCACCTCTTGGTCCCTCCTTGTCAGGAGGGTCTTTTCCGCTCCTGTCCGACCCATCTGCCTGGGTCCCTGTTGCATCGGGCCCTACCTCGTCATCACTGCCATGGCTTGTCCCTCCTGGACCCTGGCCTGACCATCCTTCCTCCTTTCTACCGCATCCTGAGGTTGCTCTCCATCCGCCACTCGCTCGCCTCCTTTCCCACTCTCCATCATCCTTGAACTCCATATTGCTTTAAATTTTTAATTCTATTGTGCTTTGTAATTTTTAGAGACTTCTGCAAGATCATTCTTTCGCCCATTGAGGCCTTTGGGAGTTCATCCGTCTAACAATTTCGCAGGTTTCCTGGAGTAACTTCTTTGTTTGGTCTTCTGATTTCTATAATTCATAGAGTAATATTCTGCCTCTAACAAATTTCTGCAGGTTCAGATAGGTCTTCAGAATGCGGGATTGAATGAGTTTCAAAAGCAATATTATTTTTTTTCATATATTTACATTCCCTCTGCCTTACAGTTTTAGGTTTCTGACTTCTACGTATACTACAAGAAAGGTTCTTCGTTTAAGTCCTTTAGAAGTCCCAAAACAAACGTTTTACACAGGTTAAATAGGAATTTTACATAGTTTTCTTTGGCCAAATTATTTTTTCCAATACCTCTGTTTCTGTTCCGGCCAAATTATTTGTCTTTGCAAATTGGCAGCATATTAACATTTTACGCAGGTTCAGATCGGAGTATTCGAAAGGTTTCCAAAAGAAAATTATTATTTTTCCAATTGATATTCCTCTTTTCTCGTTTTATTCCTTCAAATTATATCTGCAGGTTAAGCTCTTCGTTTGGGACCTTTGGAGGCCCAACTAAACAATTTCTGCAGATATACAAAGGCAGCAGAGTTTTTTGGTGGATCTTCACACACGTTTTCAAAATGCTTAATCGCTAGCGAAGAACCAGGGAACTTCGTCACAGTTTTATTGTATTTTTTTTACTGTTTCGATTTCCTTTTGTCTTCGTTTCCTTGGCAGGCCACAAATTTCTTTAATGTGGCTCTCCAAAAGCGACACAAGACAAGCATTGTAAACTTGATAAATATAAAAATTCTTTTTTGGGGGGTTTCTAAGTGCAGGTTTTGCACTCTTGTATGTCAAAGGGGGGGACTTTTTTTCTCTTTGCAAACTACCCTTATATAGTTTACAATTTTCTTCATTTAAATTTAAATTTAAATAGAAGTTATATTAATTAGAAAATTATTTAAAAGTTCAAATATTTTTTGGCTTTACCTTTAGCTAAATATTTTAATTATTAAGTTTTTTAATCAAATTTTATAATTTCTTTAAAATATTTTATACTTTAACAAAGTTAAAGTAAATACAAAACTTTTTATTCATAAATTATATAATTTCTTTAAAAACCTTTAGCTACATATATTAATTATTAAGTTTTTTAAACAAATTTTATAATTTCTTTAAAAGCTTTCATACTTTAATTTTGTTAAAGTAAATACAAAACTTTTTATTCATAAATTATTTAATTTATTTAAATAACCTAAATAGTTTAATATCTTTTGTCTACGTTCCATGTATCATTGTCCATAAAAACTTATAGTCTCCCTCTCGTAAGGGCGAGTTTTTGAACAATTGTATAAAGGCCTGACAAGATATTTTCCTAATAACAGTTTTTTATTGGAAAATCTCTTAACTTATAGTCTCCCTCACATCAAGGTGGGTTTTGAGATAATCATTTAAACGAGTTATCCCTTGCATTCCAAACCAAAACCCTTCTATTGCTCATAATACTTATAGTTTCCCTCAAGTAAGGGCAGGTACTGTGATCCATTAGAGGATTTGGCACTCCAAAGCAAACAATTATAGGCCCCATTATACTTATAGTTTCCCTCTCATAAGGGTGGGTATATTTGGGATACCTATTATTGAACAAGCTTCATTATTCATTATTAAGTATTTTAAAGGGGGAAGTTCTAATCAACTTTAAATCCTCAAAAATGAATTTAATTGGACCTCTCATCCCTCATAATTTTCACACTTGGAAACCTAAAATTCTAAATCTCATCTCTCAAAAAGGTCTTACTCATTTATTAGAATAAGAACAACCAGAATTTGATAAAGAATTTGAAATCTTTGTTCATAAAGAGAAAATGCACGAAACTATGGGAATTATTAGCACCAATGTTCATGAAAGCTTGTGGTTTCATATTACAGATTGCAAAAATCCTCATGAAACTTGGGAGAAATTAAAAACCATGTTTAGAAAGGTAGATCATATGAGATCAATACAACTAGAAGCTAAACTAACTTCTCTATCTCTTGAAAATTTTAGTAGTATTATTGATTTCCTCACTAAATTCAAAGAAATCCTCACTTAATATAAAGCTAGTGGGAATACTAAGTCATAAGAAGAATGTATTTATCTAATCCTTTCTAAACTAAATGGTGTTTTTCAAATATTTGCAACCACCTTCATATCTACTAAAGATGCTCTTGGTGCAACCTTTAAAATGCCCTCTTTAGAAGAATTTTGTGATAGATTAACTAGGGAAGAAACCAAACTTGCTAGATATGAAAACACTTCTTCAAAAGCCTTAGTAGCCTCCACTTCCTACTCATCCCCTCCTTGTGATGCTACTCTATATCATCAGCTTGTAGGAAGTCAGTTATACCTCACTCATACTCACCTAGATATCTCATATGTTGTTGGGCTCATATCCAAGTTCTCTCATAACCCTCATTTCAGTCATTGGCAAGCAACTAAAAGAATTCTTTGTTATTTGCAGGGAACTACAAAATTTGGGCTCATATATAAACGAGACTCCATGGATATCATTGGCTATACAAAATCATATTGGGAAGGTTCAATAGATGACAAATATTCTACCTCTTGATATGTTTTTTGCCTTGGATCTTATCTAGTAACCTAGTTATGTAAGAAATAATAGATAGTAGCATTATCTTCTACAGAGGAAAAATATAGAGCAACAATTATATCCAGTCAGGAAGCCCTTTGGCTTCATCAAATTCTCAAAGAATTTGGTTTTTTCCAGGAAGTACCTATAACTCTATGGTGTGACAATCAAAGCACAATTCATATTGCACGCAATCCAGTTGAACATCAATGCACCAACCACATTGAGATCCAAATGCACTTCATCAAGCAACATATTCAGAATGGGGATATACTTTTTTTAATATATTTCAATAGAGAATTAGCTTGCAAACATCTTCACCAAGTCATTTCCTTCTTCGTGATACCTTCAGTTGTGAGAGAAACTTGGAGTGTTAAAACTACATTGACAAAGAGGTCTTCCACCTCTCACTATATTGTAAATGAGTACCTTAAAATGGCCTTCTTATCGGGACTCATATTTTATTTATAAAAGAGGAAAATATTTGCAATCCAATGACAAGCCTCTTTCATACTTCTTTTCTTTTGATTGGTGGTTTTTCCCATTGGGTTTTTACCATCATTTCAAAACAAAGAGGTGATAGTTGGTTTTTCCCCACAAGGGTTTTTTACACCAACTATATATTTTGTACATGAGTGCCTAATCAGGCCTCGTTACTAGGACTCATTTATTGATTCTTTCCTAGTATCATTTAAGGGGATGTGTTAGAATAAGTGAATATTCTCTTAAGTTCACTAGGAAACACTTTTGATTTTCCACTTCTTCATGTGTCAGGAGAACTCCAAGTTATGTCTTCATCAGGTTTGATGAAGTTGTTGTAATCTAACGACTCTCAATGATCAACTCTACTATTTAATACAGAGTTGATCCTAGAGATAAATCAATCAGTTCCACTCTTCTCTTCATCTTTTGTGTAATACTTTGCATATCTATTATTGTGAAATTCTAACATAGAATTCTCCAAATAATACATGTATATATAAGTTATTGGTGATTAGTAAATAGGAAAGTCATTACTCTAAAATTTAGAAACTAGTAGTCCATATTTTGTTTCACTTTCGTGTGTTGTAAAATAATTTTGTATTAAAAAAAAACTAATTTTGAAATTAAATGGACAATCTATTAGCAAGGTTGATATATAAAATAGGTTAGGTTATTTTTTCCTTTTCCAATGAAAACCTAATAATTTTTTAAAAATTTAAATATATTATAATATTAAAAAATAATCATGCAATCTCAATAGCTTTATATTAATTAGGGTTATAATTAAAAAAAAAAAAAAAAACTGCACTAAAAATTAAGCACTTTATAGTATATTTCCCAATTATATATATAAATTATATATAGAGGTTAATATTATTGTAATAAACAAAATAGGTTTAAAAAAATCAATAATAAATGTAAACAATAGTTGAATTAGTAATAGTGGTTAAGTTTTATTATCTATATGATTCCAATACAATTTAAACAAAGATAGGATGTTGTTCAGTCCATAAGATTACATTGTTATTGATTCAGTAATTTATTTTTAGAGAAACCAATTGTATGATAATATAAAATGATCTAGATGTTTTATGATGGATGTAAATCGTTTTCTTCTATTTGTTCATGTATAAAATCTATTTTTGGGTGGCACGTTCCATTATGCTAACTATTCTAAAATTCTATTGAAATATTTTTTTTGACTTTATGTTGTGTTCCACTCTTTTTAGCTTTTTCTTATTATTCAAGATGGTATTGAAGTCTCGTATAATTCCGTGGGTCTAGGTCGATTGGTAAGTTGGGGCGCTTACCGAGAGAAGACCTAGGTTCCAATCCCATAGGCTTGACCATGCACAGACAATAGCTCAGATTCGATTCCTCTGAGTGGTGTGCCAGATTGATGACGACGGTGCAACCCTTGTGCGTCTGACGGTCCCCATATCGCACCGGGTTACCATGTGTCGAGACAGTGGAAGTCCTGGGAGCCTTCGTAGATAGTTTTAACCCTATCAGCTGTGCTAGGAGTTACTAAAAATCATGATTGTAACCATTGCTTCTATATATAAAAAAAAAAAAATAATAATATCGTATAAGTATGACGAGTTTCCCTTTATGATTTTCAAGGAAATTTTTAGTTTCTTATATACTTGAAGTTTGGTTGGAATGCTAACTATTCTAAAATTCCATTGAAATATTCTTTTGATTTTATGTTGTGTTACACTCTTTCTAGATTTTTCTTATTATTCAAGATGGGATTGAAGTCTTGTATAAGTATGACAAGTTTCCCTTTATGGTTTTCAAGAAAAAATTTTAGTTTCCTATATACTTGAAGCTTGGTTATAGGATTATATAGGCAATATACATTTACCACTATAGCTTAAATATTTTAAGATAATTTTTTTAAATGACTTGTTATTTAACTACATTTATGTTAATAGAAGTGTTTAAAATTGAATAGGTCATTCACAAAGTATCCGAACCTCCCCAATCTCCTTGAGAATCCATGTTACAAAAATTTTAGACTCATATTTTTGGTATACCATTTTTTTGGTTTGTTATCATACAACTTAGTTTCTTGAATGCAAAGAATATATATTCTATATGAAGATATTTGGTTATAAATAAGATTGTATTTGTTATAGGTGTAGAAAACTATTATCACATATTATTTCACCTTTTTAGGGTGGATTTCATGTTGTCAAAATTAGATAATATTATGTAGTTTGAAATATTTGTCTACATTAATTCCTTCTAGAACCTCTAGAATATTTTCTAGACCTTAGATTTTCTATCCTTATTTTACATTCTCAAACACATGAAAACACACCTTAAGGTGCTTACATTGGTGTATGGGTTCTAACTTGTAGCCTAACATACAATATTTCGTGAGATACAAGGTTGCAATACCTATTCTAGTGGAAGAGATAGGGTAATTATAACTAGTATAGGTGTTATCTTTACATTGATGGTGAGTTCCCCTTGTTGATAACTACCACACGTTCAAGTTATATAAAATAACTGTGTACTGCTTACCCACTAAGGAGTATAGTGTCTTTATAAAATTCTTAAGAGTAACACTTACGAGATGTTCTTTGTGGGAGAGGGCAAGGGAGGTACTAAATTGTTTTACTTATCCACTATAAACTAAATAGCTAAGTCTACTATGGTTTTATCCATATGTTCTAAATTGAACTGATAAAGAAAATTTTAAGTTGAGCTTACCTTAATAGGAACTAATGGGCTATTGATGCTAGGAGGAAGGTACTTAGATTTTATTATGAGATATTCCATGGGTTTAAGCATTCTATATTGATGGTATTACTTGGATATCTTGGATTTAGTACTAGAGCATAGTTTATCCCTTAAATATTTCTTTGGTATTACCTAAGGACCATTATTAATTATACCTCTCTACCTATGAGACCTCAAGGTCTACCATTTACTATAGCTATTATTCAAACAATAACAATGTGACATGTACAATTGGTACAGGTTATTTTAGAAAATATGAATGGTGATGACTTGAAAGTAGATCCTATAGAATATGGTAAATAAGCTATTTTCATATATATTATTCAGCCAAAAACTCTCCCCAAATTATTTTCAATCACCTATAATTGCTCTATCATCCATATCTCTGAGGTGGCCTCGAAATTATAGGGTTGGTTTCAAGCCTTGGATTCATGGTCTAACATACAATCCTATCTCTTCACAGTATCATAGTTATACTTTAATGATTATGTATCTCTTCTTTCTATTGTTGTAAATGAGAAAGAAGCCCATTGAAAGTGAATAAATATCTTTGTATCAGCCAATATTATATTGAATAAAATTCTCCTATTTAAGACATGTAATTTTTTCTAGTATAATTTTTCTATAATTTAATGAAAAGAATCTTAAGAGTTGGGCATCCTCTTTGATTGTTGTGATGAAAATCCATAGTTTCAACAACCATATAAATATCCACTGAAGTATTAATCTACAAAAAAATAGAAGTTAGATGACCCTCAATTTGTGTAGAATAACATAAGATATAATATTGGTATGACTATTATTACTATAAATAACATGTATTTTTTACCTATTGACTACTCAAAACCTAATCAAAACTAGACAATATATAATTTGTCACTCTCATGGTTATCTCTATTTCTATAATATTCTTATGGAATATTTTTTTAAATATTAAGCTAATTTACCATTTTGATTGGAGAAAAGAATTTACAATCTCAATAATTTATTTCTAATAACTATTAAATATGCACTTGTGTTATTTACTTATGTTTGCATTATTTACTAATAGTCATAAACAAATAATTATATTTTATGTTTTCTAAGCTTGAATATATTTTATTTTATTTACTTTTTAGCAATTGAAAATTAATTTCAAATACTAAAATGTGTCAATTATTTATAAAATTATAATTTATTAAAATTATATTGTTTTTATTTGGAGTTTATCTCTACTAAAATATTGCATCTACTATTAGATAAATTACTTCATATTGAGTTTGCTTTTTTGTCAAATATATTTTCCCTTTTTGTTTACTAGAAAAAAAAATTCTACCAAATCCTTCATATATTTTTATTAAGAGATAAGATCTTCCTTACCTAGTTGCCTTATAAAATTTAAATTTCTTCAAGATTAATATTAATAATACTATTGGGTAATTATCTACCATATTTATCCTTATCGATAAATATGTTAGCATTTCCAAGATATTACCTTCATCAAAACTTGATGGACAAATAAAATAATATTGTGGTGAATTCAATTCCACTATCTATAATTTTTATAATATTAATAACAATTTGTTAATCCCTTAAAATTAAAATATGTCTCTTCTTTTTAATGGATATATTAATCACAAAAATAAGTTCCATATCCTCTTCTAGTTAAATTTTGAAGTTCCATATGACAATATTTTTTCTTCATTATCTTGAAATATACTCCTTTCATTAGATTTATTATGGTTTTCTTTGGAAACACCATTAAAAGTATATTTTTTAAACCCAAATTCTAGATATAATAATTTTACTATACATCATTGTATATCCTTTGTATTAGCTCTTTTGTTATGGGTCACCCTTGTATATTACTCACAGTTTGTAACCATGTGAAAAGCGTAGGTAAATTTTATTACCTACATCCACTATGTAGTATAGTTCACATCATATAATTATTTTGCTAAGATACTAATGCAAAAATGAGCACATAGTAATTCAAATAGGAAATTAGAATGGAACTAAAGGATGATACCAAAGTAGATTTAATAATGAAAGGATGGTTTAGGGTAGTAACATTTCAAAATATTACAGCAAGTAGAAGAGATAGAGTTAGATGTAAAGTAGGCTAAGGCGATGATAAAGCAATAAGTAGATGACTGTCAGACAACATTTTGGTGCTAAGTTATGAAATTTTGGCATCTGGATAGATGAAACAAGAAATATGATTTGGCTAAGTATGGTAAGTGAGCTAAATATTTAAGAGGCTAATGTTAGTAATGATATGAAAAAATCCTAGCCTGTAACATTCTTCATAGAGAAGAAAAAGGAAAGTAACAAGACTAAGTGTTTGATGTTTGACATCTGATAATTAAACATTGAAAGTAAGCAATTAAAGTTGGCCAAATGAACTGTATTTTTGATGTTAGCAAAAGGGAATAAAATATATGGAGTGGTGTAAAATAATACCAAGCAAGAAATATCTTAAGGCATGAGGTCCAATATCCATTTTTCAATACTATAACTTGTTAGGCTTGCAATGGTGTCTATTTTAGAGGGTGATGATGTCATCATTAGAAACTCAAATATCCGATAAGCGAAATGTAAATTTGGAATACAAAATAAGTCCAAGTAGGGCAAACTAACAATAAAGCAATACAATGATCAAACACTCCTAGCATCGAACATCATACATGGGTAAGCATAGTTGCCAAACTATTCAAACAATAGTCATATATGGTTTTTATTTGGAGTTTATCTCTACTAAAATATTGCATCTACTATTAGATAAATTACATCATATTTAGTTTTTTTTTTTGTCAAATATATTTTTCCTTTTTGTTTACTAGAAAAATTTCTTCTACCAAATCCTTGATATATGTTTATTAATAGATAAGGTCTTCCTTAGCTAGTTGCCTTATAAAATTTAAATTTCTTCAAAATTAATATTAATAATACTATATAGTAAATTATATACCATCTTATCCTTATCTATAAATATGTTAGCAATTCCAAGATATTGTGTTCATAAAAACTTGATGAACAAATAAAATAATATTGTGATTAATTCAATTCCACTATCTATAATTTTTATAACATTCATAAAAAATTGTGAATCCCTTACAATTAAAATGTCTTCTTTTTTAAATGGATATACTAATCACAAAAATAAGTTTCATAGCCTCTTCTAGTTATATTTTGAAGTTCCATATGACAATATTTTTTATTTATTATCTTGAAATATACTCCTTTCATTAGCTTTATTATGGTTTTCTTTGAAAACACCATTAAAACTATATTTTTAAAACCCAAATTCTAGATATAATCATTCTCCTATACATAAATGTATATCATTTGCATTAGCTCCATTGTTATGGGTCACCCTTGTATATTTCTCAAATTCTATAACCATGTGATAAGTGTAGGTAAATTTTATCACCTACATCCACTATGTGGTATAGTTTGAAGAACATAAGCTTATACTGAGAGGGGGGTGAATAGTATAAGACCACTTTTTACTTTTCTTTTAAATCAATATTATGCAATGTATAGATAGCAATATCAACAACAGTAATCAAATTAATGTACAAATCACCACACACAATAGAGACACCACAATTTACATGGTTCAACCAATGTGGGCTACTCCACGTAGAAAAAATTTTACTAAAATTTTCTCAACCAATATCTTGGAAATCCTTGGCCTATTACAATATTTATGGACTTCTATCCAATGGAGATACCAAACCCCTAAATCAAGCTCATTCATATCTATCCATAGGAGAACTCCTTCTCCTCTGCTAAGGTTGGTGATCCTCTAGAAGACTACTGCCTCCACTACACTGGCTTGTGGATCTCTCTCCTCTGAAGACTCTTGTCCCCACTTAGAATACCTATCCTCATTGCCTTGACTGATGGATATCTATCCATTAGAGACTAATATCATCTCTGCTCTGTCACCTCCAAATATCTATCTCAAATATATACTAAACTTAGTCCTTTGGTCTAGCGCAAATCTGCTCAATCTCTATCTCTTAGTCTAGAACAAACCTGTCCTCAAATCTACACCAAACTCTGCTCAACAAGTCCACACATAACTTGTTCAAATCTGCTCAATAAGTCCACTTAGAAATTTCTCAAATATATTCGACAAGTCCACTCAGAATTTGCTCAAATTTGCTCGACAAGTCCACTCAGAACTTGTTCAAATCTTCTCAACAAGTCCACTCAAAACTTTCTCAAATATGGTCAACAAATCCACTTAGAAATTTCTCAAATATGCTCAACAAGTCCACTCATAACTTGCTCAAATATGCTCAATAAGTCCGCACAAAACTTGCTCAAATCTGCTAAACAAGTCCACATAGAACTTGCTCAAATCTGCTCAACAAGCTCACATAGAACTTGCTCAAATATGCTCAAAAATTCCACTCATAACTTGTCCAATCTTCTCAACAATTCCACTCTATAAATTAACCAAATATATATTGTAGGCTTCCAAAAAATCTCACTCAAAATTAGTCCACAATTCTTCTCAAAGACTTGTCTCAAATGTACTTAACAAGTCCACACAGAACTTGTCCAACCTCATAGAAACATAAAGATAATTGTTAGAGACCCAATATGTTTCAACTCAATGCTCAATCTCAACTCAAATAAGAATATATAATAGTTTGTTTTATGGAATTTGAATAATCACTTCACACATCCACTTGACTAGGCTCAAACAACTCTACCCAACCAATAACTCAATGAAACATCCATTTCTCATAAACCCTAGTCAAAGCATGTAAACATCAACACAAAATATTTTCAACAATCCTCAACAAAAAATATCACATAGCAATGATACTTATGTTCTTTTCAAATCCTATTTCAATTTCTTTGCTTAACAACTCACTTCAACAATAATGCTTATAAAACAATCCTCTCATAGCAATGATACTCAAACCCTATTTCAAGTTCTTCACACAACCAATGTTTTCAACAACAATGCTTATTAAACAAGGTTTTAATCACAACTCTTTATTCCAGAAAACCTTGATGTATTAACTCAAACACACTTAAAAAGAAACCCTAATCAAGTCCTCTTCACTCCAAACTTATTTTCCATAAAACCAACCAATCAAATTTAAACTTTGCAAAATATGCTCATATATTTTTCTTGATGATGAAGAAATATTCGAAATCTGCCAAAAACTCAAACACTTATTTCCAAGCTCAAAGAAATTATAATATTATTAATTTCCTCAAAATACAATGTAAACATCAAAACATATATACACCTTATCACTCCATCTTTAAGAAAACATTCATCAACATTTACAAAAAGTAAATTACCACTTACACCTTATAATATCCCAATAATATTCAATGCACTCTTCTTTTCAAAATAACCTAAGACAAGAAGCTCCCTCTATCCTTTTAATATTTCTGTAGACACCAAAATAGCACCAATCCGATTATGTGACTGCAAACACTGATCGCTTTGACAAACACAGTCCCCAGGGCAGCCCTCAGAGGTCAAACAAGTGGTCTTAACCACTTTCATAGCAATTTTGTGAGGTCAAGAAGCAATTTGGCACACTTAGACACTTTGCCTAGTAATCGTCTCACCCAGGGACGATTGCTAACTTGAAATCGTCTCACCCAGGGACGATTTCTGAAATCGTCTCCAGTAAGGACGATTTCCAAGTTTAACGGGCAAAAAGACAAATGAGGCCAAGTGGCAGCCCAGAACAGCTCGTTGATGACTCCTGCCTCGCACGCGTGTGTGAGTGGACAAATAGGCCATTTGAGGACTGTCACAAGGGCAGTTATGAAAGCCCAAGTCAATGGAGGACTCCCCTCCCTCATGGGAAGACAAGACTGCCACATGGCGCCTATGACCAACACATGGCATTTGTGCTTCCCTCCCAAAAGAGACCCCTTGGGTCTATAAAGGGTGAGACTTTTCTCACCCAAGATATACAGGTTGAAGGAGTTTTCAAGCAACGAAGTGCTGCCGAGTTGAAGACCCACTTGCATCCCTTTTGGTTCACCTTCCCACATCCACCAATCTCTTTTGCAAGGGAGGTTGTTGGGTGGCTTTTGGAAGCTTGAATCGGACCTAAATCCAACACATGGACACCTGAATCAACCAATTCGCCGACCCCCCCAATCCTAAGAGGTTTTGGGCCCATCCCTAGTGGATTGGCACCGGAATCAAGTGCCAACGGTGGGAGGCCCACTTGGGCATCCCCGCACTTTTCTTAAGTTTTATTTCAGAAGCATTCTAGTTTATTTTCTCATGCTGCATATTGTGTTTTCTGTTTGGTGAATTCATAGCTGCAATTTCGTAACCTTTGATCAGATTCTAGTATGTTTTGTGTCGTTTTGTAGTTTCACTAACTTGTAGGAGGCGATATCAAATTCCCGAGGGTAGAGGCCAAATTGGGAGAATCCGACCATCTGGGTCGTCCCAAAATGGCCCCAATTACATAACCCCTCTGTCTGCAGGTGTTTTGGAGACCTCGAGAGTCGACATTGGAGCGTGTCAGCTCGGCTTCCCCAACACAGAAGAAATCGTCCCACCCAGGGACGATTTACAGTCAGAAATCGTCCTACCCAGGGACGATTTCCAGTTGAAAGCAGATTGGCCGACTGTCTCAGTGGCAATGGCCTGTTGGTAACATTTTCTGTCTTCTGGCAAGTTTTCAGGCTGTTTAGAATCATTTTGTTTACTGTTTTAGATAAATGTTTGCATGCATCTTTTGATGATTTTAGAAGAACGAACACTTTTCACTTGCAGTAGGTGCTACTGACATCTTGGTTGTTTCTTTGTTCACAGGAGAAGCAACGGAGGTGAAGAACTCATCGACATCAGCGACGACATCATCTTGGCCCGCCCATTGCAATCGTGGGCACGCGAAAAGAGGAACATTGAGTGATTGTAATCGAATTCTTTTAACGCTCCTAGCCCCTAAAAAGGGAGGAGACGTCATTGTAACAGAGATCAAGGGATATTAATGAAAGGGCTGTGTTTTCTCCATTTGCTTGTGTCTCTTCCAATGCGTTTCTTTTCCATTTCATGCACTTTACGTTTCTAGGACTTAAGCGCATTTGGTTTTGAATGCAATCGCAATTAGTGTTTCCTTTGCCTAGAATCTCGTGCTTTCAGTGGCGATCACGGTGGGACCTGTCCCATATTTTTAAAATCATAGAAAATTGATCAAAGTTTTGTGTTTGTGCTTGATAGGTACATTTTTTTGTTGCAGACTGCTATTCGTCTCTGACTATTACGAATTCTTAACTGCAATTCGTCTGACCCTGAGACGAATTCAAATTCGTCTCTAGGAGGGACGAATTCTGTTCTGCAATTCGTCTCCCAGAGGGACGAATTCCTGCCTACGGATTTTCAAAGCAAAAATTCAGAAGCAACTGGAGCAGGCAGAGAAGAGGTAGGGATTTTTATAATCTCTGTTAAAATTTCTGTTTTTGTTTCTGTTTCTTTGACTGTTTTCATTTTATCCTGCATGCTTAGGGAAAATCATTCATGCTTGTTTCATTTTCGTTAAATAAAATGAATCCCACACACATCACGAAACAATTTTAAACCAAGGAGCTGGTCGTAAGACCCCAGCCCTTGAGCAAGACCAACGGTGGGTTCATCACCACCTTGGCTTAGCTTTGCATCCATTTCTCGATTGTCAACTGTTGTTAGGCGTAAATCCTGACGAAAGCAGATCGAGTGTCGCTGGGGTGATTCCCATGCACGCGAGGATAAGTTTTCTATGGTAGGTGCCATTAACAGGACAATCCCCCTTCCGTACTGCCTACGTACCACGTACCTTCTGCTCTCACGTACCTATAGTCTCCCTCTCGTAAGGGCGGGTATATAGAGAGGTTGGTATATCGGCCTGGTTGGTATATTGAAGGGGCGACCGTTTTGGGAGTTATATGAGCCGTCATAATGCATTTAAACGATCTTCAAAACCTACAAAAACAAAACAAAACATCAAAATGCACTAAACCAGTTTAGGACACACTATTAATCCTTAAAAGAGATAATCACGATTTGTGTATGCGTGTGTTTATTTCTGCTTAGTGTAGACAAAAACAAAAATCATCATAAAAGAGATAAAAATCTGTTTAGATAGCATAGAAGCACCGCAATGGTGTACACCCGCAGCCAAGCCCAATCAAGGGCAGAAGCTCCGGAAGGTACACAAGAAGCAGGCACAAGTCGTCTTCGCTTCAGTCTTGAGGATTTGGTCATACCGCCTTATCGGTCTAACCTACAAAAGAATCCAATTCAGAATCCTCGGTGGGGTATGCCTATTCAAAGCAGCCCCTTTCGAGAGGACGCCTTACATGTAGACCTTGATATAAATAGAGAATCACCTTCTGAGGTTAGACATGAGTGGCCACGGTGCGATGAAGCGCTAGATAGGTACACCATCCATTTAGAGGGACAATGTGGATATGGTATCCCTTCTTTACCTCCCATCAGAACAGAGAGACAAAATCCAGAGCGTAGGGCTCCTTACATAGGGCGACCTAACTCCGCCCACCCCCTTCACACCTATGAGAGGGAACGCGAGGAAGATCATCGCATTCCTCAAGGACAACAACATGCAACATGGGAACCTTGCGTTTCCGCACCAGCTGGACATCATGATCACCCCTTGAGGCCAGGACCTCGAGTACATGCCGCATACCTCGACAGAGGGAAGCGACCCATTGGAATTTTAGATCATCAAAATCAAGATAAACACATAGGGGAAACATTCGAACCTCCTGAGCAAAATAGGGTAGACCAAATTGACCCGATAGTCGCCCAACATACCACCCATCAAGCCCAAACCATGCGGATTAAACCAAGTTATCAGGAAATAGAGTACCGACACCACTTGGATAGAGAATGCATGCAACGCGAAGCGGATGAGTTACGCTATGAAATACCTGAGAGGGGGCTAACCCCTCGCATCCAAAGAGCTAAACAGTATGAGAGGCATAATCCGTTGGTGCAGGACAGGTCTCCATGACCTCGTCAAGCTCTGCCTCCAAGACCTCATAGATTCGAGAGGGAGGCAACTCCCCGAAACAATGATGGGTACCTTCAGCAAGAGCTTGATCAGGGTCATAGGTTTCACCTAGAGACTCCTCAAGAATTTTACGAGGAGTATGAACCAGAAGAGGAATATGTTGAAACTCCCCATCAAGGCAGGAGGGATGCCATTCGGCCACCCCTCCATAGGCCTCCAGTTTATCATAACTTGCAACAAGAGCGAACAAGAGAGGAAGAAATAAAATCTTTCGATGCATACCAAGCGCTATTGGAGCGTTTGGAGTCTATGGAGACAAAAGCTGCTGGGCATCAAAAACCCACATTACGTCTACTCCGCAGTAATCCGGTGCATCCCTCAGTGCCTACACCTCTTTACCCCGAACACTTCAAGTTGCCTCAATTGGCAGTTTTTAAAGGTGAAGAGGACGCACAGGAACACGTTACATGATTTCTAAGCCAATGCTTCGGCATCCAAGATAATGACGCATTGTTGCTTAGAACATTCATAACCACATTCGCAGGTCCTACCTCGGATTGGTTCACACAACTGCCCAAACATAGCATAAGCAATTTAGATCAATTAGTAGACGCGTTTCTTGAACGCTTTGCCTTCAACACAAGGAAGAAGGCATCACTAAGTGATTTAGCGAGCCTCAAGCAATTTGAAGAGGAAACAATGGCAGCATACGGGAATCGATGGAGAGCTTTGCTTTCTAGGTTACCCTACCGTCCTCCTATGTCTGATCTCACGCAGATGTTCGCAAAAATTTGCTTAAAATCAATCTCTGGTCTATTGTTGCTGCGACAATACGATAGCTTAGAAGAAGCTTTGGCGCAAGCCAGAGTCATAGAAGAGATTAAGATAGGTGAAGGCGCAATTGCCAAGCCTAAGAAGAAAGAGTGGAATAAAACCACTAAAACTGGGACAACGCAACCACAACACGCTGCAGTCAACCAAGTTGCGATAAATGTTCCCGCGCCTGTGCAAGAAATGCAGCCTCAAAAGGCTAACTACCAGGAAGTGCCTCCTGCTTATGAAAGAGATAATAGAAGACAGGAGCAGAATTACCCGCGTCGCCCTAGGCAAAATTTCACCCCATATGCGGAGTCCAGGGACTCCTTATTTGACCGCTTGTCAGCGGAAAATTTAGTCACTCTGCTGAAAATCCAAATTATAGACCCTAACATTCCCAAGCCTAGGGGGTACAGAGAGGAATTGTATTGTAGATTCCATAGGCGCAGAGGACATGACTTGAATGGGTGCTGGAAATTCAAAGACCTAGTCCAGGATTTGATCGACAATAGAACATTGGTTGTGGACAACCCCATCGCACCAAACAACCAACAAATGGGGGTATTCAAGGACCCCTTGCCAGCCCACGAGGCACAGACAAAACCACTCCAGATTAACGAGGTGCGACAAGATCTTCCCACACAGGGATTTGTGGGAATGATTAGCATAGTAACAAGGAACAGAAGGTACCCGACAGCTGCCCCTGAGGTAGCTACGAGGGAAGTTCCGAAAACATCGCATCCTCAACAATGCCCAACGCAGTTACCTCCGCCTAGACCTGAGGTCACGATACGAACCAAACTCACGTAGAGTTTGCGGACCACGTCGGCTAGGCTGTCCATCTACGAGCTTATTCAACAATCAGCTCCCCATAGAGAAGCTCTTATGGACATTTTAAAAGCCATTGAATTACAACCCCACGAGGCAAATTCTTTCAATGCCTTCGTGGGACATGTGAAACAATGTACGGAGCCGGTCATCACATTCAGAGAAGATGAGGTCAAAATGATATCAAATGACATGGCAGATCCACCCCTGCACGTTATCGCGCGGGTCAACGGGATTCCGTACAAGAGAGTGCTGATAGATACTGGCTCGTCCAGTAACATCATAACCACTGCAGCCTTAAAGCATTTGAAGCTGCCAGCCTCTCACATCACAGCCTCCACGTACACACTGCGAGCTTTTAATGATGCAATATGCTCGACAGTCGGCACAGTCGTTCTGCCAGTCCAGGTAGGACAAAAGTCAATACCTACACTGTGCCATGTGCTGGAAGGTGAAATGGCTTATAATATACTGCTAGGGCGGCCTTGGATCAGGGACATGAAGTGTGTCCCTTCGATCGCCCACCAGTGCTTAAAGTATGCTTATGAAGGGGAAATACATGTAGTCCCAATGGACTTAGAGCCCTTCAAGTATTGCAATGCGGTACAATTCATACCTCAATCGACCCTCCCTTCAACGCATTTGGATTTCCAATTAAATCCATCTAAACAGGGTCCAATACCACAGGCACCACTGGTGGCCAACAAGACAAAATCCCAGCCAGGTGAGACTTCATCACCTGCTCCTTCATCATCAACGCCACCTATCATGGCCCAATAGAAGGACAAGGGAAAACAAATCATGGAAGAGGTTAAGCCTCTAGAAGAAAGGTTGCCCACAATCTCAACGATATCAACAGAGGAAACACCCAACACAACGAAAACCAAGACTCCTGAACAACCAAACATGGAATGGACTCAGGAAGGACTACCGTTTCCTCCCACCCAATCATCAACAATCACCGTTGAAATGGCCAATACGGGCCTGGGGGAGTACTTAGTGCAAAACATTGTGGCAACCCCCACATTGGAGTCAGTACAAGACATGGGAAGACCTCGCCTTCCCATAGGGACAATTGTTCCTCTAGGCTACCCACCGAACCAGACAAATTTTGTGTATGGGGGCCTTGATCATGGTCTTGAACCATGCCAACAAAAGGAAACAGACGAAGAACCTTTTGTTGAAAACATCAATTATCTATCAAACCCAGAATTTGCCCTAAAATATCTAGGCCAATGCAATTGGCATGGATACGGGCTAGGCAGATATGAGCAAGGGATGCGGATCCTTTGCCAACCAAGATATCAGATGCCATATGACAAGTCAGGGGTAGGGTTCAACCATCCCCTGCCATTAGACATCTTGGTTGAAAATATGCAAGGCCTAGAAATAGGCAACAAGGGGGGATTGGCACTAGACCCTTATGCCAATCCAAATACAGAATACACATTGGGAGACTACCTCCCATGGTCAACAAACACCCCTAGAAACAGCAATAATCCCTCTCCTTTGCTAGAGAGAGGTGAAAGTTCGGATAGTAATCCTCAAAGAGAACATCAACGGCTGTCGGACATCTTTCTGAAGTTGTTCCCCTTAGAGGTGCCGGATGAAACAACACAGTCTCAAGAGAATCAGGTCCCTCCACCAAGAGTGGAACAACCGCAATGGGACCAGATTAATTCACTGGAACAAGAAGAGTCCTCAACGTCGCAAGCAACAGATGTTGAAGAGGATGAACAATTTTGGATCTATGAAAGTGATTCAGAAGATGAGACTGAGATGGACTATCTCAGACATGCGCGACGACATCACCGCGCTTTAACGCATGAGGATCTAATGGGACAGATGGGCATACCGCTAGGGCATGAATGGCAAGTAGACCCAGCGAGGTGGGACCAAGTGTTGGACCCATGGTTCCAAATTCAAGATGAACATCGTCCACCTCGAGATCCCATCATGACAGCAGTGCCGAGGGAAGACCCCGCCCTCCTTTTCACAAAATTTGCACCTAGGGAGGATCCATTCGTGCCTGTTCCTGTAGAGCCAGATCCAGAGTATAGGGAGCATCTAGAAGAAACAAGTTATCACACCCGCGGTTCTGGAGACCAAATTCATTCCATCCACATGATCTCCATTGATTTGACCGCACCCATCCGCAATCCGACCGATCCATCACGGTCATTGCATCTAGACATGGATGCCATCGACTGGGATCGCGTCAATTCACCATTGTCACCATCGTAGTATCGGCCTTTCGGTGAAATGCTTCATTTTACCCCAAGGACAACTCGAGATATTTTTCAAGTCGAAGAGGGACCCGAGGTTCCAAATGCAGATCTTAACTCAGCTTGATGATATCCATTTAATCCCAACTCCACATCGGTTGGAGGACGGATCCGACATGTCAGTCGAGGAGACGACTGACGTAGACATCGGCATGCGATCCAATGAATCCACGGATTCTCAAGTCGGGGGTAAGCCTTTCCCCCAAAGAGCAAGCCGATTACATTGCCCTTCTTAAAGAAAAGAAGGAGGTTTTTGCATGGTCGTACAAGGATATGCCGGGACTAGACCCGCAGACTAGTCATGCACAATTTAACGCTTGATCCGAAAATCAAGCCTGTAAAGCAAAAACTAAGAAAGATGCACCCAACAAGTGGCCTTGATGGTCAAAGACGAATTGCAAAAGCTGTTGGATGCACAATTTGTCATCTACGTGGATTATCCGCCATGGTTGTCCAACATGGTTCCCGTCAAGAAGCCCGACGGGAGGATTCGCATATGCACCGACTTTTGAGACCTAAACAAAGCGAGTCCTAAGGATGATTTTCCCTTGCCAAGCATCGACGCATTGGTAGACGCTACAACAGGTCACGAAATGCTCTCCCTAATGGACGGTTTCTCAGGATACAATCAAATTCGTATCAATCCTGAAGACCAACTCAAAACGGCATTCACAACGCCTTGGGGGACATTTTGCTATAAGGTCATGCCTTTTGGCCTTAAAAACGCTGGCGCTACATACCAACGTGCTATGACTTATATCTTCCACGATTACATGCACAAAACTTTGGAAGATTACATGGATGATTTGTTAGCCAAGTCTCTCTTGCGCTCAGATCATCTCGGTGACTTAAGCAAGATTCTCGATCGCCTCATAGAGCATAAGGTCAGACTGAATCCCAAGAAGTGCGTGTTCGGCGTCACATCCGGAAAACTCTTGGGTTTTATAGTCTCAAAAAGAGGCATCGAAGTGGACCCAAACAAAGTCAAGGCAATCCTTGAAATGGCTCCCCCAACCACTATCAAGCAGCTCAGAAGTCTGCAAGGAAAGGTCGCGTCGATTAAACGCTTCATAGCGCAATTATCTGACAAATGCCGACCAATGAACAAATTATTGCACAAGGGGGTCACATTTCATTGGGATGACGAGTGCCAGTCAGCCTTTGATGAAATCAAACAATACTTGGCTTCGTCGCCAGTATTGGCACCACCTAGACCAGGAGTGCCGTTCTACTTATACATCTCAGCTACTGAGGTGGCACTGGGAGCCATGCTAGCCCAGAAGAATGAACTTCACAAAGAACAGGCTACTTACTATCTTAGTCGCACCTCGGTCGGTTACGAACTTAACTATG
This sequence comes from Wollemia nobilis, assembly GCA_028583015.1. NCBI lineage: Eukaryota > Viridiplantae > Streptophyta > Pinopsida > Araucariales > Araucariaceae > Wollemia > Wollemia nobilis. Next base: position 1,111,073 of record JAQPPZ010017043.1, on the reverse strand, counting down.
CATACGTTGAGAAACTCGCTTGCGAGTGGTGTTTGCTACCAAGAGGCTACGCCACTACATGCTCGAGCAACACTACGTATGTTGTGTCTAAGGAGAATCCATTGCGATACATGATGAGTCGTACTTATCATAGTAGTCGCACGGCGAAATGGATCATGTTGTTGACGGAATTTGACATTGAGTTTATTGGGCAAAAATCTATAAAAGGACAAGTCATAGCCGATCAACTAGCAGAGGCTCCTCTTGAAGACGATCAGCCTCTGGTCATAGAACTACCCGATGATGGGGTCTTCCATGTCTCAGAATCGCCAGATTCTGATGAGCCTGAGTCTCAGGCCGACATAACCTTATTTTTTGATGGTTCTAAATGCAAGCAAGGGGGTGGCACAGGAATTGTATTCTTCACACCGCAGGGCGCTCCAATGCCCCTGTCATTTAAATTAAACTTCCAGTGCACCAACAACAATGCAGAATATGAAGCCTTGCTCCTAGGTCTTCAGACAACAATCGCCATGAACATCAAAAGATTGAACATCTTTGGTGATTCGCTGTTAATCATCAATCAAGTCAAAGGGGTATATCAATGCAAATGCCCAGTCCTGAAGGCCTATAAAGCCCTTGTGGACAAATTCCTGGCAAAACTTGAGTGGTATGACATCGAGGCACTCCCTCGATCATCAAACCGTTTTGCGGATACAATGGCCTCCTTGGGGTCACTAATCCCGCAAGACCTTTCCGGTGATATAACAACCATTGAGGTCAAAACCTTATCGCAACCCGCGATGGAGCGCGCAAGCTCAGACTTCACGCCAGGAGTCCACATGATCCAGATCGAACCATCTTCGGATAAGTTCTTTCGAATCCGAGACTGTTTGAAATGGGCCAACTGGGGGTCTTTGTTTTCCCCCACTCCCATTAATAGCAACACAACGCTATTCTTACAAGTTCTATCCCAATCAACATTTGTTAGGGAAGAACTCCAAAAGGGATTGGCTGTTCAAACTGTCGAGGTATCCGATCAACAGGACTGGTATTTACCCATAAGAGACTACCTCAAGTTAGGTAATCTACCCTTTGGATTGACGCACGCCGCAAAACGAACATTCAAATAGAAAGCGGCAAAATATGTCTTGATAGGAGACATTTTGTATCATCGCAGCTACGACGGAATTCTTCTTCGTTGCTTGGACCAGCAAGAGTCCACTTGGGCAGTCACCCAAGCGCATGACGGTACATGTGGCGGCCACTTTAGTGGTATGGCCATTGCAAAGCGCATTCTTCGCATGGGCTATTATTGGCCATCTTTAGAGCGAGATTGCTGCACGTATGTCAAGAGGTGCGTGAAATGTCAACATCATGCCAATTTAATGCACGCACCTTCCCAGGCCCTACAGACAGTCTAGTCTGCTTGGCCATTTTTGCAGTGGGGCCTCGATCTAATCGAAAAGATCTCCCCGCATCGTCAGGCCGTCACACGTTTATCATAACGGCCACAGAATATTTTACCAAATGGGTGGAAGCAATTCCGTTAACCTCAACGAAAGGACCCCGTATTGCGGAGTTCATCTTGCATCACATCATATGTCGTTTTGGTATTCCATCCAAAATAATCTCGGATAATGGGCCATCATTCAAGAACAAAGACGTGCGTGCTTTAACCACAAAGTACAAAATTCAGCACAGATTTTCAACACCCTATTATCCGCAAGCAAATGGGCAAGCAGAGGCGTCAAACAAAATGCTAGTCGCCATCCTTAAAAAGACCGTCGCAGACAGTCATAAGGATTGGCACATACAAATCCCACTTGCCCTTTGGGCTTATCGCACTAGCATTCGGACGCCCACTGGGGCAACTCCGTTTTCACTAGTGTATGGCTCAGAGGCGTAATGCCTCTCGAGTTGGAAATTCCTTCCTCGCGCATATCAATGCAGGAGTTCATCGATGATAACACCGCGTGGCAAGCTCGATTGGACCAACTTACGTTGCTTGACGAACGACGCGTTAATGCTCTCGAGCACTTACGTATCTATCAAGAGCGGCTTAAGAAAGCTTACAACATGAAAGTTCACCTAAGAGACTTTCGGGTTGGTGATTTGGTTCTGAAGGAAAACCAACAAAACTCTAATTTGCCGTCCCATATGAGGGACAAATTCATGGCAAATTGGTTAGGTCCTTATGTCATTGATAGCAAAATAGGACCCGGGACGTACAGGCTAGCTTCTCTTGACGGTATCAAGGAAACATAACCCTTGAATATCAGTCATTTGCGACCATTTCATATCTAAGAAAGCCATATCCAAAAAAAAAAAATGCTCCAAGGATTCCCGTAATCTCTTGGTCACCCAAAAAATCTCCAAGGATTATCGCAATCTCTTGGTCACCCAAAAAGCTCCAAGGATTATCGCAATCTCTTGGTCACCCAAAAAGCTCCAAGGATTATCGCAATCTCTTGGTCACCCAAAAAGCTCCAAGGATTATCGCAATCTCTTGGTCACCAAAAAGCTCCAAGGATTATCGCAATCTCTTGGTCACCCAAAAAGCTCCAAGGATTATCGCAATCTCTTGGTCAATCCAAAAAGCTCCAAGGATTATCGCAATCTCTTGGTCACCCAAAAAGCTCCAAGGATTATCGCAATCTCTTGGTCACCCAAAAAGCTCCAAGGATTATCGCAATCTCTTGGTCAATCCAAAAAGCTCCAAGGATTATCGCAATCTCTTGGTCAATCCAAAAAGCTCCAAGGATTATCGCAATCTCTTGGTCACTCCAAAAAGCTCCAAGGATTATCGCAATCTCTTGGTCACCCAAAAAGCTCCAAGGATTATCGCAATCTCTTGGTCAATCCAAAAAGCTCCAAGGATTATCGCAATCTCTTGGTCACCCAAAAAGCTCCAAGGATTATCGCAATCTCTTGGTCACCCAAAAAGCTCCAAGGATTATCGCAATCTCTTGGTCAATCCAAAAAGCTCCAAGGATTATCGCAATCTCTTGGTCAATCCAAAAAGCTCCAAGGATTATCGCAATCTCTTGGTCAATCCAAAAAGCTCCAAGGATTATCGCAATCTCTTGGTCACCCAAAAAAGCTCCAAGGATTATCGCAATCACTTGGTCACCCCAAAAGCTCCAAGGATTATCGCAATCACTTGGTCAAACCCAAAAAGCTCCAACGATTATCGCAATCGCTTGGTCAAAAATAAAAAAAAAAAAACAAAACAAAACAACAAAAATCATCAAAAACAACAAAGATTTGCATCTCAATTCTAGGCATACTCAAATTCATCATAAAATTCATATTCTCGCACCTCATCTTCAACTTCACCAAAAACAATCCATCAAAATTACAAAAATACATAGCTGCATTAAGCATTGCATCCATACATTGCATATTTGTAGTCATACGGGTCAAATACCATAGGCTGCAATAGCTCTGATAGTCCATCTTGTTCCGCATTGTCTCATGTTACAAAAACAACAAAAACACCATGCATAACTTTTACCACACTACAGTCAGTGGTCTAGGAATGTACCAAGAGTTTCAGTGATTCAGTCATCATTTTCCTCTTTAGCCATGTAGCGTATCAAGTCGAACAGATTTTACGAAGGTAGAGTCATACTTGAAATACACCATGTTACGTAACATCCCAACACAAATCAAAACACTAAAAATTCCCAAATTGTGTGAACGAAAGATGAAACCTGCAAAATAATCTAGGTCACCACAAGCGAAACGGTTATCTTGCTCATCCCCCCGTGCGAATGACCCCTAGAATGCCGAGAGTTGGCAAAAGGACAAGCATCCTCCCTACCCAATTCCCTAAGAATCCCTAAAGTTCTCAATAGTTGCAAAACACAAAAAATTTGCAAAATGTCAAAACTCCAAATTTGACATCCTACAGTGCACACATCAAAAGGCACAAACAATAGTGATTTTCATCACTCCATATCCCCAATCCCTTGCTCAAAAGAAAAACAAATCAAAATAAATAGTGATCTCATCACTACAAACGAGCAAGTATCCCAATACAATTGAAGAAAAGAAGGGAGTGGAACTTGAATCCCTGGAACTCTCAGCATTCTAAAAGGTCATAAGGCAAGCCTCAGTACCGATTTGGTTGATAGCCTATCGATAACTAGCGGTAAACCTCTCGCATGACGATATATCTGTCACATTAACTTGCGTACAGATCAATGTTTGCATGTGGATGAGCTAGCTTATGGCATCCTGGATAACACCGCAGATTAATCTAACTGAATACAACAAAGGAGTTAGTGGAGCTAATTAGGTGATCCTCAGTACAGGTTCGGTTGAAAGCCCATCTGGCACTGGCGGTATCCTAACAAATACCACTAAATGAACTCAATTGCACACACAGGGATGTGAAAAATAGCTTGGTCAAAAACAAGTCCGATTCATACCTTGTTCAAAAGTCTTGTAAGATAAAGTATAGTCATGGCTAGTGAGTTAAAACCATCTGAGTCTCAGAAAACCTTAGCTACATTTCTAAACCAACTGCGCTACTTTTCATCCTTACAATACCATCAAAAAAATACAAAAAAGAAAAACCACATGTATACATACAAAGTCATGCATCACAGCAATCGCCTAAAAACAAAATAACAGAGTTCTAAACAGCCCTTGGTGCCATAGCCAAACATCACAAACCCCATTCATCCATTTCATATCTGCATATCACATATAAATCAAAACCATTTGCATTCATCATAGCATATGCATCCATAAAAATAAATCAACATGCATACATCCATATTCATCAACCATCATGCACAAGATCAAAGAAAATCAAAACAACAAAAACAACAAATAAATGCAACACAAAAACAAAAAGCAATAAACATTGCCAGACACAAGTGCTCTTGCACTTAACCTCTTGGCATAGAAAAATTGATGTCATGGTCTACATTGTCGCTATCCTACTCCCTAAGAAGGCTACCATAGCCGGACCGCTCCACGGGAAGATGGATTTTTGACAATTTCATCCCCAAACGACGTCACAAAAGGGTCAAAGCCCACTCAAAAACAACAAGAAAATCAAAACAACACAAAAAGCAATAAACATTGCCAGACACAAGTGCTCTTGCACTTAAACTCTTGGCATGGCAAATCGACATCAAGGTCACAAATTATCACTATCCTACTCCCTAAGAAGGCTACCATAGCCGGACCGCTCCACGGGAGATGGATTTTCGAAAATTTAATCCCCAAATGGTGTCACAAAAAAAAAAAAACAACAAAAACAACAAAACATGCAACATAAAAACAAAAAGCAATAAACATTGCCAGACACAAGTGCTCTTGCACTTAACCTCTTGGCATAGAAAACTGATGTCGGGTCTACATTGTCGCTATCCTACTCCCTAAGAAGGCTACCATATCCGGATCGCTCCACGAGAAGTTGGATTTTGACAATTTCATCCCCATACAATGTCACAAAAGGGTCAAAGCCACAAAAACAACAAGAAAATCAAAACAACACAAAAAAAAACATTGCCAGACACAAGTGCTCTTGCACTTAAACTCTTGGCATGGCAAATCGACATCAGGGTCACAAATTATCACTATCCTACTCCCTAAGAAGGCTACCATAGCCGGACCGCTCCACGGGAAGACGGATTTTCGACAATTTCATCCCCAAACGACGTCACAAGAAAATCAAAACAACAAAAATAGTAATAAACATTGCCAGACACAAGTGCTCTTGCACTTAACCTCTTGGCATAGAAAAATCGATGTCGGGGTCCAAATTATCGCTCTCCTACTTCCCCAAGAAGGCTATCATAGCCGGACCGCTCCACGGGAAGTTAGGTTTTCGATGATTTCACCCCATTACGGCATCACCAAAAGGGTTAACACCCACCAAAAACAGGTCCAAATGTTGGAAAAATTGCACACGCTTAACGGTAAACCCTCTAAAGGCACCCCTGCACAAGTCATCTTGGGTCAAGCGACTCGTCGCTTCTCTCACGAAGGTCATTCCCTCATCGATTCGTCGCTTGAGGGGGTAGTCACACTTAGTCACCAACCAACAATCACACACCCAATTAAGGAAAACGACATGCATTCAAAGAATCATTGACAAAGACAATCACGCTCCCGCTTGGGGCGATAAACAAGCAACAATCAAATCAATCAAACACTTGGCATTTCGTGAATCATGAACACAAGGTTCCCCCCGAGGATAAAAACGCCCTTTGCCTCGTTCATGACTCGATCAATGTCTAAGTTCAAGTCACACCTCACCAAAATAGGTTAATACTTGAAATCAAATTCCTTAGCTCGTCGAAGCAAGGATTCAAGAATGCATGCCCTTTCCATACTTGGGGCATCAAAAGTTGGTTAGGTTACCAAGAAACCCTAATCATTAGTGCTTTGGTTATCTATTTTTGCTCAACGACTGCGTCACCCGTAGCGCTTCCCAAAAAGGGGCATCCGTAGACACCAAAACAGCACCAATCCGATTATGTGATTGCAAACACTGATCGCTTTGACAAACACAGCCCCCAGGGCAGCCCTCAGAGGTCAAAAAGTGGTCTTAACCACTTTCATAGCAATTTTGTGAGGTCAAGAAGCAATTTGGCACACTTAGACACTTTGCCTAGTAATCGTCTCACCCAGGGACGATTGCTAACTTGAAATCGTCTCACCCAGGGACGATTTCTGAAATCGTCTCCAGTAAGGACGATTTCCAAGTTTAACGGGCAAAAAGACAAATGAGGCCAAGTGGCAGCCCGGAACAGTCAGTTGATGACTCCCGCCTCGCACGCGTGTGTGAGTGGACAAATAGGCCGTTTGAGGACTGTCACAAGGGCGATTATGAAAGCCCAAGTCAATGGAAGACTCCCCTCCCTCATGGGAAGACAAGACCGCCACATGGCGCCTATGACCAACACATGGCATTTGTGCTTCCCTCCCAAAAGAGACCCCTTGGGTCTATAAAAGGTGAGACTTTTCTCACCCAAGATATACAGAGTTGAAGGAGTTTTCAAGCAACGAAGTGCTGCCGAGTTGAAGACCCACTTGCATCCCTTTTGGTTCACCTTCCCACATCCACCAATCTCTTTTGCAAGGGAGGTTGTTGGGTGGCTTTTGGAAGCTTGAATCGGACCCAAATCCAACACATGGACACCTGAATCAACCAATTCGCCGACCCCCCCAATCCTAAGAGGTTTTGGGCCCATCCCTAGTGGATTGGCACTGGAATCAAGTGCCAACGGTGGGAGGCCCACTTGGGCATCCCCGCACTTTTCTTAAGTTTTATTTCAGAAGCATTCTAGTTTATTTTCTCATGTTGCATATTGTGTTTTCTGTTTGGTGAATTCATAGCTGCAATTTCGTAACCTTTGATCAGATTCTAGTATGTTTTGTGTCGTTTTGTAGTTTCACTAACTTGCAGGAGGCGATATCAAATTCCCGAGGGTAGAGGCCAAATTGGGAGAATCCGACCATCTGGGTCGTCCCAAAATGGCCCCAATTACATAACCCCTCTGTCTGCAGGTGTTTTGGAGACCTCGGGAGTCGACATTGGAGCGTGTCAGTTCGGCTTCCCCAACACAGAAGAAATCGTCCCACCCAGGGACGATTTACAGTCAAAAATCGTCCTACCCAGGGACGATTTCCAGTTGAAAGCAGATTGGCCGACTGTCTCAATGGCAATGGCCTGTTGGTAACATTTTCTGTCTTCTGGCAAGTTTTCAGGTTGTTTAGAATCATTTTGTTTACTGTTTTAGATAAATGTTTGCATGCATCTTTTGATGATTTTAGAAGAACGAACACTTTTCACTTGCAGCAGGTGCTACTGACATCTTGGTTGTTTCTTTGTTCGCAGGAGAAGCAGCGGAGGTGAAGAACTCATCGACATCAGCCGGCATCATCTTGGCCCGCCCATTGCAATCGTGGGCACGCGAAAAGAGGAACATTGAGTGATTGTAATCGAATTCTTTTAACGCTCCTAGCCCCCGAAAAGGGAGGAGGCATCATTGTAACAGAGATCAAGGGATATTAATGAAAGGGCTGTGTTTTCTCCATTTTCTTGTGTCTCATTTCAATGCGTTTCTTTTCCATTTCATGCACTTTACATTTCTAGGACTTAAGCGCATTTGATTTTGAATGCAATCGCAATTAGTGTTTCCTTTTCTCAGAATCTCGTGCTTTCAATTTCAATAAATCAATATGATAAAACACTTTATTAAAATAAACCTTAACACCTTATTCCTCCAACTTATCAAAAATCATTTCCAACTAACAGTCCTTTCATGCACCCTTTTGGCTCCAAACTTTAGGCAACATACAAAAATTAAAATGAAAATTTATTAGCTTTCCTTGGAGGGAATTCAAACACACCGTGCAACCTCAATCGGTGCGCTAGCCATGGCTCCTAATGTCTCACAATCTAGGTGTTAGCTTGGGTACTAATGAGGACCATGTGCTCCAAAACTTTCCCTGATCACCTTGCACAAAACCTGTGCCTTTCCTTTGGTGATCTCCAAAAACCACTGCTACTACATTTCAAATGCAGGCTTCCTTCCACCTCAACACCCTAACGATGTATTTTCTACCACTAGGCCACTTGCCTAGTTGGTTCTTGGTATTTTGGCACAAATCCCATTAAATGCTATTCATTGGTGTGCAAACATAATGGTCGCTTCTCTTTCTTCCTCATGAATTTAAACACAATTGCACACATTCGATTACCAAGCAAAAGTATGAATTAAAATACCTCCAAGGCATTAGCATATATACTAATTTTCTTCCTCCATGCATGACATCGACACTCGAATTACCTTCAACAATTTTATACGTCGGTGCTTATTTCCTTTGGAGCTTATTAATTTATAAAATATTTAAATTCATTTGAATTTAAATTTTATAAAATAATTCTTTATAACCCTTTGATTTTATTTAAACCCTCTCTCACTTTGCACCTTGGTATAAATAATATTTATTTATAATTTTTTTTTTTTTGAATTTAAATATTTTATCAAATAAATATTAAACTTTCCTTTAGCTTTGCAATAAACATTCTTGGGTTTTTATGAAAACCTTTTAACTTATGCTTCCACATAATATTGAAAAATATTATGGAACCCTTTACAATCCAATGAATATGATGCATCTATGTTTCCAATATTAGTAGAGCATACATGAAATAGTTAAGCATATCAAAAATGAATGTGAGATCCACTATCTATGCCTGCATTGAAATCTACAATATGCTCTAATAGAAATAATTCTTAGATAACTAAATACATTATAATTTTTGTATATACTAGAATGCAAGATATTTTAATGGTTGGATCTTTGGCATTTATATTTACATGACTATATTGATTGAGGCTACAACTGCTTAAATGATAATTGGATTGATGTTTGAACTCCTGATAACTTCTTGTGAAAAACATGTGTGTATGTCTTATTTAGTAGCTAATAATTTTTTGTTAAAGCTAGAAACAAGTAATTCTACTTTAGTTATTCTACATTCTAGATTTTTACATGGATTAGCCATTATAGTTTTAAAATTATTTGGCATCATTTAGAGTTCTTAATGATAAATATTTTGAATACATAAGAAACATAGGCTATTCTATTAGTTGATTTAATTTTTATTCACTTTGTGAGACTCTCTACACCATACCTCTTAATGTTATCAAATATGTACCATTTTTAGCTCATATTTCAAACCCTTTGTATTTCTTACTTTAGTATACAACCCCCATTTAGTTAGATTAGATAGACATAGGAACCGACCTTCTCTAGATGTTGACTTAGAGAGAACTATTTAAAATTCATCTGATATCTTGGTCAAAGTCATGAGGGCACATCTCATTCACTTAGGTGAGTTTAAAAACCAAGAGTATTTATGGCATGCTATATTGGATGCAAGTCTCACAATCCCTTGATTAGATAGCATTAGTCTAATATGAAAGATAAACTTCCATAGAAGTTATCTAATATGCCATGAGTATTTCTAGCACACACGATAGGACACAAAGGTTCCACTTCATAAGAATCAATAATGTGGCTCCACAAACATAAAAGTCTTAGATCCATGGTTGGACAAATTTGTCTAGCCTAGAATAGTGCCAGACCATTCAAACTCCGAGATATTCTTGAGATTCCATGGACTGCGTTGAAGATACTACTCATCTATGATGTCAATGAAAAATAGCTTATGAGCATTTTTAAGATGTATCAGCCTTGGCCACCTTTTGTAACATTATCTATGAATATGTAATGATGAGAGTAATAGATTAATATTTTAGGATAAAGCATTGGAATGATATAGGTTCTTAGTAGACAATGGTATTAAATCCTAGAAATATTTAACTCCATCCTTGTTGCTCACTCATATAACCACTATCCAATGACAATCCCAAGAAAGCATCTTAGACTTCAATATCCAATTTAGAAATATCTAGAATAGTATTCCTCATGAAATACAACCATCACAAGCATAGGCTTATATGTATTACCCTTGAACTTTGGATCTAGAATTAAGACTTCAAATTTTGTAGTACAAGGAAAAGGTATTTATGTATGTTTTCAATTTAGATATATTATCTAAAAATCTACTTATCTAAGGAGAAAAAACTTCCACCAAGAAATACAACCATTAAATGAATCCATAAACTAAATTCCTAGCTATTCCCTACCTTCAGTTGCCTATTCTATCATAAACCACTCCTCCTGGAGAAAAAATAGGATAAAATAAGCCTACTACCACAATAAAGGAGCCTCAGTAATTTAAAGAATTGAAATCTATAATCTGATACGTATCCAAAAGGCTTGAACAACAAAATAGTGAGCCAAAATATAGTGCTTATGATCATAATGATATCCTGGCAAAATATCAATAGATAAATATAGAATGGACAAATGTAGCAAGCCTTGAGGAGAATAAAAAATGATCCTAGAACTAAATTCAAAATATTTCAATGTTTGTACAATAAATGTAGACTTATCTGTAGCAAAAAAAAGATATTTATGTCCTATCTAGAAACATGAAAAAAATATATGCATGATTCCTCCATAATATACTTTATTAGTCACCAGGATAAAAGGTAGAAATTTGGAGAAGGAAGACATAAGAGACCAAAAGTGGTGTAGATTTTGGCAAAAACTCAATAACCACACAAAACTTTAGGGTAGTCTAAGCTAAATTTATAACCATGGGATATCAAAAAATAAATAAATGAAAACTATAGAAAATTGTATTATTCAACAATTACCAAAGCATAGAGGATATAAATAGCCTAGCTATAGAAACAATTATTCAAAGAAAAGTCTGATGGATTAAGAAAATATTTGTTGGCCAAAGAAAATTTGGACTTGGTTGTAGCTACCCTTAGATGATCAACAAATGAAGGCAATGTTTGCTAGGACAATAAACTACCTCTTAAGTGATCATCACTTGGATGGCAAGAATCTCAACCCCCACCATTATACATATCCTTTGCATAAAGGGTTGGGTTATACATAATTGTACAATAGATATATGAAGTACTATCACAATAATCTATCAAGTAGTTTGCATGGATATGGGATTGAATTATTCTAGATTGGACTCTGGAAAATTATTATGTAGGGATATTCAAATTCGACCAACTGGCATCATATATAATATTCCCATACTATTACATAAATAGTTAGAATTTGTGGTTGTATAGGATGTAGTGGTCACTAATATCCCACCATCATTAAAAGTATGTTTGTCTAGAAATTTTACATCGGTTAGAAGGATACTTGGGTATGGAACATACTTACATTGATATTCCTTAGGTCAAAGGGGTAGTTAAGATTCCCAGCTGAAAATTCAAGCTATACCACATTAAGAGGTGTGAACAACAATGTCCACGTCCAACAAATATGATTTAAAAAACATATAGACAAACATGTACACCCCCACAAATAAGGAAAATTATATGGCTAATATCCTAAGTAATCATTATCCCAAGATGTAGCACTAGTCAAACTAGATGGGCTAGCAAAAATTAGAAGCCAAGAATATCTAAACTTAGGCTATGCAAGTTCACAAAAATTAATAGATATGGCAAAAAAATTGGGAATCATTGTTAGAAGGCCTAAATATAGCAAAACATCTTGACACATTAAATTTATGATGGGTGTTAAGTGTATTCTTTGAAATCCTTCATCTACATATCAATATGGGTTAAAACACACACGTATTAGAAAAATGGTAGTTGACTAAACTATTTTCTCATGCATCATACCAAATACTTCATAGAAGTATGATCATCTCAAGATCATGTCAGTACTATGAGTAGTCTCATGCTAGTTTTATGCCTAAGAATATGTACCAAATAAGAAACCTCAAATATGAAATAATATGGTCAAATCACTACAAATTTTAGTGAATAAATATAATTATTCCAGCAACATCAAATATCACACCACAATTTTGTGTAAAAAAATGGAATATAAAAATTACAAGGAAATTTGGTACCCTAGGAAAGCCTATAAGAAGTACTATTTGCCACACCACACTTGGATATTAGTCAATTTTTTAGAATATTATAAAGTATGGTGATGATAGACTCACTCTTCTTACCACTCCCCTTCCATTTTCCTACTTATTTCCTAGAGTATAGCATGCTTTAATAAAAGCAAAGTCATGAGATAGGAACAAAGGAAAAAAAGGGGGAAACTTAAAGAGAATGAGAGGTTGATTAACAAAATATGTTTGTTAGTTGGAATAGGTTTGCTAGACATAAAAAGCATATGCTTTCATATAAATATTAAAATATTCTTGTGTGTGTACTTCTTTCATCATCATGAGTACAATAAGCAATAATTTTGCAAAGAATCTAAAGAATCATTCATTCATTATTTGTTTCATTTTATCCTATTTTATTCCCCCCTCCACTTTTATTTTTATCCTTTCCATTAGTCTGCCATTTTGACTCTATAGCCCAATCGAAAAGATAGCCTAGGTCATCCTTTACAAATAACTAGAGTCATTTCACATGGCTATGGTAGCATGTGAAATTGATATTTCTAAAACCTTCATGATGAAAATGGATGTTGAATCTTACCACCATGATGGCACTAAAAAAATAAGAATGTGTAAGTTAAACATATATAGTGCTACTTTCAAATTTGGAAAGGGTGAACATCATGTTGAACTAAGAACCATACTATGATGGCAAAATAATTAAAATAAACTCTTGTTTCATTAATGAGAATATCATGGCTTAGTAATCTGATTGGCTAAATAGAAGAAGTGAACTCATTGTTTGAGTAATATTACCTTACTTGGGTAATTAGTATATTCTCCTAGGTAGATTTTATTTACCGCGTGGTAGACTTAGGTTATTACCTTATTTTTCACCTATGTGATATTTGCATTGTTGGCAAATATCAATAGCATTAGATATTATTTTATTATTAGTTGTTAGCTTCATAAGTTCCATGTTGGTTAGTGGTTAGCTACATAGTAGAGTGTTTGGTTTATGTTGTTGGCTACCTTCATGCTAGTAATTCATTGGCTATTATTAGCCTATCACTTTGTATATTTAAACCTTTGCACTTCAATAATATTAATTATTACCTATGCTAATCTTACATGGTATCAGAGTGAATTGCTAGGTGAGCATTTTGCTAGGCAAGCTTTAGGTTGACATTTTGTAGGAGAAGGTGATATTTTTTTCGCTCCTCGACTGAACCATGGGGGTAAAAATCATGAGACAGGACCCCTCTTGATGGGACACACTTCTTGAGGCAATATAAAATCTCCATCTCCTAGGCATGAAAATTGAGGTATATAATCTCTGGATTTGTGCACTATTTGATGTCATATGGCATGAACTGGATGTGACCTACTCTTATGGTATGATCTAGATCAGATAATTCTAGAATATTACATGGAATTTCTAACACTCGATGTTTTCTGAACAGCGAAGCACTAAAATCATAGATCCCCATTGGGCGTGAAACTCCACATGAGTCAGATCTGACCATGCAAATCACTTACTAATAACCTATATGAGTCATATATGATCGTGCAGTCCATGAAACTCCACTGGAGGGACCCTCTAACATGGGTAGGAAAACCACCACCTAACGTTATGTAATGCAGCAGTTGAAAGACATGCGATCTGAGATGCTTATTAGAACCTAGCACAAATCCCAAAGCAATATGATGAGATGACCTTCTACTGACCTGTACTGATGCGACTCTTGAGACACCTACATTGTAGATCTCAATGAGCTAACATGGTGTACATATGACAAAATATGGACATATGAAGTGGTGGCTAACCTGACGACGGGTGACATGGTAGCTGACCTGGTGGTAGGTGATGTGTCATCACCTGATTTGTCAATTTATGTTGATATGGCAAATTATGGTTGGCTGGATGGAGCTGGTGTCATAGATTATGGTTGATAAACTATTGCTAACATGGTGCATTATGATTCGTCCATGTGACGAGTAGTGAATGGGTCTCGAGCACCCATACGTGGAAGTTCATTTGGGCAGAAAAACAACACATTGATTGCCTGAAGGAAATCAATATTAGAAGGGGGATTTTTTAGTTTTATAATGCTAAAATTGCATCTACTGGATTCATGTGGAACAATTCATCCCAAAGCCTTTGAAGGCTTTCACTTTTTTCCACCTTCTGGTGGATACAACCTTCAAATTGAAGGCACACCCCCTTCATACTTGTCGATCTAGATATCTTGACTGGTCCTTGAGGCTACGATAAGAATCCTGATAGGAGGTCAGGAGTTCAACCCTCGTCGGGGTCCAAGAATGCCTTATTATTTTGCTAAAGTGGGCAGTGGCTAAAATTCCAAGGTTTTTTTTTGTATTTTTTTAATTAAAGTTCTTTTTAATATATATTTTTAATAATTTAATTATTAATTATGTTTTTAACTCATTTTTTTACATATAAAATTAAATTGATTTTTAACACATAATTATATTTTATTATTAAATTAAAATTATGTTGATTAGCTTTATTTAAATTATGCAAAATTAAAATTAAATAATTGGACACGTATTTTTTTGTAAATTTCAAACACATTAGAGTTTTTTGTTTCTCCACAAAGGGGTACGTAAGACAAAGAAGAGCACCATTTATTTTGTAAAATTAGGGAAACCTAAAATCTTCTCAAAACCTTGTTAATTTTACAAAATCAAAGGGGGACAAAATCAAGAAAATTGATTCTTTCTTACAAAATTATAACATAAGGAGACACCAAATTTGTAAAATCTAAAGATCAAATTTGTGCATTTGTTTTCTCCAAGGAGGTATATAACACAAGAAATTGCATATTTTTTTGCAAACTGCTGAGCCACTACTTGCAAGCTCATGATGAGAAGCTATTGAAGAATAGACATTGGGTCCACTAATACCAAGTCGTGTGTCGACTAGTTCTGGAAAGACTTTCAAAATATTTTTGTTTGTCCACTTGGCTTGAAAGGAGTGATACCTTGTTAAAATTTTTAAAGCAAAGGGAAGACAAGAAATTGTGTTTTTTTTTTGCAAATTGGAGTAGGATATCACATTGAAGATCTAAAATTTTCACAACCTTGTTTATTTTGCAGACAAGAGGAGGGACAAATAAATATTTGGATTCTACTTTTACAAAATTGTAACACAAGGGGAGATTATGAAAATCAAAGGGTTGAAGAAGTAAAACTTGTTTATTTTACAACACAAAAAGGAAAGACAATTATTTTTGCCACATTCTTTGCAAAATTATAAGACAAGGGGAGACATTGAATATCAAATTTTTTTGCAAAAATTATTGTAATAAGGTGCACTTTCAATAGCATTCAACACCTTTTGTTAAATTATTATTTTTAAATAAGGTGCACTTTCGGTAGAATCCGACACCTAAGTGGTAAAACTTTGTGGGCACTCTTTTATTTATTATTGCATTTAATTTCTTGTTTTCCACAATTATAAGTCATAAAAATCAAGAGCTCTCAAAACACCAAATTTCACACTCATTTGTATAATTCATTGCACAAAAATAAGCTAATTTTTTGATAATTCACTCCATATAAAACCCTAAATTCACTCTTCTTGTTTGGCTTAAACTAATCAAACTAGTTGTCCTTTTTCAAAAGGTTTTTTTTGGCAAGTTCCATTAAATATAAATTAGAGTGAATTATCTTTCAATAATCTCTTAAGGCGTATCAAAAGAAAGAACAAGTTTTTGTGAAATAAGGAACCTTGAAAGTAGCAATTATTTGCATTGAGGAGGGATAATTTCTTTCTTCCTACAAAATATATTTTGGTAAAAGGGAGATAAAACTTGTAAAGGCAATTAGAAAAGCAGAAGTCATAAAAATTATACCTTTTCTTTTAGGATTCATAATAGCAACCATGCTTGAATTACTTGCAATAAGTAAATACTGTTTGGTGAACATTTTTGATAAATTGCCTAGGAGGAAAAGTTATGTACAAAGATATTTTGCACTCAAGGGGAAGACTTCAGAAATTACCCAAGGGAAACAAATTCAAACCTCTTTTTAGGTGTCATGAATAGAAATTTTTTGTTTGAAGTACTTGTAATAAATGGGGATTGTACCTCTCTTTAGGTTTCATAAATAGCAAAAAAAATTGTTTGAAGTACTTGTAATAAAGGGGGGGTTTTCTGGTGATTTTTTTTTTAAATTTGCCTAGCAGGTAATCTTTGTAAAAAGCCTTCAAAAGCTTCATAAGTTGCAAATATTTTGCACTTAAGGGGGGTAAAAATTGATTTCCTACCTCATAGAATATTTTGATAAAAATGGAGGAAGACTTGAAAAGGGTGCACGTTCAGAATCGATCAACACCTTAGTCAAACTTATTGTAAAATTTCCATTACAACATGTTTTGCAAAAAGGGAGAAACTTATAAAGGGTGAATTTTTGGCAGTGACTAACACCTTAGCTACCTTATAAAAAAAATTACAAAAACATATTATAAATAGACTGAACCTTGTATGTAGTGATCTATTCTAGTACACCTAGTGGTCGAAGTGATTGGTTACCCATGCAATCTAATAGGATGAAAATATTACAATAAGGACATTCATTATTGTTAAAGAAAAGTGAGGTATGACCTACTTTTGCTAGTCCTAGAGGTATTCATCTAGACGTACACTTAGAGCTATGATCCAGAGATCTATAGGTTCCACTATAGGTGGATAATACCTATGATATAGGTTCCACCATTCAGTGGACAAGACCTAGATCGGGTTCCATCATTTGGTGGACAAGACCTAGAGCCAGCAGATCAACATCTTTCATTTTCTCTTCTTCACTGTATTGGGGCAGTTATATACATTACCCAAATAATGTAATAAGGGGGGATGTTAGAGTAATATTACCTTACTTGGGTAATTAGTAGATTCTCCTAGGTAGATTTTATTTACCGCATGGTAGAGTTAGGTTATTACTTTATTTTTCACCTATGTGATATTTGCATTGTTTTCAAATATCAATAGCATTATATTTTATTTTATTTTTTGTTGTTAGCTTCGTAAGTGCCATGTTGTTTAGTGGTTACCTAAATAGTAGGGCATTTGGTTTATGTTGTTGTCTACCTTCATGTTAGTAATGCATTGGCTATTATTAGCCTACCACATTGTATATTTAAACCTTTGCACTTCAATAATATTAATTATTGCCTATGCTAATATTACACTCATCATTTTGGTAACTAGATCTAAGAAATTAGTGCCACTATGGATGAAAGGTAGTTTAATTAAATATCTAGTTGTTATCAACTTTAATTGATTACTATGAAAGGTAGTATAGGGCTATCTAATGCATACAACTCTTGGAGGTAGCCATGTAGGAAATCAAAGCATCACCTAATTCTATAGCACATTGTAACTTGAAGGGATACTATATCTATATTTGTAAAAAAGAGGATAATAGAAGAAGTAAACTCTTAGAGGCCTATAATATTCACCTAAGGCAGTTCACACAAGTGAGCATTCACCGAAAGGTACTAACGTGAACCTGACATAATGTTTAGTTGTAGCATAATATGCTCATGGAAGTTGAAATTTTATAGAAAGTGCTTGCTTTTAGGTACCTCTATTTCCTTTTATTTTTCTTCCATTATCATCATTTTCCTCCTCTTTTTATTGTTGTATATCATACCTTCATATCTATCATGACCATTGTTATCTCATCACCCTATATACTAATATATCTTGCTACCAAACTCCAATATTTTTATTCTTTATTTCACTTTCCTTTCTTTCCTCTTGTAGCCTTTGCCATCACCCCCTCCCATACATAAAATCCCACCTTGGATCTAAAATTCTTTTATTTTTATCAGTAATAATTATAAACCATTCTTATCACTTTTGCTTTCAATCATTTTGTCTTCAATATCCATTTCCCCTCAAGAATTTAATACCCAAAGATAAGGTATTTTAGATTCTCAAATTTAAAAATAAAAATACATAAAAATCACCAATAATGTAGTTGAATTTTATCACCTATATCCATTATGTGGTATAGTTTATATCATATAGTTGTTTTGATAAGATATTAATGTAACAATGAACATGTAATAGTTTAGATGGAAAATTAGAAGGGCACAAAAGAGGGCTATTGAAATAGATTATAAATGAAAGAATAGTTTAAAGTAGGTCATAATATTGCAAAATATTACAAAAAGTAAAATAGATAAAGCTAGATATAAAGTAGGCTAAGGCAAATGACAAAGCAACAAGTAGATGATTGTTGGACAATATTTTTGTGCTAACGTATGAAAATATGGTATATCACCAAGTGAAGTGAGAAAAATAATTTGACTAAGTATGGGAATCCCATATGATCCTTAAGTGTATGACAGTAGTAGTTAGATTATTAAAGCCTATGCCTAGTATTCTTAAAAGAGAAGCAAAAACAAAGGTACAAGACTCAATGTCGAACAATTGACATCTAGCAATCAATCACTAAAAGCAAGCAATTTAAGCTAGCCAGATGAACCATAATGTTGATGTTAGAAAGAGGGTATAAAATGTTTGACACAATGTAAAAAAATTCCAAGTAAGAAATATCTTAATGCATGTTGTCTAATATATAATATTTAGCACTATAACTATCTAGGATTCTAGGGGAACCAGATTTTAGACGGTTATGATGTCATCATTATAAAATCAAATATTTGGCAAGCCAAATGCATTTTTGAAATGCAAAGTAATGCCAAGTAGGGTGACTGGGCAACAAAGCAATGCAATTATCAGACACTCAACATTTGGCATCATGGGTAAGCATAGCTATCAAATTATTAAAAAAATAATGTAGCAAGGATCAATTCTTGTGCCCAAGCTCAACCACATGAAACAAGAAAAAAGGAGAAAATTTCTAAAAATGGAGACAATTAAAAATCATATCTCTCTCTTTGTGTTATGGAATTAAATATTAAGAAAAGTGATATTATGGTTAGGATTCCCAAATCCATATTACTTAAAATTCAAATGAACATGAAATGAAATTACACATTGAAATAACATATTCTAATGAGATCTTATGAAAGTTTCAAGGATGACTAGGATCTACAACCTCAATAGAAGGCTAGATATTGTAATAGGTTTTGGGTTAACCTGCAAAACCCGGTAATTAATGAAGACTTTTATTTACCAAAAAAAAAATTAAAGTCTATTAACAATTAATTAGGAACCTAACTAATAAACATGACCTTGTAGCATTAATATGTCTTCAATCCCCCCTTAATGGTAGAAGGTCATTTTATTTTAGTATATAAGTGTCTCAAGTGGCTCTTCATGTAGTTGATTAGATAATTATTCAAGAAATGCAGCTCCAATCCACTATGACTTCATATACCATTTGGTCATATCCCATGCCCTTTCAAGTTTTCATAGGTTTTGATTTTCCAAAACTAGTACAACCCTTATCCTTTCGTATCCAAAAGGTTTTTTACAAATGGAATAGAGTAGACATTGACCAATACTTTTTTCCCACATGAAGATGGTTTTATTAATAAATATTATCCTTGTTTATCATATTGCATCTCCATTATTATGAGGATATGGAGGCTCTCAAGCCTATCTATTATCTAGATTGTTCAAATTTCACCCTCTCAAGTGGCTTTGTGAAAATGTTAGCGATCTAGTCTACTGTTGTATAGTAGTGAATTTGTATTGTGCCATCTTGAACAAGTTCTCGAATCCTATGGGATTTTATATATATGTGTTTGGTTCTATCATGAAACATAGGATTCTTTGCCATATGGAGTGTTGATTGATTTTTTACATGTATTATTGTAGAAACTTTTTGACTGATATCAAGTGTGTAATAAATTTCTCCACCATACCACCTTTTTGTCTGTATCAACTGCAATAATATATTTAGATTCTATTGAATAATCTACTATAGTTTTTTTCACTTTGACCTCCATGAAATTATGATTGAGCCAAGAAACATCAAGTACCTAGACATAGATATCCTAGTGTCTTTATCTCCTGCAAATTATGAGTCTATGTATGCAATGAGTTTAAAATATACATTCTATTTATAAAATATGCCATAATCATGGGTTGTCTTTAGGTACCTCAACACTCTTGTTGTTGTTTACCAGTGACTCTCCTTTGGTTTGGTCATGTACCTTGATAAAATATCCACTACATAAGTGATGTCAAGTCTTGTGTTAGTAACATAGATGAGACTGCTAACTAGCCTTTTGTAGAGTGTTGCATCTACCTTTGGTGTGTCATTTTCTGTAGTGAGTTTCAGATTTGATTTGGTTGGTGTTGTTATAGGGTGTGTATCTTTGAGTTGAAACTTCTCAAAAATATTGTTGATGCATTTATCTTGGGTCAAGAATATTTTACCATTTTCTTGAGTTACTTATATGCCCAAATAAAATTTCATCAATCCTAGATCAGACATATCAAATTTATTTGCAACATCCTTTTCCACTGTGTTGATGATGTGTTAATTATTACTTGTTAGAAGCATGCCATCCACAAATACTATGATGTATGGCTTTATCTTTGTTGTGCTTTATTAATAGTGTTGCACCAATGTATTGGTAATCACACACTTCAAATTCAAGTTGCTTCACCCCATCTGACAACTTGTTGAACCAAGAACGAGGGGCTTGCTAAACCAAGTGTGAGGTGCTTACTTTAATCTATATAAAGAATTTTTTAGTATGAATGCATTGTGCTCCTATCCTCCAATTTCAAAACCTTCTCGATGTGCCATGTATATTTATTTTTACCATTTGGAATTCAAGAAAGTAGTTGTTATATCTAAGTGATGAATCTTCCAACCTTGTTGTGTAGATAAGGCTATAGGAGTCTTGATTGTGGGTCATTTTGTGGTAGGTTAAAATACCTTATTGTAGTCAATGCCTTGTTTTTCCATGAAAAATTTAGCCACTAATCTCACATTGTTTTTGTCAAGGATGCCATCTAATTTATACCTTTTTTATACACCCATTTGTTTCAAACTAGCTTTCTTCCAAGTGGTAGATCGATTACCTCCCAAGTACCACTTTTGATAAAAGATTCATACTTTGGTTCATTACATGTCTTCAAGATACATGTTTCATAGCTTATTGGCACATGAGAGGTTCATTATTAAGAGTGAGGTGCAATTCTACAGGTTTGAGTTCAACAACTAATGATTCATGCATTATTACTCTTAGGGAACCTCTTGTCCTCACTTTTCTTGCTTCATATGGTTTGATATCCTTTAATCCAGATTTCTTGAATAGGTAGTAGTGTGGATGGCTCACCTACCTTGAATTTTTCATAATGATACTTGAATGAATCATTAGGTACAAAGGATGCTGATAGGAATGGATGTGGAAAAATATTTTTACCATGATCAATATTACTATGTGAATGGGTATAAGGTGTATAAGATATAGACATCTTCTCAGTACCAAAATTTGGTTCCTCCAAACTTGTGGGTTGATTTGCAGGTTCTAGAGTTTTGAATAAATTTTTAACGTTTCCTCCCCCAACAAGATAGAATCTGAACATAGCCTAAAGATTATGTCCCCTGGTATACAATGTAACCAATTGTTCTTCAATTTCTACAAACACAAAGTCAAGTGTCACAATCACTTTTTTGTGTGTAGGAATGAATACCTTGTATCCCTTCTGATCCATAGGGTATACATAAAATATGTCTTTAATAACTTGAGCTTCAATTTTATTTCTATGATCTGGAAGAATATGAGCATAATAAATGAAGCTAAATATTTTGAAGTGGCTAATGGTGGGGGGGTGTCCAGTACATTTTTCATGAGGTGATGGATTGGTTTTTGAGGGACTCGCTATGTTGAGTACATGCATAGTAGTTCAGGTGGCTTCCACCAAAATATAAGGAGGTAATTTTTTGTAGATAATAAGGGCATGAGACATTTTCATAATTGTCTTTTTCATGCACTCAACAATGCTATTTTATCAAGGTATACTAGTATTATCAATTGATGTTTGATACCATGTGAGGAAATTTATTGTGTGATTTCATTTGAGATATACTCACCACCATTGTCACTCTTGAAGGTCTTGATTCCTCAATTTTATTCTCATTCTATGCAAGCCTTGAATTCTTTGAAGAATTTAAATTCTTCAAACTTCTCCAAAAATCTAAACTATAACTTCTTTGAGAAGTCCTCAATGAAAGTGATGTAATACCTTTTGCCTTTTAATGAGGGAATAGGCATTGGCCCACAAATATCTAAGTATACTAGATTTAATTTTTGTGTGGAATTCCACTAACTCTTTGGAAAAGGCTATCGAGAGGATTTTGAAATGATCCATATTTCACATTTGATGGGTTTGGAAGAAATGTGTGGTAGTCCCCTAATGGTGGACTCCATTTGTCTCAATCAATCAAGTTTGACATGACCCATGTGAGCATGCCATAATGCATCAAAAATTTGTATCTTGGGACTCAGGATGGCATTAAATACCATGTCAGCTTTAGCAATGTAAAATTTAGATGTAGGATGTCCTACAATTTTTATGAGTTTACCTGAAAGCACGAGGATACGGAAACAAAAAGGAAAATGCCAAGATGTGATGCGAACGAAACAAAACTTAACGCTAAAAGCCTATATATTGAAAAATGCATGAAAGGAAAGAACATAAACGAATCGACACAAGATAAAAGCAATATGGAATACGGCCCTCTTTATTGATATGCTTTTAAATTCATGTTACAATACGTCTCCTTCCCTTTTAGGGGATAGGAGCGTTAAATATGTTTCTTGTCACATCCATGGATAGCAATCCTTCTTTCGCGTGCCCACATGTAATATGGGTGGACCAAAACATCATCATCTCTTGTTATATGAGTGTTGACTCCTTACTGCTCCTTTGATGTCAAAGACCTACATTCAAGGAAACAAAAAAGATCAGTAGCACCTGCAAATAGAATAGAACATGTGTTTCCCAAGGCCTACTGTTAGTGTATGCATGAAAATATTAAAATGATAACTAAAATAGATCCAAATGAACTAAAAACTTGACAGGGGCATGAGGAAATTACTAGGAGGGCACTGCAATTGGAACAGTCAGGAAATTCCTCATAGATTTGTATTCGCTCCGGGGTGGGATGAATAAACCTGTAATAAATTGTTAGAAAGCACCCTCTTCAATGTCCTGTCTAGGAAGCTCCAAATGACCTGCAAAGTTGGGATTAGGTAAAAGGGATATTTTGGGAAGACCCAAAAGGTCAGATTTCTCCAATTTGACCTCTATCACCCAGATTTTGATGGTGCCATCTGCAGGTTAGTAAAGGCGAGAAATGATAAAAACATGATCAAAACTTGTCAGAATCACATGAAATTTAAATGACAGCATATGTAAACAACCTAGAATCAGATGCAAAATAAAAATTAGAGAAATCTATCACAAATTTCTAATCACTCCGGGGTGGGGCGATTAGGGCTACGATAGCTTGGGGGGCACCCGAGGGCAGGACGCCCACTGTTTGGGACTCTGTTTCAGCACCAATCCACTTGGGATGGGTCCAAAACCTCTTATAGGGTGTTGTCAATAAATTTGGTGGGATATTGTGGCCAAATTTTCGGGTTTGGGTCTAGAATGCGCCTCCAATAATCACCCAATAACCTCCCTCCAAAAGAGAGATCAAGGATGTGAAAGCACAAACAATGGGTGAGGATATATTTTAGCAACACTTCATGGCTCCAAAAGCTCCTCTCTATCTCTTTTTGGGGTGAGAAGACTCACCAATTTATAGACCTAGGGTCTCTCTATTTGAATGCGCATGAGAGGGCGCCACTGGAGTTGCATGTCCTATTTTGAGAAAAATATTATTCCCTGATTTAGAGTCTCCTTGCATGAGGCCTCCAAGATCAAAGACATGCATGACTAAAGTCTCTCTCCTTGATTTGAAGTCGTTCCTCACAATTGCATGGCCTAAAGCTGCAGTTAACTGGCGGACTTGTTGAAGTTTGAATTTTTGCTAGTCAAACCTGCTATTCGCCTCACCCTAGGGCGAATGCTGCTATTCATCCCTGGGTGGGACGAATACCAGTTTGTAATCGTCCCTGGGTGGGACGAGTAGGGAGCAAAGTTCCAAAAGGTGCCAAATTGACCTCTAACCTTCCAAACTGCTCTTGGGAGTGGTTAGGACCACTGTTTAACCTCTAGGGGCTGCCCTAGGGGTTGTGTGTGTCAATGTGATCAATGCTTGTTGTCACATAATCGGATTGGTGTTGTTTTGGTGTCTACAGATGCCCCTTTTTGGGAAGCGCTATGCAAGGCGCAGCGTTGAGAAAAAATAGATACCTAAAGCACTAATGATTAGGGTTTCTTAGTAACCTAACCAACTCTTGATGCCCCAAGTATGGAAAGGGCACGCATTCTTGAATCCTTGCTTCTGACGAGCTAAGGAACTTAATTCAAGTGTTAACCTTTTTGGTGAGGTGTTACTTGAGCTTGGACATTGATCAGTCATGAATAGGCAAAGGGCACAACCTTTTGTCTATGGGAACCTTGAGTTCATGATTCACGAATGCCAAGTGTTTGATCAGCTTGTGATTATTTCTTGTTTGCTTCCCCAAGCAGGAGCATGATTGTCTTTGTCAATGATCCTTTGAATGCGTGTTATTTCCTTGATTGGGTATATCTTTGTTGATTGGTGACTAAGTGTGACTACCCCCTCAAGCGACGAATCGATGAGGGAATGACCGACATGAGAAAAGCGATGAGTCGCTTGACCCAAGATGACTTATGTAAGGGTGCCTTTAGTTGTTTACCGTTGAATGCTTAAGCAGTTTCTGAACATTCTGACCTATTTTTGGTGGGTTTTAACCCTTTTTGTGACGCACTTTGGAGCTGAAATTGTCAAGAATTCGTCCTCCCGGGGAGCGATCCGGCTATGGTAGCCTTCTTAGGGAGGAGGATAGTGACAATTTGTAACCCCAAAATTGGTTTTGGATGCCAAGAATGTCAGGCGCAAAGGCGCCTTCGTTTGGCAATGTTATTGCTTTGTTTTGGTTGGGTTTTGACCCATTTTGTGACGCCATTTGGGGATAAAATTCTTGACAATTCATCGTCTCGTGGAGTGGTCTGGCTATGGTAGCCTTCTTAGGGAGTAGTATAGTGAGGATTTGTGACCCCGACATCTATTTTGCATGCCCGGAATGTCAAGTGCAAAAGCACTCTTATCGGACACTTTTTTTGCTTGTTTTTGGTGCATTTTGTGCAGTTTTTGCTATTTTTGAAATTTTTGCTTTGTATTCGTCCTTGGGTGGGATGAATACTAGTTTAGTAATCATACCAGGGTGGGATGAGCACTAACTAGAGTGCTCGTCCTAGTGAGGAATGATTACTAGCTCAAAAAGCCTATTTAAAGGCCAAAACTGGGTTTTGGGCTCATTTGCATTTGTTTTTCTTGGCGATTTGGAGCTCTGAGGAGGAGGAGGTCAATTCTGCAAAGCGAAGTGCTGCCAAATTTTTCCCGCCACCATGAGTTCACGGACCGGATCATCCAACGATGGAGCCGAAGCGAGACCAGTGAGTGCCCTTCCTCTCTTTTGTGCAGTAAAAAAACCGCAAGTTATTTGTTTTTTCTTTTTGTATTTGGTTTTTCAAATTAAAAATGAAACCCTAGTCTATCAAAATTAACACTTAGCTTAAAACTTAGTTTAACCCTAGTTAAACAAATATCAAAAGGTAGTTTAAAACTTAGCTAAAAAACTTAGTTTAGAACGTAACTTAAAAACTTTGCTTAACCCTAATTTAACAAAGATCAAAACTTAGGTTAGAAACGTAGGGTAAAACTGAGCTTAACCCTAGTTATTTTTTGTTGTTTTTGTTTGTGTTTTTAATTTATCAGTTAAACTTAGAGTTACAAAACCCTAGGACGGACAAATTATTTGTTTTTGAATTTTTGTGTTTTTGTGTAATTTACCAGTGTAGAGTTAAAAACCCTAGGAACTGAAAAATTATTTTTAAATGTTTTTTGTTTGTTTAATTTATCAGTGTAGAGTTAAAAACCCTAGGAACTGAAAAATTATTTTTAAATGTTTTTTTTTTGTTTAATTTATTAGTTTAGACTTAGAGTGAAAAACCCTAGGACTGAAAAATTATTTTTTAATGTTTTTTTGTTTGTTTAATTTATCAGTTTAGACTTAGAGTGAAAAACCCTAGGACTGACAAATTATTTGTTTTTGAATTTTTGTGTTTTTGTGTAATTTACCAGTGTAGAGTTAAAAACCCTAGGAACTGAAAATTTATTTTTAAATGTTTTTTTTTTGTTTAGTTTATTAGTGTAGAGTTAAAAACCTAGGAACTGAAAAATTATTTTTAAATGTGTTTTTGTTTGTTTAATTTATCAGTTTAGACTTAGAGTGAAAAACCCTAGGACTGACAAATTATTTTTGAATGTTTTTTGTTTGTTTAATTTATCAGTTTAGACTTAGAGTGAAAAACCCTAGGACTGACAAATTATTTGTTTTTGAATTTTTGTGTTTTTGTGTAATTTATCAGTGTAGAGTTAAAAACCCTAGGAACTGAAAATTTATTTTTGAATGTTTTTTGTTTGTTTAATTTATTAGTTTAGACTTAGAGTGAAAAACCCTTAGACTGACAAATTATTTTTTGAATTTTTGTGTTTGTTTTTAATTTATCAGTTTAGAGTTAAAAACCCTAGGAACTGAAAAAGTATTATTTATTATTATTATTTTTTTTTAGCCGTACATGGTTTTATGCATTGTTGTATATGCATGTTATTGTTGTACAATTTTTCATTGTTTTAATGTTTTTGTGTTGTTTTCTTTTGCAGGTTGTGAAGAGCCGGTACCATGTGCCCATGATTTTTACTGAAGTGCATGAGGCGCTGACTTTGGTTGACTAGGAGTGGCTTGATGCCCTTGGGCTCAAGAAGGTGACTCGGCTGGAGCCTGTGGTCGGGGATCGGGCCTATCTGATGGCCCTGATCAACTTGTGGGATCCTCGGACCAACACCTTCCATCTCCCAATAGGGGAGATGATAGTGACCTTGGAGGATGTCTATCGGATTTTACGGATTTTGATAGATGGATTACCGATCAGGACGACGCTACGGGATCAGCGGACAGTAGTGCTGACATGCTACTTCGGGCATGGGGAGGAGTTGGGTGTGGATAGCCCAGTGGAGAGGGCAGAGGGTGACTACCAGATTGGTGGTATTTTGGTGCGATGGTGGCTAGAGATGGGTGTGTTGGGAGTGAGGCACGCCGTACTGATGGGCCTCATTTCCAACATGCTGCTACCCAACTCTTCGGGTGCGAGGTTCCCATGGAACCTACTGGAGGTAGTCTTTCGACTGGTGGAGTGTCCGATGGAGGCACCGATAATCATGATATGGGGACAGACTCTATTGGCACAGCTCTATGATGAGTTGTACGAGGTCCACTATCGAAGGCAGAAGGGGATTGGTTGTAGCTACTTGTTGTAGTGCTGGGCTTGGCAGCACATAGTAGTGGAGAGGTCGATTGGGTTGCCATGGATGACATGGGCGGAGATGGTAGACCGAGAGATTGGATATGGGGCATTGTGGTGGTGGTCTGAGGAGCAGGGATAGAGTCGACGGTGGGCAGGTGTCGTAGGGCACTATGTCGATGCCTTCGCTCGGCTTGCTCTAGGGGAGGTGTTCTGGCACCCCTACCAAGACTATCCAGCCTGGCTTGAGGCTGGAGAGTGGCTCCGGTGGGTACGTAGGGAGCGGTGGCTGATTGGGCGGCATGGGACTGAGTAGGAGTTCTTCCCATATGGCCGGGTGACACGACAATTTGGGGTGCGCCAGGGGTTGCCTGGTGAACCCTTGATCTATCAGTGCCGGGGGGACGAGAGGACTCTAGTCCGGCCGATCATTGCACCATTGGGTGAGGATTCAGATATCGTGATTGACGTCCCAGATGTGGATGACATCGGGACTACTACGGAGTATGACCAGTGGTGGACTTTGCGATGGTGGCGAGGCGAGGGGCCTCTAGGCGAGTGCAAAGGTGGCAGTAGCAGGTGATGAGGGTGCAGAGGCACCAGGTGAGGGTTGGGGGTTTCATTGGAGGATGTGGATATGGTAGAGGTGGATGATTTTGGGGGGGATTTTGGGGTTCCGAATAAGCCAGAGATGTAGGACATCCTAGAGCAGTGGGAGCCAGAGCAGGTTGTTGTCTCGGATTCACCTATGCACCAGGTAGTTTTGGAGGACACGGAGGTAGGGTTGCATACTGAGAATGCACGATTTGTGGGGCTACTTTGAAGGTGATATGAGGAGCTAGGGGAGGCTCTACAGGAGAGGGATCTTCTATGGACACAGCTGGTAGAGAGGGAGGAGGTGTTGGCACAGCACGACGATGTAGTAGCGATGTATCGTCGATGGGAGGCGGAGTGGTGTCGGCATCGGATGGATCTGGAGGGAGAGATCATCCACCTCGATGGGTGGGTACTTGAGCCCTCGGGAGGTGGATCTTCACACCGAATGAGGGGCAGCGATACTAAGAAGTCAGCATTGTCTCATCGTAGGTGATTGGATGAGGGGAGGGCTAGTGGGCATGATGCGGGGGTGAGCAACAGTCGCCTTGAGGGGTCCCATAGGACCCACACCATGGGGGGTAGTTCCCATCACACCGATCCTGCATGATCATGGTGGCCGATGCCCTAGGCTTGGGGGTTTTTGAGTTTTTGTTTTGTTGCGAGGTCAGAGGACCGGTTCATTGTAGCCTACGGGCATTTTTGATGATATATATATATATATAGATGACTTTCTTTGTGTTTATACAC
Organism: Wollemia nobilis; assembly: GCA_028583015.1. Lineage (NCBI taxonomy): Eukaryota > Viridiplantae > Streptophyta > Pinopsida > Araucariales > Araucariaceae > Wollemia > Wollemia nobilis. Next base: position 1,081,802 of record JAQPPZ010017043.1, on the reverse strand, counting down.
TTTTCATGGTTTGTTTTTCTATTTATGCATAGTTATTTATGATGGTGTATGCATGTGGTATTATGAATGCGATGTGTTGAATTATATGATGTATGCATATGGAATGAATGAAATGATTTGTTGATAACTTGGTCGATGGCACCATAGACTGTACAAGATTTACTGGCTTCTGTACTTATGGGATGGCTTTGTGGAATGACTTTGCATGTGATAACTTTGTTTTTGTATTTTGCATATTTTTTGATGGTGATGTACGTAATGAAATGTTCCAGTTGTTTTTTTTAAATGTAGTTAAGCTTTTCTGAGATTCAGATATTTTAACTAGCTAGCCAAAACTGTACATTTATCTTACAAGACTTTTGAACAAGGTATAAATCCGACTTGAGTTTAACCAAGGTATTTCACATCCTTGTGTGTGCAATTGAGTTCATTTATGTGGTATTTGTTAGGATACCGCCAGTGCCAGATAGGCTATCAACAAAACCTATACTGAGGATCACCTAATTAGCTCCACTAACTCCATTGTTGTATTTAGTAAGATTAATCCACGGGACAATCTAAGGTACCATAAGCTAGCTCATCCACATGCAAACATTGGTCTGCTCACACGCAAAGCTAATGTGATAGACATATCGTCATGCATTTAGGATACCGCCATTGCCAGGTAGGTTGTCCACCAAACCCGTAATGAGGATTACCTAGATGGTTTTTCGAATGCTGAGAATTCCAGGGATTCAAGTCTAGGATTTTTATTTGCTCAACGGTTTAGGATACTTGCTCGTATACATAGTGATGAAAATCATTGTTTATTTTTCTCTTTTGTTTTTCTTTTTGAGCAAGGATTTTGAATAGTGGTGATAACCATTGTTATTTGATTTTGCATTTTAGGTCACAAAGTTGAGCTTGTAGGTTTGTGGCTTATGAATGGCCTTGATCCTTTTAGGCCTTGGGGATGACTACCCATCCTATTCAGGGACGTGTAGTATGAATCCTTACGACTTTGGGAACCAAAGGGGATTAGGGATATGATGAAGTCAGGGCATTGATCTTTTAGGCCTTGGGGATGACTACCCATCCTGTTTAGGGACGTGTAGTACGAATCCTTACAACTTTGAGACCAAAGGTGATTGGATATGGTAGTGATGATGGCTTGTGGGAATTTTTTTTTGAATGGCATCGATCCTTTTAGGCCTTGGGGATGACTACCCATCCTTGGCAGGGATGTGTAGTACGAATCCTTACAACCTTAGGGGACCAATGGTGATTGGGATTTTTTGTAGTGGTGAAAACCACTATTTATTAGGGGGAATTGATGGGGAAGAGCTTGTCCTTTTTTCAATTCTCAGCACTCTTGAACCATTCACACAGGGGGATGAACAGGCTAATATTTCACCTATGGTACCCTAGACTGCTTTGTAGGTTTCTCTTGTGTTCACACAACTTGGGAATTATTTTATGTGTTTTAACTTGTGTAGGGATGTTACATAACGAGGCGTGATCCAAGTAAAAATTTCCCTTGTAAAATCCGTTTAACTTTGTACAACTTTTGGCTAGCAATTTAAAGACATCTGAATGATGAAAAACCCTATATACATGAGGAGACAACTGACTATGCTAACAATGGGGATGGTGTTATTCTGGATGTATGTGTTGATAAAATGGATGGAATGTGGAAAATGATGGAATTGCCGAGCAATTACAGTCTATGGTGCTTTTGACATGTATAACCAACAAATATGCAATGTATGGATGCGATGCCTAATGCAACTTATATTTTTGTATTTTTTATTTTTACGAGTATGCATGGAATTGAGATGCAATTGTTTTTGTTATTTTTAATGATTTTATTATTTTTGTTTGTTTTTGAATATTTGTTTTGACCAAGCGGTTAGGGTAACCCTTGGAGATTTTGGTTTTGACCAAAGGGTTTATGGATACCTTTGGGGCATTTTTGGGGTTGACCAAGTGATCGTGGGAATCCTTGGAGCTTTTGGGTTGACCAAAGGGTTTATTGATACCTTTGGGGTGTTTGTTTTGACCAAAGGGTTTATGGATACCTTTGGGGCATTTTTGGGTTTGACCAAGCAATTATGGGAATCCTTGGAGCTTTTGGTTTTGACCAAAGGGTTTATAGGTACCTTTGGGGCATTTTTGGGTTTGACCAAGCGATTATAGGAATCCTTGGATCTTTTATGGGTACCTTTGGGGCATTTTGGGTTGACCAAGCGATTGTGGGAATCCTTGGAGCTTTTGGTTGGACTATGGCTCTCTAAATGTGGAATGGCCTCAAATGACTGATGTTCAAGGGTTCTAGCTCCTTGATTCCTTCAAGAGAGGCGAGCCGGTATGTTCCAGGTCCTATTTTACTGTCAATCACATAAGGACCTAACCAGTTTTCCATGAACTTGTCCCTTAGATGGGATGACAAATTAGAATTTTGTTGGTTCTCTTTCAAGACCAAGTCACCAACCTGAAAGTCCCTTAGGTGAACCTTCATGTTGTATGCTTTCTTAAGTCACTCTTGATAGATACGCAAATGCTTGAGAGCATTGATGCGTCGTTCATCGAGCAATGTAAGTTGGTCTAACCGGGCCTATCGCACAGTGTCATCATCGATGAACTCTTGCATTGATATGCGTAGTGAAGGGATTTCCAACTCGAGAGGCATGACTGCCTCAGAGCCATACACCAATGAAAATGGAGTTGCCCTAGTGGGCATCCGAATGCTAGTGCGATAAGCCCATAGGGCAAGTGGGATCTGAATGTGCCAATCCTTATGACTATCTACGACGGTATTTTTGAGGATGGTGACTAACATTTTGTTTGACGCTTCTGCTTGCCCATTTGCTTGTGGATAATAGGGTGTTGAAAAACTATGCTGAATTTTGTACTTTGTGGTCAAAGCACGCACATATTTATTCTTGAATGATGTCCCATTATCCGAGATGATCTTGGATGGAATACCAAAATGACATATGATGTTATGTAAAATAAACTCCGCAATGCGGGTTCCAGTCGTAGAGGTTAGCGAAATTGCTTCCACCCACTTGGTGAAGTACTCTATGGCCGTTATGATGAACGTGTGATGACCTGACGACGCAGGGGAGATCTTTTCGATTAGATCAAAGCCCCACTACAAAAATGGCCAAGCCGATTGAATCGGATGCAAGGCCTAAGAAGGTACATGTGTCAAATTAGCATGGTGTTGACACTTCACGCACTTCTTTACATACGTGCAATAATATCGCTCTAAAGATGGCCAATAATAGCCCATGTAGAGAATGCACTTTGTGATGGCCATACCGCTGAAGTGGCCACCGCACGTACCATCGTGAGCTTGGGTGATCGCCCAAGAGGACTCCTATTGGTCCAAGCAATGGAGGAGGATTCCTTCATAGCTTCGATGATACAAAATGTCTCCTAACAAGACATGTTTTGCCACTTTTTGTTTAAATGATATTTTCATGGCTTGTGTCAATCCAAGTGGGAGGTTACCTAGCTTGAGGTAATCCCTTATGGGTGTGTACCAATCCTGCTAATCAGAAACCTCGATGGTATGAATGGCCAATCCCTCTTGAAGTTCATCCCTAGAAAAAGCTGAGTGGGAAAGAACTTGTAAAAATAGTGTTGTGTTGCTATTAAGAGGGGTCGGGGAGAACAAAGACCCCTAGTTGGCTCGAGTCAGACAATCATGGATTTGAGAGAACCTATCCTGAGATGGTTCAATCTGGATCAGGTGGATTCCTGGCGTTAGGTCAGAGCTTGCATGCTCCATCATGGATTGCGATAATGTTTTGACCTGAATGGTTGTCATCTCACCGAAAGGGTCTTGTGGGATTAGTGACCCCAAGGAGGCCATAGTATCCACAAAATGATTCAATGATCGAGGGAGTGCCTCGATGTCATACCATTCAAGTTGTGCCAGGAATTTGTCCACAAGGGCTTTGTAGGCCTACAAAACTGGGCATTTACATTGGAATACCCCTTTTACTTGATTGACAATTAATAGTGAATCACCAAAGATGTTTAAATGTTTGATGTTCATGGTGATTGTTGTTTGAAGACCTATGAGCAAGGCTTCATATTCTGCATTGTTGTTGGTGCACGAGAAGTCTAATTTAAATGATAGAGGCATTGGAGCCCCTTGCGGTGTGAAGAATACAATTCCCGTGCCACATCCTTGCTCACATTTAGAACCATCAAAGAATAGGGTCATGTCAACTTGTGACTCAAGCTCATCAGAATTTGGTGATTCTAAAACATGGAAGACCCCATCATCCGGTAGTTCTACGGTCAGAGGCTGATCATCTTCAAGAGGAGCCTCTACTAGTTGATCGGTGATGACTTGAACTTTTATGGATTTTTGTCCAATGAATTCTATGTCAAACTCTGTCAACAACATGATCCATTTCTCCGTGTGGCTACTATGATAAGTACGACTCATCATGTATCACAATGGATTATCCTTAGACACAACATACGTCGTATTGTTGAGCATGTAGTGGCATAGATTTTTGGTAGCAAACACCACTACCAAGCAGAGCTTCTCAACGTATGCATAGTTAAGTTCATAACTGACCAGGGTGCGGCTAAGATAGTAAGTAGCCTATTTCTTTGTGTAGTTCATTTTTTTGGGATAGCATGGCACCCAATGCCACCTCAGTAGCTGAGATGTATAAGTAGAATAGCACTCCTGGTCTAGGTGGTGCCAATACTGGTGATGAATCCAAGTATTGTTTGATGTCATCAAAGGTTGACTGGCACTCGTCATCCCAGTGAAATGCTACCCCCTTGTGCAATAATTTATTCATGGGTCGACACTTGTCAGATAACTACGCTATGAAGTGCTTGATCGACACGACCTTTCCCTGTAGAATTTTGAGCTGCTTGATGGTAGTTGGGGGAAGCATTTCAAGGATTGCCTTGAATTTGTGTGGGTCTACCTCGATTCCTCGTTTGGAGACTATGTAACCCAAGAGATTTCTAGATGTGATGCCAAATACGCACTTCTTGGGGTTTAGTCTGACTTTATGTTCCATGAGGCGATCGAGGATCTTGCTTAAGTCATCGAGATGATCTGGGTGCAAAAGAGATTTGGCCAACAAATCATCCATGTAATCTTCCAAATTTTTGTGCATGTGATCATGGAAGATGTACGTCATGGCACGTTGGTAGGTGGCGCTAGCATTTTTAAGGCCAAAAGGCATGACCTTATAGCAAAATGTCCCCCAAGGCATTGTGAACACCATTTTTAGTTGGTCCTCGAGATTGATATGAATCTGATTGTATCTCAAGAAACCATCCATGAGGGAAAGCATTTCATGGCCCGCTGTAGCGTCTACCAATGCATCGATGCTAGGCAAGGGGAAATCATCCTTAGGACTCGCTTTGTTTAGATCTCAAAAATTGGTGCATATGCGAATCCTCTCGTCGGGATTTTTGACGGGCACCATGTTAGACAACCATGGTGGGTAATCCACGTAGATGACAAAATGTGCATCCAACAAATTTTGTAGCTCATATTTGACCATTAAGGCTACTGTTGGATGCATCTTACGTAGTTTTTTCTTTATTGGCTTGATTGTCGGATCAAGCGTTAGATTATGTGTGACTAGCTATGGGTCTAGCCCCGGCATGTCTTTGTAGGACCATGCAAAAACCTCCTTCTTCTCTTTGAGAAGGGCAATGTAGTTGGCTTGCTCTTCAAGGGATAGACTTACCCCTAGCTTGATGATTTGCAAATTCATTGGATCTAAGCCGATGTCTATGTCAGTCGTCTCCTCGATCGACATGTGGGACCCGTCCTCCAAATGGTGTGGATTTGGGATCAAGTGGATATCGTTTGCTGAATTTAGATCATTGTTCGGAACATCAGGTTCCTCTTCAGCATGGAAGACATCCTGAGTCTATCCTAGGGTGAAATGGAACATCCCATCGCAAGGCCAATACTCTGATGGGGATGGCGGTGTGTCAGCATGATCCCAGTCTATAGCATCTAGGTCTAGATGCAATGACCGTGTTAGGTCGGCTGGATTATGGATGGGGGTGGTTAAATAAATGGAGATCATGTTGATGAAATGATTGTGGTCTCCATTACCATGGGTGTTGTTACTCGGACATCCTAGATGATCTTTGTGCTCTGGATCTGGCTATGTGGGTACTGGCACAAATGGATCGGCCCTATGTGTAGATAAGAGGATAGGATCTTCCCTAGATACTGATGGCTCTATAGGGTCTCCAAGGAAAAGGTGCTCTCTGTATACCTGGAGTTGCGGGTGTAGTAATTGGTCCAACTGCACTGGGTTGAGGTGCCACCTATGCCTTGGCCCTATGTGCAGGTGTTCAAACATGTCGTCTATGTCCAAAGGATATTGTTGTTGCATTTTTTGCATGTGGTTGAGATAGGCCATCTCGGTTTCATCTTCAGAATCACTATCAAAGATCCAAAGGCCTTTGTTGGCTCCCATAGATGTTTGCGACATATGAGGCTCATCCTACTCGAGCAAATTAATGTGGTCCCATCGAGGTTGTTCCTCTCTCAATGGGGGACCTGATTCTCTTGAGGTGGCATATGCTCAATTGGAGCATCCAAAGGGAACATTGTCAGGAAGCTCTCCTAATAATCATCCATGGGAGTCACTTGTGAATGATTGCTATTAGACTCAAAAGGATCCCAAGGCGCTACCTCATACTCTAACTCATCTTTTGAAGACCCTTCTTGGTCTTTTCTACATCCCTCTTGTAGGTGAGTCCTCAAATTTTCTCCCTTTTTGACCGAAGGGAAAGGGTTGTTACGATCAACAAGGTTGGTTGTTAGCAATGGGAGATAATCCCCCAATGTATATGTTGTGTTAGGATTGGCATATGGATCTAATGCCAACCCATCCTTGTTGCCTATCCCTAGGCATTGCATTTTCTCTACCAATATGTCAAGGGGTAGGGGGTGGTTGAACCCTACTCCTGACTTGTCATACGACATTTGATATCTCGGTTGGCATAGAACATGCACTCCTTGCTCATATCGGCCCAACCCATATCCATGCCAATTACATTGGCCAAGATATCTCAAAGCAAAATCTAGGTTGGACAAATAGTTGACGTCCTCATCAAAGGGCTCTTCATCTTCATATTCTTGCATGTAAGGTTCAATGCCATTATCCAGGCCCCCATAAACAAATTTTGTCTGATTGGGTGGGTAGCCTAGAGAAACCATAGAGCCGATGGGGAGTCGAGGTCTCCCCATGTCTTGCATGGACTCAAGTGTGGGGGTTGCTACAATGTTCCACACTAAATACTCCCCCAGGCCCATGTTGGCCATCTCAATGGTGATCGTTGGCGGTTGAGGGGGAGCGAATGGGAGTTCTTCTGGAGTCCACTCCATGTAGGGTGAACTAGGCGTCTCAACTTCCATTCGGCTAGGCATCTCTTCAGTAGAGATGGTTGAGACTAGGGGTGGTCCCTTGATGCAGGAGCATCCAACGAAAGGCAAAAAAATACCGCAAAGAATAAAAAGTGTCGCGATATCATGACATGTTGGCAAAGAAGAAAAAATGTCACGATATTGCGACATGTCGCATTTTCATGACAAAAATATGAGAGAAGGTGCAAGAGAGAAAAAGTGTCGTGATATCGCGACATGTCGCATTTTCGTGACCAAAAGATGAGAGAAGGCTCAAGAGAGAAAAAGTGTCATGATATCGCGACATGTCGCATTTTCATGACCAAAGGACGAGAGAAGGCACAAGGGAGAAAAAGTGTCGCGATATCGCGACATGTTGCATTTTCACAACCAAAGGACGAGAGAAGGCATAAGGGAGAAAAAGTGTCATGATATCGTGACATGTCGCATTTTCACGACCAAAGAACGAGAGAAGGCGCAAGGGAGAAAAAGTGTCGCGATATCGTGACATGTCACATTTTTGCGACCAAAGGACGAGAGAAGGCGCAAGGGAGAAAAAGTGTCACGATATCACGACATGTCACATTTTTGCGACCAAAGGATGAGAGAAGGCCCAAGGGATAAAAAGTGTCACGATATCACGACATGTCGCATTTTTGCGACCAAAGGATGAGAAAATGCGCAAGGGAGAAAAAGTGTCCCGATATCACATGTCACATTTTCATGACCAAAATATGAGAGAAGGCGTAGGAGAGAAAAATTGTCGTGATATCGCGACATGTCGCATTTTCGCAACCAAAAGACGAGGGAAGGTGCAGGAGGGAAAAGGTGTCATGATATTATGACATGTCGCATTATCATGACTAAAATAGAAGAGAAAGAGTAAGAAGGAAAAAGTGTCACGATATCGCGACATGTTGGCCAAGAAGAAAAAGTGTCCCGATATCACAACATGTCGCATTTTCGTGACCAAAGAAAAAAAAAAAGGGCAGGTGGTTATAGGGGCCGTTACAGAGAAAATTATCGAGTGGTGGTTATATCGAACGTCATCATTGGTTGATAGGCAGAAAGAGTCTATAGTGGTAGCATTGAACAACACGTGGCACCAAGGTGCAATGAAAGCGGATGAAGATCAAGAGTCAAAAAGAAAAACGTTTCGAAAGCCAAAACAATGAAGAGGCACAGGAAATGAAACGGAGAGTCATGCCAAAAATTTTAAAATGGGAAGCAAAGGCATGCACAAGGGGTCGAAAACTACTGAGACAGAGTTGTAGAGCTGAAGGCAAGAGGGCCATTCTAGACCTGTTTGGGCTATTTTTCTTCTAGGGCGGGAAATGTTGTAATAAAAAAAATAATAAACTATCTTTTGGAATAAAGGATTTTATTTGGCAGACTACTTCCATTTCTGTAAATCTTTCCAAGTTTTTTTGAATGAGAATTGAATTTGATTGATTAGAAATTTTGGCTCCCCATCAAGTGGTATTAGAGCTTAGGGTTCCTGAGTGTGTGAGCAGATCACCGAAAGTGAGGCAGTTTGCACCAAGATATGTGGAAGAGCTTAGGGTTCCTGAGTGTGTGAGTAGATCACCGAAAGTGAGGCAGTTTGCACCAGGATCTATGGAAGGGTTATGAGAAGAGAGCGAGGAATAATGCCTCCATGAAGAAACCGTGGTGGTGGAAGAAATGTGGGGAGATTTCAAATCTTTGCAGAGGCAAGTGCAAGCCCTGCAAGAGGAGTTACGAAGAGGGGTTGAGCCAAGGAGAGAAGACTGTAGTGAAGATGAATATTGGGAGGTTGATGATCCATCAGATGAAGAAGAAGCAATGGATCTTGTAGAAGCTAGATTATTTAAGGCCATATCTCGGATCAGAAAGAAGCCAAAGATTGAGGTCTCCATGTATTATAGGAATCTCAATCCAAAGGAGTTGATTGATTGTATCAATGATATAGAGGATTATTTTGAGTATGAGGAGGTTGTAGATCCAGATCAGATCAAGTTTGCAAAAATGAAGTTGAAAGGCCATGCTAGCATAGGGTCGAAAGGAGTGCAGCTAGAAAGAAATAGAGGAGGAAAGGAAAATATAACCAGATGGGATCAAATGGTAGAGAAGTTGAAGAGGCAGTTTATTCCTATAGATTACGAATTGGATCTATTGAGAAAAATGCAGAGCTTGAGACAGTCAAGCAAATCAGTCAAAGAATATATAGAAGAGTTTTACAAGATCTCAATCATAACTGGCGATTCTGAAGCTAACAAGGAGAAGTTAGCCCGTTACATCAATGGATTGAGAACCAGTATTCAAGAAGAGTTGAGTTTGGTTAGGATGAGCACCATTGAGGATGCTTACCAGTTTGCTCTAAAAGTTGAAGAGAAGCTGAACAAAAGGTTTGAGGGTAAGCAGAAAGGAAGAGGTCATGGAGAAATAACTGGTGGAAGAATAGATGGAGGACGATATGAGAAGAAATAAGAAGCTAGCAGTAGTTAGGATTAGAATGGAGATAATGATTATAGACCCCGTGATCAGAACAATGGTTACCAAAGAGGAAGAGGTAGATCTGGACATGGGTATGGAAGAGGAGGATTTCATGGAACCTATTTCCATTATGGGGAAGGACATCGGGCATATGAGTGTCCCCAACACCAAGAGAGGATGAATAGAAGACTTGAGGGTCATGCCAGAGCTGCTGTAGTAGATGAAGGTGCTGAATCAGAACATTTTGAGGAAGCAAAGAGAGGAGAAGTTATGGTCACAAGGAGAATCTTGTTGAATGAGGAGAAAGAACCAGACCAAAGGAGAAGCCTATTCTACATAAGGTGCAAATGTTCAGGTAAGGTCTATAATGTTATTATAGATAATGGTAGTACTGATAACTTGGTCTCTGAAGAAATGGTTACTAAGTTACAACTAGAGAGGAGGAGACACCCGCATCCATACCAAATTGCATGGTTGCGGAAGGACCATAGGGCATTGGTCAGTAAAAAATCCTTAGTCAAGTTTAATATTGGGAGATACCAGGATGAGGTCCTATGTGATATCCTGCCTATGGATTCTTGCCATATGTTGTTAGGAAGACCATGGCAGTTTGATCACCGTGTAGACCATGATGGACATGCCAACACTTACTCCCTAACAAATGAAGGGGTGCACCATAAACTAAAGCCACTGAAGGAGATGGATGAAAATATTTTGTTGACAACAATGAGAGTGGAAGTTGTGGGGTTTGAAGAACTTAAGGGTTTGTACCCTAAAGACCCAGATTTTGCTAAATCTTGGAGATCTTGTACAGCCCTAGTTAAAAAGAAGGTGAAATAACAGTACAGAAGTGAAGGTCACTTCTCAATACACCTCGGTTGTCTGATGCAGGAGCATCCAACAAAAGGCAAAAAAATACCGCAAAGAAGAAAAAGTGTCACGATATCGCAACATGTCGGCAAAGAAGAAAAGGTTTCACGATATCATGACATGTCGTATTTTCATGACCAAAATACGAGAGAAGGCGCAAGAGAGAAAAAGTGTCATGATATCGTGACATGTCGCATTTTCATGACCAAAAGACGAGAGAAGGCTCAAGAGAGAAAAAGTGTTGTGATATCACGACATGTCTCATTTTCACGACCAAAGGACGAGAGAAGGCACAAGGGAGAAAAAGTGTTGTGATATCGTGACATGTCGCATTTTCATGACCAAAGGATGAGAGAAGGCGCAAGGGAGAAAAAGTGTCGCGATATCACGACATGTCGCATTTTCGCGACCAAAGGACGAGAGAAGGCGCAAGGGAGAAAAAGTGTCATGATATCGTGACATGTCGCATTTTCACGACCAAAGGACGAGAGAAGGCGCAAGGGAGAAAAAGTGTCACGATATCGCGACATGTCGCATTTTCACGACCAAAGGACGAGAGAAGGTGCAAGGGAGAAAAAGTGTCACGATATCGTGACATGTCGCATTTTCACGACCAAAGGACGAGAGAAGGCGCAAGGGAGAAAAAGTGTCACGATATCGCGACATGTCGCATTTTCACGACCAAAGGACGAGAGAAGGTGCAAGGGAGAAAAAGTGTTGCATTATCGCGACATGTTGCATTTTTGTGACCAAAGGATGAGAAAAGGCGCAAGGGAGAAAAAGTGTCGCGATATTGCGACATGTTGCATTTTTGCGACCAAAAGACGAGAGAAGGCGCAGGAGAGAAAAAGTGTCATGATATCGTGACATGTCGCATTTTTGTGACCAAAATACGAGAGAAGGTGCAGGATGGAAAATGTGTCATGATATCCCGACATGTCGCATTATCGCGACTAAAAGAGAAGAGAAAGAGTAAGAAGAAAAATGTGTCGCGATATCGCGACATTTTGGCCATGAATAAAAAGTGTCGCGATATCGCGACATGTCACATTTTTGTGACCAAAGAAAAAAAAAGGAGTAGGCAGTTACACGGTCCATTACAAAGAAAATTATCGAGCGGTGGTTATACCAAACGTCATCATTGGTTAACAGGCAGACAGAGTCTACAGTGGCAGCACTGAATAGCACGTGGCACCAAGGTGCAATGAAAGCAGACAAAGATCAAGAGTCAGAAAGAAAAACATTTCGAAAGACAAAAAAACGAAGAGGCACGGGAAATGAAATGGAGATTCACACTAGAAATTTTAAAAGGGAAAGCAAAGGCATGCACAAGGGGTTAGAAACTGCTGAGACAAAGTTGCAGAGTTGAAGGCAAGAGGGCCATTCTGGACCTGTTTGGGCTGTTTTTCTTCCAAGGCAGGAAATGTTGTAATAAAAATAATAATAAACTATCTTTTGGAATAAAGGAGTTTATTTGGCCGACTGCTACCATTTCTGTAAATCTTTCCAAGTTTTTTGAATGAGAATTGAATTTTATTGATTAGAAATTTTGGCTCCCCATCATTCCTCTTCTAGGGGTTTCTTTCCCTTGTCCTTTGGTGTGGCCACTGTAGGTGGCGTCATTGTTGAAGGACCAGATGAGGAAGATGGACCCTACTAGGGATTTGATGGACTTGTCAACGGGGACGCCTACGAAATTGTACCCTATTTAGATGGATTCAACTAAAAATCCAAATGTGTTGATGGAAGGGTCGACTGTGGCATTAGCTGCACCATATTGCAGTACTTGAAGGGATCTAAGTCTGCCGGGACTACATGCACCTGTCCTTAAAATGTATACTTTAGGAAATGATGAGCTATTGAAGGGACACACTTCATGTCCCTGATCCAAGGCCGGCCCAGCAAGATATTATAGGCCATGTCACCTTCCAAGATGTGGCACAATGTATGAATAGTATTTTTTCCCACTTGGATGGGTATGAAAATTGTGCCAACAGTCGAGCATATTGCATCATTGAATGCTCGAAGAGTATAGGTGAAGGCCACGATGTGAGATGTCAGAAACTTTAGATGTTTCAATGCTGCTATTGTGATGATATTACTGGATTACCCAGTGTCCACCAACACCCTATTATATGGAATCCCGTTGACCCACGTAATGACGTGCAGGGGTGGATCAACCACATCACCAGTTATCGATTTCAATTCATCTTCTCTAAAGGTGATGACTGGTTCTGTACATTATTTTACATGTCCCACAAAGTTGTTGAAATAGTTTGCTTCGTGGGGCTGTAGCTCGATGGCTTTTAATATCTCCATTAGAGCCTCCCGATGGGGTGCTGATTATTGAATGAGCTCGTAAATGGAGAGCCTAGCCAACATGGTACTTAGAATTTGGGTAAGTCTAGTCCGAATTGTGGCCACTAGTCTAGGCAGGGGAGGTTGCATTGGGTGCTGTTGAGGTTGTGACGTCGATGGAAATTCTCTGATGGCTGCCACGGGGGCAGCTCCTGGGTACCTTCTGTTCCTAGTCACTATGCTTATTATCCCTGCATACCCCTACGTGGGGCAATTCTATTGCACCTCGTTGACTTGAAGGGGTTTTTCCTATGCCTCATGGGCAGGTAGGGGGTCTCTAAAGACTCCCATCTATTGGTTGTTTGGTGCTACGGGGTTTTCCACTACCAATGTCTTGTTTTCAATTAGGTCTTGCACCAAGCCTTTAAACTTCCAACATGCATTAAGGTCATGTCCCTTCTGCCTATGGAACCTACAGTACAAGTCCTCCCAATACCCCTTAGGTTTTGGTGCATTAGGTTCTATGGTTTGAATCTCTGGCAGGTTGATCAAGCTCACTGCTGACAAGCAGTCAAACAGGGACTCCCTGGACTCTGTGTAAGGTGTGAATTGTCACCTAGGGCGATTTTTCTGATTTTGTTCTTGCCTATGGTTTTCTCTGTCATAAATATTAAGAGGCATTTTTTGATAGTTAGACTTTTGGGGTTGTGTTGCTTGTGTAAGCTTAGGGATGTTTATATCAACCTGATTGACCGTAGTGGGTTTCTGTTGCATGGTCGCTATTTTGGTGTTCTTAGGCCATTATTTCTTCTTTGGATTGGAAATATTGCCATCCTGTATCTTGATCTCCTCAATGATTCTGGCTTGTGCCAAAGCTTCCTCAAGAGTGGCATATTTTTGTAGCTGCAATAGCACAAAGATCGATCTCAAATAGCTCTTTTAGAACATTTAGGTTATGTCGAACATGGGAGGAAGGTAGGGCAACTTTGAAAGCAACGTCCTCCATCGATTCCCATATGCCACCATGGTTTCTTCCTCATACTGCCTGAGGCTAGCTAGGTCACTTAGTGATACCTTTTTCTTGGTGTTGAAGGCAAAGCATTCGAGGAACGCATCCACTAGCTGATCCAAGTTACTGATGCTATGTTTTGGCAACTCAGTGAACCAATCCGAGGTAGGGCCTACAACTGTGGTTATAAATTTTCTTAGCAACAAAGCATCATTATGTAGAATGCAAAAGAATTGGCTCAGGAATATAGTCACGTGCTCTTGGGCATCCTCCTCCCCTCTAAAGAGTGCCAACTGGGGCAGTTTAAAGTGTTCAGGGTATGGAGGTGCTGACACTGATGGATGCACATGATGACTGTAGAGTTGGCATAAAGTAGGCTTTTGGGGCCCATAAGTCTTGGTATCCACAGAATCTAAGCACTCTAGTAGTGATTTATATGCATCAGAGGATTTGATCTCTTCCTCCTTGGTTTGCTCCCATTGTGGGTTGTGGGGAACTTGAGGCCTATGGAGGGGTGGCTGAATAGCACCCCCTCTGCCTTGGTAGGGCATTTCAGCCCGCTCTTCTTCTTGTTCATACTCCTCATAGGCTTCTTGAGGAGTGCCTGGCCGAGACCTATAAACATGGGTGGGTGTCCGTGGAGGGTGCCCATCATTGTTCCTTGGAGTGGCCTCCTGCTTAGGTCTAGGAGGCCTCAGAGGTAGCACTTGGTAAGGTCATGGGGACCTGTCTCGCACTAAGGGTTTGTGCCTCTCATACACTTCTACTTTATGCACGCGAGGGGTTGGGACCTTCTTAGGCACAGTGTTATGAAGTAATTCAGCTGTCTGACGCTGAATGCGCTCTTTTTTAAGGTGTTACAGATGCTCTAACTATTGTTGATCTTGACTGAGCTTTGTGATTTGCGCTTGGCAGGTGGCATGTCTAGAAAATACCAAGTCAATTTGTTTCATCGTCTCATGTTTAGGAAGCCTAGATGCCTCTCCTACATGTCTATCTCGGTCGTGGTGATCCGAGACCCCTATGGGTTGCTTTCCTCTGTCAAGGTTAGCTAAATTCACCTGAGGCTCTGGCCTCAATGTATGATCCTGATACATAGCAGGTGCAGAGGTGCATCGCTCCCGAACTATGTATTTCTCTTGAGGAATGTAGTTTTCTTCCTCGTACTGCCCTTCGTATGCATGAAAGGTGTGGGTAGAATTGTCTTACCCTATCTGGAGAGCCTTGTGCTCTGGATTTGGTCTTGTGTTTCTAACAGTAATATAGGGTAGAGGAGGGATGAAAAAATCATGTGGCCCCTCCTTGTGGACCCTATGTTTCTATAGCACTTCATCACTAGGCCACTCATAACGAGGGTCTAAGGGAGGCCTCTTGTCTATGTTGAGTGCCATGTGTAGGTTCTCCTCTTGAAAGGATCTATGCTGAGTGGGGGTGCCCCTCAAAGAGGTGCCTCTATAGTATTGTTTTGTAATGGAATGATGTGGACTATCTTGTGTGTCAGGCCACCAAGGCGAGATGACCAAGTCCTCAGGACTATATCAGAGGTAACTTGCCCCCCTTTGTACACTTTCTGCCATGCTTTCCCGTGATTGGGCTCGGATATGGGTGTACACCATGGTGATTCTTACCTAAATATGTGTACGTTTTTATCTTCTTTTAGGATTTCTTATGCTACACTAAACAGAAATGAAACACACACTCAAAGAAATGGTTATCTTGTTTATAGATTAAAAGTGTGCCCTAAATATGGTTTTAGTGTGTTTTGATTTTGTTTTGAAAGCTTTTGTAAAGAATGTTTAAATGCAATATGATGGCTCTTATGACTCCCAAAAATGGTCGCCCCTTCGATATACCATTTCCAGGATGATATACCAACCTCTATATATACCCGCCCTTACATGAGGGAAACTATTGGTACGTGAGAGCATATGGTATGTGGAACATAGGTGGTACGGAAGGGGAATCACTCTTTTTATGACACCTACCATAGAAGACTTATCCTCATGCATTGGGAATCACCCCAGCTACACTTGGTCAGCTTTTGTCAGGATTTATGTCTAGCAATAGTCACGATCGGGGTTATGTATGCAGTATCTCAAGCCAAGGTGGTGATGAAATCCACCGTTGGTCTTGCTCAAGGGTTGGGGTTTTACGACCAATTCCTTTTTGTTTTAAATTACCACGTGGTGTGTGGGGTTATTTTTAAGTTGCATAAATGAAGCAAACAAGCATTCAAACTCTCCTATACAAGCAAATAACCAGAGAACAAAAAGCAAAAATTGACAGAAGGTGTTTAGGACCCCTACCTCTTCTCTGCCCAAATCGTATGTCTCTGAATTTCTGCCCTAAAACTACACAGAGAGCTATTCATCCCTGGGTGAAATAAATAACAGAACAGTATTCATCACTGGGTGGGACGAATTCCCATTCGTCCTTAGGTAAGACGAATTCCAACTTTGTACTCGTCACAGACTGAAATGAATAGCAGTCCAACATTTGAAAACATGGTACCTGTAAGTAAAAACAAGCAACTTCTGATCATAAAGTTAATATTAAAATCAAGGGATAGAGGTCCCACCGTGATCGCCACTGAAAGCATGAGGATATGAAAACAAAAAGGAAAATGCCAAGATGCGATGCGAACGAAACAAAAGATAACGCTTAATGCCTATATATTGAAAAATGCAAGAAAGGAAAGAACATAAACAAATTGACACAAGATAAAAGCAATATGGAATATGGCCCTCTTTATTGATATGCTTTTAAAGTCATGTTACAATATGTCTCCTTCCCTTTTAGGGGATAGGAGAATTAAATATGTTTCTTGTCACATCCATGGATAGCAATCCTTTTTCCGCGTTCCCACATGTAAGATGGGCAGACCAAAATGTTGTCGCTGCTTGTTAAATGAGTGTTGACTCCTTACTTCTCCTCTGATTTTGAAGACCTACGTTCAAGGAAATAGAAAAGATCAGTAGCACCTGCAGATAGAATAGAACATGTGTTTCCCAAGGCCTACTGTTAGTGTATGCATGAAAATATTAAAACAATAACTGAAATAGATCCAAATGAACTAAAAAATTGATAGGGGTATGAGGACATTACCAAAAGGGCACTGCAAATATAATATTTAGGAAATTCCTCACAGATTTGTATTTGCTCCGGGGTGGGATGAATAAATCTGTAATAAATTCTTAGAAAGCACCCTCTTTAATGTCCTATCCAGGAAGCTCCAAATGACCTGCAAATTTGGGATTAGGTAAAAAGGGATATTTTGGGAAGACCCAAAAGGTCATATTTCTCCAATTTGACCTCTATCACCCAGATTATGATGGTACCATCTACAGGTTAGTAAATGCGGGAAATGATAAAAACATGATCAAAACCTGTCAGAATCACATGAAATTTAAATGAAAGCATATGTAAACAACCTAGAATCAGATGCAAATTAAAAATCAAAGAAATCTATCACATATTTCTAATCGCTCTAGGGTGGGGCGATTAGGGCTGCAATAGTTTGGGGGGCGCCCGGGGGTAGGACGCCCATCATTTGGGACTCTATTTCGGCACCAATCCACTTGGGATAGGTCCAAAACCTCTTATAGGGTGTTTTCAAAAAAATTTGTGGGATATTGTGGCCAAAATTTTGGGTTTGGGTCTAGAATGTGCCTCCAATAATCACCCCATAACCTCCCTCCAAAAGAGAGATCAAGGATGTGAAAGCACAAACAATGGGTGAGGATATATTTTAGTAGCACTTCATTGCTCCAAAATCTCCTCTTTGTATATTTTTTGGGGTGAGAAGACTCACCAATTTATAGACCTAGGGTCTCTCTATTTGAATGCACATGCGAGGGTGCCACTGGAGTTGAATGTCCTATTTTGAGAAAAATATTGTTCCCTGATTTAGAGTCTCCTTGCATGAGGCCTCCAAGATCAAAGACATGCATGACTAAAGTCTCTCTCCTTGATTTGAAGTCGTTCCTCACAATTGCATGGCATGAAGTTGTAGTTAACTGGTGGACTTGTTGAAGTTTGACTTTTTTCCAGACAAACCTGATATTTGCCTCACCTTGGGGCGAATGCTGCTATTCGTCCCTAGGTGGGACGAATACCAGTTTGTAATTATCCTTGGGTGGGATGAGTAGGGAAAAAAGTGCCAAAAGGTTCCAAATTGACCTCTGACCTTCCAAAGTGCTCTTGGGAGTGGTTAGGACCACTGTTTAACCTCTGAGGGCTGCCCTAGGGGCTGTGTGTGTCAATGCGATCAATGCTTGTTGTCACATAATCGGATTGGTGATATTTTGGTGTCTACATTACAATATAAAGAATTAGTCATGAACACTATTTTGAAGGGTGGATGAATGAATCAAAGTATTTTATCTATGGAAGTGACACTCAAATAAAATCCATGATAGATGACTATGGATAGTGGCAACAAATTTAGATTTAGAGTAGGTATGTATAGAACATCAAGTAACTAAAAATTAGGTAATATGGGAAGTTTCAATTGAACAGTTCTAGCTCCTTCAACTGGTTGAGAGGATTTGGTAGCCTTGTGAACTACACCAAGTACTTCTAAGTTAAATTATTCAAATAAGTCCTTATTGGAAATAAATATGTTGGGTGTCTCTAGTTTTCCATGATCTATGAACTGTTGGTGGAGGCTACATTTTGGGTAACTATAATGGTGATTTAGGATAAGAAATATCATAGGAAACATATCTTAAATATTCCTCAATAAATATTTTAGGATGGTCAATATATGGTTATATAGTTGCTTCTATGTTGATGATCTGGGCATGCACAAATTGAGCACAATAGAAGATATTTAGATCAGAGTCATATTTATTTATATTATGTGCACTATGCTTTTGAAATTGTTTGATCTTGTGTGTGATAGTTTGGTAATCAGTGGCATATTTCCCTTTTTTGTTACAACATATGCACACAATATTTGAGTTACCAGATCCTTGATATGTACTAGGCTATTTTATTTATCCTTGACTACTTTTATGTCATGAGTGTTCATGTTTATCATTGTTAAATCCTTATTCTTATCCTTTATCTTTACCTTGACCATGGATTTGGCCATAGCTTCTGTTACTTTGACTATTTAAATAATTTGCATCTTCATCCACCAAAAAGGCTGAGTCACTAGGTTCAAAACTAGTGAAGATTGTGTTAAAGGTTTTGTTAAGTTTAACAAAAAAAAAATTCTAAGGCTTTAAAATTAAGCGTTTTTAAGGTTCCACTAGCTCATAAACTGGCAAGCAAATTCTTGTTTTTTGGAATGTGAAGACATAACTGAATGAGGAAAGACCATGTGATACATTAATTTTTTAATTCCTTATCAATAACCTATTTAAAATGGTAAAGGAGGTTAATTGTGGAATCATAGTGTCCTTTTTGCATCTTTATTTGATTAATATTGAGGACAAGATGAACATATTCTATGTCATATTTTGTTTTCAAGTTTTTGTTGAAGACTTAAATAATTGACCATGTTGTGTTATGCTTGGTTTTATTAAACAAATTATGAAGGTGATATTCTATGACAAGTAGGATACTGGCACAAATTCGGTCATCATCTATATACCATTTTTCTAGTACAATAGTTTCTGTGGGTGGTGTGGTATTTGCATCCAGATGGTTGCACCATAGGTTCTCAAATTTTGTAGATGTCTTAAGGCCTGTGAACCATTTATCCCAATTATCCTTACCTTTGAGGGTACATCCAACATTTTGTTTGAAGTTGAAAGTCATTGTGACTTATGAAACTACAAAGACCTAAAATAGGTGTTTCAAGGTGTGAAAAAGGAACATATGACTATGTGAGGCAAAATGTGCTAGTAAATAATGAACCAAGTGATGAAAATGAATGAATTTTGTCCACTAGATATTTCTCATTGTCCAAGTGGAATATATTTTACAAATGATGAATTTTTATAATTACTTGGCTATGAGTCTTGATGCAACAAGATGATAATATGGCTAAATCTAAATTACTAAAAAAAAATTTGTAGCCCAAACTAAAATACTGTAGATGAATGTAAAATATAATATCTCCAAAAGATGAATATGCAGGTCAATATCTCTAATACCAGATTACACAACTGAATGCCAAAGTGTGGGATGTGCAAAACTAGTAACCTTAATCTTATGATTGCAAGTAGGTGAGGTGCTGAAAGTTGGAGAGGTATAATGATATTGTCTTAAATTAAGGCCTTCACCTATATTTCCACATATAGATAATCGATGATGAAATCAAATTCGTGATGGAGCACAAATCCTTCCAATCCTCACCCAGTTTACTATGGCCAATGATATACTCTTTAAAGAGAGCACATTCTATATTCCATAACTATGATGGATATTGGACCAACTTAATTTTAATATTTATTAATATTTTATAGTTATTTAAGCATAGGCAAAAGGATTATCCCTTTACAAAGGTTTGTGGGTATGGCTAACCCCCTTCACTGTGTATTCTCATTAATTCTAGTCCAACTTTGACTCATAAGGTGTTTAATGTGGATTTCCACCACCAAGGAAGTGGTACCCTATCATGAGGCTAGGCTATAGAATTAGTCATCAAATGCTTTCCTTTTGGAAATGATAGAAAGATGTGAATCGATTTGTAATGAAATAAAATAAATGAAAACTAAAAATAGACTTGGAGCGCAGATGGAGTGCTACTACAATGCTAATATGGTAGTATGTATGTTAGGTGTGATCCACTAGACCTTGCTCATTATTCAAGTGGAATCACTTTTACAAATGAGGGCTATAAGTTAGCCAAAAAAAATGTGAAAACTTTTGTAATCCATTTATACAAGTATAATGGAGAGGATAAAATTATATTGTGTTGTAATAAAAACATGATCAGTTTACACAATGGTTGATCTGATTGTATGATTGTGTAAAAAAATACATGGTCAGCTTACACAAAGGCTGCCAAACTCTATCAAATTAATATTTTGGATACTCTATGGCTATGTAAAAAAAATGAACATGGTCAATTTACATAGATATCATCGAACCCTATCAGATCTAGATTTTGGATACTATATGGCTATGTAAAAATGAATACTATCAGTTTACATAAAGGTTGTCAAACTCGATCAAATCCAAATTTTTGATCTATATGGTTGTGTAAAAAATGAACATAATCATTTTACATAGAGACCTGTAAACAAATATGCAGGCTTATATATGCAATAGAAATAAAATCTATAGAGGTTTTATGAAATATCATGCAACATCCTCATGCCCCCTTCAACTCAACACATAAATTTAAGGAGGATAAGTGGATGGGAATGCAATAATTCTCCAATTTTGGTTGTGGGAGGGGTAAAAATCCAATATTTGATACTTCTTATAGCAAGGATAAATGGTATGTTCCCAATATCAACCACATGAAACAAGAAAAAAGGAGAAGATTTTTTATAATGGAGAGAAATAAAAACCACATCTCTTCTTTTGTTTTATGGAATTATATATTAAGAAAAATGAGGTTAGGATTCCCAAATATATATTACTTGAAATTCAAATGAACATGAAATGAGAGTACACATTAAAATAATCTATTCTAATGAGGTCTTATTAAAATATCATAACAATTAATTAGAAATCTAACTAATAATATGACCTTGTAGCATTAACATAACTTCAAATAACCATCAAGAGTGGAGTTAGCCAACACCTGTAAAGGATAAGTTCAATCTAGCATTAGGATAAGGAAGAAGTTATGCACACTTATGATAAATGCTCAATGATAAGTGGTGTGCCTTCATGTTGCTAACCTCTACATAAATAATCTAGAATCATCCATATTAGCAGGCATGTGCATACCAATCAGACCACAAAGAATCATCACTATTAGAGGATCTCAATGGTCAAAGCCCTCTACATTGCACACCTATCCATGCTTAGTTGGCTATTCATAATAAAAAGTAGTGGACTGTCATATGATGGTTATAATCAACAATGTAGCATGTAAGTCAATCTCAAGATAAAATAAGCATCACCCACATCATCAGAGCATGCCTAAAGTAGTTAAGCATAGTAGAACTAAATGTGATAGCCACTCTCTACACCTACCTTAAAATCTGCATCATGCTCTAACAACAATCATTCTTAGATAATTAAATACATTGTAAATATCTATATATATTAGAATGTAAGACGTTATAATGGTATGTTATTTCACATTTACAATTGGTATGATTGTATTTATCGAGGACTATATGCCTTCTTTAATGAGAATTAGATTATTTTCTAGAATCCTACTAACTTTTTTTATAAAACATATATGTATGTCTTATTGAGTAGCTAATGATTTTTTGTTAGATCTAGTAATGGGTAATTACACTATAGTTATTTTGCATTCTAGATATCTACTATATTTATCATTATGTTTATAGAAATATTTAGTATTACTTAGAGTTCATAATGTAAATTTTTTGAATGTGTAGACACTAAAATTGTGTCAATCCTATTAGACTGCCAAGACACATTCTAATGGACACCATATGGCCCCCTTGGGCAACCCTCAAAGGTTAAATAGTGGTCCTAGACATTTTTGGAAGGTTCTACACCACTTTTAGGAAATTTTGGGCCATGTAGGTATGGTCATCCCACTCCAAGATGTCCACAGTCATGGTCGTCCCACCCAGGGATAACGACCAGCAACTATCCCTAGGTGGGACGACCATGGCCTTGGGCCCTTAAAAATTTAAATTCAAGAAAAATGGCACCCAAATTATGCCATTTATCCCACCCATTGAAGTATGATTGTTTGAGGGTGCGTAACTCCCATGCCAAGTTGTAAATTGGATGCCCAAATTGGAGATTCTTCCTAATCTGATGCATGGCAAGGTTTGGATAAATGGAAACACCTAAATCGCATGGCCAAGCATCCCCATTTGACCATATATTCACTTTAGCTATAAAATGGAGTCATTCCACCCAATTTGAAGGAGGATTATTTACAATATTTTTCCACGAAGTGCTACCGAGATTTATCCCCAATTCACTGCATGTTTTCCCTTGAGATCTCCATCGAGCAAACGAGGTTTTCAAGTGATTCCAAAATAGGCAATCCATTTACGAAATGAACCCATTCGAGTAAATAAGATTCTAAAATTTTATGACAACATCCCTAGGAGTATCTTAGACCAAATCCTAGAGGAATTAGTGGTAAAAAACTCCAAATTTGGTGGTCATCCCACCCTAGGATGGCCCCCAAATTATGACAGTCCTAAATGGATAACCTAGGGATGGCCACAAATATGAGTATCATTTTCTCTTTTTTTTACACAGATAATTTCTAGAGCAGATTTTATGCATTTTATCAAGTTTTTGTGGAATTTTGATATTTTTTGCACCTATTATTATGCATTTCTTGTTTTGTATTCCTAAATGGCACACTCCAGAACAACCATAAATCTATGTACAATTTTATTTTTGTTCTTGATTAGATCATTTCAAAAACTTATTATATGCATGATCCTAAGTTTTGGTAGCATTTGGAACAATTTTGCATAATATATTATACATTTCCTCTTTCAAGATAATTATTGCATACATATCTTTGATTGCCTTTCAATATGTACATGCTATTAACAAATCTAATTTATTTGTGTGTAGATCCAGGTATCATAGTGCACGAGGAGAGCAAAAAGTAATAACATTGATAGAACATTGTAGTGACATTGAAATCCCACTCTTCAATCATGAGTGTGAGGAATATACTACAAGTGTGCCTTAAATTTCTAAAAGGATTTGATTCTTCATACATTGTAATGAGTTGTATCAATTGAGAGCCCTCAAGGGGATTTTTTGTAACTGCATATTTAGAAAATGCAATAATATAAAGAGAACCACCAATTTATTTCACTTTTTTTCTCTTATGCTTACTTGAAATGTCGCTTTTGTAGTGCTTAAACCAATATATCAAGAGATGCATTTAATTTCCCTTTGCTAGGTGCGTTGTTTTTCCTACTCTATAGAATGCATAACAAAAGTAGGTTGTTATATTAGGTAGTTTCATGTAAATTTAGTTTGTGAGACTTTTTGCACCATGTCTCTTGATGTTACCAAATTTATACCACTTTTAACTCATATTTATAATCCTTTGCATTTCTTATTTTAGTCTACAACCTCCATTTAGTTAGATTAGTTAGGCATAGGAATTTACCTTCTCTAGAGGTTGACTTAGTTATCCCTATTTCTGATCCATCCAATATCTTGGTTGAAGTCTTGAGGGAGCATCTCATTCACTCAGGCAAATTTTAGAACCATGAAAAAACACAACATTTTTAATATTTAATAGTTCCAATAATGAATATATTGACAATAAATAGTTTACAAGAGTGAAAATAATATAAATCCAAACATGGATTTGACTTTATTATTCAGATTTTAAAAATATAGTACTTTATCCAACCATAATTTCTAAGAAATTAAGAGAAGAATATGATTCTTGATGATGCTTAGTGCTTTAGCTTTCAAATAATTTATATAAAATTTTGTCAAACATTTTAATTTCAATGATGAAAATTGATAGGTTTTCATTTCTAGAGAATGTATCTTTAAATGAACCAAGGAAAGGGAGAAATTAAGAAATGATGATATGGTATTTCTAGCTTCTTACACAATATATATTTAAAATATCTATGGTATCATTTTATTTATAAATAATCACTCTTAAGAAATTTACTTTGATTTTATAATAAAAAAGAATGTTTAAGCCTTAATTATGGAGAAAAGGAATAAAACTCTTCCTAAGGAAATACATAGGAATAGGAATCCTTGATTCCTTCAAACCTTATACCCCAACTAGATTTACTATCCGTGATATTTTCATAGCTTTTAGATCAAATCACTCTCTCAAACATGAAAAAAGAGGAATTATAACTTCTAAAGTAGTTTTTTGAGTTCATATTTTAGGTGTTTGAGGTACCTCAATCAATCATAATGTTAATACTAATCTAGAAGTTGAAATTTATATTAGCATAAATACCATTATTTTACGATCTCTACAAGGAAGCAAGATCAAGATAATGGTTTTTATTTTACATAAAAATAAGTAAGAAAAATGCCAAGCATTAAAACCAAAATATTTATAATCAACCTTGTTGACTGACCAACTAATATATTTTTGACTAATTGAAAACTTTAGTATGGTATTCCATGTTGTTGATCCCTATGAAAGGTTCAATTATCTATAATGCTTTTTATATCCATGTAACCTAGAAATTTTTGAAGTAATATTTTGATGTAATTTATAACACCTTCCAAAAATATCATTGTAAAGAATTTCCTCATCATAATATAATGAAAGAGAATATAGAATCAAAATAAAGAGATAAAATAGACAACTGAGAGAGAGAGTCAAAATAATAGGAATAAGGTATGGGTTCTTATAGGCACACCAATGATCTCACATATCATAAAATAATTTAATGGATTATCTATTAGGAAGTATTTATAGTGATACCTAATCCCTTATTAAATGAAAATATCAACTTGACATAACCTAACATGAATGTCAAATTATAATATAATAATCTATCAAACCTTTGATCAAGGTTAACCATAGAGGTAGTGTACAATATTTCCCATAATCTTACATCAATTAATTCTCATAGGCTTACATAGGAATATTCTGTAGACTTACATATAGAATACCCAAAGGCTTATGTAACACTTTCTTATACGCTACATCAATAGTATCCATAGGTACAATATCATTGTTGGTGTTAACCTAATAAGTTTGGATGATAAATTTTCTAATAAACCCATAGTTTCAACTTAGGGAAAAATGATAGGGTGATATAGGTATTGTATATATCACCCCATAATGAGTGATCACATGATAAAATAAGTAATTATATCTTAGATCTTGATAAAGGTACATGCATTGGATCAAATTTTTTTAAACATGAAATTATAACTTTACCTCTTGTATAAAGATGTTTATTCCCATAAGAAGGTCCTCAACATACAATATAAAAACTAGAATATGTCATCTAAACTGAATAGGAAGAAGCTTAAACTTTGAACAATATGTAAGTTCAAATAATAAACCATAATGTCTAGGAAGGGAGTTGTAGGAACAAGGAGTACCATTAGTTGACCATAAAAGATCTACTCCTCTTATAACTAAAAAATACGTACAATTCTATAATAAGTTCATGAAATGATAACACCAATGTATAGATTTTTAAAAACCATGTGGTCTAAATATGGGGTCCAAAATGATTTTGTATGCAAAAGTTATGACCAATGAAATGTTGAGAATATTAGTAGGAAACATAAAATACTAAGCGTTCAAACTTTAGATGAAAAATAAGGAAATCATATTTTGCTATATATTAGATTATAGTAGGTATTGTTTGTCACTAAAATATCCTTGATTGGATATCACCACCTAACTTCCACTTATACAAAGTCTATAAATAGGCATATGACACATGTCATAAATTGATTGCATGAGTTTCTTTATAAATTATAAAAAGGATTTGTATAACCATGTTAGTTCTAATTTGTAAATGGACAAGAATTTTCAACAATTGAAGAGTATAAGATTCGACCTTGTAAGTTGTGTGGGACAAGGTTTGAGTGTTATCCAAGCTAGAAAACTACTACATAATTCCTTTGGGATTAAAGCCTTTCCTTCACTACTTGAGGTAGAGAAGATGCACAACATCCCCAAAAAATAAAGCATGAATAAAATTAGTACCTTAATCAATTAAATATAAGGGATTTGAACCTACAACCTCATAATGATAAGGAAAATGTCCAATTACTACACTACATATCAAGTGCATATCTTGTAGTAGATAAATACAAGTTAAGCATTTGAACTTATGCATCACACTAGACAAGGAAGTAGAAAAATACATTTAGTAAAAAAAAAAAAAATTATTATAAATGTATACAAGTGTGACACAACAAAGAAAGTATACGTTGGTTTTGGTAAAGCCTATATTTATTGATTTTAAAGTTTTAAAGAGTATATGTAGTAACCAATAAAGTATGAATTTTGGTTGAGAAAAAAAAATTATGTCCTTTTAGAGAGATTGGATAGAATAAATGATAAAAGACATCTACACTTCCTAAATGGGAAAAATAGGGAGTTGAAACTATGACATTACCTCTGGAAGGATTTTTTAAAATTACACTAGCCATGATCATTAACAACATTATTAGAATGGTTTTTGAACTCCCACTTGAAGGTTAGTATATTCATCAAATTTAAAATAAAAATATTACTAGATTATGAAGATGCCAAATTTCACACACTAATTGGCCATTATACATATTGCTAATCATCCCTTTTGACCATATTGACCAAACCATTCATTTTAAATTCAAATTCAAGGTAAAATATGCCATCAACTTTGTCATTTATAAATCTTGACTAGATTACCTCTAAATTTCATAAAATTTGTATAGTTTGAAAGGTATTAAAAGTTATTTTCAATGAGTATAAATATGACTATATTTAACTATAATTTGACTACTAAAATTGCCCTTTAATTAAAGTGCCATATTATGAACGTATTGTATAGAATTCTATATGACACATCTATACAAAATTTTTATTGACATGATAGACTTGAAAAACTTTCATGGTCCCATGGAAAGTTTATAAATATCTTGACAAAACTTTAAGTTTGGTGGTGCAACTCCCCATCATTACTAGTTAACTCTATATCTCACCCCGTCGATGATATTACATAAATTAAGGTTCATAGATAGTAATTAAATTAGTTTCACATGATATTCTCCTTGTTAATTTGTCCCTCTCTCAAAAATTACTACCAATTCACCCCCTAATTATCCTAATTATTAATCACTCATACAATCATCATCCTATTTATATGCTAGCTTTCCTTTTGATTTATCATCAGTTAAGCTATCTTGCCATATTACCCCTCTTTTACAATCACATTTTATACTTGGCATGAACATTCCAATATTTATCTGCATAGTTTATAAACTTATCCTCTATGAGACATCTATGGTCTTAATGAGTGACTAGATCACAAATTGGAAGTGGCGATTTTTGTAATTTAGAACCATGGAATTTATATATTTTGGTAAATATTTTCTTTGATGGGTGTCAAATTGATTTCATAGGAACCCATTCTTATAGAGAAACAAGAGATACAACATATACATATAGGATCCATAAAGGGTTCTCAAGCATAACCTATTGTATAGAAAGTAACAATATCAAAAGGGTTGAAA
This sequence comes from Wollemia nobilis, assembly GCA_028583015.1. Taxonomy (NCBI): domain Eukaryota; kingdom Viridiplantae; phylum Streptophyta; class Pinopsida; order Araucariales; family Araucariaceae; genus Wollemia; species Wollemia nobilis. Next base: position 1,053,489 of record JAQPPZ010017043.1, on the reverse strand, counting down.
TATTTTCCATATTTTTTTCTTCCTTTAAGAAATTATTTGATCTCATTTGAAGCATACCCTTTGTAATTAAGTAATTCTATATAAATATTTACATTAGCAATTGTTTGATCTCATCATTTGTATTTTATTAGCAATCATTTTATGGAATCTGCATGTTCAATCCTCTACCATTTTATATTCTATGTTATGTATTTAATTTTGGATAAACTACTCTAAAGGTAATAGGGATTTGATCCCTTTACCAAGGAAACAAAACTTCCCTAATTATATTAGATAAATTCTATGATGGCAAGCCGAGATTCAAACAACAAACTTCACATTAATTTTCTGTAAATTGCTTCATACAGTTTTACAATACCACTTCCAGGCATAGAACTTTCCCCTTCAATCCCGAGCTCACCATCCCTTTCCCTTACAATTTTTGAGTTTTTTTAACGAGGTCTCGGCCCTCCAGGAAATTAATGCCCCACCTATGAGAATTCACCAACAAAACAAAAAAAAATTCCTTTTTCCCCGCCAAGTTTCGAATTTTCTTCCATTAATGGGCCACCGCCCCGATCTGCTACGAAGCTCGCATTAAAGACTTCCTTTGTCCTGCAATCACCGCTTTGGTCAGACCGTCCTTCTAAACCGCCATCTCACCCATACTGTCCATGTTCTACAACTGCTGTTTTGTCAGAATCTAAAAATATGCGTGGACTTGTCCGCAAATTTCCTTAAGATGATTCTCTCCATTTTTAAATATACGCGACCGTCAACTCAGATTTGAATTAAGTGGCAGTCTGCGTGTCCATTTCTGGCTTTGTCTTCAACTGGTTGTGTCGCTTTAACACACGTGGCAGCCACGTGTCTATTTTGGCCTTGCCTGGTCGTCCACGTGTATACTTCTGGCTTGTCTTCATATTGGTCGCGATATCGCGATAGGTCACGAAATCATGACATGTCGCGATATCGCGACCAAAAGCACCTCCACTTCGTTGTAGCCCTTTGGGGTCACGATTTCATGACATGTCACGAAATCGTGACATGTCACGATTTCGCGACCCCCTTTTGCTTTCGCCTCGTCGTAGTTCCTTTGGCTTATCTTCCACCTTGCCTTAGCCTTTAAGTCCCGACAACATTGCCACGTGGCAGCTTTCAATAGGTCGCGATATCGCGACAGGTCACGATATCGCGATGGGACCCCCCCTTCGCCTTAGTTGTTAAAAGACGTCGTGATATCACGACATCGCGATATCGTGACGTCGTGATATCACGACATCGATATCGTGATGTCGTGATATCGCGACAAACTTCGCTTTGACTTAGTTGCTAAAAGACGTCGCGATATCGTGACAAAACTTGCCCTCGCCTTTGCCATAGCTTCTGAGGTTGCGATTTCGCGACCCCTCCCCAAATTTTGCCTTAGCTTTACAAAACTCTCCCCCCTGCTTTACAAAACTGCAGCCTTGGGAAAGAACATGAATAAATCAAAATACAAGTGCTTAAAAAAAACTTAGAAAAATTTGGAGGATGCAAGATTGCTTTACTGTCGTCGGATGCTCCTGCATTAGACACCCGGGGTAAATTAAAAGTGATCCTCACTTCTGTTTTGTTAGGGGAAGACCCAGGTGGTCAACCTCCATCTTCGACAACCAAGTTGCATCTTCAATAGGTCTTCCCTTCCACTTTATCAAGTATTCAGAATACTGTTTGTTTCTGGTGCTTCTGCCTTCACGAGTGTCTAATATTTCCTCGACCTCATCGGTGGTTGGAGTAGATGCTGGAATTTGCCATATTTCTGTACTTGGTACCTCTGTACCCTCTCCCTCATGATATTCCACTAAATCTGAAATATTAAAAATAGGTGAAATGTCAAGCCAACTTGGCAATTCCACTTCATATGCGTTTCTTGACTCCCATTTCTCCAGTATTCTGCATGGCCCAAACTTCTTCATCTTCAATTTGTTGTAAGTTTTGGCAGGAAATATTTCCTTTCTGAGATGGACCATGACTTCATCTCCTACTTCGAACTCTTTGAACCGTCGCTTTTGGTCTGCTCTTGTCTTATATTGAGTATTCATTTTTATAATTTGCCTCCTTACTTCTTCATGCAGACTTTTCATATGTTCCGCAAATTCTTCTGCCTCAGCACTGCACTTTTCTCTCTTATCCAACTTTCTCAGTTTAGACACATTTCTTGGGTTGTTCCCATATATTATCTGGAACGGAGATTTATTTGTGCTCTTATTGACTGAACTATTATACGCAAATTTTGCCTATGGTAAAACTAAATCCCATCCCTTGGGTTGATCGGCTATCAAGCATCTCAGTAAATTACCCAGGCTTCTATTTACCACCTATGTCTGTCCATCAGTATGTGGGTGGTATGCAGAACTGAACTTCAGATCTGTCTTCAACTTCTTCCACAAAGTTCTCCAGAAATAACCAACAAATTTTGTATCTCTGTCAGAAATGATGCTCTTCGGTAGACCGTGAAGTCGTACCACTTCCTTGAAAAATAACCCTGCAATGTGAACTGCATCACTTGTTTTCTAGCATGGGATAAAGTGTGCCATCTTGGAAAATCTGTCAACTACTACAAATACAGAGTCATTTCCCTCTCTGTGTTCTTGGCAATCCGAGGACGAAGTCCATGCTGACGTCCTCCCATGGCCGCTCAGGTACTGGTAACGGTTGATACAATCCCGTGTTCTGTCTTCTGCCCTTTGCCATCTGGCATACTCTACAACTCTGTACAAACTTTTTCACATCTTGTTGTAGTTGCGGCCAATAGTAATTTTCACTCACCAGGGCAATTGTCTTATCCCAACCAAAATGTCCGGCCAATCCTCCGTTGTGTTTCTCCTTGACTAAGTTTTCCCGCATGGAACTCCTTGGAATGCATAATTTACTTCCTCTGAACAACATTCCATCTTGGATTAGAAAATCCAACCATCTTGTCCTATCCACAGTAACAGGTGTCAAGCAAGCCACCCAGGCTTCTGCAAAATCTGGATCTTCAGGGTACAAACCCTTCAACTCTTCAAATCCCACTACCTCCACTGTCATTTCAATCAGTAAATTCTGCCTTCTACTCAAGGCATCTGCAACTCTGTTTGATTTCCCGCTTCTGTGCTTCAGCACAAAGGTATAGCTTTGAAGGAACTCCACCCACTTCATGTGCCTTTGGTTTAGTTTTGTTTGACTGTTAATGTACTGTAAAGCCTGATGATCAGTAAATAGAACAAACTCTTTTGGCAATAAATAATGTCTCCACTTCTTCAGAGCCTGAACTATAGCATAAAATTCCTGGTCATAAATTGAATACTTTTTCCGAGCATCATTTAGCTTCTCACTGAAATAAGCAATAGGTCCGCCTTCCTGACTCAGTATAGCCCCTATTGCATCGCCATTGGCATCACGATCCACCTGAAATACCTTGTTAAAGTCTGGGAGTGCCAAAATAGGCTATTCCGTGACCTTTTTCTTTAATGCATCAAAGCTCCTCTCAGCCCCTAATGTCCACTTGAACTCTTTTTTATCCCCTCTCATTGTTTCTGTGAGAGGTGCACAAATGCTCTTGAAGTTCTTTATGAACTTCCTGTAAAAGTCGGCTAGACCATGAAATGATCTTACTTCTGTTGTGCTTCTTGGGGTAGGCCATTCGATGATGGCTCTCACCTTCTCTGGGTCCATTTTCAGACCTTCTACTGAGATTACAAACCCCAGGTATACTAACTCTTTCTTGACAAAATTACACTTTTTCAGATTTATTAATAATTGCTCCTCCCGCAGCTTTTCAAAAACCCTCCTGATATGCATCAGGTGTTCCTCCAGGGTTCTGCTGAATATTAATATATCATCTAAATAAACAATGACAAACTTTCCCAGAAACTCTTTCAGTACTTCATTCATCAGCCGCATGAAGGTACTTGGTGCATTGGACAGCCCAAAGGGCATGACCAACCATTCATACAAGCCCTCTCTTGTCTTGAAGGCTGTCTTCCACTCATCTCCTTCTCGAATACGGATCTGATGATAACCACTTTTTAGGTCAATCTTCATGAAGTACTCAGCTCCACTTAAACAGTCCATGATATCATCCATCCTTGGCAATGGGAATCTGTATTTGATAGTGATTTTGTTGATTTCTCGAGAGTCTGTGCACATTCTCCACTCTCCATCCTTCTTGGGTGCTAGTACTATAGGCACTGCACATGGGCTAAGACTCTCCCTAATCAATCCTTTCTCCAGCAACTCCTGGACCTATCTGTTTAACTCCTCAGTTTCTACAGGTGTCATTCTGTGTGCAGCTTTATTTGGCAAGCTTGATCCCGGCACCAAATCTATATGGTGGCTGATCTTCCTTATCGGGGTAAACCCTCAGGCACATTATCTCGATACAATATCTAGAAATTCCTCCAACAGATCTAGGACTTCGTCGGGGTATCCTTGCATTCCTCCTCCCTAATTCTAGGAATTATTGCATAACACAAATGTTCATGCTTCAAACCATCCAAAAATTTTCTCCCTTCAACTAGATAGATTTTGGAGTTGTTACACACCTTTTCATCCGCCTCCTTCACGGGTTTCAGCTTATGGCGTACACCATTCTTTGTCAATGAGTAGGTGTTGGCATGGCCGTCATGCACTGCACTCCGGTCGAACTGCCAGGGCCTTCCCAGCAACATATGGCAAGCATCCATAGGCAGGATGTCGCACAAGACCTCATCACAATAATTTCCAATATTAAATTTAACGGAGCACTGCTCATTGACCAAAGCCCTATGGTCCTTCTGTAACCATGCGACCCGATATGGATGCGGGTGCTTCTTCCTCTCTAATTGTAACTTGGTAACCATTTCTTCTAAAACCAGGTTATCCGTGCTACCATTATCAATAATAATATTGCAAACTTTGCCCGTGCATTTACACCTTGTGCGGAATAAACTTCTTCTCTGATCTGTGTCCTTCTCCTCATTCAATAGGACTCTTCTTACGATCATTGCTTCCCCTCTCTCCGCTTCTTTCGAATGTTTAGATTCAACATCTTCCTCTACCACAGCAGCTCTGGCTGGACCCTCAGGCCTCTTGTTTGTTCTTTCTCGATGTTGTGGACACTCGAATGCTCGATGTCCTTCTTCACCACAGTGGAAACATGTCCCACGAAATACTCCTCTTCCAAACCCTCGTCCAGATCCACCCCGTCCTCTTGGGTAGTTGTTTCGATCTCGGGGATGATAAACATCCTCTTCCCTTTGATCCTGGTTACTACTGGCTTCACCAGTCTTCTTTGGGTCTTTATATTTTTCTCCATTGGTTCTCCCACCAGTTCTTCCACCACGGCCCCTTCCTCTTTGCTTGCCTTCAAACCGCCTATTTAGTTTTTCTTCCACCTTTAAGGCAAACTGGTAAGCATCCTCAATGGTGCTTACCCAAACTAGGCTCAGCTCTTCCTGGATATCGAGTCTCAACCCATTGATATAACGGGCTACCTTTTCTTTGTTTGCCTCTAAATGCCCAGTTCTAATAGAGATCTTGTAAAACTCCTCGGTGTATTCTTGGACAGTTTTGTTTGTCTGTCTCAAAATCTACATTTTTCTTAGCAGATCCAACTCGTAATCTATCGGAATAAACTGTCTTTTCAGCTTTTCCACCATTCTATCCCATCTTGTTATTCTCTCCTTCCCTCTTCTGTTCCTCTCCAACTGTATTCCCCTCCACCAAATGCTAGCATGACCCTTCAACTTGGTCTTAGCAAATCTGACTCGATTAGGGTCTTCAACCTCCTCATATTCAAAATATTCTTCTAAGTCATTTATCCAATCAATCACCTCTTCTGGATTTAGGTTTCCCGAGTATGTAGAAACCTCCATTTTTGGTTGCTTTCCAATCTGAGAGATGGCTTTGTACAACCTGGCTTGTGCAGGATCCACAACCTCTTCCTCTTCCTCAGATTGGTCTTCTTCTTCAACTTCGTCTTCACTTCCCTCATCCCTTCTGGGCTCGTGCCTTCTACGTAACTCTTCTTGCAGGGCTTGAACTTGTCTCTGCAAGGCTCGGAAGTCTTCGGCCGGCACCACATTCCCTACTCCACCACGATTTCTTCGTGGAGGCATTTTTTTTTATAAATCCTTCCACAGATCCTGGCGTAACTGCCTCTCTTCCGGTGATCTATTACACGCTCAGGAGCTCCCGCTCTGATACCACTTGATGGCAAGCCGAGATTCAAACAACAAACTTCACATTAATTTTCTGTAAATTGCTTCATACAGTTTTACAATACCACTTCCAGGCATAGAACTTTCCCCTTCAATCCCGAGCTCACCATCCCTTTCCCTTACAATTTCTGAGTTTTTAACGAGGTCTCGGCCCTCCAGGTAATTAATGCCCCACCTGTGAGAATTCACCAACAAAACAAAAAAAAATTCCTTTTTCCCCACCAAGTTTCGAATTTTCTTCCATTAATGGGCCACCGCCCCGATCTGCTACGAAGCTCGCATTAAAGACTTCCTTTGTCCTGCAATCACCGCTTTGGTCAGACCGTCCTTCTGAACCGCCGTCTCACCCATACTGTCCATGTTCTGCAATTGTTGTTTTGTCAGAATCTAAAAATATGCATGGACTTGTCCGCAAATTTCCTTAAGATGATTCTCTCCATTTTTAAATATACGCGACCGTCAACTCAGATTTGAATTAAGTGGCAGTCTGCGTGTCCATTTCTGGCTTTGTCTTCAACTGGATGTGTCGCTTTAACACATGTGGTAGCCACGTGTCTATTTCGGCCTTGCCTGGCCGTCCGCGTGTATACTTTTGGCTTGTCTTCATATTTGTCGCGATATCGCGACAAGTCACGAAATCGTGACATGTCGCGATATCGCGACCAAAAGCACCTCCACTTCGCTGTAGCCCTTTGGGGTCGTGATTTCGTAACATGTCACGAAATCGTGACATGTCACGATTTTGTGACCCCCATTTTGCTTTCGCCTCGCCGTAGTTCCTTTGGCTTATCTTCCGCCTTGCCTTAGCCTTTAAGTCCCGACAACATTGCCACGTGGCAGCTTTCAATAGGTCGTGATATCACGACGGGACCCCCCCTTCGCCTTAGTTGTTAAAAGACGTCGCGATATCGCGATGAAAACTCCGCTTTGACTTAGTTGCTAAAAGACGTCGCGATGTCGCGACATCGCGATATCGCGACAAAACTGCCCCCGCCTTTGCCACCGCTTCTGAGGTCGCGATTTCGTGACATGTCATGAAATCGTGACATGTCATGATTTCGTGACCCCTCCCCAACTTTTGCCTTAGCTTTACAAAACTCTCCCCCTGCTTTACAAAACTGCAGCCTTGGGAAAGAACTGGAATAAATCAAAATACAAGTGCTTAAAAAAAACTTAGAAAAATTTGGAGGATGCAAGATTTCTTTACTGTCGCCGGATGCTCCTGCATCATTCTAGGAAACTAACCAAGTTTTCTATGTGTTTGGTCATATATTTGTTATTTTTCAAGGAATAATTACTTTTCTATTAGATAATGCTTTTATAGTTGCATAATGCTTTTGTAGCTAGATGAGTTGAATAATACTTTTGTAGCTAGAATTATATTTCCTAAATAAATAGCTAAATGACGTTTTTTAAGCTGGATAATTCTTTCATAACACAACACTTTTTCAATCAAATAGTGCTTTTATAGCGAAATGACACTATTGCAACTGGACAATGCTTTCATAGCTAAGAAATTAATTTATATCTAAATGATACTTTTGTAGTTGAATTATAATTTTGAATTTGAATGCTTCTTTTACACAATTGAGTAAATAGGTTCCAAATTTCAATCCTTTATTATAATTCTAGATTCAACAATTTTGATTTTATATGTTATCTTTAGCTTCAGATTTGAATTTCATAGAAAGGTTTTGTAAAAGGAAAAATTTTACATTATTGCATTGATAATTGCATTTAGTTCTAAAATTAGGCGTTCATAATGGTTTATTATAGTATGATTTTTATACTTAGACCATTCTATAACTTGTTATGTTTTTTTTGTAATAGAAATCTAGCAAGTTTGAATAGTTCATGGATCAGGCATAATAGTTTATTTTTATTTGTACCTAAGCATGAAATGCGAATAATAATATAGTTATATTTTCATCTTAGGTCAACATGAATTGTAAAGAATATTCTTCTTGGTTTCTAATATCTCTTTTAATAGGAATAGAAGAAAGAAAGTGTTATTTTAGTATTTATGGACTAGTCTACTTTATTTGTATTATAAAATCTACATGTTAGAGAAACTTGTCCTTACAAAAACCCTTTATTGTTGTTACATTCCTTATAAATAAAGAATTTCATATTTCCTTGCATTCGTTGAAATCAAAAGGTATATTATATTTAGGGTCATGATTGCACTTAATTTTATTCACATTACATTTATTCCAATTTGTATTTAGGTAATAAAGACAAAATTTATGCAATTCAAACAATTGGATAGCTTTAATCCTTTTGTTTACATAATATTTGTTTTGAAAATAAAAAGGAAAAAGCATTTAATTTATTACATACATTAAAACTAAAAAGCACATAAGATTAAAAATCATGTTTTCTTGAATCTTTGTTTTATGTGTATTGCATCTTAATTATTTTGCACCATAGGATAATTGGATAAAAAATCTTATATGTTTACCAAATAAACACATCAAACATATATTTATGATGAATCTATAAACACCCTTGGTGAACCCAGTCTCCCAAAGAAATATCCTAAACTCAAGGGCATAGTTTCTTGTCTTCATTTCAATGAGTGACAAGTGGGATCCTTGTTTTCTCTACCCATATTATTTAGTGAACCCAAAGTGAAACACCACATGCATCCTAAATATTTTATCTAATCCTTACCTTAATCAAACTTTTAAGTAATATCACCTAATATTTTTTTTAGATTAGGTCATATTAATAAATATAACAAGAATATAACCAAAAGGTTAGTCCTACTATAGGAAGGTTAACAACCCATTGAGTAAACCATAGTATACCTCTATGTGAGTATAAAATGGTGGGATAATGGGAGTTATATAGATGGATAATTTTTCATGTATTTATCTTAGATCACATACCAGTATATAGTCATCCTTGGTACCAAACAATTTTAGTGCCTCAAAGTCAACCCTCACATATTGATGGGTATATAGAGGGGATTGAGTTTACTCCCATGTATTTATGGGTATATTAAGATAGTAGGTACACTAATTGGTTTAGGTATATTGAGGAACCCTCCTAAAGAATTTATATTAGATTTGGATGAAGGAAATATAACAATTTTGAAATATTTTCTTCATAAATCAACTTAAAAAATAAAGCCTTAATAAAAATTGAATTTTCCCTTCCTAAAGCTATGGATAAACCACCTTATCTTACCCATAATATTACATGATAATTAGATAAAAACCCAAAATATTTATCATTATTAGTTGAGGACTAATAGAACCAGATAACATTTGAAAATTCTACCTTTAAAAAAGAAGAGGAAGAAACTCCTCCCTTAAGAACCTTCTCCCCTATTCACAATAAACAAGAGGAGTTAGTTTTTAAATCTATGGACCATTTAGCTACTTTCCTACATGGAAATAAATAATATATGAAATCCATTTTAATAGTAGATATAGATCTTCCTAAAATATCTACCTTAGAGGAGTCCCTTGTGTACCTTCCATAGCAACCCAAGTCTACCATTATAGCTACTCACCAAAGGGACCTATCTCATAGGTATCTATATGTTGAACTTCATAAATATAAATTTACTCAAACTAAAACTTCCTATGGTTAAACATCTAGAGAAGGTAGGGTGCAAAATCCTCCATCCTCCTATGGACCTCAATCGTCCTTACCCTCCATGCTTAGTATTAATGGTAGTGGTCATATGACTCCTCTAATGAAAATTAAATAAAACATGTGGACATCTTCTGCAATGCTCCTATATCTATTGATATGCTTATTTCTAATCTCTTTCTTAATGTACTATCTTCTTAATATCACATCCCTATTGCTTCAAATCCTCCCTATACCAACCCATTTCTCACAAGTATCTTAGGATCAAGCAATGTGGCTTTACCTCATCTACCAATCCCTATTACATTCTAAGCTTACCCATATGCTATATCATAATATTATTTGATCATGCAATAAGCTCCATAAATGTCTTCTTACCTCAAAAATACAAACCTAAATGCTAACCTAAAAATACTAGAACAAAACCCTAGGTTTGATCTAAAGTTGGCCTCTCTTTAAGGATCCTCAATAAACCAAAGATATGCTTATAAATATTTCTATATTCAGCCTCTATACCCTCTTATGGTTAGTTGTCCCTATGCTCATAATTTTTAAATCCCTAAGTTTAAATTGTATAGGAGATGTAAATACCCAATGGAACATATTAGACTTCTCCAAGCTATATGCCATGATATTACATGTGATGAGGCATTGCTTCTCAAGTTATTTATAAAGAGGTTAGGTGGATATGCCTTATATTGGTACTTCCATATACTATTACACTTGATTAATAACTTTGAGAAACTTGTATAATGTTTCTCCAACATTTTATTATCTATATAGAAGAAAAGTGTATGATTAATGATCTTTATAATATCAAGCAAGCTTAGGAGGAATATTTTGCAGATTTATTAACACAATAGTGGATCCTAGGGAATAAACTATCATGTACTCCTCCTCCTAAAACCCCTTTGGGAACATCTCATATTACGTATTTTTAAAATATGATGGACTTAGCTAAATAAGTAGAGGATTCCCTCTCATGTTGAAGACAACTAAAGGTTATGAAAGAAGCGGAAAAATTGTCCTCTTCTAATCATACCAAGGGAAAATATAAAAATATATATATAATGGATGATGAAGTAATAGATCTATGCCCAAATAACAACATAAATACTACCATAATCCTCCAAAATATTATCTTAGAAAAGTAGAAATATCCCAGGCATAACTTCACTTAACTAGATCAGCCTCCTGTTTCCATTTTGAAATAACTTCTTCAAGCCAAAATACTAGATCTCCCACCCTCCAAGACTATAGATCCTAAGAAGGAGAAATATACTTTTTTCTTACCTAATAATCATTATTCCTCACATCATGTTAAGTTCCACTTAAGCAATATATATAAAAACCTTAAAAGTTGATCCAAAACCTCATGGAGGAAGGACAACTTGTCTTTAGTGAATATGATCCTTAGTCCTTTTCAAATCAAGACCGTAGGATTTCTCAAGGTCTAATTTCTCATCACAACTAATCATTATCAAACCTTGTTCAAAATAAAAATAAAATGACTTACCTCCAAAAACAAGGTGGTAATAACATTATATATTTTTTAGATTAATCTTCCATATGTAGTAACATCAAAATCCTCCATTTTTTGATATGCCTTCATTGAATATTTTCCAAACCCGTGATGTATTAAATCTATTTAACTCAAATTTTTGTTATAATTATTCACTATTGAGTTTTCATTTATGTCAAAGGCTGGCTCAGTTGCTGGAACACCGTGGTGTGCTTGGGTAAATTATTCAAGGCAAATATATTCTTTCAAGGGTGATATCAAAAGGTTTATTTAAATATTTAAACCCAAGGTGATACCAAAGTTTGAATTATTTAAATTAAATATAAAAGTGACATTTCAAATTTAAATATTAAAGTGAAAAGTGTCGACTTCATGGGCACCAAAGCAAAAAGTGGAATATTTGCATATTAAAATAAAGCCAAAGTTTATTTCAAAGTTATATGCACTTCAATGGAAAAATATTTGATTTCATAAGAGAGACAACATGGTAGAACAAATTTTGGAGATAGAACTATTATACACAAATTCTGTCTGGTAAAACTAAATCCCATCCCTTGGGTTGATCGGCTATCAAGCATCTCAGTAAATTACCTAGGCTTCTATTTACCACCTATGTCACGTCCATCGATCCGTGGGTGGTATGCGGAATCGAACTTCGGATCTGTCTTCAACTTCTTCCACAAAGTTCTCCAGAAATAACCAACAAATTTTGTATCTCTGTCAGAAACGATGCTCTTCGGTAGACCGTGAAGTTGTACCACTTCCTTGAAAAATAACCTTGCAATGTGAACTGCATCACTTGTTTTCTAGCATGGGATAAAGTGTGCCATCTTGGAAAATCTGTCAACTACTACAAATATAGAGTCATTTCCTCTCTGTGTTCTTGGAAATCCGAGGATGAAGTCCATGCTGACGTCCTCCCATGGCCGCTCGGGTACTGGTAACGGCTGATGCAATCCCGTGTTCTGTCTTCTGCCCTTTGCCATCTAGCATACTCTACAACTCTGTACAAACTTTTTAACATATTGTTGTAGTTGCGGCCAATAGTAATTTTCACTCACCAGGGCAATTGTCTTATCCCAACCAAAATTTCTGGCCAATCCTCCGTTGTGTTTCTCCTTGACTAAGTTTTCCCGCATGGAACTCCTTGGAATGCATAATTTACTTCCTCTGAAAAGAATTCCATCTTGGATTAGAAAATCCAACCATCTTGTCCTGTCCACGATGAATGAGGTGTCAAGCAATCCGCCCGAAGCTTCGCAAAATCTGGATCTTCGAGGTACAAACCCTTCAACTCTTCAAATCCCACTACCTCCACTGTCATTTCAATCAATAAATTCTGCCTTCTACTCAAGGCATCTGCAACTCTGTTTGATTTCTTGCTTCTGTGCTTCAGCACAAAGGTATAGCTTTGAAGGAACTCCACCCACTTCATGTGCCTTTGGTTCAATTTTGTTTGACTGTTAATGTATTGTAAAGCCTGATGATCAGTAAATAGAACAAACTCTTTTGGCAATAAATAATGTCTCCACTTCTTCAGAGCCTGAACTATAGCATAAAATTCTTGGTCATAAATTGAATACTTTTTTTGAGCATCATTTAGCTTCTCACTAAAATAAGCAATAGGTCTGCCTTCCTGACTCAGTACAACCCCTATTGCACTGCCACTGGCATCACAGTCCACCTGAAATACCTTGTTAAAGTCTGGGATTGCCAAAATAGGCTATTTTGTGACCTTTTTCTTTAATGCATCAAAGCTCCTCTCAGCCCCTAATGTCCACTTGAACTCTTTTTTATCCCCTCTCATTGTTTCTATGAGAGGTGCACAAATGCTACTGAAGTTCTTTATGAACTTCTTGTAAAAGCTGGCTAGACCATGAAATGATCTTACTTCTATTGTGCTTCTTGGGGTAGGCCATTCGATGATGGCTCTCACCTTCTCTGGGTCCATTTTCATACCTTATGTTGAGATTACAAACCCCAGGTATACTAACTCTTTCTTGACAAAATTACACTTTTTCAGATTTATTAATAACTGCTCCTCCCGCAGCTTTTCAAAAACCCTCCTAATATGAATCAGGTGTTCCTCCAGGGTTCTGCTGAATATTAATATATCATATAAATAAACAATGACAAACTTTCCCAAAAAATCTTTCAGTACTTCATTCATCAACCGCATGAAGGTACTTGGTGCATTGGACAGCCCAAAGGGCATGACCAACCATTCATACAAGCCCTATCTTGTCTTGAAGGCTATCTTCTACTCATCTCCTTCTCGGATACGGATCTGATGATAACCACTTTTTAGGTCAATCTTCGTGAAGTACTCAGCTCCACTTAAACAGTCCATGATATCATCCATCCTTGGCAATGGGAATCTATATTTGATAGTGATTTTGTTGATTGCCTGAGAGTCTATGCACATTATCCACTCTCCATACTTCTTGGGTGCTAGTACTGTAGGCACTGCACACGGGCTAAGACTCTCCCTAATCAATCCTTTCTCCAGCAACTCCTGGACCTATCTGTTTAACTCAGTTTCTCTGGTGTCATTACGTGTGCGACTTTATTTTGCAAGCTTGATCCTCGGCACCAAATCTATATGGTGGTTGATATTCCTTACTGGGGGTAAACCCTCAGGCACATTATCTGATACAATATCTAGAAATTTCTCCAGCAGATCTAGGACTTCTGTCGGGGTATCCTTGCATTCCTCCTCCCTAATTCTAGGAATTATTGCATTACACAAATGTTCATGCTTCAAACCGTCCAAAAATTTTCTCCCTTCAACTAGACAGATTCTGGAGTTGTTACACACCTTTTCATCCGCCTCCTTCACGGGTTTCAGCTTATGGTGTACACCATTCTTTGTCAATGAGTAGGTGTTGGCATGGTCGTCATGCACTGCACTCCGGTCGAACTGCTAGGGCCTTCCCAGCAACATATGACAAGCATCCATAGGCAGGATGTCGCACAAGACCTCATCACAATAATTTCCAATATTAAATTTAACGGAGCATTGCTCATTGACCAAAGCCCTATGGTCCTTCTGTAACCATGTGACCCGATATGGATGCGGGTGCTTCTTCCTCTCTAATTGTAACTTGGTAACCATTTCTTCTGAAACCAGGTTATCCGTGCTACCATTATCAATAATAATATTGCAAATTTTGTCCGTGCATTTACACCTTGTGCGGAATAAACTTCTTCTTTGATCTATGTCCTTCTCCTCATTCAATAGCACTCTTCTTATGATCATTGCTTCCCCTCTCTTTGCTTCTTTTGAATGTTCAGATTCAACATCTTCCTCTACCATAGCAGCTCTGGCTGGACCCTTAGGCCTCTTGTTTGTTCTTTCTCGATGTTGTGGACACTCGAATGCTTGATGTCCTTCTTCACCACAGTGGAAACATGTCCCACGAAATACTCCTCTTCCAAACCCTCGTCCAGATCCACCCCGTCCTCTTGGGTAGTTGTTCTGATCTCGGGCCTGATAAACATCCTCTTCCCTTTGATCCTGGTTACTACTGGCTTCACCAGTCTTCTTTGGGTCTTTATATTTTTCTCCATTGGTTCTCCCACCAGTTCTTCCACCACAGCCCCTTCCTCTTTGCTTGCCTTCAAACCGCCTATTTAGTTTTTCTTTCACCTTTAAGGCAAATTGGTAAGCATCCTCAATGGTGCTTACCTGAACTAGGCTTAGCTCTTCCTAGATACCGAGTCTCAACCCATTGATATAACGGGCTACCTTTTCTTTTTTTGCCTCTAAATGCCTAGTTATAATAGAGATCTTGTAAAACTCCTCGGTGTATTCTTGGACAGTTTTGTTTGTCTGTCTCAAACTCTACATTTTTATTAGCAGATCCAACTTGTAATCTGTCGGAATAAACTTTCTTTTTAGATTTTCCACCATTCTATCCCATCTTGTTATTCTCTCCTTCCCTCTTCAGTTCCTCTCCAACTGTATTCCCCTCCACCAAATGTTGGCATGACCCTTCAACTTGGTCTTAGCAAATCTGACTCGATTAGGGTCTTCAACCTCCTCATATTCGAAATATTCTTCTAAGTCATTTATCCAATCAATCACCTCTTTTGGATTTAGGTTTCCCGAGTATGTAGAAACCTCCATTTTTGGTTGCTTTCCAATCTGAGAGATGGCTTTGTACAACCTGGCTTGTGCAGGATCCATAGCCTCTTCCTCTTCCTCAGATTGGTCTTCTTCTTCAACTTCGTCTTCACTTCCCTCATCCCTTCCAGGCTCGTGCCTTCTACGTAACTCTTCTTGCAAGGCTTGAACTTGTCTCTGCAAGGCTTGGAAGTCTTCGGCCAGAACCACATTCCCTACACCATGATTTCTTCGTGGAGGCATTTTTTTTATAAATCCTTCCATAGATCCTGGCGTAACTGCCTCTCTTTCGGTGATCTATTACACGCTCAGGAGCTCCTGCTCTGATACCACTTGATGGCAAGCCAAGATTCAAACAACAAACTTCACATTAATTTTTTGTAAATTGCTTCATACAGTTTTATAATACCACTTCCAGGCATAGAACTTTCCCCTTAAATCCTGAGCTCACCATCCCTTTCCCTTATAATTTTTGAGTTTTTAACGAGGTCTCGGCCCTCTAGGAAATTAATGCCCCACCTATGAGAATTCACCAACAAAACAAAAAAAAATTCCTTTTTCCCCACCAAGTTTCGAATTTTCTTCCATTAATGGGCCACCGCCCCGATCTGCTACGAAGCTCACATTAAAGACTTCCTTTGTCCCGCAATCGCCGCTTTGGTCAGACCATCCTTCTGAATTGCCGTCTCACCCATACTGTCCATGTTCTGCAACTGTTGTTTTGTCAGAATCCAAAAATATGCATGGTCTTGTCCGCAAATTTCCTTAAGATGATTCTCTCCATTTTTAAATATACGTGACCGTCAACTCAGATTTGAATTAAGTGGCAGTCTGCGTGTCCATTTTTGGCTTTTTCTTCAACTGGCTATGTCACTTTAATACACGTGGTAGCCACGTGTCTATTTCAGCCTTTCTTGGACGTTCGCGTGTATACTTTTGGCTTGTCTTCATATTTGCCGTGATATTGTGACAGGTCGTGAAATCTTGACATGTCGTGATATCACGACCAAAAGCACTCCACTTCGCTCGTAGCCCTTTGGGGTCACGATTTCGTAACATGTCACGAAATCGTGACATGTCACGATTTTGTGACCCCCCTTTTTCTTTCGCCTCGCCATAGTTCCTTTGGCTTATCTTCCACCTTGCCTTAGCCTTTAAGTCTCGACAACATTGCCATGTGGTAGCTTTCAATAGGTCGTGATATCACGACGGGACCCCCCTTCACCTTAGTTGTTAAAACACGTCGTGATATCGCGACGAAAACTCCACTTTGACTTAGTTGCTAAAAGACGTCGCGATATCGCGACGTCGTGATATCGCGACAAAACTGCCCCCCGCCTTTGCCACCACTTCTGAGGTCGCGATTTCGTGACATGTCATGAAATCGCGACATGTCATGATTTCGCGACCCCTCCCCAACTTTTGCCTTAGCTTTACAAAACTCTCCCCCCTGCTTTACAAAACTGCAGCCTTGGGAAAGAACTAGAATAAATCAAAATACAAGTGCTTAGAAAACTTAGAAAATTTTGGAGGATGCAAGATTTCTTTACTGTCGCCGGATGCTCCTGCATCATTCTAGGAAACTAACCAAGTTTTCTATGTGTTTGGTCGTATATTTGTTATTTTTCAAGGAATAATTACTTTGCTATTAGATAATGCTTTTATAGTTGCATAATGCTTTTGTAGCTAGATGAGTTGAATAATACTTTTGTAGCTAGAATTATATTTCCTAAATAAATAGCTAAATGACATTTTTTAAGCTGGATAATTCTTTCATAACACAACACTTTTACAATCAAATAGTGCTTTTATAGCGAAATGACACTATTGCAACTGGACAATGCTTTCATAGCTAAGAAATTAATTTATAGCTAAATGATACTTTTGTAGTTGAATTATAATTTTGAATTTGAATGCTTCTTTTACACAATTGAGTAAATAGGTTCCAAATTTCAATCCTTTATTATAATTCTAGATTCAACAATTTTGATTTTATATGTTATCTTTAGCTTCAGATTTGAATTTCATAGAAAGGTTTTGTAAAAGGAAAAATTTTACATTATTGCATTGATAATTGCATTTAGTTCTAAAATTAGGCGTTCATAATGGTTTATTATAGTATGATTTTTATACTTAGACCATTCTATAACTTGTTATGTTTTTTTTGTAATAGAAATCTAGCAAGTTTGAATAGTTCATGGATCAGGCATAATAGTTTATTTTTATTTGTACCTAAGCATGAAATGCGAATAATAATATAGTTATATTTTCATCTTAGGTCAACATGAATTGTAAAGAATATTCTTCTTGGTTTCTAATATCTCTTTTAATAGGAATAGAAGAAAGAAAGTGTTATTTTAGTATTTATGGACTAGTCTACTTTATTTGTATTATAAAATCTACATGTTAGAGAAACTTGTCCTTACAAAAACCCTTTATTGTTGTTACATTCCTTATAAATAAAGAATTTCATATTTCCTTGCATTCGTTGAAATCAAAAGGTATATTATATTTAGGGTCATGATTGCACTTAATTTTATTCACATTACATTTATTCCAATTTGTATTTAGGTAATAAAGAGAAAATTTATGCAATTCAAACAATTGGATAGCTTTAATCCTTTTGTTTACATAATATTTGTTTTGAAAATAAAAAGGAAAAAGCATTTAATTTATTACATACATTAAAACTAAAAAGCACATAAGATTAAAAATCATGTTTTCTTGAATCTTTGTTTTATGTGTATTGCATCTTAATTATTTTGCACCATAGGATAATTGGATAAAAAATCTTATATGTTTACCAAATAAACACATCAAACATATATTTATGATGAATCTATAAACACCCTTGGTGAACCCAGTCTCCCAAAGAAATATCCTAAACTCAAGGGCATAGTTTCTTGTCTTCATTTCAATGAGTGACAAGTGGGATCCTTGTTTTCTCTACCCATATTATTTAGTGAACCCAAAGTGAAACACCACATGCATCCTAAATATTTTATCTAATC
The DNA here is from genome assembly GCA_028583015.1 of Wollemia nobilis. Classification (NCBI taxonomy): domain Eukaryota; kingdom Viridiplantae; phylum Streptophyta; class Pinopsida; order Araucariales; family Araucariaceae; genus Wollemia; species Wollemia nobilis. The sequence goes on along the minus strand of JAQPPZ010017043.1, from coordinate 1,035,024 downwards.
CTTACCTTAATCAAACTTTTAAGTAATATCACATAATATTTTTTTTAGATTAGGTCATATTAATAAATATAACAAGAATATAACCAAAAGGTTAGTCCTACTATAGGAAGGTTAACAACCCATTGAGTAAACCATAGTATACCTCTATGTGAGTATAAAATGGTGGGATAATGGGAGTTATATAGATGGATAATTTTTCATGTGTTTATCTTAGATCACATACCAGTATATGGTCATCCTTGGTACCAAACAATTTTAGTGCCTCAAAGTCAACCCTCACATATTGATGGGTATATAGAGGGGATTGAGTTTACTCCCATGTATTTATGGGTATATTAAGATAGTAGGTACACTAATTGGTTTAGGTATATTGAGGAACCCTCCTAAAGAATTTATATTAGATTTGGATGAAGGAAATATAACAATTTTGAAATATTTTCTTCATAAATCAACTTAAAAAATAAAGCCTTAATAAAAATTGAATTTTCCCTTCCTAAAGCTATGGATAAACCACCTTATCTTACCCATAATATTACATGATAATTAGATAAAAACCCAAAATATTTATCATTATTAGTTGAGGACTAATAGAACCAGATAACATTTGAAAATTCTACCTTTAAAAAAGAAGAGGAAGAAACTCCTCCCTTAAGAACCTTCTCCCCTATTCACAATAAACAAGAGGAGTTAGTTTTTAAATATATGGACCATTTAGCTACTTTCCTACATGGAAATAAATAATATATGAAATCCATTTTAATAGTAGATATAGATCTTCCTAAAATATCTACCTTAGAGGAGTCCCTTGTGTACCTTCCATAGAAACCCAAGTCTACCATTATAGCTACTCACCAAAGGGACCTATCTCATAGGTATCTATATGTTGAACTTCATAAATATAAATTTACTCAAACTAAACCTTCCTATGGTTAAACATCTAGAGAAGGTAGGGTGCAAAATCCTCCATCCTCCTATGGACCTCAATCGTCCTTACCCTCCATGCTTAGTATTAATGGTAGTGGTCATATGACTCCTCTAATGCAAATTAAATAAAACATGTGGACATCTTATGCAATGCTCCTATATCTATTGATATGCTTATTTCTAATCTCTTTCTTAATGTACTATCTTCTTAATATCACATCCCTATTGCTTCAAATCCTCCCTATACCAACCCATTTCTCACAAGTATCTTAGGATCAAGCAATGTTGTTTTACCTCATCTACCAATCCCTATTACATTATAAGCTTACCCATATGCTATATCATAATATTATTTGATCATGCAATAAGCTCCATAAATTTCTTCTTACCTCAAAAATACAAACCTAAATGCTAACCTAAAAATACTAGAACAAAACCCTAGGTTTGATCTAAATTTGGCCTCTCTTTAAGGATCCTCAATAAACCAAAGATATGCTTATAAATATTTCTATATTCAGCCTCTATACCCTCTTATGGTTAGTTGTCCCTATGCTCATAATTTTTAAATCCCTAAGTTTAAATTGTATAGGAGATGTAAATACCCAATGGAACATATTAGACTTCTCCAAGCTATATGCCATGATATTACATGTGATGAGGCATTGCTTCTCAAGTTATTTATAAAGAGGTTAGGTGGATATGCCTTATATTGGTACTTCCATATACTATTACACTTGATTAATAACTTTGAGAAACTTGTATAATGTTTCTCCAACATTTTATTATCTATATAGAAGAAAAGTGTATGATTAATGATCTTTATAATATCAAGCAAGCTTAGGAGGAATATTTTGCAGATTTATTAACACAATAGTGGATCCTAGGGAATAAACTATCATGTACTCCTCCTCCTAAAACCCCTTTGGGAACATCTCATATTACGTATTTTTAAAATATGATGGACTTAGCTAAATAAGTAGAGGATTCCCTCTCATGTTGAAGACAACTAAAGGTTATGAAAGAAGCAGAAAAATTGTCCTCTTCTAATCATACCAAGGGAAAATATAAAAATATATATATTATGGATGATGAAGTAATAGATCTATGCCCAAATAACAACATAAATACTACCATAATCCTCCAAAATATTAACTTAGAAAAGTAGAAATATCCCAGGCATAACTTCACTTAACTAGATCAGCCTCCTGTTTCCATTTTGAAATAACTTCTTCAAGCCAAAATACTAGATCTCCCACCCTCCAAGACTATAGATCCTAAGAAGGATAAATATACTTTTTTCTTACCTAATAATCATTATTCTTCACATCATGTTAAGTTCCACTTAAGCAATATATATAAAAACCTTAAAAGTTGATCCAAAACCTCATGGAGGAAGGACAACTTTTCTTTAGTGAATATGATCCTTAGTCCTTTTCAAATCAAGACCGTAGGATTTCTCAAGGTCTAATTTCTCATCACAACTAATCATTATCAAACCTTGTTCAAAATAAAAATAAAATGACTTACCTCCAAAAACAAGGTGGTAATAACATTGTATATTTTTTAGATTAATCTTCCATATGTAGTAACATCAAAATCCTCCATTTTTTGATATGCCTTCATTGAATATTTTCCAAACCCGTGATGTATTAAATCTATTTAACTCAAATTTTTGTTATAATTATTCACTATTGAGTTTTCATTTATGTCAAAGGCTGGCTCAGTTGCTGGAACACCGTGGTGTGCTTGGGTAAATTATTCAAGGCAAATATATTATTTCAAGGGTGATATCAAAAGGTTTATTTAAATATTTAAACCCAAGGTGATACCAAAGTTTGAATTATTTAAATTAAATATAAAAGTGACATTTAAAATTTAAATATTAAAGTGAAAATTGTCGAATTCATGGGCACAAAAGCAAAAAGTGAAATATTTGCATATTGAAATAAAGCCAAAGTTTATTTCAAAGTTATATGCACTTCAATGGAAAAATATTTGATTTCATAAGAGAGACAACATGGTAGAACAAATTTTGGAGATAGAATATTACGCAAACATTGACGATGAGGGAGCATTAGGAGTAAATAGTGGCGACAGTGCAAAACGAAGATAGCATCATGATAGCAACCAAGTAGAATGATTAAAAGAGGGCAACATGGAGAGTACTATATCACAAGATTTCACAGATATTAAAACACTCACCAACTTGCAGTAAACAAGTCTTGAAGGTAAGGAGTTTTGTGATCACCATTTTGTTGGAGGAAGGAGTACCATATTTGGAGGTAAGCAACAAATATTGAACCGTTGAAAAATGTAGTGAGCATTAAGCATTGGAGAGTTGAGAAGCAAAGCATGTGAATAATAGGAGCCTAGTAAATCTTGTTGTACAAGAAAAAAATTGAAATGAGATATCAACTGTGGAAGATGAGGTGTTGATGAGGAACCAAAGTACTAATCAAAACTTAATGTCTAAACATCTATAATGGTAGAAAAAATTTGACAGTGGAATAGATGTTTTTTGGTAGCAATGTAGACCGACATTTCAATTTTCTTCAACTGCATTGCACGATGCATCCTATGCAATGAGATACCTCAAAGTTCCATAGTGGAGGTCATGAGAAATATTGATGAATGATAAAAGAGACAAGGTGTAGAAGCATATCTTACAGGTGTCATTTGAGCGTAAAAATTTTTATTTGGGAAGAAAATAAAATGCTTACAAAATAAAATATTTGGAGGGACATCGAAGATGTTGGGATAGACAAGTGTGAGCTCATAGGTGGTCATACCATATAGCGATAGTATCATAGTGAAGTCATGTTGGAGTGGTCACGTGCATTGGATTGATAGTAGTAAAAGCATGTTCTAAATATTCTTTTTCTCAGGTTTAAGACAATACAAGAGACTCAATATGAAATAATTATTATGCATAGAATTCAAAAACATTCAAAGTGACAAGGAGCACACAAAGGAAGAGGGCAGAGACATCAAAATATAAACATCATTATTGAACAATCTCTTAGATAAATTACGAAAGGAGAAGTAGATATAAGCAAGGTACATTAGGGATAATAATATCTTGGTGAGCAAAATTATGTGCAGTTATGGATGCCATTAATGATCGGATTTGGATGTAAACCTAAGTAGAGTTTTTGATCATCTTTTTTAGTAGAACTGAGTGAGGTTGGTGCCTCAAGGATATTGGTGTCTCTCATGGGTTGGTGCCTATGATTATATACAAGGATATTGGTGTATCCCATAGGTTGGTGCCTATGTACTTGTAAAAGGAGATTGGTATCTCCCGTAGGTTGGTGCCCACATACTTGTATAAGGGGATTGGTGTCTCCCATGGGTTTGTGCCCATGAATTTTTACTCAAGAAATAAAAGCAATATTTTATTGTTGTTTTCTCTGGAATGAGTGTTTCCATGTAAATCCTTATCTCTTGTGTGTATGGTGTTTTGTACATTGATTATTGCATTCATATTATTGTAGTTATTATTCCGAAAAATAAAATGTTTATCTTATACTATTCAACCCCTCCCTATCAGTATAAGTGTGTGTTTCTTCAATTGGTATTAGAGTAGGTTATTTTGTGAAAGCCTAACCACTTGCAGGAATATATTACAAGAACACACATGGCTATGGGGGTGAAAGAAGATGCTCTTATTGTTGAGAACCAAGAAAAGTAGAAACATCCAAAAAGTGAATAGGAAGCCATAGTGGACATAGAAGAGGAACTTGTTTTTGCTCTTAAAGAGGTGAAGAGGCTTAGAAAGAAGAAATAAATATTGAAGACTCAAGTACAATAGGATGAGTAGATAATTACAATGTTTTTTCAATATCTCATCAACTTAAAAGTCAAAATTGAAGAGGTAAATTAGATTGAAGAAGTTATGGCTGAGTAGTTAAAGGAAAAAGAGTCGAAATATAAAAAATTGGAACATGATATTATCTCTTTGAGCAAGGAAGTTAAAAAATATAATAATAATCTATAGAAAAATATTAGGTTTGAGAAAAGCACATAAATATTGGATGATATTATCAAAGCACAAAGATCTTCAATTATAAAGACTGGACTTGGTTTTGAATAAAGTCAAAAGAAACAAAGAAGAAGTCAAACTCAAAAGGAACCGAGGCATCAAAGAAAATAATTAAGTAATATTATGATACCTATTTAGATGTGTTGAGAAATAGAAACATCAAGAAGGAATAAAACAAATCATCATCATGGACCAAGGTCCATCACAAAAATAATAATGAGAGAACCGTGCAACCATATCCTCCAAGGCAATCAAACAAATTTTAATATTCCTTCCATGGTTATTATTTTTCATGTCACTAATTTGATTATAAAGCTGTACATTGTAGGATTCGTGCTAAAAATAATTTTAGCTTCACTAGGAGTAATTTTAATTCATTTGCACCTCTCATGGACAACAACATCATTTGTTACAAATGTAATAATTATGGGCACACAACTAAATGGTGTAGAATGGTGTTCCCTAAAATTCTAAAATCAAGTAATAAGCGGGATGGTCAAAAGGATATGTCCTCCAAAGTTTTTAAAAATAAAATGGAACAGGAAAAGGTGAATTCTATGTTGTTACAAAAAACTCTTCATGTGCAAAATGAAGAAAATCAATGGTACATTGATAGTGGTTGTTCAAGCCATATGACGGGTGACAAAAGCAAATTTCTCTCTCAAAGAAATAAATGGAGGCATAATGAAATTTGGTGATAATGCTTCTGACAAAAATTTTGAAAAGGGAACCTTGAGCCTGGATAATGGAAGATCAAAGATAGAGAAAGTGTTATATGTTGAAGGGATGAAGCACAACCTTCTAAGTGTGAGCCAAATATGTGATCAGTGAAATACACTCACTTTTCACCCAAATGGATGTGAGATCAGGAAATCCAAGATAGGAAACCTTATTTCATATGCCTATAGAGATACAAACAATATCCATATGTTGAGTGAAATTAAGGAAGAAAAATGTTTTTTACCACAATAGGATGAGAGTTGATTATGGCACAGGAGAATGGACCACCTGAACTTTGAGAAAGATTTACCCAAGATAATCAAACCCCCAAGCACAATTTATGCACAATGTCAACATGGTAAGCAAACAAGATCAAGTTTCAAATAAATATAATTCTTTTCATCCAAGTCTTTGGAGCTAATTCACACCGATATATGCTGCCCTATAAGGACAAAGAGCTTACAAGGTGAGAATTATTTCATGTTGTTTATTGATTATTATTTTAAAATGACTTGGATAACATTCTTAAGAGAAAATTTAGAAGCCTTTGAAAGGGTCAAAGCATTCAAGGCACTTGTAGAAAATAAAACAGATAAAAATATCAAGTATCTAAGATCATACAGAGGAGGTGAATTCACTTCAAATGAATTTGTAGAATTCTATGAACATGGAATCGAAAGATAATACTCAGTAGCAAGGAATCCACAGCAGAATGGATTACTTGAAAGGAAGAACAAAAATATTCAAGGTATGTCTAGGGACATGTTAAATGAGTCTAGGCTTTCTGATGCTTTTTGGAGAGAGGTGGTCCATACAATTTTTTATTTCATCAATAGAGCTCAAGTAAAAGTAAATTACAATAAAAATCTGTATGAGATTTGGAAGGGAAGACCAGCTACTCTAAATTATTTCAAAATATTTGGAAGCAAATGCTACATTATACAAGATGAAGAATATTTGGGCAAGTTTGAATCTAGGTGTGATGAGGGTATCTTCCATGGATACTCTTCAAAGAGCAAAGCCTATAGATGCTACAATAAAAGGTTGCATAAAATTATGGAAAGTGAAAATATAAGAATTGATGGAAAAATATATCTAAGAGAACTAGCTCAAGATATCGTGTCTCAAGAAGGATAATATTGAAAAGATGAATAAACTGAAGAAGTTGAGAATCAGAGGACGTCCTCAAGAACATCCCTCAAAACACCATTCAATTCACCACCTAAAACACCATCCAGGTATGTGTAAAAGAACCATACAGAAGATATGATTATTTGGAATCTAGATAAGAGACAAACAAGAAGAAATAATAGGTACAGGTGAACATGCCAACTTCTCTTTACTATCTAAAGTTAAGCCATAATTTTTTCAATGAATCAAGTGAAGATAAATATTGGATTAAGGAAATGGAAGAAGAGTTAGATCAAATAGAGAAGAGCAAGACTTGGAAAATTTTACCACATCCAAAATACAAGAACGTAATCGACACCAAATGGGTCTACAAAAACAAGTTGAATGAAGATGGTCAGGTTGTCAAAAACAAAGAAAATTTTGTGAACAAAGGCTATGCATATGTTAAGGTAATTGATTTTGAAGAGACATTTGCTCATGTTGCTCATCTTGGGGCCATAAGAATGTTCTTGGTATTTTCAAGTTTTAGAAACTTCAAAGAGTACCAAATGGATGTAAAATCAGCATTTCTTAATGGTTACTTAGAGGAAGAGGTCTACATTAAGCAACCAGATGGTTTTTAGCCTGGGAGACAAGCTGAACTATGTATGCAAATTACAGAAGGCTCTCTATGGACTAAAGCAAGCCCCTAGGGCTTGGTACTCAAGTTTGGATAAATACCTTCAAGAATAGGGTTTTAGAAAAGGTATAGCTAATAGCAACTTGTACATCCAGAATGATGGAAATGGCCAATTAATTGTAGTGTTGTGGATGACATCATCTTCGGAGGTAGTAATGAAAAGAGGTGTCATTAATTTGTAAAATTTATGTAAAGTTAATTTGATATGTCAATTCTTGGTGGGCTATCCTTGTTTCTTGGTTTTCAAATATCGCAGTAAAATAAAGGTATATTTCTCTCTCAAACCAAGTATGTAAAAGAAATGTTGAAAAAATTTAGGATGGAGGATTGCAATCCTGGAAGTACCCCCATGATTACAGAATGTAAGTTAAGTAAATATGATGAGTCTCCTAAAGCTAATAAAAATTTGTATATATCCATGATTGGAAATTTTTTGTATGTCTCAACTACAAGGGTAGATATAATCCAGGTAGTTGGATTGGTGTTAAGATTTCAAGCTGCACCAAAGGAAACACATGCACAAGAAGTAAAAATAATCTTCAAGTATTTGAAATAAACTATGGATTTTGGACTGTGGTATCCCATATGTGATAATTTCACTCCCACTGCATATATAGATGTGGGATTGGGTAGGCAATGTGGATGATAGGAAAAGCACAAGTAGAGGAGCATTTTTTCTTGGAGACTATTTGGTCTCCTGGATAAGTAAGAAACAAGCATTAGTGTCCTTATATACTGTAGATGTGGAGTATATTGTAGCAGCTACTTGTTGCACATAGGTTCTATGGATGAAATAAATCTTAAGTCATTTTAAAATAGAGCATGATCATCCTATCTCCATACTTTATGATAATACAAGTGCCATCAATATTTTGAAGAATCCGATGATGCATTCAAGGACCAAGCACATTATGATCAAGTATCACTTTTTGAGAGAGCAAGTGTGTCACGACCCTCCCTCATGGGTCTTAGAACAAAGGAACGATGGAATTCTGGAAGTCGGCTTGTGTGAAGTTCGATTTCAATAAGGAAGTTGAAATGTAAAGAATCAACACTAAAAGAGTATTATATATGTATAATAGTAGGATAAGATATTATAATTAATAGGGGTTAATTATAATATAGGCTATTGTATATATATAATAATAGGGAGATAGGATATTATAATTAAAATGGTTTAATTATAATATAATCTATTATATATAGTATAATAGGAAAATAAAAGATATAATATATTATTTATAAAAGGTTATAAATAATATATATATCTATATTATTATAATAAAATATTGTTATAAATAAATGATTATTTATAACAATAGATTATTAATAATAGAGGATATTATAAATAAAAGATATAATAGATTATTTATAAAAGGTTATAAATAATGTATATATCTATATTATTATAATAGGAGATTGTTATAAATAAATGATTATTTATAACAATAGATTATTTATAATAGAGGGTATTATAAATAAAATAAATATATTTAATGTCGATAAATATCATAAGAATGATATTTTAAAAAGGGCCATTCTTCATTTTTAAATAAAATTTCATGATCCCTTTCCTACATGGTGCAACCTAAGGAAAGGCCTACGATGCTTAAACTTGCCAAAGAAGAAAAATATGGGAGGAATGCACAAGAGATAGGGGATGGACATTGATGGAAAGGTGATGGTGAAAGCTTCGACAGGGCGGAGAACGGACCACCAAGGTGATGGGGCATGTAAGGAAGAGGGATAACAAAAGGAGGGGAAGAAAAAAATGTAAGGGAAGAACAGAGGAAGTGCTGGGAAGGTAGAGGAAAGGAAGCACACCAGGAGCTGAAAGGGAGGCAACAAACTTCATCGAACGTCTATCTCAGTGAAACCATAGGTTGGGTTATTCTAAGCTAAGCTTTGGTTTTAATTAAATGTGTTTTAGTGAAGCTATTCTTCCCTTGGAATCGTTGTGCACTGTACCCATGTTTGGAACCACTGTTAGTGGGAGAACTGGGTCATTTTAGTGAATCCATTATTTCCTTGGAAGTGTTGTGCATTGTACCCACATTTGGAACCATCGTGAGTGGGATATCTAGGATGTTTTAGTGAATTCATTATTACCTTGGAAGCATTGTGGGTTGTACCCATGTTTGGAACCATCGTGAGTGGGAGAACTAGGTTATTTTAGTGAATGCATTATTGCCTTGGAAGCACTATGCACTATAGCCATGTTTGGAACCACCATGAGTAGGATAACTGGGCTATTTTAGTGAAGCTATTCTTCCCTTGGAAGCACTATGCGCTATACCCATGTTTGGAACCACCATGAGTAAGAGAACTAGGCTGTTTTAGTGAAGCAATTATTACGTTAGAAGCGTTGTAGGTTGTACCCACATTTGGACCACCTTGAGAGGGAGAACTACATTGTTTTAGTGAATCCATTCTTTCCTTGGAAGCATTGTACATTGTACCCGCATTTAGAACCACTATGAGTGGGAGAACTGGGTTGTTTTAGTGAAGCCATTATTTCCTTGGAAGTGTTATGTGTTGTACCTACATTTGGAACCACCATGAGTGGGAGAACTGGGTTGTTTTAGTGAAGTCATTCTTGCCTTGGAAGCATTGTGCACTGTACCCACATTTGGAACCATCGTGAGTGGGAGAACTGGGCTGTTTTAGTGAAGCCATTCTTGCTTGGAAGTGTTGTGCATTGTACCTACATTGGGAACTTCAATACCAGTGGGAGAGGTATGTTTTTGGTAATGCCACTCTATGCTATGTTTGAGTTAGAAACCCCTGGCACCATGAGAGGGCACCATGTTTAACCAATGCTGTAGAGAGTGAAGTCAAATGCTCTATTTGCCTTGGAATAGCGTTCGGCAAGTAAGCGTAGTGTTTGACAAAGAAAAACCCTTATTTTTTAGGGAGTGAAGGTTGAGAAAACCAGTCAGCATCAGTAGAACATCCCTAGTTTTAGTGGATTCTAGGTTCGCCATGAATGTTTGGTGTGCCTTGTATGGCGTTAGCACTAACTATGAATTTGCTACGTAAAAGAGCCATAGTTTACGAAAGGTTTTAGATCATGGTTTTAAATAAAAACAAGGGTCTTTGATTTATATATATGACATATATTAGGACCTTTGATTTATATGTGAAACATATATTAGGATTTAATCAAATGAACCTTTGATTTATATGTGAAACATATATTAGAATTTAATTAAATGGACCTTTTATTTATATGTGAAACATATATTACGATTTAATTAAATGGACCTTTTATTTATATGTGAAACATATATTAGGATTTAATTAAATGGACCTTTGATTTATATGTGAAACATATATTAGCATTTAATTAAATGGACCTTTGATGTATATGTGAAACATATATTAGGATTTAATTAAATGAACCTTTAATTTATATGTGAAACATATATTAGGATTTAATTAAATGTACCTTTGATTTATATGTGAAACATATATTAGGATTTAATTAAATGGACCTTTGATGTATATGTGAAAAATATATTAAGATTTAATTAAATGGACCTTTGATGTATATGTGAAACATACATTAGGATTTAAGTAAATGGACCTTTGATTTATATGTGAAACATATATTAGGATTTAATTAAATGGACCTTTGATGTATATGTGAAACATATATTAGGATTTAATTAAATGGACCTTTGATGTATATGTGAAACATATATTAGGATTTAATAAAATGGACCTTTAATGTATTTGTAAAACATATATTAGGATTTAAGAAAATGGACCTTTGATTTATATGTGAAACATATAGTAGGTTTTAATTAAATGGACCTTTGATTTATATGAGACATATAATGGGTTTTAATTAAAAGGAACCTTTGATTTATATTAGATATATTTAAGGTTTTTAATTAAAAGGAACCTTTGATTTATATGAGATATATTGGAGGTTTTTAATTAAAAGGAACCTTTGATTTATATGAGATATATCTTAGGGTTTTAATTAAAAAGAACCTTTGATTAATATGAAAGACATTGAAGGTTTTTAATTTAAAGAGAACCCCTTATATCAATGTTGATTATCTTAGGAGTTTTAAATTAAATGGGATGTGGATTTATTCGTGAATTGAAGTTATGGGGCTTCAATTTAGGGAATGAAAGAATGATTGTTTAAATATTAAAGGTATGAGACTTTAATGCTTTAAACAATAATTGGTTGATTGGTAATTATGATTATGTTAGAGATGTTAACATAGATTGTAATTAGAGCAATTATGATTATGTTAGATATGCTAACATAGATTGCAATAAGAGTACTTATGATTATGTTAGAGATGTTAACATATATTGTAATTAGAGCATGTTAGATCTTACAATGACACTGAGAGGGGGGGGTGAATCAGTGTAGCTCTTTAAACTTGAATTTACAGCTCTTAATACCACAACAATTAAAAGTTATTACTAGATACAACAAGTATAACAAAAGAGCATCACACAACACAAGATTTAACGAGCTTCACCAATGTGGCTACTCAAAAATTGACTGCTTAGACTACCATCCAAATCTAGCCTTTGCAAAGCACAACTTTACAATCAATTTACCAGCACCCACTGGAAGGAGCACCAACCCCTGATTTATCTGCACCAACAGAAAGGAGCACCAACCCCTGATTTATTTGCACCAACAGAAAGGAGCACCAACCCCTGATTTACCAGCACCAACTAGAAGGAGCACTAACCCCTGATTTATCTTTGCTTTTGCAAGACCCTGACTGGTCTTCTTCACCTTTGCATTCTCTGTGCACTCTGCTCTCTCTGTGCAATCACTTCGCACACTCTACTTAGTTACAGTCGAACTTCACGATCGTCTTCTCCCTTTTGTGCACTCTGTTCTATTTACGAATTTTGCACTTAGCACAATTCGACATGACTTGCTCTCTACGAACAACGATCGTATTTCACACACATTCCACCATCTTCTCAATTCTTCAAACAACCCTCCTTTTATAACAATATTTTTTATGATGAAAATCCTAATCTTAGTCGAATTTCATAACAAATGTAAACCCTAATTTTAGTCGGATGTCATTGGTCTTCATCGACTTCAACTCAAGAAGATGTTTGGTTTATCCATCGCTTGATGATTTCATTTTGGACAGACCCTGTAATTGCCATACTGACTTTTGATCACTCTTTGTATTTTAGCAATATGAAATCACTCTGTAACTGCCCCTATAAATGCCGTAGTGATGTCGGTCCACTATCATACTTCTCATTTCAGTTGGGTTCTCCTTCTTGACTTGCGTATTTACTACTTGTCACAAAATCGCTACATTTCTGCCTCTATAGCTTCTTTTGTTGATGTTGCCATGAAAATACATGTCACGATATCGCGACACTTTTGCCTCCGTACGCTTTCTCTATTATTTTGTCACGATATCACGACATTTTTGCCTTTGCAGACTTTATATTTTCTTTTGTCATGATATCATGACATTTTTGCCTCCATATACTTCATCTTTACTTTTGTCGTGATATTGCGACACTTCTGCTTCCATAGACTTTGACTTTGCTTTTGTCGTGATATCGTGATACTTCTGCCTCCATAGTCTTCAACTTAGCTTTTGTTACAAAATCATGACACTTCTACTTCCGTACTTAGCCTCTTTGCTTTTGTCATAAAATCGTGACACTTCTACCTTCAAAGTCTTCTTCTCTGCTTTTGTCGTGAAATCGTGACACTTCTACTTCCATACTTTACTTCTTTGCTTTTGTCACGAAATCATGACACTTCTGCCTTTGAAGTCTTCTTCTCTACTTTTGTCGCAAAATCGTGACACTTCTGCTTTCGTACTTTACTTCTTTGCTTTTGTCAAGAAATCGTGACACTTCTGCCTTCGAAGTCTTCTTCTCTGCTTTTGTCGTGAAATCACGACACTTTTTCTTCTATACTTTACTTCTTTGCTTTTGTCACAAAATCGTGACACTTCTGCCTTCGAAGTCTTCTTCTCTGCTTTTGTCGTGAAATCACGACACTTCTACTTTCGTACTTTCTTTGCTTTTGTCACAAAATTGTGACACTTCTTCGAAGTCTTGCTTTCTGCTTTTGTCGTGAAATCATGACAGTTCTACTTCCGTACGCTTCCTCTCTTTCTTTTGTCACAAAAATGTGACATGTCGTGATATCGTGACACTTTTCAAACTTACTTTCTCTCTCCTATTTTAGTCGTGAAAATGCGACATGTTACAAAATCGTGACACTTTTCAAACTTACTTTCTCTCTCCTATTTTAGTCACGAAAATACGACATGTCACGAAATCGTGAAACTTTTCTTACTTTTTCTCTTTCTTCGAACTTGTCGCAAAATCGTGAAACTTTTTCCTACTTTCTCTTTCTCTTCCAACATGTCATGAAATCGCAACAGTTTTTCCACTTGCAATATTCTCTTCCAACATGTCGCGAAATCACGACAGTTTTTCTTGCTTTTTCTCTCTCTTCCAACATGTCACGAAATCGTGACAATTTTTCCTAATTTTTCTCTCTCTTCCAACATGTCACGAAATCATGACAATTTTTCCTGCTTTTTCTCTCTCTTCCAACATGTCACGAAATCATGATAGTTTTTCTTGCTTTTTCTCTCTCTTCCAACATGTCACGAAATCATGACAATTTTTCTTGCTTTTTCTCTCTCTTCCAACATGTCGCGAAATCACGATAGTTTTTCTTGCCTGTTGTATATGTCGTGATATCGCGACACTTTTCTTACTTGTCTTTTTTTATTTTATCTTTTGCATATGGGCCACTTCGGTCTTCTTGGAAAATCACTGTACATACTCTGAATAACCTTTGAACTCCTGTCTTTTGCATATGAATAGCTTTTGAACTTCCTATCCACTGCATCAACAGATCTATCTGACTGTGTTGACAAAAATGACAATACTATTGTTGCACCTTGCTCAACAATCTCCCCCTTTGGAATTTTTGGCAACACATGTGCAATTTCCTGTAACTCTTCTCCCCCTTTGACAATAATACCAAAGGGCTACTGTAGACTCCCCTTGAGTCCATGCACAACATTCTCAGGCAAAATTTATTACACTTAGCAAAAATCATGAACATGAGCAAAAATATAATCAAATACTTAAATGCTCCCCTTGAGAATGTGATCCTTGTAGCTAGTCAATTCTTGGGAAGTGTGACCACTCCCAATTTATTGCAAAGGTACTCAAAAAATTCCTTGGGCAATGGTTTTGTGAAGATATATGCTACTTGCTCTGTAGTTGGAACAAAATCCAACTTAACCTCACCTTTCGCAACTTTCTCCAAAAAGTGATACCTGATAGCAATGTGTTTTGTGCGTGAATGCATAACCGGATTCTTGCAGATGTTAATGGCACTGGATTCTTGCAGATGTTAATGGCACTGGTGTTATCACACTTAACTGATATTGGCTCACTGAAGCTAATACCAAGATATTTCAGGGTTTGTTTCATCCACAATACCTACGTACAACATGTTGTCATTGCTATATATTCTACATTTGCTGTCGATAAAGAAACTGAATCTTGTTTCTTACTGTGCCACACGACCAATCTATCTCCAAGATAGAATGCACCTCCACTGGTACTCTTTATGTCATCGACACATCCTACCCAATCTGCATCTAAATACAAAATAAGGGTGAAGTATTTACCTTTTGAATACCATAACCCATACTCCATAGTACCCTTGAGGTACCGAAGAATCCTCTTCACTACTATCACATGAGTCTCCTTGGGATTAGCCTAAAATCGTGCTACCATGCATACTGCCTGCAAAATATCTGGTCTGGTAGCTGTTAGGTACAGTAAGCTCCTAATCATAGATATGTACATGGTTTGATCAACAGGTGGAGATTTATCATCCTTGCTCAACTTGCAACCTGTCGTCATGGGAGTGCTAACTGGCTTACAATCCTCCATTGTGAGCTTTTTTAACATCTCTTTCACATATTTAACTTGAGAAATAAATATGCCCTTCTTATTTTGATTAACTTGCAACCCGAGGAAATACGAAAGTTCACCAATCATTGACATTTCAAATTATTTTTGCATCTTATTTGCTAAATCTTTACACGACTCATCTTTGCTGTTGCCAAATATGATATCATCTACATATACAACAAGAACAATAAGATGCCCATTTTTTGTTTTGACATACAAATTACTATCCACCATACCTTTCTTAAACCCTTGTTGAGTGAGATAGTTGTCTAGCCTTGCATACCATGCTCGGGGTGCCTGTTTTAAGCCATATAATGCTTTCTTCAACTTGCAAACCAAGTTGGGATCATCACCAAGTTGGAAACCATCTGGTTGCTCAATATAAACCTCTTCTTCAAGTTTCCCATTCAAAAACACTGATTTCACATCCATTTGATAAACTTTAAAATTCTTGTAGACTGCTAAAGCCAAAAACATTCTAATTGCCTCTAGTCTAGATACTGGTGCAAAATTTTCCTAAAAGTCAATGCCTTCAACTTGTGCATAACCCTTACATACCAATCTTGCTTTATTTCTAACTATCTGTCTGTCTTCATTCAATTTGTTTCAAAAAATCCATTTAATCCTGATTATATTTTTATTTGCAGGTCTAGGTACTAACTCCCAAGTTTCATTTTTCTCGATCTGATCTAATTCTTCATTTATTGCCTTCATCCAACTTTCATCTTTGCTTGTGTCAACAACATTTTTGGGCTCAATGCTGGATAATAGAGAGTAGAAACTTACTACTCTTCTTCTTGTCTGAACACCAACATTGGGGTCTCCAATTATTTGCTCTCTAGGATGATTTTTCTGCTAGCTGCCTGTTTTGAATTTCATATTTTCTTCCACTTTTGAATCACAACTTAAATCATCTGAGTCAAAATTTTGTATCTTTTTCGTTTTATTTTCCTCATCTCCTTAAATAACCTCTTCATAAATTGGGTAGTTCTTTTCATAGCTAATTACTCGTTCTCTACCTTCATCAAATTTAACATCGGCACTGTCCACAATTTTCTTTAGCCTCTTGTTATAGCATTTGTAAGCTTTGGTTTTTGATGAATAACCAACAAAAATACCTTCATCCGCTCTATCTTCAAACTTACCAAGATTATCTTCAGTTCTTTTGATGTAGCACTTGCTGCCAAAAACTTTGAGGTATTTTGTTGTTGCCCTTTTACCGAACCACAACTCATAAGGAGTTTTGCTTTCATGTGTTCTCAGCATGTACCTATTTTGGATATACACCACAGTATGGACTGCTTCTTTCCAAAATCTATCTGCTACTCTACTTTCAGCCAACATAGTTCGTGCCATTTCCTGCACTGTCCTGTTCTTTCTTTCTACCACTCCATTCTGCTGAGGTGTCCTAGCTGCTGAAAACTGTCTCCTAATACCGTATTTTTCATAGTACTCTATAAAATCCTCTGAAATGAATTCTCCTCCTCTATCTAATCTTAAACATTTGATCCTCCTTCCTGTTTCATTCTCAACTTGGTTTTTGAAAATATTGAACATTTCAAAAGATTTTGATTTATGCTTCAAGAAAAATATCCATGTCATTCTGGAATAGTCATCAATGCACAACAACAAATATTTGTCACCATTTATGCTTTGTGTTCTCATGGGTCCACATAAATCAGTGTGTATTAGTTCCAAAGGTTTGCTTGTGTAGTACTCTTTTGTTTTGAATGTGACTCTAGTTTTCTTCCCCTTTTGGCATGAAGCACAAATGTTGTTTGCAGGTTTGCTAATGGTGGGAATATCTCTCATTGCCCTTTTTGAGTTGATTTTTACTAGATTATCAAAACTGATATGACCGAGTCTCTTGTGCCATAACCAAATTTCTTTTTCCTGTCCAATAAAACAAGCTCCTTATGAAGTCTCTGAGAGCGTGTACAGGTTTCCAGATGTCCTTGACCCAGTTGCTATCAATTTTCCACTATTTATTTTTCTGACTTCACAACCCTACTTCTTAAAAACTACTTCATGACCTTTATCACAAATCTGACTTACGCTCAACAAGTTATGTTTCAAACCATCCACAAACAAGACTTATTCTAACTTAATTTTTCCATCACTAATTTTAATTGAACCTTTGCCAACTATCTTAGCTCCATCATTATTTTCAAACTTTACTGAACCACCTTCATATTTTTGTAACTTCTCAAATTTTTGTTTGTCACGTGTAATATGACTGGAGCATCCACTATCAAGTATCCATGGTACATATTTATTCTGTTCTTTAAATGATTTTTGTACGATTAAGGATTCCTTTTCTTCCTTAAGTCACTCTTTTTCTTTCCACTCCATTTTGATAGTAGTTTTGGGCTCTTGTTTTGCCTTTCCCTTATCAATTGTTTGTGCATGTTTTTCGGGAAGTTTTCTATTTTGTCTCATCCTATTTGGTTGAAATTTTCTTCCCTGAAACTGATTTGATGCAAATGTACTTCTATAGTTTCTTGCAATGTGCTCAAAATTATGACAGTTATAACATTATACTGTATAATTCATCAGAGGAGAAAAAGCATTTCTACTGGTGAAATTCCTTGGTCTTACATTGTATTTGCAGTCTGAGATTTTATGTCCATAGCCATTGCATTTAAAAAAGAAACCAGAAAAGGGATAATTGAACCTGGGTGATGGTCTTTGCCATGTTGCCGTAGGAGCCATAGGTCTTCTTCTTCTTTGATGTGTGACATTGGTGAATCCATCATTTTCAATTCTCCTTTCATGTCTGGCATTATTACTTTCTTTTGCATGAGACATTTTTCCTTGATCAACCTATTTCTTATCTTCATTCTTTATGGATTCTACATTTATGGCCTTTGATCCATTTGATGATTCTCCTTCGATGAAACCCAGACCAAATTTGATGCTTGCAGGCCTTTGGTCATTTATAATCTTATCCAGCTTCATAGAACTTTCTTTGCATTTTTGATAGCAACTAATTTTGTAATTCATCTCTTCTATCTATGTTCGTAAACCAACATTCTCTTCTTCTAGATTACAACAATAATCTATTTTCATGGTAATTTGTACTTCAAGATCTTCAGATATTTTCTTGTATTCTTCTATCTGTAATTTCAGACTGGTTATGATTTCGTTTGCATCCTCAAGATTTTTTAAAATTTTCTTATTCTTTTTCCTCTCTATTTTCCACTCTTCAAGTGCAGAGATCAACTCACCTTATAGATCTACTTCAGCCTCAAGGTTTTCACCACATACTTCAGAGTTCACTCCTTCTTCCTTTTCTGATTTTACTTCTTCAAATACCATGAAAAGAGCTTCACCACCTGCCATTGTGTTACTTCCAAGATCACCCTAGCCGGTTAAGCTTATACAGGAACTTAGCTCTGATACCAATTTTTAGTCTTACAATGACACTAAGAGGGGGGTGAATCAGTGTAGCTCTTTAAACTTGAATTTATAGCTCTTAATACCACAATAATTAAAAATTATTACTAGATATAGCAAGTATAAAAAAATAGCATCACACAACACAATATTTAACGAGGTTCACCAATGTGGCTACTCATCAAAATTGACTGCTTGGACTACCATCCAAATCCAGCCTTTGCAAAGCATAACTTTACAATCAATTTATCAGCACCCATTGGAAGGAGCACCAACCCCTGATTTATCTGCACCAAAAAAAAATAGCACCAACCCCTGATTTATCTACACCAATAGAAACAAGCACCAACCCCCGATTTACCATCACCAACTAGAAGGAGCACTAACCCCTAATTTATCTTTGATTTTGTAAGACCCTGACTGGTCTTCTTCACCTTTGTGTTCTTTGCGCACTCTGCTCTCTCTATGCAATCACTTCACACACTCTGCTTAGTTACAGTCAAACTTCACGATCATCTTCTCCATTTTATGCACTCTGCTCTCTTTGTGAATTTCACACTTAGCATGATTTGACATGACTTGCTCTTTGCACACAACGATCGTATTTCACACACATTCCACCATCTTCTCAATTCTCCAAACAACCCTCCTTTTATAACAATATCTTTTATGATGAAAATCCTAATCTTAGTCGGCTTTTATAATAACTGTAAACCCTAATTTTAGTCGAATTTCATTGGTCTTCGTCGGCTTCAACTCAAGAAGATGTTCGGTTTATCCATCACTTGATTTTATTTTGGATAGACCCTATAACCACCATACTAACTTTTGATCACTCTTTGTATTTCAGCAATATGAAATCACTCTGTAACTACCCTTGTAAATGCCGTAGTGATGTCGGTCCACTGTCATACTTCTCATTTCAGTCAGATTCTCCTTCTTAACTTGCGCAGTTACGACCTATCGCAAAATCATGACATTTTTGCCTCTATAGATTCTTTTGTTGTTGTTGCTACGAAAATATAACATGTCACGATATCGCGACACTTTCACCTCCGTACGCTTTCTCTATTCTTTTGTCGGGATATCATAAGATTTCTGCCTTCGTATACTTTGTCTTTACTTTTGTCATGATATCGTGACATTTTTGCCTCCGTATACTTCGTCTTTACTTTTGTCACAATATCGCGACACTTCTGCTTCCATAGACTTTAACTTTGCTTTTGTCGTGATATCACGATACTTCTGCCTTCGTAGTCTTTAACTTAGCTTTTCTTGTGAAATCATGACACTTCTGCTTTCATGCTTGGCCTCTTTGCTTTTGTCACGAAATCGTGACACTTCTGCATTCAAAGTCTTCTTCTCTGCTTTTGTTGTGAAATGACGACACTTCTGCTTTCATACTTTACTTCTTTGATTTTGTCGTGAAATCATGACACTCTTGCCTTCAAAGTCTTCTTCTCTACTTTTGTTGTGAAGTCACGACACTTCTGATTTCATACTTTACTTCTTTGCTTTTGTCATGAAATCATGACACTTCTGCCTTCGAAGTCTTCTTCTCTTCTTTTATCACGAAATCACGACACTTCTGCTTTCATACTTTACTTCTTTGCTTTTGTCAGGAAATCATGACACTTTTGCCTTCGAAGTCTTCTTCTCTACTTTTGTCGTGAAATCATGACACTTCTACTTTTGTACTTTACTTCTTTGTTTTTGTCATGAAATTGTGACACTTCTGCTTCTGATTTCTTCTTTTGTCGTGAAATCACGATAGTTATGCTTCCGTATGCTTCCTCTCTTTCTTTTGTCACAAAAATGTGACATGTCGCGATATCGCAACACTTTTCAAACTTACTTTCTCTCTCCTATTTTAGTTGTGAAAATGCAACATGTCGTGAAATCATGACACTTTTCAAACTTACTTTATCTCTCCTATTTTAGTCGTGAAAATACGACATGTCACGAAATCGCGACACTTTTCTTACTTGTTCTCTTTATTCGAACTTGTCGCGAAATCGTGACACTTTTTCCTGCTTTCGCTTTCTCTTCCAACATGTCATGAAATCGCGATAGTTTTTTCACTTGCCTTTGTATCTTCCAACATGTTGCGAAATTGCAACAGTTTTTCCTGCTTTATCTCTCTCTTCCAACATGTCGTGAAATCGTGACAATTTTTCCTGCTTTTTCTCTCTTCCAACATGTTGCGAAATCGCGACAGTTTTTCCTTCTTTTTCTCTCTCTTCCAACATGTCACGAAATCGTGACAGTTTTTCTTGCTTTTTCTCTCTCTTCCAACATGTCGTGAAATTGCGACAGTTTTTCTTGCCTGCTGTATATGTCGCGATATCGCGACACTTTTCTTACTTATATTTTTTCTTTGATCTTTTGCATATGGGCCACTTCGGTCTAATTTGAAAATCACTGTACATACTCTGAATAACCTTTGAAATCTTGTCTTCTACATCTGAATAGCTTTTAAACTTCATATCCACTACATCAACAGATCTATCTGACTATGTTGACAAAAATGACAATACTATTGTTGCACCTTGCTCAACAGAGCAATTATGATTATGTTAGAGATGCTAACATAGATTGCAATAAGAGTAATTATGATAAGGTTAGAGATGTTAACATACATTGTAATTAGAGAAATTATAATTATGTTAGAGATGCTAACATAGATTGCAATAAGATTAATTATGATTATGTTAGAGATGTTAACATAGATTGTAATTAGAGAAATTATGATTATGTTAGAGATGCTAAGATAGATTGCAATAATAGTAATTATGATTATGTTAGAGATGTTAACATAGATTGTAATTGGAGCACTTATGATTATGTTAGATATGCTAAGATAGATTGCAATAAGAGCAATTATGATTATGTTACAGATGTTAACATAGATTGTAATTAGAGCACTTATGATTATGTTAGAGATGCTAACATAGATTGCAATAAGAGAAATTATGATTATGTTACAGATGTTAACATAGATTGTAATTAGAGCAATTATGATTATGTTAGAGATGCTAACATAGATTGCAATAAGAGAAATTATGATTATGTTAGAGATGTTAACATACATTGTAATTAGAGAAATTACGATTATGTTAGAGATGCTACGATAGATTGCAATAAGAGTAATTATGATTATCTTAGAGATGTTAATATAGATTGTAATTAGAGCAATTATGATTATGTTAGATATGCTAAGATAGATTGCAATAAGAGTAATTATTATTATGTTAGAGATGTTAACATAGAGTTTAATTAGAGCAATTATAATTATGTTAGAGATGCTAACATAGATTGCAATAAGAGTAATTATGATTATGTTAGAGATGTTAACATAGATTGTAATTAGAGAAATTATGATTATGCTAGAGATGCTAACATAGATTGCAATAAGAGCAATTATGATTATGTTAGAGATGCTAACATAAATTGTGATTAGAGGAATTATGATTATGTTAGAGATGCTAACATAGATTGTGATTAGAGGAATTATGATTATGTTATAGTGTTAACATAAATTATAACTAAGAGCAACTATAATTGTGTTATAGTTGTTTAACATAGATTGTGGTTAATGGTTAAATTATATTGGAAGAGATATAGTTTAAGCTAGTTAATTTATATTGGAAGAGATATAGACTAGAATGATTGAGTTGTATTGAAAAATATATAGCTGAATTTGGACTATGTTATGAGGTGGTTAACATAGTTATATTTTAATGATAATTTATGTTGTTAGGTGAATAACATAGCTCTATTGAATACATAAATTATGTTAAAATGGAAGTAACACAGTCTATATTGGGAGGTATAAATGTTATAATGGTTTAGCATCTAGCATTGGATTATTAAATTATCTAAAGGTATGGGAATTTAGGTAATTTAGTAAAGGAGAAATGGATTATTGAATTATCTAAAGGTATAAGACTTTAGGTAATTTAGTAAAGGAGAAATGGATTATTAAATTATCTAAAGGTATGGGACTTTAGGTAATTTAGTAAAGGAGAAATGGATTATTGAATTATCTAAAGGTATGGGACTTTAGGTAATTTAGTAAAGGAGAAATGGATTATTGAATTATCTAAAGGTATGGGACTTTAGGTAATTTAGTAAAGGAGAAATGGATTATTGGATTAATTAAAGTGTGGAAAATTTAGTTAATAAATGTACTATGTGGTTTAAACGAACTACCCACAATTAAGTCATATAAAATATGTGTTCTACGTGTTGTATTGGATACTTTTGGGAGTAAAGGACTATCGGTCCTTGTATTTGTAAAAGACCAAATTTATGCAATAAAATGGAACATATTTGAGGCCGGGTTTTCCCATAAGGGTTTTCCCTAGGGTATATGAATGTGTTATGGATATTGGTTCTCTCCTTGTATTTTCTTTAATGTGTCTTGTTGATGGATTCTTATGTTTATTTGAATGGATGTTTTAGTTCACTTAATTATTTGCTTGTTCTAAAGTAGATTAACTTTGTAATTGTTAATTAATTTAAAAAAATAGTGGCATTCCTCATCCTTTGGCTAGGAATTTGGGGTGTTACAAGGTGACTGATCAAGAAGTAAATTTAGAATACATTGCTACAGAGGAACATATTTTTGATATCTTTACGAAGCCACTTCCAAAGGAAACATTTGAGTATCTTAGAGGTAAGTTGGGAGTAGTCTCACTCCCATTTCATCATTGATTGTCTCAGGTAGAGAACATAGTAAGGGAGAGTTGTACAAATCCTTATAATTTAGTCTTGATAAGACTTTATCATTGATGTCAAAGGGGGAGAAGTTTAGTAAAGAGGAGCAACTTGTAATTTTTGTAAGGGGGAGCAGCTTGTCAGGGGGAGCAACTTGTGACCCTGTTGTGGTAAAGGATAGTTTCTTTGTAGGTTTACCATCAATGATAAAGGAGGAGATTGTTAGAATTATTCACTATTGATTTGTCATTAATGTCAAATGCCAACTTGGTTGCTAGCACACCATGGTGTGCTTGGGAAAATTATTCAAGGTAAATATATTATTTCAAGGGTGATAGCAAAAGGTTTATTTAAAGATTTAAACCCAAGGTGATACCAAAGTTTGAATTATTTAAATTAAATATAAAAGTGACATTTCAAATTTAAATACTAAAGTGAAAAGTGATGACTTCCTAGGAGCCAAAGAAAAAAGTGAAATATTTGCATATTAAAATAAATCCAAAGGTTATTTCAAAGTTGTATGCATTTTGATGGATAAATATTTGATTTCATGAGAGAGATGACCCAACAAAACAAAGTTTGCAGGTAGAAGATTACACAAGCATCGATGGTGAGAGAGCACTGGAAATAAATAGTGATGATAGGGTGGAATGGATATAGAGTCGCAGTAGTATCCAATTAGAATGATTCAAAGAAGACAACATGAAGGATACTGTGTCAAAAGGTTTCTTAGTTATTAAAACATTGGCCAACTTGCAGTAAACAATTGTTTAAGGTAAAGAGTTTTTGTTATTACCATTTTGTTGGAGGAAGGAGTACCATATTTGGAGGTAAGTAGAAAATATTGAACCATTGAACAAGATAGTGAGCATTAAGCATTGGAGATTTGATATGCCAAACAGGTGAACAACGAGAGCCCAAAAAATCTTGTTGCACAAGCAAAAAATTGAAATGAGATATCAGTAGTGGAGTATGAGGCATTGAGGAGGAACTAAAGCATCAAGAGAAAATTAATGTCTGAACATCTATAATGGTCGAAAATATTTGATAGTGGAAGAGATTTTTTATTTGTAGTAGTGTAGACCAAAGTTTCAATTTTTGTCTATGATATTGCACGATGCATCCTATGCAGTGAGATTCCTCAGAGTGGCATAGTGGAGGCTGTGAGAAATATTGAAGAATGATAGAAGAGATGAGGCATGTAAGCATATATTATAGGTGTCATTTGAGTGTATATATTTTTTGTTGGTAATAACATCAAAGGCTTGCAAAATTAAATCTTTGGAAAGACGTCGAATATATTGAGACAGACAAGTGTGAGCTCACAGGTGGTTGTACCACATAGTGACAATATCACAATAAATTCATGCTGGAGTGGTCGTGTGCATTGGTTTGATAGCAACAAAAGCATGTTGTAAATATTCTTTTTCTCAAATTTGAGATAGAACAACAAACTCAAGTTGAACAAATTATTCCACATAGAAGTTGAAAATATTCAAAGTGATAAGGAGTGCATAAAGGAAGAATGCAGAGACATCGAAAGAAAAATATCATTGTTGAACAATCGCTCAAAGTAGTTATGAAAGGAGTATATATAATCAAGGTACAATAGGGATAATAATATCTTGGTGAGTAGAATTATGTGCAGTTATGGATGCCATTAATAATCAGATTTGGAATCATACCTAAGCAGAGTTTTTGATCAGATTTTTGAGTAGAACTGAGTGAGGTTGGTGCCTTAAGGATATTGGTGTATCCCATGGGTTGGTTCCTACGATTGTGTAAAAGTATATTGGTATCTCCTGTAGGTTGGTGCCTACATACTTGTATAAGGGGATTGCCATCTCCTATGGGTTGGTGTCCACAAATTTTTACTGAAGAAACAAAAGCAATATTTTGTCATGGTTTTCTTTCGAATGGGTGTTTCCACATAAATCATTTTCTCTTATGTGTATGGTGTTCTATGAATTTATTATTGCATTCATATTATTGTAGTTATTATTTTAAAAAAGATTTTTTTTATGTTATATTGTTCACCTCTCCTCTTGGTATAAGCATATTTTTATTCAATTTTCACCTAGAACAAGAAAACCATGGGATATAGTATATCCCTAACAGTAGTATGTCTTTTCATACATCAGCTTCACCTGACCATAATGATGAATCTATTTTTTTTTTACTTTTTGTCTCCCATGGTGACACATGTCTTTTTAATATATTAGATTGAATAAAACAAGGGACCTTTGCTTCTCCTAGGTCCAATCCCTTTACCAATAACATGTTTTGATATTATAAAATAATAAACTATAGCATTAATCCAAATTAGATGAAAATAAAAGAGATCATGTATCTTAAAGTATATTGCATGTGTCTGTATGGACTATTTGATCATTTTCTTATTTGCAAGTTGTCTATCTATATTATTTATTGGTATCATGTTGTATTGTACTTATGTGATTGAGTTTACTTTATTGTCTGTCATATAGCGAGTCCTAAAATATATCAAGACACAATGATAATTATAGTTAGCATAGTTAGTATATGCATTAAACTTGTACTAGATAATTTATGGTAGTGGATCTCCCTCATTAGTCCATTAGGCATGCTTGATGTATTTTTTCACTCATATATTATTTCATCACTCAATATCATCAACCCAAAATTTAATCACTCATCATTTTCCATATGAAAAATCACTAATGGAAAAACCTCCCAGAAAGGCAAAAAATCCTCCTAACTAAGATTAAATTTTGCTTACTACATTGAGTATCCTTATAAAAAATGAACCAACCCTAATAAATATGTATTTATATCAATTATGTTCCTTTAAATAGGCTCATTGGTTATGTGATCCATATTGAATTTTGCTGTACATAGTTGGGAATATCACACTCATTAAGTACCTTGATTAATGGTGGCAACTTATCACTATTTAAAATGGTAGATATACTACCATGAAACATAATTAAATTCCTTAAGGGTGAATAATTATCAATATATACCATCCCATGTACCTTTAAATTTTTGGGGAAGTTACCCATAAGATACAATTCCCCATTTATATGGGGGCATCAAATCTAAAAGCAATTATAGAAAATGGTCAAAGTATGTTCCTTTAAATAGGATAATCAAAGCCCGTGTCCTTAAATGGACTAATAAAAACTATAGACCTTTAAATAATCCAATTAAAGAATACATCCTTAAATTGACAAATCAAGATGATATAAATTTAAATAGGCCAATGAAAGCATGTGCCTTTAAATAGGCCAATCAAACTATATGCTTATAAATGAGCTAATAAAATATGTGTTGTTAGATGAGCCAATCACCTATATATGTTTAAATAAGCCAATTAAACTATGTGCTTTTTTTCAATGTGTTTACAAATATTTTAAAGAGGGATCCTAGTCCCCTCATACTGAGTGGGGTTTGAACCTTGTACATCTCAAAGAGAATCCAAAGCCCTTGCCACTACAATAAGCTTACAACTTTAAATAGTGCTCCTTAAAAAGATGATTAGATTATGTGTTTTTAAAAAAATCAATCTATTATGTAATTTAAACGAGAAAATCTAGTACGTGCTTTCAAATAATCTAATATATTATATTATTTTAAATAATCCAATCTATTGTGTGCTTTTTAATAGGCCAATCAAGTATGTAGTTTTAAATAAGCTAATATCTTATGTGCCAATACATAGTATACATTCAAGTATGTACCTTTAAATAGGTTGATCATTTATATAACTTTAATTAGACCATCCCAATTATGTGTCTTTAAATGGACCAATCTATACACACATAAAAAAAACAAAATAATTGACCTATTAAGTGACTTTCAATAACCCTCTCTTTAGGTATCTCATCTAAATGATGATAAAATAAAATGATTCCCTTTAGGAAACTCAATTAAAAGGTAATCTAGACCTAAAAGATACTAAAAATAAATATTCCCTTGAATAAAATGGGGGTATCAAGCTTACCTTAAAATAATAATTATTGTCAATATCCAACCACTATCTTACAAATTAAATTAAATCAAATAAATAAGTGTTCTTAAATGGATAAGGCAAAATATAGCCTTTAAATAGAGTAATCAATTACATACATTTAAATAGGCTGATCAAATTCAAATTTCTTAGATGGTCCAATAAATTAGGTGTCTTTATGTAGAACAAACAAATCATATACCTTTAAATAGGGCTATCAATTAAGAAATCAATAATATCCTATACATTCAAACAAACCTATCAATTTAAACATATCAAATAATCCCCTTTAGCCACGTTACCTAACGGATAATCAAAAAAATCAATGGCCTCTAAGCATGTCACTTAAATATACTCCACACATAAAAGGTAATATTCCCTAAATAAAAACCATATCAATCGGGAGCAACAGGTTTACTCCAACACAATAAAAACTAGTAAATCATTTATCCCTATATGGACCAATATAAATTATGTATCTTTTTAATCAGATAATTAAATAATGTATCCTTAAATGGATCAATATATGGATAAATGTGTCATAAGTACAATCAAAATGTCTCCTTAAATGGATCAAATTCTATATAAAGAATATTAAAATGTGTCCTTACATGGACCAATTTGTATACAAACACAATCAATGTGTCTTTAAATAGATCAGTCAAACATATTCCTTTCATATTTTCCCATATTTTCATTCCTCGTTTTCCTTAATTACTTATATTTTTTCATCTTCTGTTTCATCTCTCCTTAGTTATTTCTTAAATCTCATATTATTGTTCTTCTCTGTTACCCATCCAATATTTAGTTAGTCTACACTCCATCCTCATGCATGGTAAAAATATCCTTCCCGTTTTCAGTCATACTTCCCCACTTATCAAACCCTTAAATGCATTTTCCATTATAATTTCATCAAACATTTTTCCCCTAAAGTTTCCATCATAAAATGAAATCATGCAACATTAAAGTAATTTATCCTTCTCATCCACCACATTTTTTGAGTTTTCTTAGTACCATTTATCCTTCAAAATTTGAGGGGACATGCCAGGGTTGCAAACACCATAAAATCTAGCCTTGGAAAATACGCATGCATTTTATAAAATTAGGAGTCTAATGCTATATTTCAAAGCATTCATTTAATAACAAATGCTTCAAAATGAGGCAAATGTAGACACCTAATTTTATGTAACTGGCCATTATACATGTTGTTAATCATTTTTTTTTCTAGTTCGTCCAAATTGCTCTTTTTATACTTGAATTTAAGAAAAAATATATTATCCTTTTGATCATTTAAAAAACTTGACCAAATCACCTTCAAATTCATAAAATTAGTACTATTTAAAATCTCTCAAAAATATCTTTCCAATTAGTATAAACATAACTATGTTTAACTATAGTTTAACCCCTCAAATTACATTTCAATGGAAGTATTTTTTATAAAAGCATCATGCAAAATTTCATATGACACTTCCATAAAACAACTTTTTCATCACAATAACATCGTAGTGATTTCATGGTCCCATGGTTATTTTGTAGAAGTGTTCATAACACTTTAGTTTTGACAATGTGACTCCCAATCATCACTAGTTAACTTTACATCTCACCATGCTAATGCAATTACATAAATTAAGGTGCATAATTGATAATTACGTCAATTTTGCATAAGATTCACACTATTAATCTAGTCCACTATCAAATCCTCTGGACAAATCACCACTGAACGAGTCTAACTATCATTCATTAATGTAGATATTATCATATTCTATGCTAGCTCTCCTTCTAACTTTCCAACATTCAAGCTATCATTCTACATCAACCCTCTTCTACTACCACATCTCAAAATTGGCATGAACAATTAAACATTTGTCTAAATAGTTTATCAAATTATCCTTGAAGATACATCTATGTGGTTAATGATCAACTAGATCATGAATTAGAAGTGGAAATTTTGGTAACCAAGTATTGTGTAAATTATATATTTGGTAACAATATTCTTTGGCTAGGTTTAAAATTTCTTCATAGGAAGTCACTGTTATAGAAGAACCAAAAATACAACATATACATACAAGATCCATGATGGGTTTTTTTATGCAAAAACCACCATGAAGGAAGGAAAAATATCAAAATGATTTTAATATTTGCCACATTATTTTCTTCCTTTAAGCTATTCTTTGATCTATTTTGAAGCATACTCTTAGCAATTAGTTGATTTTATCTTAAGAAACACATTAATAATTATTTGATCTTATCTTTTATATTTTCTTAGCCATTATTTTATATTATTTGCATGCTCAATATTCTTCCATGTTATATTTCATGTTATACACTTTATATTGTTTAAATAACCATAAACAAAACTAGAATTTGTTCCCTTTACCAAGGAATCATAACCTTACCTAGTGAAATCAAAGAGATCCTAAAAACCTGACCATGTTTGTTGAGTCTTTGGTCATAGATTTGTTGTTTTGTAGGAAATAGTGCTTTTGCAGCTAGACAATATTTTTTTTGCCAAATAATGTTTTTACAATAAGGTATTGTCATTGTAATAAAACAACACTTTTACAAATTGATAGCACTTTCATAGCCAAATAACACTTTTATAGATAAAAAATAATTTTGTATTTAAATGATACTTTTGTAGCTAGACAAATATTTCATAGCCAAATACTACTTTTTTATCCAGAGAGTAATTTCATAGTCAAATAACACTTATATAATTTAACAATGATTTCATAGCCAAACAACACTTTTGCAACTAAATGACACTTTTGTCATTGAATGAAACTTTTGTGTTGGACATTTTGAGTAAATAAAATTGTCATTGATGTCAAGAAGGAATGGCCATTCATGTTGAATTTCAGTTTCAGTGAGCAGTGCAAGTAGAAGCAATTCTGCAATCATTGCAAAAAGGAGAGCCCACTTTTAGTTGGTGAAAACCTGATTCCAGGAAGTCATATGTGGTCTAAAGTATAAAGAAGGAACCCAAATAAATAATATTATAATATTTGTTATAATATTATAAAGGGAAGTTTAATTTTTTTTTTTGTGGAAAACATCCCAAAAGGGATGCCACTTTCGGGTAAGACCCAAGGAGGCAGGGGTATCCATTCCACCAAAAATGCCCAGGACTCGGACCTGGCCTACCACCTTTGACATACTCAAGGAGCAAACAAACACACAAAACCAATTTAAAAATAAGTAAATAACAACAAAAATAATAAAATAAAATTAAAAAACATGCTCCTTGAGTGTGTCAAAAACAAAAGCACAACCAAACACGCACAATAAGATAAAAGAAACCACAACACAAACCACATAGAAAAACACAAGAACCACATAACAAAACACAAACAAGACAAAAACAACAGAACACTACAAAGACATAACCCAAAAAAAACATGAAAAATAAACACAACCAAAACCTAAAAAATTAAAAAATAAAATAAAAATAAAAATAAAAAACAACCAACAATAGACAATAAACAAAAACAAAAAACATAGAAAACACTCACACATAAAAACACGAAATAACACAAACAAAGAGAAACCCAAGAACAAGAACGAAAAAAACACAAGAACAATAACAAAAAACATAAAAAAAAAAACAAAACAACAAAAACACAAGAACAACAAAAAACAACACAAAGAACACAAAAACAAAACAAAATAAAAAAAACCCACCCACCTTAAAAAACTAAACAAAAAAAAATAAAAAATAAAAAATGAACAAAACAATGACCTATCTAGACCAGAAGACTATTAAGGCAAGAATCAACAGAGGAAACAAAATAAAGAATAGAATGAGCTAGGGAACTAAAAAAAATTGAATGAACCAAAGAGAAGCAAAAAAAAAAAAACAAGAAGAAACTAGGTACCTTCAGAACTGGAGCCATCCAAAGAAATGATAGAAAGAAGAGCTTCCCTAATTTGAGAAGCCCACCATATAGGAGGGTGGCCATAACAAGTAAGATCACCTTTGTCCAAAGCCCAATTAGCTAAAGCATCAACACTCTTGTTTTGATCTCTCGACCACATGATTGTAATCAACTTTCAAAAATCCCATCCGGATTAACCGAATCTTCTCAATAATTCTTTTTATTCTCCAATCCACCTTATGATTCTTAGAAGGATTCTTCAAGAGATTAATCATAAGTTGAGAGTCGACTCAACTAACACCTTTTCCCATCCAACCTTAGTAGCCTCCTCGAAGGCCTCCGAGGATACCATACCCCTCAACAAGGTTATTGGAAAGAATACCCAAATTCTCAGCAAAAGTAAAAACCAGGGAGCCATCCGAAAGTCTACCAATTCCTCCCACATCGGCTTTTCCAGGGTTCCCTCTAGAGGCTCCATCAGTATTGACTTTTCCAAAATCCTTAGGAGGAGGTTGCCAATTTCTATTCCTATCCATCTTACTAATACTCACATTCCCTTTAAGTTGGTTGCCCTTAGAAGGTTTAATCTTCAATATTTGCATCACTTGATCCCATATTTGGTGGGAGTTTTGGGGGTGATTAAGGAGATGATGGACTGATTCAACTAAGTTGGCTATGGTATTTTGCCAAATATAGTGAATATCCTTCCTATCTTGATTAAAAATTTGGTTGTTCCTTTCATTCCAAATATTCCAAAGAAGAATGGTAGAACCCATCCAAACTAATCGCCTAATAAAATGATCAACACCCTCTTGATTAGGCCAATCCCTCCAAAGTCTGTTCAAAAGTAAAAAAATTGGACCACTGTAAGCCAAGTAAAGTGGCCATTCTCCTCCATAGCTCAGAGGCTAAAGTACACTCAATAAAAATATGGTTGATATTTTCTACATTCTCTTCACACATTTCACATCTAAAAGGGCCATGAAAACCACGCTTCATAAGTTGCTCACCAGTAAGCACCCTACGATGCAATAAAATCCAATTAAAGAACCTCACCTTAGGCCAGAGATTTTGAGCCCACAATCGAGAAAATATGTCAGAAGAATGGTTGGGATTATTATGGCATAAGGTCAAATAACCTTGAGCAACCGAATACTCACCCTTAGTAGTGTTGTTCCATCCAAAACAATCTTTTTCATGGGACCAAGAGAGGGATCTCATATGAAGGATGCCTTGGATATCTTGTCTTTGCCTTTCTGGGATTTGAATAGGCCAGTCCTCAATAGGGATCCAATATCTACCAACCTTTGAATTACCAAGTATGGTACCGATAGTAATTAGCCACCTTTATCCAATTAGCTCGGTGAAGCTCCTCCATCCAAGGCCTCCAATCGAGAAACTGAGTTATCAAAGGCTTGTGACCATCCCAAGAATCTGTCCAAAAATTTGCATGTTGACCATTATGAATGATCCAAAATAATTTTTTCTTTATCAAATCCTCACCAGTCTTAAGAACTGCTAAAATGGGAGAACCTTTGGTAGGAAGTTGATAGCGAACAAGGTCTTCGAGACTTTTGTTCTCAACATATTTAGCATGGAGATTATTGGCCCAAAGAGCATTGGGGTTATGCAACATCCTCCAATATAATTTAGCAGCTAAAGCTTTGTTGTTATTAATTGAAGACCATAATCCTAACCCCCCTTCACTCTTAGGAAGACATAAAGTATCCCATTTCACCAAGGCCCATTTTCTTTTCTCCTTAGTACCACTCCAAAGGAAACGATGACCGATTTGATCCAATTCTCGAAGAACAGCCTTTGGGATATTCAAAATGGAAGAAACATAAATAGGAATAGCTTGAAGGACTGATTTTACCAAGGTGATTCTACCCCCAAAAGAAAGCCACTTGTTGGTCCACTTTCCAATTTTCTTCTTGACTTTGTCCAACAACCAATTCCAATCTTTATTTTTTTGCCTTTGAATATTTATGGGAATACCTAAATAAGTGATTGGAAGAGAGGTCTTCTTATATCTTAGTTTATCCAAGACCATGGATTCCTGTCTAGCAGAGCAATGAAAGAAAATAACTTTAGATTTGTCTTCATTGATCAACTCGCCCAAGTAGCCTTAGAAAAATAACTAATGATTTGCTTAATATTAGAAGCTTCCTTAACTGTAGCTTTACCTAAAAGAGTAGAGTCATCCACAAATTGAAGATGAGAGATAGGTCTAGCTCCATGAGCAATGGTAACTCCCTCAAGGGTTTTGTTTTCCCTCTTTTTGGTTATAGTCCTACCCAAGCATTCAACAAGAATGATGAATAAATAAGGGGATAGCGGGTCACCTTGCCTAATACCTCTAGAAGCTGGGAAAGACTGAGAAGGCCTGCCATTGATAAGAACTAAGTAGGAAACTAAAGAGATACATCCCATAATCCAATCCATCCAATCCTTAGAGAAACCAAATTGCCTCAAAACTTTGATAAGGAAGTGCCAATCCACTCTGTCATAAGCTTTGGATAAGTCTAACCGAATGAACATGGAAGGAGAATTTTGCATATCCATGGAATGGATGGCTTCCCGAGCAAGAACTATCTCATCTACTATTTGACGTCCTTCCACATAACCCCCTTGCTCTGGGGAAATAATCTTATGCAAAAGAGGCTTCAACCTTTCTCACCATGATTTTAGTAATGATTTTGAGAAGAACATTACATAAAGCAATAGGTCTAAAAGCTGAGATATGATCAACCTCTTGAGCTTTTGGAACAAGAGTAATATAAGTTTTATTGATAACCTTCAAAATTTCTTTGGCTTTCCTGGCTTCTTCCACCACCTCTAATAAATCAACATGAAGGATATCCCAGAACTCTTGGTAGAACTCAATAGGAAAACCATCAGGACCTCGGGTTTTTCCCTTTTGCATTTTAAAAACTACTTGTTGAAGCTCATTGATAGTAACAGGAGCAAGTCAAAATAGAGTTCTCAGAAGTGATAAGAGAAGGGATTGCTTGAAGAACATTATGTTGTGAAGCTGAGTCAAGAGGAGTAGCAGCAAAAATATTGGAAAAGTAATCAACAACAATAGAGTTCATGCCATCCCAAGTATAAACAACATCTCCGGAATCTGATTTTAAGGAAGAAATAAAGTTGTGAGATCTTCGAGCTAGAAGAGATTTGTGGAAGAAATTTGTGTTTCGATCTCCTTCTTTGAGCCATTGAATTCTAGATTTTTGCTTCCATAAGATTTCTTCTCTTTTTTCCCATTCCTCTAACCGAGTTGTGAGTTTAATTTCATTCGCACTTCTCTTCTCTGTGAGGCCATCTAAATGGATTTTCTTATTCAAATTTTCAAGATGAGCAATAACTTCATGTTTTTTTTATGAACATCCCCAAACTCTTTCCAGGTCCAAGTCTTGATTTTGGATTTAATGTATTGCAGTATTTTGGCAAAACAGAACATCTTAGTCCCATGCCTAGGTTTACCTTCCTTCCACCATTGTTGCACACGAGGTCTGAAGGAAATGTCTCTAAGCCACATTAATTGAAAATGAAAAGGAGAGAAACTCACATTGGTTTTCCACATTTCCACCATGATCGGCCAATGATCCGAACCAACATTATTAAGAGTCTTCACTTTAGGAATGTGACCATGGATTAAGAAATTTTTAGAGAGCAAAAACCTATCCAATCTCTCCATTATACAAGCTAAGCCTTGCCTTCTGTTAGACCAAGTCATAAGGCCATTATCTCGGTTGGATATCCACAAGATGGAGGTTTGCAATATATTCGCTCATGAGGTCATTGCTTTTGTCCAAATTTCTATTTCCCCCCCTTTTCTCATCCAGAGAGAGGATGGTATTGAAATCTCCTCCGATCAAGATCCAAGCTTTAGGAAAATGAGAGATAATATGAGTAATATCCTTCCACTGTCTTCTTTTTTCCTCCAAAGAAGTCGAGCATAAACAAGAATGCAGAGCATAATCTGGTTGGAATGTCTACTTTGAATAGCTATAGCCAACAAACCCCAACTGCCAACCATATGGTGAATAACTACCTCTTTTGGATCCCAAAGACAAGCAATGCCACCCGAAGTCCCTTGGGAACTGAGGGAAACCACTTTTCCAGCTGGCCAAATTTTACTGGCAATTAAGTCCATATCCTCCATTGACATCTTTGTTTCTTGAAGGAAAACAAGATGTGGATGATTTATCTGAATCATTCTTCTAATTTCATTTTGTTTTGAAAGACTCCCTTTGAGTCCTCTAATATTCCAAGTGATGATCTTCATTAATACCAGGGCTAAAAAATTTGGGAAGGGCATTAATCTTACCTTCCTCTACAAGCTTTTCACCTTCTTTTACCATATGATATTGATTGGTCTTGCGACCTACTTTTTTATTAGAATCCATCTTCAATTTTTTTTTCCCTATTTCTTGACTTATTCCAATTGAATCTGAGATGGCTTCTAACCTTGAAGAATGCTCGTACATAGCCAAAATTTTACTAGATGGTTCAACGGAGTCTATATTGGGACCTGCATTATTTGAAGTTTTGACATTTGAAATATTGTTTTTCTTGTGTAAATTTTCTCCTTTTTTTTTCTATTGAAAACCTTTGATTTGTTGGTTTGTCTCTGAGTTCTTCCCTTCATATTTAAATTGTGTTTCTAAGATTTCAGTTTCCATTATTTCCTCTTCCTCACTTGGGACATCATTTGTGGAAAGGATTTCAAACATATTAGCAGATGACTTTGATTGATCCTTCATAACTGTTTTTTTTCGAGTGTTCTTCTTCTTAGGTATTTGGAAACCCGCTGAGTTTATATCTTCTTTCTTTTGATCAAGAATTTTATTTGGGCAAGCACTGGCCAAATGACCATATTCATGGCAAATTCTACAACGAAAAGGAATGTTCTCATAGTCCACTACTTGCTCCCAAGTGTCTTCCCCAAATTGTAATGTGATATTTTTAGGTAGGGGTTTGTCAAAATCCATTAAAACACAAATCCGAGCATAAATAATATGTTCAAAATTTTGAGTACAATCAGCAATCATCATAAAAGTTCCTAAAGAGTTTCCAATTGAAGAAAAAATAGTAGGATTCCAAAATTCAATAGGGAGGCCAAAGAGTCTAACCCACACGGGAGCTATAGAAGGCATCTCTTCTTCGACTTTAAATTTAGTATGCCATGGCTTCATGAAAAGCCCCGCCCTTCCAAAAAACCAAGGACCCCCTTGAAAAGTTTTCTCTCTATCTTCATTATTAGCAAATAAAACAAGAAAATAACCATTTGGATAAATAGAGATTTGTAACTCACCTTTAGTTTTCCAGCTTTTTGCAGCCCAGACTTTGAAAGCAGATAGACTCGGACGAAAACCCACGAACCGACAAATTAGTCCTCTTTTTTCCAAATCTTCAATGCCAGTTCGAATGTTACCCATATCAAGCTTAACAATAGGAGTTCCATCAGTCCGCTTTAAGACATCCCGACTCCATTTTCCTGGGATCAATCTTAGGCATTCTTAGAGGTTTATGGGAAGCCCTAATATTGATATTAGCATTGGGCTGAGGCTGTCCACCATGAAGGGCATCCCTAAAATTCATTTTTGGGACTGAGTCTTCGAAATTCTTACCCTTGATAGGGGTTTTCATAGTAGAATTATTTTGTGGGTGCACCTTAGCACCAGATTCACTTGAGATATGAGCCATTTTTTGATCAACTTCTTGAAACTTGTTTCGTGATCTCTTTAATCCTTGCCCTAGACGCCGTGGAAAGGTATGGTTTTCACTTTTCTTTTGTGCAGCAAATTGGAAGCCGTTGTCACTCAAGTTCATAGTATGATCCGTTGAAAGACAAATTTCTAACCCATATTGTATCCCCTGCAACATTTCCTGCTAAAATATTGAGCATAAACCACAAAAATATTGGCCTCTAGGGCCCGAAGGCCCTAAAAACCAACCTCTGGAGCTGCTTGCACTCAACCCAGATGAAACCCTCGCATAGCCGCTTGCCAAATATGTCATTCACACATAGGGATGCGCTAGGATCTGTGTTGCTCCAAATGATATGAAAATTGGTGGAGACGTTCTAGGGTTTTTCAGGCATCTACCCTCAAAATTTCAGCTCAATCCGAGTCCGGATGAGTGAGATATGGCCGAAACGAGTTCGGTAGTTTGGGCAGTCCTACGAAAAACAGGGAAGTTTAAATTTAATTATAAATTAATTAATATAATTTTATTATAAATTAATTTATAATTTAATTTACTTATATTATAATTTATTTAAATTAAATTCTAATATTAATTATAAATTAATTTATGTTAATTTTAAATAACCCTAAAGTCGATTATTAAGTCACAATTCAAAAATTTGAATTCAACATTGAGCGTCGACGTGGGGAGCAAGGTACGTAAGTGTGTATAAAAAGGGGATTTCCCCACCTTAGAAAATCTACTTCATGCCTTCGATTTTAATCTCCATGCTTGCAAAAAATGTGTGAATTATTCTATGCGATCAAGAGGATTTTAATTTGTTTTAAGTGTTAAGAAGAGGCGGAGGTTTTTCATTCACCAAGGACCTTGGTCACCAAGCACTTGCTAGTGTAGTTGGCAACCTTGATGAAGGTAAGGCCTGAGAGCAGCGATCAGTGCAGGATAAAATCCACGATAGAGTTATTTTTTGTTTTATTTGGAATTGATGGCGGACATTAAATGAAAGGGAAAGCAACTTGCCTTCCTTCACATGGGTACCTATAGCCCACGCGGTGGGTACCAAAGCGCTAAGGTGCTTGGCACTAAGGGATATGGCGGTTCAAATCACATTGAAACCCTATTTGGGTAGAAGACAAAGGTATGAAATTTGCTGGCACCAAAATTTTTGGAGGGAATTAGTTGAGTAATAAAAAATTAATTTTTATATAAATTTATTTGGTTTGTAAGGTTTTAAGGGGAGTTATAAGGTTAATGCAAAATATTATTTTTGTGATATTTACTTGGGTTTTTGAAAAGTATAATAAAGATTTCAATAAAAAATTTTGAAGTTTTTTGGTGTTTGATATTATTTTAAAGTTGGATATTATAAGGTGTATCCAAATAATTGTTTTTTTCAGGTATGATTTGATGATTGCTAATTTCAAGGAGTAATATGGTGTATTTGGGATTCATTATTTTTGTGTTTGAGAAATATTTTGAAAAAGAGTCAATGTGATATTTTGTCATCTAACCATTGAAATATGCAAAGAAGAAAATTGTTATTGAGACAGGTTTTCTAAGGGCACTTCTACATCAAACAAAAGGTATGGGCACATTTTCCTAGTGAGTGATTGTTGAATGTTGTGAATGCAAGGTTGGAGTGAAAAGGATTGTTGGTAAGCATTGTTGAGTGAGTTTTGAATTAATGCTTCAAGGTTTTATAGAATAAAGAGTTGTTGATAAAATCTTGTTTGATAAGCATTATTATTGAAATGAGTGAACTTGAACTAGGGTTTGCAAAGATCATAAGTATCATTGTTATGTGAAGATTGTTTGATAAGCATTGTTGTTGAAGTAAGTAAGTGAGTAAAAATATTGAACTAGAGGTTTTACAAAGATCATGAGTATCATTATTATGTGATATTGATTGATAAGCATTGTTGAAACATTTGAGTAAGTGTTCATATGCTTGGACTAGGGTTTGCAAGCAAGGATTATTTCATTGAGTGATTGGTTGAGTAGATTTGGTTCAGCCTAGTCAAGTGGATGCGTTGATGTGATAGTTCAAGTTATGTAAAACAAATTTTTCTATATTCTGAATTGAATTGAGAAAGAGATTGAGTGTTGATGGATGTGAAACACAGTGAATCTCTAACAATTCTCTATATGATTCTATGATTGAAAATGATTGATATTTTGTGAGTGTGAAGCATATTGAGTCTCTAACAATTATCTATATGTTTCTATGATTGAAAGTTATTGAGAGTTTGTGATTATGAACCATATTGAGTCTCTAAAAAATATCTATATGTTTCTGTGATTGAAAGTGATTGAGATTTTGCAAGTGTAAAGCATATGGAGTATCTAACAGTTATCTATATGTTTCTGAGAGATTTTACAAGTTCTACTAAGGACTTATTGAGCATATTGAGACAAGTATTGGTGAAAACTTGTTGAGTAGATTAGACAAGTTAAAGGTAGGACTTGTGTATAGATTAGTGTGAGATTTTGTGGAAGCTTACAAGGCAGATTTGAGACAAGTCTTTGAGATGACTTGAGAGCAAAATTGATTGATTTATTTATTCAAATATTTAGTTAATATTTGGGGTAGATCCAACAGTGTTTATTTGTGATTGGATCAAGATTTATGTTAAGGTTTGAGGACAAATATTGAAGAAATATTTGTGCTAGACCGAAGGACTATGTTTAGTACAGATAAAAGGATAGAGATTGGAAAAATTTGTCCTATATCGAAGGACTGTGTTTAGTGTAGATTTGAGGACAGAGTTTGGTGCAGATTTGAGGACAAGTTTTTACCATACTAGAGATAGAGATTGAGCAGATTTGTGGTAGAACGAAGGACTATGTTTAGTGCAAATTTGAGATAGAGGTTTGGAGGTGAAAAATTATGGAGGAAAAAAGTCTCTAGTGGATAGATATACATTAGCCAAGGAAATGAGGATAGGTGTCTTTAGTGGGTAGAGATCCATTATCCATAGTAGTGGGGTCAATACTTCTTCTAGAATATCACCAGCTAGAACAAGAGAACAAAGGAGTTCTCTTGTGGATAGAGATATATAAAATTGATTAGGGGATTGGTGTCTCCTTTTGATGTAGGTCCATAAACATTGTAATAGGGAAAGGATTCCCTAGAAATTAATTGAGAAAATTTTAGTGAAATATTTTCTCTCTGGAGTAGCCCACATTGGGTGAACGACATAAAATTGGTATCTCTATTATGTGTGGTGATTTGTGCATTATTTTTATTACTGCTATTGATATTGCTATCTATACATTGCATAATATTGATTGAGAAAGAAAAGTAAAAAGTGCTCTTATACTATTCACCCCCCTCTTAGTTTAAGTTTGTGTTCTTCAATTGGTATTAGAGTGGGTTACTTCGAAAGAGTTTAACAACTTGAAGGAAAATATTTCAAGAACACAATAGATTCTAATAATGTTTCCTCAGATAATTCAATACCAATATTTTATGGAAGTGATTATATATTTTAGAGTATGAGAATGAAGATTCACCTGATGGCTCTTGGAAATGAAATTTGAGAAGCAGTTGAAAATGGATACATACCACTAGTTGATCCACCTATAGTTAAGGAAGGTAAACTTATACATAATAATAATTCAAAATCAATGAATGCAATTTTTATAGGTTTGCATAGAATAGAATCCATAAAATTTATGCATTATAAATATGCAAAAGGAATTTGGGATGAGTTACAAAGCATATATGAATGAGATAAAAGTGTTAAAAAGGCAAAGATACAAAATATCAAAGGACAATTTGAAGAATTAATAATGAAGGATGAGTAAAATATTAGTACTTATCTACTTCGGGTAGATGAGGTTGTTAATGCCATGCAAGGACTTGGACTTAATGTTGAAGAATTGGATGTTTGTGATAAGGTCTTAAGATCTCTTCCAAAGAGATTTAGTGATAAAATTTCTGCTATAGAAGAATCAAAATATGGTGATTCTTTGACAAGAGATATGTTACTTGGTATTCTTATAGATTTTGAGTTAAAAACAAAAGAGGAACCTAATCCCCAGAAGGAAGCAACATTCAAAGCTACTAAGAAGACAAAGGGAAAAAATTTAGATTCAAGCAATGAGTCACTCAATGATGAAGAAGATAATTATGGAAAAAGTAATAAGGATTCAAGAAGATTTAAAGATGCAAAATCTATTAGATGTTTCAATTGTGGAAAGTATGGTCACTATGCAACTGATTGTCAAGAAGCTACTATGCAGACAATGCAAATAGTAATACAAGGAAAAATTTTAGTTTTAGTGATGATGAATATGAGGATGCACTTGAATAACTAGAAGAGAATATTATAATGGCACTAGAAGAAGAAGGTG
This sequence comes from Wollemia nobilis, assembly GCA_028583015.1. Taxonomy (NCBI): domain Eukaryota; kingdom Viridiplantae; phylum Streptophyta; class Pinopsida; order Araucariales; family Araucariaceae; genus Wollemia; species Wollemia nobilis. The sequence continues at coordinate 993,511 of JAQPPZ010017043.1, read as the reverse complement.
ATCCTATAGAAGACAATTCAGAAAGTAATGAAGATGTTATAAAAGGCAAACACATAGAGGAAGAATTATATAAAGGATAATTTGGTCTTGAGGGAGATCTTATTTATGATCTTAAAACCTTAAATAATGTAAGAGAGCAAAACTCCCAACTTGAGATTTAGTTTCAAGAATGTGATGAAGAGAGATAAAATCTTATAGAGGATCTAAACAAGTCAATGGCTAAGAAAAAGGAGTTCAAGTATAATCTAGAAGAAAATTTCTTAGAATGCGAAAAGTTAGAACAAGAAGTAGCTCTACTAAGGGAAGAATTAGAAAATTCCAAGGACAAGCTACACAAATTTGGAAAGATCTCAAATATTATAGATAAGATGATCAAGGTACAAAGAAGATCAATAAATAAAATAGGTTTTGGTTTTGAAAAGGCTCAAAATAAAGAAGAAAAAGAATCAACCTCAAGTTCTGAAGAAGAAACAACTTCAGAAGAATACAATTTAATATAAAGTGATACTTCTAAAGATGATTTGGACAACAAAAAGTTCAACAAGGAAAGTAATAATGCACAAATAAGAAACAGATGAAACATGAACCAACACAGGGTAAAAGAGACTAAGAGACAAATGAATTTAAGGTAAGGAAATTTCAATGGATGATGTTTCTCATGTCATAAATTTGAGAACATGGCTTCATAGTGTAGGACACATGAAAGACAGCAGTATGAGAACTTCATAAACATGCAACTTTTCCATGGGTATTGCTACTCATGTAATCAGTTTGGTCACAAGGCAATGAATTGCAAGGTACATGACAAGAACAAAGATGGCTTCACTAAGAAAAATCCCAAGACATTTGCACCTCCAAGGAATAATAACATTAACTATTATAAGTTCAATAATCATGGACATACAACAAAGTTATGTATACCACATATTCCAGAATCAAGCATGAACAGGAACATAAATAGGAATAGGAATAGGAATATGGACATGAATGGGAACAAAAATAGGAAGAGGAATATTGATAGGAATAGGAACATGAACATGAACAGGAACAGTCAAAGGAATACGAAGGATCATATGAGAAGGAAAGAGGACAAAGGTAAAGACCGGTGCTTATTGGGAGTATAAATACTCCCACCCCAGAGGAGGTGGGAGAGGGGCTAAGCTAATAAACTCATTCTTAGCCCCAAGCCCAAAAGGTGACCCTTTGCCATTGATGTCAAATGGGAAGAGATTTGAGTAAGGGGGAGATATTTGGTTTAAGGAGAGAGAATTGAGTCAGGGAGATAAATTTTCCAAGGGGAGTAGAATAGGAAAAAATGTCAAATTTTGGTAAAAAGAATTTTGGTTACCATCAATGACAAAGGGTGATATTGTTGGACATTTTGAGTAAATAAAGTTGTAATTGATGTCAAGAAGGAATGGTCATTAATGTCGAATGTCAATTTCAATGAGCAGTGCAAGAAGAAGGAATTCTGAAATCAGTGCAGAAAGGAGAGCCCGCTTTTAGTTGGTGAAAACCCGGTTCCAGGAAGTCAGATATGGTCCAAAGTATAAAGAAGGAGCCCAAATAAATAATATTATAATATTTATTATAATATTATAAAGTGAAGTTTAAAATTAATTATAAATTAATTAATATAATTTTATTATAAATTAATTTATTAATAATTTACTTAACTTATAAGTTATTTAAATTAATTTTTAATTAGTTTTTAATATTAATTATAAATTAATTTTTGTTAATTTTAAATAACCCTAAAGTGGGTTATTAAGTTGTAATTCAAAAATTTGAATTAGACATTGAGCGCCGACGTGGGGAGCAAAGAAACCAAGTGTGTATAAAAATGGGATTTCCTCACCCTAGAAAATCTACTTCACACCATCGATTTTAATATCAATGCTTGTAAAAAATGTGTGAATTATTTTATGCAATCAAGAGGGTTTTAATTTGTTTTAAGTGTTAAGAAGAGGTGGAGATTTTTAATTAACAAAGGAAGGACCTTGGTCACCAAGCACTTGCTAGCACAGTTGGCAACCTCAATGAAGGCAAGGTGTGAGGGCAGTGATCGACGTAGGTTTGAATCTATGGTAGATTTATTTTTTGTTTTATTTGGAGTTTACGATGGACATTGGTTGAAAGGAAAGGAAGCTTCCCTTCCTTCACATGGGCACCTATAGCCCACACGGTGGGCACCAAAGCACTAAGGCACTTGGCACTTGGGGATACGGTGGTTTGAATCACGTCAAAACCCTTTTTGGGTAGAAGACAAAGGTATGAAATTTGCTGGCACCAAAATTTTCACAGGGAATTAGTTGAGTAATTAAAAATTAATTTTTGCATAAATTTATTTGGTTTGTAAGGTTTTAAGGGGAGTTATAAGGTGAATGCAAAATAATATTTTTGTGATATTTGCTTGGGTTTTTGAAAAGTATAATAAGGATTTTAAGAAAATTGTTTGAAGTTTTGTGGTGTTGGATATTATTTTAAAGTTGGAGATTATAAGGTGTATCCAAATAATTATTTTTTTCATGTATGATTTGATGATTTCTAATTTCAAGAAGGATTAATAAGGTGTATTTGGGATTGATTATTTTTGTGTTTGAGAAATATTTTGAAAAATAGTTAGTGTGATATTTTGTCATCTAACCATTGAAATTGGCAAAGAAGAAAATTGTGATTGATATAGGTTTTCTAAGGGCACTTATACATCAAACAAAAGGTATGGGCACATATTCCTAGTGAGTGACTGTTGAATATTGTGAATGCAAGTTTTGAGTGAAAAGGATTATTGGTAAGCATTGTTGAGTGTGTTTTGAATTAATGCTTCAAGGTTTTCTGGAATAAAGAGTTGTTGATAAAACCTTTTTTGATAAGCACTGTTGTTGAAATGAGTGAAATTGAATTAGGGTTTGCAAATATCATGAGTATCATTGTTATGTGAAGATTTTTTGATAAGCATTATTGTTGATGTAAGTAAGTTAGCGAAGAACTTGAACTAGAGGTTTTTCACCAAGCGCTTGCTAGTGCAGTTAGAAACCTCGACAAAGAACCTTGGTCACCAAGTGCTTGCTAGTGCAGTTGGCAACCTCGAAGAAGGTAAGGCCTGAGGACAACGATTGGTGTAGGATCGAATCCACAATAGAGTTATTTTTTATTTTATTTGTAGTTGATGGCAGACGTTGGTTTAAAGGGAAAGAAGTTTCCCTTCCTTCACATGGGTACCTATATCCCATGCGGTGGGCACCAAAGCACTAAGGTGCTTGGAACTTGGGGAGACGACGGTTCAAATAACGCTGAAACCCTTTTTGGGTAGAAGACAAAGGTATGAAATTTGTTGGCACCAAAATGTTTGGAGGGAATTAGTTGAGTAATTAAAAATTAATTTTTGCATAAATTTATTTGGTTTGTAAGGTTGTAAGGGGAGTTATAAGGTGAATGCAAAATAATATTTTTGTGATATTTTCTTGGGTGTTTGAAAAGTATAATAAGGATTTTAAGAAAATTGTTTGAAGTTTTGTGGTGTTGGATATTATTTTAAAGTTGGAGATTATAAGGTGTATCCAAATAATTATTATTTTCATGTATGATTTGATGATTGCTAATTTCAAGGAGTAATAAGGTGTATTTGGGATTGATTATTTTTGTGTTTGAGAAATATTTTGAAAAAGAGTTAGTGTGATATTTTGTCATCTAACCATTGAAATTGGCAAAGAATAAAATTGTGATTGAGATAGGTTTTCTAAGGGCACTTCTACATCAAACAAAAGGTATGGGCACATCCTCCTAGTGAGTGATTGTTGAATGTTATGAATGCAAGGTTATAGTGAAAAGGATTGTTGGTAAGCATTGTTAAGTGTATTTTAAATTAATGCTTCAAGGTTTTTTGGAATAAAGAGTTGTTGATAAAACCTTGTTTGATAAGCATTATTTTTGAAATGAGTGAACTTGAATTAGGATTTGCAGTTGTTATGTGAAGATTGTTTGATAACCATTGTTGTTGAAGTAAGTAAGTGAGTGAAGAACATGAACTAGATGTTGTGCAAATATCATGAGTATCATTGTTATGTGAGATTTATTGATAATCATTATTGAAATATTTGAGTGAGTATTCATATGCTTGGACTAGGGTTTGTGAGTAAGGATTATTTCATTGAGTGATTGGTTGAGTAGAGTTGGTTGAGCCTAGTCAAGTGGATGTGTTGATGTGATAGTTCAAGTTTTGTGAAACAAATTGTTCTATATTCTAAATTGAATTGAGAAAGAGATTGAGTGTTGATGGATGTGAAACATATTGAGTCTTTAAAAATTCTCTATATGTTTCTATGATTGAAAGTGATTATGATTTTTTGAGTGTGAATCATATTGAGTCTCTAAAAATTCTCTATATATTTTGTGATTGAAAGTGATTGAGAGTTTGTGAGTGTGAAGCATATTGAGTCTCTAACAATTCTCTATATGTTTCTATGATTGAAAGTGATTGAGAGTTTGTGAGTGTGAAGCATATTGAGTCTCTAAAAATTCTCTATATGTTTTGGAGAGATTGGACACGTTCTAGTAAGGACTTGTTGATCATATTAAGACAAGTCTTGGTGAAGACTTGTTGAGCATATTGGACAAGTTCAAGAGAGGACATGTGGATAGATTAGTGTGAGATTTTGTGGAAGATTAGAAGGTATATTTCAGATAAGTCCTTGAGAAGACTTGAGAGCAGAGTTGATTGATTGATTTATTCAAACCTTGAGTTAGGATTTGGGGTAGATCCAACAGTATTGATTTGTGAGTGGATCAAGCTTTGTGTTAAGGCTTGAGGATAAATATTGAGGATAAATATTTGTGCTAGACAAAAGGACTATGTTTAGTATAGATCAAAGGATAGATATTGGAAAGATTTGTACTAGATCGAAGGACTATGTTTAGTGTAGATTTGAGGATAGATTTTGGTGCAGATTTGAGGATAAGTTTGTACCAGACTAGAGATAGAGATTGAGCAGATTTGTGGTAGAACGAAGGACTATGTTTGCTTTGGAGGTGACAAAGTATAGAGGACAAAAGTATCTAGTGGATAGATATCCATTAGCCAAGGCAGCGAGGACAGGTGTCTTCAGTGGATAGAGATCCATTAGCCATAGTAGTGGGGGTAATAGTTCTTCTAGAATATCACCAGCTAGAGAAAGAGAAGAAAGGAGTTCTCTTATGGATAGAGATCCATAAAATTGATTAGGGGATTGGTGTCTCCTTTGGACATAGGTCCATAAATATTGTAATAGGGAAAGGATTCACAAGAAATTTATTGAGAAAATTTTAGTGAAATATTTTCTATCGTGGAGTAGCCCACATTGGGTGAACGACATAAAATTGGTGTCTCTATTATGTGTGTGGTGATTTGTGCATTATTTTTATTACTTCTATTGATATTGCTATCTATACATTACATAATATTGATTGGGAAAGAAAAGTAAAAAGTGATCTTATACTGGTCAACCCCCTATCAGTATAAGCTTGTGTTCTTCAATTGGTATCAGAGTGGGTTCCTTCAAAAGAGTTTAACAGATTGAAGGAAAATATTTCAATAACATGATATATTCTAAGAATGTTTCCTCAGATAATTCAACACCAAAATTTTATGGAAGTGATTATATATTTTGGAGTATGAGAATGAAGATTCACCTTATGGCACTTGGAAATGGAATTTGGGAAGCAGTTGAAAATGGATACATACCACTAGTTGATCCACCTACAGATAAGTAAGGTAAGCTTCTACATAATAATAATTCAAAATAAATGAATGTAATTTTGAGAGGTTTGCATATAATAGAATCCATAAAAGTTATGCATTTTAAAAATGCAAAAGGAATTTGGGATAAGTTGCAAAGCATATATGAAGGAGATAAAAGTGTCAAAAAGGCAAAGATACAAAATATCAAAGGACAATTTGAAGAATTAAGAATGAAGGATGAGAAAAACATTAGTACTTATCTACTTTGGGTAGATGAGGTTGTTAATACCATGCAAGGACTTGGACTTAATGTTGAAGAATTGGATGTTTGTGATAAGGTCTTAAGATCTCTTCCAAAGAGATTTAGTGAAAATATTTATGCTATAGAAGAATCAAAATATGGCGATTCTTTGACAAGAGATATGTTACTTGGTATTCTTACAAATTTTGAGTTAAGAAAAAAAGAGGAACCTAATCCCTAGAAGGAAGCAAAATTCAAAGCTACTAAGAAGACAAAGAGAAAAAATTTAGATTCAAGCGATGAGTCATTCAGTGATGAAGAAGCTAATTATGGCAAAAGGAATAAGGATTCAAAAATATTTAAAGATGCAAAATCTATTAGATGTTTCAATTGTGGAAAGTATGGTCACTATGCAACTTATTGTCAAGAAGCTAGAAATGGAGGGGAAAAGAAAGAGAAAAGAAAAGAAGGAGACTATGCAGACAAGGCAAATAGTTATACAAGGAATGGTTTCGGATTTCAAGTGATGATGAATATGAGGATGCACTTGAAGGACCAGAAGAGAATATTCTAATGGCACTAGAAGAAGAAGAAGGTGATCCTATAGAAGACAAGTTATAAAAGAATGAAGATGTTATCAAAGGCAAACAAATAGAGGAAGAATCAGATAAAGGAGAAGTTGATCTTGAGGGAGAGCTTATTTATGCTCTTAAAACCTTAAATAAGGTAAGAAATAAAAACTCCCAACTTGAGATTCAGTTTCAAGAATGTGATGAATAGAGAGGAAAGCTTATAGAGGATCTAAAGAAGTCAATGGCTAAGACAAAGAAGTTCAAGGATAAGCTAGAAGCAAAGGTCTTAGAATATGAAAAGTTAGAACAAGAAGTCGCTCTACTAAGGGAAGAATTTAAAAAGTCCAAGGACAAGCTAAATTTTTTTTGAAAGATCTCAAATATTGTAGATAAGATAATCAAGGTACAAAGAAGGTCAACAAATAAAATAGGTCTTGGTTTTGAACATGATCAAAAGAAAGAAGAAAAATAATCAACCTCAAGTTTTGAAGAAGAAGAAACTTTAGAAGAAGACAATTTAAGAGAAAGTGAGACTTATAAGGATGAGTTGGACAACAGAAAATTCAACAAGGAAAGGAACAATTCACAAAGAAGAAACAGATGGAACAGGAACCAACACAGGGTAAAAGAGACTAAGAGACAAATGAAGTTAAGGCAAGGAAATTTCAATGGATGATGTTTCTCATGTCATAAATTTGGGCACATGGATTCATAGTGTAGGACACATGAAATATAGGAGTATGGAAACTTTAGAAACAAGCATCATTTCCATGGGTATTGCTACTCATGTAATCAGTTTGGTCACAAGGCAATGGATTGCAAGGTACATAACAGGAACAAAGATGTATTCACTAAGAAAAATCCCAAGACATTTCAATATCTAAGGAATAATAACATTTACTATTATAAGTTCAATAACTATGGACATACAACAAAGTGATGTATAGCATATATTCCAAAATAAAGCATGAACATGAACATAAATAGAAATAGGAATAGGAATATGGACATGAATAGGAATAGGATCAGGAATAGGAATATGGACACAAATAGGAATATGAACATGAATATTGATAGAAATAGGAACATGGACATGAACAAGATTAGTCAAAGGAATAATAAGGATCAGATGAGAAGGAAAGAGGACAAAGGTAAAGACCAGTGCTTGTTGGGAGTAGAAATATTCCCACCCCAGAGGAGGTGGGGGAGGGGCTAAGCTAAGAAACTCATTCTTAGTCCCGATCCCCAAATATGACCATATGCCATTGATGTCAAATGGGGAGAGATTTTATTAAGGGGGAGATATTTGGTTTAAGGAGAGATAATTGAGTCAGGGAGAGCAATTTCCCAAGGGGAGCAGAATAGGAAAAAGTTCAAGTTTTGGTAAAAATAATTTGGGTTGCCATCAATGATAAAGGGGGAGATTGTTGGACATTTTGAGTAAATAAAGTTGTCATTGATGTCAAGAAGGAATGGTCATTAATTTCGAATTTCAATTTCAGTGAGCAGTGCAAGAAGAAGCAATTCCACAATCAGTGCAGAAAGGAGAGCCCACTTTCAGTTGGTGAAAACCCGGTTCCAAGAAGTCAGATGTGGTCCAAAGTATAAATAAGGAGCCCAAATAAATAATATTATAATATTTATTATAATATTATAAAGGGAAGTTTAAAATTAATTATAAATTAATTAATATAATTTTATTATAAATTAATTTATTAATTAATTTACTTAACTTATAAGTTATTTAAATTAATTATTAATTAATTTTTAATATTAATTATAAGTTAATTTATGTTAATTTTAAATAACCCTAAGGTGGGTTATTAAGTCGCAATTCAAAAATTCATATCGACATTGAGGGCTGACATGGGGAACAAAGTAATAAAAGGGGGATTTCCCCACCTTAGAAAATCTACTTCATGCCTTCAATTTTAATCTCCATGCTTGCAAAAAATGTGCGAATTATTCTATGTGATCAAGAGGATTTTAATTTGTTTTAAGTGTTAAGAAGAGGCGGAGGTTTTTCATTCACCAAGGAAGGACCTTGGTCACCAAGCACTTGCTAGCGCAGTTGGCAACCTCGATGAAGGCAAGGCGTGAGGGCAGCGATCGACTTAGGTTTGAATCCGTGGCAGAGTTATTTTTTGTTTTATTTGGAGATTGACGATGGACATTGGTTGAAAGGGAAGGAAGCTTCCCTTCCTTCACATGGGTACCTATAGCCCACACGGTGGGCACCAAAGTGCTAAGGCACTTGGTGCTTGGGGAGACAGTGGGTTCGAATCACGTCGAAACCCTTTTGGGTAGAAGACAAAGGTATGAAATTTGTTGGCACCAAAATTTTCGGAGGGAATTAGTTGAGTAATTAAAAATTAATTTTTGCATAAATTTATTTGGTTTGTAAGGTTGTAAGGGGAGTTATAAGGTGAATGCAAAATAATATTTTTGTGATATTTGCTTGGGTGTTTGAAAAGTATAATAAGGATTTTAAGAAAATTGTTTGAAGTTTTGTGTGGTGTTGGATATTATTTTAGAGTTGGAGATTATAAGGTGTATCTAAATAATAATTATTTTTTCATGTATGATTTGATGATTGCTAATTTCAAGGAGCAATAAGGTGTATTTGGGATTGATTATTTTTGTGTTTGAGAAATATTTTGAAAAATAGTTAGTGTGATATTTTTTCATCTAACCATTGAAATTGGCAAAGAAGGAAATTGTGATTGAGACAGGTTTTCTAAGGGCACTTCTACATAAAACAAAAGGTATGGGCACATCTTCCTAGTGAGTGATTGTTGAATGTTGTGAATGCTAAGTTTGGAGTGAAAAGGTATTGTTGGATAAGCATTTGTTGAATGTGTTTTCAATTAATGCTTCAAGGTTTTTGGAATAAAGAGTTGTTGATAAAACCTTGTTTGATAAGCATTGTTGTTGAATGGTGAACTTGATTAGTCAAATATCATGAGCATCATTGTTATGTGAATATTGTTTGATAATAATTGTTGTTGAAGTAAGTTGAGTGAGGAACTTGAACTAGAGGTTGTGCAAAGATCATGAGTATCATTGTTATGTGAGATTGATTGATAAGCATTGTTGAAACATTTGAGTGAGTGTTCATATGCTTGGACTAGGGTTTGTGAGTAAGGATTATTTTATTGAGTGATTGGTTGAGCCTAGTCAAGTGGATGTGTTGATATGATAGTTCAAGTTTTGGAAAACAAATTGTTCTATATTCTGAATTGAATTGAGAAAGAGATTGAGTGTTGATGGATGTGAAACATATTGAGTCTCTAACAATTCTCTATATGTTTCTGTGATTGAAAGTGATTGAGAGTTTGTGAGTGTGAAGCATATTGAGTCTCTAACAATTCTCTATATGTTTCTATGATTGAAAGTGATTGAGATTTTGTGAGTGTGAAGCATATTGAGTCTCTAACAATTCTCTATATGTTTCTGTGATTGAAAGTGATTGAGAGTTTGTGAGTGTGAAGCATATTGAGTCTCTAACAATTATCTATATGTTTCTGTGGTAAAAATAAAGATTGAAAGTGATTGAGCATTGTGGTGAATGTGAAGCATATTGAGTCTCTAAAAATTCTCTATATGTTTCTGTGAGATTGGATAAGTTCTAGTAAGGACTTGTTGAGCAGATTTGAGACAAGTCTTGGTGAAGACTTATTGAGCATATTGGACAAGTTCAAGAGAGGACTTGTGGACAGATTAGTGTGAGCTTTTGTGGAAGCTTACAAGGCAGATTTGAGACAAGTCTTTGAGAAGAATTGAGAGTAGATTTGATTGATTTATTTGTTCAAACCTTGAGTTAAGGTTTGTGGTAGATCCAAAAGTGTGATTTGTGATTGGATCAAGCTTTGTGTTAAGGCTTGAGGAAAGATATTGAGGATAGATTTGTGCTAGATCGAAGGACTATGTTTAGTGTAGATCAAAGGATAGAGATTGAGATATAGATTTGTGCTAGATCGAAGGATTGTTTTTAGTGCAGATTTGAGGATAGAGTTTGGTGCATATTTGAGGATAGGTTTGTGCTAGACTAGAGACAGATATTGAGTATATTTGTGCTAGACCGAAGGAATGTGTTTAGTGCATATTTGAGATAGATATTTGGAGGTGACAGAGTATAGAGGATGATAGTATCAGTGGATAGAGATCCATTAGCCAAGGAAGTGAGGACATGTGTCTTAAGTGGATAGAGATCCATTAGCCAGAGCAATGGGGGCAATAGTTCTTCTAGAATATCACCAACCAAAGCAAGAGGAGAAAGGAGTTCTCCTATGGATAGAGATCCACGAACTTGATTAGGGGATTGGTGTCTCCTTTGGATAGAGGTCCATAAACATTGTAATAGGGAAAGGATTCCCAAGAAATTGATTGAGAAAATTTATTAAGGAAAATATTTTCTCAATGGAGTACGCACATATCCTTGGGTGAACCACAATTAAATTGGTGTCTCTATTGTGTGTGAGAACATAATTTGTGCATTATCTTATAATTACTACTGATTGAAATTTAATAGCTTCATATATAGATAGCAATATTGATTGGAAAGAAAAGTAAAACAATGGTCATATATTGTTCATCCCCCCTCAACATAAGCTACCATTTTACATGTTTCACCCAATGTGGGCTAATAGAAGAAATAATTTCTTTTTTTTTTTGGGATCTTCTCATGTTTTGGACCCTCAAGGAGCACATCTTGTTTCTTGAAATTTAATAGCTTGAAGAAAAATCTTACAAGAACACAATGGATTCTAAGAATGGATCCTCAGATAATTCAACACCAATATTTTATGGAAGTGATTATATATTTTGGAGTATGAGAATGAAGATTCACCTAATGGCACTTGGAAATGAAATATGGGAAGCAGTTGAAAATGGATACATACCACCAGCTACTCCACCTACAGATAAATATGGTAAGCTTCTACGTAATTACAATTCAAAATCAATGAATAGAATTTTGAGAGATTTGTATAGAACAGATGTCATAAATATTATGCATTGCAAATAAGCAAAAGAAATTTGGGATAAGTTGCAAGGCATATATGAAGGAGATAAAAGTGTCAAAAAGGTAAATATAAGAAATATCAAAGGATAATTTGAAGACTTAAAAATGAAGGATGAGGAAAACATTAGTACTTATCTACTTCAGGTGGATGAGGTTGTTAATGCCATGCAAGGACTTGGACTTAAGGTTGAAGAATCTAATGTTTGTGATAAGATCTTAAGATCTCTTCCAAAAATGTTTAGTGAAAATATTTCTGCTATAGAAGAATCAAAATATGGCAATTTCTTGACAAGAGATATGTTACTTGGTATTCTCAACAGCTTTTGAGATGAGAATAAAAGAGGAACGTATTCCCTCGGAAGGAAGTAACCTTCAAAGCTACTAAGAAGACAAAGGGATAAGAAGTCAGATTCAAGCAATGAGTCATCCAATGATGAAGAAGCAAATTATGGTAGAAGGAATAAGGATTCAAGAAGATTTAAAGATGTAAAATATGTTAGATGTTTCAATTGTGAAAAGTATGGTCACTATGCAACTGATTGTCAAGAAGCTAAAAATAACAATGATGAAGAAAATAGGATCATAAGAATAGGGAAGCAAAAAAATCCAGGTACCAAAAGAAAGAAAAGAGGACAAGGCATACAAGGAAAGTAAGTTCTTTCAAAGATAAAAGAGGAGCTTTTATGCATATAAGGCAAGTATTTTTTAGTGATAGTGATGAATTTTTTTATATAATGATGAAGATGAAATCTTTTTTTATAGAAGAAAAAGAGTTTTAAAAAAAGTCAAATAATTCTCAAGTTTTTAGATGTGGTAATGGCACTTGAAGATATTTGTACAAGGAATGGTTTCAGTTTTAGTGAAGATGAATATGAGGATGCACTTGAAGAACTAGAAGAGAATATTCTAATGGAACTAGAAGAAGAAGGAAGTGATCCTAAGAAGACAAGTCAGAAAAGAATGAAGATGTTCTTAAAGGCAAAAAATAGAGGAAGAATTAGAAAAAGGAGAAGTTGATCTTGAGGGAGAGATTATTTATACTCTTAAAACCTTAAAGAAGGTAAGAAAGCAAAACTCCCAACTTGAGCTTCAATTTCAAGAATGTGATGAAGAGAGAGGAAATCTTATAGAGGATCTAAACAAGTCAATGGCTAAGAAAAAGAAGTTTAAGGATAAGTTAGAAGCAAAGGTCTTAGAATGTGAAATGTTAGACATGAAGTAGCTCTACTAAGGGATGAAGTAGATAAGTCTAAGGACAAGCTACATAAGTTTAGAATGAAGCTCAAAGATTTTGGATAATATTATCAAGGTACAAAATTCAACAAATAAAATAGGTCTTGGTTTTGAACAGGCTCAAAAGAAATAAGGAGAAGATTCAATCTCAAGTTCTAAAGAAGAAGAAGCTTTAGAAGAAGAGAGTGTAAGAGAAAGTGAGACTTCTGAGGATGAGTTGGACAATAGAAAGTTCAACAAGGAAAGGAACAATGCACAAAGAAGGAACATATGGAATAGGAACCAACATAGGGTAAAAGAGACTAAGAGACCAATGAGGTCAAGGCAAGGTAATTTAAATGGATGATGTTTCTCATGTCACAGATTTGGGTACAAGGCTTCACAATGTAGGACACATGAAAGATAAGAATATGGGAATTTTATAAGTAGGTAGCTTTTCCATGGGTATTGCTACTCATGTAATCAGTTTGGTCATAAGGTAATGAATTGTAGGGTCCATGATAGGAATAGATATGGCTTCACTAGGAGAAATTTCAAGATATTTGCACCTTCAAGGAATAATAACATTAAGTGTTATAAGTGCAATAATGATGGACATATAACTATGTGGTGTAGAGCAGAAATTCTAGAACAAGCATGAACAAGAACATGAAAGATTTTTTTGTGTTTAGATAGAAGATTGATGATGAATGATGAATATAATAGTAAAGAAATTAGAAGGATCATTTGAGAAGGAAAGAGGACAAAGGTAAAGATCGAGTGTTTCTGGGAGTAGAAATACTCCCACCCAAAATTAACCACCTCAAGAGGAGGTGGGGGAGGGGCTAAGCTAAGAGTCTCATTCTTAGCCCTAAGCCCCAAAGGTGACCCTTTTCCATTGATGTCAAAGGGGGAGAGATTTGAGTTTAAGGAGAGAGCATTGAGTCAGAGGAGCAATTTCCTAGGGTAACATAAAGGAAAAAATGTCAAGTTTTGGTAAAAGGAATTTGGGTTGCCATCAATGACAAAGGGGGAGATTGTTGGCAATTTGAGCAAGTTTGAGTTGTCATTGATGTCAAGAGTGAGTGGTATTGATGGTCTAATGTCATCTTTAGTGAGTGTCAGTGCAAGAAGAAGCAATGTTCAATAGTGAATAGGATATTCATTTTCATTTGATGAAATTTAGGTTCTAAGAGGTCGGATGTGGTCCAAGGTGTAAAGAAGGAGCTTAAGTAAATAATATTATAATATTTTTTATAATATTATAGAGGGAAGTTTAAAATTAATTAATATAATTTTTATTATTAATTAATTTTTAATATTAATTATAAATTAACTTAGCCGAAGAGATTTCTGGTTACTGTGGATTTGAAGACAAGATTGTTGCCCCAGGAGGGCCCAATGGGGACACCTCCGGATCCTCTTCTAGAGAGACATAGTTCTTTTGCAGATTTTTTAAAGGATAAATCTCCATCAAATACTGAAGAAGCACAAAAAATTGCATTAAAAATGCTCTTTACGGCTATTGGAAATAGATCAACATCTCAACGAGTTAATGGATGCTTGCCATAGTCAGAATCAAGGCCAAATATTGTCATTGAGCAAAGGATGGTCGAAGAAATAGTTTTATATAGAGCCAATCATGATTTGATCTGTAAATTCATGGGTATTCGCCCTACCCTAAATTTTTTGCATTCTTGGGTCCGACAAAACTGGGAGCCTCTTGGTGAGTATTCTTTGTGGTTTATTAGCAATGGATATTTTATTGTTAGTTTTTCTTCACTTGTCGATAGAAATAGGGCTTTCGAATCAGAAAAGAGGAATCATGGTCCGATAGGATTATTTGTTCAACCCTGGAGAGTGGGATTTGATCCTCGAATTGAACCCACTGTTGTCCCGGTTTGGATCCATTTGTATGCACTTCCAATGGAGTTTTGGAGTGAGCAGGTATTGGAAATTATCGATAATTCCCTTGGAAGACATTTGGGTGTTTCCAAAGACACAATAGAAGGAAACACAATTGTTTATGCAAGATTATGTGTGGAAATGGATCTTAGCCAACCTCTATCGATAGAGGTGGAACTTGAACTTGTAGGACTATCTTGGATTCAACAACTGGATTATGAGGCATTGCCCTTCAGATGCAGAGTTTGCCACAAATATGGGCATTTGGCCCGATCTTGCCCAAATAATATGAACATAAAAATGGAGGCTCCTCTAGGAATGTCAAATCTTCCTAAGGAGGGTAAGTCAACAATCAACAAAGAACCAACCAATATTTCTCAGGGTAAAGAAGCACAGGGAGATGGTTTTGAACAACCCAAAAGAAGGAGAAGGCAAAAGAAAAAATATGGTAAAGAGCAAACCCAACTCAAGCCCTCCAATAGGTATGAGATATTTAAGACACTAATGGACCAAGAAGAAGAACAATTCATGGAAGGAGTGGATGGGAATAATGAAAATAATAACAACCATGTTCAAGCTCCTCTTTCATCTCCCCCATCATAGAGTAGGTAATTGAGTACAGTGAGTTACCATAGTCAGAGAGTGTAGGGGCATTGATAGTGCATAACCAAGAGCAACCAATAATTAAGGATGTCATCATGGGCATAGTAGAAAATAATAGAGAAATGCCAACTCTAGGGATAACTCAGGTGGAAAAGAGATAAAAAATAGTAGCTCTCAAGGAGTGGGTAGAAAATCAAATAAGGAATTGATAGCAGTTCAAGGAGACAAATTGATCACTGGAGGATCGGTGAGGCCAATAGATTTTTACTGCTCTCAAGGTAACCAATGATTATACAATCATGGAATGTTAGGGGTTTAAATAGTAGAACCCATCAATATGTTGTTCGAAGACTCTTAGAAAAATGTAAAACATATTTTTTGCTTATCCAGGAGACAAAAATGTCATTGGATCTTATGTGTAAAATAGTTAACAGACTTTGGAGGGGTGTTGGTCATATGGAAGTGGCTGCCCAAGGGGCCTCAGGGGGGATAGTTACTCTTTGGAACTCTCTTGAATGGACTGCAATAGAACATATAGCTTGGAGGGGTGTTCTCACATCACATTTTAGAAATAATGTCATAGTTGAACATGTTTTAATCACAAATTTTTATGGGGCTCAAAACCTAGATGGTCAGATGCATCAATGGAAAGTTGTGCATAACATGAGAGTCTCAAGGGAAGAGTTAGACTGGATTATTGTTGGGGATTTTAATGCTAAATTATCCTCTAGAGATCAGGAAGGGGGAACCCCAATTTTGGACCTAGGGGATCGACTTATGATTGCCCAAGTCCAGGCATTACACTTGGTGGATATTAAATGCCCTGGAACCAACTATACTTGGACTAATAAGAGGAGGGAGCCACATAGCAGGAAGGTGAAGTTAGACCATTTTTTGGTTTTAGAGGAGGCATTTGTAAAATGGAATATAAAATTTTAGATTTTGGAGGGTCCAGTTTCAGATCACTTTCCCATTTTGTTGGAAGGAGGGATCAAGATAGTGCAACATCACAAACCATTTAAATTTGAAAACTTTTGGTTACAAAAAGAGGAACTTCGAAAGAAAATTCCATAGTGGTGGGAAGAAGGTCACCCAACATATGGGACAACAATGTTTAGATTCCACAAACAACTTCATTATGTCAAAGATCAACTGAAACAATGGAGGCGAGCTAACAAGACAGACTTCCAGGTCCAAAGAGCTCCATTGGTGGCCAGATGGGATGAGGTTCAAAAACACTTTAGGGAAGGAACAATTATAGAGCAGCTCAAAGAAGAGGATGATGCATTGCGTAAAGTGGTTGAGGACATTGACAACCAAGAGGAGACCTACTGGAAACAGAGAGCAAGAACCACTTGGTTATTAGAAGGTGATAAAAATACCAAATTTTTCCATCGGACTGCTTGTGCTAGGAGATAGATGAACAACATGGAAGCTCTTCAATATGAGAATGGACACTCCTTTGATACAATTCTAGGTATGCATTTCCATTCAATGGATTATTTTTCTAAACTATTTAAGGAAAGTATGGTGCAAGATGAAGAGGCTCAAAAAGAAGTTATTGTTGTCATACCCTCTATTATCTCTAAAGAAGAAAATCAGGCCCTACTTAAACCCATTGATAGAGAGGAACTGAAGAATGTAGTCTTTGGAATGAGCATCGAAAAAACACCAGGTCCAGATGGCTTTCCAATTGAGTTTTTTTAGGCCTTCTGGGATAACTTGGAGGAGGATGTAATGGTTGTTATAGAGGAGTCCAAAGGTAGTAAAAGAATGCTTAAAGCATTAAATCATACTTTCATTACCTTAATTCCAAAAGGGAGGAGGGGGTACATATTTCAGATTATAGACCTATTGCCTTATGCAATGTCATATATAAAATAATCACAAAGGTAATGGTTGAGTGGCTAAAACCTCTTCTACATAGCATTATCTCCTCAGAGCAAGGGGGTTTTGTAGAGGGTAGGCAGATCTTGGATGGTGTGGTTCTAGCTCAGGAGGCAATCCATTCAATGCAAACATCTGGTAATAGAGGAATGTTCATAAAATTAGATATGTCAAAGGCTTATGATAGGGTGGAGTGGAGCTTCTTGTCAAAGATGATGGCAGCCTTTGGTTTCTCTCAGGATTGGATAGAATGGGTCATGAGTTGTGTTTCTACTCTGACATACTCAGTGTTAATCAAGGGTCTTCCCTCACAACCGTTTGGAGCTACTCGAGGCCTTCATCAAGGAGATCCTTGCTCTCCCTATATTTTTCTCATATTGGCTGAAGGATTGGGTAGACTCATCTTGAGGAGAAGACAACAAGGTTTGCTAATAGGTATCAAGGTGGGTGAGGAAGTTTTGACTCACCTACAGTTTGTGGATGACACAGGATTGGTGGGAGTGGCCAGCTTTAGGGAAGCAAGAATGATTAGAGATACACTTAATGTCTACCTTAGGGCTACAAACCAAGTCATCAATGATAAAAAATCCAAAGTGGTCTTTTTCAATCTTGATCAAAGGCTTCAGGATAGAATTTTAGAGATCTTGGGATTCACAAGGACTTATCTCCCAGTGGTATACTTGGGGGTCCCTTTGCATTTTAAAAAACTAAAAATAGATATCTGGAGGAATATTTTGGACTGTATCAAGGACATAATTAATCATTGGTCTCACAAATGGTTAAGCTATGGGGGTAGATTAACTTTTTTATAGTCAGTCATTCAGGCCATGCCAATTTATAAATTTTCTATCCTTGCTGCCCCACATACCATATGGAAAGAGTTGGACAAGATGGCTAGAAAATTTTTATGGGAAGGAGTAAAAGGAGAGAGGAAATGGGCCTTAGTAGGTTGGGAGAAAGTAAGCCAACCCAAGGTAAAAGGAGGTTTGGGACTGAGAAGATCAAAGTTAAATAATAAAGCTTTGGCTGGAAAGCTTTACTGGAGGTGGATTTCCCAACCAACTTCTTTATTCAATAGAATCTTAACTAGTAAATATTTGGGATAGGTAAACCCAAATGAGGTGGGTCATTTCCCTTTGGATGGTAATGGATCCTTAGTGTGGTAGGCTCTCAAGTTAGGATCTCAGGTAGTAAAATATGGATTATTTTGGAAAGTGGGGAGAGGGGAGAAGGCACGATTTTGGATAGATTCATGGGATCAATACCCACCTATCATTGTTGAATTTCCTGAACTACAACCAATAAAAATAGCCATAGAAACCAGGGGGTGGGTCCAAATTGAAAGTTATTTCAACACTAGTCAGCTGGGGGATTATAAGTTTAAGCAGTTTAAGAAGTTGGATGAGTGGCCAATTTCAATCCCTCCGGATTTGACACCCATCATGACTAAAATCTTGGCAGAAATATTTCTCACAGGTAGAGATGAGGAGGATGAATTAGCTTGGGGCTATGGGAGCCTTGGTGTCTACACAGTGAAGGATGGATATGATAAGATCCTTCTAGAGCCTCCTCCTCATACATATCAGGTTGAGGATTGGAGAAAGATTTGGCAGTCCAAGGGTTGGCCGAAAGTAAACTTTTTTGCCTGGCAGTTCATGCATAATGGAATTCTTACTTTTGATAATCTCAGATGTAGGGGAATCATTGGTCCATATCAATGTGTTTTATGCTACAAGAGTGAGGAAACAACTGATCACTTGATGTTTGAGTGCCCATTCACACGCAGATTTGGGAGAGATGGTTTTTATATTATAAAATTCAAGTTAATGGTGATTTGAATCGGATTAATATTTGGGAAATATGGAAGAGGGGTAGATTTAAATCTAAAGCTCTTTGTATTGGTTGGGAGCTTGGATTAAACTTCATTTGGTGGCAAGTGTGGTTGGAGAGAAATGCCAAAATTTTTAGAGAAACTTTTTCTTCTTTAGATGGAGTTTGGCAGGTCATTTGGAGCAAAGTCACAAAAACTATGGTAGTCTATGCTAAAGAGGAAACTCAGGTTGTTATTGGGGCAATGGAGAAGGAATTTGAAGTGCAAGAGGGATAGGATAGAGCTAGTTGGAAACCACCCCTAGAAGGTTGGATTAAAATTAATACTGATGGAGCTACAAAAGGCAATCCAGGTAGAGCTAGAATTGGAGTGGTTTGTCGGAATCATGTTGGAACAATGCTCTATTGGGAACTGCAAGGCTTGGGAAGAGCCACAAACAATGAAGCAGAAGCCTTAGCTATCAAATATGCTTCTATTTGGGCAGTAAAACAAGGTCACAGGAGGATAATCCTAGAATCAGATTCTCAAATAATGGTTGGAGCTCTAGATTGCATGAGGAACTTTGCTTTGAAAACATGGAGGTTGAGGATTCTTGTCACTCAAATTAAGGAATTATGGAGGGAATTAGATGATGTGATTCCAGTTTATGTGAGTAGAGATCTAAATAAAGTGGCAGACTTCCTGGCTAAGATGGGTACTGAGAAGGAGGTAGGGGTTCAGTGGCACAGTGACATGGCTATTGAGGATGAGATGATTAGGCAGGTTGGTGAGCAAATCCAGTGCTTAGCTAATTTGGATAACCATTCCAGAAATATTGTT
Organism: Wollemia nobilis; assembly: GCA_028583015.1. Lineage (NCBI taxonomy): Eukaryota > Viridiplantae > Streptophyta > Pinopsida > Araucariales > Araucariaceae > Wollemia > Wollemia nobilis. Next base: position 973,702 of record JAQPPZ010017043.1, on the reverse strand, counting down.
TAGGAGATTTGTGCTTCAATGTAGATCTTCTTTTATAGTTGTAAACAGGTGAACAATCATTGTAGAAATATGGTTTAAGAGATTTGGCTCCAATGCAAATCTTCTTTTACTGTTGTAAACATGTGTTCTCTTTGGCTAAGGCTGGGAAAAGTCTCATCCCAACTTGTAAATGATCTTTGTTTTAATACAAGTTTTTTCAAATTATTTTTCAAAAAAAAATTATAAATTAACTTATGTTAATTTTAAATAACCCTAAGGTGGGTTGTTATGTCGCAATTTGAAAATTTGAATTCGACATTGAGCACCAACATGGGGAGTAAACTAACCAAGTGTGTATAAGAGGGGATTTCCACATTACCCAAAATCTACTTCATGCCTTTGATTTTAATCTCTAAGCAATTGCAAATCATGTGGAATCATTCTATGTGATCAAGAGGATTTCATTGGGTTTAAAGGACCAAGTGGTAGGTGGAGGATTTCATTCCCACGGAAGGCACCTTGGTCACCAACCACAAGTAGCGCAGTTGGCAACCTCAGCAAAGACAAGGTGTTATGGTAGTGCATGGCGGAGGTTCAAATCTATGATAGGAGTATTTTTGTTTTGAAGGCATTGACAACGGACAATGGTATCCAAGAGGAAGGAAGCCTTCCTTCCTTCACGTGGGCACCTATAGCCCACGCGGTGGGCACCAAAGCGCTAAGGTGCTTGGTGCTTGGGGAGACGGCGGTTCGAATCACATCGAAACCCTTTTGGGTAGAAGACAAAGGTATGCATTAGTTGGGTATCATAATTTTTAAAAAGACTATAGTTGAGCCATTAAAATTAATTTTTGCATAATTTACTTGGTTTTTAAGGTTTTAAGGGGAGTTATAAGGCTTATGCAAAATAATATTTTGGTGATATTTTCTTTGGTGTTTGAAAAGGGTAATATGGGTTTTAAGGAAGGTTGTTTGAAGTTTTGTGTGGTGTTGGATATTATTTTAAGTTGGAGATTATAAGGTGTATCCAAATAATTATTTTTTCATGTATGATTTGATGGATGCTAATTTCAAGAAGGAGCAATAAGGTGTATTTGAGTTTTGATTATTTTTGTGTCTAAGGAATATTTTGAGAAAGTGTTAGAGTGATATTTTGTCATCTAACCATTGAAATTGGAAAGAAGAAAATTGTGATTGAGACAGGTTTTCTAAGGGCACTTCTACATCAAAAAAAAGGTATGGGCACATCTTCCTAGTGAGTGATTGTTGAATGTTGTGAATGCAAAGTTGGAGTGAAAAGGATTGTTGGTAAGCATTTTTTAGTGTGTTTTGAATTAATGCTTCAAGTTTTCTCGAATAAAGAGTTGTTGATAAAACCTTGTTTGATAAGCATTGTTGTTGAAGTGATTGATAGTGAGACTTGAACTAGAGGTTGTGCAAATATCATGAGTATCATTGTTATGTGAAGTTATCAAAGATCATGAGTATCATTGTTATGTGATATTAGCATTTTTGTTGAAGCAATTGGTTGAGTGAGGAACTTGAACTAGGGTTTGCAAAGATCATGAGTATCATTGTTATGTGAGATTGATTGATAAGCATTGTTGGAAACATTTGAGTGAGTGTTCATATGCTTGGACTAGGGTTTATGAGCAAGGATTATTTCATTGGGTGATTGGTTGAGTAGAGTTGGTTGAGCCTAGTCAAGTGGATGTGTTGATGTGATAGTTCATGTTTTGTGAAACAAATTGTTCTATATTCTAAATTGATTTGAGAAAGAGATTGAGTGTTGATGAATGTGAAACATATTGAGTCTCTAACAATTCTCTATATGTTTCTGTGATTGAAAGTGATTGAGAGTTTGTGAGTGTGAAGCATATTGAGTCTCTAACAATTCTCTATATGTTTCTGTAATTGAAATTGATTGAGAGTTTGTGAGTGTGAAGCATATTGAGTCTCTAACAATTCTCTATATGTTTCTGTGATTGAAAGTGATTGAAAGTTTGTGAGTGTGAAGCATATTGAGTCTCTAACAATTCTCTATATGTTTATGTGGTAAAAATAAATATTGAAAGTGATTGAGAATTATGGTGAATGTGAAGAATATTGAGTCTCTAACAATTATCTACATGTTTCTGAGAGATTGGACAAGTTCTATGGTATGAAACTAAATGGTGCGGGAAGCAGGATCGTTTTTATATTGAATCATTTTTTGATTGTAAGGTAGAAAACCCACAATAGAATTAATTTATATATTTGTTCGATGATGCCTTATTATCATATGTGGATTGCATTTAAATACCTAGTATAATAGTTGTAAGAGTGAAGGGTTGTGACCCTAGAATATAATGAATAAATAATATAAGTAATTAGGACATGTTAGGAGGGTCCTAACATGTCACCCCCCTTAAAGGAGCTTTGTCCTCAAAGCTGGAAATTTGGAAATTGCTGCTGGATATCTTGAAAATTTTCACATGTTGCGTCTTCTAAAGGTAGACCTTTCCAATGGATTAAAAATTCTATGATATCGCGAGTACGAAGGTGACGAGATCGACGATCCAAGATAACTTCTGGCTCGACTATAAGTACTCCATCATCGGAGAATTCAAGGAGAGTGGGTTGTGTCGTGATATGGGCTCCCACTGCAAGATTAAGGCAAGATATATGAAATACGGGATGAAGTTTGGAAGAGGGAGGAAGCTCTAGTTTGTAAGCAATAGTCCCAATACATTGGAGAACTTTATACGACCCGTAAAATTTGGGTGCTAACTTCTGAGAACCTATTTGTTTAAGAGAGGATTGACAGTAAGGTTGGAGACTTAAGAAAACCATATCACCCTCATGGAAACTACATTCACTTCTATATTGATCGGCTTGTTGCTTCATGCGATGTTGGGCGGTGTGTAGGTTCTCTTTTAGGATCCGTAGTATGTCATCTCTATTAGCAAGTTCCATTTCCACCGCATGGACTTTTGTAGTCCTTGGAATATAGGAAGTGAGGGATGGTGGTGTTTGACCATATAGTTCTTCATAAGGAGTCATTTTGATGGACGTATGGTATGAAGTGTTATACCACCATTCTGATAGTGAAAGCGACTTTACCCAATGGAGTGGTTGAGTAGAAACAAAACATCGAAGGTATGTTTCCAAGCATTTATTTACAACTTCTATTTGGCCATCGGTTTGAGGATGGTAAGCGGAGCTCATACGAAGTTGAGTACCTTGTAATTTGAACAATTCCTTCCAAAAGGTGCTAGTGAAAGTTGGGTCGTGGTCACTAACAATTGTGGAGGGCATACCATGTAATTTAAATATGTTATCTAGGAAGAGGTGGGCTATAGTGCTAGCGGTATAAGGATGAGCCATGGAACAAAAATGGGCATATTTAGATAAACGATCAACGACTATGAAAATGATTGTTTTTCCTCCAGATTTTGGTAATCCTTCAATAAATTCCATAGAAATATTTGCCCATGTTTTGGTGGGTATAGGAAGAGGTTGAAGTAATCCTAGAATAGCGAGGGTCTCCCCCTTCTGTCTTTGGAAAACTTCACATTCTTTTACAAAGTTTTTGATGTAATTTTTCATTCCTACCCAATAGAAGGAGGTAGTGGCTCTTTTATAGGTTTTTAAGAACCCTAAGTGGCTTGCAGTGGGTGAGGTATGTAACTCATGAAGAAGTTTTTCATGATAAGTTGAATTGGGGGTGAGGACCATCCTCCCTTTGCATCTTAATATATTGTCCTTCCAAGTGTATGGAGTTTTGCTACTAGGATTATGTTGAAGTTGTTGAATTAAGGCATGGATAGTAGGATCATTTATCCATTCTTCATGCACCTCATCTACCCATTTAGTAATAAGGGAGGAAAGAGCATTGACTTGAGGCATATCTTCAAATTTTCTAGAAAGTGCATCGGTTGTCATGTTGTCCTTTCCATTTTTATATGTAATTTCATAATCATAGCCAAGAAGTTTAGTAACCCATTTTTGTTGTTCCGGGGTATTAGTCCTTTGCTCCAAAAAATACTTCAAGCTATGATGGTCAGTGCATATAATGAAATGTTGGCCAATAAGGTAAGGCATCCAATGTTGAATAGCATGGACAATCGCCAACATCTATTTTTCATACGTAGAGTGAGCTAAATTCTTAGGAGAAAATGCTTTGCTTATAAAATCTAAAGGCCTTTCATCCTGCATGAGTATGGCTCCTATTCCTATAATTGAAGAGTGACTTTCAATGACGAAGGGTTTAGAAAAGTTGGGCATGGCTAGAACAGGGGTGGTACACATTGTATTTTTCAAGGTGATAAAGGCCTCATCCGCTTTAGACGACCATTTGAAAGCATTTTTCTTAAGTAATTTTGTTAGAGGAGCAGTCATTTTACCATAATTTTGGACAAATTTTCTATAATATCCCGTTAGTCCAAGAAAACCACGTAGAGCTTTTAAGGTTTTTGGAATAGGCCAATTTTTCAACTCCTCGATTTTGGAAGGATCTACCATAACTCCTTCCTTTGAGACAATATGCCCTAAGTATTCAATTTATTGTTTTCCAAAGGAACACTTTGATATTTTTGCATAAAGTTGATTTTCCTCCAAGATTTGGAACACTTGTCTAACATGGTCCAAATGTTCTTCCCATGTTTTGCTATAAATCAAAATGTCATCAAAGAAAACTAATATAAATTTATGAAGAAAAGGGTGAAATACCTTATTCATTAGACTTTGAAAGGTATAAGGAGCGTTTGTCAGGCCAAATGGCATCACCAAGAATTCGTAGTGCCCTTCGTGAGTGCGAAAGGCCGTCTTAGGAATATCCTTTTCATTAACTCGTATTTGGTGGTAGCCTGATCGTAAGTCTAACTTGGAAAAATAAGCTGCCCCGTGGAGTTCATCTAATAGCTCTTCTATGATCGGAATAGGAAATTTATCTTTGATGGTAATTTTATTAAGCGCTCGAAAATCGACACATAAACGCCATGAGCCATACTTTTTTCTAACTAAAATAATTGGAGAGGAGTAAGGGCTTTTGCAAGGTCTAATGACTCATGCCTTAAGAAGCTCTTGTACTAATTTCTCTATTTTTGTCTTTTGGAGGTATGGATAACGATAAGGTCTAATATTAAGAGGGTGATCCCCTGGAAATAGTGGAATAGTGTGATCGTGACTTCGTTGTGGAGGTAGTCCTTTTGGTTCATTGAATACCGCCTTATGGTGGTCTAAAATATTTTGTAACTCTAGTGTCTCGTCTTCTTTGTGACTAGGTTGAATTGAAAATAATTGGGTGACCATTCCTTTGTTTCCTCTTCGAATAATTTTCTCCATTCTATGCGAGCTGACAATTTGGGAAGGTCCTGATTTCAGGCCTTGGATAATATAGGTTTGGTTCTTTACTGTGAATTTCATCCATATTTCATCAAATTCCCATTGGACTACGCCCAAGGTTTGTAACCATTGTATGCCTAGTACAATGTTGTACCCACCTAGGGATAGGACGTACATGTCGCCTTTCATGTTATAAACCCCCATAGTTAGTTTTATATTTCTACATTTTTCTTTGCATGCAATTTTTTTGCCATTTCCAATCATCACTTCGAAGTTATTGCAAGGGTATATAAAACAATTTGCTTGTTTATCCATCTTTGGATCGATAAAATTGTGTGTGCTACCAGAATCTAGGAGCACGGTCAGGTTTTGTTTCTTAAAATACCCTTTAAATTGCATTGTTTGAGGGGTAGAAAATTCGGCAAGGGCGTTGAAGGAAACCTTTGGTGCATTTTCTTCGTCACTTTCAAGTGTGTTGGATAATACCTCTACTTCCAATTCAGGTTCCTATTTAGTAGAATTCCCTTCCTCTATCGCATCTAGAATATATAATTTCCGTGAGGCACATTTATGATTTTTGTCAAATTTCTCATCGCAATGGTAGCAAAGACCCTTAGCTTGTCTTTCCTTCATTTCCTCGAAACTCAAATGCTTAATTGGTAGAGCAGGGTTAATTTTGGGGGCTGTGTAGGAGTTTTGGGTTCGTCCATTTTGCATTGGTTTGGGGTTGGTATAAGTGTTTGATGGTTTCCCCCAAGTTGGTTTTGTGAACTGATTTCGTGCCTTTATTTTATCCTCCGCTAATTTCACCAAGCCGATGGTCTCTAACATGTTTGTAGGGTTATACATTTGCACCTCTATTCGAATTTATTTTTTTAATTCACTGACAAAACATTCTTGAAAGAAGGCAGCATCTAATCTGGATGTTCGATTACCTAGCATTTCAAATTCTGCTTGGTATTCGCTTATCGAAGTGGTTTGGCATAATTTAGTGAGGGCCCCTGTAAAGCTTTGAAACTTTCTAGGGCTGAATCACACTAATAGATTCTGTGTAAAGGTTGACCACGTCAGAGTGCCATTAGTTTTCTTGAACCATTGGTACCATTGGATGGCGTCGTTTTCCAAGTGGAAGGAGGCGATATGCACTTTTTACATTTCCAAAATTTGATTTAGTGAGAAATATTGCTCTGTCGGTAGATCCAGTTTGTAGGGTCTCCTCAATCAAATTTTGGGAAGTCTAATTTGGTTGTCTATGGTAGAATGGAATTTTGTGGACCTCCTAACATTGCTTGGTTTGATGACTCATGGTTGGGTGAATTTGCATGTGTTGTTGCCTGATTTTGACTGATGGTATCAAGTTTAACATCCATTGCAAATATTTTCTCGAAGAGTTCTCTTGTGGTACGGGTATTCTCCTCTCTTTCCTATTGAACTTCTTCAACGAGCCTTTCGTGTTTCTCATGAATGGAATCTAGTGATCGTCATCCTTCAGCCATTGCGGTTGGTGTAGGTAACGATCAATATGACTTGGTACAGGTGAGCAAAAATAAAAAATAAAAAATAAAAAAATAATTTTAATTTTTTTTCCTTTGCGTTATGGACGTCGAAAACCTTGATGTTGCGTTGAAGATTTTAGCTTTTTCAAAACAGCCACCGGTCACCACATGAAATGTCAAGAAATTTGGGTGTAAGATAACTTAATTTGTACCTTAGGAGAAGGTTTAATTTTCTACGAGGATTTTGACATGGATCCGTGAAGCGTGAATGCTGTTTGCGTCCTCGTGAATGTGGACTGGTTGAAATGTGTGTTGGGAAAAATTTTTAATGATGAATTTGCTCCTTGATCTAGCTCTGATCCGGATGGTATGAAACTAAATGGTGCGGGAAGCAGGATCATTTTTATATTGAATCGTTTTTTGATTGTAAGGTAGAAAACCCACAATAGACTTAATTTATATATTTGTTCGATGATGCCTTATTATCATATGTGGATTGCATTTAAATACCTAGTATAATAGTTGTAAGAGTGAAGGGTTGTGACCCTAGAATATAATGAATAAATAATATAAGTAATTAGGACATGTTAGGAGGGTCCTAACATTCTAGTAAGGACTTATTGAGAAAATTGAGACAAGTCTTGGTGAAGACTTGTTGAGGAGATTGGACAAGTTCAAGAGAGAAATTATGGAAATATTAGTGTGAGATTTTGTGGAAGCTTACAAGGCAGATTTGAGACAAGTCTCTAAGAAGACATGAGATCAAAGTTGATTTATTTATTTGTTCAAACCTTGAGTTAATATTTGGGGTAGATCCAGAAGTTTTGATTTGTGATTGGATCAATATTTGTGTTAAGGTTTGAGGACAAATATTGAGGATAGATTTGTGCTAGACCGAAGGACTATGTTTAGTGTAGATTTGAGGACAAATTTTAGTGTATATTTGAAGATAAGTTTGTGCTAGACAAGACATAGAGATTGAATAGATTTATAGAAGACCACATTGATTGAGAAAATTTTAGTGAAATATTTTCTCCGTGGAGTAGCCCACATTGGGTGAACCATGTAAAATTGGTGTCTCTATTGTGTGTGGTGATATGTGCATTGTTTTTATTACTGTTGTTGATATTACTATCTATACATTGCATAATATTGATTGGGAAAGAAAAGTAAAAAGTGGTCTTATACTGTTCACCCCCATCTTAGTATAATCTTGTGTTCTTAATTTTGTAGTTGAATGATGCTTTTGCACAATTGATAAATCAATTACTAGATTCCAATACGTACTCTATTCTATGTCTAAATTTTATAATTTTGATTTTCAATGTTGTTTTTATCTTTAGATTTGAATTTCATATAAAGGTTTTGTAAAGGGATAAATTTAACGTTATTGCAATGATAAATATACTTAGATATAAAATTAGGTGTTTATAATGGTTTATTATAGTATGATTTTGATACTTAGACCATTCCACATCTTGTTATAATTTTATTTTAACAAAAATATAATAAGTTTGAATACCTCATGAATTGGGCATAATAATTTTCTTTTATTTGCACCTAAGCATAAAACATGAATAAGCATATTATTACATATACATTCAAGTCAAATTGGGTGGTAAAGGACACTCTTCTTGGTTTTTCCCATTCTCTTTCAAGGAAAAGAAGAAAAAATGTTATTTAGTATTTATAAAATAGTCCATATTATTTGTATTGTAACATCTACATTTTAGAGTGACTTGTTCTTCCAAAAAGCATTTGTTATTGTTACATGCCTTAAAATTAAAGGATTTCCTCTTTACTTGCATTCAATAAAATCAATAGGAATCTTGGATTTATGGTCTTGATTGCAGTTAATATTATTTTTATTACATTAATTCTTATTTATATTTAGGCAATAAAGAAAAAAGAGCATGTTGTTCACATTTTGGGGTAGCTTTGTTGCTTATTGTTTGAAAAATATTTATTTAAAAAAGGAAAAAGAAAATGCTTTTAATTTCTTACATACATTAAATATGAAAATCACGTAAGGTTAAAGATTTCATTTTCTTACATATTTATTTTCACATGCATTGCATCATCATTATTTTACATCATAGAAGAATTGGTTCAAAACCCTTTGGTGTTTGAAACCTTAACACACCAAACATTGATTTAGGATGAATTTTTAAAACACCCTTGGTTAACCCACTCTCCTAAATTATCCTTCTAAACTTGAGGGTATAGGTGCTTGTCCTCGATCCAAGGTGTGGCAAGAAAGATCCTCATTTTCTATTCCTATATATGCTTTTGTGCTAATGCAAAGAAGTAATAGAAGCATGGGGAATAAATCGTATGACCTATTGCTAAGGAGGCTTCTACAACATATTTTTTCAACAAAAAATATTTTACATTAGGTGAGGACTGAATTGTAACATGTTCATAAATAGTGCACATTAAAAGGAAAATGAAGCATGAATTAATAAAAATACAAATGAAATAAATAGATATAATGACATCCTACTTGGGAGGATTTTAGAAATAGTACACCATTAGTCTATCCAAACAAGTATGAATATAAAAAAATCATACCATATAAAAATAACTAAAAATAATTTATCTAATAACGGATAAGAGTTGGTGAAGCTTTACCCTATGTTTCTTTGTATGTACTAGAATTTATAATACATTTGGATAACCATACTATAGAAGGATTTATATAGATAGTTGACTAGATATTACTATAGTAATCTACCTATATTACTAAAAAAAAATGATAATATTGATGTCATAATGAACGGTGTAAAAAATTGGCATGAGCATGATTTGACAAGAAGGGTAATTTGGAACCTAATTTGAGAATTGATTTTTTCTTTTTATTTCTCTCCAAAAATTGTGAACAAAATATTTTTTTTAATTCTTTAGTCACCATAAGAAATAATTATTATGCATGATTCAATGATACCACTCCATGTTGACTCTAACACCATCATGCAATTTAAAACACTTTTCGATAAGCCCATATTAAAGACTTTTACCATCACAACTTGATCCAAGAGAATATAAAAGCTGAATAAAGAGCTTAAGTAGCTAAAATGGAAAGGAGAAATTAAATTAGAGGAATAATTGGTTGTTACCATTAGATAAACCCATAATATTGAAGATCATTTACTGATTCAATGGATAAGTCAATAGGGGAATTTATAGTTATAACTAATCCACAATTAAATGCTAGCATCAAGTTGATATAATCTTACTTTAAGATTAAAATATAATTTAATAAATATATTAAACCATTTAATTAAGGTTACCTAGAGATGTGGTTTCAAAAATATCACTAAGGGTGAATATATTAAAATACCTCATAGGTTTACAAAAGGATACATATAGGATTGCATAGAAATATGCTTGTAGGATTACATATAGAATACCTAGAGTCCTACATAGTGCTTGTAGGCTACATAATAGTTCCTAACTCTTTACATAATAAGGTCAGATTACAATTTTTTTAATGTTTCTTGCCCAACTCTTTCTTTGATATTTGAATAATCTACAACAAAGTTTTTTCTTAATGCCAAACTTTTGAATACATGATTTTGTAAGCTTGCATATTTGATAATCTATTTCTACAAAACTTATTTTACATACAATTGTATTTTTTATACCTAATTGTTATGTGCAACCTCACACCACAACAATATTTGAAAAGAAATTTTCAATCACTTAAACTCCTTAAAAGGTCAACTTCCATCTATTATTTCTACTATAATCTTTGTTTAAAAAGTTTTATAAGGAATAAAAGTATAATATATAAAATAAATATAGTTATGAGGATATAACATTAAACAAATAACCCATTTTTTGTTTCATAAAATACCATGTAGCTATATTACATAATTTAGTCAAAAAAATATGTAATAAATATTCATGGAAAGGACTAAGATGAGAGAAAGGTTAAAATAATCATCATCATTTTATTTGCAATATAAGAGGTAAGATATATACACACAATCTAGGAGAAATTTGCCATGTACAATATAAGTATCTATTATGGAAGTCATTTAGTTTGTATTATGACAAAAAAATCAAACATATTTTTTAGATTCCTATATGGATTCTTTAGATATTTGTATTGAAAACATATCAACTAATATCTAAATGCATTATATAAAAAAGTGAACTCTTAGCTTTGACAATAAAGTAATCAATATAATCTCAACTTAAATATGGTTGCAAATGGTTTGCACTTTAGTGTAATTTGATATTAAATGCTCCTGATATTGTACTTTGGTAGACAATTTCCTCCACTATCCCAATTTGAAAAAATATATTATCTTTAGTGAGTCCTTATTGTGGGGAAGATATAACCCTAGGTTGTTCATCATGATATTGGATAATTATAACATGCTAAAGGAGAGCACATTACACAATATTTATGTAGTTTTTCCTTTCATTTTTTATTTGTGTGAATCATCCTATTAGTAATAAAATCAATTCACCAGTAATCTAATTGACAATTGATGGATCAAATCATCCAAAACATGAAAATTCTTTACTCTTATAGTATTATTTTTTTTGACAAGAGGATATTCAAACATGACATTGCCTAACTAGATGAATTCTCCAGTTATTCTTGTGTAATTAGTCCTTTTTTATTTCCATTTATTTAGTGTAGTAAAAACAAAATTTTGTCAATTAGAAGTGAATAAAAGTGGCATCCCTCTTCTCAAACCCTTTTCCTTTTTTCATTGATTGAGACATTTCACTAATTTATTAGAATCAATATTATATGGAACTTTTATTTGCTAAATTAGTCAACCTAAAGTGAAATGGTTCAAGTGAGTTACACAATTTAACTTAGTGAAATTCGTGACTTACTTACTTGTTAGAAAAATAGATAGGATACATTGAATTAATCATTCATGTGAACATTAAGTCAAATAAATTATATGACTAATCACTTTATTTTTATATAAATGTATACCAATTCCTTTTTAAAACTCTAACAACCTAGCCATATCCTAAATTATCCTCATATGCTCATATAACTTATTAGAATATTTACTATGCCTACTCATGCTCCACTTTTCCTATTTAACTAATCTACAATTTGATGTATTACTAAGGAACTCAAAAAATAAAATAACTAAAATAATTAGTTATGACTATATATTCAAGAGAACAAACCTCATGAGACTAGTGGTAACATTTCAGGGAAAGCCTAAACAAAATTTTAAGGGAACGTGATATAGGGCTACGCACAACACACAACAAGAATGCAGAAATTAACAATGCACAGGCAAAATTCCAGCAAGCTTCATAAAAAAAAAGAGGTCTCTTCTGCAATACACAACAATTCCCCCAAAAATCAATGGCCAAGAGTCCCCCTCCTCAATACAATGCATGCGCGCCTTTTATCCTCGGCCGCCACCTCCTTCTCCATCATTACGCAAAGTGCGGGCCTCCCTCTAACCATCCACACGTATGCCCTGCAGCCGCATGCCATATTCTACCATATGCCCCGTATTATCATGGTCCGGGGTGGCAGAGTGCTCGTGGCCGCCCGTCAAGCCTTCGTAACATCATACCAAGGAATGCGCCTGGTCACTTGTCATTTGGTGCCACGTGTCCCTCGTAATCGCTCCATACTCGCGAGCCACCTGTCACTTCATGCCACGTGTCCCCTTGCATTGGTCTCTGCAGTCGCCGGCTGGTCAACGTCGTGAGCGTTCTTGTCGCGATATCGCGACGTATTTGCTCCAAGGCTTTTTCTCTCCCCCTTGGTCGCGATATCGCGACGTTTTGACGTTGGGCTTCTCTCTCCTCCTTGGGGCCGCGATTCCGCTACACGTCGCGAAATCGCGACGTCTAGGCCCTTCTTACTCGCTCTCCTCCCTTGGGCCGCGAAACCGCGACATGTCACGATTTCGCGACATCTCTGCGTTCCGTACTTGCCGCTTCGTTTCGGGCCGCGAAACCGCGACATGTCACGATTTCGTGACATCTTTGTATTCCGTACATCTTGGCTCGAAAGTGTCACGATTTCGTGACATCTTTGCATTGTTAACCTTCGGATATGTCGTTTGCGCATCTTGACACCTTTAAGTGTCGATTTCGTGACATCTTTGCATTGTTGAACCTTGCTCTCCGGATATGTCGCGATTTCGTGACATCTTTGCGTTCCGTACACCTTGGCTCGAAGTGTCACGATTTCGCGACATCTTTGCATTGTTGAACCTTGCCTCTGGATATGTCGCGATTTCACGACATCTTTGCATTCCGTACATCTTGGCTCGAAAGTGTCACGATTTCGCGACAGTTTGGCGTTCCGACTGCGCTGCTTGAGAAATGTCACGATTTCGCGACATTTTGGCCCGCTGGAGCCCTTCTTCAAAAAGCGTCGCGATGTCGCGACATTTTGGCCCGCTGGTGCCCTTCTTCAAAAAGCGTCGCGATATCGCGACATTTTGGCCCGCTGGAGCCCTTCTTCAAAAAGCGTCGCGATATCGCGACATTTTGCCCGTTGGAGCCCTTCTTCAAAAAGCGCCGCGATATCGCGACGGTTTCAAGACTTAGAAGAAAATACATTTTTGGGTGATGCAAGATTGCCCTTTGCCTCCGGATGCTCCTCGCATCGTACACCCGGGTGAGTTTGAGAAGTGACCTCACTTCTGACCGTTCCGAGGTAGACCCAAGCGATCAACCTCTCGCCTTGGACAACCAAGTTGCATCTTCTATGGGCCTCGCCCTTCCATTTGACCAAATACTCAGAATAACTCCTGTTTCGAGTACTGCGACCCTCACGGGTATCAAGAACTTCTTCTATCTCGTCTGCTACTGGGATGACTGCTGGAATGCTCCACAAATCCGAACTTGGCATCTCACTGCTTTCTCCTTCATGATATTCGACCAGATCGGAGATGTTGAACACGGGGGAGATGTTGAGCTCGCTAGGTAACTCCACCTCGTAGGCATTGCCCGAGTCCCGTTTGCCAATGATCTTGCACGGCCCAAACTTCTTCATTTTTAGTTTGTTATAGGTCTTGGCAGGAAACCGCTCCTTCCTCAGATAGACCATGACAGAATCTCCTACTTGGAACTCTTTAACTCTGCGTTTTTGATCCGCCCTTGCCTTGTACCGAGCATTCATCTTGGCAATGTGTCTTGTCACTTCTTCATGCACTCCTTTCAAGTGTTCAGAAAAGTCTTCTGCCTCAAGACTGCATTTCTCCCTTGTATCTAGCCTTCTTAATTCTGAAGCGTTTCTCGGGCTACTTCCATAGATAATCTGGAAGGGTGACCTATTGGTACTCCGATTGACCGAGCTGTTATACGCAAACTCAGCTTGCGGTAGAACTAGATCCCATCCTTTGGGCTTGTCCCCTACCAAGCATCGCAGTAGGTTGCCCAAACTCCTATTGACCACCTCTCGTTTGGCCATCTCGTTTGGGGATGATACGCAGAACCGAACTTTAGCTCCGTCTTCGCTTTCTTCCACAGGGTCTTCCGTAAATAACCTACAAACTTGGTGTCTCTGTCCGACACAATGCTTCTTGGCAGCCCATGAAGGCGTACCACTTCCTTAAAGAACAAACCAGCTACATGGACCGCGTCGCTAGTCTTCTGGCACGGGATAAAATGTGCCATTTTCGAAAATCTGTCCACTACCACAAAGATGGAATCATTCCCCCTCTACGTCCGAGGCAAACCAAGCACAAAATCCATACTAATATCTTCCCACGGCCGCTCGGGTATAGGTAGCGGTTGATACAAACAAGTAGGCTGCCTCACACCCTTTGCCATCTGGCAAATCCCGCAACTCGCACAAACTTTGCCACATCCTCGCCGCAATTGTGGCCGTAATAGTTTTCACTAACCAATGAGATGGTCTTGTCACGACCAAAGTGTCCAACTAAACCCCCACTATGCTTTTCTTTAATGAGGTTCTCTCTCATTGAGCTCCTTGGAATGCACAATTGGTTCCCTCTGAACAACATCCCCTCTTGAACCAGGTAATCCAACCACCTACTCCTATCCAACGTAACAGGTGTAGTGCAGGCCTTCCAAGCTTCTGCAAAATCGAGGTCTGCAGGGTATAAGTTCTTGAGCTCAGCGAACCCTACAACCTCCACTCTCAGTTCTGTCATCAGACATTGCCTCCTACTCAATGCATCTGCCACCCTATTGGATCTTCCACTCCGATGCTTAAGCACAAAGGTATAGCTCTGCAGGAATTCTACCCATTTGAGGTGCCTCTGATTCAATTTACCCTGGCTGTTAATATACTGTAGCGCTTGATGGTCGGTATAGAGAACAAACTCTTTCGGCAATAGGTAGTGCCTCCACTTCTTGAGCGCTTGCACTATGGCGTAGAACTCTTGGTCATATACCGAATACTTTCGCCTGGCATCATTGAGCTTCTCGCTGAAATATGCAACGAGCCTACCCTCTTGGCTCAATACCGCTCCTATCGCATTGCCACTCGCATCGCAGTCCACCTGGAACACCTTATTGAAATCTGGAAGTGCTAAGACGGGTTGCTCAATGACCTTCTTCTTCAAGGATAGCAAAGCTTTTATCTGCTCCAACTGTCCACTGGAATTCCTTCTTGTTTCCCTTCATTGTCTCAGTAAGAGATGCACAAATACTGCTGAAGTTTCTAATAAATTTTCTGTAGAAACTGGCCAGACCGTGAAATGATCTAACCTCGGTCACACTCCTTGGGACAGGCCATTCTAGGATAGCCTTCACCTTTTCGGGGTCCATTTTGAGACCGTTAGCTGATATAACAAAGCCCAGGTATACCAGCTCCTTCTTCACGAAGTTGCACTTCTTCAGATTGATCAGTAACTGCTCTTCCCGCAGTTTCTCAAACACCTTTCTGATGTGCACCAGGTGTTCCTCTAAGGTCTTGCTGAAAATCAGTATATCATCCAAGTAAACAATCACAAATCTGCCCAAAAATTCTTTCAAGACTTCATTCATCAACCTCATAAAGGTACTAGGTGCATTGGTTAGCCCAAATGGCATGACCAACCACTCATACAACCCCTCTCTGGTTTTAAAGGCTGTCTTCCACTCATCCCCTTCTCTAATGCGGATCTGATGGTATCCACTTTTCAAATCAATTTTTGTGAAGTACTCACTCCACTCAAGCTACTCCATGATATCATCCATCCTTGGTAGTGGGAATCGTATTTAATGGTGATCTTGTTGATTGCTCTTGAATCCGTGCACATCCTCCATTCTCCATCCTTCTTGGGTGCTAGTACTGCTGGTACAAGCACATGGACTGAGACTTTCTCTAATCAGCCCTTTCTTCAACAAGTCTTGAACTTGTCGATTCAACTCCTCAGTTTCCACAGGTGTCATTCGATGTGCAGCCTTGTTTGGCAAACTCGACCCAGGCACCAAATCTATGTGGTGACTGATCTTCCTAACCGATGGTAAGCCTTCAGGGACATTGTCAGAAATGATATCAGGGAATTCTTCTAACAGTCCCATGACTTCCACTGGAATCTCCTTGCATCCTTCTTTTTTAACCTTGGGGATTATAGCATAGCACATATGATCCGGCTTCAGGCCTTCCAAAAATTTTCTGCCATCAACTAGACAGATTCGTGCACTGCTGCATACCTTCTCATCAGCCTCCTTCAGGGGTTTCAACTTATGGCGAACTCCATTCTTTGACAGAGAATAGGTATTAGCTCGACCATCATGGACAACACTTCGGTCAAACTGCCATGGCCTCCCAAGCAGTAGGTGACATGCATCCATGGGCAAGATGTCACATAACACTTCATCTTGGTAAGTTCCAATGTTGAACTTCACCAGACATTGCTCACTCACCAACACCCGATGGTCCTTTTGCAGCCATGCAATCCGATAAGGGTGCGGGTGTTTTCTCCTTTCCATCCGTAGCTTGGAAACCATTTCCTCCGAAACCAAATTGTCGGTGCTTCCATTATCAATGATGATATTACATACCTTGCCTGCACACTTGCATCTTGTCTGAAATAGGCTATTCCTTTGGTCTCCCTTCTTTTCTTCATTTAACAAGACCCTTCTGATGATCATGGCTTCCCCTCTTTCTGCCTCCTCTGAGTGCTCAAACTCTGCACCTTCGTCTGCTACAGCAGCTCGGGCCTGACCCTCGGGTCTTTGGTTTGGCCTCTCTTGATGCTGCGGGCAGTTGTATGCCCCGTGTCCTTCCTCTCCGTAGTTGAAGCAGGTTCCTCTGAAGACACCTCTTCCAAACCCTCGCCCCGACCTACCTCTTCCTCTTGGGTAGTTGTTGCTCTGACCGCGTGGGCGTTGGGCATCCTCCTCCTTCACTTCTTTTTGCCTTTGGTTGCTGCTAGCTTCTCTAGCTTTCCCAAAATCTTTGTATCTTCCACCACTGCCTCTTCCACCCCTATCCTTCCCTCTCTGCTTACCATCAAATCTTCTATTTAGTTTCTCCTCCACTTTTAATGCAAACTGATATGCATCTTCTACTGTGCTCATTCTAACCAGCCCCAGCTCTTCTTGAATGCTGGTCCGCAATCCATTGATATAACGTGCGACCTTCTCCTTATTCGCCTCCGAATGGCCGGTTCTGATGGCGATTTGAAAGAACTCTTCAGTATATTCCTTGACAGTCTTATTAGCCTGTCGAAGACTGCATTTTCTTTAACAAATCCAGCTCATAGTCTGCAGGGATGAACTGCCTCTTGAGTTTCTCTACCATCCTGTCCCATCTAGTGATCCTTTCCTTTCCCCTCCTGTTCCTTTCTAACTGCACTCCCTTCCACCAGATGCTAGCATGTCCCTTCAGCTTGGATTTCGCAAACCTGATCCGATTTGGATCCGATATCTCTTCGTATTCAAAATACTCCTCCATGTCATTAATCCAGCTCTATCAACTCCTCAGGGTTGAGGTTTCCAGAGTAAGTCGAGATGTCAAATTTTGGCTTCTTCCCAATCTGGGAGATGGCTCTATATAGCCTAGCCTCTGCTGGATCCAAGGCCTCTTCCTCATCATAAGCAACTTCTTCTTCCCACACTTCATCTTCGCTGGGTTCTTCCCTTCTCGGCTCGACTCCTCTTCTTATTTCCTCTTGCAGGGCCTCAACTTGCCTCTCGTAGGGCTCTTAGATCGACCTCCTCCCTTCTTGCTTGCCTATTCCTCGCAATACCACGTCCTCTACGCGGAGGCATCCTGCTTTTCCTTCGCAACCCACAACCACGTCCTGGCGCAAACTGCCTCACTGTCGGCGATCGGTTTGCACTCTCAGAACCAACCCGCTCTGATACCACTTGATATAGGGCTACGCACAACACACAACAAGAATGCAGAAATTAACAATGCACAGGCAAAATTCCAGCAAGCTTCATAAAAAAAATAGAGGTCTCTTCTGCAATACACAACAATTCCCCCAAAAATCAATGGCCAAGAGTCCCCCCCCTCAATACAATGCATGCGCGCCTTTTATCCTCGGCCGCCACCTCCTTCTCCATCATTACGCAAAGTGCGGGCCTCCCTCTAACCATCCACACGTATGCCCTGCAGCCGCATGCCATATTCTCGCAGATGCCCCGTATTATCATGGTCTGGGGTGGCAGAGTGCTTTGTGGCTGCCCGTCAAGCCTTCGAAACATCATACCAAGGAATGCGCCTGGTCACTTGTCATTTGGTGCCACGTGTCCCTCGTAATCGCTCCATACTCGCGATCCACCCGTCACTTCATGCCACGTGTCCCCTTGCATTGGTCTCTCGCAGTCGCCGACCGGTCAACGTCGTGAGCGTTCTTGTCGCGATATCGCGACGTATTTGCTCCAAGGCTTTTTCTCTCCCCCTTGGTCGCGATATCACGACGTTTTGACGTTGGGCTTCTCTCTCCTCCTTGGGGCCACGATTCTGCTAAACGTCGCAAAATCACGACATGTCACGATTTCGTGACATCTCTGCGTTCTGCACTTGCTGCTTCGTTTCGGGCCGCGAAACCGCGACATGTCACGATTTCGCGACATCTTTGTATTCCGTACATCTTGGCTCGAAAGTGTCACGATTTCGCGACATCTTTGCATTGTTGAACCTTGCCTCTGGATATGTCGTGATTTCGCGACATCTTTGCGTTCCGTACACCTTGGCTCGGAAGTGTCACGATTTCGTGACATCTTTGCATTGTTGAACCTTGCCTCTGGATATGTCACGATTTCGTGACATCTTTGCATTCCGTACATCTTGGCTCGAAAGTGTCACGATTTCGTGACAGCTATTGCTCCGATCAGCATCGCTTGAGAAATGTCACGATTTCGCGACATTTTGCCCGCTGGAGCCCTTCTTCAAAAAGCGTCGCGATGTCGCGACATTTGGCCCGCTGGTGCCCTTCTTCAAAAAGCGTCGCGATATCGCGACATTTTGGCCCGCTGGAGCCCTTCTTCAAAAAGCGTCGCGATATCGCGACATTTTGGCCCGCTGGTGCCCTTCCTCAAAAAGCGTCGCGATATCGCGACAGTTTCAGTACTTAGAAGAAAATACATTTTTGGGTGATGCAAGATTGCCCTTTTCCTCCGGATGCTCCTGCATCAGAACAATATATTATTCTAAGTATTAAAATCCAAGTCTTTCCCTTAATGTTTGTGATTTTTTGTATGCTTATTAGCATCTTATCCATTTGGATGGTTGATCTAGATATTATAATATTCGCTTGGTTTGATGTCATATTTCTAGTTTTAATATATTATATATTTCTTTTATTAGCTAGACATAATTTTTATCAATTATAAGTTTTCCTTATTCTAAAAACATATAGGAAAACTGATAATTTATGTATTTAACCAATTACCACCTCATAATATCCATATATTTCATCATTTTTTTTATTCCTCAATGCAATCTTCTAGCCTCTTCTATTTTTCTACTATGCCCTTGAGTTTATTTATCAATAAATTAAGGTTAGTGATGTCTATTTGTTTAATATTAGCATTCCATAATATGAGGTTGAGAAATATAAGCACATGAAAAATAATTTCAAAGATGGAGTGAAAATGGTGGTGATAAAGGTGTTAAGAATTCCACATCATAGGAGTGGTTAAAGAAAATTAAGAGGATATATTGGACAATGAAGAATGAGGGACTATAATAATCCAATATATGACTAGAGGAAGTAAGATGAAGAGAATGTAAATAAAGAGGATGAAAATAAAAACCTCAAACCCTAACAATATATATAAGCATGTTTAATAACAATGAGGATTAAGACTAAGATTGATAGTCATAAATCATATTTTCCAAGGATGTCATATCCACTAATAACCAATACATGGAGTAGTCATAACAAAGGTATTTTCATCATTTTATTATTCCCTAAATATACAATACTCTTTATTTCTATAGCATAGAATTTAAGGTCAATATTTGGTATGTATTCAATAGATGTAAGTGCATGAGGACTCCTTTAGTCATTCCAACATCATGAAGGGGATTTATTTCAATAACGATGACATGAATGTTTCAAGTGCAAGGTATGATATGGATATTAAGATTTGGGATATTTTAAAGTTCAATACCAATAAATATAGGTAGAATATATTTATTTTTGACCTAAGTGATATGGAGATTTTGTAATAGGATATAAAATAGCAAGGATATCATCAAGAATTATGACTACCATCTAGGTGCCATTAATATTATTAATTTTATCAATAGTAATAGGAGGTTTGTGACTTTTTGTATGATAATTTTACTAGGGATTAATAATTTTGTATACTTATTATTATTAAGTAAAGAGTGAGCCTCACTTGCATTTAATATTCTAAGTTGTTCTCCATTCCAATATGAATTAGCTTATCATTTTATGGATAATTGAATTCTTATATACGACATGCATACCATTGATGTTTAGAAATAAATAAATAAATAATGATATTTGAGAAATTTTGGAGGAGATAAAGGAAAATTATAATATAAGAGTGGATACTTATCAAATGGCGTATCATCATGTGTGTGACATAAAATATTATTTGAAGAAAATCTAGGGGGGGCAACACAATAATTTGGGCTTTGGCTCTTCTTCAGGAGTTCCAAGGTTCAAACCTGTGTATGTGTGTGTGTGGTTGTGTTTTAATCCACTATTGATAATATTAGCTCTTAGTATTATGAGAGGTCATGGATGAGATGAGAATACTCAACCCTAAGCATAAGTCACAAGGGTTTCTCACACTGACCTAAAAATTAAAAATATTATTTGGAGAAAAAATATTCAAAGTTCAACTTCATTAAGGAATACCTATTGAGGTAGTAAATATAAATTTTAAATATTAATATGTATTAAACATTTGTGAAATAAATATTTTTATAAATTATTATAGATTTTAGTATGATAATTAATTTAGGGTTAAGACCCATAACACATATGGCTTTAATGGCTTGAACTTAATTTCAAGGGAATTTTTGGTGTTAGGTGATCTATCATGGTCAATATAAATGAATTATTTTAAATCATAAATATTTATATTATAATGGTTGATAATATTAATAATTTCATAAATTTATGTGTAGATAATGATGGGATTTGTTTGTTATATATATTATTATGGTAAATGAAGGGATTTTGAAAGGGTCCCAAACCTTTTACATTTGTAGAATAGAAAAATCACTTCCAACACCTACATATTACAAAATTTGGACTAAAAAGTAGCATACTACATACTTATATATAAAATAATTGATTTAAATCTATCCCATGGGGATTCAGTATTTCTTAAATTCAATCCATATAGTTTTTTTAGAATGTTTAGGAGTTGTAATCAATTCTCTATTAGCTTCAAGTTAGATCTCACATTATTCCTTTCCTAAGAAATTCAAAAGCTTCCTTTCTTCAGGTCTCCCATATTTAGGAATAGTAAATGAAGAACTAGTAGATTTCTTTTGAGGTAAAAGAGGGATAAGACAAGATGGTCCTATATAGCCTTATATGTTCATAATAGGAGTTGAGGATCTAGGAAGAAGCTTAGTTGCAACAAAGTATGGAACCTTGATTAAAGGAATTTGGTGATCATCATATTTAGATATAATTACTCATAAAAATCCATTGAAGATACTATAATATTATCAGAGTCATCATTTATGGAAGTTGAGAATATCATGTAAATTATTAATACCTATGAAATAGATTTAGGTTAAAAAAATAATTTCTTGCAAAGTAGGTTGTTCTTTGTTAACACTCCCAAAATTAGATAGAATAAAATTACAAGATTTATTTATTATAGAGAGGACAACTTCCCTAGTATATATTTGGGAATGCCTCTTTTTGTAGATATAATAAAAGTAGAATACTGGAATTCAATACTTGATAGATTCAATACAAATATTGTAATATGGAATGTCTCTTCACTTAATCAAGGGAATTTTTTTTTTGATAATTTAAATATTTCATTACTACCAAGTTTTTTAGGTTGACCCAAAACCTTTATACAAAAATCAACATATCACTAAGGAGCAGGATCCTTAACTTCTTGAGGACCCTTGGTCCTTTACCCTAACTAGCCATCTTAGATTTTCACCATACATATGCCTAATAGCATGAACCACCTTAGACAAATAGATGTTTAATATCATAAAATAGAAAACACAAACAACCTATATAGTCTCATCCCACACAAACCCAACCAACAGCTACCGGGACAATCAAGAAGACAAAAACCAAAAAACAATCAAACCCTCTACACAGGACACTAACAAAACTTGACAACAAATATACAGCTTTGGCCTTGCCAAACCACCTTTTTTGTGTAGATTCTTGTCTTGGATGGTGCTAATCCTCTTTATCCTCATCCTCATTATTCTCATCATCTTTATCCTCCTCTTGCTCATATGTCTCTAGATTAGCCTCCATTGGCTTGTTGCCCTAGTACTCTTCATTAAAGAATATCCTTTTTAACGCCTCAAGGATATCCTACATATGATTAAGGACAAAGTGCTTAAGTACCATAATTGTAGGGTCAGGACCATATTCCTTAGAGTCAATCTCAAGGGTTTTGGACTTCCCCTACATTTTCTTGTTCTTCAACCTCAATGAGGATCTCTTGGGTCCCTCTGGTTCCTCGATCTTCAACTTCTTCCTAGAAGGTCCTCCTCTAATTACCAGATCCAATCCTCTTTTATTAGTTGGGGATGCAGAATGAGGCTCAGGAAAACTAGGGCTATCCCTACAAATATAAATTTCTACCTGGTGGAAAACTGGGGTTTTGGCTTGGGGTATGGCAGGGGGTTCATCTTGGGGTAAGGTTAGTAAGACATATTTGTAGATAACATTAAACAGGCCTTGATGCAATGGCATGGAAAATCCTTTCTTGCTACAACACAATTTGATGGTTTAATTCATGGAATCAAGTGGTAATTGGGGGATGTTTATTGTATTTATATCATGGAAAAAAATTAACAAACACATATTAGAAGCTAAGGAGGACCTTGTCAGGGTCCTTAGCTATGATAAAATCCATCACATTTTTCATTATAGAGTTCCACGGGGCAGGGAGGTCCACCCTAGTTAGTCCATTCTTCGCCTCCTTGAAAATCTTGGGATTGTCCTTAAACTCACATAATTCCACCTCCAAGTTGTATTTTTTCCTATGGATGGATCTTCCTTTGACCGTTTGCCCCATAATAGTGGCTAGCAGAGTAACATCGATGACAATTTTATGACCCCAAATTTCCACCCTATCATCAACCAAGACTCCATAACAGCGAGGGTTATGTCTTCCTCCACTCCTAAGAATATGTCAAAAATCTGAGTGAAGCATCTCTTAGTGAGAATCACTTGGGTTGTGGGCTCCATAACCACCATGCTCAGATCAATGTAAGTCATGATTTATTTAATCTCAGTAACCTTCATGATTTTCTTACCCAAAAGACCTAGTAGTGATACCACTCGACGTCCTCCCACATTTGCACTTAATAGAAAGGTGGTGAGATCTTTGGGTACCCTCGTGACTCGTAGTTGTATCTTCATTGTGAAGGGTGCCTTGTTTGAGAATGTACCATGGCCCACATTCCACCTAGATGATTGGCCACTTGGCATTTTTTGTCAGTAAAATGAATATGCTTGTGTGCCAATATCTGATGTATTTAGGATCCCTTTTCTTGGTAATCATGGAATATTTTGAACAAGTGTATTTGGTGAAAAAATAGTGTCCTTAAACCACCACAAATCCATTGGGATCGTGATCTACAATATTTTCCCGCTCATCTCGGGACCACGTCCAACAATGAATTTCTTTTATTGGAAAACTATTGGCCATTTTCCTAACGTGAGTTCAACACCCAAACCTACTTCTCCAATTTTCCAAGCTAGCCTCTCTCGTGAGCCTGGCAGGCTGACTCATCCAAACTTGCCACTTAATATCCTTTCTACTTTGGGCATAGTTCCAATGTCCAGTAGGGATTCTACAAGGACATGATATCTGCTCATCCATGGTCCATGTCATCATTGTCATTGGCTCTCTATTTGCATAATCTCCTCCACATCACATGGAACATCTTGTGTCCACATGACCAGCCCATCAATGTCAACTCCTATGTTTGCCAACTTATCCACTACTTTGTTGGCTTCTCGGAAAGCATGTTGTGCCACCTTGTCTCTTCTAACTTTGAACATGTTCCTAGCTTCCTTAATACAGGATCCAATAATCCAAGGAGGTTCCCTATCACTAGCCATAAATTTAATGATATTTTGTGAATCTCCTTCCACAATGAGTTTGCCTTGATTCTCATGCATTAACTCCAATCCGTTCCAAAGAGCTCTAGATTCTACTTCATTGTTGGTCATGGTTCCAATTTTATCTAGAAAATGCCAACACCATGTGGCCTTGATGGTCCCTAACCACTCCTCTTGCTCCTTCTCTACCAGGATTATCCTTGGTAGTGCCATCAAATTTTAGCTTAAGCCAATCAAAAGGGGGAGGGATCCACTTGGAATCAAGTCTAGGATTGGGCTTGCTAGGACCATATTCAAGGGGAATACTTAAGGATTGGGCTAGAAGCTTCTCACAAGGGGGAATCGGTTGGGCCTCAACAGGATGAGTTATGACATTTTCTCTTGCAAATACTATGACTTTGTTGGTGATAGACACAGGATCCCGTTTTGACTCTTTGAACACTCTATGGTTCCTTTCTAACCACATTTTCCATAGGAAGTGATGAAAATAAATATTCCACATGAACCTAAGCCTCAAGCTAACAAGGGGATTGGGCCATTGGTGGAAAAATTCATGAATGGAAGTCGGTATTTCCCAAAAAATATTGAAGGCTTGGAATACCCCATTTAAAATAGAGATTGATATGGGGTACTCAAGGAAGATGTGTTGAATATATTCTCATATTGCCTTGCATAGATAACATATATTAGGTACAATAATTCCTTTCTTTAGCATATTATCAATGGTGAGAATTTTTTCTTGAATCACTAGCCATGAAAAAAGGATATTTTAGGAATCAAATTCTTTGTCCACACTAGCTGAGTCTAGAACCAAGGCTCTTCAGGATGGAGCAATAGCTTTTAAGCAAATTTGATAGTGAACTCTCCACTCTCTATTGTTGACCACCTTAAGTGATCCTCTTTTGCTCCCATGGGGATGAATTGATGTCTTAGAATATTTTCAAGTTCCTCGAACTCTGCTTCCAGGCCCTAAATTCTTATTGGTTTCCATCTGAATCTATTCCTATCCTACCTTATAAAATCTACCACCTTTGACCGAAGGTTATCGATAGTGTAGTATTTTAATTGGGCTAGGTGGGGGTCTTGACTGAGTGCTTCTTCCCTTACCCATTTGTCTTCCCATAATCTTATTTTATGTTTATTTCTTGATATCCATATCATACCTTTTTTTACTATGTCTCTACTTGTCAGGATATCTTTCCAAAAGGCTGATCCTCTGCTTTGGATGGTATTGCTCAAAAAATATGTTCCTTGGGGGTATTTTATTTTAATAATCGCTATCCATTCATTCTCCACATTGGTTAGCAATCAATATGCTTGTTTGGCTAGTAAGGCTGTGTTGATATGAGAGACTTTTATTATGCCCAGACCTCCATTTTCTTTGGGTCAAAAATTATAGCTATTGAGGGAAAACCTCCAAAACCTATTCATTTTCATGATATCTTTATTTAAAATTCTAACATCAATGAATAATAATTTAAAATGAGCACAAAGGAAGTTTGTTTGAACTGGTATAGAAGAGAAATATTGGATTAGTTCAGTTGCATGGGAGAAAGTTTGTAAGCCTTAGAGAGCATGTAGTCTAGGTATAAAAAAAAGTGAAGCAGATGAATAGGGTTTTTATGGCCAAAGTAGTATGGTAATAAATGATTCAACATGATATATATTGGGCTCAGATCCTCTCTATAAAATATATTGATAATAGAATCCTCTTTTCTTATAGCTTAAATCCACCTCTAGGATGATCTTTGTGGAATGAGTTGATAAAAATAATAAATCTATTATGCAAAGGTTTAAGATGGCAGGTTGAAAGAGGTGATAAGATATACTTTTGGGAGGATGCATGCATCATGGAGAGACCTTGATTTTTAATGATACTAGAAGTGTATCATTAGGCCTTTAAATAAAAAATATGGAAATATGGTTTAGAAGTGCATTAAGGAGGAAGATAATTATAGAGTGTGGTACATATTACACCTAGAAGGGGCTAATGCAATTATGCAAAATAGGCTTAATTATCTCAATCTCATATTATAACATTACTATCTATAACTCAATATAGAAGAGGATACATTCTTTTGGGGTCCTATCCCTAAAGTAATATTTACTTCCAACTCATTTTTTCTTTGAAATGGATAAGGAGGATAAAAAATTTCCCTCACATAGAGTTTGGATTAAAGGTCTTTTACCAAAGGCATATTTCTTTCTTTGGTTAGCATTACAAAATTAGATATTGGTGGTGGACAATCTTAGAAGAAGAGGGATGATAATTCATAATAGGTGTTATTTATGTTATGGGGATGAAGATACAATTTATCATATTTTTGTCCATTGCTCCTTTCTTTAGAGATTTTACATACGCTTCTTTAGTCACTTAAAACTCATTGGATGACAATAAAGTCTTCCGAGGCCTTATAGAAAAGTTGGGTTAACCCTTATCATAGCCCTTGATTGAATAAAATATAGATCATTGTATTAACCCATCTCATTTGGTAGCTATGGAGGGAGAGGATTAAATGAGTGTTCAATAATAAGGCTAATAGTGTAGAGGTCATTATTAGGAGTATCAAAGCTATTATTGCTAAAAATACAATTGTTAATATGGACAACCAAATCTATGAAATTGAGTTGGAGGAAGACATAAAAAAAGAATTGGAATTGCTGAGGGGTATAGGAAATCAGATTAGTTGACCAAAGAGAAATATGAGAAGGAATCCTCACCCTTAGAGTGGGTAAAACTATTTTTTTATGAAACCTCTAAAGGTAATATAGGGAATGCTAGAGGGGAATGGGTTTTGAGACCTAGTTCAAGGGTAGTGATATCTTGTTATGCAGTGAACTTTACCCATACATCTACCTATGTAGGAAAGGCAAGATCCATGATTATGATTGTAAGGCTTGGAAAAAAGATGAATGTTAAGAAGCTTATAGTGGAAGGGGATCTATGAATATCATTAACAATATGAATGTCAAGAAAATTGCTAGTTGGAGCATTAAAAATATTATTCACAATGCAATGAATATGCTATCAAGAATGGAATCATTTGTGATATAGCACATCTATAGTGAAGTTAATGTTATGGTTAACGTTATGGAAAATGCGGGAGTTCAAATGCATGAATCCAAGGTATAGAATGATGTTTTCTCAAGGATTTGATGATTATAAAATTGAGAAAGAAATTTGCTTCTGATGTTGTTATGTTAGAAGTTTTAAATCCTTATGGGAATTGATAACTACAAAATATCTATTAGCTTGGGGCTACTTTTAAAGGAAATGAAACTAAACTAAGATTCAAGGGTTGATTAAAAAATATTGCAGTTTGAATGAAGACTAGGCAAAAGCTTCTAAAGTTCTTAGGAAAGGAAGAATGGGAGATCTAATTTGAAGATAATAGAGAATAGATTAAATCTCCTATAGATTTTGAAGAAACCATATGAATTGAAATTAAGAAATACTGAATCTCCATGGGATAGAGTTAAATCAAAATTACTGTATCTAAGTATGTAGTATGCTCCTTTTTAATCTAAATTTTGTAATATGTAGGTGTTGAAAGTTATTTTCCTATTTTGCAAATGTAAAAGGTTTGAGGCCCTTTCAAAAACCCTTCATATACTATTGTAATATAAAGATTAATCCCAAATTTTCCTTGTATATATATACGAAGAAATTTTTTGAGATTAAGCCCTATATTACAATGGTATATGAAGAGATTTTGAAAAGGTTCCAAACCTTTGAAACAACTCAATATAAGAGAGGATTGAAAATAAAATTACTTATTTATTTTATCTTCCATCTATATTAAATATGGATTAAGTTAATAATTATGACTATATGTGTTTCTTAACAATAGAGTCTACTATATTTTTTTTTCTTTTCAAAGTACATATTGTCGTTTATAGTGATTATTTTTCTCCTAAACCCAGTTTGAAAAAATAATACCATAAAAGTAATCGTCATTTATATTTGAACCTAGGATGTAATTATAGGTAATTACGTGAGACTTTTCACTATAATTATTTATAATTATTTTAATAATATGAATAAGAAGCAATGAGAGACAAACTTAGTTCATCAAACAAGTTAAATGTAGATTAGTTCAATATAAACAAAAATTTAAAAATTTGTTCTTCTTTATTATCAAATTTGAATTGAGATATATTTTTATTAAGTTCTTTCTCACTCTCTATGAGTAAGCAATGAGGTGAGGATATCTTTTTGGTCATATTAATATGGATGTTTTAATTTAAAATATTTAAAATATTAATTATTGTTTTTAATCATAAACATAGATAAAAAAATTTATACGCAAACAAGATAATGATAGTTTTTTTTGGCATGTTATCTAGTACAAATATAAAATGCAAACAAAACATGTAGAAAGCATTATAAATAATAAAAAAACATATTCAGTTTGGGTGGAAGCCACTAAGCTAATTTTAGAATTGTGTGAAGTTTGGTTTATATTTCCATTTGTTGGGTCAAACCTCGTATTTCATTGTGGAATCTCTTTGAATGTTTTATTCTTAAATGTTAAGTTTAGCACCTTTCAAAATATCATATATAAAAGGTTTATAAAATATTTTAAAACCTCTTATTTAATTAATAAAAATTTAAAAATAGCTTTTAGAGATCTCCTCCACCATCATCTATTAATGTAATAAATCAAAAAACCTTATTCTTAAGGTTGCATAATTTAATATAAAAACCTATGTATTTTATGCATAAATATCATTAGAAACCAAACATATTAATTGATTTGAACATTTCTTATTTACATTTAAAAAAAATAAATAAAAATAAAAATAAAATATATATAGTTTTTCATTTTATAATGATATATTCTTTATTAAATACATAAGGAATCCTTAATATTATTGGGTGCTACTACTTAAATTTTGGTTAGTTGGGCCTGATAAAATTAATGAACCCTTGAGTTTTGTAGGCATCAAATTAAACTAAAGTAACTAAACAAAAAAATATTTGGTCACTACCATCCAACCTATCCACCTTGGACCTCCGAAAGAGAGGATAAGATGTAACCACTAGGACACTTAATGGCAAATGCAACCACTACCATCAGAAAGAAATTGAGTTTGCATAGGTTTTATGAGGAAAACATTTGAGTAAACATTTGAGTTTTTATGAGATCTCAGTCGTAGTTTGAACTTGGTTCTCTAAGATGAAAACTCAAGGACTTACCATTTTTGTATCTCTTACAGTTTAAAATTTTAGTTACATGTGTTTTTTATGAAGGGTCTTGGTCCCCTCGTTCCCGGACTTAGGGATGAAAATCCAAGTACTTACCACTAAGTATCCCTCACAGGTCATAAATTTAAATTTACATAGTTTTTTCATGAGAGATGATCCCCTTGCACTATGTTTGAACTTTGGTCTTTTGAATGAAAACACAAATACTTACTACTATGGTATCCTCACATATGTCATAAATTTAAATTTACATAGTTACTTTATGAGAGATCCTATCCCCTCATACTATATAATGCAATTATTTTTATAATAACCTAATAAATTAATGTTTAAATAGATGTATTTCAAATTTTAAAATTTGAAATATTTTTATAATAACCTAGTAAATTAATGTTTAAATAGATGTAAAATTTGAAATATTTTTATAATAACCTAGTAAATTAATGTTTAAATAGATTTATTTCAAATTTTAAAATTTGTATTAATTTTTTATGTGATGAATCCATAAAAATCATAAAAAATCATTGAACAGTTTATGAATTATTATATCTCTAACCAACTCTCAAATACAAAAAAATGCATTTTTTGAATATTTTTAATAGATTTAAACTGAAAAATATGGATATTGTAGCTTTATCAATGTCACACCTCAAAATTTCTTCTGAGCTTAATATCATCGTTTATTAGTTTAGAATAATTTCATTGGGGTCCATTCCAATAGTGTGGCTGAAGCCCTCTGCAATGTTATAGAGGTTCATAACTTCTCGTGACTTGGGAATTCAAAATTTGGTGATTGAAGGAGACTCCCTCAACACCATCAACCTCTTGAAGAATAGCAACACCCCTCGTGGAGTATAGCTAATACGATTGAGGAAGCAAGGTTGTATGTTCAAGAATTTACCAATGTTAATATTCAGCACGTCTTCTGTGAAGCCAACCAGCTTGCTGACTTCATGGCCAATTTGGGCCAAAACATAGAACCTTTGAAAATATGGGTAGAAGATTTCCTCCAATGCTTGTTGGACAAGTGTATTTCTAATGCTGGATTGCATATGTGTAAGACAGGTCTGGGAAGGTTATTCACTGGCTAAAGCAATAGAAAGTGGATGTGAGATCCCCTGTCATTAGCAAGGCGGTAAAAAATCTTCACGACGATCTCTACGGTCAAAAGGCTGATGATTCTTTTTTTTGGTTCTACCAATAGTTTGTTTTGGGGTTTTGGTTGATTCTAAGTTTTGTTAGGAGATGATCTCTTTTTTTTCCCTCTGGTTTCTCTGCTTATTTTACTTAGGATGGTTCTAGGATGCCTCTCTATCCATATGCCTTTCGGAAAGCTTCTATTCTTGGTTGTCCTTCTTCTTGTTGTTCAAGGGTTGGGACCTTTCAACACCCTATTTTATCAATAAAAAAAAATATATATCATGAATATAAAAATTTAGTTACAAAATAACATTGTATATTTTCATAAGACATGTCCAATACATGATCAAAATTAATACTAACAACTTAGATTAATTTTTAAATAATAATTTAACAAAAAAATATTTATATTTTTAAAAAATAATATTATTCATATATAAGGATGCAAGGTTATGTTTAAAATCTTATACCATATAGTATATATAAGGAAGGAATTTTAAAATTAATTAGATTGATAGAGGTTTTTCTATGGATACAACAATGTTGGGTTATTTTTCATGCAATAATCATTTTTCACATTAATTATGACAACTATTTTTTTTGGTAAGTAGTGTTTGTATTTACAACGGGTTTTAACAAGGATCCTAAAACCTGATTACATAAGCAATGGGCCTAGGGCATCAATCCCTTGAAACTGAACACCAAAACAAAAATCCCGCCTAGCGGTAACAGTAAGCATGAAACAATCCCTCTCAGCGAGAAACAAACAAATAAGAAAGAAAGTAGTTTTGGAGATCCCGCCCAACGGGGAGTAGCCAAAAACCACCATTGAGAAGATCCCGCCCAGCAGGAAGCAAAGAAAAAATGTTACAATAAAATCCCCCCTCGTGGGAAGCAGTCAAAACCACCACAAACAGTCCCTCCTAGCGGGAAGCAACAGGGAAATCCCACCATCCGGGAAACCAGCAGAAAAGAAAGGATCCCGCCTCGCGGGAAAATTGGCGGATTTGGCGGATCTCGCCCTGTGGAGAAACCAGCCGCCCACCGGGAAAACATTCCGTTCAGCGAGAGCCATCCTGCAGGAAGCCGACAGCCAGCACAGAGAGGATCCAACCCATCAGGAAGTGACCAGAGAGTTGCACCACAAGGAACCCGCCCCGGGAAAACAGAAGAGGATCCCAGCAGCAGGGACCAAGAATCCCATCCAAGCACAGAGTCTGCCGAGGATTCACAAGAAAAAAGGGGGAAGCTGTCCAAACCCTAAACCGTCACCTCCACCGCACCGAGAAACGCAGGGGACCAGATCCACGCGAATAACCTGCAAAAAACCCCAGGGGGAAGCCTGAGGGAAAAAGGGAAGGGATCCCCAACCAAACAGGGATCCTTGGGAAGCACCAGTCCGAAAAAACAACCAAGGAAACCCTAGCCGGCTGGGAGGGGCGCAGATAGTGGAGAAGGATCTCCCCCCAGGAGATCATCTGCAAACAACCACTCTCCGGGAGGGATGACCTGGGTTGAGCCAGGGACTCTCCGGGAGGGATGACCTGGGTTGAGCCAGGGACTGGGCAGGAACCAGGAGCCATGGGAGGGGGAGCAGGGGAGGGACCAGAGCCCTCCCCTCTCTACTTTCTTCCCTCACCAATAAAATTCGAAAAAATCAATTATGACAACTATTTTATTAATATAAATCATTTCTTTTATAAATTATATAATCAAAACCATTTTCTTGAACAACATTTTATACAATTAATTACTAGCTTAGATATATAAAATATATATATCTATAAAAGTGGAGAGCTATCTCATAGTTTAAATATTTTAAATTTTACCATGACCCTTAATGTCGGCGGATAATTTTCTTAACGTCAGTTTTTTTTTATAAAATATTAATATTATTTACGGTATGGCTGACCTTCTTTGTTGCCACACCTATCCACATAATTATAAATTAAAAAATTAAAATTAATAAAAAAAATTTACTTCTGCACAAGTAAACTTATTATCCTGTCTTCGGTTTTGTTTTGCTTAAATAAATGCATCTTTAACGATTATTTTGTAGTTTCATAGGCTTTACAAATAAGAAGAAGATGGTGTTTGGGGTTTTAATGATCCTTTTGGTTGTTGAAGCTAAATATCGTTCACTTCATTAAATCTATTATTTTAGAAATAATAAAGATGAGGCTAGGAAGGAATCATTTAAAAGTCTTTTTAATTTTTTTTTAAAGATATGATGTTGATGTTTTTGAATGCAATTAATATAATCCTTTTGATAGTAATGTTAATATGGTTACAGTTACTGTGAATAGGCTAAATATATTAAGAACAAAATACTTGTAAAAGAAGTTTATAATCAATTAAAGTATGGTTCTACAACTCATCCCAAACAAGCAATAATAATGTGATAACAATATACAAAAGATGGAAAATAAGGCAAAGAGGTCATCTAACACTTCTAATATTGGAAAGAAATTATTGACTTATAAATTTGATGATTGATTTTGATAAGTCATTTCTATTTTATCTTTTTTCTTCTTATTTTATATTATGTTTATATAAGTTTTGATTTAGAAATCTAATGAGAGAATAACTTAGATTTAGACTTATTTTATTGTATATATGCAACTAATAAGATGGGTTCATCAAATGATGTTGTTGGAGTATTTTTTATAGAATCAATTTTATTAATTTTCATCAAAATTGGTTCTATATATTTTATGATTTCTTCAATATTTATGTTGACATATTTAATATTTTGTACGATGTGAAATGTGAGTGAGCTTTTTTAATTTGTTTGAATATATTAAGAACAAAATACTTGTAAAAGAATTTTATAATAAATTAAAGTATGGTTCTACAACTCATCCCAAACAAGCAATAATAATGTGATAACAATATACAAAAGATGGAAAATAAGGCAAAGAGGTCATCTAACACTTCTAATATTGGAAAGAAATTATTGATTTATAAATTTGATGATTGATTTTGATAAGTCATTTCTATTTTATTTTATTTTTTCTTATTTTATATTCAATTATGTTTATATAAGTTTTGATTTAGAAATCTAATGAGAGAATAACTTAGATTTAGACTTATTTTATTGTATATATGCAACTAATAAGACGGGTTCATCAAATGATGTTGTTGGAGTATTTTTTATAGAATCAATTTTATTAATTTTCATCAAAATTGGTTCTATATATTTTATAATTTCTTCAATATTCATGTTGACATATTTAATATTTTGTACGATGTGAAATGTGAGTGAGCTTTTTTAATTGGTTTGAATATTTGTTTTAGAATTATTTCCTTAGGAAAGAGTAGTCTATTACCATAGGTTAACCTATGATTCAATGGAATCTTAATATTATTAGCATAAAAAGTGGGAATTTAC
This sequence comes from Wollemia nobilis, assembly GCA_028583015.1. Lineage (NCBI taxonomy): Eukaryota > Viridiplantae > Streptophyta > Pinopsida > Araucariales > Araucariaceae > Wollemia > Wollemia nobilis. The sequence continues at coordinate 939,481 of JAQPPZ010017043.1, read as the reverse complement.
TATATATAACATGAACGTATAGAATACGATTTTTTTTTACGGGTGTTAAAATTGATGCTCTAAATTACATGCATGTTATACGATGGTTGTGAGAGTTTTGTAAAAAGAATTTTTGCATCCAAAGATTGTTTCTAATGTACATGGCTATAAGGAAGGTTATATATTTTATCCTAAACCATGTTACTAATTTTATGCTTTTCATGCCATAAAATAACCTTACCCTTAGAGTATCCATAAATGTTAGTTAGAATATAGAGCTCCACATGTAAGGCAAGTTCCTCCTAATAAATTTTTTTGTGCTTTCCTACAAATAAAAACATTGATGACATGATTTCAATATCTTAGGAAAAGATGCTTAGTTGAACAGTAATATTCAACACTATTATTTTAGGTTGTAAACTAATATTTGGTAAGCAATTTGCATGAAAAATATCCTACAAGTTATATTAAAAATTATTTTAAAAGAAGGCACATTATTACTTGTGAGGACCGATTTTATTTGAAAATCAATTCTTATTTTGTACATATGGAGCTTAACAAGGAAAATCCTAAAAAATTATTATTATCAAAAGGGATTTGATGGAATTATAATGTTATTTAGCTATATTTGGCTTTAATGGCTTCCTTTTAATTTAATATTAGTCTATTTGATGTTGACATACAATATTTTTTAAGAAAAAGAGAGACTTGAAGTTGAAGCTTAAGGTATTATAAGCAATATAAAAGAAGGTAGAAGTATCAATCTAGTGGACACATAATGTAATATAAAATCATCATTGTCATTGTTGACATAAAGGCCACTGTTACATGTCATCTCTTTCAAATTGTAAATATAAATTTTCTAAAGTCTAAATAATGGTCAAAATATTGAATAAATGACATTAATTTCGTACTCATTGTTTCTAAGAATTAATATTTATAGAAAAAAGAGAGTGAAAATTGATTAGATGACATTAATTTAGTGCTCATTTTTTCTAAGAATTAATTTATAGGAAAAAGAATGTAAAAATTGATGAGAACAATAAAATTCTAAGAGGTCTAAAAAATTGCAAGATATATTCCAAATAATCGCATTATGAGGTTCAACGATGAAAGCAATCCTGCTGATTCAATCAATAGGTTGGTTACTTTTAGATTGGGGAAAATATGTAATATTATTTTAAGAAAATTTTTCACTATATAATTTTAAGTGGACTACAATATATTATGGAGTCATAATTTCATTGAAGTGATGATCAAAATGTTTGTAATTTTACGAGAACTTTTAATTTTCATTTCATATGGATACATTTAGAGATATATTCCAACTATAGGTTTTATGTTTGAGAAATTAACATTCACAATGTTGGATGGAAAAAATATAATAAAGTATTATGTGGGTAAAATGTTGCATTAAGTATACCTATTGCCTGCTGCATCGACAGTTTTTCCTATTACATTTTGATTTATGCAATTATGATTTTTCACATGCATTCTTACGTGCATATAAAAAAACGGAGTAAAAACAAATAACATCTAAAACTATTTTAAATAAAATAATAACAAACAAAATAATGGTTTCACATCAATTATTAGTTAGAATATAAGTACATTATAATAGTTTGCACAACATATTACACATACATAAATTATTAACCTTTTTTAATAAAAATGTACGAGTATAAAGCAACATAATTATCCTGTATTTTTTAGTATATTAATTAAAATCTTTTAAATAATTGTACAAATATACATTTTGACAAATACACACTAGTTAAAATCTCTTAAATAATTATACAAATATATATTTTGATAAATACACTCAATGTAACAACCCATTAAAATACACATTAGTTGTAATGATTTACATATAGACTTGAAAAATAAGAGAGATGATTTGATAGAGGTAATTTTTTTCATTGTTGATCTTTATTTTACACCTCTTAGTAATTAATACATAGCATTGAACACCACTTTTGGGATTATGACCATTGTAGTCAGCCTCCCAAGTCAACGTTATTGGTTGAGTCTTGTAGAATGTAGCCTTAGTTATTCTGTCCATCTCACCCTTTGATCTGGTGAATCCAAAATCATAGCATGGGTTATCCTCTAAGGCCCATAACACCTAGAGGGTGGATGTATAACTCCCTTATTTAACATGTTATGTGGAACCTTGAGTATATCTTAACTCATCTATTGCCAAACATGTAAGGATTTTAGCATAAATGCTATGGTGCTTAATTGGTGACCATGCATCTAGATTAATATCTAGCACCATGGGAAATTAATGTCATGTTATTCACCTAGCACTAATCATGATTTTCTTAAAATTATTACGATGGTTTAACCCCTATCAACCACCATGGAATCTTATCTTAAAATTATATTTCTCTCAGCAAAATTCCCTGTTTGATGACTTCATATAAGGGCCACCACTATACTGGTCGTTTGTCACAAATCTACCTAAATACAAAATATATGTCCACCCTAGACCCAGCTAACATTGAAAGGTTGAAGGAAAGTGATGTCCTTTGGGTCAATATCTAGAGAGGGTTGGCTCCCGTACTAATCTAACAAACGGTATAAGCTTAGGCTAATAGAACGATATGGGAAATGACATAAAGGAATGGGAAATATAGCTATGATCCAGAAACATAAAGTGGGGATAAACTAGAAGCTAAAATCCAAATCAAGTTTTGATTAACATATAGCAGAAAGAGAAACATAGGAACCATTCACAGCTTGAAGATATAACTTCCAATAAACATTTTAGCATTCAATTATGTATTAGGAATTAAATTTAAAATGCAGAATTTAAATTTATCTAACAAAGATAATGAACATAACAGAAATGATAGGCAAAATGTAATTTCACACACCACTGATCTAGGAAACAAAGCCAAATATATTTTAATTGATGTAGAGAACTCAAAGTGTTTTTTGGTAGAGTGTCTATCCCCATTTTTACATCAAATTGCTTAGTATTTATAGAGGGTTGCACCTCTATAATTAAATGCACATTAAAACAAAATACCTGCTAGTCAAAGATAAAATAGCAACCACTCTTTCTTGACAATAGCAAAAAACCAATTAGCAAATGCATTGGAAAATGTCTAGTGATTTCGTCACATGGCGTATCAGGGCTTTGGTGAAGATCATCGATCTGATGTCAATATTCATGACTGTGCCTTGGAAATGAATATGATTGCACCAAAATCAAGGGTACAATACTTAAACTCAATGGTTTTTTAGCAATGGTCCTTGACATATCAATTGTGTCACCACAAAAATTAAATTCACCAGCTTTTATCCTTTCCCAAAGAAGATCTCTACCGAAAATGTTGGGGTGATAGTGTTTTCCTTCAAAATGAGATTTCACTCAAAGTTGCTCCTGAAATGAGACTTTATCATGGTTTCACCCAAGTCATGCCCGAAATGGGATTTCGCCTAGACTTGCACTTGCAATATTCTCTTAGGAACGTTTTTGCTCAAGATGCACTTAAAAATGGAGTTTTTCTTAAAACTAGGGAAAAAAAGGGAGTTTCATCCCAAAATGGGGCAAAAAGGGAGTTTCACCCCCAAACTAGGGTGAAAAGGGAATTTCACCCAACACTTGTACCTTTGCTACAACTTTTCTTGGGGGAAACTTGCACTACCGAAAGTGGGGCCCATATTGGAAACTAAATTTCACTAAAGAATGAAGCAAAAAGGAATTTCGCTATAAATGAGAGTGAAACTTCCGACAAGGTGATTTTGCTAGCGAAATACCTAGGAAGTGTTTTCACCAGTGAAATGCTCGAAAATAATTTTTGCTATGCCTAGGGGTGAAAAGGCATTTCACTATGCATGGGAGCAAAAAGACATTTCACTTGGATTTTTCCTGAAACTGCACCCATAAAAAACTTAAAAAAAATTCAACAAACTACAATTTCAACACACTTTTTAATGGTACGAAAACACTCAAAATGAATTTTACTACAAAATTGTTTACATATGTTGGCAAATTTAAAAAAATATATAATGTGGCAAAAATACCAACATTTTTGGTAGTTCATTGGGTATTCAGCTCACCTGAATGCAATCGATCTCGGGCCTTTATTCATTGGGTTCTAAGTCTCTACCACCAGATACATTTTATTATCTACTACTTGCACTAGCTTCTTCATGATTTCTAAGATGCGAAGTTGTGGCTTCATACACCGCAATTGCTTCGGCCTAAGCATTCATACTAATTACCTAACAAGCATTGAGAGTATCCACAATGTATCAAAATGTCTGAACCTCCTATATATCAATATAGTTTACCCTTTGGTTGAGCTTCAACAATCCAAACTTCACACAAATCAATTTTCTCATTAATGGCAACATGTGTTCTTTAGTTATGGGCTCCTTCAAGTCATCAATCTCTGAGGTTTCATCCACAAAAATTTCCTAGACTGCATTTAGGTCTTTCTTTTTAGAATATTCCCTTGATAATCAATGAAATTGGGGAAACCATTAGCTACTATTGTATCAAAATAAACAAAAAAAATGTGTCTCTCGTGTTCAAATATATCTAGAAGCTTGCGGGATTCTTTAAATAGGTCCAACTTAGAGAAATAACTGTGCAATGTGATTTTAGCACTTGCCCAAGTGTGGGCCATTTCGCTCATTGGGTAGAATTAGAGATCTATTTAAGCCATTACCTGAATATTCATTGCCATTTCTAACTTTGGCTTCAGGGTTTCCTCTATATACTTCACTACATATCTATCATATGAAACAAAAATCTACACTTATTGAAGTAACATGAGAACTAATGTCACCTTCGTTGCCATAATTTTATAATCGATCAGTGGTTGACTATGAGCCTCCTTAATTTTCTCCTTCATGAGGGTCACTGACTGCATCACCTTTGCTACCAACTAATTCTACAAATTTTGGAGCTAGTCCTGCAAGGCCTAGATCTACTGTTATGCTTCCTACTATGCTGCTTAATGTTGTATGGCCACCTACTTGATTTTGTCCTCCATATGCATCACCTTTTGCTACCACTACTAAGATTTATATTACACATTGTCCAATTGAGTCGTCTATACCACCATAGTCTCCTCTAGCTTTGCTATCTTTACCTTAGCTTGAAAGAAGAGGTCCTTGTAATGCTGACCATGTAGGTATATCAAAGTCATCTCCACCTGTATATTGCACAATTTATCAGCTGCATCTATCTTCATGAGGTACTTAGTGATGACTTGGTATGAATAATCACTAGGTGCCATATCTCCTTGAGGTTTCTAGACCTGAGGAACCATATTCATAGTGTGCGTCTCCATAGACTCTAGTTCAAAAGTTACTTTATTCATCAATTTTTCCAAGGCTTGCACATCCTTCCACTTGTGATTCTTCAACCACTGTGATGAACTTTGCACACTTTGTTGATATTTTTTACTATAGGGCTCTCTAGTAGTAACTCCATCATGGAAGTCAGTGGCTCCTACACTACAAAAACTAGGGAAAATAGGAAAATATCTTGTTGAGGGTTTGACCCAACAGTAAGGGTGGATGTGGAAGGTGCTATAGTTACACTCACTTGAGAGGGTCTTGCATACTTATAGTTATAACAATATTGGAAGGGATGTAAAATGAAACAGAGGACAATGGAAAGGAAAATGTGTTTGGGGTGGATTCAAATAAATTGAAAGATAAAGAAATAGAGGAAATGGATGAAACTGGGGGAGCGTTGGTGATCGACGACTATGAGGTAGAAATGGGAACCGGAGATATGGGTACAACAACTAGAGGTAAATTGGATATAGGGACTACGAACAAGGAGATAGTGGCCACCAAGTGCTTGTGAGAGAGAGAAGAGGAAAGAAAATGTGTACCTGCAGGCTCTGACACCATTTGAACCAATGGTGAAGATAGTTGCACTGGAGACTCTTGCTCTTCCTCTACTTTTTCCTCTTCTTCCTGTTGGCATTTTTGCCACATTGATTCTCATTGATTAGTGCATTAGTGTATTGTTGGGGATCTGACCTTTGATTGATGCAGCTTGGGTGAAAAAAGGAGAAAAAATGAGCAAAAAATGGTTAAGTCAAAAAACTGCAGCGATGCGCTGACATGTTGCAGAATCGCGGTCAACGCAGTCAACGCAGGCAGGTTGGGCGGAACCGTCGCGATATCGCGACGTGTTCCGGAATCGCGGGTCGGGCAGCTTCAAAAGCATTAAGTCGAAAACTTGCAGCGATTCGCTGACATGTCAGCGAATCGCGACCCTAACAGCTTCAGAGGCAAAGATGAAAATATGCAGCGCATCGCTGACATGTCAGCGAATCGCGACGGAAAATGACAATTGATACGGCGAGAAGAAACATGTAGCGAAATCGCTACATGTTCCATTTTCGCGGGGCAGAGCGCAGGGAGGAGCAACGACGGAAACATGTAGCGAAATCGCTACATGTGCCATTTTCGCGGGTCTTCAGCAGCGAAGCGTACGGCATAAAATTATGTCGCGATTTCGCGACCCGTCATGATTTCGTGACCCGTCGCATTTTCGCGACCTGCACAGTTTTCCCGCCAAGTGCAGTATGAACGGCCGAGGAGATATTTTTGGGTTTCGACGATTTAATGCTGACCCGAATTTAATAATTTGCAGATTTCCAATGCGGTTAAGGTCAAAGAGTGCCCAGGATACCAAAATTAAAGGGTTTATTGGTTCGAAGTTGCCGTTCGTGGATTAATTCAACGGTTTTTTATGCACATATTCAAAGAATCGAATTTAATGAAGGGCCGCAAGCGTTTCATGGCATTTAATTTTTATTTCTTCGAGACTGCGATTAAGGGGATCATGTTCCTCGTTTCCTTCGCATAATTGTAGATCTCAAGAAGGTCGGTTTAAAATATTTAATGCTGCAAAGAGGACGGACCTCTATAAAAACCAATGTAATTCGCATTTCAAAAGGTTGGAAAAACTTGCTGCTAGAAACTGAAGTGCATTTGAAGGAATAAAATTATTGGCTTCGGATTTTTCAAGCAGTTGTTTGGGTGATTGTCTTTTCTGTTCGTTGCATTTCTAATCGAATTTATATTCCTTGAGTGCTGTTACATTCAAATTCTGCATATTGGATTTGAATCTTGCTTGTAAGGATATGATTCCTGGAGTGTAATCTTGGAGAGATTTTCTGCATACAGTTGTGTGGGAGTTGAGTCATTATATTCTGTTGCTTGCTGTTGCCGCACTTTAAGTTTTCTGTGTTGTTCTTCCGATCCCATAACTCGGCCTGTGGCCATATTTCATTTCTTTCTGCAACTTTTAATTTCTTTCCAAGAACCCTTATCTTCAAACAGAAATTTAGATTAGTAAAGGGAACCAGCCCACTCTGGAGATTGGTCTGGGAGCCATTTCTTGCTTCCAGCCTTTCAATGTTGGCCAGGTCTAGGGTGCAATTATAAAATCCTTTCCTGTGGCAGATTTTGGACCAACAATTTTTGGCACGCCCGGTGGGACAGACTGTTTCTGTCTCCAAGAATTCATAATCGGTGGGATACGCATAATTTTCCAAAGTGATAACCCCACCGGTGCCAACAGTTTTGGCACGCTTTTAACACCCGGAGGTCTCAAGATTTGATGAGCTGTCTTGGCCTCACAGCAGAGATTTGTAAGTTCATATGGCGACTTTGCTGAGTTGAAGATCTGTTCATGGATGCCTATTTTAGTTTTAAAAAAAAAAAAAAATTCAAAGAATGTTCATCTGGCGACTCTGACTTAATGGCGATGGCCGTGATTCCGCAGACCACTGCCACAAAGGCAAGGGTTTTTTCTAGATGGGATGATCCTGGCCCTCTGAATCTCCAAGTTCGACATGAAATTCCAGAAGGTGCCCTGAAGAATCTGGCAAAATATGATGGTACCGTAGGCATGGCTCTGGCACATGTTGAATATATTGCTACTTTGTCAATGATCCATGTCATAAATCATGAGGATGTCATGATCCGACTTCTGGTTCAGTATTTGGAAGGAAGAGCATTGCAGTGGTACAGATTGCTCAAGCGTTAAAGCATCAGTTCATGGGATGATCTAGCGGGAGCACTGATCAAAAGATTTGATGAATATCTTTTCTACAGTTCTTTGGATCTCTACCAATTTTTCATGTACATCAAGAGAGCACCTCAAGAAAGCATCACAAACTTCAATGTTCGATTCTTAATAAGTTGGAAGAGAATTCCAGAGAAGATCCGTCCATCACCCACCCAAGCCCACCTCTTTTATGTTCGAGCTTTTAATTCTGACATAGGTCTCTTTTTGCTGCAGTCAGGTGAACAACGGTTCCCACAAATCTTTGAGGAAGCAGTGCGAGCGGAACAACTTTTGCTCTTATCAGGAAAGTTACCGTGGGGAGAAACTCCATTACCTTCTCCGGTGGTTGCTGCTCCTGTTTACCCTGCACATTCATGCCAGATCCCTGAGATGCAGTCATGTGGAGTTCAAGGGACAGATCTCGTCCAAAGTCAAGGATTAGGACATGCAAGCACTTTTCCAGCAATGAACAATATGGTTGCTTGCAGTTTTCATCAAGAGATGGGCCAAGTAGAAGAACAAGTGCAAATTCCAGAACCTGAGGAGATCCCAGAATCAGATTTCTCCCTTGAAGAGCCTTGTGATCACATCAAGGAGTTAGAGGAGCCTGTACTCAACCCACAGCCAGTAAAGTCTGCAAAGTGGTGGTGTTGGTTCCAGCCACTACATCTAGTACCTGACGAAGTCCTCCATGTGGGTACTAGTAAGAAGGATAATCTGCTGCATTGCATCCTATTCGCACCATGGAGAACTTCAGGAAGGAGCCAGCCCAATTTCAAGGACCGACTTAAGTATGATCAGATCTGGTCGGGACATTGCAGATTTACCGGATAACATTCTGAGATTGGATGTCTGGTGGCGACATGCCAATCATGTCGTGAATTATTGTATATAGTATTTTGAAAAAAACAAAAAAATAGAAAAAAGTAAAAAAAGAAAGAAAGAGTGGTATTGTTTTTAGTTGTTCATCTCGGCTCTTGTTGCTTGCGAGCCGTAGATGCTTGTTTTCCTTTTTTTTTCTCCTCCCAACAGTTTGGTGGCTTTCTAGCACTTTCTTCTTTTCCCTTCCCCGTTTCCTCTCTTTCCTTTCTTCATCTTCTTCCTTCTTTTTCTTCTGCATTAAAACAAAATAAGCCACAACTGTTGTTTCTTTTTCTCTTTTCTGTTTTTCCCCGTCTCTTCTTATCCCTTTCCTCTAAGTTTAGTTTTTTATGCATTTATTTCGCAGTCTAGTTCATTTCATTTCACAGCTTTCCTAGTTCCATTCCCACTCCATAACTTCGTTCATTTTCATATCACTCCATTGCAGTCACCGCTTGCGCAATCGCAAGAGCTCACTCCATCATCGCGTTCCATTAGTCGTTTCATAATCAGTTATATGCAGTTTTTTTCCAGTTTCAATTTTTCAGCAGAACATGTATTGCAGCAGCCAGCCTCCTGTTCTAATATGACTCTGTGCCCAATGGACTAAGGCCTGGATTCTTGCATACAGCGAGCTGTATACCCCATGAGTTGCCAAGAATGTTGGCATTTTTGCCACATTGATTCTCATTGATTAGTGCATTAGTGTATTGTTGGGGATCTGACCTTTGATTGATGCAGCTTGGGTGAAAAAAGGAGAAAAAATGAGCAAGAAATGGTTAAGTCAAAAAATTGCAGCGATGCGCTGACATGTTGCAGAATCACGGTCAACGCAGTCAATGCAGGCAGGTTGGGCGGAACCGTCGCGATATCGCGACGTGTTCGGAATCGCTGGTCGATCGGCATTCAAAAGCATTAAGTCAAAAACTTGCAGCGATTCACTGACATGTCAGCGAATCGCAACCCTGACAGCTTCAGAGGCAAAGATGAAAATATGCAGCGCGTCGCTGACATGTCAGCGAATCGCGACGAAAAATGACAATTGATACGGCGAGAAGAAACATGTAGCGAAATCGCTACATGTTCCATTTTCGCGGGGCAGAGCGCAGGGAGGAGCAACGATGGAAACATGTAGCGAAATCGCTACATGTGCCATTTTCGTGGGTCTTCAGCAGCGAAGCGTACGACATAAAATTATGTCACGATTTCGCGACCCGTCGCGATTTCGCGACCCGTCGCGTTTTCGCGACCTGCGCAGTTTTCCCGCCAAGTGCAGTATGAACGGCCGAGGAGATATTTTTGGGTTTCGACGATTTAATGCTGACCCGAATTTAATAATTTGTGGATTTCCAATGCGGTTAAGGTCAAAGAGTGCCCAGGCTACCAAAATTAAAGGGTTTATTGGTTCGAAGTTGCTGTTCGTGGATTAATTCAACGGTTTTTTATGCACATATTCAAAGAATCAAATTTAATGAAGGGCCGCAAGCGTTTCATGGCATTTAATTTTTATTTCTTCGAGACTGCGATTAAGGGGATCATGTTCCTCATTTCCTTCGCATAATTGTAGATCTCAAGAAGGTCGGTTTAAAATATTTAATGCTGCAAAGAGGACGGACCTCTATAAAAACCAATGTAATTCGCATTTCAAAAGGTTGGAAAAACTTGCTGCTAGAAACTAAAGTGCATTTGCAGGAATAAATTATTGGCTTCGGATTTTTCAAGCAGTTGTTTGGGTGATTGTCTTTTCTGTTCGTTGCATTTCTAATCGAATTTATATTCCTTGAGTGCTGTTACATTCAAATTCTGCATATTGGATTTGAATCTTGCTTGTAAGGATATGATTCCTGGAGTGTAATCTTGGAGAGATTTTTTGCATACAGTTGTGTGGGAGTTGAGTCATTATATTCTGTTGCTTGCTGTTGCCGCACTTTAAATTTTTTGTTGTTGTTCTTCCGATCCCATAACTCCGTCCTGTGGCCATATTTCATTTCTTTCTGCAACTTTTAATTTCTTTCCAGGAACCCTTATCTTCAAACAAAAATTTAGATTAGTAAAGGGAACCAGCCCACTCTGGAGATTGGTCTGGGAGCCATTTCTTGCTTCCAGCCTTTCAATGTTGGCCAGGTCTAGGGTGCAATTATAAAATCCTTTCCTGTGGCAGATTTTGGACCAACACTTCCAAATCTACTATGGTCACCATTGGACTTGACTACTCCTATTGAGCTGAAGAGGGTATCTCCCAAAAAATGGTATGCTTAACCATCTACGAAGGATGTGGCTTTGTGCTAAGCACATAAACTACCCCACTTCTAGGATTCTTCACCATAATAGGGAATAGTACCCTTATATCCACACTCCTCTTTTTGATCAATATTTGTTTCTCCAATGATGGTTGTTCCTCTTATCCTTCTTTGATAATTGCCCTCTTCTCAACCAATGCCTCATTTTCTCTTACCACATCTTCTTATTTTCCAGGGTTGTGGATAATTTGAGGTACCAAGTCAACAAAAGATAGGGGTTGGTACTTTTAACAATTATCATCATAAATCAACAAAAATACCTTGTCCATGACCGATGGATAACTTAACCCGGGCTTACTTCATTGGACCCTCATGACCCACCAGTTCATAATATTTTAATTATAACAATTAGGTAGTTTTAATTTCATTTTATTTAACATACTAAGAGGATGAACTTACTTTGGATGATTAGCAGAATCATACTCAACCTCCATCTCATAAAACTCATTCCAAGGAGGGAGCGACATCATCTTCTCAACATGTCATTCAAGTTCACATCCTTTGGGATTATTACTTTGCTATAAAATGTCTTCTCAAGGGTAGTAATGAAATTCTTGGTTTTGATGAAACTCGTGAAAACATCCAAAGGATCATACCATCATCATTGGGGAATCTCAATCAACTTGTGGTTGTACAGTGTCTTAGTAATCAATATATTCTAGTTGTAGTGAGTCACTCTTATATCACCAAACTAGAAGGGCATAGGGCATGTAGCTTTCTTTCTCTTTCCCATCCCATATGTATCATTTGTGAAATCACTTTATCAGGTTATATCTAGGAAAAAATATGTTCGATGGTGAAATATGATAACAAAAAAGGTTTCCTAGTGAAACCAAAAAGTCTGACCACCACTCCTTGTGTCAAAAAAAATATGTCACCTTTTTTTCTTGTGAACCACATTTTATTTCATTTCTTGAGGCACTCTATTGCATACCCCATAAATTAACTCAAGGGCAAGCCCCAAAAACATTATGTTAAAATTATAATAGGACTATTTTTTGGATAAAATCTGAGTCCATGAATACACTAGCAACATTATCCCTATTTCATACATCTTCCTTACTGCTATAAAAGTGAAATGAGAATGCATGTTATAGAAAAGGTACCATACCAGGAGGAAGCAGTACCTAAAAGTAACGTCTTCCCCACATTGCACCTTCTACAAATTTGAGTGCATTCTCCGTGCTAAGAAATCCACTGAATCAAAGAAAATCTGATTCATGGTCACTATCATGGTAGTCGGGGCATAAAAATCCACATGTGAAATGCACTGCACTAGTGATGCTTACCACTTATGAACTATGGAATATGAAGACAATCCCACCAACTGTACCAACATTTAGTATAAATCTAGGCTCTTGAAATCCCTCAATAGCATCGATAATTTTGGAAACTCTCCAAAATATGGCATCTTCAACAACTGATTCTTCATAAACTATTGCATATGAACAATGGACTGATACCTTTCCTTCTACTCTATAAGGTTGATCTTTTTAAACATGACATCGGGTAGAGGTATTGCATTACAAGTGAATGCATCCCTAATGGAGCTATCTGAAATACTAAATAGTTTATCTCCTTGGAAGTTCTGAATAGTTCTTGGGTGTTCTGAATAGTTTATCACTTCAAAGTATATTTTTAATGCTTGAACTGAGATGTTTACCCTTTTATAACTTTTGAACCATACATACCAAAATAAATACCTGCAACACACCAACTAATTTCTGGGATGCATCACATTTTTCAATGATTTATCAATTTTTCCCACCTCTTGTCCAAGTTCTCTAATTGGTTGCTTTAATTTTTTAATTGTTTTTTCCTTCTTGGGGGTGCAACTTGTTGTTAACGGTTATTTCTATAAATCATGCCTTACTACTTTTTTGCCTTGAAAAGCATGATGAGTACCTCATTTGGCTAATGTGTGGCACTGAAAAGGAATTTTGCTACTTTTATGAGTGAAATGTCATGCATTCTAGGTATTCGCTAAAAAAGTATGGTAAAAAGGTATTTCGCTCTCTTTTGCTTCGAAAATAACCTTCGCTATGATTTTTTCCCAAAAAGGCATACAACTGGGGTTTTATGGCTGCCAACTTAAGTTTCAATCAGAAAATATAGGATATGCATGAGCGAAAGGTGGCAAAAATGAATTTCATTTCAAAAAACAAAAAAGCATGGGCAAATTTATTTTCCTGGGGAAATCACTTTCTTTCTCCCTTTTTTAATTTTTCTTCTTTTGTTTTAATTTTTCAGTTTTTTTTCTTTTTTCTTATCAAGTGCTTTTCCTAACTTGGGCGCCCAACTTTTTAAAATTGGCATGATTTTATTTTCCTTCACCTGAAAAACAAAAAATTAAAATCATAGATGCTTTTTAACTTTTTTAGTTCTAATAAAGAACTTCTAGCTGAAATGTCCAAAAGAAGCATGGAAAAGGCTTTTTGTTGGTACAATGACTTTCACCAGCGAAAATACCTTTCACTCCGACAAAAAGAAATTTCACTTCTTGATTTTTTTTAATCCAGGATGGGCAAAGAAGACTTTTCATTGGAAAAAATGAATTTTGCTAGTGAAAACATCCGTTCACAGCAAAAAGAGATTTCACTTCTCATCCATAAACATTTTTTGAACAAAAAGAAATGTTAAACAAAAATATATACATATTTACATTCGTAATCTCGATTCTCACTGGTAGTAGACCTTTAAATGAATACCATTGATAGGAATTGGTAGCACATGTCCATCCATATCCCGCACATAAAATGAGTTAACTTGATTCACACCCAAAATCTAGAAAGGGTCCTCCCAAATCACCTTGAACTTATGGTGATTTTTGGGCTTCACCTTGTTCTCATTCCATTTTAACACCAATTCACCTACCTTGAAGATATTCTCAAAATATTTCTTGTAAAACCACTTCTTCATCATTTGGGCATATTCCATAAAATAATTGTATGCTTTCTCGCTTTCTTCCTCCAACTGTAAAAGCTAAGCCAACCTTACACTCATGGGATTGAATTCATCATATTCACCATCAAGTAGGTGCAAGTATTGAAGGGCCAACTATTCAATGTGAATGGATAAGACTACTTCTTTACCGTAAACCATGGAATAAGGGGATGTCTTGATAGATTTTTTCACTGAGATGCGATTAGACCATAGGGCTTGGTTCAAGAGAAAGTGCCAACTTCGCTTGTTATCTCCCAAAGTCCTCTTCATAATCCTAAGAATATTCTTGTTCATTGACTCGGTTAGGCCATTTCCTTACATGATAGTAATTTGATGAGATTTTTAAATAAATACTATACTTACCCGTAAACTTGTTGATTATAGAACCAATGAATGGGGTTCCATTATCTATTATAATTGCATCTAGGATACCAAAGTGAGTGATCAATCATTCAAAGAATGTGATGACCACCTCCTATTTTGCCTTCTTGGTTGGTATTGCTTCAGCCCATCGAGTGAAAATGTCAGTTGCAATTAGAATGTATTTATACCTGGAGGATAAATTAGGATCAATGACCCCAATTAAATATAAGTCCCATTGCTGAAATGGTGCTTCTAATTGAATCATATGAAGGGGCAATGATGCATTCCTACTTCTACTGATATATCTTTGGCACTTATCACAAATATGAATGACTTTGAAAGCATCTGCAAAGAGAGTGGGCCAAAAATAACCTACTTTGATGATCTTCAATTCTATGGGTCTCCCTACATAGTGGCCTTCGAACAATCCAGAATGAAATTCTTCTAGGATTTTTTTCTTCTCTAATTATTTCACACACTTGAGAAGTAGTCCATCAATATTTTTATGGAATAGTCCATTTGGCAACATCACATACCTAAGGGCATGTAGCCTGAATCTCCTTCTATTTGGAGCATTAAAATGTGAAGGACATCTTATTGAATTAAAATATTTGACAAGGTCTTCTATCCAATAATGATCAACTATAGAGTGATTAGCAAAATTACTTTCACTTACTAAATCTTCAAGTTGCAAAATCATGGATTCGGAGGCAACACTCTTTGTAAGCTCCTAACATAGTTCTCAGTCTCAAACCAACTTGGTTTGTTGGATTTCAACATCATACTCCTATATTTTAGAAAACCAACCAGCTCTCTTATCTCCAAACTCTCCTTGGATGATGAAACTTCAAACATTTGGATGAACAACATAAACTATTATTTTTCTATGGGAAACAAAATGACAAAACTTATTCAAGGACTTCATTACCACATATACTTGCTTCTCAATGAAATTGTATTTATCCTTGTGCAGTTGGATGACTTGGCTTAAGAAAAAAATTGGACGATCATTTCCATCACCTCCCTTATACATGAGTATTGTCGTAACTCTACTATTCATGAATTACATACAAGATAAAATCCTTTGAATAATCAGGGTTTACTAGAACTAGGGCTTGAGCAATTCTTTCTTTAATTTCTTTGAATGTTCACTTCCTCTGCTCAGTCCATATGAACTTAGCATTTTTTTTAAAAGCTCAGTAATCCGTTTTACCACTTGGGAAAAATCTATAATAAAATTTCAAAAAAAGTTAATCTTATCAAATAATGATTACAAATCCTTCTTGTTGGCTAGCAATGGAAGCTTCAAAAGAGCCTTAGCTCAAGTTGGATCAATAGCTAAACCTTTTTATGAAATTACATGGCCCAGGAGATTTCATTATTTTACAACGAAGATGGACTTCTTCGGATTGATGGATATTTTGAACTGTCAGCATTTATCGAACATTTACCTTGAATGTAAACTATTCTCCTCCATGTTGTAATAAAAGGTAGTCATGTCATCCAAATAAATTACAATTATGCAATTTAACAACTCACCAAAAGCTACATTCATCGCTCTTTGAAAATTTTCTTCAATGTTTGATAGACCAAACAAAATTTGTTGATAAGAAAATGTATCCCATTTTATGGTGAATGTAGTTTTATATTAATATTCATCCTTGAACCAAATATTATTATATCCAAAGAATCCATCCAACAAATAAAATCTCTAAGCTCCTGCAACTACATGACGAATCTAATCAATTTGAGGTAAAGGGTAATGATCCTTCAGAGATGCCTGATTGAAATTTCAAAAGTCAACACACAAGTGAATATCTCTATTCCTCTTCTACACATGGACCAAATTTGGTACCCAAGTATAATTCTTGATTAGGTATATGATTTTGGCTTCTAGTATATTTAATAGTTCAGCTTTCATCAAGGATTCAATCTTGGGATTGATTGGCCTCTACTTTTGCTTAAAGGATTTCACTCCTTCTTGCAGCTCAATGGTATGTTGGATCACATCCTTGTTGTAGCCTTTCAAATCCTAGTAGCTCTAGGTGATAATTTCTTGATACTCGTGACATAGATCCTTGACCTATTCTAGATCTTTCAAAGTGTAATTAGTACCAACTTTATTGACTTCTCGGGTCCCAACTATATATCAATGTACTCCTTCTCATCCATTTTGATCTTATGCTTTTATGCTCTATCATTTTGATCAAAGAGGTTTTCAAGCATAATTATTCCTTTTAGGATATGATTATTCCTCAACTAGATCAATCCTTTAGCTTCCTCCTCATCAAGTGTTCTTCCTTCCATAGTACTAGCTTCTCTTATCAATAAATTAATAATATTTTCATAACTTTTGAATAATTTCTAGTAGATATTTTTAGTAGGAATTGAATGTCTGTAAACTAACCTCACAGTATTGGGTTTTCTCACCATGTGCTCAACTAGAGAAAATTTTGTGCTAAGGGATGCTATAATATCATCATGTTTGTTCTACTCCTGTGGGATAGCTTAGATGTTCAAAGCTATGTAAACTTCACACAGGTCCTAGACTTTGTTGCAATATACCTTCAAGTAGTACTGCTTGGAGATACATTTGTTCATTTCTTGATTCCCAATCAATTCTAAATTTCTAAAAATATACAGTTGTTTAATCTCAAGCTTCTTTGCTTTCCTTAGAGGCTAGTCAGTGTACTTCATACTCGACAGTGTTGTTGGTACAAATCTAGATCAACTAATATAAATAAGTTTTTTGTATGCTAGAAGGAGAATTTGAGAATGATCCCTGCTCTTGCATCGTTCTTGCATCTTGCACTGTCGAAGTACAACTTCCACAATTGATCAAGAACATAATATTGATCATTAGACACCTTCACTTCATTTTTTTAGGTTTTGCAATGGTGTAACAACCAATTTCAGTCTCCATAATGGAATTAAAATCGAGAATTTAAAACTCATCGTCTGTTCTAAGTGCATCCAAAATATATTCCATAAAATCTAATTCTTCTAATTCTTCAGTCATCATGTTGATACAATTCATGAATTTTTCTTCTTCTTCAATTTTCTCTATATGTAAAGTAGAAGGGTTCTCATTATATGTTTGAAATATTTTCCCTTTGAAATGAATCTCCATATGGGAATAGTCTAGGGAAAGATAGCCTCCCAAATTGGTAGTGAAGTCTCTTGAGAGGCACATGCTAAAATAAGGTTCTAAATAAACCATGACCACCTCTTGGATCATAGTGATCTGAGGCATTTTATACAACACAATGGAGATATCTTTGATTATCCCTACTGTTATCATAGGGGTTCCATATAACTACAAAATTCTATGCCTGCTTTTGGTATATTCCATGTCCATAACATAATAAAATGCCTTTGGCATGATAGTTGTCGCAACACTAGAATCAATCATATAGTTCTGCATAACCCAACTCTCCATCCTAAGAGATTTTTAGAAAGGGGGTGGCCTATTTTTTCTAGTAGTCAAATTGGTTAATGTTTGAGAAAAACAATATGATTAGGATTCTTTCCCTTATATTTAACAAACTTTAGTGCTTCTTGTAACAAGTCGACTTGTCCAAGCAACTACAATGCATCATAGAGACTAACCTTGGCTGAAATATTCTTTAGCTCCTTAACAATGTTGTATGTAGGTGTGCTAGACTCCTTTCCTTCATTGGCAGCCTCACACTTGCTCGGATACTACTATGTAGCCTCTACCCTCTAACAGTTGGTCAAGGATGGGTACTTGAGCTTTTCTCTGGACTGTTCCTCTATTTCAACTTTTTCTTGTAAAGAAGTATTTTTTTGCAATATTTATTTTACTCATGGAGGCAAGAAATATTTTAATAGGACAGGTGCATCCAATTTGGGCGCTGGAATAGGTTCTTTCACTGGTGCTTGTTTTTTCCTATTCTACATCTTCAGGTCAATAGGTACCCTTAGCGGCTCCATTTCAACTGGATCCACTATGACCGGATTTCTTCTAGCTCTCATGAGAATTGAAACTTACTCTTCTGAGGGGACCATGAAATTATGATCAAATTCTATAATCATGTTGATTTGACCTTCGAAAGAGCTTTCTTCCAATATCTGCATATAGTTCAGGTAAACCATGTTAGTTTCTTTGCCATGTGGATCATTGCAGGTAGAGCACTAGTATATTTGTGACCAACAATTTTTAGTACACCCGCTAGTAGTCTGATGTTAAAACGCCATATAAGACTTGAAGTAGAAGCCAAATAAGTCTTGATTTTGAAAAGGCCATAGAAGCCTTGATATTGAAAATACCATAGAAGCCTTGATACTAAAAAAGGCAATAGAATCCCTTATAATGAGTAGGCCAAAGAAGCCTTGATACTGAAATAGACCATAGAAGCCTTGATATTGAAAAGGAATTTGAAAGAAATATTTGATTCCAAAGCAGATTAAGATTTCAATATTAACATATTTGTTGCAAGGAAAGAAGATTCAATGAGTTGGTAAACTTCCTACAAAATAGTTAGGAAGGGTATCTTCTTCATAATAAATTCATCACCTAAAGAAAAGGGAAACATGAGAAGATATCATTGAAGGACTTGTAGAATAGGAAGAAGGACTAGGATAGTTCTGCTTGAATCTAGAAGTAGCAAAATAAAATATCTATAAGTAGATCACATCGCCAACACTTCCAGGAGTAGAAGGTTGAAGAGGTATCAAATGAAGACCATAAAAAATTGCAAGATCAAAAACCTTGGGAAGGTCTCATTGAGCATATAAAAAATTCTAAGAAAGCCTTACTGAAGAAATCATCAAAGAATATCTCACTCGAGAAATACACTACCAAGGAGAAGCCTCTGATAGTGAAGAACTTGGGATAATTATCGCCATCTAACAAAAATCCCAAGAGAGGGAGAATTTGGCAAGGAGTGCCAAATTATAGAAGAAGAATCTAGTGAAAGACCTCTAGATATTCAGAATCTTGAGAGGAAGATCTTGCTTGAAGTCAAAATTTAACAAGAATACTTGAAGATAGAAGAATCTCATAAAATATAGGAGATTTGAAGATTACCTCTCACAACAAGAAGACATCGTTTTAGAGATAAAGACTTAACCAAATCTACAGCAGAAGGATAAGATTACAAGAGGAGAACAAACCACTAAATTCTAGGATCGTAAATGAATGTTCAAGACCATCATTTGGTGAATAAGGGGCTATTAAAAGATATACTACAAATATTTGCAAATCCCTACTCGAAGTAGCAACTTGGTGATCTTAGACACCAAGATCTACATCTTCTAAAGAAGCATAAGAAGGAGCTACAAAATATTAAAAAAAGGTATGCAATTACTGGTGCTAACTAAGTTATTAATTGAGATTCATTTAAACACCTTATCTGTTCGAGTAATATTCCATCATTTGGGATATTTACCTATTTCTAACTTAAGTAAAAATTATTTACTGTATGGTAAAAACTAATCTATTACTTTTTACCACTAGGTTGTTTTTAACTATTCTACCTAGTTGGTTAGTAAGTTAGTAGTCGTAGTCAATTTGACTATGTAGTTAGCTGTTAGTAGGTTAGGCGCTTATCATGTTAGTTGTTAGCGTGGATATTGGATCTATGGTTAAATTCCTATTTTGTAACCTACTTAAACCCTATAGCTATCTTATGCTATAGTTGAATAATTAATAATATTTTATTATTTACCTCCACATTTTACTTCATTATCTGGATTAAAGTTGCATAAATAAAAGTAGATTATAATATTCAAAAGTGCAAAGAGAAATAGGTTCATTTGCACATTAATTAGGAGTTTATTAGATTTTAGAATTATATCTATAAAATACCTATCATCTACTTATAAAATAGAAAAGAAGACTAAGTCCTAAAATATTAGTTGTAGTGAATTTGCAGAATAACTTTTAAAGATTTATTTTAGGTTATTCTTGAATAGTTGTAGTAGATTAATTAAAGTGCATTATCTTGAGAGTTAAATTGGAGTGATAAGGTAAAATTATTAGTGTATTAAAAAATGTCTATTAGATTTATGATGAACTAGTATACTACTCTTAAAATAAAATTAGTTTTTGCGTTCTTTAAGGGCACACAATCTGATTTGTATCAAGTGTCTAAAGACACTATTGAAGCACTAAAATCTACAACTTATAGTGGCCAAAATAATCCACCCAAAAAGGTTAGAATCCTACCAAACTTGGAGAAGAACCTAAAAAACAAATAGAAGCTTCATTGAGACTTGGTGAGTCTTAGATCCAAAGTATTGCAAGAGTGAATGCAACAAAAATAAAATGCAGAAAATTGCATAAACTAAAAGCTTCTATCTAATGTTGTCTAAAGCTTGGATTAAATATAAAAGTGTCCAAGAAAAAAAGTAAGGTATCTAATCATAAAAGACAACCTCAAAACCCTTGTATTTGAGGAAGAGAAATATGCCATATAAACAAAAATGTATATCTAAAATAAGAGTGCCAAAGGAGGATAATGTATAATCTATAGTACATTTTATATCACCATTTTCATCTAGATTTTTACAATCCAAGAGCAGATTTGGATGTCTCTCCAAAAGGCACAATATCAACAGGAAAAGTGGCCAACGTAAGTACTCTTATTACCAAGCAATAGCAGCCACTCGAAGGGCGCATCTTGGATGTATGAACTTGCAAAAAAAATCCCACAAGAGGTCATCATCAAATCTACGTAAAAAAAAGGAAGTACACATTCATTTATGGACAACAATGTGATACAAACAACAACTTGATATGGATAGCAACGTGATATGGACAAAAAAGTGTGATGAAAAACATCTACACTACAAAATAAAGTGTCTATTCCTACCAACATAAATATGAACAACAATACGAGCGACATCTAAAAGGCGTCTATCTCTACGAAGGATAAATGAACAACATTTTCTCTACAAAAATGCATAGGTTTAAATATTTTTGAAGAATTTAAGATAAAGAAAAAGGAGCTACTTTTTTGGTGAAGATAATACACCAAACGAAGCATCAAATTTTTTACTCAAGCTCCATAGTGCCTCATTAATCCACCTGTAGAAAACAAGGTTGCTTGCTACTCAAGAAACATAGCAAAGGAAAGGAATGGTAGACTAAAAGACCTAAGGAGTTATAATAATCTCCTTGGAAGGCATTACGGTAAATTTCTACATGCAAAGCACGTGAATGCAACTTGGAATCAATATTCCAAGAGCAAGCGTTACAAGAAAGTTGTCTATAAAATTCCCAAGTATTAGAACCTCATTCCAACAGTCAAGCGTTACTAAGAAGATTTGACTCTCAATGTGTTAGTAGAAGCTCTGACTCTTAAGTATTACTAGAAGCTTCAACTCTCAAGTGCTACTAGAAGCTTAAAATATCAATGTATGAGTGGTGACAATTTTTATTCACCAGTTCCACATGAAGGAGGAAGTGTTACAAAGTGACCAATAGCAAGGAGTTCTGAATAAGGGTGCCCACTTGTTTTTGGTATTGGTAACCAGACACCAGGATTGCTTAGCCATCAGTGCTATGTTTAGGGACTGAATCCTTCTAAGCTCAATTCCTCCTCTGTACTTAGGTCTACACACTTTATCCCAAGCAAAAAGGTGGAACCATTACTTGTTTTCAATCCTTGACCACACATTTTTTTTAATCTGTTCAATTTTGTGGTACACTGCAGCAGGGGCTTTAAAAATAGAAAGGAAATACACATGAATGATTTGAAAAGAATCTAATTTGAGGGTACTTTTTGCAACTTAGGATAATATATTGTCCTTCCATCCTACAAGTTTCTTTTGGATCCTCTCTATGATGTTGTTCCACATAGAAGTAGTGGGTTGACCATAGAAAAGTGAGACGCCCAATTAAGTGGTTGGTAGGACAACCACAGAGCATTCAAGAATTCTAGGAATCTTATTTTATCTTTGGATAGGTGTATTGAGGAAATACTTTTTTCTCTTATTGAAGTTGATTTTCTACCCAACATATACCTCATAAATTTGGATAATGAACTTGATAACCTATACCTCAAACATAGAAGCATTAGTAGATAAAATAGTATCATCCACAAATTGTTGGTGCAAGACAGGATTAGTCTGGGAGGAAGCTTTAATTCCTGGAATGAGGTCTATTCTACAAGTTTCTTTTATGTTATTTCTCAAGGATTCAACACTAATGATAAATAAAACGGGGGAAATGGGATCCCCTTGCCTTAGTCCTCTACTGCTCTAAAAGTAACCCATTGTGGATCTGTTGATGAGGACTAAAAACCATGCCAAATAAATGTATGCTTTGATTAGCTCAATCCAATTAGGGTGGAATCTGAAATTGACCAAGATGGCTAAAATAAAGTCCCAATTGACTATTTCATAAGCCTTATTCATGTCAAGTTTGAGGACAAAAGTAGATTTTTTGGTTCGAGATGCAGAATGTAGAGCTTCATGAATGGAGATAACACCATATAGAATTGATCTTCAATTGATAGAGCTTCCTTGGCAAGGATCAATAATGTTTGGCATGATGATTTTTATCCTATTAACCATTATTTTGGTCAAGATTTTATATGCAACATTGCAAAGGCTAATGGGCCTAAAATCATACAATAAAAGTAGAATTAAATATTCATGGAATTATTTTGGAATATTGGAATTATCTTATAGCTACAAAAATATCATGACCCACTATGTCCTAGAAGGTTTGAAAGAAACAAGGAGGAAAGCCATCAGGTTATGGATCTTTGTCAGGATACATTGAGAATAGGGCAGTTATAAATTTCTCATCTTGAAAAGGAGTGGTGATTAAGCTAGAATTGATATTGTCAGGGATATAACGGTGGATATTATGGAGAATGGAAGCTTGATAAGGGGTAGAATAGGAATTATCATCTTCAAGGAGAGAACTGGAATGTGAAACTGCCTCATCTCTAATTTCCTCAATTTTCATGGTTGAAGTGCCATCACTTTTCATCAGTTCTTTGATTCTATTATTGCTTCTATTCCTTAAAGTAGATACATGAAAAAACTTTATATTTGAATCTCCCTCTTTAAGTCATAAGGCCCTAGACTTTTACCTCCAGAAGGATTCTTCGTAGGCAAGGACATTATCAAATTTAGAAAGGATCTATTTTTCTTCTGTTCTTGTTTTTTCATTATTATATCCATTTTTAATTTTGTTATCTATTCTCTTTAGCCTCTCCTTAAGGGATTACTTTTTGGAAAAAATATTTTTGAATACTTCTTTGTTCCATATTTTTAGGTCTTCTTTCAAGATTTTGAGCTTTTGGGTGAGTTTGAAGGAAGGCCATCCTTGAAATTCTTGTTGCCAGCAGTGAGATACCCTTTGCCTAAGATCTAGATGATGAATCCACATTGCCTCAAAACTAAAATGCCTTTTGGAAGGGTTGGAATTTTCAAATTCTAACATGATAGGGCTGTGATCAGATCATATTTTAGGTAAATAATGGATATAAGCATCGCCAAACAATTGGACAACTTCTTGGGAGAAGAAAACTCTATCCATATTGAATTAGATGTGTTGGTTCCAAGTTCTTCTATTGCTCCAAGTGAATTTTGCATTTTTGAGTTTTACATCCATGAGATTATTTAAATTGATGAAGTCATTGAACTCTTCCATGCTTTTGATTGGGGCCTCAGTCCCTCCTTTTTTGTTTGAGGGGTAGAGGGGGTATTGAAATCCCCAACTACAACCTAGGGGATATTTTGGAAAGAATCCTTTATCCTGCTCAAGGAATCCCACAACTAAGCTCTCCTGACTAGAGTATTTGGAGCATAAATATTGGTGAGGATCCATGACTTGTTGTTGTTGTTGTCATGGAATACCACACTTAGGGTCCTATCGCTAGAGTGTATTAATCTACCTTCAATTTTCTAAGTATCCAATAAACACATGACACCCCCTGAGGATCATCTAGAATGGTTGAACACTGCATATGCCTTCTTCGAAATTGTATTTTCTATGTTTAGGGAGTTATTTGCATCAATGTGGTTTCTTGCATGATAAATATTGAGGGCTTTAAGTCTTTTCTCATTGATCTAACAAGTTGCTGCTTAGCAGGCCCATTTAGGCCTCTCACATTCCATAAGAGGATCTTCATTTGGAAGATTTGGATGCCTTTATGCCTCCTCTATTTTGTGTTTGGGGGGGTTTGGGACTTTTACTTTCCTCTTTGGGTTGACAAACAACATTAGGAAACAAGTTTTCCTTAATTTTGTTGGTAATGTCATATTCAATACCTCTCTTTAATTGCTCACTGGATAATATCCTTCCCCTTTTTTTGTCATTGCCATAGACGATGGGTGACTTTGTGGAACTACAGGTTTGCTTTGGGTTGAACTTGTAAGGGATTATTTGTTCAAGGATATGGCTTGAGGGTCATGCATCGTTCTATTTTCAATTAGAAATCATCATATCTGACACTAATTTTTTAGGAAGGGGGGATTTATTAGTAGGGCTGCTCAGATGGATACTATTGGAATTATTAATAGGACTATGAGAGGGTCCTAACTTGGAAGGGGAATCAACAAAGCTAAGATAAATTTTTAAATATTTAGGGGAAAAGAAAGGATCATATGTGGAAGAAAGAAAATCTTGGTAATGGGTTTTATCACAAGGTGGGTTAGGATTCAGAACACCCTTATCTTCCTCTAGCATAAGATTAGATTCACCTAGAATACTAAACTTGTTGGAAATAGGAAGAGAAATTACTTTTTATTGTATTGGATTCGTTATCAAGGTGGCTATTTCCTTTCCTTTGTAAGGAGATGGGGCACCTTGGAATTTTGACAACCTCTACTACTGATGGGATTCTTTCCCTGACTGGTATTGGTTTTACCATTTTTTTATATTGGAATAGTCATTGTTTAGTGGGTTTTTGTTTCCTTTGTTCTATGCCATGGGAGCCTTTTGGTGGAGAGGATTACCTTCTTCTCGACCTTGGTCCAACTCCTTGGTGGGGTGTCTAATACTAGGGCACTGGATCCTGAGATACCCCTAAGTTTGACATTCCACACAAAAAGTAAGCTTGTTTTCATATTCTAGAGGTTGTTTCTTGTAGTAGTACTTGTACTTGAGATTGACATAGGTGGGAAGCTCTGACGCCAAATTTGCATTAACACAAATTCTGGAAACATTCATGCATTTGTGAGTAAGCATAACATGGTCAATTACCACTAGTTCACCTACAACTCTAGAAATAGATTGGAGGATATCATCATGCAAGAGATGAAAAGGTATATTAGGAATACAAACCCAAATGGAGGCATAGTTAATATCCTAGGTCTCAGGATAAAAATTAATAGCCCTCCTTAGAAGGAATGGGCTCTTGCATCCAAGGAACCACGGTCCTCCAGTGAGGATGCAAATTGTGCCATCATGGTTTCTCAATCTTATTACAACGAACCCTCCATACAAAGCTATGATTTCCATACTTCCCAAGGTTTTCCATTTGGATAATGTCCATATACAGATGGTTTCCATATCTGGCCTACCTACTACAAACTTACCCACCAGAGCATACTTTTCTATTGAAAGATAGTTGTTAGCTACATAGTCTGGGATGTTAATGTCCTTCTCATAAGTAGGAATGGGGGTTGCTATGGAATATTCATGACCATCAATTCCTAATTTTGACACCATATTTGCAAAGGATATTTCCTTGGTGGGATAAAAAATGTGTCCCTTTTGGTTTTGGGAAAGGGGCCTAGTGTCAGGAGGTTCTTCCCCCAAAAGAGCTTCAATCCGATAGAGAATCTTCATAGTTTTGAGAAAAATGGCTAAGTCTCAAACCCATAAAAAATTCTATACCTAGACAAAGCTCACAAGGGTACCAAATATCTATTGTAGAGCTGGAAGACTATAATGAGAAAAAATGGCTAAGTCCCAATCTTGTTAGAAATTCTATACTCAAATAGATCCTATAGAGATACCAAATGCTTATCATAGATGTAAAATACTAGAATGAGGAGAAATGGCTAAGCCTTAGACCCTTAAGATATTCTATATTTGGACAGAGCCCATAGAGGTAGCAAATGTACACCACAAAGTTGCAAGATAGATGGAGCCCATAGGGCTACCAATATCCATCATGGAGCCAGAAGACCAAAAGGAGGAATAATGGCTAAGTCTTAGATCCAATAGAAATTTTATACTTAGATAGAACCCATAGGGGTACCAAATGTCCATCATGGAGCTTGAAGATCAGAACGAAGAAAATAACTAAGTCCTAGACCTACCAAAATTTTATATCCAAATGGAGCCCATAGGGGTACCAAATTTTTTGTCATGGAGCTATAATACTAGAACAAAGAAAAATATCTATGTCTTAGACGTGCTAGAAATTGTATATCCGAACAAAGCCTATAGAGGAACCAAATATCCATTATGAGGCTGAAAGAGAAGAATGATAAAAATGAAAATTCTAGGACTGATCAAATCTTAAGGTGCCTAAAATAAGCAAGTCATGGTACCAAAATTCTATTATCTGTTAGCAACCTCATTATGTGCCCAATAATCATAAATCAACAAAAGTAGATCTAATTTGATGTACAACACTAGCTTGTTAGCATATGTGTTTTAATTATCCAATTATGCCTATAGGGCAAGATCCCTTATCAAAAAATATTAATAACAAAATCTTTACCAAGGTGATCGTGCTAATGTTCAGGGTGGCTCAACTAAAATACCAGTAAAAGATCAATGAAGCAGATGAAAATAACAAGGTCAATATGATTCACTATGATGCAGGCACTTTCTAGTTCAACAAGCCATATCCTAGTGGTTACAACAAGCATACTCCTAGTAGTTCAATAGATTGGTGAATATTTTGACAATACAAAAATCCATCCCTATAGAATGATGCATTGATAATTGAATGTATTGTAAAAATCTATAAATACTAGAAGGAAAAATGAAAAATGGTCGGCTCTTAAGATTTTATAAATTGCATGTATGAAACATATTGCACATTAAGAAATATAAAGGGATTGTTTTTTAGGCTCTGGTTCACTTTGTTGTAGAACATGTATGCATGGCTAATTGTTTATTTTTAATTTTAGCTTGTTGAATGCTAATGGTATTAATTTTTCTTTCTAGATTTTTATTTATGATTCATTCTTTGTTCTGGAATTTGCAATATGAAAGCTATATAGGCTATAAATGAATTTCCTATAATTCACTAAAAAAGAGTTTATCTATTAGGCAATATTATTTTATTCTTAACTATATATTATTTTATGACACTTGTACCTTGACGTGGCTCAATCTACACCACTATAAGTTCTATATTCGACATATTTTACTTACTTCAATACCTATTTTCCCACATATTTTAGGAATAGTTAGCTTTAGCTTCAAAGGAACCAACCTCCTCCAAATATTGACCAATGAAGCATCATGGCTTTGAGGAAATTCAATGTTGTTCAAGGTTTTTGGGTGCACAACTCTTCTAGAGATATTTCTAGACTAATAATATTTGGTATGCCCATTGGGACCTAAACCCTACACCATTTTGATAGATCAAATGTTTGATGATACTATTTTCTCATATATCATATCAATCACTTGGTGAATCTACTCAAATAGAAACTCAAAAATTTTACCATATCCATTATAAGAAAATCATTAAATCCAAGCTATTATGTTATGTTCAGGAATACATGATCATAACACAAGAAACTAGAATATTTGAGGAACCTATAGAGCTTCTAGAACTACATCTTGGTAGTTCTATAATATATCCTATTATGTCCTCTGAATCAATGCCATATTTAGACCTTATTGAGGATCTAAAAAATACACCAAATACTATTCCCAAAATCCCTCTCAATATAGCATAATCAATGGCTAAAAATAAAAATCCTTAGGATTACCCAATTAGGATTCATATTGGTTCCCTAAATTTTCTCAACTACAATCCTATTCCCTAGGAAACTTTGAAATCACTGCCAATATATGATGGTATTGGAAAGACAACTCATGAACATTGTCAAGATGTAACATTATTGGAAGCCATACACACTATTCAAAAGGAATATATTATGATCAAAATTTTTGTTATATAATTAAGGGTAAAGATGTTGTAATGGTATATAACCTTGTTGGATCAAACTATAACTACATGGGCCCAATTGGATGATAAACTAGTGGAGGAATTTTATGAGCAAGCATATTCATTCTCTTTGCTAACATAGTTCACTACAATACAAATGAACCCATATGAGGAGATATCCAATTTCAATATCAAATTCAACTGAACATGGAGAAGAGTACCCCAAGGTCTCAGACCAACTAATGAATATACCATGTATTATTATTTGAGGGCCTTCAACTCATATCTAGGTATAGTTATAAGGTAGTCCAATGTGTTCATATTTCATCAAATATTTCAAGAAGCACTAAAACTAAGAAGGATTGATTGCTATAAGAAGGCTACCCCAAAAAATGGTAATGCTAAAATTCCTAAAATTTCCTCAGTAACAAATGTAAACTCCTATTCCACACAATAATTTTCTAGCAACCATTATTGCTATAAAATTCTAACATGGCTAGTTTAGCTAATCACTTAGACACTTCAGGCACCTACTACAATATTGTTGTCGCCAACACCTTCTATGCTAGTATGTATGATACACTCCTTATTTTGGGATAAATTGATCTATTACAAGCTTCACTAAAATCAATCAAAGTTCAAGGAAAGCATTATGCAGAGCTTAACTTATATCAAGGTCGTCTCACCTCAATAACAAGAAAAAATAGACCATAACCATTTTATTTATCCTTGCAAATGGAGGAATGTGTGGTTCATAATTGTATGATTGACTCCATAGTAGCTACCATAATAATACCCAAAGTATTTTGTGAGATAATGTGCATGGAATACCTAAGGAGTATTCCTGGTGTCCTATAGTTGGATGGTACACCAATAAAAATAGTGAGAGTAATCAAATATGTTCCCATGAAATTATATATATTTCCTTAGATCATCATTAATCAAGAAATTTTTGGAACCCTATTTTGGAATGTGTCTATTAATAGAATCCACTACTAAGTTGGGCAGTTACTTGTCTCTTTGTTATTCTCACACAAAGATCATATTTAAAGGTAAAAGAGTTAAGGTATTCTCTAAAAAACCATCATCCTTCCATATTGATAAATTGTAAAAGGACAATCAATCAGCCAACACTATTAGCTTAATGATGGAGCAAGTGGATCTAATGGAAGAAGCACTGGAGGATATTAAGACAAAATAATAGTTTTCTTAGAAATATAGTAGTACTATGATCGAAACAATAATTGACACTTACTCGATCACAAAACTAGAAAAAAAAATTGTATCCTCTATTGGCCAAATTCCTCAAAATGATTAGGTGTGGAAGCTTTTTTGTGGATCTAGATGTAAAAATAGTTCCAGAGAAGACATAGTGTTGATAGTTCCTATTGGAACTAAAAAGGCATTTTCATATAGGTCAACAGAGAGTTGTACCAAAAATATACTAGAATATGAAGCATTATGCCTAGGATTAAATAAATTTTAAAATATGGAGATAAAGCAACTACAAATATTTGGTGATTTTGATTTGATAGTCAATTAGATTATAGAAAAGTGTAGTAGCAAGCAACGCTACTTGAGGGCCTGTAGAAATAGAGTATGAAATTTACTGAAGGCTTTTGAGGCCCTAAATATCAAGGCCATCCGTAGAGAGTAGAACACCCATGTGAACATATTAGCATGTGTGGGAGTAAACTTCTACCTAGTATTTAATTTCATACATAAAGCTAAAATGGTTGATAAGGATATGTTTTAGCAAGTGTTAGCAAGTGTAGAGGTCTTTTTTACTTGATAAGGATACATTTTAGCAAGTGTTGTATAGTGATGAACAAGTGGTTGATTTCCTAATTTAGAAAATGAATTATGTAGGCAACCAAATTCCAGAAGAGGATGAAGAAACTAAATTCATACAACTAAAGAACAATAACATCCCAAAAGGATTTCTAACTCTATAAATTTTATTTTATTGCAATGATAGGTTGGTTGCTCATAGAATTGATGTTGATAGC
This sequence comes from Wollemia nobilis, assembly GCA_028583015.1. Classification (NCBI taxonomy): domain Eukaryota; kingdom Viridiplantae; phylum Streptophyta; class Pinopsida; order Araucariales; family Araucariaceae; genus Wollemia; species Wollemia nobilis. The sequence continues at coordinate 908,907 of JAQPPZ010017043.1, read as the reverse complement.
TAAAATTATAAGGATGTCCAAATTGAACCTACTAAGAACATCAAAGTTGGTGTTCATTTTTCAGAGGAAGATATTGATAATATTTTGGATCTATGCAAGGAATTCAATGTTATTATATCATGGACCTATGATGACCTCAAAGTGTATAACAAGGAGACCATCCAACATACCAATGAAAAAAGAAAAAAGAAACAACCCATAAATCCTAAAATAGAGGCCCTAATTAAATAGGAGGTACTAAAGTTGCTAAATAATGATATCATATACCCAATCAAGCATTCTACACAGGTGACCAAATTGGTCCTAGTAAGGATAAATAATGGATATATTCATCTATGTGTGGATTTTAGGAACCTCAATCAAAATTCTTTGAAGGATCACTATCCTCTTGCATAAATTGACCAGATTTGCATACTATAGCAGGAGCAAAAAGATTCTCCCTATTGGAAAAATTGTTTGATTTTAATCAAATATATGTGTGGGATGAAGATCAATACAAGACTATAATTTCCACCAAATGGAGTACCTTTGTATATCAATGGATACCTTTTATACTATCCAATATTGGTGCTACCTTCTAGAGAGCTATGGATTTAGTATTTGGAGAGTTGGTAAACAAAATAATAGTCATATATTTGGATGACATGACTATGATTTCTCATGATAAAAATAAATATGCGGAGCATCTCTAGATGGTGTTTAAAAAATGCAAAGATATTTGGGTGTCATTAAATCCCAAGAAATTAATTTGTGTAGTACATGAAAGGAAATTATTAGGACATGTCATGTCAAAAACAATATTTGCCATTGACCTGAAAAGAGTGAAAGGTATTTTAGCCCTCCTTCTGCCACTAAAAAATAAAGGGATTTAGTCATTCTTTGGAAAAATCAAAATTTTCCAAAAATTCATTTCAAATTTTACTCAAAGAGTGAAGCCCATGACTGAGATGTTGAAGTAGAAATTATATTTCAAATGGATGGATATTTGAAAGAATGCTTTCAAGGATATTAAACAAGCCCCTATTATTATCTATTTAGACTACTCCAAAGACTCCATCATTTATGTGTTTGGAGTAGAAGGAGGTTATGTTGATGTAATTACCTAAAAAGTGGAAGAAACAAATGAGCAACCAATAGCTTTCCTAAGCTAGAATTTGTATGATCATGAGGAAAGTTATAATTTTAGTAATAAATAGGTGTATGTAGTAATGAAATCCTTGAATAAATTTAGAAATTTTGTTTCTTAGAGCAAAACCTTGGTATATGTAGTACATCCAAATGTTTGGAACTTCATAATTTAGGGGGATTTGGGTGACAAAAGAGCTAGTTAGGTAACTAAAATTCAAGAATATGATGTTCAAATAAGGTCAGCCAAAAGGTAGAGCCCTGTGTCAACACTTAGCATATTCTACATGTAAAAATATCAATATGCTAAAAAAGGAACAACAAAACACTAAGATGGAATTGGAACAAGTGCATCCAAACACTTGGATTGAGCAATTACAAAATTACTTCACTTCAAATAAATATATATATATATGGCTTAACTATATCTCAAAGACTTAGATAAAGATTATAGGCTAGGAAGTATGTATTGATTGATGGTATCCTATACCAAAGAAATTTTGATAGAGTGTTATTAATATGTTTACACCCAAATAAAATAGAAGTACTAATGGAATTTCATAGTGGTTTCTTAGGGGGGCACTATTCCTGATTGACTACTATAAAAAAATCCTAATGGTTGGATGTTATTGGCTGTCTATTTTCTCGGATGCATTAAAATTATCCATATCTTGTAAGAATTGTAAGAGGTTCTTAGGCAAAAGTAAGCATCTGATAATGCCCCTTCAACCAATAGTTATAGAAGAACCCTTCTAGCAATGGGGTTTGGATTTTATTGGCATGATAAACCCAAACATATCCTTTAGAAATATATATATCCTTACGACAACATATTATTTCACCAAATGGATGGAAGCTAAGTCCGCTAAGCATGTTGATAAATTTCTTGGAAAGGTTGGTTAAAAGATTCAATATTTTAGCCACTATTGTCATAAACAATGTTGGATCCTTCATAAGTGCCAAGAGTTGATTTTGTGAGAAAATATGAGATCTACTAGAATGCCTCGTTAAATTATAACCCCCAATGGAATGGTATTGTAAAATCTACCCACAAGAACTTATTAAAAATAAGCAAGTAAAGTATCGAGTATAATCCTAGAAGTTGGCACCTACTATTAGATCATAAATTATTGGCTGATTGGATCATGATCAAGAAATATTTGAAAACATCACCTTACACTTTGGTATATGTAAAATAAGTTGTAATTTTGATCAAATTAGATATTTTGATGCTAAGATTCATAAATGAAATTTGTTCAAATATTTTAGAGCCAACGGAAAAAGGGATGGAAGAGCTAGTTTAGTTGGAAGAAAGGTACGAACAAGCATATAATAATATTTGTTAGCACTAGAAAACTATCAAATGCTAATTTGACAAAAGGGCTACATCAAAGGCATTCAATGAGGGTGGCATGGTTCTTAGATGGGATGTCAATAGAGAAAATTTTGGCTCACATGTTTTATTCAATGTAGTCCAACCCATACCTAATCAAGTGAAAGAAAGACCTGAATGTGTTTGTGTTGTGCCACTTAGATGGCCACCTATTATCAATTTTGGTAAATGACTAATATTAAAAATATTATGGCTAATACAAGTTACACCCTCCATGTACATATGTATATAAGACAAGTGTACGTACCTTTTATATATAAGTTCAGTTATTTAAAAGGGTTATTGTCCTAATTAATTCACAATATGGAAAATCCCACTCTCAACATCACTATGAATTTTTTCTAATAGGTCATGCCATTCTCTACTACAATTTCACTAGCCTACCAATGAAGGGATCATTTAAATGATAAAACATCCTATCATTCTCTATAAAGCAAGTGTCAGCTAGTGTTTATCCTAATGCTTAGGCTACCCAATTTTGAGAGGTCCTAGATTGATATTGGTTGGATGAGTTGCCAAGTTGGGTGTACGATATAATTGCAATGGCAAGTTTCAATCCCTAGCAAGATTTTATTATTAGTTTAATTGTCTTTGTTCACAAAATAATGAGGTAATAATTGATCTACCAATAGATTTATTCACAAAAGTGCTTTGAGTAGCAAAGCATGTCATCACCTAACCTACTATTTTCAAGTTTTAAAAGAATTCTATTGGGTGGCTGCATTCCTCCCTAGCACATATGTTAAATTTATTAAATAGCAAAAAACTACTAAGGTTGGTTGTTGTCATAATTAATTCACAATGTGTAAAATCCCACTCGTAAGGCCACTATATATTTTGTCTACTAGGCCATGCCACTCTCTACTACAATTTAACTAGCCTACTAATGAAGGGATCATTTAAGTGAAAAAACATCCTATCATACTCCATAATGCAAGTGTCAGCTAGTGTTTGTCACAATGCTCAAGCTACCCAATTTTGAAAGGTCCTAGATTGTTATTGGTTGGATGAGTTTCCAAGTTGGGTGTGCGATATAATTTCAATGGTAGGTGTCGATCCCTAGAAAGATATTTTTACTAGTGTAATGGTATTGGTTCAAAAAATAATGAGGTAATAATTGATTTGTCAATAGTAGTTATTCACAAAAGTTCTGAGTAACAAACCATGTCATCGCCTAACCTGCTATTTCAAACTTTAAAATAATGCTATTGGTTTTCTACATTCCTCCCTAGCACACATGTTAAAGTTATCAAATAGAAAAACACTACTAAGGTAGATCTCCTTAGGTATTTTTAATTTGTCACACGAGGATAACAATGTCTCTAAACCAATGAAAGCTAGAGGTGAACACTATAAATTGAGTTCCACTTGCAAGGAAACTCTAATTGTGAATTATAGATGAAAGATTTAAAATACCAAAGGATATGGTTACTAGAGATAGAGGAAACATTCAAAAAAATGGCCTAAGAAAAAAAGAGTGTTGTTATACAAAATACCATGAATAAGTTGTAAGATAGAATAGTGGGCATTCATGACATCATTATCATAATAAAATCTAGGTGGAAAATATTTTGAGAGGGTTTCAAAGCTAAGGTAAAAGGTTATCTACAACTCATCAATGTGGTGCAACCTAGTGTTCAAATTTGAGCAGGTTTATGCACACAAATGTACACCCATACCTATAACTTGTGGAAGTAGTGATAAAATTCAATGATCCTAGCACAACGATAATAAGCAATTCAGCTTCAGAGCCATTGTTCACCATCAATAGAGAATTTGTGGTAGAATAATTTGTCGTTAAGAATGCACCAAGAGTCTAACCAAATCAAATTTATTTGGAGGAACAAAGGCAATACTTAAAAAATGACCTAGTTAAGACATGGATCACCAAAATAGTAGGAAAATTACCAGTGGAATACATGATCATGAACATGAAGTTGGGAGAGTTTACCTTGGATGCAAAATAAATTTTTTAATATTGGTGATATTATTGTGTTTTAGGATAGAATCGATTGGATACCCATATCATATGGGCTTGGCAAATGCAGTAGTGGTAGCTTCCTCCTATGTCACTCTAGACTAGGTTAGATTTTTTACTATGAGTATACACGAACAATTAAAGGTAATGAATAATAGGTTGTGTGATATATTCACATACCCATAATATCTTGTCGAGACTTTATTTTTCTACATGACCCCAAGAAAGCATGATATTTAGGTCCAGATGAAGGATGAAAGGGGTTTAGCTCATCCAATAGTAGACTAGACCTATGTTTTAAAAATAAGTAATTCATACGTAGATTTCAAAAAAAAAATTCAAGGACCTACCCTAGAAGTAATCTATGGGAGATGCCCTCTCATCATGCTTGAAGCTGAGGATATATTGAGAGTAAATAGGTGAGAGCAAGGGGACTAGTTTCTACTAGAATGCACTATAATCAGATTGTATGACTTATCCAAAAATCCATACCTATTACCATATTATATCACCAATTGGGTATTTATATTATAATATTTTAGACATATATACATAATAGACCAAATTATTGGCTCGAGAGTTAAAAATATAACACTCTTCAATATGCCCATAAAATTTGATTGTATAAATATGTCTAAAAGGTAGAAGGACCAATATAATTACTTAGAGGCTAATATTACTACCTTATAACCACTAGTTATACCACATATATGGAATTATGATTTAGATGGTATATGGTTTGACAAAGTATCAAATATAAAAAATAAAGCACCTGCATTTAAATTTTTACCATGCAGAAATATCAAAATTTTATAAAACATAGTCAAATATCATGTGGGACCATTTTATTATATGGTAATTCAATAGAGGTCACCATGGATATCATGCTACAAGTTCAAACATGTTTTTAACCTGGAAAGAAATGAACATCAACTAATCAGCCCATACCTTATCTAAATGATTAAGAATGTTGAGGGATGGGAGGAACACGAGATCAAATAAAGTGTGTATCACAATGTGAATGCAAATTTATAATGAAGTACACCTTGGATGATAAGGTTGATATATTGTTCAATTAAAATTTTAATAATCAATTTATCAGCTAGAGGTAGAAGCACGATAAATAATTTTTTCCAAAAATATTGAAATAACAAGTGTTTGAGGATGAAGAGTCAAAAATAGAATTATGGTAGTTTCCACAAGCCCCACCTATCATAGGTAAAATCAAAGCTAAACAAGATTTATTACCTTAACCTTAGATTACCACATATTCTAGAATATTGAGTACTTCCAAATCAACCAAAATATCTTCAAAATTACAATTCAAATCCTCTAAGAAAAGCTCCATGTCAAGCTAGAAATAAAAAGATCACTTTAATTCTAGAATTTTGGACACAAAAAGAGTTGTAAGAGATAAAAAGGTAAAAATAAATGAAGAGACTCACATGTAAGAGATAATAAGTACAATAGATGCAAATATGTGAATCAATAGTTGCACTGGTAGAGGTTGAGTAGGAAAAGGAGAGAAAGCTCAAGTCAAAAGTAGCTAAAGTCATCCATTTGGAGGAGTTGGAGCTAGAAGTGCAAGAGCAAGGTTATTCCCCTAAATTCTCCTCTCCATCCTCTCAAAGCCTCTCATTAGTCAAAATTCTAACCTATCCACCTCATCAAGCTTTTCCATCATCAAAAATAATTCCTTTCCATCCATTTTTCCATCTCTCTCACCCACTCCACAAACCCCATATTTCATTCTACCAGAATAATTGTCACACCCTCCATCACTTACTCTACCATCCTTAGGTCAAAAGAATTAATATTTATATGAAATCATATCCCTTACAAAGGAAATAAATTATTATCCTCTCACTCTATTGTTTGCACTCCTTTCTACCCCCATACTTCCCCTAGAAACTAAAGAGACACTTTTGGATATATTTACTACCATATGGAGTATAGAAGAGAATTAGTGAAAGTGGAGAAAAGAAGAAGAGAAGATAGAATAGTTGTAGGAAAATAATATGAAAGTAGTCACCATGGGTTATGACACATTAAATCCAATCAAGAGAATAATAATAAAGGTGATTGCTTAATTGAAGGTCAATAAGCCAACCTCCCAAATGATACTTGAATATTAGAATATAGAGAAACAAAACAAAGATATATTCAAGATATCCAAATTGAAGATTCTTTGGGCTATTCATATAGATGTAGGCACATTATTCATATAGTCTACGAAAAAAAACAAGATTTTGGAAGCTACTAAAAAGAAAATTGAAACCCGAGAGGCAAAATTTACTAGAGAAAAATAATATCAAGTTGCCCTTAAAAATAAATTTAGTAGATTGAAAGGCATCATTGATGAAACCCTTCTAAAAATAATTACAATATAATTATGAAAGAATTTGGGCCCTAGAAATCAAATTGTAAATGATATAAGATATGATGAAACAAGAAGATTCAAAGTTGCTATATATTAAGGACAAATTATAGCAACAAGAGGAAGCTCTATCCATTACCATGAATGAATTGCAATAGGAGAATGATAGCCCACATGGCCTAGAAATCTCAAGAGACTATCTAAAATAAATCAAGTGCCATTATTGGAGAAGAATTAAACGAGCAATCTTACATGCTTTCCTGTATTTATATCCCAAGCTCCATGAAATTGTTGTCGTATCTTAAGAAGCCAAGAAAAAATTCAACAGGGGGAAGAAGATATTGATGGCCAAGATTTAGGAAGCACACAAAATGAAAAAATGTTAAGAAATCCTAAAAATTATCCCATTTTGTAGAGGTAATCTAAAAAATATATAGAGGAATGGAGAATTTTGACTCATCAGATATATCATGCAAAAAACCTCATCTATCATGGACAAAATATATTCATTACCATCAAAAAATAAATGGACGAAATAAGCATAGTTTCTAAGTGAAGAAAATAGGCTTATATTGAGAGGGGGAGGTGAACAGTATAATACCAACTTTTACTTTTCCTTTCCAAATAATATTATCCAATATTATCAATGGAAATATCAATAGCAGTAATCAATGCAATGCAAAAATCATCACACAAAAGAGAGACACAAATTTTATGTGGTTCACCCAATATGGGCTGCTCCATAGAAAAAATATTTTTGCTACATTTTCCCAAAAAATATTTTGGGAATCAATTCCCTATTACAATGTTTATGGACATATTTCCAAAGGAGACACCAATACCTTATGCTCTAATTTTTGGATATCTATCCACATGAGTCCCATTTTATTTGGTTTGTGGAAATTGATCCAAGAGAACTCTATCTCCTCAAATGGTTTATGGATCTCTCTCCATAGAAGAAATCTATCTTCCCAGTTGGTTCACGTATCACACTCCATAGGAGAAATATTTTCACTTGATCTGGTTCTGTGGAAACCAATCCACTATGTTCTAGTTTTGTGGATATATCTTGATAGGATAATTATTTCTCCTCTACCCTAGTTGGTGATATTCTAAAATACTTCTACCCCAACTACTTTGGTTTGTGGATCTATCTCTATAGGAGACCTCTTGTCCACACTACACTGGCTAATGGATCTATATCCATTGGAGATTGTTTTCCTCTTTACTTTGTCACCCCCAAAGATTACTCTCAACTCTGTCTCAAATCTATGAAAAACTCTATCCCAATTCTAGCACAAATTTGCTCTAACTCTGTCTCAAATATACACCAAACTCTATTTCAAGTCTAGCACAAATTTGCTCTAACTCTGTTTCAAATCTGCACTAAACTTTGTCTCAAATCTATCCCCAAGAATTAACACAAATATTGATAAAATCAACAACCAAACCTACTCTCAAGTCTTCACAAGACTTCCTCAAGTATGTACCCAAGCTTTAACACAAAGCTTGATCAAATCAGCAACCAAAATTGCTCTCAAGTCTTCACAAGACTTCCTCAAATCTATCCCCAATCCTTAATACAAATCTTGATCAAATCAATAACCAAACCTGCTCTCAAGTATTCATAAAACTTCCTCAAATCTACCTTCAAGCCTTCTCAAAATACTTTCTCAAATCTACCTTAAAGTCTTCTCACAATACTTGCTCAAATATGTCTCATGACTGCTCAATTAATGTTCTCAAATATTCCAAACTTTACACACAAACACAACTTATATCTTTTTCAAAAATACTTTCCTCAAATAGATATATTCTACTTAGAATTCATTTAACCTCTAGAACATATAGAGAATAATATGCACTTGCAAATAGCTCAATATTTTCTACTCAATCATTAAGTTCGTCGCTTTCACATGTCTCACTTATATTGCTCTTATAAATATGGATCTAGTATAGCACATGACATCTATATTCATGATCTACACACTTGGTTTCACAAATCTGATTTCTAATGTCTTCACATTCACTTTCAATATCACTCAAAACCAATGCTCAAAATTTTCACACATACACTCAACCAATAAAACACAATCTGATCACAAACCCTAAACAATTTTTTAAAACTTCTTTCAACAAAGAGCACAATGTAGGTCTCAAAACTTAACTCAAATATTTCCAACAATACTTATCAAAAAATCCTTTTCACTCCACCTTGTGTTCAGAAATATTCATAAAACACCTTAAATAAGGAAAGATGTGCCCATACCTTTTTGCTTGCTCTTATGGAGATATATATTCAAAAATTTATCTCACACACAATATCTTTTGCAACTATAAAAGGTTAGCACAACATCTCTTTATGAGTTAGCAATCCTTCAAAATGTGTGCCGAATTAAATTCCACACCATAAATCTTGGTTTCCCAAACTATAGAATCAAAAAATAAAATCAAACCCTTTAAAATGTGTGCACAATTCCAACTCTTTTGGTTTCCCAACTATAGCATTAAATCATAAAATCAAACCCTTCAAAATGTGTGCACAATTCCAAATATTTTGGTTTCCCAACTATAGCATTAACTCATAAAATCAAATCTTCACAATGAAGCAAAAATACAAACAATTAAAATACCTCATACACCTTTTAACTCCCTCTTAACTTCTAAACACATTCATAACATATTTAACAAATATCCTTATTACTCCACAAAATCACTTTCAAAAATATTTCATTATAATTTTCTTCAAAAAAAAATGCATGTAATAATAAAAAACTTCCCCTATATATCCCAAAGTCAATAGCACTCACAATAATCAATTAAACCACATGCACCTAATCCTCAACCTTAGAAATTAACAAATTTAAATAGCACTTACCAAAAAACACTGCTACAGAGATTTGAACACAGTGTCTATCGCCTACCAGCGTCCTAGCGCCCTATGGATCACCACTAGGCCAACCACCCACACATGGTCCAAATACCACAATGCGCTATTTAACCACTGCTTACCCTTCTTGCTAATAAAACCACTAAAATATTATGATCAAGATTAGAACATAGGATCTACCATCTACCAGTGCCTTTACCCTACCAAGCCTGCCACTAGGCCAACCACCTGGTTGGTGATAGGATCTTACAACCTTATCCCTTTATTCATCCAAGCTTTCTCCTTTGTTTTTAAAATAAAAAATTTCATCCTTATTTCACACAATTGTGCATCTGAAATTTGCATTAACCATTAACATTCGCATTTACCACTTGGTGCTCGCATCGAAAACCATGACTTTTAGCCTCAAAAAATTATCATATATATAATAATTTATGTTCATGCTAAAACGTCGTGAAAGCACGAGATTCCAGGCGAAGGAAACACTAATTGTGATGCATTCAAAATCAAATACGCTTAAGTCCTAAAAATGTAGAATGCATGAAACGAAAGAGACGCATTGAAATGAGATACAAGCAAATGGAGAAAACACAGCCCTTTCATTAAAATTTCTTGATCTCTGTTACAAATACGCCTCCTCCCTTTTCAGGGGCTAGGAGCATTAAAAGAATTTGACTACAATCGAGACTTAAGGTTCCTCTTTTCACGTGCCCACACTTGAAATGGACGGGCCGAGATGATGCCGCCGCTGATGTCGATGAGTCTTTGACCTCTGCTGCTCCTCCTACGAACAAAGAAACAATGAAGATGTCAGTAGCACCTGCTGCACATAAGAAGTGTTTGTTCTCTAAAATCGCCAAAAGATGCATGCAAACATTTATCTGAAACAGTGAGTAAAATGACTCTAAATACCTGAAAACCTGACAGAGGACAGAAAACATTACCAGAAGGCCACTGCCACTGAGACAGTCGGTCAATCTGCCTTCAACTAGAATTCGTCCCTGGGCAGGACGAATTCTTCTATGTTGGAAAAGCCGACCTGATGCTGCTCCAATGTCAAATCCTGAGACCTGCAAAACGCCTGCAAACAGAGGGGTTATGTAATTGGGGCCATTTTGGGACGACCCAGATGGTCGAATTCTCCAAATTTGGCCTTTATCCTCGGGAATTCGATATCGCCACCTGCAAGTTAGTGAAACAACAAAGCGAAACAAAGCATGATAAAATCTGATCAGAATGTTATGAAATTGAAGCTATGAATTCACCAAACAGAATAACACAAAATGCAACATGAACAAGTAACCTAGAATGCTTCAGAATAAAACTTAGAAAGTGTGGGGGTGCCCAAGTGGGCCTCCCACTGTTGGCACTTGATTTTGGAGCCAATCCACTAGGGATGGGCCCAAAAACTTCTTAGGATTGGGGGGTCGGCAAATTGGTTGTGTAAGGTGGTCAAATGTTGGATTTGGGTTGGATGCACGCTTCCAAAATCCACCCAATAACCTCCCTTGCAAAAGAGATTAGTGGATGTGAGAAGGTGAACCAAAAGGATGCAAGTGGGTATTCAATCGGACAGCACTTCATTGCTTGAAATCGCCTCCAATCTGTCCATTTTGGGTGAGAAAAGTCTCACCTTTTATAGACCCATGGGGTCTCTTTTGAGAGGGAAGCATAAGTGCCATGTGTTGGTCATAGGTTCCATGTGGCAGTCTTGTCTTCCCATGAGGGAGGAGAGTCCTCCATGACTTGGGCTCTCATAACTGCCCTTGTGACAGTCCTCTAACGGCCTATTTGCCCACCCACACACGCGTGCGAGGCGGAGTCATCAATCGATCGTCTTTGGCTGCCACTTGGCGCCATTCTTCTTTTTGCTCGTTAAACCTAGAATTTGTCCTACCCAGGGACGAATTCAGAATTCATCCCTTGGTGAGACGGATTCCAATTTGAATTCGTCCCAGGGTGGGACGAATTTGGAGGAGGTTGTCCGAAGGTGCCAAATTGCCTTCAGACCTTCCAAAATTGCTGTAAAAGTGGTTAGGACCACTGTTTAACCTCTGAGGGATGCCCTGGGGGCTATGTGTGTCAAAGCGATCAGTGTTTGTAGTCACATAATCAGATTGGTGCTATTTTGGTGTCTACAGATGCCCCTTTTTGGGATGCACTGTGCATAGTGCAGCGTCGAGCAAAAATAGATAACCAAAGCACTAATGATTAGGGTTTCTTGGTAACCTAACCAACTTTTGATGCCCCAAGCATGGAAAGGGCATGCATTCTTGAATCCTTGCTTCTGACAAGCTAAGGAGTTTGATTTCAAGTGTTAACCTATTTTGGTGAGGTGTGACTTGAGCTTGGACATTGATCAGTCATGATTAGGCAAAGGGCGCAACCTTTTATCCTTAGGGGAACCTTGTGTTCATGATTCATGAAATGCCAAGTGTTTGATTGATTTGATTGTTGCTTGTTTACTTGCCCAAGCAGGAGCGTGATTGTCTTTGTCAATGATTCTTTGAATGCATGTCATTTTCCTTAATTGGGTGTGTGATTGTTGATTGGTGACTAAGTGTGACTACCCCTTCAAGCGACGAATCGATGAGGGAATGACCTTCATGAGAAAAGCGACGAGTCGCTTGACCCAAGATGACTTGTGCAAGGGTGCCTTTAGAGGGTTTACCGTTTAGCATGTGCAATTTTTCCAACATTTGGACCTATTTTTTATGGGTGTTAACCCTTTTGGTGATGCTGTAATGGGGTAAAATCATCGAAAACCCATCTTCCCGTGGAGCGGTCCGGCTATGGTAGCCTTCTTGGGGAAGTAGGAGAGTGAGAATTTGAACCCCGACATCAATTTTTCTATGCCAAGAGGTTAAGTGCAAGAGCACTTGTGTCTGGCAATGTTTATTGCTTTTTGTTTTTGTGTTGCATTTATTTGTTGTTTTTGTTGTTTTGATTTTCTTGTTGTTTTTTAGTGGGCTTTGACCCATTTGTGATGCCATTTAGGGGTGAAATTGTCAACAATCCGTCTTCTCGTGGAGCGGTCCGGCTATGGTAGCCTTCTTAGGGAGTAGGATAGTGATAATTTGTTACTCCAATGTCTATTTTGTATGTGTTGGATGTCAGGTGCAGTAGCACTCTTATCGGGCACAGTTATTGTCTATTTTTAGTCCATTTTTGATCATTTTTTGATGTTTTTTAAGTGCTGGTTTGAATTCGTCCCTGGGTGGGACGAATTCCAGCTGTAGAATTCGTCCCTGGGTGGGACGAGCACTAACCTGAGTGCTCGTCCCAGTCAAGGATGAATTCCAGCTCAAAAGGCCTATTTAAGGGCCAAAACTTGCATTTGGGCTCATTTGTGTCATTTTTTTTCTTGCGATTTTGGAGCTCTAGGAGGAGGAGGTAATTCTGCGAAGTGAAGCGCTCGCTGGAATTCTCTCTGCCATCATGAGTGCACAAACTGGTTCGAGCGGCGGAGCTGAAGCGAAACCTGTAAGTGTCTTCTAGAGCTTATTTTTGTTTAAATTTGTACTTGTTTTATTTAATTGTTTTTGTGATGCTGTTTTTCAAAATGTGTTTTAAAACTTAAATCCTGAAACCTGATTGAAGACAACTACTTGAATTTTCTTTTTATGCTGTACAGTTCTTTTCCATGATTTTTAATTTTTTTTGTTGAATTGTTTTCTTTTGCAGGTTCGGAGCCGGTACCGTGTACCTACCGCCTTTACTGAGGCACGGGGTGCACTGACTGATGGTGATTGGGAATGGCTTGATGCCCTTGGGCTCAAGTAGGTGTCTCGACTGGAGCCTGTGGTCCCGGATTAGGCCTATCTGACGGCCCTGATCAAACTTTGGGATCCTCGGACCAACACGTTCCATCTTCCGATAGGGGAGATGATTGTAACTTTGGAGGATGTCTATCGGTTGCTTCGGATTCCGATAGACGGACTGCCTATTAGGACATCGTCGCGTGATCAGCGGACTGTTGTACTTATGAGATGCTTTGGGCATGGGGAGCGACTGGGTGTAATGAACCCAATGGAGACAGCTGAGGTGGACTGCCAGACTGGCGGGATTTTGGTTGGTTGGTGGCAGGAGAGGGGGGTGTTAGGAGTGAGGCACTCATTCTTGATGGGCCTTATTTCTAACATGCTTCTCCCTGATTCGTCAGGTGCGAGGTTCTCGTGGAACCTACTGGATTTGGTATGGTAGTTGGTAGAGTGCCCGATAGAGGCACCACTGATTTTGGGTTGGGGACAAACATTGTTGACACAGCTCTACGGGGAGCTGTATGCGGTCCGTCGTCGACGATGAAAGGGCGTCGCAGTTGCGATTCTCGCTGCGGTCTGGGGTTGGCAGCACATAGTAGTGGATAGGCCGACCGGGTTATCATGGATGACTCGGGCAGCGATGGATGACATAGAGATAGGCTATGCAATTTTGTGGTGGCGGTCTGTAGAGCAGTTGCAGAGTCGGTGATGGGCAGGTGCTGTAGAGCACTATATCGATGACTTTTCTCGGCTCACTCCAGGGGAGGTGTTTTGGTGCCCTTGTCGGGACTTTCCAGCCTGGCCAGAGGCTGGAGAGTGGCTCCGTCGGGTATGCAGGGAGGCACGGGACTGAGCATGAGTTATTTTCATACAACCGGGTTACACGACAGTTTGGGGTACGACAGGGGTTGCCTGGTGAGCCCGTGGTCTATCGACGGTGGGGAGATGAGAGGGATTTAGATCCACCGATCATCGCGACATTGGGTGAGGAGTCAGATGCATTTATTGATGTCTCAGACGTAGATGACATCGGGACTACCACTGAGTATGACTCGTGGTGGGTACTACGGCGATGGAGAGGAGAGGGGCCACTAGGAGGCGCGAAGGTGGCAATGGAGGGTGCTGAGGCAGCAGGGGATGATTGGGGAGGTCCGTTGGATGATGCGGACATGTTGGATGTGGGGGATGAGGATGTAGTCTTGGGCGCTCCGGGTCAGCCGGACATGCAGGATGTGGAGGAGCAGTGGGAGCCAGAGCAGGATGCTGTTCCAGAGGGTCCTGTTCGTCAGGCAGACACAGAGGAGGTGGAGTCTGAGATATGCATTGAAAATGCATGACTGACAGAACTACTGCAGATACAGGATCTAGAGTTGGGGGATGCGAGGTGGGAGCTGGGGGACGTGCTACGGGAGAGGGATCTCCTACGGGCTGAGCTGGCAAAGCGGGATAGGGTTTTGGCATAGCGCGATGATGCGGTGTCATACTATCATCGGTGAGAGGCAGAGTGGTGTCGACACTGGATAGAGTTGGAGAGGGAGGTCATCCGCCTTGGTGGGTGACTTCCTGAGCCCTCGGTCAGTGGATCTTCATGCCGGACGAGGGATAGTGCGACTGAGCAGTCAGCATCATCTCATCGCCGATGATTAGATGAGGGAGGCGGTAGCAGGCATGATGTGGGGGCTGGCAGTAGCTGCCCTGCAGGGTCCCATAGGACCCACACCACGGGGGGTAGTTCCCATCACATCGATCCTACATGATTATGGTGGTCGACGCTTTAGGTTGGGTTTTTGGATATGATTGCGGGGATTGAGGACCAGTTTTGTAGCCTGTGGGCATTTTTTTGACGATATATATATATATATATATATATATATATATATATATATATATATATATATCAATTTTATTTTGTTTATTTACATGTGATGATCTGATGTTTATTCATGATGGCTAATGACTATGCATGTTTTTTTATTTTGATGAATGCTTATGCAAATGATGAATGCAAATGTTTTTGATTTTTATGTGATATGTGAAATGAAATTGATTAATGAAATTTGTGATGTTTAGCTATGGCACCATAGACTGTTAGGATTCTGTTTATTTTGTTTTTGGACGATTGCTATGGTAAATGACTTGGTATGTATATACGTGGTTTTCTCTTTTTGTATTTTCTGATGGTATTGTAAGGATGAAAAGTAGCACAGTTGGTTTATAAATGTAGCTAAGGTTTTCCGAGACTCAGACATTTTAACTCACTAGCCACGACTGTACTTTGTCTTACAAGACTTTTGAACAAGGTATGAATCAGACTTGTTTTTGACCCAGCTATTTCACATCCCCGTGTGTGCGATTGAGTTCATTATTGTGGTATTTATCAGGATACCGCCAGTGCCAGATGGGCTTTCAACCGAACCTGTACTGAGGATCACCTAATTAGCTCCACTAACTCCTTTGTTGTATTTAGTTAGATTAATCTGCGGTGTTATCCAAGATGCCATAAGCTAGCTCATCCACATGCAAACATTGATCTGTACGCAAGTTAATGTAACAGATATATCGTCATGCGAGAGGTTTACCGCCAGTTATCGATAGGCTATCAACCAAATCGATATTGAGGCTTGCCTTATGACCTTTTAGAATGCTGAGAGTTCTAGGGATTCAAGTTCCACTCCCTTCTTTTCTTCAATTGTATTGGGATACTTGCTCGTTTGTAGTGATAAGATCACTGTTTATTTTGATTTGTTTTTCTTTTGAGCAAGGGATTGGGGAGATGAAGTGATGAAAATCACTATCGTTTGTGCCGTTTGATGTGTGCACTGTATGATGTCAAATATTTGAATTTTGACATTTTGCAAATTTTTGATGTTTTGCAACTATTGAGAACTAGGGATTCTTAGGGAATTGGGTAGGGAGGATGCTTGTCCTTTTGCCAATTCTCAGCATTCTTGGGGTCATTCGCACAGGGGGATGAGCAAGATAACTATTTCACCTTTGGTGACTTGGATTACTATGCAGGTTTCATCTTTCGTTCACACAACTTAGGAATTGTTTTATGTGTTTTTATGTGTGTTGGGATGTTACGTAACAAGGTGTATTTCAAGTATGAGTCTACCTTCGTAAAATCTATTTGACTCGGTACATTACGAAGCTAAAGAGCAAAATGATGACTGAATCATGAAAACTTTTAATACATTAAAAGACCACTGACTCTAGTGTGGTAAAAAGCAATGCGTGGTGTTTTTGTTGTTTTTGTAAAATGGAACAGTGTGGAACAAGATGGACTAGCAGAGCAATTACAGCCTATGGTGCCTTTGACCTATACGACCACAAATATGCTATGTATGGATGCAATGCTTAATGCATCTACATGTTTTTGTATTTTTAATGGATTTATTTTTGTGAATATGAATATGAGGTGCAAGAAGAGCTCTCGATTGATGAATTTGAGTATGCCTAGATATGAGATGCAAATTTTTGTTGTTTTTGATTATTTTTTATTTTTTTTGACCAAGTGATTGTGGAAATACTTGGAGCATTTTGGTGACCAAGTGATTGCGATAATCCTTGGGGCTCTTTGTGTGACCAAGTGATTGCGATAATCCTTGGAGCTTTTGGGGTGACCAAGTGATTGCGATAATCCTTGGAGCTTTTTGGGTGACCAAGTGATTGCGATAATCCTTGGAGCTTTTTGGGTGACCAAGTGATTGCGATAATCCTTGGAGCTTTTTGGGTGACCAAGTGATTGCGATAATCCTTGGAGCTTTTTGGGTTTGACCAAGTGATTGTGATAATCCTTGGAGCTTTTTGGGTTTGACCAAGTGATTGCGATAATCCTTGGATCTTTTTGGTTTGACCAAGTGATTGCGATAATCCTTGGATATTTTTGGGTGACCAAGTGATTGCGATAATCCTTGGAGATTTTTGGGTGACCAAGTGATTGCGATAATCCTTGGAGATTTTTGGGTTTTGACCAAGTGATTGCGATAATCCTTGGAGCTTTTTGGTTTGACCAAGTGATTGCGATAATCCTTGGAGCTTTTTGGTTTGACCAAGTGATTGCAATAATCCTTGGAGTTTTTTGGTTTGACCAAGTGATTGTGATAATCCTTGGAGCTTTTTGGTTTGACCAAGTGATTGCGATAATCCTTGGAGCTTTTGGGGTTTTGACCAAGTGATTGCGATAATCCTTGGAGCTTTTTGGTTTGACCAAGTGATTTTATGGATCCTTGGAGCATTTTTGGGATATGGCTCTCTTAGATATAAAATGGTCACAAATGACTAATATTCAAGGGTTCTGTTTCCTTGATACCGTCAAGAGAAGCTAGCCGGTACGTCCCAGGTCCTATTTTGCTATCAATGACATATGGACCTAACCAATTTGCCGTGAACTTGTCCCTTAGGTGGGATGGCAAATTAGAGTTCTGTTGGTTTTCCTTCAAAACCAAATCACCAACCCGAAAGTCCCTTAGGTGAACTTTCATGTTGTAAGATTTCTTAAGCCGCTCTTGATAGATACGTAAGTGCTCGAGAGCATTCACGTATTGTTCGTCAAGCAACATAAGTTGGTCTAACCGGGCCTGCCGCGCAGTGTCATCATCGATGAACTCCTGCATTGATATGCGAAGGGAAGGAATTTCCAACTCGAGAGGCATTACTGCCTCTGAGCCATACACGAGCGAAAATGGAGTTGCCCCAGTTGGCGTCCGAACGCTAGTGTGGTAAGCCCAAAGGGCAAGTGGGATTTGTATGTGCCAATCCTTATGACTATCTATGACTGTCTTTTTAAGGATGGCCACTAGTGTTTTGTTTGATGCCTCTGCTTGCCCGTTTGCTTGTGGATAATAGGGCGTTGAAAAGCTGTGCTGAATTTTGTACTTTGTGGTCAAAGCACGCATGTCTTTGTTCTTGAATGATGGCCCATTATCTGATATTATTTTGGATGGAATACCAAAACGACATATGATGTTATGCAAGATGAACTCCATAATGCGGGGTCCTTTTGTTGAGGTTAACGAAATTGCTTCCACCCATTTGGTAAAATACTTTGTGGCCATTATGATAAATGTGTGATGGCCTGACGATGCAGGGGAGATCTTTCCGATTAGATCGAGGCCCCACTACGAAAATGGCCAAGTAGACTGAACTGTCTGTAGGGCCTGGGAAGGTACGTGCATCAAATTTGCATGATGTTGACATTTCACGCACTTCTTGACATATTCGCAACAATATCACTCTAAATATGGCCAATAATAGCCCATGTAGAGAATGCGCTTTGCAATGGCCATACCACTAAAGTGGCCACCACATGTACCATCAAGCGCTTGGGCGACTGCCCAAGTGGACTCTTGCTGGTCCAAACAACGAAGAAGAATTCCGTCATAGCTGCGACGATACAAAATGTCTCCTATCAAGACATACTTAGCCGCTTTCTACTTGAATGTTCGTTTTGCAGCGTGCATCAATCCAAAGGGAAGATTACCTAACTTGAGGTAGTCTCTTATGGGTAAATACCAGTCCTGTTGATCAGAAACCTCGACAGTATGAACAATCAATCCCTTTCGAAGTTCTTCCCTAACAAATCTTGAATGGGATAGAACTTGTAAGAATAGCGTTGTCAGCGGCAAATTTAGTCACTCTGCTAGAAATTCAAAATATAGACCCTAACGCTCCTAAGCCCAGGGGATACAGAGAGGAATTGTATTGTAGATTCCATAGGCGCAGAGGACACGACTTGAATGGATGTTGGAAATTCAAAGAATTAATCCAAGATTTGATCAACAATAGAACATTGGCCGTGGACAACCCCATAGCACCAAATAATCAACAAATGGGGGTATTCAAGGACCCTTTGCTTGCCCACGAAGCTCAGGCAAAACCACTCCAGATTAACGAGGTGTGACAGAATCTTCCCATGCAAGGATTTGTGGGAATGATTAGTATAGTGACAAGGAACAAAAAGTACCCAGCAGTTGCCCCCGAGGTAGCTACGAGGGAAGTTTCGACAACATTGCAGCCTCAACAATGCCCAACGCAGTTTCCTCCGCCTAGACCCGAGGTCAGGATACGGACCAAACTCATGCAGAGTTTGCAGACCACATCGGCTAGGCTGTCCATTTACGAGCTTATTCAACAGTTCCAGCACCCCATAGGGAAGCTCTTATGGACATTTTAAAAGCCATCGAATTACAGCCTCACGAAACAAATTCTTTCAACAACTTTGTGGGACATGTGAAACAATGTACGAAGCCGGTCATCACATTCAGAGAAGACGAAGTCAAAACAATATCGAATGATATGGCAGATCCACCCCTGCACATTATCGCGCGAGTCAATGGGATCCCATACAAGAGAGTGTTGGTAGATACTGGCTCGTCTAGTAACATCATTACCACTGTAGCCTTAAAACATTTGAAGCTGTCAGCCTCTCACATCACAGCCTCCACGTACACACTGCGAGCTTTCAACGATGCAATATGCTCGATAGTCGGCACCGTTGTTCTGCCTGTCTAGGTAGGACAAAAGACAATACCTACATTGTGCCATGTGTTGGAAGGCGAGATGGCTTATAATATACTGCTAGGGCGGCCTTGGATCAGGGACATGAAGTGTGTCCCTTCGATCGCCCACCAGTGCTTAAAGTATGCTTATGAAGGAGAAATACATGTAGTCCCAATGGACTTAGAACCCTTCAAGTATTACAATGCGATACAATTCATGCCTCAATCGACCCTCCCTTCAACACATTTGGATTTCCATTTAAATCCATCTAAACAGGGTCCAATACCGCAGGCACCACTAGTGACCAACAAGGCAAAATCCCAGCCAGGTGAGACTTCATCACCTGCTCCTTCATCATCAACACCACCTATCATGGCCCAATAGAAGGACAAGGGAAAACAGATCATGGAAGAGGCTCAGCCCTTAGAAGAAGGGCTGCCCATAATTTCAACGGTATCAACAGAAGAAACACCTCACACAGCAGAAGCAGAGACTCCTAAAATACCGAACATGGAATTGACTCAGGAAGGGCTCCCGTTTCCTCCCACCCAATCATCAACAATCACTGTCGAAATGGCCAATACGGGCCTGGGGGAGTATTTAGTGCAAAATGTTGTGGCAACCCCCACATTGGAGTCAGTACAAGACATGGGGAGACCTTGCCTTCCCATAGGGACAGTTGTTCCTCTAGGCTACCCACCAAACCAGACAAATTTTGTGTATGGGGGCCTTGATCATGGTCTTGAACCATGCAAACAAAAGGAAGCAGACGAAGAGCCTTTTGTTGAAAATATCAACTATCTGTCAAACCTAGACTTTGCCCTAAAATATCTCGGCCAATGTAATTGGCATGGATACGGGCTAGGCAGATATGAGCAAGGGATGCAGGTCCTTTGCCAACCAAGATATCAGATGCCATATGATAAGTCAGGAGTAGGGTTCAACCACCCCCTACCCTTAGACATCTTGGTCAAAAATATGCAAGGCATAGAAATAGGCAACAAGGGGGGATTGGTGACAAAAGGCATGATAAAATCTGATCAAAATGTTATGAAATTGAAGCTATGAATTCACCAAATAGAATAACATGAGATGCAACATGAACAAGTAATCTAGAATGCTTCAGAATAAAACTTAGAAAGTGTGGGGGTGCCCAAGTGGGCCTCCCACCGTTGGCACTTGATCTTGGCGCCAATCCACTAGGGATGGGCCCAAAACCTCTTAGGATTGGGGGGTCGGAAAATTGGTTGATTCAGGTGTCCATATGTTGGATTTGGGTTAGATTCAAGCTTCCAAAAGCCACCCAACAACCTCCCTTGCAAAATAGATTGGTGGATGTGAGAAGGTGGATCAAAGGGGACGCAAGTGGGTGTTCAACTCAGCAACACTTCGTTGCTTGAAATCTCCTTCAATCTATTTTTTTGGGTGAGAGAAGTCTCACCTTTTATAGACCCATGGGGTCTCTTTTGAGAGGGCAGCATAAGTGCCATGTGTTGGTCATAGGTGCCATGTGGCAGTCTTGTCTTCCCATGAGGGAGGAGAGTCCTCCATGACTTGGGCTCTCATAACTGCCCTTGTGACAGTCCTCTAATGGCCTATTTGCCCACCCACACACGCGTGCGAGGCAGGAGTCATCAACTGACTGTCTTTGGCTGCCACTTGGTGCCATTCTTCTTTTTGCCCGTTAAACCTAGAATTTGTCCTACCCAGGGACGAATTCAGAATTCGTCCCTTGGTGAGACGGATTCCAATTTGAATTCGTCCCAGGGTGGGACGAATTTGGAGTAGGTTGTCCGAAGGTGCCAAATTGCCTTATGACCTTCCAAAATTGCTGTAAAAGTGGTTAGGACCACTGTTTAACCTCTGAGGGCTGCCCTGGGGGCTATGTGTGTCAAAGCGATCAGTGTTTGTATTCACATAATCGGATTGGTGCTATTTTGGTGTCTACACGTCGGTGGAGTTTCAATAATTTAAACGGTGCAAAACCCACTTAGGGTTATAAAACATTATACTATAAATATTATAATTATTTTATAATTGACCTTAGGCTTTATCTTTACAACTTTAATATTATAATAGTAAGTAAATATTATAATATTTTATCCTTTGGGCCTAGGTATTTTATTCCTTCAAGATATTTAGAAGACCTTTCGGCCAACCATGTGGAGTTTTGTACGAAATCTCTTGAGCTTAAAATATAAATATTTTAACCCTCTTTGTTTTTATCAATTTCCTTGCACTGATATGAACTAAATATTGACATCAATGATAACATAATTACTCAAAATTTCCAACAATATCCCCCTTTTTCATTGATGGCATCCATTTCCTAAAAATTCCTTTCTCTAAACCATTTGAGTCTAAATATGCTCCCCCTGAGAAACTTCTCCCCTTGGATGAATTCTCTCCCCATTTGACATCAATGGCAAAGGGACTTATTTAGGGCTAAATATAAGACTCTTAGCTCAGCCTCCTCCCAAAATCCTCTCCTTGAGGTGATTAATTTTGGGGTGGAAGTAAGACTACTCCCAACATACAATGCTCCTTTCCTTTGTCAACCTTCTTTCTCAACATACCCTTTTAATGCTTTTGAGTGTCCCTGTTTCTGCTTGTCTCTAGAAAATTTGTTCTACACCACTTGGCCTTATGTCCAACATTATTACAATTGTAATACTTAATTTTGTAGTTCATAGAAGGTGCAAATATTTTGAAGTTCCTCCTGGTGAAGCCATACTCATTTTTATCATGAATCCTACAATGAATTGCTTTATGCCCAAATTGATTACAAGAGTAGAAATACCCTTGAAAGAAATATTCATATTTGAAGTTCCTCTTGGTAACAATATACTCCTTCTTTTCAAAAATCCTACAATGCATAGCCTTGTGACCAAACTGATTGCATGAAAAGCAATGTTCTTTGAAGAAATATTGTCTTGAGCCCACTGGTCTCTTAGTCCTTTCTTCCCTATGATGATACATGTTCCTTGTTTGTCCATTGTTTCCTTCCTTGGTGAAGCTTCTATTCATATAAGTCTCAGTTTATCCTTCACTCTCTTCCTCTAAAACAACTTCCTCTTTTGATCTTGAGCTTGATCCTTCTTCTTGTTTCCCTTTTTCTTCTTCAAACCAAGTCATGTTTTGATAGATGAAGGCATTTGTGCATTGATAATCTTATCCAAGGTCTTTGAAATTTTCTCATACCTATGTAGCTTCTCTTTAGACTCTTCTACTTTCATCCTTAGTGAATCTACCTCATGTTATAATATTTCACATTATAAGACTTTTACTCTAACTTTTATTTAAATCTCCTTGTCTTATTTATTGAGTTTGTTAGATCTTGTATAAGCTTTTATTTTTCTTCATCACATTCTTGAGCTTGAGCCTTGAATTTTGAATTCTACTTTCTAAACTTTTTCAATTCTTTGAGAGTAGCAATAAGTTCTTCTAGATATACTACCCCTTCCTCTTCATTTTTTGAATCCTTTTCTACTTCTTGGTCTTCAAGAGCTTCTTCATACTTTTCAGATTTATCTTCAATAGGAGCACTTCCTTCCTCTTATATTGCCAAAAATAGAATTTCTTCTTCTTCACTATCTGAGTATCTTCCATCACTATCACTTGAAGTCTTGATTCTCTTATAAAAAAAAGATTTGGTTTCCTCTTGATTCTTCAAACCAAGTACTATTTTGATAGATGAAGATCTTTGTGCATTGATAATCTTATCCAAGGTCTTTGAGATTTTCCCATACCTGTGTAGCTTGTATTTAGAATATTTTACTTCCATACTTAGTGAAGCTACCTCATGTTCTAATCTTTCACATTTTAAGACTTTTACCTCTAACTTTTCTTTAAATCTCCTTGTCTTAGATATTGATTTTGTCAGATATTGTATAAGCTTTCCTTTTTCTTCATCACATTCTTGAACTTGAGCCTTGAATTTTGAATTCTACTTTATAACCTTTTTCAATTCTTTGAGAGCAGCAATAAGTTCTAATTCTAGATCTACTACACCTTCATTTTCATTTTTCGAATTATTTTCTACTTCTTGGTCTTCAAGAACATCTTCATACTTTTTAGATTTATCTTCAATAGGAGCACTTCCTTCCTCTTCTATTGCCAAAAATAGAATTTCTTCTTATTCACTATATGAGGATCTTCCATCACTGTCACTTGAAGCCTTGCTTCCCTAATAAAAATAAAAACTCTTCTTGTGCCTTTGAATTAATTTATTTTCATGCTTATTTTGACCATACCTATTTGTCTTTTCATACTTGGATTTTCTTCCTTCCTTTTTCTTATGATCCTGTTTCTCTTCACTGCTAATGCTTCCAACTTTTAGACAATTAGATGCATAATGACCAAAATTTTCACAATTGAAACATTTCACTATTTTCATACCTTTGTGCTTTCTTGAGTCTTTGTTTCTTCTACCATAGCTAGCTTCTTCATCACTGGTTGATTCACCACTTGATTATGGTTTTTTATCCTGTCTTATTTGATGCTTTGAAGGTTACCTCTTTCTTGAAGTTGGGATCCTTTACCATTATCATCTCCTAAGTTGTGAGAATTCCATGTAACTCAGTCATAGTCAATCTTTCATCTCTTCTATATGTGAAACTTTTCCATCATACCTTGTAGGAAGTGACCTAAAAACATTATGAGCAACATCAAATTCTTCAAATTCAAATATAAGTCCATGCATGGTATTAAAAATATCATCCACATGAAGTAAGTATGTAGCAATATCTTCCTCATATTCAATCTTCAAATCTTCAAAAAATTTCTTGTGGTTTTGTATTTTTGCAATATTGACATTTTTATTTCCCTCATAGGCTTGCTTCATTTTTTCCAAATCTCTTTTGCTAATTTGTAATGCATAAATTTCAAAAAATCTGCTTCACGTAATCAAATTAGGATTGCATGAATAGCCTTGGTATTATTCACATGTAAGAGCTTACAATATTTATCTATGGGAGGATTAGCTGCACATCTCATCTTCAAATACTTTCAATGTCTTATATCCTTGTGACATCAAGTAAGTCCTCATTCTTATGCTCTAGAAAGTATAATTGCTCCCATAAAAAAAAGATGATTTTTTTGATGAAGATCCACTCTAAGATGCTATTTGTGTTCTTGTAACATCTTTCTTCAAGTTTTTAGACTTTTCCAAAGGAACCCACTCTGATACCAATTGAAGAATATAGGCTTATACTGAGAGTGGGTATGAATAGTATAAGATCAACTTTTACTTTTCTTTCCCAAACAATATTATCCAATATTATAAATGGCAATATCAATAGCAGTAATTAAATAAATGCATAAATCATCACACACCAGAGAGACACAAATTTTACGTGGCTTACCCAATGTGGGCTACTCCATGGAGAAAATATTTCTAATAAATTTTCTCAAAAAATATTTTTCGAATCAATAACCTATTACAATGTTTATATACCTCTATCCAAATGCGACACCAATCCCCTATGATTTGATTTGTGGATATCTCTCCATAGGAGAACTCTTTCCATTTTTCTTTGGTTTGTGGAACTTAATCTAGGATAGATCTATCTCCTCAACTAGTTTAAGGATATCTCTCCACATAAGAACTCTATATTCCCAGATGGTTCACGGATCACAATCCATAAGAGAACACTTTCCCATTGCTCTAGTTTTGTGGACACCACTCCAATATATTCTAGTTTTGTGGATCTCTCTCCAAAGAAAAATATTTCTTCTCTACTCTTGTTGATGATCTTCTAGTAGACTTTTACCCCCACTAATCTGTCTTGTGGATCTCTCTCTATAGGAGACCTCTTGTCTCCAATGCACTGACTAATGGATCTCTATCCACTGGAGACTATTTTCCACCTTAATATATCACCTCTGAAGCTTGCTCTCAACTCTATATCAAATCTACACAAAAATCTATCCCAAGTCTAGCACAAATGTGCTCTAACTCCATCTCAAATATGCAACAAACTCTATCCTAAGTCTAACACAAATATGCTCTAACTCTGTCTCAAATCTACATCAAAGTATATCTCAAATATTTCCCCAAGGCTTAACACAAATCTTGATCAAATAAACAACAAAACCTACTCTCAAGTCTTTATAAGACTTTCTCAAATATGTCCCCAATCCTTAACACAAATCTTGATAAAATTAGCAACCAAACTTACTCTCAAGTCTTCACAAGACTTCTTCAAATATGTACCCAATCCTTAACACAAATCTTGATCAAATAAAAAACCAAACCTGCTCTCAAGTATTCACAAGACTTCCTCAAATCTATCTTCAAACCTTCTCAAAATACATCCTCAAATCTGCATTCAAGTCTTCTCATAAGACTTGCTCAAATTTATCTCATGACTTCTCAATTAACTTGCTCAAATATTTCCAAACTTTGCACACTAACACAACTTATATATTTTTCATAAATGATTTCTTAAAATAGATATTTTCTACTCAAAATTTGTTTAACCTCTGGAACATATAGAGAATAATATACACTTGCAAATAGCTCAATATGTTCTACTCAATCACTTTCACATGTCTCACTTTTATTGCTCTTATAAAGATAGATATAGTCTAGCACATGACACCTATCTTCCTGATCTACACACTTGATTTCAGAAATATGATTTATAATTTTTGTACATTCACTTTCAATATCACTCAAAACCATACTCAAAAACTTCACACATACACTCAACCAATAAAACACAATCTGCTCATAAACCCTAAACAAGTATTTTCAAACTTCTTTCAACAAAGAGCACAATGTAGGTCTCTAAAATTAACTCAAATATTTCCAACAATACTTATCAAACAATCCTTTTCACTCCACCTTGTGTTTAGAAATATTCGTAAAACACCTTAAATAAGGAAATATGGGCACATACCTTTTTGCTTGCTCTTATAGAGATATGTCTTTAAAAATATGTCTCACACACAATATCTTTTGCAATTATAAAAGGTTAGCACAACACCTCTTTATGAGTTAGCAATCCTTCAACATGTGTTCCCAATTAAATTCCACACCAACACTCTTGGTTTCTCAAACTATAGAATCAACACATAAAATAAAACCCTTCAAAATATGTGCATAATTCCAACTCTTTTGGTTTCCCAGCTATGGCATTAACTCTAAAATAAAACCCTTCAAAATGGGTGCACAATTCCAACTCTTTTGGTTTCCCAACTATGGTATTAACTCTAAAATAAAACCCTTCAAAATGTGTGCATTAAATCATAAAATCAAATCTTCACAATGAAGCAAAAATACAAATAATTAAAATACCTCATACACCTATTAACTCCCTCTTAACTTATAAACACATTCATAACAAATTTATCAAATATCCTTATTACTCTACAAAATAACTTTAAAAATTATTTCATTATAATTTTCTTCCAAAAATGCATGTAATAATAAAAAAATTCCCTTATATCTCCCAAAGTCAATAGCGCTCACAATAATTAATTAAACCACATGTGCCTAATCCTCAACCTTAGCAATTAACAAATTTAAATAGTGCTTACCAAAAAATACTACCATAGAGATTCGAACATAGCGTCTGCCGCCTGCCAGTGCATTAGAACACTATGGGCTGCCGCTAGGCCAACCACCCACACAAGGTCCAAATACCAGAATGTACTATTTAATCACTACTTATCCTTCTTACTAGAAAAATGAACAAAATGTTGCCATCGAGATTCAAACGTAGGATTTGTCATCCGCTTACACCTTTACCTTGCCAAGCCTATCATTAGACCAACCACATGGCTGGTGATAGTATCTTACAACATTATCCCTTTATTCATCCAAGCTTTCTCCTTTGTTTTTAAAATAAAAACTTTCATCCTTCTTTCACATGATTGTGCATATGAAATTTACATTAACCATTAACATTCGCATTTACCACTTGGCACTCGCATCGAAACCCTTTACATTTGGCCTCCAAACATTATCATATAAATACAAATTCATGCTAGGACATTGGTAGAGTTTCAATAATTTAAAAATATTCTTTGTGTAAAACCCAAAACATTATAATATAAATATTATAATTATTTTATAGTTGACCTTAGGCTTTATATTTACAACTTTAATATTATAATAATAAGTAAATATTATAATATTATTTCCTTTGGGCCTAGGTATTTTCTTCCTTCGGGATATTTAGAAAATATTTTGGCCAACCATGAGGAGCTTTGTACCAAATATCTTAGGCTTAAAATATGAATATTTTAACCCTATTTTTTTTATCAATTCCTTTGCATTGAGATGAACTAACTCTTGACATCAATCAAACTTTTCAACACTAAGGAGGTCAAGTCTCTTGGTGTACCATGTTTTTGTGATGACAATATGTATTTCTATAAAATAGATGGGCTTAGCTAATTATTTGATTAGCATATCCAAGATGAAAGTGAGATTGACTCATTGTCAAAACCACTAGAGGTAGAGAATGTTTTTACACTTTTCTATAGATTGTTTCAATTCTTAAAAAAATTGGAATTGATGGATGGAGGGCATAGTGATCCTTCCTATGGAAACAATTGTAGATTTAAAAGCATTGTATCAAAGATCGGGGGAATCCCATATCTCTCCTTTAAAATTTTGAATAAGATGTGCCAAGAACTCTAGTTCCCCACGATATGTTAGGTAATTTTATAGCATAGTGAATCACTGTAAGAAAATTTACAAAGGAATCCTCTATAGGAAAAATATTCATAGTAGCCCATAGATGAGGAGGATGATTATTATGAAAGCAATTCTTTCTTTTACCATATTGATTTATACTTGTATAGGTCTACCATATTGCATTTTCAATAATAATGACTCTGAAGCCCAATGGATCAACCCAAAATAAGAAATAAGTGATGGTGATAATTAATGTACTAACACAACAAAAAATAAGGTAATAATAGTACTTTTTATTAGATATATTGATATAAATCTCAATATTTAGTATGAAATACACATTAGATCTTGTACTAGGTAATGAATTTGCATTAAACCAATAATTTTTTCAAATATTACATGGATCAAAACTATAATGAAGTAGTTGGTACAATTAGAGATCAAGGCATAGTTCTATTTAAGGCCTCACTCAAATAGTATCCTTTAGCATTGATTTTTATCATGATGATAGAAACCGAGATGAGTTGGATGCTTAAAAGTAGCATAATGGAGAATTTCTTACTCAATTTGGTCAAGAAAAGAAGAAAATATAACGAGCACAATTGAAAGAATGGTGATTTTCTAAAGTGCCTAATCTAGATCTCATGTAGCTATTAGTTGCAACAAAATTTACTCATGGGGCTTCAATTTTGTGGAGGTATCCCACGTTGGAGGTATCTTAAATTTTCTTTATTTTTTTTCTCTTTTTTCACTTCTATCCATATTTGCACCCATAAAATGTACCACAAATTCCATCTTTTATCCCTCCATTTAGGTTTTCTAAGAGTGTACCATGCTCTAGGCATCCCCATGCACCATTTTTGTTCCATCATTTCTAGTTCACTCACTTTTATTGCTTGTAAATTTTACCATAAACTTCAGTAGATATCTCATTGTTGTTGTTTTATTTTTTCTTTTCTTTGCAGTTTATTAGTTTCATAAATAAATTTTTCCTTATAATCTTTTTTATCCCTCTAAAAGTTTGGTTCATGTCGATATACTCATAAGTAGCATAAGCATTTTATATTTTTGTGGCTTGTAATAAATCAGTGAGAGTTCTCTTTTTCACTAAAAAAAGTCCCTGTGAGTTTCCAATAATGTGGGTATTTTTGAGCATTACCCACATGCACTTTGGTAAAAGGTGCAAAGGATGCTCCTATAGGCTTCAAAAAATAGAATAGAGAGGAAGCTAGACACTTTGGGCATTGGCATTCCATAGATGGACCCTTTGGAATCTCAAATAAAACGATGGAAATGAGCAAAAATAGCTAAGTTTTAGACTTGCTAGAAACCCAAATGGAGCCTATAGGGGTACCAAATATCCATCATGGAGACAAAATACTAGAACAAGGAATAATGTCTAAGTCCTAGAACCGTTAGACATTCTATAACTGAATGGAGCCTATAGGGGTACCAAATATTCACCATGGAGCCAAAAGGCAATAAAAAGAAAAAGTAGCTAAGTCTCACACCCACTAGAAATTATGTACCTAGATAGAGCTTGTAGATGTACCAAATGTCCATCATGGAACCAAAATACCCAAATGAGGAGAAATGGCCAAGTTCCAAACCCGTAAAAAAATTTATACCTAGACAGAGCCCACAAAGGTACCAAATTTTTTTTGTAGAGCCAAAAGACCAAAGTGAGGAGAAATAGCCAAGTCCCAAATCCATCAAAAATTTTGTACCTGAATAGAGTCCACAAGGGTACCAAATGTGCGTTGTAGAGTTGAAATACTAGAATGAGGAAAAATGGCTAAGTATTAGACACATAAAATATTTTATACCTAGATAGATCTTGTAGGGGTACCATATTTATCATAGAACCGAAAGACCAAAATGAGAAAAAATTGCTAAATCCTAGACCCGTGAAATTTTTTCTATCGAAATGAAGCCTCTAGAGGTACCAAATGTTCATCGTCAGGTTGAAAGACCAAAATGATAAAAATGACAAGATTAGGATTGACCAAAACTTTTGGTGCCTTGAATAAGAAAGTCATTGTACCAAAATCCTGTCTCAGTAGCCTCATTATGCACCCAACAACCACAAATAAATATAATTAGATAAAATTTTATGTCTGACACTAGCTTGTCAGCATGCGGGCGGCAATCATCTCATTCTACCTACTAGACAAGATCCATTGTTAGAAAATATTAATAATGAATCTTTACCATGATTATTATATTAATGTTCAAGGTGGCTCAAGGTTATGCATAAGGGTTTGACCCCAAAATGTATTTATAAAAATTTGGTAAATCAGTTTTGAAATCCAGGTGAATAGTATCTAAACGCATGTAGAAAGTTCACTATTTTTAGTGTCCAAAAAACTTTGAACCCAATTTTTTTTGGCTAATGGGCCTTGGTTAAGGGTCCCAAATATTAGCCAATTCAAAATTTCAAAAATCCTAATTTTAGCCAATTTGGTGATAAATAGTCACTATGCATAACCTTGGAGTGGCTCAACCAAAATATTAATAAAATATCAATGAACTAGATGCAAACAACAAGGTCAATGCAACTCAACATGACACAAGCATCTACTAGGTCAGTAAGCCATAACTTGATGGCTAGAATAAGCATAGTCCAAGTAGCTTAACATATTGGTGAATATTCTAATACAACAACAATCTACCCCCTAGGAAATGATACTTTGATAACTGAATGTATTGTAAAAAGATATAAATACTAAAAGGAAAATGGAGCAGTATACCTACCGATCTTCTGAATTATTGTAATATGCAGTATGTCAAGTAATTACCATGTGAATCAATACAACCAATGGAACAATAAAATTATTAAATGTAAATCAATGTAAACCAAATGAATGCAGTCGCCAATCAAGGAGGGCAGATCCCTACCATGCAGGCAACCATGCAAATTCGCAAATGAATGAAAATAATAATTGATTATCTTAACCTAAGATACACTTGGATATATATAGTTATTTAAAATATAATGATTCATAATATAGTTGACGACATATATTATTCTTGTTATGTAACATGACTCGCATTCTCGGAAAGCTTTGTCCTCAAAGCTGGAAATGTTTGGAAAATACTTTCAGATTTCCATGTAGTGTCTTCTTCTGGTAGGCCTAGCCATTTTATGAGAAATTTGTGGATGTGATGAGACCTCAGGATGCATGTTTTACTTTGTAGAATGGCTTTTGGATGAATATATATATGCCATTCTATATCTAGAATTGGTAATTCTGACTGAGATTTCACTTTCTGACCGATCACCTTCTTGAGACATCATTTGGCATGGTCATGGGATATTTTGGGTGGAGGCCATTTTGGTTCATGAAAAACCTCCTCATATTTGGCCACAACATTTTGTAGATCTTTTGCTTGGATTTCTGGCACATATTATGCTACATTTTCCATGCAATTAATCTGGCCTATGAATCTGTAGCCACCTTTTCTTGATATTGTTTCCATGCTATGTGAACTTACTATTTTCATGGAGGTGTTGGTATTCCTTGGATGCGAATGGTCTTCCCATTTTATTTCCATTAAAAAAAATGTTTCTTGTAATTAAAACCAACCGTGGTTTCCATTTGTTCCATCCATGCAACACCCAAAATAACTTTTGAATTCCCTAATTCCATGACAAAAAGCAGATCCTACCACGCATAACTTCCAATTTGTAATGAAATTGAATATGTCTTACCTAGGCATTGAGAAGTTTCCCTACCTGTAGTTCTAAATTGAAATCTATCTTGACTGGAAGAGTAGATGTGCAAATTTAATGTCTTGGCAAGTTTTGCATCAGTAAAGTTGCGAGTACTTCCTGAATCAATTAATAATGTTACCTTCCTTTATCGAATGAATCCTGCTACCTTGATTGTATGGTGAGAGGATAACACCATAAGAGCATGTACTAAAATAGTCATGGTATCTTCTCCATATACAACCACATTATCTTCACTTTGGTCATTGTCTAGGGAATTATCAGGTGAGTTGTTCTCTATTTATTCATTTACTTGTTAGCATATTTAATTTGAAAGTTCTATCGTGGTACACATGCCTGATATTTTGGATGGTGATTGTGACATTTGTAGAAAAAATATTTTAATGGTTGATCATTTCTATGAAAAGAGTTGTGATATTGAGGTTGACCATATGAATCATGTCATGTGGTTGTTTCCATTTGCATCTTTGTCTCTGTCAACTTGGCAATCCTTATACACTCATCTATCCTAGATGGATTTTTTAATTCCACTTCGACTTTAATATTAACTTTTAAACCATTTCTAAAATCTACTACCACCACATATGGATGTAAGTCTATTGTATAGTGAAGCATACTAGTAAATTTCGAGATATAATCCCCTATCGATCCTATTTGCTTGAGTGACAACAACCACACTATGTAGGAAGTTATGGGATCTTCGTCAAATCTGTGGAGAAAGGCATCACTAAAATCATCCTAGTAGAGAGGCTTTTTGTCCATATCATGTTTATACCATGTAAACCATTGATAAGATTCAGTTCCCATTTTGGTTGCAGTAAAAGAATCTTTTTCTACATCACGGAATTGGTATAATTTCAAAATACCTTCCATTTTGGCTATCCACCCACGTGGATCATGACCCTAAAAAGTGGGCATGTCAATGTGTGGGAAATTGACTCCAGTAGGACCTCTTGGTTGGTGGTAAACTTTGTGTCTCTCTTGGTCCTCATTATTCCTCTATCTCTGGAGGCGATTTTGGGTAGGTCTACCAAAATTCCTTTGTTTCTCAAAAACTGCTTGGTTTTCCCTATCCTCATTATTTCTTTGGCAATTGATATTTGGGTAATGACCATTATGACCTCTTTGGTGTGTATAGAATTCATACTAATTCTTTGTATGCTAGTAGTTTGGGCTAGGGATATTTGGTTGGGATTATTTGGTTAGTAGTTGGGTTATGTTGGCATTCATGTTATGAATATTCTCTATTAATTTAAGTAAGGTTTCTTCAGTGACCTTGGGGCTTCCTATTTCCACTTGAGTGATGTTCTCATGGGAAGATTTGGGGAGGTATTGGGTGCCATTTTTTTAAACAATGGATTATCTGGGTTATAGCTAATAATTCCTAAATGAGAAGAAGAATTTTATGTACCTTTGCTTCTACGAGGTCATATTGGTGATTCCAGGACCCCTTTATTGGAAGTATCCAAACTTGAAAATCACATTTTTAATCCTTTTGTCCAACTTCCACTCATGTACTCTTTAAAATTTTTACTCATCAACGTGTATTTTCAATTTCTGCAAAATTGTTGGTTAATTTGGCAAAAAAAATTATTCGTTTTCCACACCAAATGTCGCTCCCACTACGACGTAGATTGAATCTCCTCTTGAGGCTTCTTGATTTGCTCAACTAATTTCAAATTTGGATATTTTGACACCATTTTCACCAGCTGACACAATGCTTTGACACACCAATTTAAACACACTTGACTTGATACTTTGACACTACTTTCAAATTTAGATATTTGACAAACAATGCACTTGACTTGAAACTTTTGAAACTTTGACAACTACTTTCAAATTTGGTGATTTGAAACACTTCTTTGATGAACCATGACTTTAAGCATGACATGAAAGACAACAATTCCCAAACACAATGTGAAGACTACACATAGGATGATGATCGTACTACACTTACTAAGGACTAGAATTATGGAGATTGACCCCAAGCTAGATGAAAAAACCACAATTGATGCAAATTGACGAATACTGGCCCTGAAATAGACAAAAATTGATGAAGACTAACCTCAAACTAGATGAAAAACTAAAAAATACTAACCTCAAACTAGATGAAAACTGATGAAGACAGGCCCTAAAGTAGATGATAGAACCCAATAGACCTATGGTCGATGCTGCAAACATGACACAATGTTGGCAGACGAGTGGGTCTATGGACAGGTGACACGATACAATAGAAAATTCAATGGTGTTGTCTTTGACACGCATGAGAAAAAGATGCTAGCTATGTGACCTAAGTCACAATATTATTTATGCACCCAAAACATTATAAATACTTTTCCAACTACCACACACTTCGTGTGGGATAAATATGCAGCATGAAAATGGACTATGAATTTGAAATGATGTCACCCAAATTATATTATGCCATACCTTTCATTTTACGTTTAATTTTTTTGAATTCGCACAATCCTATTGGCCGGATAAGCTTGTGCTTGGGTGCCTCATTGGTGTGTGAATCCTTAGCAATTTTGATCGCTGGTTTTGTTTTGGACACCGTTGCTATTGATTAAGAGATAAAAAATTCTTAAAATGACCCTACCCTAAATCAGAAGGAGAGCACTATGTTTATTTAGTGGTTTTCTTATGTAGTAGCATACCCGCTATAGTGGAGATCCACTTCTGTTACAACACTGTTGGAATGCCTATCGAAGACTCGATGCCATAGATCCCAATGTCTTTTTCTAATTGGTTCTCTTTGATGCTTGTTCTTGTGAGATCTTATTCCCTACTGCTCTACATATCACGTCGGGTTTGTTGGCATAGTATATAGATGGATGAATTGCTTTAACTTACCTACTCACCTGGATACTGATACCATATGGAGCGGTATACCTATCAATCTATTAAATTATTGCAATATGTAGTATGTCAAGTATTTACCATGCGAATCAATACAACCAATGGAACAATGAAATTATCAAATGTAAATCAATGTAAAATAAATGAATAAAGCCACCAATCAAGGAGGGCATATCCTCGCCGTTCAAGCAACTATGCAAATTCACAAATGAATGAAAATAATAATTGATGATCTTAACCTAAGCTACACTTGGATATATATAGTGATTTAAATATAATGATTCATAATATAATCTACGATGTATATTATTCTTGGTATGTAACATAAAAATGAAAAATGATTGGCTCTTAAGCTTTTACAATTTGCATGTATGAAACATATTGCACATTAAGAAATATAAAGGAATTGTTGTTTGGCCTCTAGTTCACTTTGTTGCAGAACATGTATGTATGGATGATTATTTATTTTTAATTTTAGCTTGTTGAATGCTTATGGTATTAATTTTGCTTTTTGGATTTTTATTCATGATTTATAATTCATTTTGGAATTTGCAATTTGAAAGATATATAGAGTATAAATGAATGTCCTACAATTTGGTAAAATTTGGTTGGTCTATTACGTAGTCTTCTTATTTTATTAACTGCATAGTATTTTATGATACTTTTATCTTGATGCGACTTAATCTACACCACTATAAGTTATAGCTTCAACTTATTTTAGTTATTTTAGCACCATTTTCGCCCTATATTTTAGTTATAGTTAGCTTAAATTTCAAAGGAATTGGCCTCCTCTAGAGATTGACCAACTATGCATCATAAATTCTAGGTCATTCAATGTTGGTCAAGGTCTATTGGTGCACAATATTTCCATAGGCAGATTTCCAGACCAACAAGAGGTAATTGAGAAAACATATTACGATATTGATTATTTTGAGGGTAGAAAAGGACATGTTGATCTAGGAATTGAATAGCTCAAACAATATACAACATGAAGTGCATATAATGTAAAGAACTGATAAAATAGGAATACCACAAGAATTTGTAGAGATATTTGGGATATCCCAAGCATGCCAAAATTTAATATATTTGTATGTCTTGTAGGACATAGGAAAATTTTATCCTAGGATAACATGATGAAAAGGGTTTTCATGAACCCTCACAATGTTTTCTATGGAAAAAAAGAGTATGTGATTTTACACCATGTCTTGGGACACTATTCAATAGTATGGAAACTTTAAAAATGGATTTTTTATATGTTTGGTAAATACATGGTCATTAATAAAATAATTTAAGAATGGTTAAAGCAATGGTAGAGACATTTAAAAAGTGAGGTGTTACATTAAATATAGGATATATCAAAAGATACAATACTTTGGACTACATGGCTGAAAGGGAATTAAAAATATTTAAAGTAAATAAAAGTAGTTTAGAGGTAATAAAAAGAAATATTTGATTTATCATAAAGGAGTCTAAATCAACCCTATAAACTCACCCATTTTATAATGTTGAAGAAAAGAGGCCTTGATAGATGGAGTTAAGTCATAAAATAGAATTATAATGTTGGGTACAAGAGAAACAAAAGGAATTCAAATAATATAAAGTGAAAACCATAGGAAGTGGAGTTGGTAAAATTCAAATTTTATGGAGCATTTAATAGAAATATAATATTAGCATAGGGAGGAGGAATAAATATAAATAACAGAGAAAATATTTTATCACATTATGATTTCATTAGTGGATTTCATACAAACAATGAAGTTGAAGCTTGGGTATCATTGGAAGGGTTAAAAGTATGCAAAGAAATGAAATGGAACAGAGTATGGATGGAAGGCAATTCATTGATAGTAATATATGCAATTATAAGAAAAGAAAAGGATCCATAGAATATACAAAATATGATTATAAAAATACAAGACCTTGCTACATAGTTTCAAGAAATCAAATTTACATGTATGTTAATGGAAGATAACAAATACTCACATAGGTTGGCCAATAGAGGGATTTTCCATGCTTAAAGGAAGTAGTAATTCTAGATAAAGCTGACAAGAAAATATTGACTACCTAAATCAAACAATGATTAAGATTTGTTTTAATATTTCTATTGGTAATATTTATTGTACATTATAACATTTATATGTTTTCATATAAACTATTCATTATAATTATTCTAGTTGCACTTATGCTTTAGAAAGAAAGCTAATATTCTAGATCTGGTAAAGCAGACTATGATAGTGTGAAGGTATGGAAATATTACTCTCCTAAGATCCAATGCATAAATAGTAGAGATGGTGTTTTGGTATTGTGAATGCTGCTATAGGAAAATATCAAGAAGGATGTTGAATTTTAGAATATTTTTACTTACAAAGAAAATTGATAAAGATGTAGAAAATGAAAATGAAGAATTCATACTTTTGATAAAAAAAATTATGTACATATATAGCTATAAAAACTCAATTGATATGAGAATTAAATATATTTGTAAACTCTAAAGCTCTAAAGGAGAAAATTGTGATTTTTCAAGGGTGGGGGAGTCGAGTACAATCCCTTTTTATCTAGTAAAAAAAAGAGAGGTTATTATCTTATAACGTTATACTAAAATTATTTTAATTAATTATGATTTGGAATTAATATATATATATCCTAGTTAAATATTTTAAGAAGAATACTCTTTTAAACTTATCAAACCAACTTATCAGAATCCTTTTATCAATTATTATAAGTATATTTGCCTACCTTTATTATACTAAATTAGATAAATCCCTAAGAATATTTTGAGATCGTAGCCTCATATCCATAGATGTAGGGAAAGTTTAGTATAAGAGCAAGGATCAATACTTATGATTATAGTTAAGTCATTTAAGATTAAATTTTAATTTTTTTAATAATAAGATAAAATTAAAATTTTAATATCTTAAACAAAAAGAAATGTAATTCATACATTAGCATGTAATATTGTGTTTATATAATATATATTACATAGTATATGTTTTTGAAATTATTTTATTTTATTTTTACCTTCATAGGGTTTGTTATATATATAGTATGATTTACGATAGAGTGTTCCATTCACAAAAAAAACACATTGATATTTGGATACCTAATATTAGATGGATTTATGTTAGGTGTCATAGGTTATGACATCTATAAGCTAGGGTTACAGTGGAAAATAGAAGCTCTAAAAACATGGTCACACAACTTGCAACATCTAGAAGCTAGGGTTACAGTAAAAAATAGAAGCTTAAAAATATG
Organism: Wollemia nobilis; assembly: GCA_028583015.1. Classification (NCBI taxonomy): domain Eukaryota; kingdom Viridiplantae; phylum Streptophyta; class Pinopsida; order Araucariales; family Araucariaceae; genus Wollemia; species Wollemia nobilis. Next base: position 870,394 of record JAQPPZ010017043.1, on the reverse strand, counting down.
ATTTTTTAAGTTGTAGCATCAAAAAACTAGGGTTATAGTGGAAAAAAAAAGTTTGAAGACATAATGGTATGGATTTTGAAATCTAGGAGCTAGGGTTGCTATGGAAAATAGAATCTTCAAAAGCACAGTTGCATGGGTTGTGGCATCTACAATGTAGATATGGAAAATAGAATATATAAAATCATGGTTGTGACACCTATGAGCTAGGGTTCTAGTGTTGAATAGAATATCTAGGGACATAATGATACAAATTACAAATCATATTTATACTATATCATAGAATATGCATGAGCTATGGCATGTTTAAGCTAAGGTTACAGTGGAGAACACAATCTCTACAAACAAGATGGAAAATTTTGTTGCCCATCTTTGTGTTATATCATAAAATATTCACATGTTATTATATTCACATGCTAGGATTGTAGTGGAGAATAGAAGATCTAGAAATACATTGACATGAGTTACAACATCTATGATTCAGGGTTGTAGTGGAGAATAAAAGCTCCAAAAACATGATGACATGGACTATAGATCATATTTATATTATATCATAGAACACGCATAGGTTGTGGCATCTACAAGCGAGGGTTGTTTTGAATAAAAAGCTTTAAAATCATGGTGATATAGGTTATGACGTCCATGATCTAGGGTTGTAGTGGAGAGAAAAATTTCTAGAAATATGATTACATGGGATATGGATAATCATTGTATTATATTGGATAACATGCACAAGCTATGGAAACAATGAAATAGGGTTCTAGTGGAGGACAAAATCTCTAGAAACATTATGTGATTATAGATTGGAATGGAGTTTTTAATAATGAAGAGGAAGTGGGGAATGCCAAGGAAGAATATGCCAAATGATGGCATGGCATTTGCAAGGCCACTGATAGTGTTGGATATGGGGTTGTCATCATCTCAAAAGTATGATAGAGGATGACTATCAATATTTGACAAAAATAACAATTGCTTGATTTTGAGAAATTAAGGATCTCATCATTGGGTTTTGGTAAACAAGACCAAGATGGAGAGGGGAGGATTAAAATTTTAAAAAATATTTTTGTAGAAACTCTCAACCAGTGTAAACTTGGTCCACTATCATTAAGAATAGTATGACAATTAATATGACACTGAATTAATAAGATGTAGTGGACTAATTTAAGAGGTTGAGAAATATATGAAGGTCTCAATTTTTTCTCTATGGAAGAACATTGTTTCTTGTGGTATAAGGGGGAGAAGGTACATAAAGGACTTGACATAGACCCTTGTATGAAGGACCAATCAAATTCAAACCCTAATCCTAGGGCATTCAAGGGATAAAAGAAGAAATGGAAATGCTACCAAATGAACTAGAGAAAACACTAAAGGATAGTCCAACCAAATTTTGAGATAAACAAATTAAGCAAAAAAGTGGGAAAATAAAGCAAAAACATTGAACAAAGTTGCAAAAGGAACTAATCCAAATTGTTGTAGGTGAGGTTCCAATGCTAGAGCATGTTTTATCACTAAAGGAGATGGCTTTGGTAGGAAAATTTATGTGTTGCTCCATAAAATTGAAAACACTACAAGAATGGATCAAGGCTACCTAGTTGGATTTTCTAGGCTATAATCCTACATTTTATGTGACGACAAAGGTTTGGATGATGTTTATCTTCCAAAAAGGTAGAAAAAGCTACAATTATACAAAATAAATGATGGAGTTGGGGGCTCAACGTTTTAAATCTAAAATTATAAATTCCTACGTTTGATCCACACTTTGAAAAAACTAATACTCATCCTATCTAGGTCAAGATACCATTTTTGCACCAAAAATTTTGGAATTAAAGAATCCTATGTGAGATTTAAAACTCCCTATGAGTTTTTCTTAGATTATACATGGAAAAATTAAATGTTTTCTAGAAAATAATAGCTCGTATATTATGGATATTGATATCATATGAATGTTTCCATATAATATGATGTTTATATTAGGAAATTTTATGTACTTATAAGCTTGAATACATTAGGATGCATTTTTGATGTAGTAATTGTCATCGTTATGGTTATCTTAAGGTAGATTGTGAAATAGAATAAAGAAGAGGGAAAGAGGCTATAAAAAATAAGTTGAAGGTTATTCTGATAAAAAATTAGAGGAGGTAGTGATAATAAAAGCTCAGATAGAGTAGGAGCTGATCAAAGACTCTTAAATCATTTAAAAAAATATTTATTATCGTTAATGTCTAGTTGAAAGTGAAAGAGTTGGTTCCTAGAAATTGTAATAAGGAAGATTTTGATTTGGGATGGGGGACCACACTCAAAATTGAAAAATCATATCATGGAATATTATCAAGTAGCCATCAAATATTAAACATAAATTTTCCATTTTATGAGAATGAGATTTTGAATTATAATAGTGATAAACTTGATATATCATTTTGTCATGGGTCAAGCTCCTATATGGAGGTTTTGATAGGCCATAATTTAAATAGGACATTTCAAGAAGGTGGTGCTATAAATATATTAAAATAAGTAAAAGAGAAAGGTATAAAATTAACTAATTTTTTACCCTCTTTAGCTAGATATATTTCAGACCAAGTAAGTAAACAAGATATAAATAATCCTAGTAGAATATCTTCGAAACTAAGTCCTCAAAATAACCATAATATAGGCACATTCTTTGGTATATATGCTCTAATATCCATAAAATTTGATAAAGGATATACTGGGTATGGCTACGTATCAATGGGCTTTGGTATTGAGATAATTCAATCTCAAGAGTTTTTAGTAGGAAGCGAATCCCACTTAAATTTTCATAAGAAAAACCTTAAGAAGGAAATTTTATCTAGTAAACAAAATATATAGTTGGTATTTTTAGAGTGTGATAGCTCTAAAGGGAAGGATATCAATGATCATTCTCTCTATAAATGTCATGGGTATTAAGACCTTTGGTAAAAAATAGCCTTAAAGCATTTATATAAACTTCATAAGCTAGATATAATTGTAATCTAGGTGACTATGTTGTATACCAAAATACTAATAGCCATTATCACATCTCTCCTATAAAATTAGAACTTTGTAGAGTTAGACTCAAGAGAAATATTAGAATGGAATGTAATGGAATGGAATTCCTTCTTCAAGCTAGTTGATAAGTTTTATATTGAGGTATGGAACTGGGTAAGCTGAATTTTCATAGTCTATTCTATGGAGTTGCGTAAGCTGATTTTTGTATCGTCCTTATTGTAGTAGCGGGTAATTTTATAAAGAAATTTTTATACAACACTTTAAAAAAAAGAGAAACTATACTGGTGGAAGAAGACCTTAATTTTGTAACTAAAAGAGTATAAATATGGGGAGAGAAGGTCAAAATGGATTCCCTAGTTAAAAGTTTCCTATAAAAATTGAGAATGTATGAATATATGATGTAGAACCTATTAAATTAATACCCACTTAGAGGAATCAAAGAATTGGAAGATAGGGTATTTCAAAAATTTTGTACATATTTTTAGTGTTTGAAAACCTTATGGTTGAAGTGGAAATATTGAGCTCTTGTATAGATTAAGGTGGGGGATATGATCATTCACCAATTTTCTTACAGTTAGAAAATGATAAAGATAAAATAGGAAGAAATTTCAAGTTTAATGCTATCTAGTTGAAATATGAGGAATTTATAAATATAGTAAAATATAAGTGGAAACATATTGACCAAAAAATAGAAGATTCAACTATGTTTTAGTTTCCTATAAACCTAAGGAGAATCAAATATGCGAAAATCACATAGGCCAAAGGTAAATATTGTTAAGTAAAGGTAAAAATAATGTATATATAATCTAAATTATCGTAGGTATATAGTTGTAAAATCAATGAGGTATTCTCATATAGGGAGAATTTACAAGTCAAAGAGTTGGATAAAAAGAAGAGGGAATTGTTATAATTGGAAGATGCCAAGTGGGTGATGAAAAATAGAGTACTTTAGCTAGAACAAGGGGATGAGAATACAAAATTATTTTAAAAGTATGCAAAACAAAGAAAAATAATAAATACAATTTGAGAGATGAAATGGGATAATGGAAAAAATATGCGAAGGTTTCAATAAATAGTAGGATTAAGAGTATCTTACTTTAAGAAAATTCATCAAGAACCCAATAGATAAAATATTGAATAAATATTTAAGCTAGAAATTTACCTATCTAAGATGCTCAATGATGAATTTAAAGAGACTTTGATGACAAAAGTCACTAAGGGGAAGCTACAAACAATAGTTAAATTATTTTATAAAGGGAAGAGTATAGGACCAAATGGTTGGTCCATTGAATTTTATGTGGGATTTTATGAGTTACTATAAGAAATGTTTTAAATGTGGTTGAGAAATCGAGGACTTATGGGTAGGTACTTTGGTCTATCATTGCTATTTTCTTCGCCTTAATTCCTAAGAAAGATAATAAATAATATTCTAGGAAGTATAGGCCTATATATTTATGTAATACTCTCTATAAAATTATATCTATAATTATTACTAAGAGGTTAAAAGGGAATTTCTCAAACACCATATTATAAGATAGTTTGGTTTCTTGAACAAAATATAAATCCATGAATCTCTTAAGAATCATTTCATTCAGTCAAATAAAGGAATAAAAAGCAATGATAATTAATATTTATAGGGTAACCTAGTTCTAGATCAGACTTACATTAATTCATATTGGTTGTAGTGTACCCTTTGTAAACTGGATAATATGATGTGTTGATTCTGCTTCCTTTGTTATTTTAGTTAATGGTTCAATTTCTAGCTTCTTCAAGCCTTCTAGATAACTTAAAAATGATTCCCTCTATTACCTTTATTTTCTTACTAATGGATGAAGGGTTGAGCAAAATGAGTAAGGAATAATAAAATACTTGGAATGATCAAAGGCACTAAATTGTGATACTCTCTAGTTGGGACTCACTTACTTTTTGCAGATAATATATTTCTATTTAGAAATAGCACATTAAGAGAAGCACTAAAATATAATGAATTTCTAGGTCTATATCGTGCTACCACAAGAATGGAAATACACCTTTAGAATATAGCTATATCTTTTAATAGAATTTAATCAAGATAATAACAAGTAGTGATAAGGATTTTTGGCTTAAATCTAATTGATTTTTGTAAAGATCTAAGATATTTGGGGTTTATATTGAAACCAAATAATTATGGATATCGTGATTGGATTTGGTTATACAATGAAGTGGGAAAAAGGGTAGCTTCAAGGTAAAATAGATGGTTATAATTGGGAGATCATTTAACACTAATGAAATCAATATTGGAAGCCATTCCAACATTTTGTCACTACATGGCTTATATTTCTATTAAAATAGTGGGAAAAATAAGGAATAAGTGTTTCCATTTTATTTGCATAGGAAGAAGTGAAAAGTGTGCAATACCTTTAGCTAAATGGAGTAAGATAGCCAAACCTAAATAATCATGAGGATGAGGGCTTACGAATATATATAACTTTAAGAAAGTGCTAGCTTCTAAGAGTCTTTGGAGATTGATAACTGGTAAAGGATTATGGCATGAGGTTATCAAGGAGAAATATTTGGGATCCATGTCATTTTAATAGCAGATTAGACCTCATATCAAGACAATGACCAATACAACTATCATTTAGAAAGCATTAGTGAAAGGCTTTTCCATTGGTGGGCATTTTTTTGTTTTAGAAAATAGAATATGAGAAGAAAGTGAGGCTAGGGAAATACCATTGGCTAGGGAATGTAGGAAATTACTAGCTATATTAGAATTTAATAGAATGCCTAAATAGATAAGGGGTTATGTGTATTGGTATATGCGACCTCTATCGATAGAAAAAAAATTATGGAATAAGGGGTGGCTATCAGTAAAAAAATAGTTTTAGAAAGAAATGAAATTTAACAATGGATCAAGTATACAAGGGGTCTAACATGGGTCTTTATAAGACTGATACAAGAAGAAAAATATTTAGTATGGTCAAAAAATCTAGATATTTAATAATTTATAGCTAAGGAAGGTTACAAGACAATTTTTTATGATAATAATGAGGAGGTCCTTTGGTGGTGCAGAATGATTTGGAAGGTGAAAGAACCCTTGAAAGTCAAAATATTTTCTTGGTTAGCTTTAGATAATAAGTCATTGACATGGGATATTCTACAAAATATGTCCTAACAAGGTTCAAGTCAATGTAGTTTGTGTAAAATGGAAGAAATAATAGATGACCTACTAGTCCATTGTGAATTCTTGAGAGAAGTGTGGAGTTCTATTCTAACCTTGACTAAGGATAAGGGATAGTGGCTAGCAAGGAATCTATTAGGGAATATGCAAAAATGGTTCAAAGACAAAGCCTTAGAGGAACATAGGTGAAGTCCATTAATAGTGGAATGGTAAGTATGGATGGCAATAAATTCTAATTTTTTTATGAGCAAGAAAATTCTACCTATACAAGTTCAAGCTCTTATAAAAAATATTTATGAATGCTTAAAAAATCCTTAAATTTTAGGTTTAAGATAGGTTAGCAATTTAAAAATAGATATTACAAAGTCTTAGGATTATTTTTATGGAGCTTTTCAAGAAAATTCATATAAACATAGGGTAGAGGGAGTGTTATATTAGGATAAAAATCACAAATTCACTTTCAAATCTAGTCTTTGTGAAGCTACCAATAATGTGGTAAAGTGGAATTCTTTGATCTTTTTGTCAAGAATGGTAGTGAAATAGGGAATAAAAACACTTTAAATTTTTGGAGACTCAAAATTGGTGGGTGATTGGGCATCAAGATTAGTAGGGATGCAAAATTTAACACTTAGGCCTTATTATGAACAAGTGAAATTGATAGAAGTTGAACTTTTAGAGATATCTTATAAACAATAGAGAACTAAATGAGGAATTAAATGATCTAAAAAAATTTGTCTTCTATACCTTAATTGGTACTTGGTTAAAGGAATAAGTAGTGTGTGTGAATCTATTTCCACCATGGCCTATACCCTTTTGATATTTTTCATTTTGATAGAAGTCATGCTTTAAGACACCTTTTCTGTTATTTTTATGGATTTTGGTAATTGAGGTCATATATGTAATATGATTGATGGCTAAAAGGATGAAGTACAAAAATGACACTTTATAAAATGATTGAAGGCTTTCATCAAGATATTATTGTAATAGGTCTCATAGATGTTTTAAAGAAATTTGAATCATTGTTTGGATATTTTAGAATAGCTCTAAACAAGGTCGCTTGATAAGGCTTAGATGAGGGTATAAAATATCCATGTCATTGTAACAAATTTCAACCTTTGAAAATAATTTTTTTAAATTCTTTGAGGATATATATATTTCAAAGAATTTTAAAATTATTTCCATAATCATGTGGGTTTCTTAAGAGATATAAGTGGAGTAATTCATGTGGACTGAATTTTACTAATTTTAGGCAAAAATGCATCAATATATTTCTTGATTACTTCTTCAATGATAAAATTCATCCATAATTTAATTTTTTGTATGATAAATTATACTAAATAATATTTTTTAGTTGCATGAATACTTATTCAAAAATGAATTCTTAAAAAAAGTGTAAAATGTATTGTTCCAAGTAAACATATCAAGCAATCAAATCTTATGATCATTGGTATAATAAATGGATTTTCACTAAATATAATTTGAAATTACAGACCTAAGCATTTCTTATGTGATATAAAGTTGCTATTCTAATTTACATATAGATTGCATGAGGCTATGGTTATTTTTCATAAATAATATTTTCATAAAATTTTAACTTCTATGTAGATATCCATCAAGAAGGATATTTATCTTATATTAAATCATTTTTCTATTTTTAATGACATCAAATAGCCTTTACTTTTCAATACCATCATTTGTTAGGGAAAATTGATTCATTTGAAAGGAAGGCATCTACACAAACTTGTTTGTGCTTGCCATATAGGGCCTGCTTTAGTGACATATTTTTTAAGACCTTAGTAAAAGAAACTTAAATAGGTGATTAATATTTATCACTATTTTTCTATTGGGATTATAAACAAAAATTGGGCAGGGAAATTGTTTGAAAAAAAAAGGAAGTTGTATTTGTAGTTTGGTTTAAATGTAAGAAATCATATTTTTTATAATGGGAGATATGATATGTTAGAATTATTGAGTTGTCATTGATGTCAAGGTAGATATCTTCAAGGGTGATTTAATGTTGTCATTGATGTCAAGACATATATCTTCAAAGGTGATTTTATATGATTTAATATTTAAATGAAATATTTAAATATTAAAGTGGGAGGTTTATATTTAAATCAAAGGATTTAAATATAGTTTAAATATATAAAAGTTTAAATATTATAATGGATCAACCTCCTTGAGTGCACCATGCAAAAATGAAATTAAAATTCAAATGTTTAAATTATGGGATGACCTCCATGGGTGCGAATGACAAAAAGCATATTAATATGAGGTAATAATTCATTTTGCAAATGAAAGAAAAATCAAATATCCTTTGAGAGGAGTGCGAGTAGCGAGTGGAATAAAATATAGGAGAGCGAGCAATGAGTAGAAGACAAGGGATGAGAGGAGCACATGTTTGGTGGTATAACAGTGATACAAATAATTTAAGTATTCTATTGTGCCCCTTTGGTTTCATCCGCTGTGGTAGCCTAGTCGGTTGACTAGCTCGTGTTAGGGCATTGAGATGCAGAAGGTTTGAGGGTCGAATCTCCTCAATACCTATTTTGTTGAAGATTTTTACGTTCGAAGATAGTGTAATAAAAGAGTTAACTATTTTATTATACCCTTTGATTTCATCCACTAGGGTAGCCTAGATAGTTGCCTACCCTGTGTTAGGGCACTACAGTGTAGAAGGTTGGAGGGTGGAATCTCACTGATGCCTATTTTTCTAAAGCATTTGGTGTATGAGAAAGCATAGCGAAGGAGTTACATATTCTATCGTGCCCTTTTGTTTTCATCTGCTATGTTAGATCAGTTGATCACAAGCCCTCATTAGGGCATTGCACTTCTAGAGGTCAAAAGATCGAATCTCATACACTGCTTGCTAAGTAGTTTTGTTGTGTACGGTAAGGGTAAAGTTTTTAATTAAATTTGATAAAATAAAGATATAAGGTATTATGTTTTTATTATAAAGTTTTATTTTGCAAGTTAATTAAAAGGAGATATGAGGAGTCAATTTGTTGTTTGTAAAGTTTTATTTTGCAAGTTTTGAAAGGGAGATATAACGAGTCATGTTGTTGTTATAATGTTTTATTTTATTTAAAAAAAAATGATCAATATTAATAGGGCAGATTTTGAAGGCACATACATAAAGAAATTTATTTTGTCAAGGCAGATTTGGAAAGCACATGCAAAAGTAAGATCATCATTATTGAGGCATATTTAGAGGGTATAAATTTTAAACAATTCAAGGCTTAAAATAATAGAGTAAGAGGATTAAGGTCACATATTCACCCAAGCATTCAATTAAAAGGAAGGACAATTCAACCATTTAAATAAGAAGAAAAGGTGCACATGATAGTGGAAGAAAAACAAGGTATTAGCTTATCAAATTTGACACACAAGTAAGTTATCTAATGCTATACCTAACCTATATTTAAAATGTAATAAATGTGAGATATGTGGAAGCGAAAGACTAAATGAATGTGAATAACATATTGGCCATTTGAAGCTTTCTACACTAGTGCATATCATCCTCTATATGATCATGAAGTTAAAAGAATTATGGGTAAAATATGTCTGAATTGTTTTTAGTTGAAGAAAGCAAACTCAAGAAAATGTGAAGAACTTGATGCCATTATTGATCAAGTTTTGGAGCATATTTGAGTATTATTTGTGAGCAGGTTTTGAAGAAGAATTGAGTAGTATTTTTAATTAGGTTTCGTAGTATATTTGAGCATTATTTATGAGTAGGTTTTGGAGTAGATTTGAGCAGTATTTGTTAAAAGTGTTTGTTGTTTGAGATAGTGCAATGAAGGAGTTAAGTATTTTACTATGCCATTTTGGTTTCATCTACTACATTATCTCAATTGGTCACAAGCCCGCATTAGACCATTGCACTTCTAGAGGTCAGAAGATTTAATCTCGTCCACCGCTTGCTAAGTTTTGTTGTGCAAATTAAGGGTAAATTTTTTAATTAAATTTGATAAAAGAGATATATAAGGTGTCATGTTGTTATAATAAATTTTTATTTTGCAACTTAATTTAAAGGAGATATAAGGAATCGGTTTGTTGTTTATAAAGTTTTAGTTTGCAAGTTTTAAAAGGAAGATATAAGGAGTCACGTTCTTTTTATAAAGTTTAGTTTTATTTTTTTTTTAAATTAGGATCATTATTATTAAGGAATATTTGGAAGGCACATACAAAAGGAAAATTATTTTGTCAAGGTAGATTTGGAAAGCACATGCAAAAGGAAGATCATCATTATTGAGGTAGATTTACAGGGAATAAATTTGAAATATGTCAAGGCTTAAAAGAATAGAGTAATAGGATTAAGATCATATATTCACCCAAGAATTCAATTAAAAGGAAGGCCAATTTAGCCATTTCAATAAGAAGAAAATATGCACATGATAGTGGAAGAAAAGCAAGGTATTACCATCTCCAATTCAACACACAAGGTATTACCATCTCCAATTCAACACACAAGTATATTATCTAATGCTAGGCTTGAGATACCTTTAAAATATAATAAATGTGAGATAATGTCGAAGCAAAAGACTAAATGAATGTGAAGAACATATTGACCATTTGAATCTTTCTACACTAGTGCATATCATCCTCTATATGTTCATTAAGTTAAAATAATTCTAGGTAGAATATGTTTGAATTATTTTTAGTTGAAGAAAGAAAACTCAAGAAAGGTGAATAACTTGATGCCATTATTGATCAAGTTTTAGAGTAGATTTGAGTAGTATTTATGACCAGGTTTTGAAGCAAAATTGAGCAGTATTTATGAGTAGGTTTTGGAGTATATTTGAGCAGTATTTGTGAGTAGGTTTTGGAGTAGATTTGAGCAGCATTTGTGAGCAGGTTTTGGAGCATATTTGAGCAGCATTTGTGAGCAGGTTTTGGAGAAAATTTGAGCAGTACTTGTGAGCATATTTTGGAGCAAATTTTGAGCAGTGTTTGTGAGCAATATTTGTGGATAGACCAAAGCAGAGTTTTAGACCAGATTTATGAGCAAGGGGATTAGTGTCTCCTGTATATTGGTGTTGACAAAATTGAGCAAGGGGATTGGTATCTCCTATAGATTATTATCCATTAACCTGAGCAAGGGTATTGGTGTCTCCTAAGGATTTGTGTCCATGAACTTGAGAAAGGATATTGATGTCTCTTATGGATTTATGTCCATAAACTTGAGCAAGGCGTTTTGTATCTACTATGGATTGGTGTCCACAAAATTTAGCAAGATAGGTGTCTCTAGTGGATTAGTGTCTATGAAATTGAGAAAGGGTATTGGTATCTCCTATGGATTAGTGTCCACAAACTTAAGCAAAGGGATTGGTGTCTCTTGTGGACTGGTGTCCATGAACTTGATCAAGGGGATTGGTGTCCATGAAATTGAGCAAGGGGATTGATGTCTCCTATGGATTGGTGTCCATGAACTTGATCAAGAGGATTGGTGTCTCTTGTGGATTGGTATCCACAAGCTTATATAGGGTATTTGTGTCCACAAACGTGTATAGGGGATTGGTGTCTCTTGTGGGTTTGTGCTCATGAAATTTATTGAAGAAATATATAAGCAATATTTTGTCATGATTTTCTCCTAAGAGGGTGTTTCCATGTAAAATGTTTATCGCTTATGCGTATGGTGATTTGTGCATTATTTCATTATTGCATTGAAATTATTTGAGTATTAATTTGGAAATAAAAGAGAAAAGTTTTATCTTATACTGTTCACCCCTTCTCTTAGTATAAGCTTGTGTTCTTCAATTGGTATCAGAGCAGGTTCCTTCATGAAACCTAATATCTTGAAGGAAGATATTACAATAACACACATGCCTTTCCAAGAAGGATTTTCATCAAACATGTCTTCATTATTTGATAGGACTAACTATGCTTTCTTGAGCATAAGGATGTGAACATATTTTATGGCACATGGCGATGATATATGGCAATCCATTGAGGATGGGTTCACACCACCTACAACTCCTCTTATGGATCTAGATGGAAATAAACCATTTAAAAATGATGCTAGGGCAATGAATGCAATATTAAGTAGGTTATATGAATCAGAATTTGTGAAAGTCATGCAATGCACCTCAAAAAAATAAATATGGGACAAGTTACAAAGAACATATGAAGGAGATGACAAGGTTAAAATGACAAAACTTCAAACCCATAGGAGGAAGTCTGAATATGAAATATGAGGAAGATATTGCAAAATATCTACTTCAAATTGATGAATTTGTCAACACCACTCATAGAATTGGAGAAAATATTGAAGATTCTAAGATTGTTCAAAAAATATTAAGATCACTTCCTATGAGGTTTGATGTAAAGGTCTCATAAATTGAAGAAATTAAGGATATTAAAACCTTAAGCATGGCTGAGCTACACAAAATTATCATAGCCTATGATATGAGGACTAAAAAATATCAAACATCCATATGGAAGGTTGCATTTGAAGCTTCAAAGAAGACAAAAAATAATGAACCAGATTCAAGTGAAGAATCAAGCAACAGAGAAGAAGCTAACTTTGTGCGAAGAAATAAGAAGGGTCCTAGAAAACACAAAGATATACATTCTATAATTTTTTTAAATTGTAGTAACATTGGTCACTATGCATCTAATTTTCCAAAAGATAGAAGTAGTAGAAGTGAATAAGAAAAGGAATACAAGAAAAAGAAAGAAAATTTTATCATGAAAAGAACAATAGGCATGATAAAAGCAAGCATAAAAAGATCTTTCAAAGGCACAAGAAGAGTCTTTATTCTGAGGAATCAAGCAGTTCTTCCAGTAGTGATGAAAGCCTCTCAGATAGTGAAAGATAAGAAATACTATTTTTGGCTATAGAAGAGAAATAAGATGCTCCTATTATAAAAAACCAAGAAGAAGAGAGATCCAAAAAATGAAGAGGAAGCCATAGTTGACATAGAAGAGGAAATTATTTTTCCTCATGAAGAGTTGAAAAGGCTTAGAAATAAAAAATCAAGATTGAATATTCAAGTACAATAGGATGAGGAAACAAAGGCAAAGCTTTCACAAAATCTCACTGACTTAAAAATGAAAATTGAAGAGGAAAAGCAAATTGAAGAAGGTATGGTTGACCAGTTAAAGGCAAAAGAGTTGGAATGTAAAAAATGGAAAATATGTTTGACTCTCTGAGGAAAGAAGTTAAAAAATCTAATGATAAGCTACAAAAAAATATCAAGTTTGAGAAAAGCACAAAAATATTGGATGATATTATCAAAACATAGAGATATTTAGTTATAAATATTGGACTTGGTTTTGGAGAAGGTCAAAAGAAACAAAAGGGGGATTCAAGCTCAAAAGGAAGAGAGGCATCAACTAAAATAATTAAAGAAGAGCCTAAGACCTATGTTGATGTATTTATAAGTGAAAGCATCAAGGAGGAAGAAAACAAAGCATCATCAAGGAATAAATTCCATCACAGAAACAACAATGAGAGAACCATGCAACAATATCCTCCAAGGCAATCAGACATGTTTCAATATTTCATCCATACTTATTGCTTTTCATATAACAAACTTGGTCATAAAGCTGTAAATTGTAGAGTCTATGCTAAGAATAATTTTGGCTTCACCAAGAGGAATTTCAATTCATTTGCACCTCTCATAGACTACAATATCATATTTTACAAATGTAATAATTTTGGGTATACATCTATATGGTGTAAAATAGTGTTTCCTAAACTTTAAAATTTAATAAAGAAGGAGAATAATCAATTTGTTCAAAAGAATATGACCTCTAAATTTTGGAGAAAAAAAATAGAACAAGAAGAGAAGCATAGTAGTTTGGGATTTTTACTCCCATATCATAATTGATGTCTCAAGAAAATCAGGGAGTAAGGGGGTATTATCAAGTGTCTTATCGTACACCCTCAAGGAGCTTTTTTCATTGATGTCAAAAAGGAATAATTTTAGTAAGAGGGAGCAGCTTGTCAGGGAGAGCAACTGGTGATCCTGTTTTACTAAACGATAGTTTATTTATAGGGTTGCCATCAATGACAAAGGAGGAGATTGTTAGAATTATTGAGTTGTCATTGATTTCAAGATAAATATCTTCAAGGGTGATTTAATGTTTTCATTGATGTCAAGATAAATATCTTCATAGTTGATTTTATATGCTTTAATATTTAAATGAAATATTTAAATACTAAAGTGGGAAGTTTATATTTAAATCAAAGTATTTAAATACAATTTAAATATTATAATGGTCTCACCTCCTTGAACGCACCAAGCAAAAATGAAATTAAAATTCAATTGTTTAAGTGATGGGTCGACCTCCTTGGATGTGAATGACAAATTTCATATTAATATGAGGCAATAATTCATTTTGCAAAGGAAAAAAAAATTAAATATCCTTCGAGAGGAGTGCAAGCAGTGAGTAGAAGACAAGAAAGGTGAGCAAGCAATGAGTAGAAGACAAGGGAGGAGAGGAGTGCATGTTCTATGATGTAGAAGCGATCGAAAGAATTTAAGTATTCTATTGTGCCCCTTTGGTTTCATCCACTAGGATAGCCCAGTTGGTTGATTAATCCTTGATCCTTGTTTTGCTAAAGATTTTGATGTTTGAAGATAATGCAACAAAATAGATAAGTATTTTACTATGCCTCTTTTATTTCATCCATTGGGGTAGCCTAGATGGTTACCTAACCCGTGTTAGGGTGCTACAGTGTAGAAGGTTCGAGGGTCAAATTTCCTTGATGCCTATTTTGCTAAAGCGTTTGGTGTTTGAGATAGCACAATGAAGGAGTTAAGTATTTTATCGTGCCCTTTTGGTTTCATCTGCTATATTATCTCAGTTGGTCACAAGCCTGCATTAGGTCGTTGCGCTTCTAGAGATCAAAATATTGAATCTCATCCGCCACTTGCTAAGTTTTGTTGTGCAAGGTAAGGGTAAAGTTTTTAATTAAATTTTATAAAAGGGAGATATAAGGTATCATGTTGTTATTATAAATTTATATTTGCAAGTTAATTTAAAGGAGATATAAGGAATCAATTTGTTGTTTATTAAGTTTTATTTTGAAAGTTTTTAAAGGGAGATATAAGGAGTCATTTTGTTGTTATAAAGTTAAATTTTATTAAAAAAAATAAAAATATCATTATTATTAAGGCAGGTTTGGAAGGCACATATAAAAGGAAAATTATTTTGTCAACGTAGATTTGGAAAACACATGCAAAAGGAAGATCATCATTATTGAGGCAGATTTAGAGGGAACAAATTTGAAACATGTCAATGCTTAAAAGAATAGAGTAAGAGGACTAATATCACATATTAACCCAAGCATTCAATTAAAAGGAAGGACAATTCAGCCATTTCAATAAGAAGAAAAGGTGCAGATGATAGTGGAATAAAAACAAGGTATTACCATCTCCAATTCAACAAACAAGTATGTTATCTAATGCTAAACATGAGATACTTTTAAAATGTAATAAATGTGAGATATGTGGAAGTGGAATACTAAAAGAATGTCAAGAGCATCTTGACCATTTGAAGCTTTCTACACTAGTTCATATCATCCTCTGTATGTTCATGAAGTTAAAATAATTTTGGGTAAAATATGTCTAAATTATTTTTAGTTGAAGAAAGCAAACTCAAGAAAAGGTGAAGAACTTGATGCCATTATTGATCAAATTTTGGAGTAGATTTGAGCAGTATTTGTGAGTAGGTTTTGAAGCAGATTTGAAAAGTATTTATGAGTAGGTTTTGGAGCAGATTTGAGCAGTATTTATGAGTAGGTTTCGGAGTAGATTTGAGTAGTATTTATGAGTAGGTTTTGGAGCATATTTGAGCAGTATTTATGAGCAGATCTAAGTAGTATCTATGAGCATATTTGGCAGCAAATTTTAGCAATTTTGTGAGCATATTTTGTGTAGACACCAAAACAACACCAATCCGATTCAGTGACTACAAACACTGATCACATTAACATACACAGCTTTCAAGGCAGCCCTCAAAGGTCAAACAGTGGTCCTAGCCACTCAAACAACAGTTTAGAAGGTCAGAAAATGAGCAGAGCAAATTTGGTCATTTTAACAAGCCTTTAAGCAAAAACAAACTTTAAGCCTTAAGCAAAATTTAAGCAAGAAAACCTTAGGCAAAAATTGCTTTTGAATCCCTAAGCGAGAAATTGTTTTTTGAACACTTGAGAGCTGCAAAAGTGGCCTATCGCTATATTGTGACAGTCGCGATATCGCGACAGCCGCAGGGCCACGCTGTCGCGATATCGCGACAGTCGCGGCCCCGCGGCTATCACGATATCATGACAGTCATGATATCACGACAGCCATGGGGCCGCACTGTCATGATATCCCGACAGTCATGATATCATGATAGTCATGATATCGCGATAGCCATGGGGCCACACTATCGTGATATCGTGACAGTCGTGATATCATGACAGTCACGATGTCGTGACAGCCGCAAGGTCGTGCTGTCACGATATCATGACAGTTACGATATCGCGATAGGCACGATGTCGCACTGTCATGATATCGTGACTGTCATGATATCATGACAAATCCCCCCCCATGCCCTATTTTGTTCTTAGTGTCATGATATCGCGACGTCGTGATATTGCGACATCATGATATCACGACAGACCCTTGCCTTCGCAACTAAGCAGACATTCAACCACTCAAAAGTAGACACAAAAACATTCAAAGGCACACATTAAGGCAATCAAAGGCAACATTAAAACAACTTAACATAGACATTCGACAAGTGGCAGCCGAAGACAGTCATTTATGGCTCCTGCCTTGCATGCATGCGTAGGTGGGTAGGTTGGCCGTTGGGAGACTGTCACAGGGGCAGTCATGGCAGCCCAAGTCGTGGAGGACTTTCCTACCTCCCGGGAAGGCATGGCCGCCATGTGGCGTCACTGCATACCATTTTCAAAGAGACCCCGTGGGTCTATAAAACGGCGGACTTCACCAACTGCAGTAATGAGACGAGCAGTTTCAACAACAAATCCGGTCCGAGGCCATGCCTCATAACTGCTGATGTGAGTTCCTAGCGATAATCTCTGTGCGAGCCATGTCTCATAATCACCTGACAAGGGTCAAATCTCAGCGGCCCCTACGGATTTAGGGTTTGACATTAATGTTTCAGAGGTGAAATCCTCTATAAAAACTAGCTCAATGCAATGTAAAAAGGAGGAAGATTTTGAGACGCAACGAAGTGTTGTTCATTCGAGACCCGATTGCATCAGTTGGATTTCACCTTCTTCACATCCAGAATCTCTTGCAAAAGAGAGGTTGGTGGGTGGTTTTTTAGAAGGTGAATCTGACCTTCATACCCGATATTGGACACAGTAAACTACCAATTTGCTGACAATACATTATCTTATATTTTGAGCCCATCCCTAGTGGATCGGCGTCGAAATTAAGTTTCAACGGGTGGCCCATTTGGGCACCCTACGCACGTTCTTAGTTTATTATTTATTGTAATTATATTTGTATTTTAGATGTTATTTTATGTTGATTTATTAATATGTTTATTTATTAGTTTTATTGTAAATAATCATTATAGTTAGAACATATTTGATATGTATGATTCGAATGTATCTTGAACATGTATTTGAATATATATATCATAAGATGTATGAATATATGTTTATATATGTTTGGTTCTTGTCGTTATGTTATTGTATTTTATTGTTAAAACGTGAAATTTCATTTTAATATTTTCATAATTTTATTAAATCTCTTTTACGGGTGCTACTAAAAAGTTTATGTTTCTTTAAGCGGGAGAAACAACGGCAAGCAAAGACTCATTAACATCAGCGGCGGCAATACTTTGGCCCGCCCATTTTGCATGTGGGCATGCGGATAGAAGAATATTACAATTGTAACAAAGATTCATTTAACGCTCCTAGCCCCTAAAAAGGGAGGAGACGTATTGTAACCGAGTTAAGAAAATTAAATAAAAAGGGTGTGCTTTTCATTTTTCTTTTATTTTATTATCTCTGTTCTTTGTTTCATGCATAGTGTTTCTTTTATTTCGGAATCTCATGCTTTCAGTGGCGATCACGGTGGGACCGTTCCCAGATTTTTAAATCACAGAAACTAATCAGATTTGTTGTGTTTTGTGCTTAACAGGTACCTTTTTTAAGCCGAAGGTCAGAAACGACAAGTCCGGCGAGAAAAGAGGTAACGGTTTCTAACTGTTCGTGTCATTTTCTTTGTGATATTTTATTTATTTTATTTGTTGATTTTTTTACTTTCATTTTTTTATTATTAAAGAAACGTAGAGAAATTTTCATAAATTTTTCTTGCTTTATTTAAAAAAAAAAATTAAATTTCTACTTGCTGTTTTTCGGTTTGTAGTGTTTGTATGGCATAGGGAAAGTTTCTTTTTGCTGCTTGTTTCATTTTTAAAATAAAATGAACCCCACACACTTCACGTGGTAAAATTAAACCAAGGAGCTGGTCGTAAAACCCCAGCCCTTGAGCAAGACCAACGGTGGGTTCATCACCACCTTGGCTTAGCTTTGCATCCATTTCCCCGATTGTCACTTGTTGTTAGGCGTAAATCCTGATGAAAGCTGACCGAGTGTCTTTGGGGTGATTCCCATGCACGCGAGGATAAGTCTTCTATGGTAGGTGTCATTAACGGGACAATCCCCCTTCCGTACCGCCTATGTTCCACGTACCATCTGCTCTCACGTACCTATAGTTTCCCTCTCGTAAGGGCGGGTATATAGAGAGGTTGGTATATCGGTCCGGCAATGGTATATTGAAGGGGCGACCATTTATGGGAGTCATATGAGCCAACATTATGCATTTAAACGTTCTTCAAAACTTGCAAAAACAAAACAAAACATCAAAATGCACTAAACCAGTTTAGGACACACTATTAATCCTTAAAAGAGATAATCACGGTTTGTGTATGCGTGTGTTCATTTTTGCTTAGTGTAGACAAAAAGACAAATCATCATAAACGAGATAAAATCTGCTTAGATAGTAGAGAAGCACCACAATGGTGTACACCCGTAGCCAAGCCCAATCAAGGGCGGATGCTGCGGAAGGTGCACAAAGAGAGGGCGCTAGTCGCCTTCGCTTTAGCCACGAGGACTTGGCCATACCGCCTTGGCGGTCCGGCCTACAAGAGAGTCCACATCGAGGCCACATCAAAAAGAAATTATTGGGACCCTCCTCATTGGGGTATGCCCATTCAACACAGCCCCTTTCGGGAAGAAGCTTTACATGTAGATCTCAATGTAAATAGGCAACTGCCTCTTGAGGCCAGGTCTGAGTGGTCGCAGCGCGATGAAGTGCTAGAGAGGCACACTATCCATTTGGAGAGACAACGTGGATATGGTACCTCTCCTTTGCCTCCCATCGGAACAGAAAGACAAAATCCGGAGCGCGGGGCTCTTTACACAGGGCGAGCTAACTCCGCCCGCCCCTTTCAAACCCATGAAAGGGAGTACGAGGAAGGCCATCGCATTCCTCGAGGACAACAAACAGCGTGGGAACCTTGCGTTTCCGCACCTGCTAGGTATCATGATCACACATCGAAGCCAGAGCCTCAAGTACATGTCGCCTACCTCGACGAGAGGGAAGCGACCCATCGAAATTTTAGATCACCAAGATCGAGGCAAACACATAGGAAAAACATTCAAGCCTCCTCAGCAAAAGAGGGCGGACCAAGTTGACCCGACGGTCGCCGGACATGCCGCTCGCCAAGCCCGAATCACGCGGCTTGAGCAAGGTCATCAGGAGTTAGAGTACTTATACCGCCTGAATAAAGAGCGCATGCAGCGCGAAGCGGATGAGTTGCGCTATAAACTACCTGAGAGGGTGCCAACCCCTCGCACCCACAGAGAAGAACAATATGAGAGGCACAATCCTTTGGTGCAGGACAAGCTCCGCGGACCTCGTCAAGCTTTGCCTCCGAGACCTTATAGACCCGAGAGGGAGGCCACTCCCGAAACAATGATGGGTACCCTCAGCGGGGGACTCAATCGGGGTCATAGGTCTCGCCCGGAGACTCCTCAAGAAGTTTATGAGGAGTACGAACCAAAAATAGAACGGGCCAAAATGCCCCATCAAGGCGGGAGGGCTGCCACTCGGCCACCCCCCATAGGCCTCCAGTCTCCCATAACTCACAACGGGAGCAAACAAAAGAGGAAGAAATAAAATCTTTCGATGCATACAAAGCGCTATTAGAGCGTTTGGAGTCTATGGAGACAAAAGCTTCTGGGCATCAAAAACCCACGTTACGTCAACTCCCGAGTCATCCGGTGCATCCCTCAGTGCCCACACCTCTTTACCCCGAACACTTCAAGTTGCCTCAATTGGCCAGTCTTTAAAGGTGAAGAGGACGCACAAGAACATGTCACAAGGTTCCTAAGTCAATGCTTCGGCATCCAAGATAATGATGCATTGTTGCTTAGAACTTTCATAACCACATTCGCAGGCCCTGCCTCGGATTGGTTCACACAATTACCCAAACACGGCATAAACAACCTAGATCAATTAGTAGATGCGTTTCTTGAACGCTTTGCCTTCAACACAAGGAAGAAGGCATCACTGAGTGATCTGGCCAGCCTCAGGCAATATGAGGAAGAAACAATGGCGGCATACGGGAATCGATGGAGGGCTTTGCTTTCTAAGCTACCCTACCGTCCCCCTATGTCTGATCTTACACAAATGTTTGCACGGAGTTGCTTAAAATCAATCTTTGGGCTATTTTTGCTGCAGCAATACGACAGTTTAGAAGAAGCTTTGGCGCAAGCCGAGTTATAGAAGAGATTAAGATAGGCGAAGGCGCAATCGCCAAGCCTAAAAAGAAAGAGTGGAATAAAACCACTAAGGCGGGACAACGCAATCACAACCCGCTGCGGTTAACCAAGTTGCGATAAATGTTCCCAAGCTTATGCAAGAAATGCAGCCCCAAAGGCTAATTACCGGGCGGGTGCCTCCTAGTTATGAAAAAGATAATAAGAAACAGGAGCGAGAATCAGCGGCGTCGCCCTAGGCGACAATTCACCCCTTACACGGAGTCCAGGGACTCCTTATTTGACCGCTTGTCGGCGGCAAATTTAGTCACCCTTCCGGAGATCCAAACTATAGACCCTAACGCTCCCAAGCCTAAGGGATACGGAGAGGAATTGTATTGTAGATTCCATAGGCGAAGGGGACATGATTTAAATGGATGCTAGAAATTCAAAGGATTAATCCAAGATTTAATCGACAATAAAACATTGGCCGTGGACAACCCCATAGCGCCAAATAATCAACAAATGGGGGTATTCAAGGACCCTTTGCCTGCCCACGAGGCACAGGCAAAACCTCTCCAGTTAATGAGGTGCGACGAGAATCTTCCCATGCAAGGATTTGTGGGAATGATCAGCATAGTGACAAGGAACAAAAAGTACCCAGCGGTTGCCCCCGAGGTAGCTACGAGGGAAGTTCCGACAACATCGCGGCCTCGGCAACGCCCAACGCGATTGCCTCCGCCTAGACCCGAGGTCACGATACGGACCAAACTCACTGCGAGTTTGCGGACCACATCGGCTAGGATTTCCATTTACGAGCTTATTCAACAGTCAACACCTCATAGAGAAGCTCTTATGGAAATATTAAAAGCCATCGAATTACAGCCTCACGAAGCAAATTCTTTCAACAACTTCGTGGGACATGTGAAGCGATGTACGAAGCCGGTCATCACCTTCAGAGAGGATGAAGTCAAAGCAATATCGAATGACACGGCAGATCCACCCCTGCACGTTGTTGCGCGGGTCAACGGGATCCCGTACAAGAGAGTGTTGGTAGATACTGGCTCGTCCAGTAACATCATTACCACTATGGCCTTAAAACATTTGAAGCTGCCGACCTCTCATATCACGGCCTCCACGTACACATTGCGAGCTTTCAATGATGCAATATGCTCGACAGTCGGCACAGTTTTTCTACCTATCCGGGTAGGACAAAAGACAATACCAACATTGTGCCATGTGTTGGAAGGCGAGATGGCTTACAATATCCTGCTAGGGCGGCCTTGGATCAGGGACATGAAGTGTGTCCCTTCCATCGCTCACCAGTGCTTAAAGTATGCTTTTGAAGGAGAAATACATGTAGTCCCGATGGACTTAGAACCCTTCAAGTATTGCAATGCGGTACAATTAATGCCTCAATCGACCCTCCCTTCAACGCATTTGGATTTCCAGTTAAATCCATCTAAACGGGGTCCAATACCTGAGGCACCATGGTGACCAAATCACCAAAATCCCAGCCGGGTGAATCCTCATCATCTGCTCCTTCATTACCAATGCCACTGGTCATGGCTAAACAGAAGGACAAGGGAAAACAGATCATAGACGAGGCTCCGCCCCTAGAAGAGGGTTTGCCCACAATATCAACGGTATCAACGGAGGAAACACCTAGCACTACGGAAGCTGAGATTCCTAAACCACCAAACATGGAATGGACTCGGGAAGGACTCCCGTTCCCTCCCTCCCAAGCATCAACAATCATCTGTTGAAATGGCCGGTACGGGCACAGGGGAGTACTTAGTGCGAGAATGTTGTGGCAACGCCTACAGTAGAATCAGTACAGGATATGGGGAGACCTCGCCTTCCCATAGGAACAGTTGTTCCTCTAGGTCACCCACCCAACCAGACAAATTTTGTGTATGGGGGCCTTGATCATGGTCTTGAACCATGCCAGCAAAAGGAAGCAGACGAAGAGCCTTTTGTTGAAAATATCAACTATCTGTCAAACCCAGACTTCGCCCTAAAATATCTCGGCCAATGCAATTGGCATGGATACGAGCTAGGCGAGATATGAGCAAGGGATGCGGGTCCTTTGCCAACCAAGATATCAGATGCCATATGATAAGTCAGGAGTAGGGTTCAACCACCCCCTGCCCTTAGACATCTTGGTAGAAAATATGCAAGGCCTAGAAATAGGCAACAAGGGGGATTGGCACTAGATCTTTATGCCAACCCAAATACAGAATATACATTGGGAGACTACCTCCCATGGTCAACAAACACCCTTGGCAACAACGAGTAATCCCTCTCCTTTGCTAGGAGAGGTGAAAGTTCGGACATTAATCCTCAAAGAGAACATCAACGGTGTCCGGACATCTTTTGAAGCTATTCCCCTTAGAGGTTCCAGTTGAGTCAATACCATGTCAAGAGAATCGGGTCCCTCCACCAAGAGTGGAACAACCGCAATGGGACCGGATTAACTTCCTTGGAACAAGGAGAACCCTCAATGTCGCAAGTAACGGTTCTTGAAGAGAATGAACATTTTTGGATCTCCGAAAGTGATTCAGAAGATGAGACTGAGATGATCTATCTCAGACATGCGCGACGGAATTATCGCCCTTTAACTCATGAAGATCTAATGGGAGAGATGGGCATAAGGTTAGGGCATGAATGGTGGGTAGACCCAGCGAGGTGGGACCAAGTGTTGGATCCATGGCTCCAAATTCACGATGAGCACCGTCCACCCCGAGACCCTATCATGACAACAGTGCCGAGGGAAGACCCTGTCCTCCTTTTCGCACATAGGGCCGATCCGTTCGTGCCCGTTCCCCTAGAGCCAGATCCAGAGTATAGGGAGCATCTAGAAGATTCAAGTTATCACACCCACGGTAATGGAGACCAAATTCATTCCATCCACATGATCTCCATTGATTTGACCGCACCCATCCACAATCCGGCCGATCCAGCACGGTCATTGCATCTAGACATAGATGCCATCGACTGGGATCGCGTCAATTCACCTTTATCACCATCAGAGTACTGGCCTTTCGGTGAAATGCCTCATTTTACCCCAAGGACAACTCGGGATATTTTTAGGCTGAAGAGGAACCCGAGGTTCCCAATGCGAGATCTAAATTCAGCTAATGATATCCATTTGATCCCGACTCCACATCAGTTGGAGGACGGATCCCACATGTCAGTCGAGGAGACGATCGATGTAGATATCGGCACAGATCCAATGAATCCACAGATTCTCAAGCTGGGGGTAAGTCTTTCCCCCGAAGAGCAAGCCGACTACATTGCCCTTCTCAAAGAGAAGAAGGAGGTTTTTGCATGGTCGTACAAAGATATGCCGGGGACTAGACCCATAGCTAGTCACGCATAATTTAACGCTTGATCCGACAATCAAGACAGTAAAGCAAAAACTACGTAAGATGCACCCAACAGTGGCCTTAATGGTCAAAGACGAATTGCAAAAGTTGTTGGATGCACAGTTTGTCATCTGCGTGGATTATCCGCCATGGCTGTCCAACATGGTTCCCGTCAAGAAGCCCGACGGGAGGATTCGCATATGCACTAATTTTTGAGATCTAAACAAAGCGAGTCCTAAGGATGATTTCCCCTTGCCGAGCATCGACGCGTTGGTAGACGCTACAGCAGGTCACGAAATGCTCTCCCTAATGGATGGTTTCTCGGGATACAATCAAATTCGTATCAATCCACGAAGACCAACTAAAAATGGCGTTCACAACGCCTTGGGGGACATTTTGTTATAAGGTCATGCCTTTTGGCCTTAAAAATGCTGGCGCTACCTACCAACGTGCCATGACATATATCTTCCACGATTACATGCACAAAACTTTGGAAGATTACATGGATGATTTGTTAGCCAAGTCTCTCTTGCGCTCAAATCATATCGATGACTTAAGCAAGATCCTCGATCGCCTCATGGAGCATAAAGTTAGACTAAACCCCAAGAAGTGCGTCTTTGGCGTCACATCTGGAAAACTCTTGGGTTTCATAGTCTCAAAGCGAGGAATCGAGGTGGACCCAAAGAAAGTCAAGGCAATCCTTGAAATGGTTCCCCCAACTACAATCAAGCGGCTCGAAGTCTACAAGGAAAGGTCGCGTCGATTAAACGCTTCATAGAGCAATTATCTGACAAGTGCCGACCCATGAACAAATTATTGCACAAGGGGTTACATTTCATTGGGATGACGAGTGCCAGTAAGCCTTTGACGAGATCAAACAATACCTGGTTTCGCCACCAGTATTGGCACCACCTAGACCAGGAGTGCCGTTCTACTTATACATCTCGGCTGCGAGGTGGCACTGGGCGCCATGCTAGCCCAGAAGAATGAACTTCACAAGGAACAGGCTACTTACTATCTTAGCCGCACCATGGTCAGTTATGAACTTAACTATGCATACGTTGAGAAACTCTGCTTGGCAGTGGTGTTTGCTACCAAAAAGCTACGCCACTACATGCTTGAGCAACACTACGTATGTTGTGTCTAAGGAGAATCCATTGCGATACATGATGAGTCGTACTTATCATAGTAGTCGCACGGCGAAATGGATCATGTTGTTGACGGAATTTGACATAGAGTTTATTGGACAAAAATCTATCAAAGGACAAGTCATAGCCGATCAACTAGCGAGGCTCCTCTTGAAGACGATCAGCCTCTGGTCATAGAACTACCCGATGATGGGGTCTTCCATGTCTCAGAATCGCCAGATTATGATGAGCTCGAGTCACAGGCCGACATAACCCTATTCTTCGATGGTTCTAAATGTGAGCAAGGTGGTGGCACGGGAATTGTATTCTTCACACCGTAGGGTGCTCCAATGCCCCTGTCATTTAAATTAAACTTCCCATGCACCAACAATAATGCGAGTATGAAGCCTTGCTCCTAGGTCTTCAGACAACAATCGCCATGAACATCAAATGACTGAATATCTTTGGTGATTCGCTGTTAATAGTCAATCAAGTCAAAGGGGTATATCAATGCAAATGCCCAGTCCTGCAGGCTTATAAAGCCCTCGTGGACAAATTCTTGGCAAAACTTGAGTGGTATGACATCGAGGCACTCCCTCGATCATCGAATCATTTTGCGGACACAATGGCCTCTTTGGGGTCACTAATTCTGCAAGACCTTTTCGGTGATATGACAACCATTCAAGTCAAAACCTTATCGCAATCCATGATGGAGCGTGCAAGCTCAGACTTGATGCCAGGAATCCACATGATCCAGATTGAACCATCCTCGGATAAGTTCTCTCGAATCCGAGATCGTCTGAAACGTGCCAACTGGGGGTCCTTGTTCTCCCCTACTCCCATTAATAGCAACACAACGCTATTCTTACAGGTTCTATCCCATTCAGCGTTTGCTAGGGATGAACTTCAAGAGGGATTGGTTGTTCATACTGTCGAGGTTTCGATCAACGGAGTGGTATTTACCCATCGGAGACTACCTCAAGTTAGGTAATCTCCCACTTGGATTGACTCATGCCGCAAAACGAGCACTCAAGCGAAAGCGGCTAAGTATGTCTTGATAGGAGACATTTTGTATCGTCGCGGCTATGAAGGAATCCTCCTTCGTTGCTTGGACCAACAAGAGTCCACTTGGGCAGTCGCCCAAGCGCACGATGGTACATGTGGTGGCCACTTTAGTGGTATGGCCATCGCAAAGCGCATTCTTCGCATGGGCTATTATTGGCCATCTTTAGAGCGAGATTGTTGCACCTATGTCAAGAAGTGCGTGAAGTGTCAACATCATGCCAATTTGATGCACGTACCTTCTCAGGCCTTGCAGACAGTCCGGTCTGCTTGGCCGTTCTCGTAGTGGGGCTTCGATCTAATTGGAAAGATCTCCCCTGCGTCGTCGGGCCGTCACACGTTTATCATAACGGCCACAGAGTATTTTACCAAGTGGGTGGAAGCAATTCCGCTTACCTCTACGACAGGACCCCGCATTGTGGAGTTCATTTTGCATAACATCATATGTCATTTTGGTATTCCATCCAAAATAGTCTCGGATAATGGGACGCCTTTCAAGAACAAAGACGTGCGTGCTTTGACCACAAAGTACAAGATTCAGCACAACTTTTCAACACCCTATTATCCACAGGCGAATGGGCAAGCAGAAGCGTCAAACAAAATGCTAGTTGCCATCCTTAAAAAGACCGTCGTAGACAGTCATAAGGATTGGCACATTCAAATCCCACTTGCCCTATGGGCCTATCGCACTAGCATTCGGACACCCACTGGGGCCACTCCGTTTTTGCTTGTGTATGGCTCGAGGCAGTCATGCCTCTAGAGTTGGAGATTCCTTCCCTACGCATATCAATGCGAGGAGTTCATCGATGATGACTCTGCTGGCAGGCCGGTTAGACCAGCTTACGTTGCTTGACGAACGACGCGTTAATGCTCTCGAGCATTTACGTATTTATCAAGAGCGACTTAAGAAAGCTTACAACATGAAAGTTCACCTGAGGGACTTTCGGGTTGGTGATTTGGTTTTGAAGGAAAACCAGCAAAATTCCAGTTTGCCATCCCACCTAAGGGACAAGTTTGCGGCAAATTGGTTAGGTCCATATGTCATTGATAGCAAAATAGGACCCGGGACATACCGGCTAGCTTCTCTTGATGGTATCAAGGAAACAGAACCCTTGAATATCAGTCATTTGCGACCATTTCATATCTAAGAGAGCCAAATCCCAAAAATGCTCCAAGGATTCTTACAATCGCTTGGTCAATCCCAAAATGCTCCAAGGATTCTTACAATCGCTTGGTCAATCCCAAAATGCTCCAAGGATTCTTAAAATCGCTTGGTCAATCCCAAAATGCTCCAAGGATTCTTGCAATCGCTTGGTCAATCCCAAAAGGCTCCAAGGATTCTTGCAATCGCTTGGTCAATCCCAAAATGCTCCAAGGATTTCCACAATCGCTTGGTCAAAAATCAAGAAAATTCAAAAACAACAAAAATCATCAAAAACAACAAAAATTTGCATCTCATTTCTAGGCATACTCAAATTCATCAATAGAGAGTTCTTCTCGCACTTCATCTTCATATTCACAAAAATCAATCCATCAAAAATACAAAAATACATAGATGCATTAAAGCATTGCATCCATACATTGCATATTTGTGGTCGTATAGGTCAAAGGCACCATAGGCTGTAATTGCTCTACTAGTCCATCTTGTTCCACACTATTCCATTTTACAAAAACAACAAAAACACCATGCATTGCTTTTACCACACTAGAGTCAGTGGTCTTTTAATGTATCAAGAGTTTTCATGATTCAGTCATCATTTTGCTCTTTAGCCATGTAATGTATCAAGTCAAACAGATTTTATGAAGGTAGAGTTACACTTGAAATACACCTTGTTACGTAACATCCCAACACAAATTAAAACACATAAAAATTCCCAAGTTGTGTGAACGAAAGATGAAACATGCAGATAATCCAGGTCACCATAAGCGAAACGGTTATCTTGCTCATCCCCCGTGCGAATGGTTCTAGAATGCTGAGAATTCACAAAAGGACAAGCTCTTTCCTATCCATTCACCTCCATATACAGTGGTTTTCACCACTACCAAATCCCAATCATAGTTGGTTCCCAAAGTTGTAAGGATTTGTACTACACGTCCCTACCAAGGATGGGTAGTCATCCCCAAGACCTAAAGGGATCAACACCATTCACAAACAAAATTCCAACAAATCATCATCCTAACACTTTCCATTCACCTTTGGTCTCCAAGTTGTAAGGATTCGTACTATCCGCCCCTAACCGGGATGGGTAGTCATCCCCAAGGCCCTAACAGATCAATGCCCTTACTCCATAACCTCCATCATCCCCTTGGTCCCCAACGTCGTAAGGATTCGTACTATCTCCCCCTAACCAGGATGGGTAGTCATCCCCAAGGCCACAAGGATCAAAGCCATTCACAAGCTCAAATTCACAATACTCAAAACACAAAATCAAATAACAGTGGTTATCACCACTATTCAAAATCCTTGCTCAAAAAGAATTAATAGAAAATAAACAGTGATTTTCATCACTATATAGACGAGCAACTCTCTAAATCATTCAGCCAACAAACATCCTGAACTTGAATCCCTGGAATTCTCAGCATTCGAAAAACCATCTAGGTGATCCTCATTACAGGTTTGGTTGATAGCCTATCTGGCAATGGTGGTATCCTACCCGCATGACGATATGTCTATCACATTCACTTTGCGTGTGTACAGACCAATGTTTGCATAAGGATGAGCTAGCTTATGGTATCTTGGATAACACCGTAGATTAATCTAACTAAATACAACAAAGGAGTTAGTGGAGCTAATTAGGTGATCCTCAGTACAGGTTCGGTTGAAAGCCCATCTGGCATTGGCGGTATCTCGACAAATACCACATAAATGAACTCAATTGCACACACAGGGATGTGAAATAACTTGGTCAAAAACAAGTACGATTCATACCTTGTTCAAAAGTCTTGTAAGATAAAGTACGAGTCATGGCTAGTAAGTTAAAACCGTCTGAGTCTCAGAAAACCTTAGCTACATTTCTAAACCAACTGCGCTACTTTTCATCCTTACAATACCATCAGAAAATACAAAAAAAGAAAAACCACATGTATACATACAAAGTCATGCATCACAGCAATCGCCTAAAAGACAAAATAATAGAGTTCTAAACAGTCTATGGTGCCATAGCCAAACACCACAAAGTCCATCCATCCATTTCATTTCTGCATATCACATACATTTGCATTCATCACACCATATGCATCCATCAATAATAAAGTAGATTCCTCCACATATAAGTGCGCATCCATCAACATCAATCATTATGCATACCATAATATCATGACATATACACAAAGAAAGAAAATCAAAACAACAAAAACATCACAAAAATGCAACACAAAAACCATAGCAATAAGCATTGCCAGACACAAGTGCTCTTGCACTTAACCTCTTGGCATAAAAAAATCGATGTCGGGGCTCAAATTGTCACTCTCCTACTTCCCCAAGAAGGCTACCATAGCCGGACCGCTCCACGGGAAGACGGGTTTTTGATGATTTCACCCCATTATGGCATCACCAAAAGGGTTAACACCCACCAAAAATAGGTCCAAATGTCGGGAAATTGCACGTGCTTAAATGGTAAAACATCTAAAGGCACCCTAACCTAAGTCATCTTGGGTCAAGCGACTCGTCGCTTTTCTCACGAAGGTCATTCCCTCATCGATTCGTCGCTTGAGGGGGTAGTCACACTTAGTCACCAATCAACAAGCACACACCCAATCAAGGCAATGACATGCATTCAAAGAATCATTGACAAAGACAATCACGCTCCTGCTTGGGGCAATAAACAAGCAATCATTAAATTGATCAAACACTTGGCATTCCCAAAGCATGAACACAAGGTTCCCCCTGTGGACAAAAGGTTACGCCCTTTGCCTAATCATGGTGATCAATGTCCAAGCTCAAGTCACACCTCACCAAAATAGGTTAACACTTGAAATCAAATTCCTTAGCTCGTCAGAAGCAAGGATTCAAGAATGCATGCCCTTTCCATACTTGGGGCATCAAAAGTTGGTTAGGTTACCAAGAAACCCTAATCATTAGTGCTTTGGTCATCTATTTTTGCTCAGCACTGCGTCACCTGTAGCGCTTCCCAAAAAGGGGCATCTGTAGACACCAAAACAGCACCAATCCGATTAAGTGACTACAAACACTGATCGCATTGACATACACGACTTTCAGGGCAGCCCTCAGAGGTCAAACAGTGGTCCTAGCCACTCACACAGCAGTTTAGAAGGTCAAAAAATGAGCAGAGCAAAGTTGGTCGTTTTAACAAGCCTTTAGCAAACTTTAAGCCTTAAGCAAAACTTAAGCAAGAAAGCCTTAGGCAAAAATTGCTTTTGAATCCCTAAACGAGAATTTTTTTTTTGAACACTTGAGAGATGCAAAAGTGGCCTGTCGCGATATCGCGACTAGGAGGTGTGTCGCGATATCACGTCCGCGATATCGCGACACCTCTGGGGGGGTCGCGATATCGGATGTCGATATGTCGCGATATCGCGATATCGCGACAGCGAAGGCGGTCGATATCGCGACGGAGGGTGTCCGCGATATCGTGAGCGGGTCGCATGGGTCACGATATCGTGACAAATCCCCTGCGCCTTTGTTCTTGGTGTCGCGATATCGCGACGTCGCGATATCGCGACACCTTAGGCCTTCGCAACTAGGCGGACATTCAATCGCTCAAGCAGACACATTCAAGGCACACATTAAGGCAATCAGAGGCAACATTAAAACAACTTAAAGCAGACATTCGACAAGTGGCAGCCGAAGACAGCCATTTATGGCTCTTGCCTTGCATGCGTGCGTAGGTGGGTAGGCTGGCCGCTGGGAGACTGTCACAGGGGCAGTCATAGCAGCCCAAATCACGGAGGACTTTCCTACCTCCTGGGAAGGCATGACCGCCACGTGGCATCCTTGCATGCCCTTTTTAAAGAGACCCCGTGGGTCTATAGAACGGCGGACTTCACCAACTGCATTAATGAGACGAGCCGGTTTCAACAACAAATCCGGTCCGAGGCCATGCCTCATAACTACTGATGTGAGTTCCTAGCGATAATCTCAATGCGAGCCATGTCTCATAATCACCTGACAAAGGTCAAATCTCAGCGGCCCCTACGGATTTAGGGTTTGACATTAATGTTTCAGAGGCGAAATCCTCTATAAAAACTAGCTCAATGCAATGTAAAGAGGGACGAGCATTTGAGACGCAACGAAGTGCTGTTCATTCGAAGACCCGATTGCACCAGTTTGAGTTCACCTTCTTCACATCCAAAATCTCTTACAAAAAGGAGGTTGGTGGGTGACTTCCAGAAGTGTGAATCTGACCTTCAGACCCGATATTGGATCACAGGAATCCATTAATTTGCCGACACCACAGTCTTAGATTTTGAGCCCATCCCTAGTGGATTGGCGTCGAAACTAAGTTTTAACGGGGCGGCCCGCTTGGGCACCCCACACACGTTCTCAGTTCAAGTTATTTTACTCTGCTACATTATAGTTTATAATGTTTAGATGCTTATCAGTTTTATGTCGATTTATTCCAATATCGCGTGTTCATCTTATCTCACGTTTTAGGTTGTCCAAATAACTCACGTTATACGTTAGAACATATCTTGCATCATGCTGTGCATTCAAATGTATCTTGCGGGCAACAGTATTTGAATATGCATATATCATAAAGACAGCTATCGAATATACCATGTCTTCATATATGTTTGGTTCTCTGTCAGAGTAGCAGCTATTCGTTCATTACGTATTTTATTCTGTTAAAATGTGCAGGTCATTTATATGCATTTTGTTCACTGTTTTCAATGATTTTAGGCATACATCTTTCACTAATTGCAAGAAGTAAATCTCTCATCTTTGCAGCAGGTGCTACTAACACGTTTACTGTTTCTTTGATCGCAGGAGAAACAACAGCAAGCAAGGGCTCATTAACACCAGCGGCGGCAACACTTTGGCCCGCCCATTTTGCATGTGGGCATGCGGAAGGAGGAAGATTGTGTACATTTGTAACAGAGATCCATTTAACGTTCCTAGCCCCTAAAAAGGGAGGAGACGTCTTTGTAACCGAGGATAAGGAAATTGAATAAAGAGGGCTGTGCTTTAATACATCTTCCTTTTATTTCCAATATATCTCTTTTCTTTGTTTCATGCATAGTGTTTCTTTTATTTTCGAAATCTCATGCTTTCATTTTGGAGAAAATTTTGAGCAGTGTTTGTGAGTAAGATTTAAGGATAGGCCTGAGTATATTTTTAGACCAGATTTATGAGCAAGGGGATTGGTATCTCCTATGTATTGGTTTCAATAAACTTCAACAAGGGGTTTGATGCCTCCTGTAGATTGGTGTCCATGAACCTAAGTAGGGGGATTGGTGTCTCCTATGGATTGGTGTCCATAAATTTGAGAAAGAAGATTTATTTCGTTTGTGGATTGGTGTCCACAAACTTGAGTAAGGGGATTGGTGTCTGCTATGGATTGGTGTCCACAAAATTGATCAAGGGAATTGATGTCTCCAATGGATTGGTGTCCACGAAATTGAGCAAGGGAATTGGTGTCTATTGTGGATTGGTGTCCATGAACTTGAGCAAGGATATTGGTGTCTTTTGTGGATTGGTGTCCAAGAACTTGAGTAAGGGGATTGGTGTCTCCTATGTATTGGTATCCACAAACATAAGCAAGGTGATTGGTGTCTCCTATGTATTTGTGTCCAAAAACTTGAGCAAGGAGATTGGTCTCTTATCGATTGATGTCCATGAACTCTAGCAAGTGGACTGATGTCTCCTGTGGATTGGTGTCCATGAACTTGAACAAAGGGATTGGTATCTCCTATGGATTGGTGTCAATAAAATTGTATAGGATATTTGTGTCTCCTATGAATTACTGTCCATGAACTTGTATAGGGGATTGGTGTCGCATGTGGGTTGGTGCCCAAAAAATTTATTGAAGAAATATATAAGCAATATTTTGTCATGGATTTCTCCCTAGAGGGTGTGTCCACGTAAAATATTTATCTTTTATGTATATGGTGATTTGTACATTGTTTCATTATTGCATTGATATTATTTAAAGTTACTCTTTTGAAAAGAATTTTTTTTTTTATATTGTTCACCCCCTCTAAGTATAAGCTTGTGTTCTTCGTAATATAACATTCATTTTTTATTTTTGTATGTATAAAGGATAAAAAGAAAAAACCTAAAAATTTAAGATTACATAAAGAAAGTGAATAAATGAGAAAATAATTTAATAATATTTAAATTTAATTGTCTGTTTTTTTATTCAATCAATTTGATATTAGTTATGTAATAATTAGAAAAAAAAAAAAAACCAAGATTTTAACATGAAGCCATGCAAACGTAATTTGAAAGAGGCAGAAGAAGGCTATGGGAAAAGATAAAATTATAATATATATTATTGACTATCTCTTATAAAATATATAATATCATTATTTTATATTTAAAAATATAATTTAAATATTAGTTAATATTAATTTAATGTTCTTAAATTTTAAACATTAATATTTATAAATATAAAAAATAAAATAAATAAATAAAACAATCCGATTTTCAAGCATATTAAAAATATAAAATTTATAAAACAATTCGATTCTCAAGCATATTAAAAATATAAAATATATAACAATGATCATTTTACCAATTATTTAATGATTTGATTAAAATGAATTGTGCTTATTTCTTTAAAATAATGACATAAATGTCCCTCAATTTATATGGACTCGTGAATATTTGTTTTGCTTAGGTATTTATTTATTTTCATTTTGTCTGGACTCGTGAATATTTGTTTTGCTTGAATATATGATTTTTTATTTTTATTTTATCACTAAATCGAGTAGGCTTCGGATCTTTTATGTCTGTTATAGTATTTTGCATTATTTGTTTTGAAATCCAGCACAGAGTTCTTCGTGCAATTGGACTCTGTGCACAGAGTTATGGTTGCCGGAGTATTTTGAGCTGTCCACCGGGATAACCATCACATAATTATTCGTACAGTTTGTCTTTATAACCACCATGCCACAATCATTTTACACTTTTTAAGACAACTAGGCCCAAGATTTAAACCTTTAGTCTTCCCCTATAACCACCATGCCACAATCATTTTACATTTTTTAGGCCGCTCAATATGCCACAATCATTTTACACTTTTTAGGCCGCTCAATAGTGTTCGAGGCCAGAACTACACCTCAATTTATAATTTTAACATATAATTTTAATTATAAATTTTGTAGTTAATATCCCAAAAAAAAAATTATATTCCATCATTATAGCGAAACTTTATGCTTATTACTGAAATTTTTAATAAAAAAACTATACATTATAGGGACGAGTGAATAAGTTTTTTAATTATGCCCTCTACAAGCAAGTAGGCATATGTAAGACAGCTAGTGGCTGCTTTTCTTTGTTGACTTGTAAAACATTGGATTACATAACATTTCAGAGTCATTGTTTTTATTTTAGAAGACAGTTTTTTATTCTGACAAATACCTAAGTGCAAGGCCGCTAAGGAGCCCAAGGAAATGTCCTCTCGGCGTAAGGAAGAGCCTCATAGCTCTATTAGCGTGGAAAGATTAAACGGATAGATAACAGAGGAATTTCCACCCGTTATCTCCTCTGAAAATATGCGGTATACTTTTTCTGTTGGATGGCCAAAATCCCAGAACAGATGTGAGCTTATATTTTTGCAATACAGAATAGGTGGATCAGTCTTTCCGCACAACTTTACGGCGTTAAGATACCCTGATCCGCAACACGCCCATGTTGTGTTGGAAAATCCTGCACGCCATCACCAATAATTTACATTTGGTCGCTATAAAATACCAAATAATAATTAGGTACGTTAGAAGGGTGTGGCTTCTTACCATAACTTTCACCGTTTTCAATCATGTTCATTAAATAATCATAAGAATTCAGTCGAATAATGTTCAGACCGTCAAGTCTTGTATTCAGCTCATCGACAATCCTCTTTTGTGCCCTGTTAAATTTCACAGCCAAGTTGTTTACGCGTTTGTAACATTTTCCACCGTATAGAAGATACCCCCAAGCTATCGCACCAGGAGTACAGCCGAGAGCGGAAACGTCAAATACAAGGAATTTTCTGGCCCCATCATGGTAAAGCCTCTGTCACGCCACAGAATTCAAATTCACTTTTACCGCAGAATGATTTATCCTGGATTGAAACAGAACTGTTCTAAAAGAAACCGAATTCATTTTACAAATCTATTTTAATGGCACCGAAATGAACAACTAAGAATATTCGACAACTTACTGTTATATGTTCCTCAAATTTATTTTTCATCGAACTAAGGAGTTGCTTATCAGTCATATTAACTGGATGGGAAATCCGTAACAAAGAGCGAATATCGTTGCCCCCAATTGCAATGCAATAAATAGACTTCTCTAGATAGGACTCGGCTTCCTCTGCTCCATACAAGGACTTAAACGCGTGGGAAAAATTTTCGAAATCGGATATTTGCTGACTCATTAGGATACAATTCTGCAAAAGTAAATTGTATTGAAATGTTAAAGAACAGAAAATTTCATTAGTACTGAAAAATGGAACGATAAGAACGACAGAAGAAATTCCGTAT
Organism: Wollemia nobilis; assembly: GCA_028583015.1. Taxonomy (NCBI): domain Eukaryota; kingdom Viridiplantae; phylum Streptophyta; class Pinopsida; order Araucariales; family Araucariaceae; genus Wollemia; species Wollemia nobilis. The sequence continues at coordinate 834,295 of JAQPPZ010017043.1, read as the reverse complement.
AAAGCTCTGTGAGCGAATATATGGATATTTAATAGAGGAAAAGAGAAGAGAACGACATCATTGGCTCCCGTTGAGTCAAGCAATCCGCTACCAGCGGAAGCAAAATTGACGCCAGACGAGAAATTAGCGTTTGGTTGAAGATACGCAGGGGGGAAGCAGGGAAGCCCCAAGTATGTGGCTGCAATCACAACGTAGTAAATAAAAATTAGCACGCAGTTGTATGGAGTGGACGCTTTCAAGATAAAATTTAATATATGCACTCATAACAATTATCGCTGTAAAAACCTAAGAAATCAAAAACAGTGCGCCCGTCTGTGAAGCGACCGGTCGGATAGTGAAAATGGGTGACGCCATATGGTGGAAAGTTTGCTTCATAAGTAGTGCCAGGGATGTGATCGTTGTTGCCTATATCTGCCAACGAGTCTCCAAACACGAACATGGCAGGAACACGTCGATTATCTGCTTCGGCCACTCGAGGAAAACACAAAGTAACGCTGACGATCACTAAAATATTGAGTATTAGCATTGAAATTTTAGTAGCCAACTCCATATCCCTCCTTTTGTTTCTCTTAAATCAAATTCCCAGTGAAGGATCATGTCATGTTATATCTGGAAGGTTTTATATATAGCTGAATCTGACCCTCTCCCCTTCGAGCATTGGAATTTCAGGACCATGCCTTGCGTGCCTGACAATCATACGGCATATTTTTTCTAAGATAAGAAACACCTGGAAAAACCGACAAACGCCTCTCATTAGGCAATTTTGATTGAAAATCTTCAAGTGGATAGGAAACTAGCCTACACTTTTGAGGGGCGTTTCGGTGATTACAGGAATGGATATGCGATTGACCCAAGAAAGGGCAATTAATAGAGAAACTGGCATGCCGAATCGGCGTCATCGCCATCTATTATTTGTGATTTTCAATTTCGACGGATTGCAAGAAACAAAAAGGTAGGGTTTTGTCCGATACGCCCTGCCTAGGATTCGGTGACCAGACTTGCAAGAAGTATCCAACGCCAATCCTCATTTAATTTGTAAATGGTTGCGGCAATAACGAACAAAATACATGACCGAGGCTTCCTTTTGTCCTTGAGACATGAAAAAAACAAGAGACTATTCGAAATGAAATAAAAACGTTGGTATTTTATACTATATATAAACCCAATAATAGTTTTTTCCTCTTTAAATCCAGAGTAGTTAGGTAGATTGAAAAACAAATGTATAAAAATATAGAGGATTTTGAAAAGGATTTTACAACTCACAGAAACATAAAGAAACAGAGTAGAAACAAAAACAGAAAGAAACAGAGCAGTAACAAAAACAAAAGTAGATCCAAAAATATAAAGCCTCCTCAGCATAATCTAATGCCTCCTCAACATAATTTAAAGCCATCTTCATCGAAACTCTAAACCTCACGTTGTTTGATCTCTATTAAACAAAAACTGTGGAGAATTGCACTCTTCGTGACAGCAAATTTATTTTGAAAGTACATCTTAGCAACTGGTACATCTCAGAGTTCAATAGCCTTCTATTAAAAATTATTTTTAAAATTGTAATTAGAATTATATTATACTTTTAATATTATAGTAATAAATGAATATATGTTAATATAGGTTAATGTAAATTATAAAAATTGATATTTATTTTAAGATATATGTAAAATAGAAAGATTTTATGTATTTGTATGTTATATTAATTTTTTGGTCAAAGAAATTTAGATTTTACAAGAAATATTTTTAAAAAATATAAGACAATTAAATTTTAGTTGAAAAAAATGTAGGAATATTATGCATTTTTCAACGCTTTAAAGAAACCAACATTGACAATTAGTTAATTTTTTTTTGATAAATATACATTGATTTGGACTTTATAACCTTGAACATTAGCATAAATGGATTATAGATACATTGTAGTTTTATTTTTTATTAAAGTTTGTCATTGATCTAAACTATTGTTAATCAGTTTAATGAGGCTTGATAAAAGGATATGATCTATGTCAACTAGTCTTCATGTAGACTTTCGACTAAAACTTTTACTACATTATTATTTTTCTAGATAATATTTTTTTGGATGAAAAAACCTTTATATTAAAATGGTTTAATCATACAAAAAGGGTGGGTGAAATTAGCACACCCCAAGAACACAACCAAAACACTAACTGTGTGCTAAAAATCCAGTAGAGCTACCAAAATAACTTACAGAAGTTCACAAGAAAACCAAACAGAGAACTGCCTAAAAAAAACAACTAATAGACTATGCATCATTGCCTTGTAGGGCCTGGAGGAACAAGATTCACTGCACAAGGAGCATTACCCCAATGATCAATAAGGTACCGTAAGTGATGAAGCTCTATATTCACTTTTTCTGCTTGCATTAAAATCTGTAGCCAACAATCATAGAAATCCTGATTCTTATCAACAAGAGAAAAAGTAGAAGAAAGCTCCTACTGGCTAAAAATCACTCTGTTGTGAGTTTTCCACAAATGAAAAAGAATCCCCACTCTAAATATATGCCACACGGGAACAAGGGTCACAAGGAAAATATGGGGGCTTCAATACCTTTGCTTAATGTGTGGTGGTCTTCGACCATCACTTTGTAGGGGACTCCCCTTGCTCAAGTCTAGTGGATACATGCTCAAAAATTTTATAAACGAGGTATTGCTCGGTTATCTGATTTCATGGATTTTCATTCAAGGTCTTGGATACCTTAGGATATTTTTAGGATTTTTTTTGTTTATCTTTTGCTGATAAGACTACTTATGAGGTTGTTATTAATTCCTCTCCTTTATCTATTTGGGGTAAAGTTTTTTGATATTATCAGAAACCTTGGTGGACTAATTGGTCTTGGCCTCAAGATGTTTCTCTCACCAAGTATAAATCTCATTTGGGATACTCTTGGATTTATCCTATGATGAGAAGCTTAATTCTAGGTGGGATGTAGTATCTCTTTAGTCCAAATGGAGTCTTAGATTTAAAACACTCTGGGCAAAGTATCTTGAACCTAAGAAAGCTTTTTTGGCTTGGAGTTTATTGTTTCAAGGGCTTCCTATTAGTCAGTGACTTAGGTATTTGGGTGTGAATGATATTTCCTATAGATCTCGTGGAGCAGAAGAGAATGTGCATCATATGTTTAAGTAGTCATTGCAATATTTAATATTACGTGTTATTAACCAATCAACGTGGATTTAAGATTAGATATAATTTGTATCATAGGGATTTCGATCATGGACTAGTAACCAGAGCCTATGACCATCCATCCACATCTAGGTGTCCACATCCGACAAATCCTCGTAGCAACTTCAGCGTTGATTCGAGTCACAAATATTGCTCTTCTTTCAAGTGCTTTGTTAATAGAGGTGAACGACAGGTGCAACTAGAGATTATAGTATAGGCACACTCTACATCGTTGTGGGAGCTTTATCATTCTCTTCTGTACATTTGCCACAAATTTAAGTAGGGTCAAGAATGTAAGGAAAGGCCTGGGAATTGTGACCGCTTTTATTCATACATCACAAGATTGGTAGAGGATCAACGATGGTAGTAGTGATGCACCAAAAATGTGGTATAAGATAAAATTACAAGCGAAGAGAAAAATAGTGCATAGTAAACGCATATTAGAGTTAAAATTATTGCATCATATTACCCTCTCTAGTGGACAAAGGACACACGTGAGTTGTTGTTCCTAAATATAGAGGCCGCAAGGTCGAGCCCCGAGGTTCTGAGACCCACTCTTGGTCTATGTTTTTTTACAAGAATCTACAAGACACGTCGTTGGTGTTATAGATATCTCTTACAGATGTTGAATAATCAATTTTTTTGTCGAATGGTGTCATGATCTCGCAGTCGTACCTGTGAGCCAGAATTAGTATGAACTATTTTATTCATGATAAGTCATTACAATATATAGGTTGGGAAAGTAACTGAAGAATCTCCCAAGTGGGTAAAATATAGATACATGAGAATATGTAACAGATGAATCTTCCAAGTGGGTAAAAGACAGATACATGAGAATCAAATGTTCTCAACATCACACCAAACCACCTAAATATTACCTATTACAACTGGAGATATTCACAGGGAATATTGCCCCATGAAAATAGAAAAACACACTAATAATAGAAATCAATCAAGCTCCAACATACTCCCCCTTGAAGTTGAGGGGACTGACAAGGAAGTTCCTCAGCTTCAAAAATTGAGCTTTGACAACTCCCTTGGTGAACAAATCTGCAATGTTGTCTTCAGTGCTGAAAGGACTCATTCCATGAGTTCTGAAGCATCACAAACTGATGAACTGTCTTCGTTTATGCTTCTTCCAGTTTTGAAGTAGAAAATTTGAGAACTCAAAAAAGTTTTGTTGGCACCCACCACACTTCCACTCTTCTTGCAGGCTATCTAAAATGTTTGCTTTCTTCAACAAAATAAAATTGGGTGCCTTTTGATGATCAGCTCTCCCTTCATCAAAAGTCTCTTGGATTGTGGTTTTCAACAACCACTCTCTCTCATCTTCATTATGGTCTTTAAACCATTCTTGCAAATCATCATCTTTTACATCATTACAATACCATACTCCACATGAGTATGTGTTAATCATATCATAATGATAATTATACCAAACTACTCTCTCACAAATATCTACATAAAAAATCAAAACAAACATGGCCATGAAATGACCTATTACATATGCAACCTCACACATATCATCACTCAAAAAATAACACCTCATAATGTCTTTAAAATATTCCTCCTTCCAAGGAATTTTGAACACATCATTTTCTTTGCCTTCATTTGAGTCCAAGTGACTCAAGCTCCCAAACTTTATCTTCAAAGAAATCTTCATAAGACAAGTCTCAAAACTTGCTAATTTTGGTCTCCATAAGAGATGTGCCTCTTGCAAACAATGCAATTTTTCATATGATATCTTGATAAGACATTCTCCATATTTCATTTTCAAAAAAACAACTCCAAAAATATCCACAAAACATCTATCAAAGAAATCAATAAAAAATGAATCAAATAACAAAAAATTATCACCTCCAATGATTTGTTGAGTAGATATCCACAAGCCTCCCTTTGTTTTTGCCAAGATGCCATATTGCTGCAATGATGATTCTTCACACAATGTTGCCTCTTCAAGACAACCATCATCCTTCACTGTAGTCAATCCATGTGAGTGATCTCCATCCACAATTGCCTCTATTACACCATGAAGTCCATCAATGACTATCTCACTATTTTCTATCTCCCCTTTGAGATAGTCTTCCTCATACAAAATAGTTTTCACTCTTGATGAGTGATCTTGAAACATAGAGTTTATAGCCTCCATCTCCTCTTCATCAATATTTTCATGTGGATCAACATCCCACATAACTTGAGCCTTGTCAATGTTCACTCCATATGAGTGAGCTTTCTCCTTTGCATATTCATTTTTCTCCACTCCATTTGAGTGGTATTTAGCTATGCAACACTCCATGATGAGTGTTTCTCCATCATCTTTATCTTGCCATGGCTTATGTTCATCATTCTCCTCCATGAGAATGGCTTCATCAAAATTTTGTGCCTCCTCTATGAAGCACTCTTCAAAAAATAGTTGATTTGGTGTCTTCTCCATAAGACACTCTTCTTCATATGTCTCCTCCATGAGACATTCTTCACAATATGCCTTCTCCATGAGGCATTTTTCATCTTGCTGGTTTTCTACATACATGTCTTCCTCTTCAAGGAAGAATTCACCTTCATAACAATGTATGTCTTCTTCAAAAGACATATCTTCATATGAGTCTTCACAAGACTCTTCAAAAACTTCTTCAAAGAAGCAAGGCTCCTCCTTGCTTTGGAGATTGCTACACATATCTCCTCCATAAGCATATTGCAATGCTCTCCAAGACATTTGGGATGTTCTACATTTTTCAATGAGAGGGAAAGCTTTCTCTTTCATGCCTCTCCTCAAATCCATGAGAGCCAAGCAATTTTCATATTGCTTTCCTTTCTTCAATTTCTTCTCCTTTTCTCCAAGCATGCTCCAATTCATAGGTTCTTCATAACCAACAACTACAATGTCCCAAAGCCCCTTTGCTAATAGCAAGGTCTTCATTTTAATTGTCCAAAAATTAAACTCTTCTCCATTAAATTTGGGTATCTCCAAGTCTTCATACATGGTGGCCATTCTGCAATCCACCACTCATCAATCTTCACATACCTCTCTTTTGTAAATGTGAACTCTTTTCCTGTTTCCTCTAGTTGACGTCACAGCTTGCAAAGGACCATTTGTATTTCCACATAATTGACCCTTTGTATCTCCACGTCTCTCAATTTTTTTTTTAGATGCACAGTCTCCTGAAACTCAACGTCTCTAGGATAAAGATAAAATGAGATGCAAATTTTATCTTTGTCAACTAGTTATAGCCACATATAACAGTCCACACTGGATGAGCACTTTTCATATGTTATGGATCTTTTGGGCCTTGCACCACTTCCTCCGTTATGGATCTTCTAATATTCATTATGTATATTCCCTATGATAGTTGCTTCACACACAACTTATGGGTTTCTCTTCATAGAAACAAACTCTATTTAGAGAATTATCACAAGATAACCTCACGTGTGATAATTATGTCTTATCAAATGAAACACATACGTCATGTTCATTGCACAGTTTTTGTCGCGTTCACTCTCGCGTCAAACATGACTTTCCTCACAACTTCCTCCACACTTGACATCGTCCTCCTACAACAGCTTCACACGGGCACAACACATCATTCACCTTCTCGTAGTATATAAATCTCCACGTAGTCTCTTCACAGCATGACAAATATTTTACACGGTCTTCCACATTTTTCAACAACATTAGAACAACTCTCTTTATAGAGCACGTCTTGTTTCCTCACACAACACGTAGGGCTCTAAACAATAGCAAAAAAAAATAAAAAATTAAACACACAATTTTTTTTTTTTGACCACTTCTCCTTTTTAAACGCAGCATCCACGTTTTTATATTCTAACAGCACATCTTCCGCCGGTTCAAAACATGTTTCTGCGTTCACCTCAACCAATCAAAGCATTCAAACAAAAAAATTGGTGCAACATGAGAGCATTAAAAAAAAATCAATCAAGCTCCATCAATACCGATGTTTGAGGTGGAGAATGCAGTTGGCCTCAACAGATGGGATTTATGGTAGATTTTTATCGCTCCTATAGATAATATTTTGGTAGACATAGGTACATCTTCATTTGGTTTTTATGTGGCAATGATGGCCCTAACACTAACTATGGAAGGCAAGAACAACAACAACTACATAATTTGGTTGTGAGATATGGAGTCTTCAATGGTTTCCAATTATGTGGTGGTGATTGTTCTGGCCTTAAAACATGGTTCTAATTTACCAATATTTGATTACTTCCACCATCTTGCTCATTATAAAATTGTGGTGGTGGTTTTTATGGCCTTACAACATGGTTCTAATTTACCAATATTTTAATTACTTCCACCATCTTTGTCATTATAAAATTATAATTTGACTCACTACTTGAGTTGGATGGAGTGGGGAGGGTGGGATGTTATGGTTGATAGAACATAGCAGATGATGTGCTCTGGACAAGGTGATTAATTATATATGGCAATACAAAACAATCGAGGGTGGAATTTAGGGAGTAGGAGTGGGTAAAATGGTAGGTATAGAACTAGATATAGGTATGCTCTATAAAATATTGGGCTATGTAGGCCATTGGTGAAGTAGGGGTAGTTTTCCCACTTAAATTATCTTCTAGATACCTCTTTAAAAATTGTAGTTAGTGTATGGTTGTTAGCATTAAAAAATATTAGAGCTAGTTGAAGTTGTTAAACTTTGATATAATATGGATGTGATCTATCATTTGTGGATTAAATTCAAGGTCCTTAAATTATAATTGTATAATTATATATAGTTGTGCTTAATTGAAATAAAATAGAGTATCTATTTTATGCTATCAAATATATGCATAATTGGTTGAATTATTAATACTTAGTTAAAAAATAAATTATTTGATAATCTTTTATACAGTAAAATAACAACCTTATTATAAAAAGCATAATTTAGCAAACATACCATTATGTCCCTCTCATTGAGAGAGTGGATCGACATTAGCACTCACAAATTATTTAGATATCTAGTCCTATTTTATTATGATTCATAACAAAGGTAGGAAAGGCTTTCATAGTTGTTAGAAGAATGTAAGAATATATCGCTAAGGTTAATGGTCCTCAGTTGTATAAATATAGAAGTTGATTTTGTGGCTTAGGATATAATCTTAGGTTATTTTGTTGAAGGGAAGACTAACCATATTGCTAATGTGGAGGAAGATAAAGATACATTACATAAACATGAGGTGCATATGGAGGATAAGAAGGATAATAAGGTGAGGGATGGTGGATTTTAGTAATACCACTATTTATTTGAAGGTGGCTACTTATTTTGTTGTAGAGGAGGATAATACATACATAGTTATATTATTTGTTAATCATGAGAAAATAAATCGTATATGTTTTGTTATACATGGTTAGTTGGGAGTGGTGTTAGCCCTTAGGTATTTTTCTAGGATACACACAAAAACCATATGTATAACTAGAATTTAATTATTTTGAGTAAGGTTTTGATCTAGGTTTAACCTTGAAGATCCTTCATTGGGGTTTATAGACTAACATAGAGGAGTGTTAGATGAATTTAACAAATTTGATCTAGGTGCATCAGGGTTATGCACAGGGACAAATTTCATAAATTAGCGTGAATATTTGGATTTTTGTAATTTTAATTTTACAAATTTTGGGACCCTAGAGGTTGGCCCGTTCAACCAAAAATTTCAAGATTAATTTTTTAGGGTAAATTAACCCCGATATCATAAGATTTCCTACATAAATTACACCTTAAATTTATTGAAAAAAAAATATCCCACCTAATTCACCTCTTGTACCCCATTATATATAGTTAACCCTGAAAACAACACTGATACAATTAAAATGTTAATTTTATCCAATAGCGAGTGATACAAAGCAAATTATTGACAAAACATGACTAAAAAAAGACGACTGACATAAGGTGATAGGCAAAAGGTGTCTAACACAAGGCAATTGATAGAAGGTAACTAGCACAAGGTGATTGGTAGAAGGTACTTTATAGAAGGTGACTGGTAGAAGGTGATTGACATAAGGTGACTAGTATAAGTCAACTAGGAGAAGACAATTGGTATAAAGTGACTGGAATAAGGTGACTGGAAGAAGCTGACTGGCATAAGGTGACTAGAAGAAGGCGATAGGCATAAGGTGACTGGTAAAGTAATAGACATAAGGTGATTGGTATAAGGTGACTGACATAAGGTAACTAGTAGAAGGTGATTGACCTAAGCTAATTGGTATAAGGTGACTAGAAGAAGGTGAGTGGTAGAAGGCAACTAGCATAAGGCAAATGGTAGAAGGTGACTGATCTAAGGCAACTAGCAGAAGGTGAGTGGTAGAAGGTGAGTGACATTAGGTGACTGAAATACAGTGACAACCATTTATTGATAAGTTTCCTTTACCATTAATTTTACTTTTTTTAAAATTTTATTCATGGACACTCATAAGGAGGTTTTCCTATTATTTGGATACCAATATCAATCATTCTTGGATTAGATATTCTATTGTATTGAACAATAGTTCTCTTTTTTACCAGTTATTTTCATTTTTAAAAATGATGTTCATTATTCATGTTACTCTTCTATTTATATAGGTAAAATATCACCTGTTGGCAGTGGAAATAATGAAGGCCAATCTCCTAATAAAAGGAGTATCCTCAAATACTTTCATCATATTTCAAAATCTAGTCAGCGATTAACATCTACACAAATTGAAGGTATGAACGTCTTTACTTAATAACCCATTAATTTTTGTACATTATTAATTTTATGTATAATATATTCATTCATTAAGAAGTGTGCTTTTTGGTTGATGGTTTTGTCCTTTTTTTATCTATATTTTTTAACAAAAGGTATGATTTTAAATGCCATAATTATAATGACCCTACTATTGACACCAATTTTATATCTATAGAAAATATTGTTGACCCTGGTATACCTCTACTTCCACATATCCACGATATTGAAAAGTCCATAGATAAAAAAAAATCTTAATAAAATGGAACAACAACATGAAGATATTTATGAAACTAACACGCCAAATGAAAAAGAAAATAATAGTTCTTATGCAGTCCCTACTTCTAGAGAATCTTCTTTAAAAAAATAAATGTGCAAGGTTATCTAGGTGGATAATTAATAGATCATTTCAGCCTAATTGGATATCAGAATTTCTATTTATTGAGCCAGTGCTACTAGAGAATAGTAATGAGGAAATAACATAATTGAGATACATAATTTATAGTTGGAAATACGAAAAAGGATCATAGATTGCAAGATAAGAAAGATATAATAAAAAACAATTGTGGAAAGATTTATATCAAAATAAAAAGTGATCAACCAATACCAAAAAATTATAAGTGTACGGATGCATCAGAGTGCACACATATAAGATATGCGCAAGAATATGATAACGAAATAAAATAAAATTAAAATTTAATTGAGAAAGGTGAAATGATTCAAGTCCAATTTTAAAAAATAAATAAGTTTAATTTAGCTTTAAAAAGTTTACAGTTTGTTGTTGTACTCACTATAGACCTATGTCTAATTTCATTGATTTTAAATATTTATTTCGACTAGCTGATATGCAAAACTTACCTATTGCCCATTGGTAAGATCAAAGTGGTTGGAAAATGGTAAACTATCTATCATTGGTTGAGTAGGATGACCTCAAAGAGAAATTAAAAAAGGCCAAATTCATTTTATTTTCAATTTATGAGGTGATTGTTGTTGACAATATATCTTGGATTTGCATGCATGTTTACACAGTGAAAAACATTTAAGGTAACCTCATTTACTTGGAGTATGCAAGATGGTGGAAAATTGCAATGCAAAAAACATTTATAATGTTGTTGTAACTAGTTTAAAGGAAATAGCAGGAATGAATGAAATTGAAATAGCCACTAAGTTAATATTTTTTGGATCTGATGGTGCTACTACAATGCAAGGACAAAGGAATGGTATTTGTTTTGGACTACACACATATGTTACCCCATTTTTTATCCCTATTCATTGCATGGCTCATAGAATAAATATTCCATATAAAATTGTGGATATATTTATAAATGTTGCGAGAGTGGAAGAGCTTGTCCATGAATTTCATGATTATTTCTTGCGTAGTCGATTTTTTTTTTTTTTTTTCAACAGTTTACACTAGGAGTTATTGAAGGTAAAAATTATTAAAATATGTAAATACTAGGTGGATTTTGATGTATCAACCAACATATAGAGTTTTGAAATAATATTAATCCTTGGTAGGGATTATGTATACAAATCATAGCGCAATTGATAAAGCTAAAGATTTACTATTTTGAATGAGTGACTTTGAAACACTTCTCACATTGTATGATATTCTTCCAATGTTGGATTAAATGAATACTTTGATAAAAATTGCACAAGAAAGATCGATTTATATTGTGGATTTAATTAGGGCAAGAGAACAAATTTGTATACATATTGATACAATGTACGCATCTAGTCAAAGTTTTATGGATCCCATGTTTGAGAGTTAGAGAGCATAAACAAATGTGAATGATCCTCAAAACTTTTTGAAGATTAAATATTAATGATCATCTATGTATTAATATCCACGAAAAGGAAATATATTTATATTGTTTTGTTAGTGAATGTATATAGCTACAAATAAAGTTGAGAAAAATACCCATAACATACAATAGATTTCATGTAGTTGTACACAATACAAAAATTAAACTTAAACAAATAGTAGAATCATTAACAAAAGAAATAAGAGACTGTTTTCAAAGAGCTGAATTGCTTGAGGCTATGGGTTATTGAATTTGGCGAAGTAAATTCCATTCTCATTGATTTCAAATATAAAGGTTACAATGTGGTTATGAATTGGTTCTAACCAATTGGTGGTTAATCAACCAACCTGGAGAGCGCCTATGAGCGCTATTTTTATTTATCCTAATAATGTAATATGCATAACATATTCTAACATCCCCCCGTATTACATTATTGGCAAATCCCAATAGCATCTCGAAATTTTTCATATTTGATACGCCCAAGTGCTTTGGTAAAGATATCTGCAACTTGCTCATCAGTAGAAATGTATTGAAGTTGGATGTGGTGCTTTGGAACTTCATCTCGAATAAAATGACATCTTGGTATCAACATGTTTGGTACGTTCATGAAAAATTGGATTTTTGACAAGATTCAAAACACCTTGATTGTCGCAAAACAAATGAAGAGGAAGATTCTTTGGTAGGCCCATGTTTGTAAGAATGCGACTTAACCACATTATCTCACAGACTGCTTCACTGGTTGCACGATATTCTGCTTCTGTAGAAGATAAAGCAACCACATGCTGCTTCTTACCGTGCCATGAGATAGGCCCAGATCCTAGATGAAAAACATATCCGTAAGTGGATTTACGATCATCAATAGATCCAGAATAATCCGAGTCTATGTATCCCAATAAGAAAAAATTATTATTCTTTCTATATTCCAGACCATAATTTGTACTACCATGAACATAATGAAGAACTCTTTTTGCCGCTTTCCAGTGATTCATCTTAGGCTCTTGCATGAACCTTGAAAGATATCCCACAGCAAAACTGAGATCTGGTCTGGTATTAGTCAGATATAGGAGACTCCCAATCAACTGGCGATAGAGAGTACCATCTACCTGAGGTGACTCATCATATCGGGATAACTTAAGTCCTTGCTCCATTGGAGTTGCTTTTGACTTACAGTTAGTCATCCGATATTTTTCTACTAAAGTCTTGGCATATTTCTTTTGTGTTACTCTAATATGAAATTTTTGCTGAGTAACTTCTAAACCAAGACAATAGTGCAGAAGTCCTAGATCTGTCATTTCAAATGATTGCTTCAAGTCATTTTTCACTAAGTCAATCATTCTTTCTGAGCTTCCTGTGATGATCAGATCGTCTACATAGAGTACAAGAATCACTATATCAGAACCATTTTTCTTAATATAGAGATTTGCATCTGAAGGACTTCTTATGAAACCATGCTGCACAAGGTGACTGTCTATCTTGATATACCAAGCTCGAGGAGCTTGTTTTAGCCCATACAAGGATTTGATCAACTTGCATACTTTTTGTTCTTGCCCCTCAACCACGAATCCTTCTGGTTGAGTCATGTATACTTCTTCTTGTAAGTCACCATTCAAGAAGGCACTTTTAACATCCATCTTGATGCAATTTCCACCCAAACTGAGCTCCCATGGCACAAAGTACTCGAATGGTAGTCATTTTTGCAGTAGGGGCAAAAGTCTCTTCATAATCTATGCCTTCTTTCTGAGCATATCCCTTTGCAACAAGTCGGGCTTTATGCTTATCAATAGATCCATCTGCCTTATACTTCACTTTGAACACCCATTTGCAGCCTATGGGTTTCTTTCCTGTGGGCAGATCGACTAACTTCCAAGTATTATTTTTAAGGAGAGACTTATGTTCTACATCCATGGCCTCTTTCCACTGTGGTTTATCAAGTGCATATTGAACCGTTGTGGGTTCATTTGTATTCAATGTAGACATATAAATTTTTTCTCCATCCTCATCTTCTACTCTATCATTTTCTGTACCCACTGACAAATCATCAAAGTGTTGACAAAGTTCGTCAACCTCTGAAGTAGATTCCCCTGCTCTCATCTGTTGAGTCATACTGCGAGTACATGGCCTATCAAGAGATAGATCTAGAAGGGATTTCAACTTAGCATCTCTCAAAGTGCTAGTATACCATTTTGGAACTTTCTGTTTTGACTGTGGAAGTTGAACCTCCTTCTTAGGCTCTTCTTCATCTAGGTATACAGTTGTGGATGTGTCTTTTGATGTGAGAGCTTCATCAAATACAACATCTCTACTTACATGTGTCTTCTTGGTCTTAGGATCAATCAATCGATAACCTTTTGAGTACTCATCATAGCCAAGAAAGATACACTACAGGGTTTTCTCATCCAGCTTTTTCCTTTTCTATTTTGGAATGTGCATGAATGCTTTACATCCAAACACCCTTAGATGAGAAATGGAAGGTTTCTTACCACTCCATGCTCCTTGTGGTGTTTCTCCTTGTAGAGCTCTAGTGGGTGCTCTATTTAGGAGATATAATGTTGTGTTTATCGCTTCTGCCCAATATTGATCCTCAAGATGTGCTCCCTTTAGCATACATCGAACCATTTCCATAATGGAACGATTTCTTCTTTCTCGCAACTCCATTCCGCCGAGGTGTATAGGCTGTAGTCGCTTGTCTTTTTATCCCATGTTTTTTAAGGAACTCTAAAAACTCTTCGTAGGTGTATTCCCCCCCTCGATCTGAGCGGAGGGTTTTTATCAAACATCCCGACTCCTTCTCAACAAGTTTCTTGAATTGTTGAAAGTAGAGAAATGCCTCTGATTTCAACTGAAGAAAGAAAACCCACATCTTTCGTGAGTAATCATCAACGAATAGTTGAAAATACTTTTTCCCACCATAGCTGGTTGGCATAGGACCACACAGATCGGTATGTACCAGCTCTAAAGGGTTTTTAGCTCGAGAGGAGCTAGCCTCAAAAGGTACTCGATGTTGCTTCCCTGCTAAGCAATCTGAGCAAACTGGAAAGATAGATGAGAGGGGTGGAAGACCTTTCACCATCTCATATTTGTGTAATTCAAGCAAATATCCAGAACTGAGGTGCCCATATCGTCGATGCCAGAGAGAGGTGGCCTCCTTTGTAGTTGCAGCCAAGGCAACATGTGGAGTTGAAAGGGCATCGAGAATAAACAAGCCATGTTTGTAAGATCCGGTTGCAACATGTTTACCACTGTGTGTGATAAAACATCTCTTCTTGCCTTTGACAACTCGAAACACGACCTCCATGTTTCTATCCAACATTTGTGTGACTGAAAGCAGATTATTGGCTAAGCCTGGAACATAGAGAACTTTCTCAATTTGACAATTACCATCAGGAAGGGACACAAAAATATCCCCTTCACCCTTTACTTGATATACTTGATTGTCAGCAATAGTAACTGGCTTACCCTCTTTCTCCACAAAAGTATCAAACCATGATTTGTCCCCAGTCATGTGTTTGCTAGCTCCTGAATCAATATACCATACAACATCTATCTGGGAAGACGAAGTATGAGTCATGAGCACCTTGTGTGCTCTTTCAGAGTCAGAATCTGAATCGGATCCAGGAGAATTTGATTCTGAGTTGGAGTCAGCATAAGCAACATGGCCTTTAGATTGCTTATGCTTATGGTATTTCTGCTTGTTCTTGCCCTTCTTTTGTGGACCTCTTTCGTTGGGTTGCTTGTTTTTGAACCAACACCTGTTGGTGTCATGGTTATTCATGTCACAAATTTTGCAATATTTTGTATCTTTTTGCTGAGTTTGCTTCCCTTTTCCTTTGGAAGAAGCACCCCCTTTTTGAAACTGGCCTTGCTTTTTACCACTTTGTTGTGTGGAAAGAGCATTATCTGGCACATCATCTTTCTGGACCTGAGTTGCCTCCTCGCTCTGAAGCAAGTTTACCAGTTCCACAAATGATACTTGTCTACCAGAAACATTGAGTGAAGTTATCAACATCTTGTAGGAATTTGGTAATGCTCTCAAGATGACAGAGTTCAAGACATCATCATCCACCGGTTTTCCCATAGCATTCAATTTTGCTTTCAAGTCAACCACTTTGCAAAGGAATATGTCAACTATTTCTCTAGAATTCATATCGAGATTATGTAGTTGAGTTTGAAGATGGAGAATAGTGGATTGATTCTTTCCCTCATATACTGTGATCAAGGCATCCCATGCTATCTTACTAGTTTTTGCATCACAAATATGAGGCTGCACCTCATCTGTAGTAGCAAGCAAGATAAACACGAGACTCTTCTTGTCTTTCTTATCCCAAGCATCTTGATCTGTCCCTGTTGTCTGAGGACGTTTTGCAGTACTAGTCACTACATCCCACAAATCTTCCAACTGAAGTATGGCTTTCATCTTTGTCTTCCATGGAACAAAGTTAGGACCTTTCAACAATTGTGAATCTGAGAGATACTTATGAATTGTGGCCATTATGAAGGTTCCTTATATCACCAATTTGGTCTCCCTTTCTATATACCTGCCAGATCTTTATACTGTAACCATTCAATATGTACCCGCCCTTACGTGAGGGAAACTATAGGTATATAAGAACAATATACTACTCGATATGTACTCGCCCTTACGTGAGGGAGACTATAAGTACATATGAGAAGCACAATATATTGAACATAGGCGATACTGAAAGGGCATCGTGTTGTTAATGACACCTACCATAGAAAGTTTTATTCCGCATGCGTGGGGCGTAACTTCCCCTAAACACTTTGGAAAAAAACTTTCGTCAGGATTTACGCCTAACAACAATCACGATGTGGGTATGAAATGGGAAAAAAACTGGTTTGCCTTATTTCTCCCCGATGATTTATAGAGAACAAGCTCAGACGTCGTTGTTGCAGCTATATTAGGCGGCGAATACAGTAGTCCAAAGCACGACAACATTACCTGTAAGTGTGGACCAGAGGTATCTCAAATACCGAACGCTGCTATGCAATAAATTGCACAAATAGGGTATAAATTTGGGGTCTTATATTTTGTTTAATTTATGATTGTGAATGCAAGAAAACAGAATATTTAAATGCAAAAAAAACAATCATAAATGCCCACAAATTTTAGCACCTATTACCAATTTGGCAATTATTCTACCAAAATGGTTTGATTTCCCCCCTTTATCTGACAATTTTGCAAATGAATCATGTGAAATCTTCCCCCCTTCAATTTGCAAAAAAATAGACAGGAAGTGGAAAAAATACCTAAAAAAATAACCCTTGAGCCTTCAAGGCATCAATTATGCTATTTTGGGGCATCAAAGAGGCCTTGCGGGCGTCAAAAGGACATGGCGGGCATCAACCGACGGCATTGGGTGTCAACTGCGCGTCACAGGCATCAATGGCACCGTGCGGGTGTCACAGAACCATGGGCATAAAAAAAAAAACAATCCCGCCATCACAGTGGAAAAGAAACCCCTTAAGGGATTCGAAACTGCAACCTGCCACCAAATATTGACCGCGCTTACCACGGGAGCCAGACGGCCCGATGAAACACTGCAAGAAACTCGTAACTAATCAACAGTGTCACGGGCAGAGAAGGGAAAAAACATTAATCCCACATGGCCTGTGCGGCCACTGTGGGAGGTTTTAAATTGGGCGGAAAGCAGTTAAGCTTTCGGTTGCCTTCGGGCAACCAATCCCGCCCTTTTTGGCCTCCGCAACCGTTGACCCTCATCCCCGAACCGCCGTCTGCGTGCCACGCGTGCCTGTGTGCCTTGGTCTGCGTGTTCTGTCTGTTGTTTGTCTGGTCTGTCTGCTTCGTCCGTCCTCGGGTCCCGTGTCTTTTGTTTTCGTCTTCTCTTCCTTCTTCTCTCCTTCTCGTCCCCTCCTTCTCCGTCCTTCGTCCGTCCTCGGGTCTCGTTCTGCCGTCCTTCGTCCGTCCTCAGGTCTGTCGGTTGTCTGTCGTCCGTAGCTCTGATGCCATATTGAATTTGGCGAAGTAAATTCCATTCTCATTGATTTCAAATATAAAGGTTACAATGTGGTTATGAATTGGTTCTAACCAATTGGTGGTTAATCAACCAACCTGGAGAGCGCCTATGAGCGCTATTTTTATTTATCCTAATAATGTAATATGCATAACATATTCTAACATGGGTATGGTTAATCTGATGTTTTGGGATCCTTGTAATAAATACCAGATTATAAATGGTTTATTTTTAAAATACATGGGCACTCTTGCTAACTATTTTACTAAATGTGTGGTAGTCAATGGTATTAAAATCAATAGCATTCTCAATAAATATCTTTTAACAAAATAATTAAACTATTTTGGAATAATAACTTCTCATGTTTCACAACTTACTAACTATCATGAAATAAGTTATATTTCACATTTGTGGATAAAATTACATCTCATTAGTATCTTACTGTATACTATGAGTGAATATTTTCGTTTATATGAATTATTTAAAACAATAATTTTAGATTATGAGGAATATGAAAGGGTATTCAGTACATTATCATATGTAAAATATGAAGTTTGAAATAGGTTGGACAAAAAATAAGAAAATTATTTGAGAGTATATGTGTCGACCTATGACGTGGAGAAGTTTCCTTATGAAAAAGCTTTGTCATATTGGAAATATCTGGTAGACAGAAAAGGTGTCACGGATACTGAAGATGATGAGAATGATGGTAACACTGATCAAATTGTGATGATAAAAAATTTGAATATGATTGTAGATGATTTTGTCTAATCTAAAAATACTTTGTTCTAAATTCCACCATTATGATGTAGGTATGCTCTCATTCGATTTGATTTCACATATTACCATTTGATTTGATTTCACATATTATAATGAAAGGATAATTTCATCTCATTTGATTTAATTTTAGCATTATAATGAAAGGAATATTGATATTTGATTATAATTTGAGACATGTATATATGATATCATTAATCATATAATATCAGACTAGACATGCCATTGGATACTCTGTATATCATATCCCTTTGATTTGATTATGTATATTTGGATGAAATTGGATTATTTTATTACACATATGTTGATTAGAACACTAGATTATGTTTTAAATCATAGATGTGTTATTAGATATTTTGTATATCATTTTATTTAAGCCTTGTTATTGAATTATTAGTTTAAAATTTCAAATTATTTAGTATATTTGTATTGTATAAACTATTTATGGTAAAGTAAAGCTGCATTTCAGTCATTTGAAATTATTTTGTAAAACATAAAAAAACATTTTATTGAATCCACATAATTCACAATTATTTAATGCATCTACATAAATAATCAAAACATTACAATATTTAAAATAAAATTTCAAAAATATAATACATTTTTTTTGGAAATTGTCTCTTTAATTTATTTCAAAAATATACCATTCTTTTAAAATTTACAAAATAAATATGCAACATGTTTTGTTTATCCTTAAATAAAAAACAACAGTCTTCTACTATTCATTATGCATGGTACCGGAAGTATCAACTACATCTAGCTCAATATTATTTGTTTCCAATGTACCAATCCTAACCAAAATTTCAACTGTAGTTTTTATTCGTGATAGCAATAAACCTTCTTCCTTCATTGAATCTTATCTAAAAGATACATTCAGTTATTTCTCATTTTATTTTAATAAAATCTCCACATCCAGGCCCTTATCTTTGATAAAATTCTTTAGCCAATTTTTTTCTCCAATAGTGTATTGTAATATTTTCTTCACTTCAATAGTATTATTCACACTATTTTTTGTAGTCTTGATCAACATTTTCATGGCACTAACTTGTTTCTATAAGTGCTGAAATATAGATTGTAAAATACAAGTAAAAAAAGTTAATATTTATAAACAAAACATATTTAATAAAAAAATAAGTTTTAGTTAGATGTAAAACTTACATCAGTGGTAAGTCTTTTAGTTTCTGCAACCGCTACTTTTTTAGATCTAGTACCCATTCATTGATATATGCTTTGGCCTCAAATTTGAGGTTTTCCAAATGATTCTGAATAATAGTCAAAACTTCATCACTATATGTATACTCAGACTCCACTATGCCATATTCAAATTTATGTAACAAATCATCGAGCTTTTGGGGCTCATTATCGACCTTTGAAAACAACTCCTTTCTCTTTCAAAAAATCTTATATCAGCCATTTATTTCTTTTATCAAAACCTTGGCCCAATATTCCCATTATTTTAATCTATTAATATATTCAAGAAGACTAGTATGAACTATATATTTACATCTATTTGCCAATAAAACATGTTCTAAAAAAATTACTTTATCATCATCATTTAGATTATCTACGGTGACTTGCTGGGGGGAATAGGAAACTCTAGCAGCATTTACCTCAATATTCTCTTCTTATTCATCATGGCTTTGTGGATCCTAAAACATATAACTTGCCTTTAATAGGAAATTTTTAGGATTCATATCCTGATAAAGAAAACTATCATCTAGATTCCTAGAGGGTATTTGAGATGCACTCTCTACATTTAAGAAATTCTCAAGGGTTAAAATTGGGAAAACAAAATCATTAGATTGAGACATAATGTGTGTAGGAAATATTTTTGGTTCCATGAAAATATGGTGTGAGGAAAATTTTTACATGCCTAAAATATTGGTTCCACATTAGTGTTACCTATTGTGGATGGACAAGAACTTGTTGTGGCACTTGTTTTCACTGCGTATGTGATTGTGTATATGGTGGATGCATATTTTTTTATTTTTTTTTTTTGTGGAAAACATCCCAAAAGGGATGCCACTTTCGGGTAAGACCCAAGGAGGCAGGGGTATCCATTCCACCAAAAACGCCCAGGACTCGGACCTGGCCTACCACCTTTGACATACTCAAGGAGCAAACAAACACACAAAACCAATTTAAAAATAAGTAAATAACAACAAAAATAATAAAATAAAATAAAAAACATGCTCCTTGAGTGTGTCAAAAACAAAAGCACAACCAAACACGCACAATAAGATAAAAGAAACCACAACACAAACCACATAGAAAAACACAAGAACCACATAACAAAACACAAACAAGACAAAAACAACAGAACACTACAAAGACATAACCCAAAAAAAACATGAAAAATAAACACAACCAAAACCTAAAAAATAAAAAATAAAAAAAAATAAAAATAAAAAAAAACAAACAACAAAACAATAAACAAAAACAAAAAACATAGAAAACACTCACACATAAAAACACGAAATAACACAAACAAAGAGAAACCCAAGAACAAGAACGAAAAAAACACAAGAACAATAACAAAAAACATAAAAAAAAAAAAAACAAAAAAACAAAAACACATGAACAACAAAAAACAACACAAAGAACACAAAAAAAAAACAAAACAAAACAAAAGAACCCACCCACCTTAAAAAACTAAACAAAAAAAAAAGAAAAAAGAAAAAAAATTGAACATAACAATGACCTATCTAGACCAGAAGACTATTAAGGCAAGAATCAACAGAGGAAACAAAATAAAGAATAGAATGAGCTAGGGAACTAAAAAAAACTGAATGAACCAAAGAGAAGCAAAAAAAAAAAACAAGAAGAAACTAGGTACCTTCGAACTGGAGCCATCCAAAGAAATGATAGAAAGAAGAGCTTCCCTAATTTGAGAAGCCCACCATATAGGAGGGTGGCCATAACAAGTAAGATCACCTTTGTCCAAAGCCCAATTAGCTAAAGCATCAACACTCTTGTTTTGATCTCTGACCACATGATTGTAATCAACTTTCAAAAATCCCATCTGGATTAATTGAATCTTCTCAATAATTCTTTTTATTCTCCAATCCACCTTATGATTCTTAGAAGGAGTCTTCAAGAGATTAATCATAAGTTGAGAGTCAGACTCAACTAACACCTTTTCCCATCCAACCTTAGTAGCCTCCTGAAGGCCTCTGAGGATACCATACCCCTCAACAAGGTTATTGGAAAGAATACCCAAATTCTCAGCAAAAGTAAAAACCAGGGAGCCATCTGAAAGTCTACCAATTCCTCCCACACTGGCTTTTCCAGGGTTCCCTCTAGAGGCTCCATCAGTATTGACTTTTCCAAAATCCTTAGGAGGAGGTTGCCAATTTCTAGTCCTATCCATCTTACTAATACTCACATTCCCTTTAAGTTGGTTGCCCTTAGAAGATTTAATCTTCAATATTTGCATCACTTGATCCCATCTTTGGTGGGAGTTTTGGGGGTGATTAAGGAGTTGATGGACTGATTCAACTAAGTTGGCTATGGTATTTTTCCAAATATAGTGAATATCCTTCCTATCTTGATTAAAAATTTGGTTGTTCCTTTCATTCCAAATATTCCAAAGAAGAATGGTAGAACCCATCCAAACTAACTGCCTAATAAAATGATCAACACCCTCTTGATTAGGCCAATCCCTCCAAAGTTGTTCAAAAGTAAAAAAATTGGACCACTATAAGCCAAGTAAAGTGGCCATTCTCCTCCATAGCTCAGAGGCTAAAGTACACTCAATAAAAATATGGTTGAGATTTTCTACATTCTCTTCACACATTTCACATCTAAAAGGGCCATGAAAACCACGCTTCATAAGTTGCTCACCAGTAAGCACCCTACGATGCAATAAAAGCCAATTAAAGAACCTCACCTTAGGCCAGAGCTTTTGAGCCCACAATCGAGAAAATATGTCAGAAGAATGGTTGGGATTATTATGGCATAAGGTCAAATAACCTTGAGCAACTGAATACTCACCCTTAGTAGTGTTGTTCCATCCAAAACAATCTTTTTCATGGGACCAAGAGAGGGATCTCATATGAAGGATGCCTTGGATATCTTGTCTTTGCCTTTCTGGGATTTGAATAGGCCAGTCCTCAATAGGGATCCAATATCTACCAACCTTTGAATTACCAGTATGGTACCGACAATAATTAGCCACCTTTATCCAATTAGCTCGGTGAAGCTCCTCCATCCAAGGCCTCCAATCGGGAAACTGAGTTATCAAAGGCTTGTGACCATCCCAAGAATCTATCCAAAAATTTGCATGTTGACCATTATGAATGATCCAAAATAATTTTTTCTTTATCAAATCCTCACCAGTCTTAAGAACTGCTAAAATGGGAGAACCTTTGGTAGGAAGTTGATAGCGAACAAGGTCTTCAGGACTTTTGTTCTCAGCATATTTAGCACGAAGATTATTGGCCCAAAGAGCATTGGGGTTATGCAACATCCTCCAATATAATTTAGCAGCTAAAGCTTTGTTGTTATTAATAGAAGACCGAAATCCTAACCCCCCTTCACTCTTAGGAAGACATAAAGTATCCCATTTCACCAAGGCCCATTTTCTTTTCTCCTTAGTACCACTCCAAAGGAAACGATGACTGATTTGATCCAATTCTCGAAGAACAACCTTTGGGATATTCAAAATGGAAGAAACATAAATAGGAATAGCTTGAAGGACTGATTTTACCAAGGTGATTCTACCCCCAGAAGAAAGCCACTTGTTGGTCCACTTTCCAATTTTCTTCTTGACTTTGTCCAACAACCAATTCCAATATTTATTTTTCTGCCTTTGAATATTTATGGGAATACCTAAATAAGTGATTGGAAGGGAGGTCTTCTTATATCTTAATTTATCCAAGACCATGGATTCCTGTCTAGCAGAGCAGTGAAAGAAAATAACTTTAGATTTGTCTTCATTGATCAACTGCCCAGAAGCCTTAGAAAAATAGCTAATGATTTGCTTAATATTAGAAGCTTCCTTAACTGTAGCTTTACCTAAAAGAGTAGAGTCATCCACAAATTGAAGATGAGAGATAGGTCTAGCTCCATGAGCAATGGTAACTCCCTCAAGGGTTTTGTTTTCCCTCTTTTTGGTTATAGTCCTACCCAAGCATTCAACAAGAATGATGAATAAATAAGGGGATAGCGGGTCACCTTGCCTAATACCTCTGGAAGCTAGGAATGACTGAGAAGGCCTACCATTGATAAGAACTAAGTAGGAAACTAAAGAGATACATCCCATAATCCAATCCATCCAATCCTTAGAGAAACCAAATTGCCTCAAAACTTTGATAAGGAAGTGCCAATCCACTCTGTCATAAGCTTTGGATAAGTCTAACCGAATGAACATGGAAGGAGAATTTTGCATATCCATGGAATGGATGGCTTCTCGAGCAAGAACTATCTCATCTACTATTTGACGTCCTTCCACATAACCCCCTTGCTCTGGGGAAATAATCTTATGCAAAAGAGGCTTCAACCTTTCTGCCATGATTTTAGTAATGATTTTGAGAAGAACATTACATAAAGCAATAGGTCTAAAAGTTGAGATATGATCAACCTCTTGAGCTTTTGGAACAAGAGTAATATAAGTTTTATTGATAACCTTCAAAATTTCTTTGGCTTTCTTGGCTTCTTCCACCACCTCTAATAAATCAACATGAAGGATATCCCAGAACTCTTGGTAGAACTCAATGGGAAAACCATCAGGACCTGGGGTTTTCCCTTTTTGCATTTTAAAAACTACTTGTTGAAGCTCATTGATAGTAACAGGAGCAGTCAAAATAGAGTTCTCCTCAGAAGTGATAAGAGAAGGGATTGCTTGAAGAACATTTTGTTGTGAAGTTGAGTCAAGAGGAGTAGCAGCAAAAATATTGGAAAAGTAATCAACAACAATAGAGTTCATGCCATCCCAAGTATAAACAACATCTCCAGAATCTGATTTTAAGGAAGAAATAAAGTTGTGAGATCTTCGAGCTAGAAGAGATTTGTGGAAGAAATTTGTGTTTCGATCTCCTTCTTTGAGCCATTGAATTCTAGATTTTTGCTTCCATAAGATTTCTTCTCTTTTTCCCATTCCTCTAAACTGAGTTGTGAGTTTAATTTCATCTGCACTTCTCTTCTCTGTGAGGCCATCTAAACGGATTTTCTTATTCAAATTTTCAAGATGAGCAATAACTTCATGTTTTTTTTATGAACATCCCCAAACTCTTTCCAGTTCCAAGTCTTGATTTTGGATTTAATGTATTGCAGTCTTTTGGAAAAATAGAACATCTTAGTCCCATGCCTAGGTTTACCTTCCTTCCACCATTGTTGCACATGAGGTCTGAAGGAAATGTCTCTAAGCCACATTAATTGAAAATGAAAAGGAGAGAAACTCACATTGGTTTTCCACATTTCCACCATGACTGGCCAATGATCCGAACCAACATTATTAAGAGTCTTCACTTTAGGAATGTGACCATGGATTAAGAAATTTTTAGAGAGCAAAAACCTATCCAATCTCTCCATTATACAAGCTAAGCCTTGCCTTCTGTTAGACCAAGTCATAAGGCCATTATCTGGTTGGATATCCACAAGATGGAGGTTTGCAATATATTCGCTCATGAGGTCAGTGCTTTTGTCCAAATTTCTATTTCCCCCCTTTTCTCATCCAGAGAGAGGATGGTATTGAAATCTCCTCCGATCAAGATCCAAGATTTAGGAAAATGAGAGATAATATGAGTAATATCCTTCCACTGTCTTCTTTTTTCCTCCAAAGAAGTCGAAGCATAAACAGTAATGCAGAGCATAATCTGGTTGGAATGTCTACTTTGAATAGCTATAGCCAACAAACCCCAACTGCCAACCATATGGTGAATAACTACCTCTTTTGGGTCCCAAAGACAAGCAATGCCACCCGAAGTCCCTTGGGAGCTGAGGGAAACCACTTTTCCAGCTGGCCAAATTTTACTGGCAATTGAGTCCATATCCTCCATTGACATCTTTGTTTCTTGAAGGAAAACAAGATGTGGATGATTTATCTGAATCATTCTTCTAATTTCATTTTGTTTTGAAAGACTCCCTTTGAGTCCTCTAATATTCCAAGTGATGATCTTCATTAATACCGGGGCTAAAAAATTGGGAAGGGCATTAATCTTACCTTCCTCTACAAGCTTTTCACCTTCTTTTACCATATGATATTGATTGGTCTTGCGACCTACTTTTTGATTAGAATCCATCTTCAATTTTTTTTCCTATTTCTTGACTTATTCCAATTGAATCTGAGATGGCTTCTAACCTTGAAGAATGCTCGTACACAACCAAAATTTTACTAGATGGTTCAACGGAGTCTATATTGGGACCTGCATTATTTGAAGTTTTGACATTTGAAAGATTGTTTTTCTTGTGTAAATTTTCTCCCTTTTTTTCTGTTGAAAACCTTTGATTTGTTGGTTTGTCTCTGAGTTCTTCCCTTCATATTTAAATTGTGTTTCTAAGATTTCAGTTTCCATTATTTCCTCTTCCTCACTTGGGACATCATTTGTGGAAAGGATTTCAAACATATTAGCAGATGACTTTGATTGATCCTTCATAACTAGTTTTTTTTGAGTGTTCTTCTTCTTAGGTATTTGGAAACCTGCTGAGTTTATATCTTCTTTCTTTTGATCAGGAATTTTATTTGGGCAAGCATTGGCCAAATGACCATATTCATGGCAAATTCTACAACGAAAAGGAATGTTCTCATAGTCCACTACTTGCTCCCAAGTGTCTTCCCCAAATTGTAATGTGATATTTTTAGGTAGGGGTTTGTCAAAATCCATTAAAACACAAATCCGAGCATAAATAATATGTTCAAAATTTTGAGTACAATCAACGAGTCATCATAAAAGTTCCTAAAGAGTTTCCAATTGAAGAAAAAATAGTAGGATTCCAAAATTCAATAGGGAGGCCAAAGAGTCTAACCCACACGGGAGCTATAGAAGGCATCTCTTCTTCGGATTTAAATTTAGTATGCCAGGGCTTCATGAAAAGCCCTGCCCTTCCAAAAAACCAAGGACCCCCTTGAAAATTTTTCTCTCTATCTTCATTATTAGCAAATAAAACAAGAAAATAACCATTTGGATAAATAGATATTTGTAACTCACCTTTAGTTTTCTAGATTTTTGCAGCCCAGACTTTGAAAGTAGATAGACTCGGACGAAAACCCACGAACCGACAAATTAGTCCTCTTTTTTCCAAATCTTCAATGCCAATCTGAATGTTACCCATATCAAGCTTAACAATAGGAGTTCCATCAGCTGCTTTAAGACATCCTGACTCCATTTTCTTGGGATCAATCTTAGGCATTCTTAGAGGTTTATGGGAAGCCCTAAGATTGATATTAGCATTGGGCTGAGGTTGTCCACCATGAAGGGCATCCCTAAAATTCATTTTTGGGACTGAGTCTTCAAAATTCTTACCCTTGATAGGGGTTTTCACAGTAGAATTATTTTGTGGGTGCACCTTAGCACCAGATTCACTTGAGATATGAGCCATTTTTTGATCAACTACTTGAAACTTGTTTTGTGATCTCTTTAATCCTTGCCCTAGACGTCGTGGAAAGGTATGGTTTTCACTTTTCTTTTGTGCAGAAAATTGGAAGTCGTTGTCACTCAAGTTCACAGTATGATCTATTGAAAGATAAATTTCTAACCCATATTGGATCCCCTACAACATTTCTTACTAAAATATTGAGCATAAACCACAAAAATATTGGCCGCTAGGGCCCGAAGGCCCTAAAAACCAACCTCTGGAGCTGCTTGCACTCAACCCAGATGAAACCCTCGCATAGCCGCTTGCCAAATATCTCGTTCACACATAGGGATGTGCTAGGATCTGTGTTGCTCCAAATGATATGAAAATTGGTGGAGATGTTCTAGGGTTTTTAAGGCATCTACCCTCAAAATTTTAGCTCAATCCGAGTCCGGATGAGTGAGATATGGCCGAAACGAGTTCGGAAGTTTGGGCAGTCCTACGAAAAACTTCTGAATTTTTTCACATAATACAATCAATAAGATTTTTAGTATTTTGAATGTAACCAGTGCATCTGTAAAATTTCACATGAAAATATAAATTAAAACTTGTGTAAAAAATAATGCCATAAGAATATATTAAATTTAACCAAACATACTGGCCTAAGACTTTGTAGTCATTGATGATACAACCATTTGCCATTTCTTTGAACAACATTTAAAATATTTACTCAAGCTAAATATAATTTTAAATCTTTAAAATACATCATTTAAAAAGTACTTTTGAATAATAAGGTTACCTTTTGAGCTAGAGGTAGCTTCTTCAACATCGACTACAACAAATCGAGAAGAAATAGGATCCATAGGAGTATGCTAAATATGATCACCATGAGACCTCACACATTTATAGGGAGTTACTTGTGATTATTGTGAATGTGTGTCAGAATCGGAAGATGCTTCTTGAATCCTAAATATGACATCCCTTTCACTGTAATATTGAGTTTCTCTTCTTTATTTTCAAAAGAAAATTAGAAAATAAAAATATTGATTGAAAAGAAAGAAAATAAAGATTATTCCAAAAAAAAGTTTACCTATATTCCATTCTCAGTCACACCAATAGCCAACAAACTTGGGCGCAATGCAATTGGATATTGTTGTTTTAAATATTGAAGTATGCTTCATTAAAAATATAAAGAATAAAGTTGTTGGTTGTTAATGTATATGAATATTGATTTTTTTGGGCAGTTAGAAGGTCCTATTTTAGGCGGCTGGAAATGTGCATGGACCAATCAAATGTTCCACCACCAATACATCGAATCAATAAGGATAATACCCAAAATGGTATTTTTGTTGGTCACCCCTGCAAAATAAACCTTGCTTGGAAAAATTCAATGCAAGCATAAATAAATTTATCTCCAATATTGGAAATGACTAAAACCTTTTTATTAGAGAGAACATTATTATAGAATGGAAACTATAATACATCAAAAATTAAGATAAATAAAAACGAAATTTTAAAAATATACCTTTCAAATTTTTTGAATGCACAACATATTTGGATGCTAGCATTGATTTTCTTCTTCGATCAAGGTGTACTGGTTGTTCACCAGTTACCATATAAAAATGGTAGCCTGATTACTTGCTCTCCACTTTGATAAGAATAATGGACACGTCATGGTTGTAGCTAAAAAATATTCATTGCATCAAGGGGATGTTGATGTTTAACTGTGGCATATTCATTACTCAATCAAGTTCAGAGGTGTAAAGCCAATAAGAATATTTTCTAGGAGTGCTGAAAATATTATCTATTTTGGGGCAATAGAATTTCTTGAATGACACTTTAGAAGGTAGAGGAGAGGAAGAGCTAGCCATTTATACACTAAAACAGTATGAAAAAGGCTCTAAAAATAGTCTTTAAATGGTTTTGAAATATCTTGGAAAACACTCTGAAATGGACTAGAAATTGCTCTAAAATGCCCTGGATTTTTTTTTTTAAATAATCTAAAAATAGTTCAAAACCCTATGAAAACATTGTGAAAACCCTTTGAAAATTCTCTAGAGACCGTTTGAAAAGACTTTGAAACTACTGTGGAAAACACTCTAAATATACTAAAAAAATCTCAAAAGTTGCTCTAGAAAATGTTGTGGGAAATGTGAAAAATGATCCTGCATTTCTATTTATAGAAGTATACCTTACTAAAGTCAATATATGTGTGACACATGGTAGAGAAGAGGATACATGGTATCTTCTTATTGATGATCTTTGGCAATCACCATTTGAAAGTCACCATATGCCAGTCACCCTATGCTAAGTTATCGTCTGCCAGTCACCATATACCAATTATCCTATGCTAACCACCATATATTAGTCTTATTATACTAGTAGGTCTATGTTAGTCACCATTTTCCACTCACCATATACTAGTTATCATATTCCAATCACCATCCACCACTTGCCATCTACAACTCACCAATTACCAGTCACCATCTGCTAGTCACCATCAGGTAGTCACCATATACCAGTCACCAGCTTTCAATCACCATATACCACTCACCATATACCATTCACCATCTACTAGTCACCAATATATAGTCACTATATACTAGTCATCATTTACCACTTGATATCTACCAGTTGCCATCTACCATTCACCATCTACAAATCATCATTTACCAATCACTATTTATCAGTTGCTATACATCAGTCACCATCTTCTAATCATCTTTTTCTACTCATCATCTACCAATAATCTTCTACCAATCACCATCTTCTAGTTGTCATCTACCAGTCACCATTTTCCAGTTGCCATCTACCAATCATCGTCTACCAGTTGTCATTTACTAGTCATCATCTATCAGTCATCTTCTACCAGTCATATTATACTAGTCACCTTCTGCCAGTCATCTTCTATCACTCACCTTTCACAAATTTCCATCACCATATAACACTCACCATCTTCCATTTGTCTTCCACCATTCACCTTTTGCTAGTCACCTTCTACCATTCACCTTATGCTAACCCCCTTTTACAAATCACCTTCTACTAGTCACCTTCTGTCACCCACCTTTTGTCAGTCATAATCATCTACTTACCTTCTACCACTTGCCATTTAAAATTTTTAAAAAAATTATGTGCAAAATTATCAAAAAATCACCATATTTTGATAAATTCTTTATAAAATTTTGAAAAATTCATAATGTAGATTATATAGCTATTGACTAAATTCATCTTGATTTTATATTTACTTTTTTGGTACTACACCTTATGCATAACCTTGAGGTGCACTTTTTGTCAAATATGCACTTGTTAGAGGAATATTTTATGCATTAGAGATCAACAGTGTGTTACAAGCAAATTACTGGCTTGCAAAAAGTGGTTTTTTATGATATTATTCACATCCCCTAAATAAGGTTGGTATGCATTAATGACGGAGTTGTTATTGTACCAATTTTGATTAGTTAAATTAGATGAACAACTCATTTTTTGGTACAATTAATTGACTTGTAAGTTATGAATTCATGACTAATAAGGTTGTCCATGGGGATTTTACCTTTTGATGAAATAGGATTAGACATTGGAATCTCTTTAAGCTCATCTTGTAGGTACACCCACATGATAGTTTTTTTTCTCCCTTTGCATTTCTTCAATGGTACATAATGGTGTATGTCAATTGACATTATTTCCCTATTTTTGGAGTCTTCAATCATCTATTATAGGTTTATACATATGTAGCTTTGGATATATTATGTTAAGTCCAAATTTATAAAATTTTAAAAATCTACTTGCATAGTGATTTACTCATAGATTTGAAAAATTCTCTTGTGGAAGTGAGTAATTCACTTGTAATTTGGAGTGATTTACTAGTAGAAATTGACTTAAACTATATATGCTTATGGAGCACTTCACTTGTAATTTGGAGTGATTTACTAGTAGAAATTGACTTAAACTATATATGCTTATGGAGAACTTCACTTGTAATATGGAGTGATTTGCTTGCCAATGTATGTAATTCACTTACAATTTTGAGCAATTCATTCAATAACTATAAACTAAAAAAATTACAATAAGAAGGTATCCAAGTGAATCACTCAAAAAAATAATATCAAAATTGGAGAAAAATGCCATCATATAACTTAAGATATGATCCTAGCTTATTTTGTTATGAGGAAGGCTAACCATATTGATTATATGGAGGTTGATAAGGATACATTGCATAAACATGAGGTGCATATTAAGGATAAGAAGGATAATAATTGAGATGATACTAAGGTGGTATATTTTGGTAATCTCACTATTGAATTGGAGGTGGCTATCTATTTTTTCTAAAGGAGGGTAATGCATGCATAGTTATATTATTTGTTTATTGTAAGGAGGTCAAAATTATACGTTCTATTATACTTGTATATTTGGAGGTGGTGTTAGCCCCTAGGTGTTTCCTTGGGATAGTCTCAACCCCATTTTTAGAACTAGAATTTGAGTATTATGAGTAATTTTTTGGTCTAGGATTAACCTTGAATATCATTCATTGGGGGTTGTAGACTAACATAAAGGAATGTTAGATGAATTTAACAAATTGAATCTAGGTGGAATTTATATTAAAGTTGCACTTGTAGGTAGAATATTTTCTGCATTGGATATCAACAATGTGTTACTAGAAAATTACTGGGTTGCAAAAAGTGGGTTATTTATGGGATTATTCGCATCAATAGGCACCCCCTAAATATGGTTGGTATGTTTTAATGATAGAGTTGTTTTTTTTTTTGGTAGATAAGATACTATAGCATTAATATTGGGTTTTACAGGTTGACCCAAAACCTTTTACAAAAATCAGCCCAGGGTCATTGATGAACATATCCTTACTAAGGATCCTATATATGTAAAATCTACATGCTACAAAAACCATTACATCTGGTAAGGCACATAGTATGTTATCAAAAAGAAACTTCCCATACAACATTTTGGGTATACACCGAGAAAACACACATGCATCATAATTACAAAAAATAAACAGACTAGCCTTTAATAGAGTTGTTATTATACCATGTGCGATTAGCTAAATTAGATGAATAACTCATATGTTGGCCCAAGTAATTTACTTGTATTGCATGAAGTCATGACTAATAATGTTGGCCATGGGGATTTTACCTTTTTATTAAATAGGATTGGACATTGGAATCTCTTTCAGTTCATCTTTTAAATACACCCACATGATAGTTTATTTTTTCTTATTCACTTTGTATTTTTTTGATGGTACACAATGGTGTATGTTAATTGATAATATTTACCCATTTTGGAGTCTTTTATTGTGTATTAATAATCTTATACAACTAACTACACAAATAGAATGCTAAGTTAAAATTTATAAAAAATTTAAAATATGCATGCATGTTGATTTGATCATAGATTGAAACAATTCATTTGTAGAAGTGAGCAATTCAGTCACAATATGCAGTTAGTTGCTAGTAGAACTTTTTTAGCAATATAATGTTATTGTTCATAGAATAATAAAATTCTACAATAAATAAATTATTCACATCAATATCAATAACATCAATAATATGCATCCATAAAATGAACATCAATATCACATAAAATCACTCTAAAAATATTTATTGATAAAAACTCAAGCAATGCATAAAGTAAAACTTATTTGAGTTACATTTTACATGTCTTTGTCTATCATTTTTAATTCCCCTCTCAAATAATTTCAATAAATTCATTCAAATATTAAATCAATTTCACAAAAATTCAATTTCTTCAAATTTAATCATATCAAAGTAAATAATTTCCTTAATGTTTTCCTCTTATATCTCCCTTGAAATTCAATCAATCAATAATTCAATTCTACAAATAAATTTAATCATTCATAAATAATAAAAACAAATTAATTTTATCAATTAATTTTTCCTTCTTATATCTTGCAATTTCAATCAGTTTAATTTCTTACTTCCAATTATCAATTAATCATATATTAAATATTCAATGTTGAATTCAAAATTCCTTCATTAGATTTAATTTCTCTGATCAATTAATTTCATCAAATAATTAATTCATTCTAATTATATCTTCCAATCATTCAAATTTCACATAATTTATCATATCACTCCACATTAATTAATTAATTTATTATAACCCCAAAATTAAATTAATTATTAAATTAATCTTCTTATGACTCCCAAAATAAATCAATAATAAAAAAATATCCTTCTTATAGTTTCCAAAATAAAATGAATTCAAATTCAATTGATACTTAGTTTATCAAATACTAAAAGGGTTAATACATTTTATTTATTTGATGTGCTTATTTCATGCAATTCAACATATCATCAACAATTAATTTTGCTTCTCCTCCATGCTTAGAATCCTAAATATAACGTTGATTTAAAAAATACTTCAATGTCTACAATTTTATAGCATTATCCTATGATGTGCTACTCTCTCTATTAGGTACATCTAAACCATTTCCAAAATGCTCTTAGCTATGATGTTATATGTTCTTCTCTACTTTCCATAGTATCATTCATAATATCCTCTTTAATGCTTTTATGGTAATGTTCTCGATACAACAAGCTATCATAGAATATTTCTCTACATTCTTTATTGTAGCCTCTCAATATGAAATATTTCACAATATTCTTTATACAACTTCTTCTCTGAATAATCAAGTGCTAATCCTTCATAAAACTTTTCTACTCACATGTGTTCTCAATGCTTTCAAATATCCATTCTTGTCCATGTTTTCTTGATGTAAAATCTTGATATGTTCTTCTCCAATACCCTATTTCAATTCCTCTAACACAATATATCTTTCTCTTAGGTAACATGTTCTTCATGCACTAGTATCTAGATGTCTCCTCTAGTGGTCCAATCTCTCTCATTCAATCTTCTCTCCATGATATTATCCTTCCTCCAAATATAACTTAGACCACAAATCCTTTTCTTCTAGATCTTTCTTTCATTATAGCTTACTCTTAACTTGGACCATCTTCCTAGTAATATAATGATATTCTTCATAGGATGATCAAATTCTACGAACAATAAACCAAACACTTGAATATCAATATCATCAATAATATTCATTCATAAAATGAACATAAATATCATATAACATCATTCTAAAAGTATTTATTGGTAAAATCTCAAGCAATGCATGAAGCAAAGTTTTTTTTAGTTATATTTTACATAGCTTAGTCTCCAATATAAAGATACTTGAGACTTTTGATATTACATAACTCTTATCCTTTTCTTTCCATAAAATCACAAGAGAAAATGACTCTTAATATTCCTTTCCTATATAATAAGTCCCACATATTACATAAAGATAAAGTATCTCATGATTTCATATAACTCGCTACTTCTCAACTAGGTATAACACACTCATAACTCTTCACTTATGAACTAGATACCTCACACATGTAAATGCATGACACATGTCCTCTCCAACTAACTTGTTATATACTTTATACAAAAATAAAACCCACATCCTTATCTAAATATTTACGATATGACCAAATAATATAATACCTCCAACAAAAATTACCTACACTAATTTCACTTACAAAGCATTTCACTTGAAAAATTGAGTGATTTGCTTACCAATATAAGTGATTTGGTTATAATTTTGAGTGATTCAATCACTAATTATAAGCTTGAAAATTTTACAATGAGAAGTGATCCAAGTGAATCACTCAAAGTAAAACATTTGAAAATAAGATAAAAATACCTTTTCGTAGAATAACTTATAATCTAGATTAATATTTTTTTATCTATGATAAATATAAATACGATGTCATATTCAAGTTTTAATGATGCTCTAATGCTATTGAAGTTGTCTTTCTAAAAGTATCAAAATTTTAGAGTTTGTGTGAAGTCATCATTCGTAATGTACATATAAAATATCAAGTGTAAATAACAAAATTGGTGAATTTCAAATTAAATTTGAGATTGGAACTAATAAATCAAGTCATTAGTTTTGACAAATAAATCTAGATTTAGCCTATGAAAGTGCAAAATATTTTAGGTAAATCATTCACCAAACTAAGCCAATTATGGGCAAATGTAGACAAATTACTTGCTTAACTGACTAAAATAAATTTTAGATTTTTTGGTTAAAATAGAAATAATCGCACCAATTATAGAGAAAATCACTTCCTAAAACTAGACTTAGTGAAACTTTACTCGATTTTGAATTAATCACTTCATACATAATAAATGTAATTTTGGCAAGTATTAGATGTAATTTGAATATAGCAATAGTTTTTCCCACTAAATGTGCTACAAACTATGTTGAATTGAGGAATTTCCTAACAACTTAATTATGATTTATACCCCACCTCTAGTTTTGACTAAGTAAGAATGAATCATCAATGAATTTTAACAACCTCTAGATTTAGGTCAACTGCCTATTGTTCCTTATAGAATACTCCTATGACAATATACACTAACTTGCATTGAAAGAAAAATATATAAGGTAAATTCTAAAGAAGCAAAGTGTGGAAAACTAATATGCAAAAATAAAAATACATAAAATTTTTAAGGTTGTAAGTGACTCAAATCAAATACATATTTAAACTATATATAGGAAAGTGTATGATCAATTACTACATGAGAAATCAAACAATATCAATGACCATCCATTCATTAGATTACGATACTAATAAGTGAAAGGTAATATGGCCTAAAAGAGTTAATACATAATTGTCACACACATTACAATCCATGACGGTAGTGCCACTAATGTATTGCATAAATTTATAATTTATTACAACCTTATGAGGTCAAAGCACGATGTGGGTTTTACAAAGCATAACTTTAAATTATCATGTTCAAAATATTGATACAATAGGGGACCTAGGTTATCATTTATAGTAAAAATTTACCCTTGAATTACATTGGGTGAGAAACAATTACTCTATGTAAAAGTAAAAATTTATAGAAATATTTAGAAAAATGATGCACAACCAAATATCACATGCCTTAATTATTTCTCTAGTAGGCTTATAAGTATCACAAACTAACATAGTATAAAACTCCATATCAAAATATTACTTTACAAAAGATTCATCTTGGGATTTACATATTCGTGTATACCTTTTCAACCATCCAAGTGACTTGATCTAGTTAGTAATAAAATTCATTTATTTTATGTGTGAAAAAATTATTTGTATAAAATCAACATGTTTTCTTGAGAGAATTATACCTTAGATCAAATCAACACTTTTTGTTAGTATGTTGATCCTTGGAACCAATAAACCTCTTCTACAAGCAAATTTGGAAGTATTATGTAATTATAAGAAAATTCAAAAATAAAAATCTCTACAAACATGTGATACTTGGATTGCATCACATAATTATTAAATATCATAAAAAAAATCTAAAAGATAAATATCTATAAGCATATGTTATTTTGACTATAGCATGTAGTTAAAAATATCCTACGAAAATTTCAAAAAATATATCTCAAATGTTTTGATATTATGGAAACAATCTAAAAAAAGGATCTTTAGAAAGTGTTGCTATATGTCCATGTATATTTTCCATACATCTAATATCTAGTTCCCATGAATCTATAAATAGGGGAGAGACCCATTTTAGGAGGAAATTTAAGTTGAGCAAGTGTGAGCTCAAGGAAGTAATAGAAAGTATAGTGTGTGAGTGAGGCCAAGATTATTGGAGTGAAGTGTAGAGCATGGTCATTTGGTAAATCTAAAAAAAGTGAAGGATCTACAAGTGGGTCATGTTCTCTTACAACACAATATGTAAGCATCCATCCAATGTTGTAATTTGTATGTATAATAAAATTTCTTCTATCTTGTTTGTCTCATCTTTTGTGCTTCCATCAATTCCTATTTTTTATTATGTTCTAATATCTTATTATGCATGAGATTTTTATGCTAGAATACCAATACCATATAATGACTATGCATTCATCATAACATCCATAGTAAGGTAAGGGATTTGAGAAATATTGTGAGCGTACTGTAGTTTGACATTTTTGGTTTCGTTGTTGGGACCACTTCTCTTTGGTGGTAGTGTTGCCCAATAACTCATTTTTTTTGTGGAAACCCTAGAATTTCCTATATGGTAAAATATATTTACCAATGTAATTACTAATTCTCACCACTAGTTGTTTTCCTCCTTATAGAACTTGTTTGTTATACTCATGGGTGTACTTGTCAACTGAACTATGGTTCAAAATTGTATTTTTTCATGATCTTGGAAGTAGCTTATGATTATTCCATCAGATTTTTCCATGTGGTTGGACTTGTTATTATTTGTGTCTCTACACTAGATGCATAAAGCAAGAAACTAGAAAATAAAATCTAGTAAATTTGATATTCATAGTACTATATAAGCTAATTAAACTTCTAGTTTATGAGCCTTTCCCTCTATGTCTAGGAAGTGTTGTACTTCATATTCCAAGGATGTAATAAATATGGGAATTTTTTTTTATCCCAATATTAAATATGGGAATTTTTTTTTATCCCAATATTAAATATGCCAAGACCTTCATTCAAGAATATAAATGATCATGCATTCACAATGAATTTACATAGAGGAATCAATTGACAAAGTTTCTTCTAATATTTTTATATGCTTTGGCATGGAAGAGGATCAAATCAAGATTTCATGAGATGAGATTAGTGAAGAGATGATTGAATATATCCCATGCTATAATGAATGTGGCCTATTTATCGATACAATAAAGCTAGTTCAAGAAATTGAAGAAACATTTTGTGACTGCTATGAATGAGTGTAGGATATTTGAAATATGGTGGAGGTATAGCTATGAAAGGGGAACTTGAATGTTTTCATGAAGGGTGTACATAATATGATTTACAAGTATTTTTTTGTATATCTTAAGTTAAAAATTAGATTAAGGATCAACTATAAGCAACCTTCCACTACACAATATACATATAAGGTTGTAAAATGGTAAGAGAATATTCTAGAGGAGGATCTAGTTCCCTTAGCACAAAATGCTCTAACAAATTTTCATTGGAATAAAATCTCATTATTCAATTAATTTATAAATTTTAAATACATCACACTAGTTAATATTAGCTAGCATCAATTGTACCTAAAATAAAACAAGGTGAGATAAGGTTCATTCATGATGTTTTATATGTGCCTAGATTGGATCATAATTTATCGAATATATGGTAGCTTATCCAAAAGAGATATTTAGCTATTTTTAAAAATAATGAATGCGTTATGTATGACAAAAATGATAGCAATCAGAAAATTTTCCCTCTTTGACTTGTATATGAAGAAGCTTAAGCTATGAAAGCAGTATTGAATGATAACTCTTGGTTATGGAATATGAGGCATGGAAATTTGGATTTTCAAGGGCTAAAACTACTATGAAAAAAGGATATGGTGAAAGGATTACCATTAATTAATTGGCATGATCAAGTTTGTCGAAATTCTTTACCAGCATGGATGATAAATAAACCGCTTGAATTAGTACATGCTAATATATGCAATCCAATACAAACCTTGTCACTCAACAAAAATAGGTATTTTATAATTTTTTTTTATGACTATAGTAGAAGGACTTGGGTGTATTTCATCAAAGAAAAATCAGAAGCTTTTTCTATTTTTTATTAATTTAAAGCTAATGTAGAAAAGCAAAGTGGTTGTTTTACAAAAAATGTATGTACAGATAGAGGGGGAGAATTTACATCTAATGAATTTCAATATTTTTACAAGAAGTATGGTATTCAAATAAAAATGACTACAAGCTATACTTCTCAGCAAAATGGAGTAGTGGAATGTAATAATCATACAATTTTGGAGATGCCAAGAAGCATGCTAAAGACCAAGGATCTTAAAAAAAAAAATTGGGTTGAAGTTGTAGCAACATTTATTTACTTTTTTAATAGATGTCCAACAAAAAGTGTAAGAAATATGACTCCTTATGAGGCATGGAGTGGAAGGAAGCCTAGTGTGGCTCATCTTAAGGTATTTGGTTGCATTGTTTATGCTCATATTGTTGAAGAAAAAAGAAAATAAACTTGATGATAAAAGTGAAAAATGTATTTTTATTGGCTATAGTGAGGAGACAAAAGGTTATAGGTTGTATAATCTAGTGATAGAAAGATTGATAGTTAGATGTGATGTGTTTTTTGCTGAAAATGATGCATGGAATGGAAAGAAAATGTGCAACAAGAAAACCTGCAATTGTAGATATAGAATAAGATGCTTCATATTATTCTACTAGATTAAGTAGTAGCTCAAGGTCTACTCTCACTTCTACATTATCAACATTTCAGTCATAAAGTTCTCCTTAAATTCTGATAGCTCCTCCAAGGAAGGTAAGAACTCTTGATCAAATATGGACCAATTGGTTCAACCAAAATCCATAAGAGGGGTAGACGTATAAGGTTCAAATATCAAGCTTTTTCGAACTAAACATTTTTCCCTTTCCTAGTTCTTTCAGTAGTGTAAAAGGTTTAAAAATTATTGTGGCATGGTTGTTATAGGGGGAGACTATGCGAAGATCTATGTAGAAGCTTTTAGGGAAGATAAGGTAAAATAATGTGGCAGGCATAAAATCCAAAAAACCTACCTAGATTCATGGAGGCTATCAATTCCACCATGTAAATTTAAAGAAAATTATAATTTTTTCTTTATTTCATAGTGAAGTAGAACCTAGATGTTTTGAAGATGCAGTGAAACATGAAATTTGGTGCAAATCCATAGATGAATAGATGGATGTGATAAAAATAAATGAATCATGGGAGTTGGTATATCCTCCAACAAAAAAGGATTTAATTGGGGTAAAGTGGATCTACAAAACAAAATATAAGGCATATGGATCCTTTGAGATACACAAAGCAATATTTGTAGCTAAAGGCTTCTTACAACATCCAGGTATAGATTACAATGATACCTATGCTTCTGTTGCAAGGTTGGAAACCATTAGAACTATTTTGGCATTAAAAACACAATTTAAGTGGCCAATATATCAATTTGATGTTAAATCAGCTTTTTTAAATGGTGTGTTGGATGAAGTAGTATTTTTTGAACAACCACCAAGGTATGGATTTGCAGGAAATGAAAAAACAAATTGTATGTTGAAAAAGGCTCTTTATGGTCTTAAGAAAGCACAAAGATCTTGGTATACTATAATTTATGGTTATCTTAAGAAAAATAGATTTAACAGGAGTGAAAATGAACCTACACTCTATGTCAAATATAGAGGTATGGATGAACTACTTATTTCTTACTTGTATGTTGATGATTTGATTTATACTGGTAATAGCATAGTGTTAATTGAAGAATTCCAAAATGCCATGAAGAATGAATTTGAGATGATAGATTTGGGGTTGATGCATTACTTTCTTGGCTTAAAAGTAAGACAGATGAATGATGGAAATTTTATCTCACAAGAAAAGTATGTTGTTGATTTGCTTGAGAAGTTTAAAATGATAAATTGTAAATCATCGAAGATACCCTTGAATGTGAGTAAGAAAACGATCAAGAATGATAGTAGTAAAAGAGTAGATGCTACACTATATAGAAGCCTAATTGGTAGCCTTATATATCTTACTTCTACAAGACCTAATATTATGTATATTGTATGTTTGGTTTCAATATTTATGCAAGATCCAAGTGAGATTCATTTATGTGTAGCAAAAATGATACTCAGGTATGTTCATGGTAAAAACAACTTTGGTATTTTGTGCACATCAATTGATAATTTTGACTGGTTGGGTATACAAATAGTGATTGGGCAGGATTCTTTTATAATCCAAAAAGCACTTTAGGAAATGTATTCAGATTGGAATGATGTGTGATTTCTTGGTCCTCACTATCAACAACAGAAGCTAAATATATTGTAGCAACATTAGCTTCATGTCAAGAAATATGGTTGAAGAGGATTTTGGTATATTTGAGGTGTACATAGAATACGAAAAAAATCATTCATTGTAGTAATAATTCTACAATTGCCATAGCAAAAATACTCAATATCCAACAATCTGACTAAGCATATTGATATTAAATATCATTTTATTAGAAATATTGTGGTAGAAGGTCAGATTGAATTGAATTTTTGTAAAACCAATAACCAGCTTGATGTGTTCACTAAAGCGTTACCAAAAGAAAATTTTATAAGGATGAGAAAGATGCTAGGTTTTATAACATTAAGAACTAAGGAGCATAATGATGTAATTAATGCTTAATGTGTAATGGATGAGGAATATTGCAGGTTTTTCTAGGTTGCAAGAATATTGTAGGTTTTGCCAGATTGTAGTGCCAATAATAATT
Source organism: Wollemia nobilis (assembly GCA_028583015.1). Lineage (NCBI taxonomy): Eukaryota > Viridiplantae > Streptophyta > Pinopsida > Araucariales > Araucariaceae > Wollemia > Wollemia nobilis. The sequence continues at coordinate 793,056 of JAQPPZ010017043.1, read as the reverse complement.
GCAGTGTCAGGAATATTGTAGTCGGGAATTATAGGAATACTAAGGCACTAGTGTCGAGAATATTGCAGTGGTTGTTATTTTTATTTGGGGCTATATTTACTATTTTTTATGGCTGCATCGATAGGAATATAGTGACATCTATCACATACTTGCAGGATGAGGAGAGCATAATTTCTTGTGCAAAGTAGTGCTAGGTTTATTTTATATTTTTCTGTTGTAAGTGCAGGATGAGGAGAGCATAATTTCTTATGCAGAGTACTGCTAGGTTTATTTTATATATTTTTTGTATGTTTATTTTGATGCAAGGAAAAAGTGTAGGTTTTATGCGTGCAGGTATTGTGTTGATTTTTGTATAAAAACTATAGTAATAAATATTTTTGCAGCACCTGGTCTCCATTTTTGTGTCTAGTATTTGTTTCTTGCATAGTTGAAATTCTCATTACAGATCCAACATGAGTTCTATGATGGAGATAAAATATATGATTTTTGTAAGGAGAAGCACTAGGATTGTTATCTCCTTCATTATTTCCATGAATTTTTAAGGCAACACTGTAGACTTACCTTCCACAAGATCTGATCGAATAGCCCATAAAAATGGCCAGATCTATCACTTCACAGGCTCTGCCACCCTTTATCGTGTCCCTGCGCTAAGGAAAAGTCTGATTTAAATTCAAAGGCCAATAAATGACCATTGTGTCTATCAAAGCATGGAAAACACCATCCAAATATCCAATTCCGATGCACACAACTTCGATGAAAATATCTCACAAAATCTGTCCACAAATCTTGCTACTTGAAGTAAGCTTTCTAGGGCTGCAAGGTTCCCCAGTATAAAAAGTAGGAATGGACATGAACAAATAGGAAGATATGATTCACAAATATTGTCTATTTTTTTTTAAGTTCTTTGACAATATTCTCATTTTCATCTACCACTGATTCGTAGTAGAACAAGCCCACCACATTGGAGCCATTATGAAGAACAACACATATCAATGATAAATAAAAAAAATTGAGAGCATAATATGTAGGAGAACAAGCCCACCATGTTGGAGCCATTGTAAAGAACAACACATCTCAATGATAAATAAAAAAAATTGAGAGCATAATATGTCTTCATAACTGGGTGGCTTTTCACTTTGCTCAACAGTTGTGGCTCTGTGCTCTGGTGGATCTTGGGCTGGATTTCATCAGTTTGCATTCGTGTTTGGATTCTTGTGGTTGTTTGAGCGGTTATCTCATTCAGTTATCTCTTTTGCATTGCTAGTGTGTGATTTTGATGAAATGTGGTATCCAGGTGGTGAAGCTCTGGAAGAATCAATGGAATCTATTTCTTTGGAAAAACCTTGTGGCCAAGCTATTGGGGAGGTTGTGCCCAAAAGTAATGGGGAGAGCGTAGACTTAGCCAATCGGTTTGTTGATGGAGACGTTCATCTCCAACTTGAAATCTCTATCTCTAACTCAACTGTGTCCTCTCTTTTGGTGAATATGTATGGTAATTTTAGTGGGAAAATTCTCCGAGAGAAAATCGGATGTTGATGCTTTAAAGAGATGGGCCATCACCCATTTGAAGCCAATGGGTAGCCTCTGTTTATATCTTCTTTCGAGGAAATTTTTTCTCTTTTCTCTATCGGACCCCTCTGATGTTGATCAAGTGTTGAAATAAGGTCTATGGTTTTTTGGAAAGCATGGGTTGTATTTGAGGAAATGGGACTTTGGGTTTAACCCTACTACTCACAAAGTGGACATGGTTTCGGTTTGGATTCGTCTTCCTAAAGTCCCTCTCTATTTATGGCATGACTCCATATTCAAATAGATTGCCAATGCAATTGGGAATTTTATCTCTTTTCTTGCCTCTTCCATGTTGAAATACAAAAGGCAATTTGTTCATCTGAGTGTTCTCACAAACTTGTCCAAAGAGTTGCCAAAATATATTTTGATCAACTCTCTAGTGGGAATGTGGGAGCAGGTAATCATCTATGAACATGATAGCTTTTCATGTTTAGCTTGTGGGGGTAAAGTTCATTCGTATTTGCATTACAAAATAAAGTTGGGGGATGCCCCTACTAGAGTGCAACACTTGCAAGGATTTGTGTTTGCAGTGGATAAAGGTAAGAGACCGACATATGTTTCTAGTGTTAGCAAGTCTATTTGGTCTTTTCCCTTAAATAAGCGAAGAATATAGAAGAAGAAATTGTTTGTTACCCCATTGTTCAAGGTTATCACTGCTCCTTTGGTGGATCTTTAAAATTTGGCTCCCCCTCTTTCCTCCCCTCCATTGGTTCATGTGGTTAGGGAGAAGGAGTTGGTCAAACCGATGTGTTCATATATTGCATTGGATAATTCTAATAGGATAGAGGTGGAATATTTCCGAAATTCAACCTGGAAGAGGCTTCCATCCCCTTAGAAAAATATTTTGAGCATCTAAATGATCTGGCAGAAGACTTGTGTCCATCATGCTCTAAATCCCAAATGGCGACCCCGATGGGGTCCTTATGGGAATGCCCAGAATCCTTGGTGGCTCATTGTATGTCCTTCTCTCTTGGCACAGCCAATCGTGTGGATGGTTAGTCCCCCTCTTTTGTAAGAAATGAAGATTTAGTGATAAATGTGGCTCATGCTTCCCCGTATCCTTAGCCAGTGCTAATGGAGAAGGGCTCTCATGGCCCTAAAACCCATAGTCAAAAAATATGTTTTATGGATTTGGGCAAGGCTTGTAAAATTGGAAGGCCTATGTCTAAAGTAAGCAGGAAAATAAATGCCAATGAGTCTATGGCCAATGAAGGTCAATATAGACTAGTTATAAAAATTGGTGAAGGATAAAAATGATTGATCTTGGATGGTTTCTTGAGCTTGTCGGTAGGTGGTGGAGATAAAGTGAGTTCCCCATTCCCATGAAAATATGCTCATGGAACATAAGAGGGATTAATATCTCCTCTAATAAGTGCTTATTAACATTCCTTAAGAAGAGAATTGGCACATGATATGTTATGCATTCAAGAATCAAATCTTGAGGTCGAGTCATGGAGATCGATCCAAAGGACAGTATGGAAGGACTCGGGTTTCATGGCCAGTGAAGCTATGGGAATAGCGGGTGGACTCCTTTTTTTCTAGAATTCACATAAATTTTATGGGCATGTAATATCTACTTCATGTAGAGTGATAAATATTCTTTTTTGGTGCAACGAAACCCAAAGGTGTTGGGTGGTCTCCAATATCTACGCTCGAGATATTTCTACCATTTGTTTCTAGAAATGTATCAAAACTTCATTCATGAACATTGGTTAGTGATTGGAGATTTTAACTCCCCTCTATATCCTTCAGAGAGAAGGGGTGGAAGTGGCCCTGAAGAGCGCAGTATTGCTGACCTGGTGGATTTCATATCTTTCATAGAATTACGAGATGTGGATTTGAAAGGGGGGCATTTTACATGGAGTAACAGTAGGTCAAATAATGGTTTGATCCTGAGCCGGCTGGACAGAGCGCTAGTTTCATCTAGAAGTCTTGATTTATTTGGGGATGCGATGCTTTCGACCTTGTCTAGAGTGGGCTCAAATAATAATCCTCTCCTTTTGGATACTGATGAAAACTCTTCTTTTGTGTTGAGACCCTTCCACTTTGGATCAAGGTGGTGCAACTTCCCTAACTTTGAATATTGCGTATAAAAATAGTGGGATGAGGAAAGGCTAGGATCAAGCCTTTTTAAAGTTACCTTGAAAATTTGAAGGCCTCATCATCAATTAAAATGGTGGAACAAGAATGTGTATGGTAATATCTTTAGAGAGCTGGAAGCTTTAAAAAAGGTCGCTGAAATAGAGAAAAAGATTGAGTCACAGGGACTCGATGAGGTGTTATTAAGGGAGGAAAGGGAGTGCTTAGCCAATTATCATAACAAACAAGTGGATATCGAGTTGCACTAGAAGTAGAAATCAAGAGAATTATGGCTAAGAGAAGGTGACAAGAATACATGATTCTTTCATGTGTCCACCATGCAGTGTAGGAGTAGGAATTGAATAGTGGAGATTATTAAGGAGGATGGTAGCTCTATTAGGAAGAGTGAGGAAATTTTATTGGAGGCTGTCAATTTTTTTAGTTATCTTCTTGGTCCCCCCCTAGATCAGGATTTGGCGGTGGAACATGTTATGTTAGATGTCATTCCTATGTTGGTGACGGAGGAAATGGACGTGGGTTTGGAGGCCCCGATCATAGATGAAATATTTAATGCTATTAAGGAGTTGGGGCTTTTTAAGGCTCTAGGTCCTAATGTATTTCCTCCATTGTTGTTTCAAAAATATTTGAATATTTGTGGGTTTGAGGTGGTGGAGGCTTTGAGAGAAGCCCAAATATTGACGGAGATTCCTAAGTCCCTGAATGCCATGTTGATTGCCTTAATTTAGAAAAAATATTTTGCCTTGTCATTTAAGGATTTTAGACCAATAAATTTGTGCAATTATTTATATAAATTCCTCTCTAAGGCTCTATCTAACAAACTCAAGGGGTTGCTTCTGAATCTCATTGATATGGCTTAGAGCACCTTTATGCTGGGTAGACAAAACTTATATGGTGCTATTGTCATGCATGAGCTTCTTCATTCGGTTAAGTACAATGGTAGAGAGGCTTTAATTTTAAAGCTCAACATTAGTAAGGCTTATGAAAAAGTGACGTGGCCATTATTACAAGAGGTGATGAGGAATTTTGGCTTCATCGATCAGTGGGTCACCCTAATTTCAGCTTGTATTTCTTCAGTTTGGTGCTCCATTCTAGTGAACGGATCGATGCCTGGTTTTTTAAATATAATCATGGTTTGAGGTAAGGTGATACACTTTCCACTTTTCTCTACCTCTTTATGGTGGAGGCTTTGGAGAGAGCAATTGGAAGGTTGACCAGGGAGGTGGGTCTTCGTCCAGCTCTCCCATGTCCTCCTGTATCTCATCACCAATTTGCAGATGACACTCTGATTGCTAGTGGTGCATCAGTATTTTTCTCCCAAGATATTAAAAAGATATTATTGTGTAATGAGAGGTATTCTAGTCAAGAGATCAAATTTATGAAGAGATTTCTCTACTTTGTTGACACTCTGAAAGCTAGGAAATCAAATATTATGAATATACTCAATTGTAGGATTGCCACGTTGCCAGTGACCTATCTTGGATTACCTCTCTTCGTGGGAAGAATGAAAGACTCATTGTGGGAACCTTTGAATGAAATAATCCAATGTAAACTAGCCTCTTGTAAAGGGGTGTTGCTAAGCTAAGCAGGGAAGGTGGTACTTTTTCAAAGCATGCTCTAGAGCATACCCATTTATTTCATGTCATGCTCCCTGTTAAAGTAATGGATAAAATTTATTATATTTGTAAAATGTTCCTTTGGGTTGGATTGGATTTAAAATTCAAGTACCACTTGGTCTCTTGGGATTATATTTGCAAGAGGAGAAAGGATGAGGTTCTTAATTTGAAAAGAGCAATAGTTACAAATAGAGCCCTGGTTGGTAAATCAGGGTGGTTAGTTGCTTCGAACACCAAGAGACATTGGTGTTGTATCCTTAAAGCGAAATACAGATTTAATTATTTTTTGTAAGACGATCTCTCCCCGAGACACTCCATTTTTTGGAAAATCTTAATGAGGATCAGGGACATTGTGAAGGCTAAAAGCAGGTGGATCATTGGTGATGGGAGAAACATCAAGTTTTGGGAAGAACATTCTTCAAAAATGTAAGATTCGTTGATTTGACTCACTTTGTAAAGGTAGTTTATATTTGATTCACTCCCTTGTGTGTAAGTTAGGGTTGAGAGATATTTTGTATTATTGAGCACATTTAGGTTGAGCACAATTCTTCAAAAATATAAGATTCACTGATTTGACCTAATTTCAAAATTTTGCATACCTTGTGCATTGGAAACTGTGCAAGTTTATTTACCACATTTTTATAAAAAATAGTCCATCATCATTTCCTAGCGGATTTTTATTTCACTATTTCTCTCAAATTGGTATCAAATCTAGTGCCATTAGTGGAAGCTTTAAGAAGCAATGGCTTCAAGCAGTAATTCATTTTCATTATAGATCCAATAATTTAATTGCAAGAACTATGATTACTAGAGCATCCAAATGAAGATATTATTTGAGTCTCAGGAGCTATGGGACTTGGTGGAGAATGGTTTCTCAGAACCCATAGATGCAACAACATTAAGTGTTATTTTTCAAGTTGAGTTATATTGATTGAAGGAGAATAGAAATAGGGCCAAAAGGTATTATTTTACATAATGTATGTAGTTGAAGAGACCATTTTACCAAGAATCATAGCATCAACTAAATCAAAGGAGGTATGGCGAATTTAATATAAGTACTTCCAAGGTACCAATAAAGTGAAGTTGGTGAGGTTGTAGATGCTAAGACAAAAGTTAAAAAAATTGTAGATGAACGAATTAGAGTCCCTGGGTGACTTATTTACCCTAAAAATGAGTATCATCAACCAAATGAGGATGAGTGATAAGAATATTGAGAACCAAAGAATAGTGGACAAAGTACTAAGAAGTCTACCAGTATGGTTTGACTCAGTTGTGATAGCAATTTAAGTATCAATAGATTTAACAACCCTCTTTGTAGATGATTTCATGGTTTCTCTTCAAACACATGAGTAGAGGCTAAGCCAAACATCTTAGTCCTCATTGGAGTAAGATTTTAAGATATAGGTCTCATTTTAATACAATAGTAGAAGAGAAGAATTCTACCATACCACCTCAAGTTCTTAAGGAGGAAGAGGATAAAATAATAGAGGTAAATATGAAAGAGGCCATAAGAGAGGAGGAATATCAAAATCTAATGAATGAGAGACCAACTAAAATTCCCATCAAGCAAGAGGAAGAGATAGAAGTAGGAATCAACAAGGAGGATCAAACCAAAGGTATGATAAATCATATATCCAATGTTATTACTACAAGAAATTTATTTATTATAGATATGAGTGTAGAAAGAAGTTGTCCAAGAAAAATAAGCAACAAGCCCCCTATAAAAATAAATATGAAAATAGATATGTATGTGGGTCTATGATGCTAACTTGCACTGACGAAGAAATCCAAAGGAATACTTGGTATCATCATAGTGGGTGTAGTAAACACATATTTGGGAATAAATAAATGTTCTCACAATTATATGAGAGTATCAAATCTAGGGTGAAGATGGGAAACAACAACAAGGTACATATCATTGGCAAAGGGAAAATCATAATATGCACCAAGCAAGGTGAGAGAAGGCACATTCCTAATGCATATTATGTGCTTGGGTTGAAACATAATTTGCTAAACTTTGGATAAATTTTGTAAAAGATGTACACTATACAATTTTAAAATATAGTATGCATGATTAGAGACAAAGAGAATGAACTCATAACAAATATAGCCATAACAAAGAAAATATTTTTTCTTGTAGATTCAAAATGAATTTCTCCTTTCATTTATTATAGTTGTGAAAGATGCTACAAGGTTGTAGCATCTCAGATTTAGTCACTTGAGTTTTGGTATCCTAAACATGATGCACAAGAAACAAATGGTGAAGGAATTGCCTCTCATATAATAACCCAATCAAGCATGTGAAGGTTGTCTAGTCAGCAAGTAGCATAGGGATGCATTCCCTATGGGATATTCATGGATATATTCATAGTTATTGAAACTAGTACATTCATATATTTAAAACCCTATGTAAACCAGATTATTTACCAACAACAAGTAATTCCTGAATTTCATAGATGATTTTAGCCAGAGGACATGTGTATATCTTATTAGAAAAAAGTTAGAAGATTTCAATAAATTCAAGTATTTCAAAGCTTTGGTTAAAAACAAAGTGGCTATTATGTGAAGAATATTAGGACATATTGATGTGAATACATCTCAAATAAATCCGTATTTTTTGTAAAAAAATGGAGTTAGAAGGCATGTCGCAGTCGGATGTGCACCACAACAAAATGGTGTTGCAGAGAGGAAGAACAAAACCATAATGGATATGGAAAGGAGTATGCTGAAGTTAAATGGATTATCACATGAGTTATAGGTAGAAGTTGTAGCCTGTGTAGTTTATCTACTGAATAAGTATCCCATGAAGAGTGTGAAGGATATGATCCCTTAAGAAGCATGGAGTAACCAGAAGTCATGTTGCTCATTTGAGAGTTTTTGGGTGCATAGCATATGCACATATTCCAAATGAAAAAATAATGAAGTTCGACGATAAAGTAGAATAATGCATCTTTATTGACTATAGTGAAGAATAAAAGGCTTATAGGTTGTATAACGCTATCACAAAGAAGTTGATTATAAGCTGAAATGTGAAGTTCATGGAAGAAGAAGCTTTGAAATAGAAATCCAATACTGGTAAGCAAGAGACAATAAATATTGATTCTAAGAACGTGGACAAAGAAAATGTGCATCCACCTATAGCCTCAAGCAATAATACTAGTGTCAATAGTAGCACTACCTCATCATCAAGGTCACCTCCACTAGCAAGAATGATCCTCAACTTGGAGACACCATCAAATATAAGGAGCTTGCAAAATATATATGAGGTAACTAGAAATAAAATAGATCAAAAACATTCTCATTTTGCTTTATTTTTTTGTGTAATAAAATTTCTTTTGAAGAAGCAATCAAGAATAGAACATGGGTAAAAACAATGGATAATGATATGGAACCCATAGAGAAAAATAGGACCTAGGAATTAATGGATCTTCCAGCGGGCAAGAAGACCATTGGAGTAAAATGGGTATATAAAACTAAGTTTAATACTCAAGTTGATGGTGAAAGGCATAAATATAAACTAGTGGCAAAAGGCTACAAGTAGATGTTAGGGATTAACTATCATGAGGTGTATGCATCTGTGTCGAGACTTGATATAGTTAGAATAATTCTAGATTTAGTAGCTTAAAAGGGGTGGAATATGTACTAGATCGATGTCAAATATGACTTTTTAAATGGATTATTGGAAGAAGAGGTATTTAAATACTAGCCACCCTATTATGAGTTGGAAGGGCAAGAAGGAAAAGTTCTAAAACTAAATAAAGCCTTGTATGGGTTGATGCAAGCACCTAGTAATTGGTATAACTGCATTGATGCATATTTTTAGGAGAATAGGTTTATCAAATACCCATATGAGCACACTCTCTACATGAAGATAAATGAATAAGCAAATATGAAGATAGTTTACTTGTATGTAGATGATCTACCATATACTAGCAATAGCAATATGCTATTTGAGCAATTTAGAAATATCATGAAGCACGAATTTGGGATGAAAAATTTAGGCCTAATGAAATACTTTTTTGACATTGAAGTTACCCAATCTGTATATGGTATATTTATTTCTTAAGGCAAGTATGCAAGAGATGTTTTTATGAGGTTTAAAATGAAGGACAACAAACCAATGATCACTCCAATTGTAACAGGACTAAAATTGAGTAAGAATGTTTGTAGAAATAATATTGATCCAAAATTCTACAAAACATTAGTTCGAAGTCTCATGTATTTGATAGCAATGAGACCAAATTTAATGTTTACAATGATTTTGATTAGAAAATTTATTGATGCACCAAAGAACACTCACTTGTAGGTAAGCAAAAGAATATTAAGTTATGTCAATCAGAAACCATAGAATTTATTACGCAAGAAAATAATAGTTTAATTTTTTTGGGTATACAAATAGTGATTGGGTTGGCAATATAGATGACAGGAAGAGCACTTCCGATTATGCATTCCATCTGGGATTGGATGCAGTTTTTTATCATCAAAGAAGCAACCAATTGTTGCATTATCAACTACTAAGGCTGAGTACGTTGTCACCACTTCAACCACATACCAGTTAGTTTGTATTAGAAGAATTTTAGGTGAGCTAAATAATAAATAAGAAGGAAAAACAATAACATTTTGTGATAATAATTCAGACATAACACTATAAAAGCATCTAGTATTTCATGGGAGGACCAAGCATATTGACATCCAATATCATTTCATCAAAGAACTGGTGAAATATAACAAAATGAAGTTATTGTTTTGCATATATAGAGATTAGGTAGCTGACATATTCACAAAGCATTTGAAGGAAGAAGACTTCAAAAAGTTTAGGGAAATGGTTGATGTCAAAGTTTTTTGTGAAATCTAGTTTAAGGAAGGATATTATAAATTAAACTAGATTTAACCTGCTAGATTTTTTGGTAGATTTAATCTTTATATTTGATCTAAAAAATTTAAAGTATCCAAAGTTATTACCGGTAGTTTTAGTTCATTGATGATTTGATAGATACCATACTTTTAAATTTAATGCATGTCAAAATATTGGTGATCCTTTCCCTCTAATACCTAGCTATAAATATATTAAAATCTAGTATAATCAGGGTAGTGCAATTGAACCTGCAACCATGAAGATTGAGTTGCAAATGTGTGTTTGAAGCTTCTAGAATAATAAGTATTCAATGTAAAGGTTTTTTTTGTAAAACAATAATACCAGCTTGTTCATTTTTTTGAGCAATATATATATTTTTGAATATTTATGCTTCGATGTGTCTATTAGAATGTTAAGACATTTAACTTTGCAAAGTTAGGGTTTTCATTCATTGTTTACCAGTTCACAGCAATCTTATTCTCATTAATGTTAGCGTAAAGCCTTACGATCATGACTTTAGAAAACCTAAAAATCTATATTTTGGTCAAAATTTAAGTTTTGTGAAAAATCAAATTTTCACGAATATTCGCTCTTTTTGAGAAAATTTGTAAGTTTCCCCATTGCATGTGTAAATCTAGAAAAACTCTGTTTCACTCCACCTTCCTTTGTATTCTAAGTGAAACTTTGTTTAGTTTTTGCAACTTGTTTGTGCTCCCCATCCCCTTGTAAAGTGAGCGCATCTTTGTTTCACTTCCTTGTATGTAAGTTAGGATTGAGTGAGATTTTGCATTATTCAGTACATTTGTGTTTTCTCCTTCTCCTTTGTAAACTGAGTGTATTTTTGTTGAGCATTATTCTTCAAAAATTTAAGATTCACTGATCTGACCTAATTTAAAAATTGTGTGCACCTTGTGCATTGGAAACTCATTTTGTTGAGCATTATTCTTCAAAAATCGAAGATTCACTTATCTGACCTAATTTCAAAATTTTGTGCACCTCGTGCATTGGAAACTGTGCAAGTGTATTTGCCATGATTTTATGTAAATCAAGCCATCATTGTTTCCTAATGGATTTTTTTTTTGTTGTTTCTCTCAAGACAACTATCACTACTTTATTGACATAAAATATATAGTTTTACATAGCGTTTCAGAGTCATAGTTTTTATTTTAGAATATTATTTTTTGACAAATGCCCATGTGCAGGACCACCAAGGAGCCAAGACAAATATCCTTTCTCCCTAAGAAAGAGTCTTATTATCATGGAAATATTTATATGGATATATAATAGAGGAATTTCCACCCCATATCTCCTCTAAAAATATCCTTTCTGCTGGATAGTGTAAATCCCAAAATAAAAATGACCTTATATTTTTACAGTACATAATAGGTGGATCAGTTGAATTCAAGTTATGAATAATGTTATAATAATTTTATATTTCCCATATTTTTTGGAGGCTATAATAAATTAACCTAGACTATTCATAAATTTGTATGGATCAAATGGGATGGGAGATGGTAATGTTGAAAAATTCACACTCAACCAAAGGCTTTAGGAGGTTTGAATATTATTGATCCTCTTACACAAAAAATGGGTTGCTAGAGCCATTACTATTGATAAAATTTGAAAACACCTATTTCAATATAGAATCTCTCAAGCTACTCACAAAGAGAAATGGAAATAAATACCATGCGAGGATAGGGTCTTTAATGCACCATAGTACAGTTAAAGGATCTATTTCTCTTACTTGTAACTAAAAATATTGGCAGTCAAATTCTCATTTATTGGCTTGGAAATTTGACTCCATAAAACATGGTCTAAGCATTGATCTGAATATTCTTTGGTGGAATAAACTTATCCATTACAATTATAAATATTTAGCTTGGTGCAATGCTACTTGAGGACTAGTATTTGTGAGGAAATGTATAAATAGAATAATAAATATTTGGGATCTAGATAGTTGTTCAATTATTACCTAGAACTCGATCCACAACTATTACTTCCTTTTCTCTTTGGTCAAAGATTCTTATGGTTTGGTTTTCGTTTTCATTCCTTGTGAGGTTCTTATAAAGTTAGGAACAACTTCCTATAATACATAGCTTATCCATTCCTTGTGAGGTTCTTATAAATTTGGGAATAACTTCTTGTAATATATAGACTAACTGGAGATGGCTTAGTGACAATAAAATCAATTTTATTAAATCTAGTTGGATCTACAATTTATTTTATCTTTTATCAATGGACTCTAAGCTCAATTTCAAGTGGTAAATCAATTTTACCAATGCCTAATGACAATATCTTACTACTTAAATTTAGAAATTTTATCTTGAATCTAAAACATAGCTTTTTGGATAGCAGATTCTGCATTTAAAAAATCTAAAAAGCTAGCTCTGATTTTACATATTTTTCCTTAATACAAACTTTGTAATGTTTCAAAAACTCTTATTCACTTGTTTAATTTTTTTGACATGGCTAAATGGTTTTGGGATTTGTTCTATACTTTTTTATTCCACTATTTCACTAAGCTTTCTTTGCTTGATTTTCTCTAACAAGATCATTACCCTAAAATATTGGATATTTGTAGACTCATCATTTTCAATCATATTTAGAAGTTCAAATGCACAAAGGTGTTATATAATTATCCTATACTCTTGGATGTTTTTAGACTCATCCTTTTCAATCATATTTAGAAGTTCAAATGCACTGATGTGTTTATCCCTTATACTCCTCCATGGGATATAGTTTTAGTAGACATGACCTTTGATATTTGGTTACATTTAACACACATTTATTTCTATGACCAATACACTTCATCATCTTTCTTACATTTGACACACATTTAGTTCTATGTTTATAGAGCTTCCAACACACTAAAATATGTTATAAATATACTTCATCAGCTTTCTCACATAATACATATAATACTATCTCACATAATACATATAATACTTTCTCATATAATGCAGGATCTTTAGAAGGTTCGCTTGAAAACTATAACATAATTCAAGAATTGATTACTTTTGTTTCTTATTTGAAGACTTCAAAATATATTATGAAAGACATGCCAATAACGTCAATATAGGATAGGCTCTTCCACGAATGAATGATGATATTTGAGGTATTGTAGGATGATATGGCTATAATCTCTTTGTTGATATTAATTTCCATTCCTATGTATATTCAATGCTTTACTCCTATCCACCTTACTCCTAGCATCCATCCAATGTTGTAATTTGTATGTATAATGAAATTTCTTCTATCTTGTTTGTCTCATCTTTTGTGCTTCCACCAATTCCTATTTTTTATGATGTTCTAATGTCTTATTGTGCATGAGATTTTTATGCTAGAATAACAATACCAAATAATTACTATGCATTCATCATAACATCCATAGTAAGAGAAGGGATTTGAGAAATATTGTGAGTGTACTATAGTTTGACATTTTTGGTTTTGTTGTTGGGACCACTTCTCTTTGGTGGTGGTGTTACCCAATAACTCATTTTTTTTTGTGGAAAGCCTAGAATTTCCTATATGGTAAACTATATTTACCAAGGTAATTACTAATTTTTACCACTATTTGTTTTCCTCCTTACAGAACTTATTTGTTATACTCATGGGTGTACTTATCAACTAAACTATGGTTCAAAATTATATATTTTCATGATATTGGAAATAGCTTATGATTATTCCATCAGATTTTTCCATGTGGTTGGACTTGTTATTATTTGTGTCTCTACACTAAAGGCATAAAGCAAGAAACTAGAAAATAAAATATTTTAAATTTGATATTCATAGTACTATATAAGCTAATTCAATTTCTAGTTTCCTTTGACTCTATGTCTAGGAAGTGTTGTACTTCGTATTCCAAGGATGTAATAAATGTGGGATTTTTTTTTATCCCAATATTAAATATTCCAAGACCTTCATTCAAGAATATAAGGGATCATGCATTTACAATGAATTTACATAGAAGAATCAATTGACAAAGTTCCTTATAATATTTCTAGATGGTTTGATATGGAAGAGGATCAAATAAAGAGTTCATGAGATGATATTAGAGAAGATATGATTGATGAATATATCCCATGCTATAAACAATGTGTCCTATTTATCGATACAATAAAGCTAGTTCAAGCAATTGAAGAAATTTTTTGTGACTACTATGCATGAGTGTAGGATATTTGAAATATGGTGGAGGTATAGCTATGAAATGAGAACTTGAATGGTTTCATGGAGGGTGTACATAATATGATTTACAAGTATTTTATTGTATATCTTATGTTAACAATTAGATTAAGGGTTAACTATAAGCAACCTGCCAATACCTTCCTTGCGCATATCAATGCAAGAGTTCATCGATGATGACACTACATGGCATACCTAGTTAGACCAGATTACGTTGCTCGAAAAATGACACATCAATGCCCTCAAGAATTTACGTATCTATCAAGAGTGACTTAAGAAAGCATACAACATGAATGTTCACCTGAGAGACTTTCAAGTTGGTGACCTGGTCTTAAAAGAGAACCAAAAAAATTCTAACTTGCCACCCCATTTAAGGGATATGTTCATAGCAAATTGGTTAGGTCCTTATGTCATTGACAGTAAAATAGGACCTGGAACATACCGACTCACCTCTCTTGAAGGAATCAAAGAACTAAAACCCTTGAACATCAGTCATTTGAGGCCATTCCACATTTAAAAGAGCCATGGCCCACACCAAAAGCTCCAAGGATTCTCACAATCATTTGGTCAGCCCCAAAACACCCCAAAGGTGCACATAATCCCTTTAGTCAAACCAAATGCTCCAAGGATTCCCACAATTGCTTGGTCAACTCCAAAACTCCCCAAAGGTATCTGTAAACCCTTTGGTCACCCCAAAATTCCCCAAAGGTATTTGTAAACCCTTTGGTCACCCCAAACACTCCAAGGATTCCCAAAATCGCTTGGTCAACCCCAAAACACACCAAAGGTATCTGTAAACCCTTTGGTCACCCCAAATGCTCCAAGGATTCCAACAGTCGCTTGGTCAACCCTAAAAATGCCACAAAATGTGCCCATAATCCTTTTTGTCAAACCAAAAGATCCAAGGATTCCAACAATTGCTTGGTCAACACCAAAAATGCCCCAAAGGTGCCCATAATCCCTTTGGTCAAACAAAAAGCTCCAAGGATTCCAACAGTTGCTTGGTCAACCCCAAAAACACCCCAAAGGTGTCCATAATTCCTTTGGTCAAACCAAAAGCTCCAGGGATTCCAACAGTCGCTTGGTCAACCCCAAAAATGCCCTAAAGGTGTCCATAATCCCTTTGGTCAAACCAAAAGCCCTAAGGATTCCCGTAATATCTTGGTCACCCCAAAATGTCCCAACAGTATTTAAAAACCCTTTGGTCAAACCAAAAGCTCCAAGGATTCCATAAATCGCTTGGTCAACCCCAAAACACCCCAAAGGTGCACACAATCCCTTTGGTCAAACCAAACGTTTCAAGGATTCCCACAATCGCTTGGTCAACCACAAAATGCCCCAAATGTATCTATAAACCCTTTGGTCACCCCAAGATGCCCCAAAGGTATCTTTAAACCCTTTGGTCATGCTAAAAGCTCCAAGGATTCCCAAAATTACTTGGTCAACCCCAAAATGCCCCAAAGGTGCCCATAATCCCTTTGGTCAAACCAAAAGCTCCAAGGATTCCCATAATCGCTTGGTCAACCCCAAAACGCCCCAAAGGTGCACATAATACCTTTTTTCAAACCAAACACTCCAAGGATTCCCAAAATCTCTTGGTCAACCCCAAAATACCCTAAAGGTATCTATAAACCCTTTGGTCAAACCAAAAGCCCCAAGGGTTCCCACAACCGCTTGGTCACCCAAAATGCCCCAAAGGTATCTATAATCCCTTTGGTCAAACCAAAAGCCCCAAGGGTTCCCACAACCACTTGGTCACCCAAAATTCCCCAAAGGTATCTATAATCCCTTTGGTCAAAACCTCCAAGGATCTGAAAGAATCACTTGGTCCGCACCCACTCGGGATAAACCAACCATAAAGAATTTTCAAAAACAATAAAATAATAAAAAATAACAAAAAAAAAATTGCATCTCACTTTCATGCATAAGCTTAAAAATCAAAACACAAAAATAACTGCATTAAGAATCACATACATTGCATATTTGTTGGTCATACAGGTCAAAGGCACCATAGACTGTAATTACTCGACAATTCCATCATTTCCCGCATTATTCCACTTTGTAAATAATCCAAAAAAAATAAACACCATCCACATTTTTTGCCATGTCATAGTCAGTTGTCTTTTAATATCCTTAGGGTTTTCACCATTTAGCTGTCTTTATATTTCTGGCCAAAAATTGTACAAAGTCAAACATATTTTTACAAAGGTAGAGTTTTACTTGGATCACACCTTGTTATGTTGCATCCCAACTAAAGTTAAAACGCATAAAAAACTTCCCAAGTTGTGTGAACGAAAGATGAAACTTGCATAGCGACCTAGGTTACCATAAGAGAAATGGTTATCTTGATCATCCCCCTATGCGAATGACCCCAAGAATGCTGAGAGTTGGCAAAAGGACAAGCATATTCCCTACCCAATTCCCCAAAATAAATAGTGGTTTTCACCACTATCAAAAATCCTAAAATTTCTCAAAGGGTTGCAAGCATCAAAGAATTGCAAATAGTCAAAATACAAACTCCAAAGTTTGACATCAAAACCCACACAGTGCATACATCAAAAAGCACAAGAAATAGTGATTCTCATCACTCAAAATTCAAATCCCTTGCTCAAACAAAAGAAAAATAAATACTGATTTTTATCACTACATACGCGAGCAAGTATCCCAATAAAAATAAAGAAAATAAGGGAGTCAAACTTGAATCCTTGGAACTCTCACCATTCAAAGGTCATGAGGTGATCCTCATTACTGGTTTGGTGGATGGCCTGCTGGTCACTGGTGGTAAAACTGCTGCATGACGATATATCTATCGCATTAATACTATGTACAAATCAATGTTTGCATGTGGATGAGATAGCTTATGGTATCCTAGATTGCACCAAAGATTAATCTTACTAAATACAACAAAGGAGTTAGTGGAGCTAATTAGGTGATCCTCAGTACAGGTTTGGTTGATAGCCTATCTGGCACTGGCGGTATCCTGACAACTATCACATAAAAAAATTCAATCGCACACATAGGGATGTGAAATAACTTGGTCAAACTCAAGTCTGATTCGTACCTTGTTCAAAAGTCTTGTAATATAAATGTATAGTCTTGGCTACTTAGTTAAAACATATGAGTCTCGAAAAAACCTTAAATACATTCTAGAACACCTATGGTACATTCCATTCTTACATCACCATCAGAAAATACAAAAAACAAAAAAATATTACACATACAAAGTCATCACATAGTATAGAAAGCCAGTAAATCCTATACAGCCTATGGTGCCACTGCCAAGTTATCAAAAAATCATTTCATCTGTTCCATATGCATACATCATATAAATAGAAACATCGCATTCATAATAACACATGCATACATCAACATAAATAAATGTGCATAAAATAAACGATAAATCATGACAAGTGAATAATAAAAAAGAAAGTCATGTATATATATTGCCAAAATGCTCGTAGGCTACAATAAGTCGGTCCTCTAACCTCACAAAAAAATCAAAAACTCAAAAACCCCAAGCCTAGGGAGTCGACCACCATGATCACATAGGATCGATGCGACTGGAACTACCCCCAGTGGTGTTGGTCCTATGGGACCTCTCAGGGTGGATGTTGCCAGCCCCTGCATCATGCCCACTAGCGCTAACCTCACCCACCTGCATGTGACAAGAGGAAGCAGACTACTCAGTATCACTATCTCTAGTTCAATGCAAATATCCACCTCTAGTGAGCTTAGGTAACTATCCACCAAGGCAGATAATCTTAGCCTCCAACTCCACCCGAAATTGACCCCACTCCACATCCCATCAATGGTATACAACCAATGCTTCATCCCGTTGCATCAACTGAGCCCGCAAGAAATCCCTCTTAATGCGGTGCTCCTCATACCGTATCTATAGTAGTTCCTCCAATCATGCTATCTCAACATGATACCTAGCCTCCATATCCCCTGGGACTACTTGAGGCATGGGCATCTTCGATACAACATGCTCCTCTGGAACCCATTGCTCCAAAACATCCTGTGTATCTGACAACTCAAAAACCCCTAGGTCATCCCCAGTCAAGTCGTCAACCTCCACCATATTTGCATCGTCGAGCAAATCGCACCAACCCTCCCTCGGTGCCTCTTCAACCCTATCATCTGTTGTTGCCACATCCGGACCTCCTAGAGGCCCCTCACCCGCTATCGCAACATCTTCCACCATTGGTTGTACTCGAAAGTCACCCCGATGTTGTCCACGTCAGGGACATCAATCACTAGATCTAACTCCTCACCTAGCAGCTCAATGATCAGCTAAGCCAGAGTCCTCTCGTCGTCCCAACACTGATATATCAAGGGCTCACTAGGAAATCCCTAGTGCATCCCAAATTGTCGAGTCACCCAGACATACAGGAAGTACTCCTACTTGGCCCTGTGCTGCCTGATCAGCCACCTCCCCCTGCGTACCCATCAGAGACACTCCCTAACCTTAGGCTAGACTGGACAATCCTGGTATGGCCACCAGAATACCTCCCCTGGAGCAAGACATGAGAAGTCATCAGCATAGTTCCCTACAACACTTGCCCACCGTTGACTCTACCCCTGCTCCCCTAACATTTGCCATAGAGTAACATAGACAATCTCCCTATCCACCATCTCCACCTAGTGGTCCAAGGCAACCCCTGCAACTGCTCCATAGCTATGTGCTGCCACCCCCAACACTGCAATAGATAGCTGCACCCAATCCCCTTTCACCTCCACCAACGGACCTCGTACAGCTTGTCATACAGCTATACCATTAGCGTCTGACCCCACCTCATAATTAGTGGTACTACTATCGGATACTCCACAAGTCTAAACACTACTTCAAGTAGGTTCCAAGGGAACCTCATACCTGAGGATTCAGGAAGTAGCATGTTGGAGATGAGGGTCATAAGTATGTTTGCCTCACCCCTAACATGCCCTTCTCAAACCACCACTGCACTAGAATATTGCCAATTAGGCAGTCCCCCTCTGCCCTCTCCATTGCCCCATCCACCCCCATCTTCGCTGCATGCCCAAATCACCATGTCAGCACCATCGTCCGTTGATCTTGAGGATTCATCCTAATGGGTAACCCATCTATTAGAATCCATAGAATTTTATACATGTACTCCAAAGTCACTATCATCTCCCCTGTTGGGAGATGAAATGTGTTGGTGCGAGGATCCCATAAATTGATCAGGGTAGTCAGATATGCCCGATCCCCCACCACAGGCTCCACCCGCTTCACCTTCTTAAGCCCAAGGGCATCAAGCCACTCCCATTTTGCCACAGTCAGCGCATCCTGTGCATCAGAAAATACAGTTGGCTTACGGTACCGACTCTTCACAACATAAAAAATAAAAAAACCACAAAAACATTAAAACATGACAACAAATATATTCTCTACAAGAAACATTAACAAAATGTACAACAATATATACAAATAAAATAAAAAAAATTGCACCAATAACAAAACTGCATTTAAGGTTTCTACCTTAATTTCAAAATGTACAACAAAAACATTTTACAAAATGTACAGCCAAAACAATTAACAAAATGTACAGCAAAAATTCAAATAAAACTGTACAGACACAAAAAATACTATACAGACACAAAAAAAACTGTACAGACAAACAAATTACAAAATTTGAAACTAGGGTTTTCAACCTTATTTTGAATAAAAAAACAAAAAAATTACAAAATTTCAAACTAGGGTTTTAACCTTATATTGAATAAAAAAACAAACAAATTACAAAAATTCAAACTAGGGTTTTTAATCTTAGTCTAAGAAAAAAAAAATACAAAAAACAAAAAAAATCATCAAGGGTTTTCAACCTTATGAACAAAAAACAAAACAAATAAAACTTTAACCTAGGGTTTTAACCTTAGTTTAAATGGAAAAATGAAATACAAAATAAATTAATTACGATTTTGAACTGTAAAATAAAAACAATCAAAATAAAGAGAAGGAGCACCTACCGGTCTCACCTCAGCTTCGAAACTCGAGGATCCGGTCCTTTAACTCATGGTGTCCATGAAAATATTGATAGCTCTCTGCTACGCAAACTCGAACTCTTCCTCCTCACAACTCCAAATTGCCAGAAAAAACAATTGCAAATGAGCCCAAAACCTAGTTTTGGCCCTTATATAGGCTCTTAGGCCTGTAATCGTTCCACCATGGGATGAGAACTCTATTTAATTCTCGTCCTACCATGGGATGATTACAAAACTGGTATTTTTCCCACCCTGGGATGATTATAGAGCAAGAAAATAAAAAACAACCAAAACTACATCCAAAATGCACCAAAAAAACATAATAAAATTGCCAAAAAGAGGCACCTTTGTGCTTGCGTTTTAAGGCATCCAAAACCAATGTAGGGGTCAAAAATCCTCACTATCCTATTCCCTAAGAAGGCTACCATAGCTGGACCGCTCCACGGGAGGACGAATTTTTGAGAATTTCATCCCCAAAAGATATCACAAAAAGGGTCAAAACCCACCAAAAAAAATAAAGCAATAAAATTACCAAACAAAGGCACCTTTGTGCCTATGCTTCAAGGCATCCAAAACCGATGTAGGGGTCAAAAATAACTAGTATCCTATTCCCTAAGAAGACTACCATAGCCGGACCGCTCCATGGGAGGACGGTTTTTCAAGAATTTCATCCCCAAAAGGTGTCACAAAAAGGGTCAAAACCCACCCAAAAAATAAAGCAATAAAATTTCCGAACAAAGGCATCGTTGCACCTAACGTTATTGGCATACAAATCAAATGTCAAGGCCACAAATTATCAATATCCTACTCCCTAAGAAGGCTACCATAGCCGGAACGCTCCACGGGAGGACGGATTTTTGACAATTTTAGCTCTAATAAGCGTCACAAAAAGGGTTAAAACCCACCAAAAATAGGTCAGATTGTTGGGAAACTACATAAGTATTCAACAAAAACAACTGAAGGCACACTTAAAAAATCCATCTTAGGTCAAGCGTCTCATCGATTTTCTCATGTCGGACATTCCCTCATCAATTTGTCGCTTGAGGGGGTAGTCACACTTAGTCACCAATCAATAAATACACACCCAATCAAGGAAATGGCATGCATTCAAAGAATCATTGACAAAGACAATCACGCTCCTGCTTGGGAAAGCAAAAAAGCAATAATCACAATCTAATCAAACACTTGGCATCCTAGAATCATGAACTCAAGGTTCCCACAGATAAAAGGTTGCGCCCTTTGCCTATTCATGACTAAACAATGTCCAAGATCAAGAAACACCTCACCGAAGAAGGTTAACACTTGAATTAAGCTCCTTAGCTCATAAGAAGCAAGGATTCAAGCATGCATGCCCTTTCCATACTTGGGGCATCAAAATTTGGTTAGGTTACTGATAAACCCTAATTATTAAGTGCTTTGGTTATCTATTTTTGCTCAGAACTATGCCACAGACAACACATCCCAAAAAGGGGCATCTCGTAGACACCAAAACAACACCAATATGATCATGTGGATACAAGAACTGATCGAATTGGCATACATATCCCCTAGGGTAGCCCCCAGAGGTTAAACAGTGGTCCTAACCACTCCCAAAGTAGTTTTGGAAGGTCAGAGGTCAATTTGGCACCTTTCAAGCACCCTTCTCCTTACTCATTCCACCTTGAGGCAAATAGAATGTTATTCGCCCCACCCTGGGATGATTAGCGAAAATCGCTCTAGGGTGGGGCGAATAGCAGGTTTGATGGGTAAAAGGTCAAACCTTGACAAATGGTAGCTTATATCCGCCACTCAACTCCACCTTCAATGCATGGGAGTGTGAGTGAGCATTTTTGAGCTCAAAGAGGCAATCATAGAGGCAGTCATGGAGCCCTTAATCAAGGAGGAATCTTCTCTCCCCTGGGAAGGCATGATGGCCAAGTGGCACCCCTGCATGCACATTCAAAGCAAACCTTCAAGTCTATAAAATGGTGAGTCTTATCATCCCAAAGAGAGGACAGAGCAGGATTATTTGGAGCAACGGAGTGCTACCGAATTATAACCTCACCCTCATTGTGCTTCCTACATCCTTGATCTCTCTTTTGGAAGGAAGGTTATTGGGTGAACATTGGAAGCACAATCCAGACCCAAAACCTAAACATTTAGCCACAATACCCCACCCAATTTTTTGACACAACCCCCTAGGAGGTTTTGTACCCATACCAAGTGGATTGGTGTCAAAACCAAGCCCCAAACGGTGGGTGTCCTGCCCTCGGGTGCTCCTCGCACTATTGCAGTCCTAATCATCCCACCCCAAAGAGATTAGAAATTTGTAGTAGATTTATTCACTATTTCTTTTGCATCATGTTTTGTGTGTTTCATATATGCTGCAGTTCAAATTTCATGCCATTATGATGAGTTTTGACTATATTTTCATTGTTTTTTGCTTGCATGCATTAACCGGAGGCCTTGGGGATTGCAAGTTTCACTCCATCTACATGTGCTATTAATCATTTGTTGTTTCTTTGAACACAGGATCTCGATACCAAAGGGGCATCAAGGAACTACAAACACACTCATGCAAGCGACGACGATGTTTGGCCCGCCCATTTTAAATTTGGGAACACAGAAGATCCCAAAGGGAAGCATATCATCCGTTGGTGTAACAATTGTATCGAACGCTCCTAGCCCCTAAAAATGGAGGAGATGTATTGTAACCTGATCTCAAGCAAATTAATAAAAGAGGCTACACTTTACTTTTTGCTTTACATATCATTTCATTCCGTTCATTTTCCCCTTTTCATGCACTTTAGTTCTTTGATTCATTCGTAGGACTTAGCGTTACATCCACTTTTTTTTGCATCGTATTCAGTATGCCATTGCTTCTGTATCCTAGTGCTTTCATATCGTATCTTCATTTCTTAAGGAAAGTATGCAAGAGATATTTTTATGAGGTTTACAATGGAGGACAACAAACCAATGACCACTCCAATTATAACAGGACTAAAATTGAGTAAGAATGATTGTAGAAATAATATTGATCCAAAATTCTATAAGAAATTAGTTCGAAGTCTTGTGTATTTGATAGCAATGAGATCAAATTTAATGTTTACAATGAGTTTGATTAGAAAATTTATTTAGGCACCAAAGAACACTCACTTGTAGGTAAGAAAAAGAATATTAAGTTATGTCACTCGGACCAGAAACCATAGAATTTATTACGCAAGAAAATAATAGTTTAATTTTGTTGGCTATACAAATAGTGATTGGGTTGGCAATATAGATGAGAGGAAGAGCACTTCTGATTATGCATTCCATCTGGGTTTGGTTGTAGTTTTTGATCATCAAAGAAGCAACCAATTTTTGCATTATCAACTACTGAGGCTAAGTACGTTGTCACCACTTCAACCACATGCCAGTTAGTTTGTCTTAGAAGAATTTTAGGTGAGTTGAATAATCAATAAGAAGGGGAAACAATAACATTTTGTGATAACAATTCAAACATAGCACTATCAAAGCGTCTAGTATTTCATGGGAGGACCAAGCATATTGACATCCAATATCATTTCATCAAAGAACTGGTAAAATATAACAAAATGAAGTTCTTGTTTTGCATATCTAGAGAGTAGGTAGCTGATATCTTCACAAAACCTTTGAAGGAGGAAGACTTTAAAAATTTTAGGGAAATGCTTGATGTCAAAGTTTTTTGTGAAATCTAGTTTAAGGAAGGATGTTATAAATTAAACTAGATTTAACCTGCTAGATTTCTGGTAGATTTTATCTTTAGATTTGATCACCGAATTTTAAAGTATCCAAATTTATACCGGTAGTTTTAGTTCATCGATGATTTGATAGATACCATACTTAAATTTAATGCATGTCAAAATGTTGGTGAGCTTTTCCCTCTAATACCTAGCTATAAATATATTAACATCTAGTATAATCAGGGTAGTGCAATGGAAGTAGAAGAGAAGGAAGAGTGATTGTGATAAGCAAGGAGTTGAAGAAACAACCTTCAAAAACTCTCATGTGGATTTAACCTGCAACCATGAAGATTGAGTTGCAAATGTGTGTGTGAAGCTTCTAGAATAATAAGTATTCAATGTAAATATTTTTTTTTGTAAACAATAATACCAGTTTGTTTGTTTTTTGAGCGATATATATATTTCTGCATATTTATGCTTCTATGTGTCTATTAGAATGTTGAGCCATTTAACTTTGCAAAGTTAGGGTTTTCTTTCATTGTTTACCAGTTCACCGTAATCTTATTCTCGTTGATGTTAGTGTAAAGCCTTGCAATCGTGACTTTAGAAAACCTAGAAATCTCTTTTTTGGTCAAAATTTAAGTTCATGAAAAATCAAATTTTCACGAAGATTCACTCTTTTTGAGAAAAGTTGTAAGTTTCCCCATTGCATTTGTAAATCTAGCAAAACTTTGTTTCACTTCACCTTCCTTTGTATTCTAAGTAAAACTTTGTTTAGCTTTTGCAACTTGTTTGTGCTCCCCATCCCTTTGTAAAGTGAGTGCATCTTTATTTCACTGCCTTGTATGTAAGTTAGGATTGAGTGAGCCTTTGCATTATTCAGTACATTTGTGTTTTCTCCTTCTCCTTTGTAAACCGAGTGTATTTTTTTTAGCATGATTCTTAAAAAAATTAAGATTCACTGATCTGACCTAATTTCAAAATTTTGTTCACCTTGTCCATTGGAAACTCTTTTTGTTGAGCATGATTCTTCAAAAATCTAAGATTCACTGATCTAACCTAATTTTAAAATTTTGCGCACCTTGTGCATTGGAAACTGTACAAGTGTATTTACCATTATTTTATGTAAATCAGCCCATCATTGTTTCCTAATGGATTTTTGTTTTGTTGTTTCTCTCAAGACAACTATCACTACTTTTCTTTATTGACTTAAAAATATAGTATTACATAGCATTTCAGAGTCATAGTTTTTATTTTAGAAGATTATTTTTTTGACAAATGCCCATGTGCAGGACCGCCAAGGATCCAAGACAAATAGCCTCTCTCCCTAAGAAAGGGTCTTATTAGCGTGGAAATATTAATATGGATAGATAACAAAGGAATTTCCACCCCATATCTCCTCTGAAAATATATGGATCCATAATATCTTCCACCAGGAGTGCAGCCGATAGCGGAGACGTCAATTACAAAGAATTTTCATGCGCCATCATGGAAAAGTCTCTGTCACGCCACAAAATTCAAATTTACTTTTACTGCAAAATGATTTGTCGTTGGTTGAAACAGAACGGTTCTAAAAGCAGCTGAATTCATTTCACAAATCTATTTTAAAAGCGCCGAAATGAACAACTAAAAGCATTCTAAAACTTACTATTGCCTACATCTTGCGTTGTGGAAATAGGTGACGCCATATGGTGGAAATATTGCCTCAAATTTAGAGTCAGGGATGTAATCGGTGTTGCCGACATCTGCCAAAGAGTCTCCGAGCACGAACAAGGCAGAAACACGTCCATTATGTGCTACAGCCACCGGAGGAAAACAAAAAGTAACGCTGATGATGATTAAAATATTGAGCATATTCCACTTTTTCTTTCTCTTAAAACAAATTCTCATTGAAGGTTCATGTCATGCGATATCAGGAAGATTCTATTTATAGCTGAATGTGACCCTCTCGCCTGCCGGCAATCATATAGATAGCGACGGAATTTGTGAGGGAGACATTAAAAATAAAAAACAACTGTATGTCCATTATAATTTCTTGTGCTAGGATCATGCTTAGCGTGCATGGCAACCATACGGCATATTAGGCATATTATATTATAATTGACAAACGACTATTTTCATTGTATACCTCAAAGTAGATGGGACACAATTTGCTTACACATTTTCGAGCGGCGTTTCAATGATTGCACTAATGGATATACGGCTGACGAAAGAAAGGACAAACTATAGAAAAACTGGCATGCTGAATCGGCGTCATCGACGTCTATTCTTTGTGATTTCCAATTTCGACGGATATGAGAAACACCAAGTTAAGGGTTTTGTCTGATGCGCCTTTTTTAGGCTTCGGAGACAATTTCGAGGGATACTGAGAAACACAAAGTTAAGGTTTTTTCTGATGCGCCTTTTCGAGGATTTGACGACAAGACTGGCAAGAAGTGGCCAACGGCAATCCTCTTTCGATTGGTAGGATGGGTATCCAGGTTCCAGCAATAACGAACAAAATACAGGTCGGAGACTATCTCGCTTTCTAAAAAAAATCCAACGAAAAAATGAATAAATAAAAGTGAAATTAAAAACCTTGGTATTACATAGATATAGATTAGGAACCACCAATAGTTTTCTCCTTTAAAATTTATAGTAGTTAAATCGAAATTTTAAGATACATTTTGCTTGGAGCTCTGAAAACCGATAAGAAATATACAGGTATACTTTGTAGGGAAGCTATTGTTAAGACTGCTTTACCCGTTTGAGATAATAAATGTCCTTTCCAGCCTGCTAGCTTTTTTTGGATCCTCTCCAACACAATATTCCACATTGACCCTTTCAGTTTCCCATAGAAAAGGGGAAGGCCTAAATAGGAGGTAGGAAGGGAAGATCCATTTGGTAGGGTGGAATAAGGTTTGCAAACCTAAGGTATAGGGGGGCTAGGGCTGAGGAGAGTTGTTAATCTCAACAGCTCTGCTAGTCAAACAAGCATGGCAACTACTAACCAAGGTCGAAAATGGATGGACGACAATAGTCAGGAGGAAATATCTCCAAGGATCGAATTTCCTCAATGATAATCTGGTGAGTAGGGGTCAGCTGGAAGGCAATCCTAACAAGCAGAGATCTAGTCAAGAGAGAGATTAGATGGATCCTTGGGAATGGGCAAATGATAAACTTTTGGAAGGACCGGTGGGTGAAAGCTGAGGAATTATCCCAGAATCTCCAATTGGCTAGGATCCAAGAACACGTTGGGAAAAGGGTGGTTGATTACATCTGGCGGGATATGAACATCCTTAGGTGGAAATACATCAGAGTATAGGGTTTTGAAGTTGAGTCCGAAGAACTTCATAATATTTTAACACAACAAATTCTTCCCTCTGGAGAATATGAGGATCACATTGTTTGGGCCGAGACTGAAAGTGGAGATTTTACTGTCAAATCTCCCTATAATTTGCTCCTCAACAATGAAGACCAATAATTTCAACCGAATTTGGTCTGGATCAAGGGTTTAATCCCTAAAATATATTTTTTCTCATGGCTGGTGATCCAAGGAAAAATTCTTACCATGTATAATATGTTGACCAAAGGTATGGTTATTGCTAACCGTTGTCATATTTGCAGGGTTGGGTGGGAGTCAACCCAACATTTTTCCTAGATTTTTCGTGGCAGCGTCCATACTTGACGAACTTTTCCAGGCTTTTAGGATCTCGTGGGTCAATCTAGATTCAGTTTCTGAAGTGTTCCAACAATGGCCTCAACCCTTTGTTAGCCTAAAACTTAAATACCTTTAGAAAATCTGTTGGCGCCATTTCCTATGGTAGATATGGTTAGAAAGGAATCACAGAGCTTTTAAGGACACCAGTCATAGCTTTAAAAAAATCCTCAATAAAATCCTTACCTTTGGGAAAGAAAATATTAGTATCCTTGCTGAGGAGAACCGTATAATCCATCCTCAGGAAACACAAATTGCTTTAGCCTTAGGCATTGAGGAAAAGTCTTTCATCCCTCTACCCAATCCCAAAAATGGGGTCTCTTAGGAGCCACTGCCAGGGGTTGGTTCAAATTGAGCTTTAATGGTGCAGCTAAGGAGAAACTGGGAAGAGCAAGAACTAGAGGAGTAATCAGATATCATCAAAGAAACCTGGCTAAGGCCTTCGCTAAACCATTGGGAATTAGAATTAATAATGAGGCGAAAGTTAGAGCCCTTTTGAGAGGGTTAAAAGTTACCCAGGAGACTCATGGAAATTTTATGATTGAAGGCGATTCCATGAATATCATCAACCTGTTAACCAATGGCAGAAAACCTCCATGGAGTATTGAGGTCATCATCCACGAGGTAAGGATCATTTTATGGTAAGACAGGATAGGAGGATTCACCATGTGTTTTGTGAGGCCAACAAAGCGGCTGACAAATTAGCCAATGTGGGTATTGATGCGGGAAGTTTGATGATGTGGACACAAGGGGTACCACGTGAAGTGGAATATATTCTTAGACATGAAAAGCACACTACTGATTAAGGAGAAAGGTGGAAGGGTGCTTTTTCCCTAAGTTTTTCATGATAAGCATAGAGTTTTTCTCTAAGTAAAATCAAACGACTATCGCTGTAAGTAATGTTAATTGTCATGTTGAACTATCTTTCTGCAGTAAGTATAAGGTGTTGTAGGATAACTAGCACAATTTTTGAAAAGAATGTTCTAAGGATGACTAGGATCCGCAATCTTAGATTTTGTATTAGATTTTGGGTTAAACTGCAAAACCCGGTAATTAATGACGACTTTTATTTACCAAAAGAAAAAACATGTGTGCAAGCTCAATAGCTTTATATTAATTAGAGTTAAAGCTTAATTTTGAAATTGTAACCAAAAATAAGAAAGTTATAGTGTATGACCAAATAATTTGTTTCTTAGTATTATTTATATATATAAATATATATGAAATATTAGTATTATAGTAATAAACAGATATAGCTTAATGTGTATTAATAATAAATATCAATAATTATTGCAAGATATATATAAAATTAAACAAAAATTATGTCATTGTATTATATATTAATTTATTTGATACAAAATATAGATTTTATAGAAAAACATTTTTAGAAAATAAAAAATTAAAGTTATATTTGATAGAAAATGTAGGAATCTTATGCAATTTTCAATTACATAAATAAAGCAACAATGATAAGTAGATTTTAAAAATCTAAATAAACATTGATTTGGAATTTTTAAGCTTTAACATAGCATAAATTGGTCATAGATACATTGTAGTGTCACTTTCTATCAAATTTTATCACTGATCCAATCTATTATAATTATAAGGTCTATCAAGCTCAATTTATTCTTTGAGACTTGGTCAAAGGATATGATTTACAATAACTTGTCTTAATGAATCATGTAGGCACAAGTTGGCCAAGAAGTCTACCACTATTATTTTGCCTAGTAAATTTTGCTAGGATATGGAATCAAGTAAATACTTTGGTTGAAGGTCTTTAGTATGAACATGGAGTAATTCACATATTAGTACGTAAATTTAGACAATATCCCAACCACAATCATATTCCTAGTTGAACTATGAGCTTGAGATCTATCATCTTGTTAACATTAACATTATTGTTTGTGAGAATTCTAAAGAAAATCAAGAACAATGGTAGCTCACACTGGACCTAGATTAGCCTTAAATATCCCATCAAACTTAATTTTAGGTATATGATAGTGAGGTGGATACCATAAGATATTATGTCCTCTATCATACTTATTTGGTGTTCTCTTAGTGAGTTGGATAGAGGTAAGTAAAATGATCTATATTTTAGACTATATTATATTTCAAACAAGATTGTGAAATTAGAGGCCTTAAAATAGATTTGGGTCTTTTCTAATATAAGAGTTTCTATCTTGTTATAGAATAATAACATAAAAATATGTTCTCTTCAAATATGGTGGTTCTTCTCTAACCAAAGATCCAAAGTGAGGATTTTAAGGATCATGGTCCATAATAATTATCAATCATGTAAAGGATACAAGCAATAGAAAAATACTTATTAGATGGTCTTACATTATACCCAACATAAATCCAATTTTTATAAAATTTAAATCCATATTTTTAATCTAAATTTATAGTTGAGTATGAAGTATTCTATGCTCTTCACGCCATTATTATAAAGTATGCACAATGATGACCATTGTCAGCCCCTCTTTTCTTTTTTAAAGATAAAAAATTATATTGATAGAACAAGAATTAAATTAAAGTCATAGGTTTGCCACTTATGGCTAGCCCTAAAATCTGAGTAAAAAATGGATTAACATCTCCAAAAAAATGAGTACCATCTATAAAGCAAAAACTTTGAACATTTTTGGTTAGCCCCTCTTTTGAAAAATATTAAAAATGATAATTTTACTATTTATTTGACAACTAGAAGGCATTTGCCTATGGAAGACCATGTTTAAACCAAATCCACGGAGAATGGTCATAGTTAGAAGATAAATAATAATAAAGCATTTATCATCCTTCTTTTATATTGTATATTATGGAGGGAGATTATCCATTATAGGTTTTCCTTCTCTATTATCATAGTTAATTTTTTGGTGTACAATACTTATAACTTGCAATTAGGTATAAATACCCCTTATACAAAACATTTCAGTATTAGTTTCATAGTATTCTATTTTTTAGTGAGATAGCTTGGTGTGTATGGGAGACCTACTATATCTTAGTTACTAATTTTTATGTATTATATTTTAATAATTCTAGGTGTTTCCTTGATTCCATTCATTTATGGAAACTATTATAAAATGTAGGAAGGTTCATCCCCCACTATTAATTAAATCAATATCATCACTAAGAAAGAGTTTTTAGTTTTGAGACCTCAGTTCCCCAATAACTCTATATGATATTTTGAATAAAGACAATGAATAAAATATATATCCATGGTGTTTTTTTTATTAATGGTAAAAATAGGATTTTAAAAGGAGTCCCAAAACTTTTACAAAGAATAGGGAAATAAAAAATTAGACATAACCAAGAAAAAAAAAAAAGGAGTTGTTCCTAAGAGATGGGGCTAAAAATATAACTACCACATGCAGAAGGACAATTCAAAAAAATAAATCCAAAGAAAGGAGTCAAAATTCATCATCCCTTAAGCCCAAATAGAAATGGATAAGTAGAAGGATAATGAATAAAAAGGGGTGAGAAAGGTCCACCCACCCTAGAGAAAACCTGCCAAGAAGATAACACTTTAATAGGAATGGAGGTCACCACCATTTTTTGGAATTCATCCAAGTGGTTGACCACCTCCATGATCATAAATATAATTCTATTCCTTCTATGCAAGGATTTCATTAGGTCTAGGAGGATGATGCAGTTGTTTCTTCGGATGACCATGAATAGGTACTCCAAGGGGGAAATTCAAGAGTTATTCTTCATCAAATATTCACCTATTTTATATTTAGTAGTCAATATTTTCTTCCTGACAAGATGAGGGGGTCCTTTCACCTGAGTGGTAGGATTTGGTTTCTAAGAGGACACTAAATACAATTAATTTGTGTAGAGGAGGAATAAGTGATTTCTCTTTCTTCAACCAAATTATGGGTGAAGAAAATCAGATAATTATGTAGGTAAACTTTGTGTGATGGATTACCTTAGAGCCAAAGAAAATAATAGGAGCTTTGAGCATGTGAGTAAATGATGATCTATGCTTGACAATTAAGCCAACTTAGAAGTTGACATAGGGAAGTAAATCATACATAAAAGAGGTTAAAGGGCACAAGAGATTGCAATAAAACATGCAATCCCCAAGTGAAATAAAATTGGAAAGCTTGAGATCCAAGGCCCATGTGACCATAAGACTATGGGTTATGGAAAGACCACTTGGAATGACAATAAGATATTGCATAGCCTAAAAATAACAATTCAAGATTGAATAATTGTCACTAAAAACTACCAATTGAATCTCCTTTTCGATGATTGATATGTAACTATAGCCATGAGGGAAAATGAATGAGAAAAAAGGAATAAAAAAAATGAAGCAAAGGGAGAAATAATTAAAGAAAAGTAAAAAAGAAAGGCTAAAAGATGTGAGACTAAATATCTTCATGACAAGTGGGAAGAAGTAGAGTTTTCACCTAAGCAAAGGCCTGCATTTTGGAAAGGGGTCCAACATAACAATATTAAATAAATCCATTCAAAATAAGGTCTCTATGAAAATTATCCATCCAAGTATGAGGGGAATTTTGAAGAAAATCCTCATTTTCCAATATGGTGGATTTCTTATTCCATTCTTTGGACACATGAAAGAATTGAAAGCTCTCCATATTCTCAAGATGATTGATAACTTCTTCTAAAATATCTTCAATGGTCCAATTTAGAAGTTGGAGGTCTTTGAAAATATTGATGATGAATAGAGTGACCCCTTCAATAACCAATTTTTTAGGTCCCAGGTTTTCTAGAAGCATAACTCCTGACAAGAGAGCTCTTGATTCAACAAAAAAAAATATTGAACCCTCAAATTATCAATATAGGCTAGGAGGATGGTTCCTTTATCATCTATTATAAGTCCTCCTACACTAGAGTTGTCTGGATTACATTTTTCCACCCCATAAAATTTTAGCTTAATTCAAACTTGAGGTTGAGGGACCCATTTGAAAAAGGAATGGGTATGTGGGGGATGAGGATAAGGGGAGCCTTCATTTGTTTTAAGCCCTAAAAGGATAGAAAACTTAGATTCACTCTCAGAACAATTCTCATCTTGTAAGGATAGCATCAAAAATTTTTCTTTTAAAGCATTTACAATTCTAATTTCTACTAATTTAGAATCCTTTTTGATGTTCTATAAGGTTGTATTATTTCTTTTATTTCAAATTCATATAGAAATACCAAAAGGTTCTAATATTAGGACTTCTGAAAAGGGGTTCCACTAAATATAAAAATCAAATATGTTATTGGGAAAAACCTAGGTAATATTAAATTACAAGGATAAGGAAAAATGGTATTCAAGGAATAAATTGTCAAATTCTTCCAAGCTACTTCACATAGGTGGAATCTATTCAAAAACTAGCAAGCCTCTTTTGTGGAGATTTCACTGGTGAGGATTTTACTCTAGGCTAACAACCAAAAGAAGAAGTTTAATTTGGGGTGAGGATTTTAAGCCAACCTTTCTTGATCAAAAAACAATCCTTTTTCCCATCCTCATAGTAGGTTGATTTGACTGAAAAGAGGCCCTTATTGTCTACTTTCCAAATGGAGGATTCAACTAAAGGGGAATTTTTGATGAATTGGACTCTAAGAATATTGTAATGTACAATGAGAGCTTAATGAGGTGAATATATTTTCAATCCCTTCTTCCATCCTTAACTTCAATGAAATTTACCACCTTGGGGTTACAAATCTAAGTAGTGAGGGGTTCTAGATTATTTAGATATTGATCTTCAACCATGGGGTGCTACAAATCCATTTTTCTCTCTAAAAGTTGATATTTCTACCATCATCAAGTCTTCATTTCAGATTCAATTTTAGATGACATTTTAAAAAAGGACATGAAGTATACTAGAATTCTTTGGAGATTGGATTTGACAAATTATGCTTTACCATTTTGGCTAAAAAGAGTGCCTCTCCACCTCACAATTTTTTTTCTTACCCTTTCCACCACTAGGAACCCAGATCTTTCATGTAGCCTACTAGAGAAGAGTAGTAAACCAAGGTAAATACATGAAAGGCTACAGATAAGACAACCAAATATCTTAGAAATTTTTAGCTATATTTTTTAGGGGTGTTGAGGAAGTAAACCTTACTCTTGCAAAAATTAATCTTCTACCCAGAAGCAACCTCATAAGAAGAAATAATGTTTCTAAACTCTCTAGAATAGGGAATATAACATCTTAAAGCTAAAATGGTATCATTAGTGAATTTTTAATGTGTGATAGGGGAGCTATAAGTGGTATGCCTAAAACCTACATTAAACCCTAAACAAGAAGCCACATCAATGGACCTACCCAGGGATTCTACCAAAAGAAGGATCAAGTAGTATGAGAGGGTATCCCATTGCCTAAGGCCCCTAAGGCTTTTAAAATACTTGGAGGTGAATTTTTTTACAAAATAAAATTTCATTTTCGAAGAGAAACATCCTTTAGTGAGAAATATAATCAGAATGAAAGCCAAATTTACCCATAACTTGGAGCAAAAACTACTAGGATATCCTATCATAGGCCTTATTCATGTCTAATTTCAATAGGAATTCATATTTGTCACTTTGTTCAATGTAATAAAGGACATGCTAAATGGTAATGATGCCATCCAAAATATTTTTGTCTTCATAATACCTCTTTTGGAAGAATCAATAACCAAGGGGAGGATAGCCTTAAATCTGTTAGCCATAACTTTAGTCAAAATTTTGTATAACATATTATAGAGGCTAATAGGATTAAAGACTTTGAAAGCATTCACTCCTACCACTTTAGTAATAATATCCAAAAAATTGAATTAACATTGCTAGGCACATGTAAGGAATTCAAAATCTCACATAGAGCATTAAAAATATATTTCCCAATAATATTCCAAAAGCTTTGAAATGAAAGAACAGGAAACTTATCAAGCCCATGCGCTTTCTCACCTACCATGTCAAAAAGAACATCTTTGACTTCTATTTCATTAAATAGGGAGATGAGGCAAAATTTCATCTAATAAGTAACAATAGAAGGGATGAATTATAAAAGATAATTGTAAGCTTTCTCATGAAATGGGGTCTCAATTCCTAATAAATTTTAAAAATACCACATTGCTTCTTCCTAAATCTCTAGGATATTGTGAATATTGGAACCATCATCTCTTAAAAATTCCTTAATCTTGTTAAAATATTTTTTCCTTAGAGTAGTGGCATGAAAAAATGGTATTGTGATCACCATATTTCAAGCAAATGGCGCTAGAATTTTATCTCCAAAAAAACTCTTCACTGGCTAGAATATTATGGAATTCCACTAAAATACATATATCTTCTTATTTGACTATAGATAAAGGAGGAGAATTTTCCATAGAGGACTCAAGAGCTAAGAGGTGAACTTTTCAATGAATGCTTCCTTAGAAAAATATTACCAAAGATACACCTGCTTCATTCTTTTATGTTAGATTTAATAAATGTGATCTTATTAGTATATTGGAAAATAAGAGAACCTAGAAATCTACCCTCCACCAATCAAAAATCAAGGGATTAAGATTATCATGCTTTAACCACATAGTCTAAAAAAAAGGGCTTTTAAAATATTTTATAGTATAGGAAACTTCCAAGAGTAGGGGGTTTTGATTAGCTCCTATCCATGGGATAGAGGAAAGGATAAAATAACCAAATCGTGAAGACCATGTTTAGAAATAAAAAAATATTATCCAACATGAATTGAATTAAATGGTTGTCCAACCTCTTATTACAACATGTGAACTCAATGTTCATCTACTCATTATAACTAATAAATTATTCAAAATCCTCCATACCATTGGAGATATTTTGACTCCCTCATTTCTTGTTATAAGGGTACAGGAAATAGTTGAAATCCCCAACCAACATCCAAGCTTCACCTTGGAAAGTGCTTCTAATTATCCTCAACTTTTTTGAAATATAACATCTACCTGGGACTAAGTTCAAAGTATAGATATTGGAAAAAATCTAGAAATTTTTTGTATTTACAAAAAAATTACTTTTTAATAAACCTATCAAAAGAGGAAACCATCCTTGCTTCAATTTTAGAGTGGTCCTAGAAGCAAATAAAACCACTAGAAACTCCAATGGCATGACTAGCTACAAAAATAACATCCTTCCAAATTACATTCTTAATATTATCGATATTTGCTTCACAAATTTTAGTTTCTTGAAGGAGAAAAATGTGGATCTTCAAATAATTTCTGAGATATGCAACCAACCATTGCTTAGAGGGGGTATTCAGTCCCCTTATATTTTAGGATAATATTTTCAGTTTTGGGGTTTGGCATGATGCTTCTTTCCCCATCCCAAGAAAAAATCAATTGAGTTCCATTTTCTATATCTTTGAAAGTTTCTCTTAACATTAAATCTTATAGCAAAGGCTACCCTTACTTTGAGACAGACCCAACATCCATAATCCATATTTTATTGCTTATGGTTATACAATATGGACCAGATTGGTCTTTTTTGGATTGATTTCATCTAGGAGAGATAGTTGGGGATTTATCCTATTTAGCTAAAGAGCCCAAGGATTTCAGCTCATCAAAAACTAAATTAGAAAGGGGTAAATTCTCTTAGACCTCAAGGGAGGAAATGTAAGAGACTTCATAATTTTTTAAATTAAAGAGAGGAAATTTGTTCGAGGCTATAGGAGATTGGGTTTGGGTTTTAAGATCCAAACCATATTCCTAATCATAGAGGCAAGTGAATATGTTTGAGACAAAAACCTCATTCAATGCAAAAGTATTAGGAATAGTAGGGTTACTTACCTCCACCCTCTCTTTAGATATCTCTTCTTTTGTTGGTAACTGAGATTGAGTTGGAAGTGAAGGCATGGGATCTTAGGACCTTGTCTTCAAAGAATGGTTAGCTTCCATAAATTTCTTGGGATTCCAATGATGGGATTAAGCCCAATTTTTTTGGGGGGGGGATGATATTTGGATAAATGGTCTATATTTTTGCAAAGCCCACACTTGACCTTAAAATTAATTTGAATAATTAACACTAGTCATTTTTATAATACTCAAAAGAATGAATGCAATAATATATTCTTTTAAAATAAACTATTTATAAATTGTTATAACCTCAATAGATATGTTATGAGAGTATCCATTTTTTTCCTTCATGTAAGTCATAAAAAATCAACCCATTTATGATTTCCTAATCCCAATGGTTTCCCTTGGAAAAATATTTTATTACATAAGGCCTTCCATTAGACTCTAACATTATTTTGGAAAGTGAAGTATTATTATGATGAGAGTCAACAAATAATAGGTTATAGTGGATATTTTAAGCATTCCCTATGTAGTAAATAAATTAAAATTATCATATCATTTACATTCAGGGTTATGCATAAGGAGTTGGAATCAAAATGTACTTGTAAAAAAATGGTGAATCCTAATCAAAATCAAGTTGAATCATGGATAATTATTAAAAAATCAAATCAAGCATCTTCATACCAAAATTTGGGGTATTTGAAGCCCTACAATGCAAATTCCTCTTTGGGGCCACTTTTGACCTATTAAATAAAATTATAACTTCATAAAAACACCACCATTAGATCAGGATTAAAAAGAGCTTTCCAATGAGTACAAATATACCTATGTTTGGATATATATTGTGGTGAATTGACCCTAAGAAAATAATGGTCCTAAAAATTTTAGGCGAATGGGCCGACATCGAGGGTCCTCATATTTT
Organism: Wollemia nobilis; assembly: GCA_028583015.1. Taxonomy (NCBI): domain Eukaryota; kingdom Viridiplantae; phylum Streptophyta; class Pinopsida; order Araucariales; family Araucariaceae; genus Wollemia; species Wollemia nobilis. The sequence continues at coordinate 755,699 of JAQPPZ010017043.1, read as the reverse complement.
CCAATTTTGAATTTTGGATATTCTAATATTCACCAATTTGTGAATATTTGCCACTATGCATAACCATGTTTACATTATCATTATTTATTACCTATGCCACTGGGTTTGTTGTTCTAAAAATATGAGAATTTATTGGGTAGCTCCACAAATATTGAAAGAGTTGATATAATTCTAGATTAATTATTTCAAATATAAGGTAATATTAATTATACAAGGAATTATCCCAACTATTCATTTTTGGAAGTTACAGCTTGAAAGGAATAAGACAAGATTTTAAAATTAATCTCAAAATAATTCCTAGGTCCAAAGTCATATCATTATGTTTGTTAAAAAAATATTATGCACATGATTCACATCATGGAAAGTTTCAAATAAAAAAAAATAAATAGATGCGATACTTTTGTTTATAGATTTTAAATATACATGGAAGGTTCATCTGTGACACTATAGCTAATGCAAAGGTTCTATTTTGAGCTATTATAGAATGTAAACATCTAAGTTATATTTATCAAATATAATTTTGATGATGCTTCTAAAATAAATCTATGAAAAATAATTGAAATTTTTTTATATACTGAAGGTAAAACTCTCTTAAATTAAAATCATATGAATATTGAATTAACAACTATGCAAAGTCTAGGGAACATATTTTAGAGATAAAAATTATCATTGGAAAAGAATGAAAATATATTTATTTGAAAGAGATTCATAAATTATTATTTATTCTATTATAAATAAAATGTGAAAATTGGATAAAAATAAATTTATATTTATCCATAACTATTTCTAGAGAAAACATCTTAGACATATCAACATACATAGAAAATTAAACTAGGTAGTAGATAATTTAACCAATCATGTTTTTGTCATTTGCCATGGTGAAATTCAATTCTTTGAAGGTAATTGGATGACTTATGTTTTATATTTAATCAAAACAATGTCAAGTTAATTATAAAAGCATAACAAGTTGAGAAATATAATGAATATTTTTTTATTAGGGTAAAATCTTAGTTTTTGAAAGGGTCAAAACCTTTTTACAATCCTAGACTACTCAATCTAATTGGACAAACCAAAAAGCATCATATAAGAAGTCTAGAAGACATTCAAAGAATTGAATTACCTTTTTTCAAGTCGCTTTAGATTTACATTTGTTACCAGTCTCTTTACATTCATATCTTTGAAGAGTCTCTATAAAATGGATCCATTACCATACTAATCTATAGATCCACAAAAAATGGATTCCTCCCCATGCAAATCCATGGATCTTTAGAAAATGGAACCCTAAGTAGACAAATCCATAAATCTCTATAAAATGAAACTCTTCTCAAATAGAACCTCACAACGCATCTAAGGAGTTAAAAAATTACACACATCTAGAAAATTAGACCCTTAGTAGATAGGTCCAGATATCTTTATAATATGAAACCACAGATACCTAGAATATGGAATTTTCAATAGTCTATTCTATATATCTTCAAAAAAGAAACCCTCAATAGATAAATATATAGATATCAAGAAAATAGATCCCTCAATAGATAAATATTCTAAAAATAGAACCCTTAGCATACATATCCCTTATAAACTCAAATATTATTCATCTTGATATAGCTAAAAGTTGACAAATCCCATAGAAATCCAAAAAAATGACCATGTAGCATATAGATCAAAACATCTCTAAAAATCAAATTTCTATGGACATTTAAAAAATTGGAATGTTCACCCATTGATTTAACTTTTTATATATCCTCCATCCTTTGCCACTAGATGGAGTACATATGTATGGATACCATATGACAATATCCATATTTTATATCCCCTTCTAAGAACTCCTAAATTGGCTACGCAATTGACCACCCAATTTTCTTCTCTATACACATGTAGCACTTGAAATTATTCCAATTAATTTACAGATTTTAGTCTATGTGTTACTATGTTTGCTGTTATCCAACTATCCATAAAATTTTATTGAGGTAATTAGTAACATTCAATGAGTTTCCTTCATTTATTAATCTTGTAGTCCACAAATAAAACACCATATTTATACTTGTCAACATTGTTCTAGGTTCAACCTAATGACTAGTCATAATATTCAAGTACTCAATCACTGTTTTCATCACTATTCTATGGCCATCCCTTAAAAATACTCCACCTGCAACATTCCCTACATTTCCTTTGAACAATCCATAAAAAAATAGTTTTATCCATCGTTATTTTGGTGGCTACCACTTGGTCATGCTCCTCAAGCCTCCTTGGGGATTGTCATTCATCCCAACTAGAATTATTATTTTTGGTAGATAAGATACTATAGCATTAATACTAGGTTTTACAGGTTGACCCAAAACTTTTTATAAAAATAAACCTAGGTTTGTTGATGAACATGTCCTTACTAAGGATCCTATATATGTAAAATCTACATACCGCCAAAGCCATTACATCCGGTAAGGCACATATCCTGTTATAAAAAAGAAACTTCCCATACAAAATTTTGGGTATACCCCAAGAAAACACACCTACATCATAATTACAAAAAAAGAAACAGACACAGATACCTTACAAAAAAATAAACAAAAAGTTGCAGACACACATAGTAGAGTACTGAAAAAAACTCCCACAAACTCTGTATTGATAGTTACTTTTAATAATTCTTTGGTAATTGGTTTCTTATGTATATGACATGCTTTGGGACCACATCCTATCTTGGCCAATCAGCCTTGGAGAAGTGAACCTGTTGAATAAATTTATGGCGATGGCTATTTGGTGGTCCACGTGGCTCTGGTTCGAAGTCTTGTATTGTCATTTCTTTCCTGCCCTATGATTATCAACCAACCTCAAATTACTAATATGACTAGGAGCCATGTTATTTGACATGTGACTGTCCCCATTAGTCTGTGGTATTTCCAAGCAACATCCACCAAGACTAACAGCTCATATAATTTTTATTATAAGTCCATTTCAAAAAAGAGATGGGAATACTCATAGCCTTCTAAATTACAATGCCTTCCCTATTGGTAAATTATACTATCATTCTTAGAATTATTTTTGAATAAGCTCCTCTACTTCACTCGAGACACTATGTTCCCATTTGTAAAGTTCGTCATCATCGACACCCAAATTGGCCAGCTTATAAACAACTTTGTTAGCTTCCCGAAAGACATGTTGGGCTTTTATGTCCTATCTTCCCTAGAAAATGATCCTAGCCTATTCAACAATTGTTTTAATACTCCAAGGAGGTGTTTTCCAATGCTTGAAAAGGGGTAAGGCCACTGGATGAACAAATCAAGTACGATGGCTGGTTTAACCCAGGAAATATTGAAGGCCTGCAAACCCCACTTAATTCCAAAGGATGGATAAAAAATTTAATTCCAAAAATTGGTCTTTTCATGGCTGGTTATCCAAGGAAGATTTCTAACGATTCATAATATGATGCATAAAGGTATTATATCACTAATCACTATTATCTGTGTAGGGATAATTTGGAGACCAATTATTACATTTTCCTTGAAGGATAGTCAAGGAAAAAGGGCACTCCAGGAAAATGTAATAATTGGTCTCCAAATTAGCCATGCACAGATAACAGTGATTAGTGATAGAATACCTTTATGCATCCTATTATAAATGGTTAGAATTATTCCTTGGATAACCAACCATGAAAAGACCAATTTTTGGAATTAAATTTTTTATCCAAACTAAGTCCTTTTTTAGGACAAAATCTTCGTCATCAAGCAGAAGCTTATAAGCTGATTTAACAATGAATTGCTCATTTTCAGTAGGAGGCCAGATCACTTGATCTTCCTTGGGTCTCATGGGGATAAACTGTTTCCCGAGAATGTTACAAAGATCATTTGATTCTGCAAGAAATCCTTGAATCCTTATTTGTTTCCACTTCATTCTGCCTTTGTCCTCAACCATATAATCAGAGACTTTTCTATCAATGAGTTCTTTCGTGATATATCTAATTCGGGCTAAGTTAGGATATTGCATCAGTGGTTCATCCTTACCCCACCTATCATTCTAGCAATTTATCCTCTCACCATTGCCTAAAACCCATATTAAACCTTTTTTGATGATTTCCTTACAATTGAAAATTGCTTTCCAAAAAAAAGAACCTATGATTGGAACTGAGTTACTTAGAAATTCCATATTTTGAAGATAATTTCGTTTGATGATAGTTTTCCATTCATTTTCTTCACCAGAAATGAGGTGCCATGCCTACTTAGCTAGTAAAGCTAAATTCATATGAGAAATTCTCATCAGACCTAAGACTCCATTTTACCTAGGTCTGTACACTTTGGTCCACCTACAAGGTGTATCCTTTTTTTCTCCTCTGATCTAGTCCATACATTTTTTTTTGGATTTTCTCAATTTTTTGGAAAACCTTTACAGGGGCTTTGAAAACGGAGAGGAAATAGACTGGAATGCTCTAAAGAGAGGCCTTAGTGAGGGTCAAATTTTCTTCAAGAGATAGAATATGACCTTTCTATCCAGCAAGTTAGTTTTTAGATTCTTTCAATAACCTTGTCCCACATTGACTCTCTCGGAGAACCAATGAAAAGAGAGAGATCAAGATACAAAGTGGGGAGGTTTGCTATATCACACCCTAAAATTTATGCAATCCTTCCTTACCTTTGATTGGGGGTGTTCAAGAAATATAACGTGATTTTACTGAAATTAACTTTCTGACTAGCAACGTCCTCGTAGAGTTGCAGGATGTATTTAATTATTTTGACCTCAACCACCAATGCCTTAGTCAATAGAAGGTTATCATCGACAAATTGTTGGTGAGAAACAACCCTAGTGAGAGATGTTGCCTTGATTCCTGATATTAGCCTTGAACTACAAGTATTTTTTATGGTTCTACCTAAAGATTCTACCACAATGATGAATAACATGGGGCTGATAGGGTCCCCCTGCCGAATTCCTCTATGACTTTGAAAGTAACCAGCAGTTGTTCCATTAACCAGAATCGAGAACCATGCTTTATAAATGCATTCCTTGATTAAATTATCCCATTGGTGGTGAAAACAAAACTTAAGGAGGACAACAATCAAAAATTCCCAATTTATCATGTCAAATGCTTTGTTCATATCAAGCTTGAGGGCAAAAATAGACCTATTAATATTATGAGCAGAGTGCAGAGCTTCATGAACTATGATAACTCCATCTAAGATTGACCTGCCCTAGATAGAGCTTACCTGGCATGGATCTATGATGCGAGGTAGAACATATCTCATTTTATTTGCAATAGCTTTAGTTAGTATCTTGTAAGAAACATTGTAGAGACTGATTGGCTTGAAGTCAGCCATAGATTCAGGGGTTTGCTTCTTAAGAATTGGAGAAATAAAAGTAGAGTTGAAATATTTTTGGATATGATTGCTTTCTTGGAATTCTCTCACAGTAGAAATTACATCCTCACTTATGATGTCCCAAAAATATTTTTAGAAACGAGGGGTGAATCCATCGGGTCTTGGGGCTTTGTCTGGCTCCATGCTAAAAAAGGCTTCCTTAATTTCCTCATCAAAAAAGGGATCTAGAAGCTTAAGGTTTATATCCTCATCTATTATGCTAGGAATGGATTGCAAGAGAATATATTTGTCCTCCTCATTGCACTATGATTCCTGACCAAGGATAGAATTGAAATAAGTTACTGCCTCCTTTCTGATTTCTGTTAAGTCCTGACCAAGGATAGAACCATGTTCTTTTTTTATCTTGTTATTGCTTATGTTTCTAACCATGGTGATGTGAAAAAACTTGGAATTTGAATCTCCATATTTCAACCAAATATCCCTTGATTTTTACCTCCAATATATTTCCTCACAGCCCAAAATGTTATGAAACTCTCCCAGTTTTATCTTTTCCTCCTGCCTAGTTGTTTCATTAGCATCACCATGTTGAATCCTTTAATAAATTATCTTCAAATTTTCAACAACCTATTTTTTATTTTCAAAGAGGTTCCCAAAGACCTCTTTGTTCCAAGTTCGAAGCTTTTCCTTAACAAAATTTAACTTTCCAGCAAGTTTAAAAGTTCCACTACCCCTGACAGGTTGCTACCACCACTAAATTAAGTTATATCTAAAACTGAAATGTTTGATCCACATAGATTAAAATTTGAAATGTTTCTTGAAGTACAGAGAGTTAGGGATCTCAAAAAAAATACGATTATGATCAGACGGTATATTTAGGAAGGGCTTGCAGGGTAGAATCACCAAATAGAGTTGTAGCCTCCTTTGATAGATAAAACCTATCAAGCTTTTATTGAATGAGATGACACCCTATCCACTGATTTATCTAGCTATAATTCACTCCTCTAAGTTTTACATCCATCAACATGTTGGAGTTCAGTCATTGAACTCATCCATGCTCTTGATAGGTGGTCCATTTCCACCCATTTTGTGTAAAGGGTAAATAGGAGTGTTAAAATACCCAGCCAAAATCTAGGGGATATTATGGAATATTTCACGCAGACTGCCTAAGTACTCCCACAGTAGAGCTTTCCCTTGAATTGAAGTTGGGGCATAAATATTTGAAAGGATCCACGACTTGTTGCTATTTATTTCCTTAAATAAAACACTAAGAACCCTGTCATCTTTCTGAATAATGGTGCATTCTAATATCTGGGAATCCCACAAAGTCATAAGGCCTCCAAATGCTCTTCTAGCTGATTTGCAAACAATCTCCCCTTGATTCTAGATTTTTTTTGCTACTTTTTTTGATCGAATCTCATCAGTTTTTGTTTCTTGCAACATGATAATAGTTGGATTCACTTGATTTCTTATTGCACTGACTTCCCTATGTTTGGGCAGGCCATTGGGGCCTCTCACATTCCATGATAGGAACTTCATTTAGATTTTTTGGAATTTCTTCCTCTCCCCCTCGCTTGAGGGGGTTTTCCTAATTTGTTATCTTTAGAACCCGAAATAACTTGTTGAAACAAGATTATCTATTTTCCATTGGCAATGTCATTATTAGTTTTAATTTTTTGATGCTCAACATTTGATATTCTCCCTCTTATTTTTCACTACCAAAATATATAGGAGACTTCACAGTGCTCCTAGTTTGTTTAGGACTAAACTAGTGGGGGGCAATTTGTTGGAGAACCAAACTACCATATTCCTCAGTCTGAAGAGTTTGACATATATCCACCCCTACATCCAAATATTCTCCTTTTTTCTTGTATTCCCCTGGTCTACGGGATGACCCCTCAGTAGGATTCACCTGGCTCCTAGTGATGATGTTAGGGAGATGAGATTTTTTATTTTCCAATGCCTCAAATTTCTTCCTAAGTTCTTCAGCATTAGGGTTTGGCTTTGGGATGCCCACTGGACTTGAAGTATTTTAAGCATTGGGGTTTGAGGATCTCAAATTGGATGGGGATTCTAGATATCGGGTATTAGGGTTTGGCTTTGGTATGCTCACAGGGCTTATATTAATTTTAACATTAGGTTTTGAGGATCCAGACTTGGATGAGTATTCTAGAGAGTCGAAAAGGTTATCCTAAAGGTTTTAGGCTTCCATATCTTTCGATAATCCTTCGACACCCATATTGGATAGAATTCAAAATTTATTTGAAACTAGAGGACTAGAACTTACCTAAGTATTTTGGTTGCCAACAACCTGTTGTTTTACTTTGTCTTATTGGGACCCTAGACCCTCTCTTTTATTTTTTGGTAGACATAGTTTACCTGATTGAAATCGCCTCTGCCAGGGAAACTCCTCAAATTTCCTCTATCTAGCATTCCCTACTTTTGCTTTTCTCTATTCATTTCTAGGTTAGGGCACTGATTGCATAGATGTCCTTGATTTTTGCATTCTACATAGAATGTCGGTCTATTCTTGCTAGAATTATGTTACAATTTTCATTTAATTTAGCCTCCTCTAATGGATCTAGACTCTCATGCATATTCAAGGATCTAATATTCTCCATTATGGAAAATATTATGTGCTCTCTATTCTTAGTTGTAGATTTTTTCTCCCCTCAAAAAATCCTTCAATTTCTCTCCAAATATACTCTTGATACATAATGAAAGGGACATAGATTCCAAATTTATTTCAATATTATGTCTTTAAAAGGCTTCTCCCACTATTTTATCCATCCTACCATGTTATTGACAACACCCACACCACACTCATCTTCTTTATTATATAATAGAATATTTTGAGGGAGTGATTACATTCTAGTAATCTATGACTCATTGTTTTATCATGAGTGCCATAAAGGTAACACCTGTTATGGAATTGAAAACCATTATTATGAAGGTTATCTATTGTTAAAAAATATTTTAGACTACTGGGTAAAGGAAAATTTTTAACTTTACAATTACTTTCCTTTCCTATATTTGATTCCATTGAAAGCCTCTATCAAGAACTGCATGTGTTCATAGGCTGATTTAATAGTGAATGACCTTTCTTGAGTAGCTCCCTATAATATTATATCCTCAACCAAATTGGGGCTTATATAATATGAATGATATATCTGATATATAAAAAGCAGAGAATACATTTAATAAAAAGGAAAGTTAAATATCATCTAATTGATATCAATGTAATATTTTTTTATTTTCATGGGAGTGGGCCCCAATAATGATATGTTTAAATCTCATAATAGTATACCTTAATTCTAATCAAAATAATTATATCAAAAAATAATTTCATGTATGAATAGAAGATAGTGCACTTTAAATGTAAGGAATTTAAATAATCTTAACATCATAATATTGCATTTATTTAAAGCATGCTCAGTCCAAGTGTAGGAAACTTGTCTCTAAGACAAATATGGGGTACCCAAGCTTGATATGTTTCTACTCCAATTAATTAGCAAGTGTGTATGCTTCCTATAATGTATTGAATTTAAATAGGACCATGACCTCTTGAATACCATTGCATCACACAATTGTAATTGAAAATTTTATGCCTATGAGTGTCTCAAATACCTAGTTTTATTTCCATAAAATAGAAATCATCAACATGATATTGAATAGACAAATACATACCTTAGCACACCTATTTCCATCACTTGTACTGGTCTTCAAATTATCTGATGGGATAATAGATATTGAATCTTTCAAGAGTGCAAAAGTTATTTTATCACTTTTGGTATCTTTATTTATAGAGAAATATGAAGATAACTAATCCAAAAAATATTATAGGGCATGAGAATTAAGTTTGATGTAGGTATATCAAAATTAACCCACACCTTAAAATAATTCAAAGCATAAAATGGTGTTAGGGGCATTAGAAATTGTATGGAGTATATTGCAATATTTACAACAATTAATCACTGAAGAATTTGAGTAAGCTGATTTATCATATCATTCCTTTTTTTCACAAGGTATTTGTTCAACATATTATTTAAATGATCGACTATCTTGATGTTATCTAATTTACTTCTCACCTAATATTGTTTTAAATGATAAGGTTTATGATAAGAAATATTTCACATATAATATCTAAATGTTTAATATCCTAACCTTATGTTCATTGACATAAACTCAAAATATACATCACACTAAGACAACTAATATCAAACTCAAAATTTTATGCTAAGGGATACCATAAAATAACACAAATATGAAAAATTTGAGTATTACAAATAAAAAGATAAATATTTAAGAAAAATAAGAAAATAATTTAACTGCTCAAAAAATAGAGTAAAATGCAAGCAATATTTGTGAAGGGATATGAGGCTATAACGTTGCATCTATTACACATATTTATTTATATTCGAGGGTGTATATCTCTAAATACAACAATTTGTGTCTTGGAAATCTACCTTATTGAATATGGAATGTCATTCATATGGAAATATGGAGGTTTACCATCCATGAGTTAGAAGGTCACCCATATGAAAATGTTATAATTCACATTCCATTAGTTACAAGTTGTATATTAAATAAAAATTACATATAAATAACTTTTACTCTTATGTATTATCTTTTAATAATGTGTCAACATAGTCAGAGATGCATTTTGGTGAAAAGAGTCAAAAAATTAAAATTACTATTTTTAGTAAGTATTTTGTTTTACATTTTATAGAGCCTCCAAAGTAATTTTTCACAAAGTTATTAAAAAATCTATTTGAAATATATTTGCCTACTAAAATTATTTTTCTTTCTCTAGTCTTTTCAACTCTTCTTAAATGGATCAAAGTAGAATTTTGAGTACAAAGTTATGCCCCTAACCATATTCTCGTGATCAAAAATAGATTTTTGAAAAGTATTCAAGCATAAATCCATGCATCAAAGAGGACAATACCCTTGTAAAGCAACAACACCCATATCATCAAGTTTTCACATCACGAGTAGATATTATTATTATTTTTTTTTTTATAATCCATTCCTCTTGTTGACCAAGGTGTCTTACCTTGAATACTTTGTACTTTTGAATGGACTACCTTCTAGTGCTCTAGGTCAATGTATGAAAAATTTGATCTCTTTCACTAGTGATGATTGTTTGGATTATATTCTTCAAAATCCAAAAATTTTACTAATAAGAAAGTGTCTAAGAGACGTGGATGATAGGGCCTACGAAGTTCAACATTGAAGGTTGGATGTAAATCAAGGCAAAATGGAAGATTCAATTCAAAGGCATCTTCTCCCACCTTCTTGGTGATGGCATATTTATCCATAATGAAGAGTTCTAATATTCCTATGGTGTCCTACAAGTTTCTTTTTCTATATATATATCCATACCCTATATCCAATGTTAAATTAATGTGGGACACATTTTTGGTCATGCAGTTGTTTGTATTTCCTTTCTCAATAGGTCATGTACTTATTGTTGGATGAATTGAATCTATTTCATAGATTGTATTTTTGTTTGTACTTTTTTTAATAGCTTAGTGATCCATAGGTTGCACAAGAAGTGCTACATCAGTGGGTAACAAGGGTTAGAATCCAAAGCAAGCATGGAAAAAGATGTGTTTGGTAGAGCTTGTTACAATAAGCGAATATTATCTTGGTAGAGCTTGTTACAATAAGCGAATATTATCTTAAGTTCCACTAGGATACACACATGAGTTTCCACTCCTCCATGTGTTAGGAGAACTCTCAGTGGTGTCTTCATCAGGTCTGATGGGTTGTTGTAATCCAACGACTCTCAATGATCAACTTTGCTATTTATACAAAGTTGATCCTTGAAATAAATCAATCAGTTCCACTCTTCTCTTCATATTTTGTGTAATGATTTGCATATCTATTATTGTGAAATTATAACATGGTACCAGAGCATGATAGATTTTTCTAGCATTCTCTCTTGGAGGTTCTAGGATCTGGTTCTTTTATATTTTTATTGGTCCTTTTTTTTTACAGGCCTTCATAAGATTATATATAGTTTTTTTCAGCTATATTTTTTTCAAAATTATATGTATGTGGGATTTTTATGATATTATTTACCTCCTTATTTAAATAATGGAAGACTCTTTGTCTTATGAGTAATTTTTCAGATATATTGCTCCTTCTCTTTTCATAGATATGTTCTAAAATACATAAGATATAATTCCTTTTCCATGTCTTTTTTAGAAATTCTATGATACTCATACATTAATTTTCCATTGTTTACCTTACCAAAAGAACTTATTTTTCACATATATCATGATATACAGGTTAACTCCTTTAATTTTTTTTTGTAGGTAATAGCCTCTTCTCTAGTTGTCTAAGAGTGTTCTCAGAGAATGCACCTTCTTTCATTACCTCGGCATCCAAATTTGGGTGCCATAATGTAGCACGTGGTGCCTCTCACCACTCTCTCTTTTGGAGGAGTCCCTCTTTGAATTTTGGAGCTAATAATTTTTTTTGTCTCCCTTCATCTGATTACATTTTATTTCGGTGTCCACCTCTCTTCTGCCAAACTTTCTTTTGGCAGTCTCCCTCTATGAACGTTGGAGCTAACAAATTTTTTTTGTCTCCCTTCGTCTGATTTCTTTCAGTTGCCTTTATTTCTTTAAATAAGAACTGTTTAGAATATTTTGATTATATTTTGGCACCCCTATTTTGAATCATATTTTACCAGAGTCAAAACCCTTAAATGACGTCAAGCATATCTAATCCATTTGGCGTTCGAAAAATGACTATTTTTGGGTCCCTTTAAAATATAATCGAATCAAGCTTGTTTCTCATAACTTCTTCCTTTAGAATGTTACAATGGTTTCCTCAGGCAATCATTTTTTTCAAATAACATTGTTCTCTATCCTATCCATTTTTTATACAGATTTTTTGATAGACACTTGCTTTGTCAGAGGCTCCCATTAAAATGTGAATGAGACATCTTCAAAGGACTTTGCAGCCCTTTATTATGGGCTCTCTATCCTTATTTTGTAGGGAAAATTGAGGGGCACAATTCTTCTTCAAAGAGCATGTACCGATTCTAATCAAATTTTTACAAGCACCTCAGGATATAAATTTTTCACAGAGATTATTTTCTTAAAATAACTAAAGTTTTTTGCAGGTTTCTCCAACTCTCTGATTTAAGTCTTCTGAGTAAACTTAGATTATTTCCTTTTATATATTTCTCTTGGTTCCTTTAATTTTTCTGCATAGATTGCATACTCCAAATCATAAAAGGTAGAATACTTGGACACTTGTTGTCTTAAAAGCCTCATTTTTTCTTTGGTGAAGACATCAACAGAGCACCGCATTGTCAAGGAGAAGGATATTTTTTAATTTTTGTTGTAGGCTTTACGTTTACTCTGAAGCAACCATCTCAATAGTATCCACCCTCTGCTATGAAATCGCTATCTCATTAGGCATCTTTATATTTCAGAACGCCCTCTCTCTCAGGGACGTAACAGCTTTATAATTTTTTATATAAAAAAATATTGTTTTATTATATTTTTATCCTCCCATTTTGAAGGTCATTTGTTTTTCCTTAGTTTCACAAAGCCTTACAAAACTCTCATTGAATAGTGAGTCAATATTGTAACCTTCTAATTAAAAAAAAAAATTGGGGGGGGGGGGGTTAGTGAATTTATTTGCACATTTTGTGTTCCTTAAGGGGGGTTGGATCATTTTTTGTCTATCTTCCTCTATATTTCTTTCTATAACTTTTTTAAGAAGCTTTTCTAGGTGTTATTATTGAAATATTAGTAACTATATTTCATATGGAATACACTCTCTAATTGCAAAAACTTAAAAATCCTTTTATGTTTATTTTTAAATATTAAATTTAAAGGAGAGCTATATAAACTATAAGTGTTATAGTTGAAATTTTAAATTTCAAAGAAGATTCCATATTATTTGCTTCTTCAAATTTATATTTGTTAATTTTATTCTTAAATATTAACAAATATATATTTTTTTTAAATTGTGTTTTTTGTTTTTAATCTTTATAAATATTAATGAAGAAAAAACCTTTAAATAAAAAATATAATAATACAATTTTTCCTCAAAATATATTTGCCTACGTTCCATGTATCATTACCGCTAAAAACTTATAGTTTCCCTCATGTAAGGGCAGGTTTTTAGAGGCCATTAGTATAAATGCCTGGCATAAATTTTTCAATCAACAAGTTTTTATATTCGATATCTATCTCACTTATAGTTTCCCTTTAGTAAGGGCAAGTATTGAAAATATCCAAATTAAAAATCTGGTTGATATCCTTGCATTTCAAGCATACAACCCTTGAAATTCTTCTCTATACTTATAGTTTCCCTCAAGTAAGGGCAGGTATTGAGAGGATCTATGATGTTTTGGCATATCATAAGCAAACAATATTCAAACCTAAAATACTTATAGTTTCCCTCTTGTTAGGGCACGTATCTTGAGTTTTATATATTGAACAACTTCATTTTTTCCCTAAAATAAATTCATTAATACTAAAATTTAGCAACTTTTAAGGTCCAAGGTGTAGACCAATTGGTCCATCCAAACCCCATAAGGGGGGCGAAGGTCCAAGGTTCAAATATCGGGCCTCGCTGGACTGAACGCTTGTCCCTTTCCTGGTCCTTTCAATGGCATAAAAGGTTTAAAATGATTATGGCATGGTGGTTATAGGGGCAGACTGCACGAAGATCTGTGTGGCAGATTCTGGAGTGGACAGCACAGATGTTAGAATAAGTTGTTATTCCATCCTTGGCATAATAAAAATAGTGCTCATAGGCACTCTCCAATTTGGTTATCTAACCATCGAGTTGGTTTAACCAGTTTGTAATCGCTTATAACCCTTATATTTGGAGTTAATGAAATGTATCAATTGCTTTGTGAAATTCTTTATGGTACCATAGCTGCAGACAGAACGACTGGCGGACCTAGGACGTAGACCTTGACACGGATAACATAGATACTGCCGGACCGAGGACACAGACTGAAGACAACAAACCCTGACACGGACAATAGCAAGACTGACGGACCAAGGACGTAGACCGAAGACAGACTTTAACACAGACAGGAGACACGACTGGCGAGACATGGAACGCAGACCGAGGATAGACCCTGACACAGACAGGAGACATGACTGGCAGGACGTGGAAGCACGAATCGAGGTGATTCATGGCTCGGGGAAGGTTCGATGGCAAGGAGGAAATAGGACGGGGACGGGGTGGTTGCCCGAAGGCAACCGAAAGCATTAGATGCTTTCGGCATTTTTTAAACCCCCCCACATTGGCCGCACAGGCCATGTGGGATTATTTTTTTCCCCATTTCTATGGCCCTAGTGTTGCCAATACAAACCGCATGCATTATCTTTCTCGTCGGGCCCTCTGGCTCAGGCGGTAAGTAAGGTTCTTCTTTTGCGGAAGGTTCTCGGTTCCAATCCCTGCGGGGAATTTTAATCTACCTGAGGTGACTCATCGTATCGAGATAACTTAAGTCCTTGCTCCATTGGAGTTGCTTTTGACTTACAATTAGTCATCCGATATTTTTCTACTAAATTCTTGGCATATTTCTTTTGTGTTACTCTAATATGAAACTTTTGTTGAGTAACTTCTAAACCAAGACAATAGTGCAGAAGTCCTAGATCTCTCATATCAAATGATTGCTTCAAGTCATCTTTTACTAAGTCAATCATTTTTTCTGAGCTTCCTGTGATGATCAGATCGTCAACATAAAGTATGAGAATCACTATATCAGAACCATTTTTCTTAATATAGAGATTTGCATCTAAATGACTTCTAATGAAACCATGCTACACAAGGTGACTGTCTATCTTGATATACCATGCTCGAGGAGCTTGTTTTAGTCCATACAATGATTTGATCAACTTGCACACTTTTTTTTCTTGCCCCTCAACCACATATCCTTTTGGTTGAGTCATGTATACTTCTTCTTGTAAGTCACCATTCAAGAAGGCACTTTTAACATCCATCTGATGCAATTTCTACCCAAACTGAGCTCCCATGGCACAAAGTACTCTAATGGTAGTCATTTTTGTAGTAGGGGCAAAAGTCTCTTCATAATCTATGCCTTCTTTCTGAGCATATCCCTTTGCAACAAGTCGGGATTTATGCTTATAAATAGATCCATCTACCTTATACTTCACTTTGAATACCCATTTGCAACCTATGGGTTTCTTTCCTGTTGGCAGATCGACTAATTTCCAAGTATTATTTTTAAGAAGAGATTTATGTTCTACATCCATAGCCTGTTTCCACTGTGGTTGATCAAGTGCAGATTGAACCGTTGTGGGTTCATTTGTATTTAATGTAGACATATAAAGTTTTTCTCCATCCTCATCTTCTTCCCTGTCATATTTGGTACTCACTGACAAATCATCAAAGTGTTGACAAAGTTCATCAACCTCTGAAGTAGATTCTTCTGCTCTCTTCTGTTGAGTCATACTGCAAGTACATGGCCTATCAAGAGATAGATCTGGAAAGGATTTCAACTTAGCATCTCTCAAAGTGCTAGTATACCATTTTGGAACTTTTTGTTTTTCCTTTGGGAGTTGAACCTCCTTTTTAGGCTCTGCTTCATCTATGTATACAGTTGTGGATGTGTCTTTTGATGTAGGAGCTTCATCGAATATAACATCTCTACTTACATGTGTCTTCTTGGTCTTAGGATCAATCAATCGATAACCTTTTGAGTACTCATCATAGCCAAGAAAAATACACTGTAGGGTTTTCTCATCCAGCTTCCTTCTTTTCTGTTTTGGAATGTGCATGAATGCTTTACATCCAAACACCTTCAGATGAGAAATGGAAGGTTTCTTATCACTCCATGCTTCTTGTGGAGTCTTCCCTTGTAGAGCTCTAGTGGGTGCTCTATTTATGAGGTATGATGCTGTGTTTACTACTTCTTCCCAATATTGATCCTCAAGATGTGCTCCTTTTAGCATACATCGAACCATTTCCATAATGGAACGATTTCTTCTTTCTACAACTCCATTTTGCTGAGGTGTATAGGTTGTAGTCAGTTGTCTTTTGATCCCATGTTCTTTAAGAAACTCTAAAAACTCTTCTGAGGTGTATTCCCCCCCTCGATCTGAGAGGAGGGTTTTTATCAAACATCTCAACTCCTTCTCAACAAGCTTCTTGAACTGTTGGAAGTAGAGAAATGCTTCTGATTTCAACTGAAGAAAGAAAACCCACATCTATCGTGAGTAATCATCAATGAATAGTTGAAAATACTTTTTTCCACCATAGCTGGTTGGCATAGGACCACACAGATCAGTATGTACCAGCTCTAAAGCTTTTGCAGCTCGAGAGGAGCTTGCTTCAAAAGGCACTCGATGTTGCTTCCCTGCTAAGCAATCTGAGAAAATCGACAAGATAGATGAGAGGGGTGGAAGACCTTTCACCATCCCATATTTGTGTAATTCAAGCAAATATCCAGAACTGAGATGCCCATAATTTTGATGCCAGAGAGAGGTGGCCTCTTTTGTAGTTGCAGCCAAAACAACATGGGAAGTGAAAATAGCATCGAGAATAAACAAGCCATGTTTGTAAGATCCAGTTGCTACATGTTTACCACTGTGTGTGATAAAACATCTCTTCTAGCCATTGACAACTCAAAACACGACTTCCATGTTTCTATCCAACATTTGTGTGACTGAAAGCAGACTATTGGCTAAGCCTGGAACATAGAGAACCTTTTCAATTTAACAATTACCATCAGGAAGAGACACAAAAATATCCCCTTCTCCTTTTACTTGATATACCTGATTGTCAGCAATTGTGACTGGCTTACCATATTTTTCAACAAACGTATCAAACCAAGATTTATCCCTAGTCATGTGTTTGCTAGCTCCTGAATCAATATACCATACAGCATCTATCTGGGAAGACGAAGTATGAGTCATGAGCACCTTGTGTGCTCGTTCAGAGTCAGAGTCTGAATTGGACTTAGGAGAATGTGAGTCTAAGTTGGATTCAGCATGAGCAACATGGCCTTTAGATTGCTTATGCTTATTGTATTTTTTCTTGTGCTTGCCCTTCTTTTGGGAACCTCTTTCATTTGGTTGCTTGTTTTTGAACCAACATCTATTGGTGTCATGGTTATTCATGTCACAAATTTTGCAATATTTTGTATCTTTTTGCTGAGATTGCTTCCCTTTTCCTTTGGAAGAAGCACCTCCTTTTTGAAACTGGCCTTGCTATTTACCACTTTGTTGTGTGGAGAGAGCATTATCTGGCATGTCATATTTCTGGACCTGAGTTGCCTCCTTAGTCTGAAGCAAGTTTACCAGTTCCACAAATGAGACTTGTCTACCAAAAACATTGAGAGAGGTGATCAACATCTTGTAGGAACTTGGTAATGCTCTCAAGATAACAGAATTCAATACATCATCATCCACAGGTTTTCCCATAGCATTCAATTTTGCTTTCAAATTTTCCACTCTACAGAGGAATATGTCAACTGTTTCTCCAAAACTCAAACTGAGATTATGTAGTTGAGTTTGAAGATGGAGAATAGTGGATTGATTCTTCCCTTCATATACTGTGAGCAAAGCATCCCAGGCTATCTTACTAGTTTTTGCATCACAAATATGAGGCTGCACCTCATCTGTGGTAGCAAGTAAGATAAATACAAGACTCTTCTGGTCTTTCTTATCCCAATCATCTTGATTTGTTCTTGTTGTTTGAGGACGTTTTTCAGTGCCAATCACTACATCCCATAAATCTTCCAACTGAAGTATGGCTTTCATCTTTGTCTTCCATGGAACAAAGTTAGGACCTTTCAACAATTGAGAATCTGAGAGATACTTATGAATTGTGGCCATTATGAAGGTTCCTTATATCACCAATTGGTCTCCCTTTCTTTATACATGCCAGATCATTATATTGTAACCATTCAATATACACCCGCCCTTACGTGAGGGAAATTATAGGTATATAGGAACAATATACTAAGTTGTTATTCCATTCTTGGAATAATAAAAATAGCGCTCATAGGCGCTCTCCAATTTGGTTATCTAACCACCGAGTTGTTTTAACCAGTTTGTAACTACTTGTAACCCTTATATTTGGAGTTAATGAAATGTATCAATTGCTTCGTGAAATTCTTTATGGTATCAGAGCTATGGACAGAACAACTAGCGGACCTAGGACGTAGACCTTGACATGGATAACAAAGAGACTGGAAGACCAAGGACTCATACTGAAGACAGTAGACCCTGACATGGACAATAGCAAGACTAATGGACCGAGGATGCAGACCGAAGACAGACTCTGACACAGACAGGAGACACGATTGGTGGGACGTGGAACGCAGACAAAGGACAGACCTTGACACAGATAGGAGACACGATTGGCGGGACATGGAAGCATGGATTTAGGTGATTCATGGCTTGGGGAAGGTTCAACGGCAAGGAGGCAAAAGGATGGGGATGGGGTGGTTTCCCGAAGGCAATCGAAAGCATTAGACGCTTTTGACATTTTTTAAACCCCCCCACATTGGCCACACAGGCCATGTGGGATTATTTTTTTTTTCCCCATTTCTATGGCCCTAGTGTTGCCAATACAAACCGCATGCATTATCTTTCTCGTCGGGCCCTCTGGCTCAGGCGGTAAGTAAGGTTCTTGTTTGGTAGAAGGTTCCCGGTTCCAATCCCTATGAGGAATTTTTTTTTATGCCGGTACCTACCATTTGACGCCCTGCATGTCCCTGTGACGTCAGAACATGTTGTTGACGCCCTGCGTGTCTCAATGATGACGGGCATGGTGTTTTTGATGCCCAACATGGTCCAGTGACGGCGGACAGGCCTGTTGATGCCTCTAGATGGTTTTTTGACGGTCGAGAATAGTTGACGCTTGCACATGGTGATTTTGAAGGCTGCATACCTTATTTTTAGGTATTTTTTTTTCCAAATTTCTTGTCTCATTTGCAATTTGAAGGGGGGGAGATTTTCTTCACATATTCATTTGCAAAATTGTCAGACAAAGGGGGGAAATCAAGCTATTTGGAAAAAATTTTGCTAGAATAAAAATAGGTGCTAAAATTTGTGGGCATTTATGATTGTTATTTTTTGCATTTAAATATTCTATTTTCTTGCATTATCAATCATAAATTACAAATATAAGACCCCAAATTTATACCCTATTTGTGCAATTTATTGCACAACAGCGTTCGGTATTTGAGATACCTCTGGTCCACACTTACAAGTAATGTTGTCGTGCTTTGGACTACTGTATTCTCCGCCTAATATAGCTGCAACAATGACGTCTGAGCTTGTTCTCTATAAATCATCGGGGAGAAATAAGGCAAACCAATTTTTTTATTTCTCATTTCATACCCACATCGTGATTGTTGTTAGGCGTAAATCCTGACGAAAGCTCTTTTTTCCAAAGTGTTTAGGGGAAGTTACGCCCCATGCATGTGGAATAAAACTTTCTATGGTAGGTGTCATTAACAACACGATGCCCTTTCAGTATCGCCTATGTTCAATATATTGTGCTTCTCATATGTACTTATAGTCTCCCTCACGTAAGGGCGAGTACATATTGAGTAGTATACTATTCATATATACCTATAGTTTCCCTCACGTAAGGGCGGGTGTATATTGAATGGTTACAATATAACGATCTGGTAGGTATAAAGAAAGGGAGACCAATTGGTGATATAAGGAACCTTCATAATGGCCACAATTCATAAGTATCTCTCAGATTCCCAATTGTTGAAAGGTCCTAACTTTGTTCCATGGAAGACAAAGATGAAAGCCATACTTCAGTTGGAAGATTTATGGGATGTAGTGACTGGCACTGAAAAACGTCCTCAAACAATAGGAACAGATCAAGATGATTGGGATAAGAAAGACCAGAAGAGTCTTGTATTTATCTTACTTGCTACCACAGATGAGGTGCAGCCTCATATTTGTGATGCAAAAACTAGTAAGATAGCATGGGATGCTTTGCTCACAGTATATGAAGGGAAGAATCAATCCACTATTCTCCATCTTCAAACTCAACTACATAATCTCAGTATGAGTTCTGAGAAACAGATTGACATATTCCTATGCAGAGTGGCAGATTTGAAAGCAAAATTGAATGCTATGGGAAAACCTGTGGATGATGATGTCTTGAATTTTGTTATCTTGAGAGCATTACCAAGTTCCTACAAGATGTTGATCACCTCTCTCAATGTTTTTGGTAGACAAGTCTCATTTGTGGAACTGGTAAACTTGCTTCAGACTGAGGAGGCAACTCAGGTCCAAAAATATGACATGCCAGATAATGCTCTCTCCACACAACAAAGTGGTAAACAACAAGGCCAGTTTCAAAAAGGAGGTGCTTCTTCCAAAGGAAAAGGGAAGCAATCTCAGCAAAAAGATACAAAATATTGCAAAATTTGTGACATGAATAACCATGACACCAATAGATGTTGGTTCAAAAACAAGCAACCAAATGAAAGAGGTTCCCAAAAGAAGGGCAAGCACAAGAAAAAATACAATAAGCATAAGCAATCTAAAGGCCATGTTGCTTATGTTGAATCCAACTCAGACTCACATTCTCTTGAGTCCGATTCAGACTCTGACTCTGAACGAGCACACAAGGTGCTCATGACTCATACTTCGTCTTCCCAGATAGATGTTGTATGGTATATTGATTCAGGAGCTAGCAAACACATGACTGGGGATAAATCCTGGTTTGATACGTTTGTTGAAAAATAGGGTAAGCCAATCACAATTGCTGACAATCAGGTATATCAAGTAAAAGGAGAAGGGGATATTTTTGTGTCTCTTCCTGATGGTAATTGTCAAATTGAAAAGGTTCTCTATGTTCCAGGCTTAGCCAATAATCTGCTTTCAGTCACACAAATGTTGGATAGAAACATGGAAGTCATGTTTCGAGTTGTCAATGGCCAGAAGAGATGTTTTATCACACACAGTGGTAAACATGTAGCAACTGGATCTTACAAACATGGCTTGTTTATTCTTGATGCTATTTCCACTTCCCATGTTGCTTTGGATGCAACTACAAAAGA
This sequence comes from Wollemia nobilis, assembly GCA_028583015.1. Classification (NCBI taxonomy): domain Eukaryota; kingdom Viridiplantae; phylum Streptophyta; class Pinopsida; order Araucariales; family Araucariaceae; genus Wollemia; species Wollemia nobilis. Next base: position 734,351 of record JAQPPZ010017043.1, on the reverse strand, counting down.
GGCCACCTCTCTCTGGCATCGACGTTATGGGCATCTCAGTTCTGGATATTTGCTTGAATTACACAAATATGGGATGGTGAAAGGTCTTTCGCCCCTCTCATCTATCTTGCCGGTTTGCTCGGATTGCTTAGTAGGGAAGCAACATCGAGTGCCTTTTGAAGCAAGCTCCTCTCGAGCTACAAAACCTTTAGAGTTGGTACATACCGATCTGTGTGGTCCTATGCCAACCAGCTATGGTGGGAAAAAGTATTTTCAACTATTCGTTGATGATTACTCACGAAAGATGTGGGTTTTCTTTCTTCAATTGAAATCAGAAGCGTTTCTCTACTTCCAACAGTTCAAGAAGCTTGTTGAGAAGGAGTCGAGATGTTTGATAAAAACCCTCCGCTCAGATCGAGGGGGGGAATACACCTCTGAAGAGTTTTTAGAGTTTCTTAAAGAACATGGGATCAAAAGACAACTGACTACAGCCTATACACCTCAGCAGAATGGAGTTGCAGAAAGAAGAAATCGTTCCATTATGGAAATGGTTCGATGTATGCTAAAAGGAGCACATCTTGAGGATCAATATTGGGCAGAAGTAGTAAACACAACATCATACCTCCTAAATAGAGCACCCACTAGAGCTCTACAAGGGAAGACTCCACAAGAAGCATGGAGTGATAAGAAACCTTCCATTTCTCATCTGAATGTGTTTGGATGTAAAGCATTCATGCACATTCCAAAACAGAAAAGAAGGAAGCTGGATGAGAAAACCCTATAGTGTATTTTTCTTGGCTATGATGAGTACTCAAAAGGTTATCGATTGATTGATCCTAAGACCAAGAAGACACATGTAAGTAGAGATGTTGTATTTGATGAAGCTCCTACATCAAAAGACACATCCACAACTGTATACATAGATGAAGAAGAGCCTAAAAAGGAGGTTCAACTCCCAAAGCAAAAACAAAAAGTTCCAAAATGGTATACTAGAACTTTGAGAGATGCTAAGTTGAAATCCTTTCCAGATCTATCTCTTGATAGGCCATGTACTCGCAGTATGACTCAACAGAAGAGAGCAGAAGAATCTACTTCAGAGGTTGACGAACTTTGTCAACACTTTGATGATTTGTCAGTGAGTACCAAATATGATAGGGAAGAAGATGAGGATGGAGAAAAACTTTATATGTCTACATTAAATACAAATGAACCCACAACGGTTCAATCTGCACTTGATCAACCACAATGGAAAGAGGCTATGGATGTAGAACATAAATCTCTTCTTAAAAATAATACTTGGAAATTAGTCGATCTACCAACAGGAAAGAAACCCATAGGCTGCAAATGGGTATTCAAAGTGAAGTATAAGGCAGATGGATCTATTGATAAGCATAAAGCCCGACTTGTTGCAAAGGGATATGCTCAGAAAGAAGGCATAGATTATGAAGAGACTTTTGCCCCTACTGCAAAAATGACTACCATTAGAGTACTTTGTGCCATGGGAGCTCAGTTTGGGTGGAAATTGCATCAGATGGATGTTAAAAGTGCCTTCTTGAATGGTGACTTACAAGAAGAAGTATACATGACTCAACCAGAAGGATATGTGGTTGAGGGGCAAGAACAAAAAGTGTGCAAGTTGATCAAATCACTGTATGGGCTAAAACAAGCTCCTCGAGCATGGTATATCAAGATAGACAGTCACCTTGTGCAGCATGGTTTCATTAGAAGTCCTTCAGATGCAAATCTCTATATTAAGAAAAATGGTTCTGATATAGTGATTCTCGTACTTTATGTTGACGATCTGATCATCACAGGAAGCTCAGAAAAAATGATTGACTTAGTAAAAGACGACTTGAAGCAATCATTTGATATGATAGATCTAGGACTTCTGCACTATTGTCTTGGTTTAGAAGTTACTCAACAAAAGTTTCATATTAGAGTAACACAAAAGAAATATGCCAAGACTTTAGTAGAAAAATATCGGATGACTAATTGTAAGTCAAAAGCAACTCCAATGGAGCAAGGACTTAAGTTATCTCGATATGATGAGTCACCTTAGGTAGATGGTACTCTCTATCGCCAGTTGATTGGGAGTCTCCTATATCTGACAAATACCAGACCAGATCTCAGTTTTTCTATAGGATATCTTTCAAGGTTCATGCAAGAGCCTAAAATGAGTCACTGGAAAGCAGCAAAAAGAGTTCTTCATTATGTTCATGGTACTACAAATTATGGTCTAGAATATAGACAGAATAATAATTTTTTCTTACTAGGATACATAGACTCAGATTTTGTTGGATCCCTTGATGATGGTAACTTTCTTTCTACTTTGTCGGTTTGCTCGGATTGCTTAGCAGGGAAGCAACATCGAGTGTCTTTTGAAGCAAGCTCCTCTCGAGCTGCAAAACCTTTAGAGCTGGTACTTACCGATCTGTGTGGTCCTATGCCAACCAGCTATGGTGGGAAAAAGTATTTTCAACTATTCGTTGATGATTACTCATGAAATATGTGGGTTTTCTTTCTTCAGTTGAAATCAGAAGCGTTTCTCTACTTCCAACAGTTCAAGAAGCTTGTTGAGAAGGAGTCAGGATGTTTGATAAAAACCCTCCACTCATATCAAGGGGGGGAATACACCTCAGAAGAGTTTTCAGAGTTTCTTAAAGAACATGGTATCAAAATACAACTGACTACAGCCTATACACCTCAGCAGAATGGAGTTGCGAAAGAAGAAATCATTCCATTATGGAAATGGTTTGATGTATGCTAAAAGGAGCACATCTTGAGGATCAATATTGGGCAGAAGCAGTAAACACAACATCATACCTCCTAAATAGAGCACCCGCTAGAGCTCTACAAGGGAAGACTCCACAAGAAACATGGAGTGATAAGAAACCTTCCATTTCTCATCTGAAGGTGTTTGGATGTAAAGCATTCATGCACATTCCAAAATAGAAAAGAAGGAAGCTAGATGAGAAAACCCTGTAGTGTATTTTTCTTGGCTATGATGAGTACTCAAAAGGTTATCGATTGATTGATCCTAAGACCAAGAAGACACATGTAAGTAGAGATGTTATATTTTATGAAGCTCCTACATCAAAAGACACATCCACAACTGTATACATAGATGAAGCAGAGCCTAAAGAGGAGGTTCAACTCCCAAAAGAAAAACAAAAAGTTCCAAAATGGTATACTAGCACTTTGAGAGATGCTAAGCTGAAATCCTTTCCAGATCTATCTCTTGATAGGCCATGTACTCGTAGTATGACTCAACAGAATAGAGTAGAAGAATCTACTTAAGAGGTTGACAAACTTTGTCAACACTTTGATGATTTGTCAGTGAGTACCAAATATGACAGGGAAGAAGATGAGGATGGAGAAAAACTTTATATGTCTACATTAAATACAAATGAACCCACAATGGTTCAATCTACACTTGATCAACCACAGTGGAAATAGGCTATGGATGTAGAACATAAATCTCTTCTTAAAAATAATACTTGGAAATTAGTCGATCTGCCAATAGGAAAGAAACCCATAGGCTACAAATGGGTATTCAAAGTGAAGTATAAGGCAGATGGATCTATTGATAAGCATAAAGCCTGACTTGTTGCAAAGGGATATCCTCAGAAAGAAGGCATATATTATGAAGATACTTTTGCCCCTACTATAAAAATGACTACCATTAGAGTACTTTGTGCCATGTGAGCTCAGTTTGGGTGGAAATTGCATCAGATGGATGTTAAAAGTGCCTTATTGAATGGTGACTTACAAGAAGAAGTATACATGACTCAACCAGAAGGATATGTGGTTGAGGGGCAAGAACAAAAAGTGTGCAAGTTGATCAAATCATTGTATGGACTAAAACAAGCTCCTCGAGCATGGTATATCAAAATAGACAGTCACCTTGTGCAACATGGTTTCATTAGAAGTCCTTCAGATGCAAATCTCTATATTAAGAAAAATGGTTCTGATATAGTGATTCTCGTACTTTATGTTGACGATCTAATCATCACAAGAAGCTAAAAAAAATGATTGACTTAGTAAAATACGACTTGAAGCAATCATTTGATATGACAGATCTAGGACTTCTGCACTATTGTCTTGGTTTAGAAGTTACTCAACAAAAGTTTCATATTAGAGTAACACAAAATAAATATGCCAAGACTTTAGTAGAAAAATATCGGATGACTAATTGTAATTCAAAAGCAACTCCAATGGAGCAAGGACTTAAGTTATCTCGATATGATGAGTCACCTCAGGTAGATGGTACTCTCTATCGCCAGTTGATTGGGAGTCTCCTATATCTGACAAATACTAGACCAGATCTCAGTTTTGCTGTAGGATATCTTTCAAGGTTCATGCAAGAGCCTAAAATGAGTCACTGGAAAGCAGCAAAAAGAGTTCTTCATTATGTTCACGGTACTACAAATTATGGTCTAGAATATAGATAGAATAATAATTTTTTCTTACTGGGATACACAGACTCGGATTTTTTTGGATCCCTTGATGATCGTAAATCCACATTTGAATATGTTTTCCATCTAGGATTTGGACCTATCTCATGGCACAGTAAGAAACATCATGTGGTTGCTTTATCTTCTACAAAAGCAGAATATCGTGCATCCAGTGAAGCAGTCTACGAGATAATGTGGTTAAGTCGCATTCTTACAAACATGGGCCTTCCAAAGAATCTTCCTCTTCATTTGTTTTGCGACAACCAAGGTGTTTTGAATCTTGTCAAAAATCCAAATTTTCATGAACGTACCAAACATGTTGATACCAGATGTCATTTTATTCGAGATGAAGTTCCAAAGCACCATATCCAACTTCAATACATTCCTACTGATGCGCAAGTTGCGGATATCTTTACCAAAGCACTTGGACGTATCAAATATGAAAAGTTTCGGGATACAATTGGGATTTGCCAATAATGTAATAAGGGGGGATGTTAGAATAAGTTGTTATTCCATTCTTGGCATAATAAAAATAGCGCTCATAGGTGCTCTCCAATTTGGTTATCTAACCATCGAGTTGGTTTAACCAGTTTGTAACCGCTTGTAACCCTTATATTTGGAGTTAATGAAATGTATTAATTGCTTCATGAAATTCTTTAGCAGAATACTATGGTGGCCATAAAAAGCAATACAGTCTGCCTGGATTCGTGGCGGCTACCGATTCCACCAAGTAAATTCAAAAAAAATATATATATCTCTCTCACTTATAGTTTCCCTTCAGTAAGGGCAAGTATTGAAAATATCCAAATTAAAAATTTGGTTGATATCCTTGCATTTCAAGCATACAACCCTTGAAATTCTTCTCTATACTTATAGTTTCCCTCAAGTAAGGGCAGGTATTGAGAGGATCTACGAGGTTCTGGCATATCATAAGAAAACAATATTCAAACCTAAAATACTTATAGTTTCCCTCTTGTTAGGGCACGTATCTTGAGTTTTATATATTGAACAACTTCATTTTTTCCCTAAAATAAATTCATTAATACTAAAATTGAATTTCTAAGGGGGGATATATTGGTTAAAAATTCAAATTTTATCTTGTGTTAAAATGATGAATTCAATTGAACCTCTCACCCCTCATAAATTTCACACTGGAAACCTAAAATATTAAATCTTATCTCTCAAAAATGTCTTACTCATTTACTAGAAGAAAAGCAACCAAAGTTTGAGAAAGAATATGAAATTTTTGTTCATAAAGGAAATATGCATGAAACAATGGGTATTATTAGCTCTAATGTTCATTAAAGTTTATGATTTTACATTACAAATTGCAAAAATCATCATGAAAGTTGGGAGAAACTAAAAACCTTGTTTGGAAAAGTAGATCAGATGATATCAATGCAACTAGAAGCAGAACTAACATATTTGTCTCCTGGAGATTTTAGTAGTATTATTGACTTCCATACTAAGTTCAAAGAATTCCTCACTCAATACGAAAGTAGTGGGAAGATGAATACCGAAGAAAGGGGAAAATTGTTCTCTTCTCTCCAATAGGATTTGAGATAAGAGACTTTCAAGATCCCCATTCTCTTATAGCTAAAGTAAATATTGATAAAAACTCTCGTCTATTTCACTTCAAAGGTTTCCAAAATCCAGAAGGAGCCCCATGTTTTATGGCTCATGGAGCTATTGAAAGCCAAATTTGGCATGAAATATTTTGTTATCTTAGTTACAACTACCTAAATGATTTGAGCACCCATGATATGGCAACAGGTTTACCCCAAGTATCTTCTAGTGATGGATTTTGTCATGGATGTACTCTTGGAAAGCAACATCAAGGAACTTTCCACCCAAGTAGTTCTCTAAAATCCTCCTCCCCACTAGATTTAATCCATAGTGACTTAATAACATTTCTAGAATATTCTTTCAAAGGAGCAAAGCATTCTCTAACCTTTATTGATTATTTTTCTAGAATATCCTGGATCTACTTCCTGAAATATAAAAGTGATGTTCTATCCCACTTTATAGTTTTTAAAGCCTTAGTTGAAAATCAGGCATCTTGCAAAATCAAGAAGATTCACACAGATAATGGGAGGAATATAGAAGTAATGAGTTCTCCATGTTTCTTTCAAGTCATGGCATCATTCATCAACATTTTTTCTCCCATAATCCTCAACAAAATGGTATTTTAGAAAGGAAAAACCGGACATTAAAAGAAATGGCAAATTGTATGCTCCATTCAAGAGATCCTCCAAAAAAAATTTTGGTAGAAGCTATTAATTGTGCCAATTATATTAAAAATCACATGCCTCATAAATCTCTTGACTATTTAACTCCTGAAGAAGAATGGTATGGATCAAAACCATATGTTTCCTACTTCAATATTTTTGGGTGTACTTCTTGGGCTCACATCCCAAAAAATAAAAGGAAGGCTCTTCATAAGAAAAGCAAATATCTCATCTTTTTCGGTTATTGTGAAGAATTGAAAGCTTACAGGCTTCTTCATACCTCAACTCAAGAGGTCTTATTTCATAGGAATGTCCAATTTGATGAAACATTCCCTCTAAAATATCCTCAAACACCCTCTTCCTCCATTGAGCCTTCTCCTATAGTAGAACCTCAATATTATGAAGAGCCAACTCTTGAAGTTAACTTGGTCATTGATTATCAAGATGAGGAACCTGTAACTCCAACTCAATGTCTTTCAACTCCTTCCACTCCTTCCTCTATGCCAAAATTGGCCCACACCATTGTTAAAGAAGCTAGTCCCTATATCCAAAATCTTACTTCAACAAGATCATCCAACCCCATAGGCATTGGTATTCTATGTCAGTATATTTCCTTTGATACTCAATCCTTCAAAGAAGCCTCAGGTATTAAAGAATGGGATGATGCCATGGAAAATGAATTTTCTTTCTTAATAAAAAATAAAACTTGGGATTTAGTCTCCTTGCCTAAAGGAAGGAAATTAGTTCATTGTAAATGGATCTTCAAAACAAAATATGGGCCTAATGAAGAAATAGACAAACACAAAGCTCGTATAGTAGCCAAATGTTTTTCTCAAATTGAAGGTAATGATTATGAAAAAACCTTTGCTCCAGTTTCTAAGATGGATTCTATTAGACTGGTTCTTGCTCTGGCTACTTCCCATAAGTGGTTTGTCTATCAAATGGATGTACAAAGTGCTTTTTTACATGGAGATTTAAAAGAAGAATTTTTTATGGAAAAACCTCTTAGTTTCACTCAAGAATCCTCTCTTTTTTTTGGGGCTTAAAAAGTCTCTCTATGGCCTCAAACAAGCCCCTAGAGCTTGGTATGAAAATATGGACTCCTTCCTTCTTTCAGGAGGTTTTTCTCATTGTGAGTCAGATAACACAGTTTACATTTGGATAAATGAAAGCAATATCACCATTCTTGTTCTATATGTTGATGATATTCTTATAACTGGTAGTAACTTGACTCACATACAAACTATAAAAGACTCCCTTTCTAAAAAAATTAAAATCGTTCATCTAGGTAAAGCTCATTACTTCCTTGGAATCCAAATAAGTCAAACGGATGCAGGTATTTCTTTGTATCAACAAAAGTACACTCTAGATCTTCTTCAAAGTTTTAAAATGATAGATTGTAAACCTTCTCCTACCCCATTTCAATATGATATTAATCTTAGTACTTATTGCCCATCCCCTCTATGTGATACAACTCTATGTTGTCAAATTATAGGGAGTCTGCTATACCTTACTCATACTTGCCCAGATATCACATATGATGTTGGCCTCATATCCATATTCTCTCATGAACCTCACTTTAGTCATTGGCAAGTAGCAAAAATAATCATCTGTTACTTGCAGGGCACTACACAATTTGGGCTCTTCTACAAGGAAAAATCCATGGATATCATTGGCTACATAGATTCATATTTTGTAGGTTCAGTAGAATATAAATGTTCAAACTCAGGCTATGTATTTTACCTTGGTTCTTCACCAATAGCATGGTTATGCAAGAAATAAAAAGCAGTAGGCTTATCTTCTACAGAGGCATAATACAGGGCAACAGTTTTAGCTAGTCAGGAAGCTCATTGGCTTCATTAAATTCTGATAGAATTTGGTTTCACCCATGAAAATACTATTACACTTTGATGTGACATTCATAGAACAATTCATATTGCATGCAATCTAGTTGAGCATCAGTGCACCAAGCACATTGAAATACACATGCATTTCATAAGGTAAAATATTAAAAGTGGGGACATATACTTAGAATATATTCCAACTGAGAAACAAATTGTAGATATCTTCACCAAGTCATTTCCTTCTCCGCGTTACCTTCAGTTGTGAGATAAGCTTGGAGTTATACATATGCATTGATTGGTTTTATGAGGATAATATTTGTCATACGAAGACAAGCCTCTCTTCTTCTCATAGTTGGTTTTTCCCCACAGGGATTTTTTCACCAACTATGTAATGTACATGAGTAACTAATCAGGCCAAGTTGTTGGAAGTCATATTTTTTTTCGTATAAAGAGGACAATATTCACCATACGAATAAAGGCCTCTCTTCTTCTCATAGTTGGTTTTTCCCCACAGGGGTTTTTTCACCAACTATATAATGTAAATGAGTACCTAATCAGGACAAGTTGTCGGGACTCATCTTTTTTTTTGTAAAAAGGACAATATTTGCCATACGAATACAAGCCTCTCTTCTTCTCATAGTTGGTTTTTTACCATAGGGATTTTTTCACCAACTAATTATTGTATTAAGAGGACAATATTCACCATACAAATACAAGCCTCTTACTTCCTTTTGATTTATGGTTTTTCCCATTGGGTTTTTACCATCTCTTCAAAAGAAGTCATTATACATGATTACCTCATCAGGCCTTGTCACCGGAACTCATTTGTATGATCTTCCCTAGTATCACTTAATGGGAGTGTGAGTATAAATGAATACTCTTAAGTTCCACTAGGATACACATGTTAGTTTCCACTCCTCCATGTGTTAGGAGAACTCTTAGTGGTGTCTTCATAAGGTTTGATGAGTTTTTGTAATCCAACAACTCCCAATGATCAACTTTGCTATTTATATAAAGTTGATCCTTGAAAGAAATCAATAAGTTCCACTCTTCTCTTCATATTTTGTGTAATACGTTGCATATCTATTATTGTGAAATTATAACAAAGCTATGTAGATATATGTTATACCCATGTTGAAGTCAAGAGAGGATTTTATCCCATGTCCATGGATTATTATAATTACATATTCAAAGAAGTTTTACAGTCAATCATTTTAAAACTTCTATCTCATCATAATCCTAATGATGAAATATTATGGAAATGGTCAACTTGGTGTCCATCATGCTCTAACTATGGACCAAAAAATATTAAAAAATATGTTATCCTTATTAGATATAATGGGTATATTTAGATGTGGAAAAACATGAGTGGAATTCTAGGATATAAATTCCCATAGCTTATTTGGTACTTGAAATGGTGTATATAGTCAGTAATTCTTATTGGTTGGTTTAAAGATAGCATAGGGGTGTTGGATTTTTAGCTAGATTTAATGATGGGTTCCAATATCTAGGATCTTGAGCAAACTCAAATATTAGAGAATTAAATATAAATGACCAATATCAATGAATATAATATTCATGAAATAACAACATTATAAATTAACATGGCAAGATCAATAACAATATGCATAATAAGACAAACTATATAATTACTCAAAGTATTTGCATACAAGCTTTAATATTATCATGTAAATCTTCTATTATAATAATTTGATACAATACATGGAGATTTGTCCTAATAATATAACCTTAAAAAGATGACTCTTGAATAATTTACCATTGATATCCTCACATATCTAAGAGATGTATCCTTTCCTATTCCACATATAAGATAAACTCCTCATATCCCTTGTCTTTACATCTTGACACTTGTATACATGACTCTTGAATTTCTATTCACTTTCATACTTTATCACTCATTACACTTGTACACATCCTACATAGACACATACTTTAAGGAAAATATGGATCACACATCCTAAACTATAGACTCACACATTAATCTAATATTTATAATATTTCTAATTGTACCAATGGTACCATGGTAGTACATTACCATGTACCAACCAATGTAATATTATATACCACCCCCTATATTCCATTATATGTTTATTTAAGACTTTTGTATTCAATATATATTTCATGGATTTGTCATTCTACTTTGGCTCTGGTACTACTTGATATTTTGGTGTCACTCTATTATCATATTTTTTATAGTATTTAATAGACTATTTTTGTGACTATAATATTATTTTAACGTATCCATGATTCTATTCCAACATGATTTCATGATCCATCCATGGTGAACCTCAATTTTATTTTCTTAAAATATCCTTGTTTTGTGGGCTCTAATTTCATTTCCTTCTTCAGTTTCCTCTATCTATTGAATCTCTTGAATTTATTTAACCAATTTACCCTTTTTATTATCTTGTCTTGGTTGTCATTTTTTTTGTTGTCCATATTGATACGTAGGATGATATTGCATTACATGAGTATTATGGAAAGGTCTATTCATCTAATTTTCTTGGTTCAATAAAATATATCTACAAAAATTTGTAGTATGATATTTTTTATTACATATGGGACAAAATATTTTTTCCATCTAGGTTTAGACCTTGATGATGCTACAATGTTGCTTGGTATATTTCCTTAGATATCAAAGCATTATTAGTCATTTCATATTTGATAAAAATTTCCACCTTATCCTCTTGAAGAATATTAAATAATTCATTAAAGGTTATTTTCTTATTTAACACTTGAGGTGAAGATACTAAATGCTTGTAAATCTATGGAAGTCCTCTTAATGTAACTTGGACAAGAAGCTTTTCTTCTACTTTTCCTCCCAAAAGCAATAATTTATCCTTTAAATATGCTATTATTCAAATAAATAGTTCTATAATCTATCCACTATTGACCTTTAATGAATATAATTATGACTACAAATACAATATAGTGGCTTTCTTTTTTTTTAAAACATATCATATATTGTTCTCCAAGAAACTTGTGAAGTCTTTGCATCACCTATATAAGGATGAATTTAATCAGTTATCACAATTGTAATCAACATAATGTATTTTTCCTTATCTTATTCAATTTATTTATTTATTTATTTTTCATCTTCTATATTATCCTTTGTTCCATTCACTATTTACCAATGTTTTTCAACAATAAAAAAATATTTAATTTTTTTTTTACATGATGCAAAATTAGGTACTCTTAGCAGTTGATATTTATAAAGGAATATCTTACTATTTGACACAATGGAACTCATTTAAATATCAAACTTATCAATTTATTCAAATAGCCAAATTTCTCAGTCTTATAATTTTTCAAATTTTCAACATTCAATTCCTTAAAAATCTCTTGGAGTAGAATTCCTTATCTCTACAAAATTTTAATTTCAACAATTTTTCAAATTGCGTTAAATAATTAATTAAAAATTTCAAATGTCAAATGCTCCCTTATAAATCTTAAATTTTAGAGCTTATAAAATATTCCTTTTTAAAAATTAACCCTATTATTATATTCGTAATCAAGCATGCAAGATAATAACAATAAGATAGATCTTTTGTAAATTCATGTTGGTCTTTGTCACAATAGTTCCTTTTTTTCCTCATATTAATTAGGGCATTACCAATGTTAGGTAGGCATTAATAACACATTTGATTCTTAGTATTTTTTGTCAAACACTTCTAGTCAATGACTAAGTTTTTTCTTAGCATTCATTTATGCATGTGTTTTTTGTGCTCCTTTGCCTCTTAGAATCCTACGCACTTGGTATTATTTTGCCTTCCTTCTTCTATTATTATATAGGATTGAAGATGACTTTCACTCTATCTAGTTTCTTGGTACTCCTTTAGCAATTCAACTTCAAAATTCAAATAAGAATTTATCTTTCTCTTAGGAGACTCAAAGTCAAGAAATTGATATTAATCATAGTGTCTTTATGTATACTGCTTGTAATATGTACTCAGACAATTATTTCAATATTTATTTGTTCTTACAAACTTCTTATGAAACATATCTTCAAATGGATGTCTCCTTTCTTCTCAAGTGTACTCCTTTGACCACTTATATTTTATTTTTATCTTCTAATAGATTTATAGTGGGACATCTCTTCAACTTGGATGTCACTTTACTTATTATATGAGCTTATTTGGCCACTTTCCTCTTATTTCTACTCTTATAGAAAATTTTAATAGCTTTTATTTTTACGTTGTTAGCATTTTATTATGTCATTTCCTCACTTTAGGTGGCTTAGGCCACTCTTTCCTTATTTTCTCTTATAACGGATATCATAGCTAGACATCTCCTCAACTTGGGTGGCTTTGACTTCCCTTGTACTATTGTAGCTCACAACTATATGTATTAGTTCATGTCTCAAGTCTAGAACTCAACTCCATGATGATATTCCATATTTTGAGATGACCTTAGGCACTATGCTCCAAATTGTAGACCTTGGATATTCTACCCTCTAAGCTTTCTATATTTTTATTGAAGCTTTCTTCAAGCAATTTACTAGCCAATATCAATATCTCAATATCTATTATAACATCCTATATTTTTCACATAAAAAATCATAGTATCTATCAATTTCTCTTTAAATAGTTCGAGTCACCAATTCAATTCTAATATGATCCATTGGCTCTTCAATTTTTAATTTACACTAGATTTCTTCTTTGATGCTAGATTCTAACCTATAACTTTTACCTTCAAATTAAATGCATGCCAGAGTTCTTCTTTAATGTTATATTTTCAATATAAAACTTATCTCTTAGGTTCTTCTAAAATAATCACACTAGAGTTCTTATTCAATTCTAGCATTAAAGTTTATCCAAAGTAGCTCTAATATCACCATTGGATTTTTAGCCATATTAAATCATACAACATTAGATAAATAACCAATACCAATGAATATAACATTCATCAAAAAATAATCATATAAATTAAAATTCCGTTATCAATAACAACACGCATAAGAAAATCTACAATACAAATGCTCAAAATATTTACATAAAAGCATCAATATTATTTGGTAAATATTCTATTACAATAATCTAATAAAATACATGGGGCTTTAGCTCCTTAATATAACCTCAAAAAGGTGATTATTAAAAACTTTGAATATTGCTCTCCTTACATATATAGGAGATGCATCCATTCCTATTCCACATATATGAAAAGCCTCTCATATCCCTTGGATTTACATATTGACACTTATATACATTACTCTTGAATTTCTATTCACTTGGACACCTTGTACACTCTTACATCTACAAACTTGCACACATTGTTACAATACACTTGCACACTTTCTCACTCATGATACTTGTACACATCCTACGCATAGATACAAAATTTAGAGGAAAGATCAATCGCATACCCTAAAATATATACTTACACACTAATATAATATTTATAAATGTACCAATTGTACCATGGGGGTGCATTAGCATGTAGTAAATAATGTAATATTCTCTAAAAAATTTAATATAAATCGATGTACATCTTCGAATTATTACTCATCTAGGTCTAATAGAAATAATGTTTTAAATACTAACAATGTTTTTTCATTCCAAAGTGATGCTACTTTGTTGAAGTTTACTTCTGAGATCATCATTGAACACTGACTAGCTAGTACACAAATATGTCTAATATGTAAAAATATGTTATATTGTAAATGAAATTTAAAAACATGCTTAATAACATGATGATCTCAATATGTATTTTTAAATTGGAATCCACTTCATACAATATATATGAGTTGGTAGTTTCAAACCAATAAGAATCAGGAATGGTGGTGAGTACTATGATTGTAGGAAAAATAAAATAATACTTTGTTAAATTGTCACTTCTATTATTTTTCTTGATTACATAAATATCTATCCCATTTTTTATGTTTTTCATTCCTTAATGTACTTTGTGTTAAAATAAACTCTAGAGGTTTATGGTCTATATGAATGATGGTTTCCTTTCCTAATATGTAGTGCTTCAATTATTTATATTCTAAGATAAATATATGTGAGAATATCTTCCAATGTATATAATGATGCATTAGTCATTACCTCAAATAGTTGATGTAGATTAGGTAGAAAATGTATAATAAATGAACTCAATTGATCCTTAAATCTCTCAAAATCTCTTTTTTCTTGTACCCCCAATGGAACTTGTATTTGAAACCCTTTTAGTCACTTGGTGTAATGTCCAAGTAATGCATGAGAAAACTAATACAAATAATAGAAATTTAATAAGTTAAAATTCTATGAATCTATATTATAATATTTAGTGTACACCAATATCTAATTACATGACTATTCTCATGATCAACATGGACTCCCTCTTTATAAAAAATATACCCAAGGTACTAAATATTCATCATGTCAAATGATCACTTCTCAAAACTGGCATATAAAATTTATCTTCGAAGAGTATAAAGTACTTATCAAACATATTGTAATTATTTATCCTATGTTTCACTATAAATTATAATATAAGCTATGTGGACTACAATAAATAAGTTGGTGTACGGACAAAGTATGTCATCCATCATTCTTATCAATATAGTAGGTCCATTATACAAATAAAAAGGCATAACAAACCACTAAATTAATACCTCCTTGGATTTGAATGTAGTCTTACATTTGTTAGTGGACTTTATAAATATTTTATGATATCTAGATTTCAGATTAATTTTGGTGAAGAATTTTGCACCATGAAGTTGGTTTAATAAGTCATCTATATAATGGTGTTGATAGTGGTTCTTCATATTCATTTTTCTCAAAGCTTTATAGTGAGCATGAAGTCTCCACATTCCATTTTTATTTAGAGCCAAGAAAATTGGAATACCACATGGTGAAACACAAGGTTGGATGTGCCTCTTTTGAATCAATTATAATATTTATATCTTGATTTCATTATTTTTAAGCATTTATCTATGATAAATAGGTGCATTAGGAAAAGGAGAACCTTAAACTAAGTCAAAAAAATATTTTAGCTCATATTGAAGTGAAAACCTTAGTGGTAACTTAAATAGGTCATTATATTCTATCATAATCTAGTCCATATTATTCCTTTTGTATAAGGCCTATAATTGATGTAGCAATAATCCTCCTATTGCATTATGGCTTGATCATCACAAGAATGAATTTCACTATTCTTAACACCATATATTTATATTAATTAACATAGATTAGTAAAACAAAGGTAGGAGGAGATTTCTCTAGGATCTTGTAACACTCACCTTCAGTATTGATGATGACACTTTGGGTCTTAAACTAATAAATATAATTCCTCTTCCACATAAATGGTTGGACCATAAATAAATTATAAATATCCAAGGGTACACAATTATATAAAAATTAATAATTTAAAGGTTTGAAGGTATAAGAAAGAAGAAATTATTGATTGACATTAATATCTCTCTTCTTTTACAACCATCCAACAATATATGGTTATAAGTGTGGAAATATAGGTATATTTGAATCCTTAACCATATGAGTAGAAATCATATTCTTATCACTCCCACTATCAACTATTAAATTTAATAAATTTACCTTAACATATAGTTATGAGTGAAACAAGAATTTTCCCTCTTATGATTTTTCTTGTGACATCTATGGTATAGCATGTATGGTGGCAATGGTCATATTTGGTTTGGACTCCATGATTCAATTCCTTTTATTCTTAGCCTATGGATGTGGAGAAATTTATGCAATAGATGTAAAGCAATTCAAATCAGCAAGTAATAACTAAAATATTAAATACTCCTCTTTTAATTTTTTGTAGTCACACCATTTTCTAGTGTTGGCCTTTAAGGGATTATTTTCTTAGAATTTTTTTTTGTTTCTAATTATACTGTTGGTTCTAAACTTCTATATCTTGAATCTTATTGAGTTTTATTACATTATTTGGTACATGTTAATGTACCCTTGTGGTACCATCATGTATATTTGTAAATAGTAGATTAGAATTAAGTCATAGTTTAGAGTGTGAGTTATATTTCCATATTTATGTAAGTGTGAATGTGTAGGAAATGCACAAGTGTCATGTATGTTACACTACAATTGTAGGTTGAATAAATGTGTGCAAGTGTATTGTATGTAAGAGTGGAAATATGTAATGTAAATACGTGCATAAATATACTAGATTAGGGAGTGCAAGGAGAAGTATAAGAGTCATGTATAGGTGTGATCATGTTCTAGAGCCAAGTGTTCATCACGTATGCAAGTGGAAAGTAGATAAGCCAAGGGTCATGAGACTTGGCATATAGCGATCAATAGTCAAATATCTAAATAGTCACACTACTATAACTATATTGTGGATACAATATAGTTATAGTATATATATATATGAATTGTATTATACATACATATATATATATATATATATATATAATACAATTCATATTTTTAATCTTATGATTTTAAGAGGAAGATAAGTAATAAAGCTTGTAAAGGCTTCGAATAATTAATATCATAAGTTGTTCTTCATGCATAGTGCATTAATGATTTAGGCTATTTACAATCATATTTCAACATATAAATGAATGCTATTTTCTTCCTTATATAAGACTTGATATATATATGAATTTTTTTATATTATTTTTCTCATTGTATTGTTATCTTGACGTTATATTGTTAAAGCCATCATTATCAATCAACTTTATCCACATTTGATAAATTTGATTTAGATTCCATCCACTTTGAAGGCAATGAGAGTAGGACTCTATTATTTTTAAAAAGGTCATATTGAGTAGAAAAGTCTAGAGTTTTTCCACTATATTAAAGGAAAACTAGAGAATACTAGGAATCAACTATATTCATAAAAAAAAGGGTCAAGTAGAAGAAAAATTTGGACATATTGATATTGGATACCAACTAAAGAAAGTTGGACATATTGATTGATTTAGTACATCTAATAAAAAGTCCATAATATCTTAGAAAATAGAAATTAGAAGTACAAAAATCCCATGACCAATATTAGTTCTTGTATTAGCTCAATGCTATAAATAAGGCATGACTACAACTTTAGAAAGATAGGCTTGCAATATCCCCTAGTAATATCTAACTTCTTTGCTATGGACCTTACACTAAATCAAAGAAGGTAGGATAAAATACCTTTTCAATCTTCCACTTTATCCTGGGTTGCATCCAATCATCAATTATGAACTTCTTAGGCCCTATCATCCATCTTTACTAGTTATTTTCCTAGTATCATAATAGATAGATATCTAAGATATCAATACAAATAGTTTATAACCATTTAAGGCTATACATATTCAACATGTTGGATTTTTACTAAAGAAAATGTTATACAAAAATATATTCATCACTATAAAAGATGTAAGTAATAGGAGTAATGTTATGGCATCATATATCTTCTAAAATATTGGTTGCATTATACTCTATTTTTTGAGTAGTAAAATTAGTCTATTATCTTGGTTAAATATATGTATTTTGATATGTTATACTCCACTATTTTTAATTGAAATATTTCACATAATTCCTTAAATTAAAATTCTAAGTTTAATATTAGTGGTATTACAGTGGTCTATCTTTTGAGTGAATGTCCATAAAAATTAGATTAATATATTAAAAATTAATATATCATATATTAGAATCCTATGATTACCTCCATTGTCATTCCAAATAATATTAAGTAACTAATAAAATGGATAAAATTAAAATAGTCAATCCTTTGACTGAGATGCTGAATGAAGCACTTATAAAATAGAGGAATGTGATTATGGATAATTTTGCTAAAACTCTTTAATAACTTTCTAATAAAAAAATTGTAGCTTTGTCCACACTACCTCTCATTACCTTATCACCATTCAACGCTTCTACTTCTTTTAAGATGCACATGGATTTTGACATTCGAACTCTTGAAGGAAAAATTAATGTTAATACATTGCAAAATTGGTTGAATTATTATCTTCATATTTTCTATAAATAAATTCATCGATTATGAGAAAATAATTTGTGTACTCTTAAAAGCTTTATTACTTATCCTAAATTATTGGTAATCATATTGTAATAGATTTTAAGAAGAGAATAAAGATGAAGCATACAACTATTTTATGGATGTTATTAACAAAGAATATTATCTCATAGGATCATATAAAGATAAATAATTGGATGGAAACAATTGCACCATGGTAAATATCAATTTATTCGAGATTATACTAATATTTTGCATACCATGGAAGAAAAATAGGTTTTCGAGATACTAGGATGTATCAAATCCTCAAGAATAATAGTGGGCTACAATGGTACCTTTGAATGGATATGGATCTCTAAAAATTTAAGATACTAAAAGAAGAAAATAAATATCATGTCAAGTTGGATCTAAACCACAAAATAAAAATTGAAAACGAGGACCAAATAACAAAAAACTAGTACACTAAATACCAATCAATGAGAGACAAGAGAAACTCTCCAAGGATTTGTTGGCTTCTTAAGCCTTATACTACCATAAAATTATCATAGGTTATATCATAAAGGTCCCAATATAAAATAGATATAATAATAATCAAAATAATAATAATATGAGTAAAATAATATGAAAAAATTAATATGTACATAAAGGCTTATATAATGAAGAAAATAGCATTCATTTATATGCTGAAATATGAATGTAAATAGCCTAAATAATTAATGTAGTATGCATGAAGAACAACTTACAATATTAATTGCTCAAAATATATACAAGCTTTATTACTCCTCTTCCTCTTATAATAAGATAATAAGATATATAAATTGTATTCTATATATCTTTTTATGGAGCATTATCTCCATAATATAGCCATAGTAGTGTGACTCTTTAGATACTTGAATATTACTCTCCATATGCCAAGTCTCATGACTCTTGGCTTATCTATTTTCCACTTGCATATTTGATGAACACTTGACTCTATAACATGAGAACTCCTATACATGACTCTTATACTCACACTCCCTAATCTAGGACACTTGTGGACATATTTACATTACCTATTTACACTTATATACAACACACTTATGCACATTTACTCAACCTACATTTATAATATAACTTACATGGCACTTGTGCATTTCCTACACATTAAAACTTCATGAGACTTGTGCATTTCCTACACATTCACACTTACATAAATAGGGAAATATAACTCATAATCTAAACTATGACTCAATAATAATTCTTTTATTTATAAATGTACCATGAAGGTACCATGGGGATACATTAGCATGTAACAGATAATATAATATACCTCAACATACCCTTGTATTACATTGTTTTGTTATTGAAAACTTTAGTCTTTAATGTTGGTCTTCATATTTATCTTCAATATTCAGGTGATCTTACATTGTTCATGAACCTCTACTTCTCTTAAATTTACTTCATCATTTTTAAACTTGGGTTCGTCATTGGTCATTATAAAATTTGTTATAAATTCTTCTTTATCTTCATTCTATAATTCTTCAAGGTTTGTATCTTCTTTATCTAGATCATGAACTACTTGAACTTTTTATTTAGCATAAGGTTCATGTGCATGAATAACTTGAACTTCTAGATCAAGTGCTTCATTCTTAATTACTTTGTAAGATAATTTTGGACCATATTTGATCCATTTCCTTTTCCTTTTATTTCTAAACATTTTATCACAAAATGCTTTTCCTTCCAATATTTTAGTGATTGAACATTTTACTTTATTGTTAGAAGATGCTTCAAATTGAATTTTTTGGAAAAGATTTCATAATCTGAATAATAGTTCTATTTCAATACTTCTATAGTACTTTTTTTTTGTACCAACAAACTATTGGAGAATGAGTTTTTCTTCCACAATATTTATATGGATAAAGATTCTAGAAATTAGCTTTTTCATGACCAATTCTATTACAATAGATGCATCTTGAATATATCTTCTTCAATTTATCCATCCTTGTTAGTGCTTCAAGTTCTTCTATCTTCTTGATAAAGCAACATAACCATTTATGTACAACTAAGGCTACTCTTTCTTTATTTTCATTATAAATAAGTTGTAAAATTTTATAATCTATGACATTCTAAGTAGTTGTAGATTCTGTGATAGAATCTATTTTGGATAAGCTATTAGAATGAGATTTAGTAGTAACAAGATCTAATTTTGAGCTCTCATGAGTACTTAGTAATCTTTTTAATTTCTTCTTTTTATCAAGATCATCTACCAACTTTTTAAAATAAATCTTTAACTTGTTCACTATTTCTTTATTATATTCATTGAATGTATTTCTAATAATTTCATCCATAGTATGAATCAATTTAATTTCCTTTGAAGTAGACAACCTTATAACTCCCTAGTTCAAAAATAAAAGTGTAAAAATTTACAAATTTTTATTTTTCCTAATCCTTTGGTGTTGAAAACCTTTTAACTCCCAAATTTTTAAATTTGCAAATTTTGAAATTTTCAATTTTTTATTTTTTTCTCAAACATTATGAAAATAATACTTCTAATTTTAAAATACTTCAAACTTCTTCAAAAAAAAAACTTATAAGTTTTTAAAGAAAAAAATCAAGTTAATCATTAGTTGAATTCCTTATCACTCTAAACTTTTTAAACTTTCAAAAAACTCAAAAAATCCTCAACCTTGTCCAACCCTTAAAATCCTAAGTTAAACTTAAAAGTAAACTCCACTAGTAATTTCTAGTCAAAAAAATATTATAACTCCAAAACCCTAAATAATAATAAATATTATAACCTTATAATACCTCCTTACGTTACACGACTTTATCAGTAGTTCACTCACTTACATTCTTGCGAGTTCTCTCACTTATGTTCTTGCTTGACTGCATCACTGCTTCATTGCTTGAGTGGATTTTGTTTCAATTGTGACAAGCAATAATTATTATCAGTGTAGACATTTGCATATCCTTGTGAGAAACATTTACAAATATTTTGTCTTCCTCTACTATGATGTTTGATATATTACTCTGGGCAAACAATATAGGTAATAATTTGCTTGCCTTCTTGATATACCTTGGTGCTAAGCAATTCTTCCTTATTGTTGCTAACAACTATGACATTTAATACTTCATATTTCTTGCTTTGTTGGTTGATTGTTGGTTTATTTAGCTTATATATTGTTTTGTTAGTTTGGATTCCATATTTTTTGGTTACTTTAGTTTCTACATTGGATGGTTGCTTCAGCTTCTATATTGGCTAGTTGCTTCAATTTTCTATTTTGTTGATTGCTACCATGCTTGTATATTTCTACCCACAATGTTGTTTTTGTTCTAGTTTAATTTGAGTGCAAATTAGCTTCTGCTTTACTCCATGAATCTATATTCCATAATACTTTTACATTGTGTTGGTTGTCTACTTATGGATATGTTATTATAGAACCTTTATTGCTATTATACTGCATTATTTGCTATGGCACCTTTATCACTTTTTAATCATCATAATATATTTAAAATTTATAAATAGTATTGGTTCTAAAAATATAGGGAGAGATGGCTTAAAGGAGATATAAATACCATAATTTATAATGCTATAGCCAAAACAATTTTTTTATTTTGTTCATTCACAATTATTTTAACTCTAGATGGAAGAAATATTGAATCTAATAAAGATATTAGTAAGGAAGAAATTAATTATTTCAAATATATTCCATTATATGTTGGGCAAGATAAATAGGTACATGGTAAGATTTTATGAAATATCCCATAATTTCTCATAGATGGACATAATGAAAGATTGACGAAGAAGATATCTATTAAGTGTTAGAATAAGTGAATATTCTCTTAAGTTCACTAGGATACACATTTGAGTTTCCATTCCTCCATGTGTCAGGAGAACTCCAATTTGTGTCTTCATCAGGTTTGATGAAGTTGTAATCTAAAGGCTCTCAATGACCAAATCTACTATTTATATAGAGTTGATCCTAGAGATAAATCAATCAGTTCCACTCTTCTCTTCATATTTTGTGTAATACTTTGCATATCTATTATTGCGAAATTCTAACATGGTACCAGAGAAGGATATATTTTGTTAGTATTCTATCTTGAAGGTTCTAGGATCTGATTCAGTTACTTTGGATATTTGTTTTGGCTATCTAACTTCAAAATTTTGCTTTAGTCTACTTTTATCCATTGTTCAGAATATTTTTTTCCTATATTGAAATTGTGTTAGAGGAAAATTTTAATAAAATATAGCTATTTTTTTCCTGTGTGAAGGCGTTGGTTTCGTGCCCTTCTCTTCAAAGGAAATAGCCTATTTTTTAAAAATTTCTTATATTTATTCCTCAATGTTTTTCATTTATATCTAGCACTTGGTAAAAAAAATTTCCCCGGCTATTCTCCGAGCAGAATCTCCAAATACACCAAGTGTTATTTTTTTATGAGTTTTTTCTTTTAGTTAAACTCATCATTCATGCGCTATTTTCATTGGCTCTATTAGTCCCTAGAAAGCATTTGATAAGGTCGGAATTCATGCACTCTTTGGTGCTCAGTCCAGTCTGCTTGGTCGTTTTCGTAGTGGGGCTTCAATTTAATTGGAAAGATCTCCCCTACGTCGTCAGGCCATCACATGTTTATCATAATGGCCATAGAGTATTTCACCAAGTGGGTGGAAGCAGTTCCGCTTACCTCTACGATAGGACCCCACATTGTGGAGTTCATTTTACATAACATCATATGTCATTTTGGTATTCCATCCAAAATAATCTCGGATAATGGGATGTCATTTAAGAACAAATACGTGCATGCTTTGACCACAAAGTACAAAATTTAGCATAGTTTTTTGACACCCTATTATCCCCAAGAAAATGGGCAAGCAGAGGCGTCAAACAAAACGCTAGTTGCCATCCTTAAAAATACCGTCACAGACAGTCATAAGGATTGGCACATCCAAATCCCACTTGCCCTGTGGGCTTATCGCACTAGCATTCGGACACCCACTGGGGCAACTCCATTTTCACTCGTGTATGGCTCCGAGGCAGTCATGCCTCTCGAGTTGGAAATTCCTTCCCTATGCATATCAATGCAAGAGTTCATTGATGATGACACTATGCGGTAGGCTCGGTTATACCATCTTACATTGCTTGACTAACAACATGTTAATGCTATTGAGCATTTACACATCTATCAAGAGCGACTTAAGAAAGCTTACAACATGAAAGTTCACCTGTGGGACTTTCAGACTAGTGACTTGGTCTTAAAGGAAAACCAACAGAACTCTAGTTTGTAGTCCCACCTAAGGGACAAGTTCATGGCAAATTGGTTAGGTCCATATGCAATTAATAGCAAAATAGGACCCGAGACATACCGACTAGCCTCTCTTGATGGAATCAAGGAACTAGAACCCTTGAACATCAGTCATTTGCGACCATTCCATATCTAAGAGAGCCATATCCCAAAAAGCTCCAAGGATTCCTACAATCGCTTGGTCAATCCCAAAATGCTCCAAGGATTCCTACAATCGCTTGGTCAATCCCAAAATGCTCCAAGGATTCCTACAATCGCTTGGTCAATCCCAAAATTCTCCAAGTATTCCTACAATCGCTTGGTCAATCCCAAAACGCTCCAAGGATTCCTACAATCACTTGGTCAATCCCAAAAAGATCCAAGGATTCCCACAATCGCTTGGTCAAAAATAAGAAAATTAAAAAACAGTAAAATCATCAAAAATAAAAAAAAATTGCATCTCATTTCCAAGCATTCTCAAATTCATCAATAACAAGCTCTTCTCGCATCTCATCTTCATATTCACAAAAATCAATCCATCAAAAATACAAAAATATGTAGTTGCGTCAAGCATTGCATCCATACATTGCATATTTGTGGTCTTACAGGTCAAAGGGACCATAGACTGTAATTACTCCGCTAGTCCATCTTGTTCCACATTTCTTCATTTTATAAGCAGTCCAAAAAAAAAAAAAATGCCATTCATTGCTTTTTACCATACCAGAGTCAGTGGTCTTCTAATGTATCAAGAGTTTTCATCTTTCAATCATCATTTTGCTTTCTAGCCATGTACTATACCAAGCCACACAAATTTTACGAAGGTAGAGTTCTACTTGGATCACACCTTGTTACGTAGCATCCCAACACAAATTAAAACACAAAAAATTCCCAAGTTGTGTGAATGAAACAGTTATCTTGCTCATCCCCCTGTGCGAATGACCCCAAGAATGCTGAGAGTTGGCAAAAGGACAAGCATCTTCCCTACCCAATTCCCCAAGAATCCCAAGTTCAAAAAAAAAAAAGTTGCAAACATCAAAATTTTGCAAAAAAGTCAAAACTCCAAAAATTTGACATCACCACCAGAGTGCATACATCAAAAAGCACATACAATAGTGATTCTTATCACTCAAAATTCAAATCCCTTGATCAAAATAAAAATATATAAAAATAAATAGTGATTTTTATCACTACAAAAGAGCAAGTATCCCAATACAATTAAAGAAAAGAAGGGAGTCAAACTTGAATCCCTGGAACTATCAGCATTCCGACAGGTCATGAGGCAAACCTCAATACCGATTTGGTGGATAGCCTATTGGTCACTAGCGGTAAACCTCCCGCATGATGATATATTTGTCACATTAACTTGTGTACAGATCAATGTTTGCATGTGGATGAGCTAGCTTATGGTATCCTAGATAGCACCGTAGATTAATCTAGCTAAATACAAAAAAGGAGTTAGTGGAGCTAATTAGGTGATCCTCAGTACAAGTTTGGTTGACAACCTATCTGGCACTGGCGGTATCCTAAAAAATACCACATAAATGAACTCAATTGCACACACAGGGATGTGAAATAGCTTGGTCAAAGACAAGTCCAATTCATACCTTGTTCAAAAGTCTTGTAAGATAAAGTACAGTCATGGCTAGTTAGTTAAAACCGTCTGAGTCTCAGAAAACCTTAGCTACATTTCTAAACCAATTGCGCTATCTTTCATCCTTGCATTGCCATCAGCAATCGCCCAAAAAAAAAAAAAAAAACCCCACAAAAGTTCTAAACAGTCTATGGTGCCCTCGCCAAACAACACATATTCAATTCATCCATTACATTTGCATATCCGAAAAATTTAAAAACATTTGCATTCATCATAACATATGCATCCATCAAAATAAATTAACATGCATACATCCATACTCATCACTCATCATACATAAAATCAAATCATCAACAAAATAAAGTCATCTGTATATATCATCAAAAATGCCCGTAGGCTACAATAACCGGTCATCTGACCCCGCAAAAATCTAAAAGCTCAAAACCCCCAAGCCTAGGGCATCGACCACCATGATCACGTAGGATAGGTGCGATGAGAACTACCCCCGTGGTGTGGGTCCTATGGGACCCCTCAGGGTGGCTGCTGCTAGCCCCCGCATCATGCCTACTCGCCCCCCCTCATCCAGTCGCCTGCGTCGAGAGGGTGTTGACTGCTCAGTCTCACTCCCTCTCGAGTGGCACGATGATCTGCCTACACTGAATGTAGAGACCCACCCACCAATGTCGATAATATCTGCCTCCAGCTCTAACCGCTGTCGCACCGAGTCCATCTCCTATTGGAAATACGTCACCAAGTTCTCCTCGCATCGCGCCAAAGCCCTATCCCTCTCTGCCAGTTATGTTCGTAGGAGATCCCTCTCCCGTGCAGCATCATTACCCCCATCCTATCGACGGTAAGTAACCAATGCATTCTCTCACTTCGCTAGCTGCATGCGTAGAAGATACCTCTCCTACAGTGCATCCCCCAAGTCCTCATCGTGCCTCCGCAACAGCCCCTCCAACCACGCATTCTTAGCACGTAACCCAGACTCTGTGTCCTCCACATCCACTTGAGGTGTGGGCATCTCTGGAACACTAGCCTGCTCTGGCTCCCACTACTCCGTGATGTCCT
Source organism: Wollemia nobilis (assembly GCA_028583015.1). Classification (NCBI taxonomy): domain Eukaryota; kingdom Viridiplantae; phylum Streptophyta; class Pinopsida; order Araucariales; family Araucariaceae; genus Wollemia; species Wollemia nobilis. The sequence continues at coordinate 707,983 of JAQPPZ010017043.1, read as the reverse complement.
ACATCTTTGGCTGATCTGAAACCCCCAAATCCACATCCTCATCCTCCACCTCCACCATGTATGCATCCTCCCGAGGAGCTCCCCAATCATCTCCTGGTGCCTCGACACCCTCACTACCCGCTGCTACCACCTCCATGCCTCCCAGTGGCCCCTCTCCTCGCCATCACCATAGTACCCACCATTGTTCGTAATCTATGATAGTCCCGACATCATCCATGTCTGGGACGTCGATCACCGCGTCTGAATCCTCACCCAGTGGCACGATGATCGGTCGATCTAGAGTTCTCTCGTCCCCCTGACATCGATAGACCATGGGCTCACCAGGAAACCCCTGGTGCACCCCAAATTGTCATGTCACCCGATTGTAGGAGAAGAACTCATGCTCGGTCCCATGTCGCCCAATCAGCCACCGCTATTTGCGTACCCATCGGAGCCACTCTCTAGCCTTCGGCAAGGTTGGACAGTCTCGATAAGGGTGCCAGAGCACCTCCCCTGGAGTAAGCCGAGCGAGGGCATCGACATAGTGCCCTATGACATCTGCCCATCGTCGACTCTATCCCTGCTCCCCAGACCACTGCCACAGAACTGCATATCCTATATCCTTGTCCTCCATCTCTATCTGAGTCATCCATGGTAACCCAGTTGGCCTCTCCACCACTATGTGTTGCCAATCCCAGCTCTACAATAGATAGTTGTAGCTAATCCCCTTCTGCTTTCGACAACGAACCTCGTACAACTCACCATAGAGTTGTGCCAGCAGCGTCTGTCCCCACCTCATGATTAGTGGTGCCTCCGTCGGGCACTCTACCAACCACCACACCAAATCTAGCAGGTTCCATGGGAACCTCGCACCTAACGAGTCAGGTAGCAGCATGTTGGAAATGAGGCCCATAAGGAATGTGTGCCTCACTCCCAACACCCCCTTCTCCAGCAACCATTGGATCAGAATCCTACCAATATGACAATCACCCTTTGCCCTCTCCACTGGATCCTCCACACCCAGTTCCTCTCCATGACCAAAGCATCATATCAGTATAGCTGTCCGTTGATCACATGGTGACGTCCTGATCGACAGTCCATCTATCGAAATTCGTAGAAGCTGATAGACATCCTCCAAGGTCACTGTCATCTCCCCTATTGGGAGATGGAAGGTGTTGGTCTAAGGATCCAAAATATTGATCAAGGCTATCAGATAAGCCTGATCCCTGACCACAGGCTCCAGTCGAGCCACCTACTTGAGCCCAAGGGCATCAAGCCACTCCCATTCAGCCACAGTTAGTGCCCCTCACACTTTAGCAAAAGCAGTAGGTACACGATACTGGCTCTTCACAACCTACAAAAGAAAACAACAAAAAAACATTACAAACAACAAAAAGAAAAAATTAATTTGTCAGTCCTAGGGTTTCTAATCCTAGCTGATAAATTTAAAAACAAAACAAAATTTAAAAACATTAATTTGTCAGCCCTAGGGTTTTTAAACTCTAACTGATTAATTAATCACAAAAACAAGTACAAAACAACAAAAAGAAAAAAATTAATTTGTCAGTCCTAGGGTTTCTAATCCTAACTGATAAATTTAAAAACAAAACGAAAAATTCAAAAAAAAAATTAATTTGTCAGTCCTAGGGTTTTTTAACTCTAAACTGATTAATTAACAAAAACACAATAATTTGTCAGTCCTAGGTTTTCTAATCCTAACTGATAAATTTAAAAACATTAATTTGTCAGCCCTAGGGTTTTTAAACTCTAACTGATTAATTAATCACAAAAACAAGTACAAAACAAAAAAAAGAAAAAAAATTAATGTGTCAGTCCTAGGGTTTCTAATCCTCACTGATAAATTTAAAAACAAAACGAAAAATTCAAAAAAAAATTAATTTGTCAGTCCCAGGGTTTCTAAACTCTAAATTGATTAATTAAAAAAAACACAATAATTTGTTAGTCCTATTTTCAGTCTTAGGATTTTCATATTCTAAGTTTAAAAATTCTGCACAAACAAAACAAAATTAAAATAACAGTTTTAAACCTAGGGTTGTAACCTACGTTTTAAAACTGACCAGCTCAACCTAAGAACTAGGGTTTTACGTTCCATTTATCCTAGGGTTTTAGTTAAAAGAAAAATAACAATTCTTTACCTAGGTTTTAACTACGTTTGTCATTCAGTTGTAAACTAAGACTTGGTTGTGTTCAGCTCAGTTTTAGGGTTTCAATTTTAAATTTTGGAAAACATCATCACAAAGAAAATTAAACAAAACACTTGCAGTTTTAAAACGTATAACAAAAGCAATAACACTAGGGAGCACTTACTGGTCTCGCTTCGGCTTCGCCGCTCGATCCGGTTTGTGCACTCATGATGTCAGGAGAAATTCGACAGCGCTTCGCTTCGCAGAATTAACCTCCTCCTCCCTAGAGCTCCAAATCGCAAGAAAATTCAAATGCAAATGAGCCCAAACCCTAGTTTTGACCTTTAAATAGGCGTTTTGAGCTTATATTCATTCCCCCCTAGGATGAACACTTTGGTTAGCACTCGTACCACCCTGGGATGAATACTAAGCTAGTATTTGTCCCACCCTGGGACGAATTCAAGGCAAAAAATTCAAAAAACAACAAAAATTGAACAAAAATGCACTAAAACAGCTAATAAACTTGCCCGATGAGAGTGTTGTTGCACTTAACATCCCGGGCATGCAAAACAGATATTGGGGTTACAAATTGTCACTATCCTACTCCCTAAGAAGGCTACCATAGCTGGACCGCTCCATGGGAGGACGGATTTTTGCCAATTTCAACTCCAAAAAGTGTCGCAAAAAGGGTTACCACCCACCAAAAATAGCTCTAAATGTCAAAAAACTGCACACACTTAACGCTAAAACATCTAAAGGCACCCTTGCAGAAGTCATCTTAGGTCAAGCGACTCGTCATTTTTCTCATGAAGGTCATTCCCTCATTGATTCGTCGCTTGAGGGGGTAGTCACACTTAGTCACCAATCAACAAACACACACCCAATTAAGGAAAATGGCATGCATTCAAAGAATCATTGACAAAGACAATTACGCTCTTGCTTGGGGCAATAAACAAGCAATAATCACAATCTGATCAAATCACTTGGCATTTCGTGAATCATGAACTCAAGGTTCTCACAAACAAAATGTTGTGCCCTTTGCCTATTCATGACCGATCAATGTCCAAGATCAAGTAACACGTCATCGAAAAAAGTTAACACTTGAATTGAGTACCTTCACTCGTCAGAAGCAAAGATTCAAGAATGCATGCCCTTTCCATACTTGGGTCATCAAAATTTGGTTAGGTTACTGAGAAACCCTAATCATTAATTCTTTGGCTATCTATTTTTTCTCGATGCTGCGCCATGCACAACGCATCCCAAAAAGGGGCATCTATAGACACCAAAATAACACCAATCCGATTATGTGACTACAAACACTGATCGCATTGACACACACAGCCCCAAGGGCAGCCCCCAGAGGTCAAACGGTGGTCCTAACCATAATAACAACATTTTTGAAAGGTCAGAGATCAATTTTGCACCTTCAAGCACTTTGTTCAGTATCCGTTCCACCCTGGGACGAATTCAATCTAGGATTTGCCCCACCCAGGGACGAATTTTGAATTCACCCCGGGGTGGGGCGAATTGCAGGTTTGACGGGCAAAAAGTCAAATCTTGACAAATGGCAGCTCATGTCAACCACCCAATGCTTCCTTCATCACATGGGAGTATGGGTGAGTGTTTTCAAGCGTTAGAGGCACCTGTAAGGTCAGTCATGAGGTCCCTATTCAGGGAGGAATCTCCTTCCCCCTAGGAAGGCATGATTAACAAGTGGCACCTCTGCATGCCCATTTCAAGAGACCTCCAGGTCTATAAATTGGTGAGTTTCCTCACCCCAAAATATGGAGAGAAGTAGCATTTTAGAGAAACGAAGTACCGTCATTTTATTTACACATCTCACACATTTTGGATTTGTGCCTTTCACATCCTTGATCTCCTTTAGAAGGGAGGTCGTTGGGTGACTATTGGGAGGAAAAATCCTGATCCCAAAACCTGACATTTGGCCACAATACCCCACCAAATTTTTCTACAATACCACACAGGAGGTTTTGGACCCATCCCAAGTGGATTGGTGTCGAAATCAGGCCTCAAACGGCGGGCGGCCTGCCCCATGGGTGCCCCCTCCCACACTGCCACAATCCTAATTGCCCCCTTTCGGAGTGATGGGAATTTCATGGCAAATTTGCTTTATTTCATTTTTGCATTCAATTCTATGATGTTTAAATAGGTTGTCATTCAAATTTTGTCTTGTTTTGGGCAATTTTGATCATATTTCTAGCTTTGTTCGCTTTTACTAACCTACAGATAGCATCATCAAATTACTATTGATGGAGGCCAAATTGGGAAAATATGACCATCTGGGTCTTCCCAAAATACCCTCAATTAGCTAACCCCAGGTTTGCAAGTCTTTTGGAGCTTCAGAGGCAGGACATTGGGATAGTGTCTTTTCGGCGTTTTGTTGTAGGTGAATTCATCCCTCCCCAGAGCGAATTCAAATCGGTGAATAATTTCCCAACTGTTATTTTTGGTAAACCTTATTGGTGGTATCTTGATCCCCCTATCCAATTTTTAGAGCATTTTGACCTGTTTTAGTCATAGTTTAATTCATTTTCTTATTTACTTATCGTAGGCTTGGGGATTGCATGCTTTGTTTCATCCGCGGGTGCTACTGACCATTTCTTGTTCCTTTGAACGTAGGGTTCGGACATCGGAGGAGAAGCGAGTAGTCAAGACTCATAATTCCAAGTGGCGATGACGTTTTGGTCCACCCATTTTATATGTGGGCACGCGAAAGAAGGAAAGGCGCCCATGGATGTAACAAGAACTCATACTTAAACGCTCCTAGCCCTTGGAGGGGGAGGATGCGTATTGTAACCGAGTTTGAAACATATTAATAAAAACGGCTGTCTTATTTATTCCTATTTGTTTCATTTTTATTCGCTCGTGCTTTTCCATATTTTCATGCACTTTCAAGTTTCTAGGATTTAGCGTTGAGTCTGGTTTCTTTGTTCGCATACCACATGTTAGCTTTCCATTTTTGCTTCCATATCCTCGTGCTTTTAGTAAATGTTTCTTCAATTTGTAGATAAGGTTCTCCTCACCTTGTTCTTCATAACCTTGAGGTTTATGCAAAAACACCTCTTCTTTCAAGTACCCATTAAGTAAGGCACTCTTAACATCCATGTGTTGAATGTTCCACCCTTTGTAGGCAGCCAATGAAAGTACTAGTCTGATGGTCGCTTTTCTAGAAATATGAGCAAACGTTTCCTCAAATTCAATTCCATAATTTTGTGTAAATCCTTTTTCTATTAGCCTTACCTGATGTCTTTCAATGCTCCCATAAGCATTGAACTTGGTCTTATAGACCCATTTTCACACAATACATTTTTTTCGCCTAGGAAGCTCCACTAGCTTCCAAGTGTCATTTTTTTTTATAGAGGTCATTTCCTATTTCATGGCTTGTTGCCATACATCATGAGTACATGATTTTTAATAACTAGATGGCTCTAGCTCTACACTATTCATTAAAGCATAGTTTACAACATATCCCTTATGCTCTTAGGAGTCTTCATCACCATACATGTGCAAATTTTCAAGTCTTTTCAAGACTTCATTTATTTCACTAGCTTGGCTTCTAGTGTACCTTCTTTGAAAATTCTTGTCCATAATTTGGAATGAGGTATGGTACTAAAGTGTTCTCTTACCTCTTGGTGGTGTATCTTTTTCCATTGGCATTGGAGAAGAATATGATGCTCTTGGTTATCTGTGTGGAGGAATTGGAGTAGCACTTTTTGTACTTGAAGTATAACTCTTCCTTGGACTTGGAGGAGGACTTTCATTGTTGTTCTTGTTAATGGGCTGCACTTGAGATGATCTTTCATCTTGAGATCCATCATAAAAAAAATGTTCTTGATGACCCCGTACTCCTCCTTCATAAAAAACTACATCTCTTGAGATTACAACTTTGTGTGTTTTTGAATTGTAGATTCTATATACATTTGAAGACACACAATACCCAATGAAAATATATTCTTGACTTTTGGGATCAAGTTTATTTCTTGTCTCATTAGGAATGTGTGCATATGTAAGACAACCAAAAAATTTGAAGTGCTTGACATTTGGATTTTTGCCATACCATCCCTCATATGGAGTTATACCATCTAACCTAGAAGTAGGACTCCTATTAAAAATATAAACACTTTTCCTAACAACATCATCCCAATACATATTACTGAGTTTCTTTGTTTGAAGCATTGATCTAGCCATTTCTACAATAGTGCAGTTCTTCCTTCAAGCCACACCATTTTTTTGTGGGGTGTAGGCAGTAGTGAATTAATTTTTGGTCCCACAATATTTACGATATTTGAGAAATGTATTTTAACAAAATTCCCCTCGTCTATAAGTCCTTAATATTTTTATAACATACTCACTTTGATTATCTACATTATTTTTGAAATCATTGAAACATTCAAAAGCTTCATCCTTAGTTTTTAAAAAATAAATCCAACACATTCTAGAGAAATCATCAATGAAAGTAAGAAATTAATAATTTTTACCCATGATTTTGGTATGCATTGGACCATAAATTTTCGAATATACCAATTGTAGTGGGTGGCTTGCTCTCCATGCTTGACCTCTTAGAAAATTTGTTCTTGAGTACTTTCCCAAGGCACAACCTTCACACACCTCATTGCACTCTTCAACTTTTGGTAATCCACACACCATAGCTTATGAAGTCAACAACTTCAAGCTTGAAAAATTAATATGACCATATCTCAAGTGCCAAAGCACACTTGGATTTTCTATGGCCACACTAGCAAGTTGAGCACCTCCTTATTTCCCAAAATTAAGAAGAAATGATATATTCTTTGTCATAGGTACATTTGTGACAACTCTATTACAATTGTTTTTATCAAATATTACACATTTTCCATCTTCAAAAACAAGTTTATAGTTATTTTCCATGATTTATCCAACACTAAGAAAATTATGTTGGAGTTTTGGAGTGTAATAGATATTTTTTACCTTTTTTGTGCCTTAATTTGTTGGAACCTCCATGGCTTCCATACCTTCAAATTGTAGTGCCTTGTCATAGCCCAATTTGATCATGGACTTGTATGTGGAATCCATTGTAGAAAATAACTCTTCTTTACCACTCATATGATTTGAGCAACCAATATCCAAAATCCAAGCTTCATTAATATTTTGATCTGATTTTCAATATGTGAGAAACAAATTTGAAGAAGTTCCTTCCTCTTCTCCATAGTTTCCATAATTATTAGTTCTCCCTTCTTGAGAAGCCTTTAGTCTACAATCTCCTACAAGTGACCAAGCTTACTATAATGATAATAAGACTTATTTGATTTATCACCTCCTCTTCCTCTTCCTTGGTAGCCACCTCTTGATCTACCTCTTCCTTTTCCTCTTCCTCTTGAAGATGATCCTCTCCTTTATCCTCTTCCTTGTCCTCTTCCTTGTGTATTACCATGAGTATCACCTTCCTTGGATGAGAATGCTTTGTCATCACCTACAAAGCTTGATGTTGTATGATGCAGGAACCTATCTTTAGAAGTTTTTTCTAAAGAAGTTTTAAAATAATTTGTTTATTACTCAAAATGGAATTCTCTGACGTAAAAATAATTTTTCGAAAGTGGTAATTACTAAAAAATACAAATTTTTATGAAAAATAATTTTTCGAAAATAGTAATAACTTAAAAAGGTAATTTTTGGTGGAAAAACCAAATTGTGAAAATAGTAGTATTTTATTTTTAGGGCTTTAAGATTTAGGGTTTTCTTTTACGGCTTCAAGCTTTAAGGTTTTATTTTAGGGTTTCTTTGGGGATAAATATTCCCTTGGTATTGCATTGTAAAAGGGGGAAGTGAATCCAAAAATAAAAAAAGAAAATATTTATTGGTTTATTTCCATGTATTATAGTTTTTATGTGAATGGAGGATTTTATTGATTATTTTAATTTATTGCAGTTTTTATGTAAATGGAGGGTTTTACATATTAGTTTCATTTATCATAGTTTTTATGTAACGTGAGGTATTTTATTTTAACCTCTTGCAGCTAGATTTACATCATTTGGTATCAGAGCAAGTTGGATCTTGCTGGGGAGAAAAAGAAGAAAAAAATAAGAGAAAAGCAGAGGAGAGCAAAGGGACTCCAAAAAAATTGGTACTCTGTGCAGTGCTTGCAGAAGGTTTGTAAAACCTTGGAGATAGAAATTGGCACTCTATGTAAGTGCATGTAGGAGGATTTTTTATCTAAAAGCCTCAGATAAAGAGATTGGCACTTTGTGTAGTGCTTGCAGAAGGTTTGTAAAACCTTGAAGAAAGAAATTAGCACTTTGCGTAAGTGCTTGTAGGAGGATTTTTTTATGTAAAACCTTAGAGGGAGGAATTGGCACTTTGTGTAGTGCTTGCAGAAGGTTTGTAAAACCTTGGAGAAAAAAATTGGCACTCTGTGTAAGTGCTTGCAGGAGGTTTTTTTTAATGTAAAACCTTAGAGGGAGGAATTGGCACTTTGTGTAGTGCTTGCAGGAGGTTTGCTATTTTCAAACCTTGAAGGAAGAATTGGTACTATGTGTACTGCTTGCAAGAGGTTTGAGATATAGAACCTTGAAATGATATTGGTACTTTGAGGAGTACTTGTAGATGTGTGGCCCTCTATGGAGAGCAATTATGAGTTTGATCAAAGGAACTCATAAGAGCAAAGTTATTTTCAACCAGAGGAGAATGATGTAGGAACCTATCTTTAGAAGGTTTTTTTAAAGAAGTTTTAAAATAATTTGTTTATTACTCAAAATGGAATTCTCTGACGTAAAAATAATTTGTCGAAAATGGTAATTATTAAAAAAGGCAAATTTTGATGAAAAAATAATTTGCCAAAAATAGTAATAATTTAAAAAGGCAATTTTTTGTGGAAAACCCAAATTACCGAAAATAGTAATATTTTATTTTTAGGGCTTTAAGCTTTAGGGTTTTCTTTTAGGGCTTCAAGCTTTAGGGTTTTCTTTTAGGGTTTCTTTGGGGATATATATTCCCTTGGTATTGCATTGTAAAATGGGGAAGTGAATCCAAAAATAAAAAAAGAAAATATTTATTGGTTTATTTCCATTTATTATAGTTTTTATGTGAATGGAGGGTTTTACTGATTATTTTCATTTATTGTAGTTTTTATGTAAATGGAGGGTTTTAAATATTAGTTTCATTTATCGTAGTTTTTATGTAAAGGGAGGTATTTTATTTTGACCTCTTGCAATTGGATTTACATCATTGTAGAACCTTGGAGTATCTCTTAATGGTACATCAAGGAACCAATTAGTGAATCAAATGTAAGAGTAGAAATATATTTTTATTCTTCAATAATGATGGTAATATGATTCCACTTATGAAGAAGTGTTCTCAACACTTTCCTCACAACAAATTCAATTTTTATATCCTCTCCAAGTGTCTCCATTTTGTTGACAATTGCTTTATCTCTCACACAATAATCTCCTACTCTTTCATCTTCTTGCAATTTGAGATTCTCAAAATATCTCTTCAAAGTTTGAAGCCTTACTTGCTTCACTTGATTGCTCCCTTGATAGCTATATTTTAAGGTACCTAATGCTTCTAGGGTTGTTGAACAATAATAAATACTTAGAAAGATACTTTTATCCAAAGCTGCTTGGAGATGGTAGAGAGCAAAAGAGTTCTTTTGGGTATTATTCTTATTAGTTCTATCAGCTGCATTTAAAATAGTCCAATCCACTTGTTAAGTGTAGCTTTATTCTACAATGTCCCACAAACCTTTGCCTATGAGTAATATCTTCATATTGATAGACCAATACTCATAGTCCAAACCATTGAACTCAAGAATAGGTAGATTGTTATTAGAAGCCATTGAAGCCAATCAACAAATCTTTGATTTCTATGATAAAAGCAATAATAAATAGAAATTGTTCTATCAAATCAATTCACATTTCCAAAAGTGGTTTTGCAACAGCAATAGTCCAGTTCTATGATGCATTTGTTGCACAACACATCCTCCTCTACATGTAGAAAACTGAGAATTCTAGGTTGTATGCATGCAAGTTTTCTTTGTCTTACCTCACACTCACGACCAAATGAGAAAATACTCATGTCGTTCCTTCATAGGATTTTAACTCTCATTAGAAAATCCTCCTCTCAATTCAGTGTGATGTGGGCTTCCCAAACAAACACTTCACTGTGTATTAAATATTTTTTTATTACTGATTGCCTTATCTATGACAACAAATCCCGACTTCTATTATAGTAATAGACATCAAATTTAGTTGCAAAAGACAAAAAAAATGAAATTCTTGCCTACGCACTTCAGTACGATTGTGACAAATTGTTTTCATCAAACTGTACTCATATTCGAACTGTACTCAGATTCGTTATCACCTTCAACTTGTCTCTTGCACATTTCTGTAGAACAAGCTCTTCATGTTCTCTCTTCATACGGGCTCATACTCTTCTACATGCTCCAAAATCTACATATGATGCTTCATGAGATCTCCATAATATATGTAGATGATAAACTCATGATATGTCCAATGCAAAACTCATGATAAAACTTACGTCTACTTATTTTTTGATACATCCAACAATTCTCAGTAGATTGTGTAGGATTTAATAATGTGCAGGAGCTAAAAATATAATATGGGATTCTTCTTCGGGGTGTCCAATGATGGACCACGTTTAAAATTTTTGTAGGACATCACGAATCACTACATGATGTCATAAATCATAGAAAATTAGCATTGGACCACTAATTTATTTGTCGTGTTTGACTCCACAAATCACCATATCTAGTAATTCGTGATTGACTACCTAAATTAAGCAAATTGAATATTCAAATAATGTTTTTTTGTTGTGTGTTCTCTCATAGTTAACATTCCTTATACGAGATCTATATATTTGTAGTGTTTCTCAGTCAGATAGTGATCCATACATCACATAGCATAGGTACTCCAATGGCCAAAACTCAGATACCTCAGCACACCTCACAACAATTCCTCTATTTTCAAACTTGTATAGCATGTAGATTGTTCTCATAGCAACGTGATGAACAACCAGATGTGCACCATTCCAAAGGCTTTGATATTTCGTAGGATCTAATACCAAAATGATAAATCTATCTCATTATATTCCAAATGCTTGCATAAAATTACACTTATATAGTTCTAGGAAGAACTTATTTTGGCTCAACATAGTTGGCTTACACTTATTCTCGTAACCAAATCCTAACATAGAAAATGCTAACTTAATCCTAGATGCTCTCTAAAAAATTCTAGAACAAGACCAAACTTAGCTACATAGGAGACATACATTCAAATTCCAACAAGAAGGCACCTTGATATCATTTTACAGTAGGAAGGTGCCTTGTTCCCATTTCACAATAGGAAGGTACCTTGTTCCCATGCACTTGAAGTAAGGCACATAACATCGTTGTGATGGACATCTTCATTCTACTTGAGTGCCTATTTTTCAAAAAAAAAAAAGGTGCCTACCTTCCATTAAATAACCGGTATGCAATATGAAATAATTCAGTGGCATTGAGGAGTAGTTGAAACCACATCAACAATATCATCATGCGAGTAAAGTCAAATACTTTATAGAAGATATTAAAAATTTCTATTGGGGATTTTTGCATGCTCCAAGATAGTCAGTGAACAAATTCCAATAGGCAGATGTGTATTATCCCATGAAAATATTAATTTAATATTTTCTAAAATTCTTGCACGAGACCTTGAATGAATGAATTGCAATATTCAAGAACATGTTCAAATAAATTTCTTCACATGGGAAATATACACATTATAATTTTATTTCGGTGAACATTGTTATCATACGATGACCAGTCCACACACTCCACGATCATCTATGCATAATGCACGCACCAACCACCAATTAGGTATGTAGTCAATTTTTCTACTATATGTATATATAATTTTCATAATAACATATTTTTGTAAATAGTGCCATCACATTATCCATGAACACCCATCCAATCATTGTACCCTTGCTCTACATTTTATGATATAGCCATGATTAGTTGGGTAAAATAATCATCATGGTTCCAAGATATTTCTCACAATATTTCTATGAGTATTTCTAAAAATTGTGAAGATGTGCATGTATACACAAATATAACAGTGTGATAAACTATTAAAAAAATAGGTATGAGGAAAACATGGAGTCAGGAACAACAAGATTTGAAAATAAGATCTAATTGGCCAGCTCAACACAGTTAGCATTTTCTTAAATCCACAACAAGGAACCGGTACTCCTTAGAAACAAAGTGGATAGAAGCCAAGGAGCAAAGAAAGAGATAAAATAGAGTCTACTAAAAAGTAGTTGCTAAAACTGAGGATTATCAGCACTAGGTGTCATGAGGGCATGACAATATTTAGGCATGGGGGATGATGAGCACCAAAAATGCTCATATTTTTACATACTTTTCTAACATATTATACGACATTATTATAATAGAAATATACTTTTTATGAGGATTTATATATATTTAACAGGAAATTGTGTATATCCTCTAACATGTGTGTTAAGTGTGTTTTGTGTGTATATTTGATTAATTTTGTCATCTTCTGCATAAATTCATCAAGGTCCTACTTGGAATTGACACATTTCTATTTCAAGGAACCTAAGGTGCATTAAGGGAAGGTGTCTTGATCCCATTGGAATAAGGTGCCTTGATCCCAATGAAAGAAGGCACCTTGATCCCAAGTGCCTTGATCCCAATCACCTTGATCCCATTGAAATAAGACACCTTAATACCTCTTAGAAAAAGGTTCCTTGCTCTTGTTGATGGAAGGCACCTTGATCCCACAAGAAGGTGAATTTATACCAATAGAGACCATACCTCATGAAGTAGATCATTGACTCCATGTAAGGAACCAATTCCAGTTAACTTCCAAACACGTCAACTATCCTATTTTGATGGGAAAAATAGAATATGATGTGGACCTTGCTTACGGATAAATCAAAGCAATTATTTTCCAGTGATCGATACGGGTAAACAGACAATGTGATGAACCAGGAAAATAATCTATTTCTCATTAGTGACCATGATGTGCAACCACTCAAATGGATTTTCCAACTTAATTATAGTAACAAATGTATTATGTTATGATAAAATAGAACACACCTGATTTATCCTACGAAGGGTAAATTTAGTGCATGATTGTTATAATTAAATGTTTGTACTAATTAATATAACTTATGCATAGCTATTGTAACTACAAGTCCAAAAGAGGTTTACCTATAATTGTAGCAGAGGAAGGTTGTGCATTGTATAAATACACAGGTCTTCCCTAAGAGAGAAGAGGGATAGGAGAAAAACTACCAAACATTTTTTGTAAACTTTTGAAGCTATAATAGAATTCATTTGAGGATTGTCTTAAATTTTCTAAGCATTCGGTGTACATGATTTAGCTGGGTAGAATATTTTGGATCTTGGGCCCACTTTTCTCATCATTCATCCACTTTCTCATGTTTTATAGATTACTTTATTTTTTTTGTTATTTACTGTTTCATTTAATTTCTAGCGATTTGTTTATTTTCTTATATTTTTTATGCTTTATTTAAATTCTTGTAAGTGTGTGGTGTGATTTATTTTCTATAATTTATTTTGAGTAATTAAATTATATGGAAAATACTGCACTATAATGAAAATTACCGCCAAAAACTTATAAATTAGAGGACTCATCTCAAAGGTGTTATAGGCATAGCAGGCATAAATTGTGCACAGTACTTTGCAAGTTTACAAGAATCCCTAGGTTGATAATAAGTGAAAGGGTTGTGACAAATTAGGAAGAAATTAGCCAATGTTTCCAAAAAAATCATAAATATTAATATAACTTGACTTTATTTTACATATTTACTTGTAATTGGAGATCACATCAATTATATATCCCCTTATAGAGTGAAACAATACATTCTATTCTAGTTTACAAAGTAATTATCAAGTATAGATATGTTTACAATAAAGGGCCTTTCAACATTGAGGCCTTAATACATCATATATCAATAAATTATAAATAGATCAAGTCCTCTCTTGATCCATATCAAATCACCAGTGCTAGGATTATGGTAGTAAGGGATTATGACAACCCATCACATGTATATGATTATGCATTCTATTCAAATAATAGTATGCAAATTTTCATTTGAATGCACCCATGCACAATACATTCACCATAATGTAATTTGCATTAAAGAATTCCATCAATAAAAGGAAGGAAACACCATAACTTCCTAAGGATAAATTTCACACCCATTTCCATTCCATATCTTTTTCCACAAATAAAATATTCCTTTGATAACATAATTTCATATGCAAACATTTCTAATCAACCCAATAGAGAACCCCATAAATTCCCTAAAAATTGGATCCCCTATCAATTCTTTCAATGCAAAATTATAATATGTTTTCACAAATCAAATCCAATTTCATTTATAAGAAATAGCATTTTAAAAAATGGATAAAACCATTCCTTTTACACAAAATTTACTTCTAAGAAAAACATTCATTATTTCCACAAAAATGCACCAAAATATTTCCACAAGATTTCACTAAAGTTTCTACAAATTTACCTTAATTTTTATCATAATACATCCATAATATTACACTATAGTTTTCACAAATTTTACCTCGGATTTGTATCATAATTTATCCATAATATTACACTATAGTTCTAAAAAATATTACCTCAATTTTATATTATAATCTATCCATTAAATTACACTATAGTTTTCACAAATTTTACCTCAAATTCATATCATAATATATTCATAAGATTAAAATATATTTTTCACAAATTTTCCATAAATTTGTATCATACTCTATCCAAAAGATTACAATATATGGTGAGTAGAAATTGTGTTCTGAAAATAGTCATTTCCTATCCATTAATTGTCAACCTAGTAGTTTGTAAACTTGTGAGTACTAGTGCAAAGTATATGCCTGGATTAAAATAAAGATGAGTCCTATGTGTCAAATTGGTTTGGGGGGTGGTTGTTGGTATAGTTGGAATTTAGCCAAACCGACAGAACTGAATTGCAGGAAAGTAAGTTCCATAGGAAATTGTAGGAAAACTAAATTAAACTATCAAACACATGACTGAAAGGAAATGCATAAAAATTAAATTGCATGAAATCAAACACACTTGCAGAATTTAGATAAATAAAGGAAAATGCAAAATTAAAACACACTTGTAGGAAATAAATAACAAAAATTAATTAATGAAAAAAAAATGAAATAGGAGAGGAATACTAGATGGAGTGGTCCCAGGATCCTACAGACATCTGCCTAGTTAATTAACACAATAACTCTTCGAACACAAGGGATTGATCAAAACACTCAAGAATTTATTGTGCAATACTAATTATTACAAATAAAGTTCATATCGTTTCTTCAAAGGTTTCCTGTATTTTATACAAAATGTGATTATTCCCTATTTACAATTTTAGATGCTATGAATTTTATCCTTCTAACATGATTTGCTATGGTGGGCACACATAAATTTATTAGATGTCTAATAATAGAGAAATCATGCTAAAATCAACCCTCACAGGATAATCATAGCGTTTCCTATGTTTACTTAACAAAATATGTCTAATTATATACATGGTCTTCAATATTTATGGTTAATGTGTATGTTTTTATTATGTTAGATGCACGTGTTGTATGAATCATTGTTGGAAAATAGGCACCTTTTTGGCTTATCACCAGGATACAGGTACCATTTTTAGTTTTCTCTTGTTCGGTGAAGATCATCACTTTATTTTGGGTGTCGAACAATGAGAACTTTATTTTATCATCGAGAGATAGGCATCATCTAGTGTCATGACCCTCCCTAGCTGACTTTATGGCACAAGAAAACAATGTATTAACCTATGATGTGGTGATACCTAGTTTGAACAATGGAACCAACTATATGATGTTTAGTTGATTTATAAGGGCATGTTATCACTAACATATTGCCAAGTGTGCAGGATCAGGTACACTCGTAGGTGGAACAGGTAGAGTCACCCACCAAAAATGAGGGTACCAAAGATCAGGGGAAATGATGATTAAGGTACTCAGAGGTAACATGGATAGATACCTTCATATAGGTATGCATTGATGGAAGGGATAATCATCGATGGCCGATCACCTTGAGCTTTAGTTAATAGCCTAGTAGCTATCATAAAATCTCTGGCTAAGATGGGTGATCGGGTTGATGGAATGATTCCCTCTTTGTTGTTGTACAAATTTGTTTTCTCTGTATTGCATCATGGCTTGAGTAGATTAATGTTGGGTTTTCTGTATGAGAACAACTGCAAGATGTATATAAATGCATAAGGTAAACTGTCATGTTGAAGCACAAGTAAAGCATCATCCTTATGAAAGAAAACAAATTAAATGCATATGTTGAATGAAGATTCCTCTAAATTAATTAATGAAGTTTAAGTAAATAATGTTTGGCTCATTTGAGCTCATTAGTAAACTTCTTTGTAATTAATAAATGAGTTTGCATCTAAATTAATTAGAGGTGTGCATTTTAATGATAATAGAGGATTCATTAAAAGACTTTAATTAATTGAATTGAATGAAAGAGAATTCATTTTAAAAAATAAAAAATTATATATAATAATATATATCTTTTATTTAAAAATAAAAAACAATAAAGATATTGTGTAAGTAAAAGTAATATATTTAAATATTGATAAATATCATAAGAATGATATTTTAAAAAAGGGCCATTCTTCATATTTTAAAAATAAAATGTAATCATCCCTTTCCTATGCAACGAACCCTATGAAATAGCCTACGAGGCTACTAATTTCCAAATGTGGAAAATATGGGGAGAACACACAAGGGATAGGGGATGTTGCATTGAAGAGCGAAGGCAGAAGACAAGGGCTCGGGGTTCGAGTGGACGATGGACGAGCCACCTGGGCGGACAGGCACGTAAGAAAGAAGGTAAGGAAAAGAGAGATAGATGGAGAGAGAGAGAGAGAGAGCAGACGGATGGGGAGAGAGCAAGAACAGAGATGCAGATGCAGATGAGAGACAAAGATAATGGGAAGAATGCACCAGAGGCTAAGAGGAGGGCAGCTAGACGTCACCATATTTCCAATATCCGTAGGAGTTAAGGTTGGGTTGCTTTAAATCTGGAACCCGATTTTAATTTACGTGGGATTGTTGCATATAAGCACTATGCGCTATGTTTTTGAAATAATCTCCCTTATGCTATGAAAGTATTGTGTGCTATGTGTTTTGGAATCTCCCTTATGTTGTGAAAGCATTGTGTGCTATGTGGTTTGGAATCTCCCTTATGTTGTGAAAGCATTGTGCGCTATGTGTTTGAGAGAACCTCCTTATGTTGTGTGAAAGCATTGTGTGCTATGTGTTTGAGAGAACCTCCTTATGTCATGTGAAAGCATTGTGTGCTATGTGTTTGAGAAACCTCTATGTGTGAGTAGTGCTATGTGTGTGTTGTGAAACCATCATGTGAAGAGCAGTTGTATTATAATAAGTCACCTTGTGTGTTGTGAAACCACCATGTGAAGAGTGATGTATTTTAATAGGAATCACCTTGTGTGTGTTGTGAAACCACCATGTGAAGAGCATTGTATTTTAATAGGAATCACCCTATGTGTGTTGTGAAACCACCATGTGAGGAGCATTGTGCTTAAATAGGAATCACCCTATGTGTGTTGTGAAACCACCATGTGGAAGCACTGTGTTTTAACTGAAACTGCTCTATGGTTGTAGTTTAAGATAAAAACCTCCCTTATGTCGGGTGAGCATTGTGTGTGAGCAATCACCATAGGTTGTGTTGTGCATTGTGCACTGTGAAATGCAATGAGCACTTTAGTGAATGCTTAGGTGAGAGCTTAGTGAGTGCTTCGGTAGACCAGTGGGTGTTAGTAGTGAGTGTTGTGCATGTTCGAAGGCGTTGACCTCTAGTTGTGAACCCTGCATTAGGTAAGGTGTTGTGTAATTGTTCTAGTTAAAATAATAGAGCCTTTGTTTCATGTGAAATGTATTTAAGGGTTTTTAAAAGAACAAAGCCTTTGTTTCATGTGAAATGTATTTAAGGGTTTTAATTAAAAGGAGCCTTGGATTTTATGAAATGTAGATAAGGTTTTTAATTAAAAGGAGCCTTGGATTTTATGAAATGTATTTAAGGTTTTAATTAAAAGGAGCCTTTGATTTTATGAAATGTAGATAAGGTTTTTAATTAAAAGGAGCCTTTGATTTTATGAAATGTAGAGAAGGTTTTTAATTAAAAGGAGCCTTTGGTTTTATGAAATTTAGTTAAGGTTTTTAATTAAAAGGAACCTTTGATTTTGTGAAATGTATTTAAGGGTTTTAATTGAAGAAACCTTAGTGTCACATAAAATATAATGAAGGTTTTTAATTAAAAGGAACCTTTGTTTCATATAGGATTATTGAAGGCTTTTAATTAAAAAGGGACCTTGGATTTATATGAGATTTATTTAAGGTTTTAATTAAAAGGAACCTTTGATTTATATGAGATGTATTTAAGGTTTTAATTAAAAGGAACCTTTGATTTATAAGAGATTTATGTAAGGTTTTCAATTAGGAAAGAACCTTTGATTTTAATGAAATGTATTGAAGGTTTTTAATTTAAAAGAAAACCCCTTTGATTAAGGTTGAATATCTTAGGAGTTTAAATTAAAGAGATGTGGATTTATTCATGAATTGAAGTTATGGGGCTTCAATTTAGGGAATGAATGAATGTTGGTTTTAAAGGTTAAAGGTATGGGACTTTAATGCTTTAAAAAGTAGTTGATTGATTGGAAATGGGGAATTAAAAAGGAATGTAGATTTATTCTTTGAATTGAAGTTATGGGGCTTTGATTTAGGGAATGAAAAGAAAAGGGATTGTTTTAAAGGTTAAGGGAATGAGACTTTAATGCTTTAAGACATGAATGAATTTGATTTAAGTTGGACCTTGATCTAAGAAGTACGTATTGGATGACTCTCTAAAGGAACTTGAGAGGTGAAAATAAAAGTAAGGGTTCTTTTATGATATCCATTATGCATTAGATGGTTAGAAACTTAAATGAATGTTTGTATAGTTGCAATTTGGCAAAGTAAATGAATAGATGCATTTAAAGGTATGCCTATCCTGAACCATGAGTATCTTGATCCCCTACTACCCTCAAAGAACCAATGGGAAGCAAGGAGAAGCAAGGAGTTCCATGGAAACAAAGCATAGGTATTTGTATCTAACGTTGTTGTACTTATGATCAAATAGACTAGACTTGTGGGGAGATATCCCCGATGGAGATAATGTGATAATATTTAAAGTAAGAAAGACTTATCATGTGTGATCTAATGAGATGAGTGTTCATTGATTTAGTGAAGGTACTTTTCCTTTATTTTTGTATTTGGTTATATTATGTGAATGATTCTCTTTAGTGTTAAGCTTGCTTTATTTCCTCCATTATTGTTTGTTTGATTCATGTTGTTATAATAATTAGATGTATCATTGTTTGATTGCTTGATGATAAGAAATCTAAGAGTAGAGTTCTAGGGTGAACTCAGAGGTGACCTAAGGGAATTAAGGACCCCTTAGGGTGAACATAGGTGACCTAAGGGAATTAAGAACCCCTTAGGGTGAACATAGGAGACCTAAGGGAATTGAGACCCCCTTAGGGAGATAAAGGACTAAGTTGTGAAGAGATTACATCTGAGTTAAGATAGCTCATCGTGGAGATGAGATAGATAGCTTAACTCACAATACTCGTAGCATACCTACACAGAAGGATTTGTGTATGGTATGGAGATGCGTGTATACCTTCGATGGACTGAGGGTGATAGGTCTAACTCATCAAGAATGATGTGATAGATGGGCTTATCTACAGTGACACATTATACGCCTACACAGATGGACTTGTGATAGGGTACTTCATGAGATGTAACTTCCAGGAAAACTTAAGAGATTGAAACTTTAGGTAAATGTTAGTTGGGTTAGGGATTCATGAAGGGTTCATGTATCCCTCTCCTTAGTAAAAAAAAAACTTTCATTTTTTTTGTATTTTCTATTTGTGTGATTTTTGGGTCATTACATTTGGTATCAGAGCTCTAGGTACGAGGGTATAGAGCTTCTGTGTGTGCTAAAAGGGAACTAGATGTATCCAATGAAGGCTTTCTTAAGAAAAGGGGCTAAAGCTGGGATGACCTAGAATACCCTAGTTGTTAGAATTTGATGGGCATAAACCCCAAGGTAGAGTGGATGTTAGGATACCTTAGTATGGGCTACGGTATCAGTGATACATCCTAGCCTAGGATATTACCCTAGTTAGGTTGTTAATGCATATAGCAAGAGAACTCTGTATTATGGCTTGATTAGAGATACAACTTAAGATGGAACTGTAATCTAATCTTCTTTCTTGGATGGAATCAGGTTAAGATGCCACCTAAGACCAGAAGAGGGAGACCTATACCTAGACAAACTCAAAAGTAATGTCGAAGAAGAAAACCAGGATGGGGAACCAACAAACCCCAATAGAGAGGTAGAAGACCTCACCGCTATGGTCACTGCTATGCAGGATCAGATAAGATAGTTGCTAGAAATGGTTGTGAATCAAAATTTGCAAGTTCATGGTTCAGAGATCGGTCTAGAAAGTGGACTAACTATAGAGCAAGTACAATCTAGAGCCTTAGCAAAAAAATAAATAGCTAGGGACATGAAAAACATCAGTATCTCTAAGTTTTATGGAGAGGGTGATGGTGATGCAATGGAAGCATGGCTGAGAGAGGTGGAGGTTCACTTTATGGTTAAAGGCTACTCATCAGGAACCCGAACACTTTGGGCTATGATTAACCTGGAAGGGGCTGCTCTGGAGTGGTGGGAAACCCACTATGAGGAAACTAAGATTGAACCCATCGATACTCCATGGGAAGAATTTATAAACATATTTAAGAAGAGATTCTTAACAGAGCACTTCTATGCCTTAAAGTTTGAAGAATTTGCTAGTCTTAGACAAGGAACCAGCATAGTAGAGGTGTACTATAAGAAACTGGTAAGGTTGTTTAAATATGTGCCTATTTATAATGAGAAGATGTGGGTTCATAAGTTCATTCTTGGATTGGAATCTAGGTTGAAGCATGATGTGGAAATGCAGGAACCTAAATCACTACAAAAGGTATATGACCTAGCAAAGAAAGTAGAGTCACACTTCTATTATAAGTATGACACCATACCCGAGCAAGCTCGACAAGAGCTGAGGAAGAGGAATAGTAATGGGTTTGTAAAATGGGAGGCTGAGCAAGAGTGAAAGGCCAAGAATCCCCAAAATCTTGAGAAGAAACCTTACAAGAATCAGAACAAGTTCAAGAAGAACTTTTGTAAGAAGGATAACAAGCCTAATAGTATGAAACCTCAGCCACAGAAGTTGCAAGCTCCAACTCCAACAACTAAGAATGGGAATGAGAAACCTAAAAAATAGCAAGGACCCAAGGAAGGGTGCTACAATTTTCGAGGATCTCATTACTATAATCAGTGTCCATATCGAGCGAGGACTAGCACAACTAATGCAAAAGGAAAGGAACCGAAACATCGGATCTATGCCACAATCAGGAAGTAGAAGCTAGAGGGACAGGCCACCCCCTTACTTGTGAAAGGTAAGGTTTTCAATAAGCAAGTAAATATTTTGATAGATAGTGGAGCCACTGATAGTTTTATTTCATCTAGTCTAGCAAGGACTATGTCGGAAAGGCCTAGATATTTGGCCCAAGGGTGGAAGGTTGAGTATGGTTCTGGATAGACCTACTCGGTAGACCAGTGTTATCCTATGGTGGAAGTTACTCTATCTGAAGGGACTATGGAATGTTGTTTATATGTAACTCCCTTACATGCCTTTGATGTGATCCTAGGGATGGATTGACTACAGGCTCATAAAGCCTTAGTCAATTTCCAAGACCGATGGATTGAGTATTCAGAGGAAGGCGAAAGAAGATTAAGAATTCATAGCAGTCAAGGGGTATTTGAACCTCAGATGTTGTCCACTATGCAATTGAAAAAGACCCTAAAGAGGGGAGGGGTAGTGTATGTGGTAAAACTTAATGAAGTGGAGGACCATGAGAAGGAGGAAATACTAAGACATCATCCAATTTTATAAGAATTTCAGGATGTATTTCTAGAGGACCTACCTAGATTACCTCCTGTATAAGAATTTGACTTCACGATTGAACTTATGATGGGAGTCAAACCTATTCATAGATCCCCTTATAGGATGAATCCTACTGAAATGCGAGAACTAAAGGTTCAATTGCAAGGATTTTTGGAGAAGGGTTTGATAAAACCAAGTGTGTCACCATGGGGTGCACCAGTTTTGTTCATGAAAAATAAGGATGGTTCATTGATATTGTGTATTGATTACAGGATGCTAAATAAGGCTACAATCAAGAATCGGTATCCTTTACCTAGGATTGAAGATTTATTTGATCAACTAAAATATGCCAAGGTGTTTACTAAGATCGATCTGAGGTTAGGGTATCACCAGTTAAGGATTCATGAGGAAGACACTCACAAAATGATATTTAAGACTAGGTATGGGCATTATGAGTTTATGGTTCTACCCTTTGGACTGACTAATGCTCCAACTACTTTCATGAACCTAATGAACAATGTGTTTCAAAGACACTTGGACCAGTTTGTCCTAGTATTCCTAGATGATATCCTTATATACTCTCGAGATAAAGAGGAGCATGATAAACATCTTAGGATCATGTTGGAATTGTTGAGGGAGAATCAACTTTATGGAAATCTGGCTAAGAGTGAATTCTATGTCCTAGAGGTATGATATCTTGGACATGTTATATCAGTATAAGGGATTGTTGTGGATCTAGAGAAGATTGAGGCTATTCTGAATTGGCCACCCCCTACTAATGTGATTGAAGTACGAAGTTTCATGGGGTTAACGGGCTATTATAGACATTATATAAAGGACTACTCCAAGATTGTTGGACCCATAACAAACCTTCAGAAGAAGGGGAAATAATTCAAGTGGATAGAGAAGTGTGAGGCTGCCTTCGTACTACTAAAGCATAAGCTTACTACTGCACCGATACTAAAGGTTCTCGATCCTCAAAGGGACTTTTTAGTGTGCATTGATGCATCAATAGAGGGGTTGGGTGGGGTACTCTCACAAGAGGATTCAGTAGTGGCATATACTTCAAGGAAGCTCAAAAAGCATGAAGTTAATTATGCTATGCATGATTTAGAGCTAGCTGTGGTGGTGCATGCTTTAAAGGTTTGACGCCACTACTTAGTGGGGAGACCCTTTGAATTGAAAATCGATCATCAAATTCTGCGGTACATATTCACCCAACCAATACTCAATGCAAGATAGAGAAGATGGGTGGAATTTCTCACTGAGTATGATTTTGAGATTGAGTACATAAAGGGAAAAGAGAATAAGGTAGTGGATGCTTTGAGTAGAAGGAAATATATAGCAGCCATAACTAGAATTCACATGGACCTAATGGATCGAGTGAGGCAGGAGCAATCTCAGGATGAGTATTGCCAAGGAATTCGAGCCAAAATGGATAGAGATCCTAAAGGAAATGAGGAATTTAGTATGAAATATGACTTTTTGTGTTATAAGGGAAGGGTCATCATACCAAAGTTGGGTAATTTGAGGAACTTGATAATGCAAGAAGCTCATAGATCTCCTTATTCTGCTCATCCTGGAGGAGCCAAAATGCGAGAAAACATGAAAAGAACCTTCTTTTGGGTAGGTATGAAGAAGGACATCATAGATTTTGTTGCTCGATGTCTCGAATGTTAGAAATTCAAGGTAGAATGCCAACATCCTATAGGAAAACTTCACCTGCATGATATACCTACGTAGAAATGGTAGGTTATATCTATGGATTTTATCATGGGTTTACCCAAAACTCGGTACCAACATGATGCCATATTTGTAGTGGTCGAAAAATTGACTAAAGTTGCCCACTTCATACTAGGAAATACCAAGGATGATGCTCAGGTAGTGGCTAGAAGATTCATCAAAGAGGTATTCCGATTGCATGGGTTTCTTGAGGTAATTATCTCAGATAGAGACTCCAAATTCACTTCTAAATTTTGGAAATCCCTTCATAGTGCAGTTGGTACAAAATTGAATATGAGTTCAGCATACCACCTTAAAACCGATGGTCAAACAGAGCGAGTAAACCAAGTTTTGGAAGACATGCTTCGCATGTACTGCATGGATCACAAATCTCAATGGGAAGATTGTCTACCTTTGGTAGAGTTTGCCTACAATAATGGACATCACTCCTCGCTAGGAATGGCACCTTTCGATGCCTTGTATGGGTGAAAGTGTAGAACACCATTGTCTTGGGACAACCTAGAGGATCGAGTTGAGATTGGACTAGAAATGGTCAGGGTAATGGAAGAGCAGCTAAAAGAAATTAGGCAAAGGCTTAAGGAAGTTGTGGATAGATAGAAGAGTTATGCAGATCTAAAAAGGACTCCAAGAGAGTATTCTATTGGAGATAAGGTGTTCTTAAGGGTTAAGCCAAAGAAAAGTGCTATCAAATCCATGAATTTGGATCCACATTTTGTGGGGCCCTTTGAGATCATGGAAAAGATCAGTTCGATGGCATACCGACTTGCATTACCACCTAATCTATCCAAAATCCATGACACCTTCCACATATCCTTGCTTAGAAAATATGTTGCTAACCCTGAACATGTGTGGGATGTTTCTAATTTGCAGATGGCAAATCCGAAGGCCATTGAAGTGCTATCGATGAGGATTCTTGAGTTTCATTCTAAATCTCTATGAAATCGGACTCTCGAATAGTGTAAGGTCCAGTGGGACCAGTTCTCTGAGAAGAATGCCACTTGGGAGAAAGTGGAGGTTATGCAAAAATATTTTCCCTTTTTGTTTGAAGCTATATGATGTAATAGTTTTACTTTATGTAATAAAAAAAAAAAAGGAAAACTGGAAACACCGAGGACGATGTTTAATCCTAGTGGGGGAGGATGTCATGACCCTCCCTAGCTGACTTTATGGCACAAGAAAACAATGTATTAACCTATGATGTGGTGATACCTAGTTTGAACAATGGAACCAACTATATGATGTTTAGTTGATTTATAAGGGTATGTTATCACTAACATATTGCCAAGTGTGCAGGATCAGGTACACTCGTAGGTGGAACAGGCAGAGTCACCCACCAAAAATGAGGGTACCAAAGATCAGGGGAAATGATGATTAAGGTACTCGGAGGTAACATGGATAGATACCTTCATATAGGCATGCATTGATGGAAGGGATAATCATCGATGGCCGATCACCTTGAGCTTTAGTTAATAGCCTAGTAGCTATCGTAAAATATCTAGCTAAGATGGGTGATCGGGTTGATGGAATGATTCCCTCTTTGTTGTTGTACAAATTTGTTTTCTCTGTATTGCATCATGGCTTGAGTAGATTAATGTTGGGTTTTCTGTATGAGAACAACTACAAGATGTATATAAATGCATAAGGTAAACTATCATGTTGAAGCGCAAGTAAAGCATCATCCTTATGAAAGAAAACAAATTAAATGCATATGTTGAATGAAGATTCCTCTAAATTAATTAATGAAGTTTAAGTAAATAATGTTTGGCTCATTTGAGCTCATTAGTAAACTTCTTTGTAATTAATAAATGATTTTGCATCTAAATTAATTAGAGGTGTGCATTTTAATGATAATAGAGGATTCATTAAAAGACTTTAATTAATTGAATTGAATGAAAGAGAATTCATTTTAAAAAATAAAATATTATATATAATAATATATATCTTTTATTTAAAAATAAAAACAATAAAGATATTGTGTAAGTAAAAGTAATATATTTAAATATTGATAAATATCATAAGAATGATATTTTAAAAAAGGGTTGGTGAGCAGAAATTCATGTCCCGAAAAACATTCATTTCTCTTCCATAAATTATCAATCCGGTAAGTTCGTAAACTTATGAGTGTCACGCATAGTATATGCCTGCAGTGTTGGGGAAAAAATCTGGTTGTACCTTATTTAGTTTGGTGTGGAGGTTTGTGTAATTGGATTCCAGCCAAACCAAATAAACTAAGTGCAGAGAATTTAAATAAATAAAATACAATGCTGAAAATAAAAGCACACACCTAAATTAAGTAAAGCAAGAACTAAAGCAATAAAATAATCTACAGAAAATAAAGAACAGAAATAAATAGGGGAGGACTATTGTAGGGAGTAGGCCCAAGCTCCCGCAGATAGTCTGCCCGACTAGCTACGTAAAGCTTGCTTTAATAAGAGGAGTTGCACTCTTAATTAATTAAACAATAAAATAAAATAAGTTGTGTAAAATTAATCATTGATCTCCGATCCCCTTTGTTCATCTGGCCTGCATTTTTATATAAAGCACAGCCAGATCTCATTACAATAACAAATCAGTCTATTTTAATCACGTGATGTGATTTAGTTACAATTGATTCTACACATATTTTATTCTTCTATTTTAAAGTATGTTCATTCACCAGAAGGATAAATATAAATATCCTTAGGTGTACGTAACAACAAATCCTAAACTAATGCATCCTAAAAATAATAATATGCTTTAACAGCTTTACAAGGTCAACCGGCCAATCGGTTGATAATAATAACAAACACTTTATTATATTTAATAAATGCAAAAATAGATCTCCTTTGTCTTCACGTGCAACCTCCTCCATAGTCCTTGGTCAACCAGTCAAAGTTGACTTGGTAAATCTTGCAAAGTATGAAGGCATGGAGACGCCTTCCGGTTGTAGGGAGGCGCTCATCTTCTGTTGGCACCTTCTGATTGCAGGGAGGCGCTCATCTACCATTGGCGCCTTCCTGCGGCACCTTCCTGCGGTGCCTTCCTATGGCGCCTTCCTACGGTGCCTTCCTACAGTGCCTTCCTACGGCGCCTTCCTGCGGCGCCTTCTTGTCGGTGCCTTCCTACAGTGCCTTCCTGTCGGCACCTTCCTACGGTGCCTTCCTGTCGGTGCCTTCCTGCGGCGCCTTCCTGCGAGAGGAAGGCGCTTGCCTTCTAGTGGTGCCTTCCTGGAAAAGGAAGGCGCTTATATTTTCTTAGTGCCTTCCTGGAAGAGGAAGGCGTTGGCCTTCTATTGACGCCTTCCTAGAAGAGGAAGGCACTTAGGAGTAAGTTAGGTGCTGACAATAAGGCGCCTACTTCTGTTGGGCACCTTCCTTGAAGATGAAGGTGCCTACTCTCTTGCCTTAGTCTCTGTAAGCAGAAGTATGCCGGGTCCAAGTGGATGTAGACTGGAAAACACCATATTAGTACCAATACCTGCATTTATACACATTTCCCATTAAAAACACCAATCAAGCATAATACCGAATTTTCTATTAATTATATGCATAAGTTATATAAAATACTTCTCATATGCTAATTGAACCAGTGATAATTCTCCTTAACCATGTATATAAAATGAGCATTTTTTGGTGCTCATCACCCCTCCATGCCTAACATGTGCCACGCCCTCGTGGAACCAAAAGGTGAAGTTATCCCTCTCATAGGCTGACCATGCCAAAAAGTTTGTCATGTCTTCGTGATAACAACCCCCGGGATATATATTTTTTTCCATTTTTTTATTTTTTTATTTTGATGGCCTTCAACATCTTTGTTTCTCTGTCGTTGAGTGCTGCTATTTTTTTCCATTTAGCACTACTGTATTTTTTTTCTAATGGCCTTCAACATCTCTATTTCTCTACCGCTGAGTGCTGTTATTTTTTTCCATTCAGCACTATTTTTTTTTTTTTTTAATGGCCTTTCAGCATCTCTATTTCTCTGCCGTTGAGTGCTGCTATTTTTTTCCATTCAACACTACTGTATTTTTTTTTCTAATGGCCTTCAACATCTCTATTTCTCTGTCGCTGAGTGCTGCTATTTTTTTTCCATTCAGCGCTACTATTTTTTTTTTCTCAGTACAATTTTTTTTTTTAATTCAGCACTACTATCTTTTTTTTCATTGAGTGTTGCTATTCTTCATCCATAGAGTGATGCGGCACCAGCAGAAGTCAGAAACACATCCTGACTAATCATTGCGAACAAATAGTTAAATTGTGACCACAATGTTCAGGGCCAATGACCACTGCATTTTTTTATTTTTTTATTTTTATAAATGCTGGCATTCTCCAATGTTGCTCATTGGTCATATTTGGTGAGACCAAATTGATTTAAAATAAGTGCAGCCACCAGCTGCTACTTTTACCCACATTTGAAACGTATTTCACATCTCTAGAATCTCCTTTGTGGTATAGAGTAGCATCATTTATATGTGTTCGCTTAAGTCAGTTGCCATTGTCATGAGGTGGCAATGAAAATGATGCCAAATTTATTCACGTAGATGCCATAGCCTCTCTCTTCCTTTTTTTTTTCAAGGCACATCATGTGTTTGAATTCTAATGGGAGATTTTGAAAAACTATGGAGGCATCGATTGGTATTAGCATAGAAATAATTTTAAAATAACTATACACATAATTAACAAGAAAATTAGTACATACCCGGGTGAATTTTGTAGAATCTGATATATATGATGTTGGTGGTGTGAGATGTCTTCACGTTGGTGCTCCTGGAGATTTTATTTATTTATTTATATGTATCTTTATCTGTTCTGCCATGAACAAAATAGATCTTGACTCTTTTTTTTCTTTTCTTTTCTTTTTTTTTTCTCTTTCTTTTTTTAAGATTTTTTTTTTCTTCCTTTTTTTTTTTTTTTCATCCTCTGCATCAAAGAACAGAGTCAATCTACAAAAACTGAGCTGGTGACTCTAAACTTTGAAATACCCAGGTTTTTCTCAATAGCACACAAAATATTTTAATCCTGCATTGACGTATCTCTCTTCGAATGCATTTATAGGATGAATATTAAAATTTATACCTGACACGTGTGCATCCAAAATGATCTCCCCTCTGAATTATTTATTTTGCATGCATAATTGGAACAACACTGCATTCCTTTGTTTTCTGGAGTGAGGAAAAATAGTATTTCTTTCATTATTCATGACATCTGTCAGGTGCATTGTTGAGATGTATGTGTTGGTGTTGGTAGGATGTTCTCATCCATTGGTGCGATCCCAAAATTAACCTACATGTCGTAGAGTTGGAACTGCACCAATTTTTGTTGCCCACATTGTGCTTTTCTGGTCAACGGGCGAAGAACAGGGGCGCCTTCCCTCTAAGGAAGGCACTTGCCTTCTAGTGGCACCTTCCTGTTGGTGCCTTCCTATGAGAGGAAGGTGTTTGCCTTCTAGTGGTGCCTTCCTATTGGTGTCTTCTTGTCGGTACCTTCCTGTGGCACCTTCCTGTCGTGCCTTCCAGTGAGAGGAAGGTACTTGCATTCTTTTGGTGCCTTCCTGGAAAAGGAAGGCACTAGCCTTCAATTGGTGCCTTCCTGGAAGAGCCTTCCTGGAAGAGGAAGGCGCCTACCTTCTTCTGGAACCTTCCTTGAAGAGGAAGGTGCCTACTTACCATGCGTTGATTTTGAAGGAAACAGATATTTGAAATCTATTTTTTTTTCAAACTCCTCCCCCATTTTATTTAGCTACCATTTGGAGGTTTCTCATTTCCCTTCGGGACCAGGATGGTCCTTGAGAAAGAGGATACTCTATTCCAACGGGCAGCAAAAATAAAACTTTGCTTTTGATTTGCATTTCATCATGGAGCTATTCAACACAAGGTTTTTTTTTTTCATAGCAGTAAGTTAGGCGCCGACAATAAGGCGTCTTTCCCCCATGTCTAAAATTTGTCACGTCCTCGTGACAACAGCCTTTCGAACTTTTTTTTTTTCATAGGAGTAAGTTAGGCGCCAACAATAAGGTGTCTTTCCCCCCATGTCTAAAATTTGTCACGTCCTCGTGACAATAGCCTTCCGAACTCCCCCTTTGTTTTTTTTTTTTTTTTTTACGGGAGGTCCTGATTCACCCGCATCTTCCCCCACTTAAATTGGTGATGCCCTTATCGCCAACAACAGGTCCCTCTGCGCAACAGGTCTGCAACCCTCCAAACGTCAGGTCCCACACTGAACAACAGGTACCCCCGTCCAAGGGAGAAGAAAATTGCTTATTGGTGCCTTCCTCCAGGTAGAAAAAGGCACTGCTGTATTGGGCTGATTGTAGGCACTCTCTTCCTAGTAAGTGCCTTTTTTGCTTTGTCGCACTCCTAATTGCAGGGCACAAAATGTCACATCTGTTAGGCCTAGTTTAAGCCGGCTCCACCTACAGATCATGCTCATTGTTGTGTACTGCGAAACTACACCTACAAAAACTGCACACACGAAAGCAGTAAAACAGGAGTCATGACTCCATGCCTGTTAGGCCCTGGCTCTCAGGATGCCTATAGATTGCATTCGGTTCATGATTTCTTGCAAAGCAATAAGAAAGAAAAATTTTATGCTAAGCAGGACATGTTCTATGCGTTTTTTTTTTTTTTTTTTTCATTAGGAGGATTCGCATTTTTTTTTTTTATCAAGGCACCTCTACTGTATGCCATCAAGGCGCCTCATCACTTATTCCTCTTTTTTTTTTTTCTTTTTGTGCCATCGAACCACCTAGGTGCGGGAAATGGATCAAGGCACCCTAGATGTCAAGGTGCATGCTTGCTGTGGAAGGCGCCTGCTTGTTGTGGAAGGAGCCTGCTTGCTGTGGAAGGCACCTGCTTGATGCGGAAGGTGCCTCCCATGTATGGCGCCTTCCTCATGTGGAAGGTGCCTCCAATGTATGGCACCTTCCTCATGCGGAAGGCACCTCCCATGTATTGCGCCTTCCTCATGTGGAAGGCGCCTCCAATGTATGGCGCCTTCCTCATGCGGAAGGCACCTTCTTGATGATCAAGGCGTCTTTCACTTTATCTTTTTTTTTTTTTTTTTTTTTTCACGTATCCTCCCTTTTTTTTTCTTTTCTTTCTCTCTCTTCTTTTTTTCTTTCTCTCTATTTTTTTTTCTTTCTCCCTTTTTTTTTTTCTTTCTCTTTTTTTTTTAATTTTTTTCTTCTTCCTTTTTTTTTTTTCGACGAATGTTTGAACATTTGTCCAAGCTACTGGTATGGTATGGGGTCTCCCCCATGCCGATGTCTGATCCACTCTTGTGAATGTGAGGCAGTGGTTAATGGAGCTCGTTGACCATTACTTGAACGTTGTCTTGAAACTCTTCTCTTGCACTTGGTGTAGCATATCTAACTTTGTTTATCATCCAGGCTATAACAGTCATGCACTTTCTAGAAAAATTTTCCCCCAAATTCCATAAGAACCTTTGGCTGGAAGCCTTTCGCTTGATCAGGGTTACTTAGCCTGCCTTCAAGTGCCAATGTTTCCAAGGCAAAACTCTGCTGGCTTTCACCTGGTGGATTGGATGCTATACGATCAGGTACCTGAGACAGTACGTATAGTGCTATTATGAACCCATGTATGAATCTCAATTCATGAGATCTTCACAGACACCTCCTTATTTTTATACTTCGCACTTCACGTTGTCTTGCAAAACATAAAAGAAAAATCTAAACTAAAGACGTTAAAATAAAATTCTAACTAATTTTTTTTTCTCTTGTTTTTTTTTTTTTTTGTATTTTTTTTTCGGTCTATTATGCCTTGACCAGAATAGATCTTGGATTATCATTTTTTTTTTCATCATCTGCATCAAAGAATAGGATGTCTACTTCAACCATTTGAGTCGGTGATTTTCACATCCGGAGGTTTGTCAATGATCCATCCTAAGAATTTGGCAAAATGTACCATGTACTGAAACATCTTTTGCCCTCACACTTTTTGTGAAAAGCAGATTTCTCCATGGTTTCAGATCCTCTCAAATTTGATGTTATCTTCCACCATAGTGAGATTCTGCCTTTCTTTTGTATATTTTTTTCATATGACAACCAACAACTCACATTTTTGAAACACCAAGCTCCTCCTCAATTAGCACCTAAAAATAAAATGTTAATCCCGTGGCCTTTGTGCAGACATTTGAAATCTGATCTCCTCCAAGATTTTTCCTTGTTTTATTTAGCTACCGGTTGGAGATTTCTCATTTCCCTTCTGGACCAAGCTGGTCCTCGGGAAAGAGGATACTCTCTTTCAACAAGCAGCAAAATAAAACTCTATTTTTGAATTGCTTCATTAACTTGGAGCCTTTTCAACAGATGATTTATTTTTTTCTCTTTTTTTTTCTTTTTTTTTTTTCATGAACACTATAAATAGCGTTCATTGTGCTGTTGGCGGCATTTGATGAAGGTGGGGTCTCCCCCATGCCTACATCTGAACTAGTCTTCTCGAAATCTTTTTTTTTTTTTCAACTAGTCTGATATGTTGTAGCATGAGAAGAGTATTTTCCTTCATGACCTTGCAACCAAACTTCTTTCAACGTAATGGTAAAGTGTGCAGGCCAGAAAATGACTATCCGTGAGTTAGCAACCTAAAGAAAACATGGCATAGCAGTCTGTTAAAAACACATGCTAGTTTCTGATTCACCAGGTCGTCGTAAGCGCAAGTGAAGAGCATACTCCATAACAATGTGTTTTCTTTAAATTATGCTTTGTCATTTTCCCTGCATTATTAATTTCATCATAAAAAAACATTTACCAATACGTTGCAAAAATTTCAAGCCTGTAAATTTTTTTTTTAAATTTAAAACCAAGCTTCTAGAGGCACAATTTTTCAATGGTTTTCATATAAAAACACATCCCTAAAAATTTTCAATCAAACTTGAGTTGTGCTTTTTTCTTTTGATTTCTTGAAACCATTTATAACATGATGGAAATCCTTCAATGCCAGATTTTTTTTAATTTTTTTCAACAACACATTTTATTTCTACTTCTACACTTAATTATGGTACATCAGATTCATTTCCGTGTTTACCTGAGAAGCCAAAAAATATATAAATAATTGCCTATGGTATTTGGCTCTGACTGTGACGACAACTATTTTTGGCCTTATAAAAATGCCCTTGGTGGACTCATGCTTCTCAGATAAAATATTTACAGGTAATTTCAAATAAGCTTTTTATCTGACTCGTAAATCAGAACACTACAGTTTAGACACTCCCCGACAATGGCACCAAAATGGTGAGCAGAAATTCATGTCCTAAAAAACATTCATTTCTCTTCCATAAATTATCAATCCGGTAAGTTCATAAACTTATGAGTGTCACGCACAGTATATGCCTGCAGTGTTGGGGAACAAATCTGGTTGTACCTTATTTAGTTTGGTGGGGAGGTTTGTGTAATTGGATTCCAGCCAAACCAAATAAACTGAGTGCAGAGAATTTAAATAAATAAAATACAATGCTGAAAATAAAAGCACACACCTAAATTAAATAAAGCAAGAACTAAAGCAATAAAATAATCTACAAAAAATAAAGAACAAAAATAAATAGGGGAGGACTACTGCAGGGAGTGGGCCCAAGCTCCCGTAGATAGTCCACCCGGCTAGCTACGTAAAGCTTGCTTTAATAAGAGGAGTTGCACTCTTAATTAATTAAACAATAAAATAAAATAAGTTGTGTAAAATTAATCATTGATCTTCGATCCCCTTTGTTCATCTGGCCTGCATCTTTATATAAAGTGCAGCCAGATCTCATTACAATAACAAATCGGTCTATTTTAATCACGTGATGTGATTTAGTTACAATTGATTCTACACATATTTTATTCTTCTATTTTAAAGTATGTTCGTTCACCAGAAGGATAAATATAAATATCCTTAGGTGTACGTAACAACAAATCCTAAACTAATGCATCCTAAAAATAATAATATGCTTTAACAACTTTACAAGGTCAACCGGCCAATCGGTTGATAATAATAACAAACACTTTATTCTATTTAATAAATGCAAAAATAGATCTCCTTTGTCTTCACGTGCAACCTCCTCCACAGTCCTTGGTCAACCAGTCAAATTTGACTTGGTAAATCTTGCAAAGTATGAAGGCATGGAGGCGCCTTTCGATTGTAGGGAGGTGCTCATCTTCTGTTGGCGCCTTCTGATTACAGGGAGGTGCTCGTATTTCGTTGGTGTCTTCCTGCGGTGCCTTCCTACGGCGCCTTCCTTTCGGTGCCTTCCTGTGGCGCCTTCCTACAGTGCCTTCCTATGACGCCTTCTTGCGAGAGGAAGGCGCTTGCCTTCTAGTGGTGCCTTCCTGGAAAAGGAAGGCGCTTA
This sequence comes from Wollemia nobilis, assembly GCA_028583015.1. Taxonomy (NCBI): domain Eukaryota; kingdom Viridiplantae; phylum Streptophyta; class Pinopsida; order Araucariales; family Araucariaceae; genus Wollemia; species Wollemia nobilis. Next base: position 673,701 of record JAQPPZ010017043.1, on the reverse strand, counting down.
TCTTTTCTTAGTGCCTTCCTGGAAGAGGAAGGCGCTGGCCTTATATTAGCACCTTCCTAGAAGAGGAAGGCACTTAGGAGTAAGTTAGGCACTGACAATAAGGCGCCTACTTCTGTTGGGCACCTTCATTGAAGAGGAAGGCACCTACTCTCTTGCCTTAGTCTCTGTAAGCAGAAGTATGCCGGGTCCAAGTGGATGTAAACTGGAAAACACCATATTAGTACCAATACCTGCATTTATACACATTTCCCACTAAAAACACCAATCAAGCATAATACCGGATTTTCTATCAATTATATGCATAAGTTATATAAAATACATCTCATATGCTAATTGAACCAGTCATAATTCTCCTTAACCGTGTATATAAAATGAGCATTTTTTGGTGCTCATCAAGGGTCATTCTTCATCCTTTAAAAATAAAATGTAATCATCCCTTTCCTATACAACAAACCCTCTGAAATAGCCTACAAGGCTACTAATTTCCAAATGTGGAAAATATGGGGAGAATGCATAAGGGATAGGGGATGCTACATTGAAGAGCAGAAGCAGAAGACAGGGGCTCAGGTTTCGAGTGGATGGTGGATGAGCCACCTGGGAGGATAGGCATGTAAGAAAGAGGGTAAGTAAAAGAGAGATGGACAGAGAGAGGGAGAGAGTAGAAAAACAGGGAGAGAGCAATAATGGATATGCAGAAGCAAATGAGAGACAAAGATAATGGGAAAAATGCACCACATGCTAAGAGGAGGGAAACTAGACATCACCATCTTTCCAATATTCGTAGGAGTTAAGTTTGGGTTGCTTTAAATCTGGAAACCGGTTTTAATTTACATGGGATTATTGCATATAAGTGCTATACTCCATATTTTTGAAAGAATCTCCCTTATGCTGTGAAAGCATTGTGCACTATGTATTTTGGAATCTCACTTATGCCATGTGAAAGCATTATGTACTATGTGTTTGAGATAACCTCCTTATATCGTGTGAAAACGATGTGCGATGTGTTTGAGAGAACCTCCTTATACCGTGTGAAGGCATTGTGTGCTATGTGTTTGAGCGAACCTCCTTATGTTGTGTGAAAGTGTTGTGCGCTATGTGTTTCAAAAAACCTCTTTATGCAGTGTAAGCATTGAGTACTATGTGTGTGTTGTGAAACCACCATGTGAAGAGCGTTGGGTGCTAACATAAGCCACCTTGTGGAAGTGCTATGTGTGTGTTGTGAAACCACCATGTGAAGAGCATTGTATTTTAATAGGAATCACCCTATGTGTGTTGTGAAACCACCATGTGAAGAGCGTTGTATTTTAATAGGAATCACCCTATGCATGTTGTGAAACCACCATGTGAGGAGCATTGTATTTTAATAGGAATCACCTTATGTGTGTTTTGAAACCACCATGTGAGGAGCATTGTGATTAAATAGGATTCACCCTATGTGTGTTGAGAAACCACCATGTGGAAGCATTGTGTTTTAAATAAAACCGCTCTATGGTTGTAGTTTAAGAGAAAAACCTCCCTTACACCGTGTGAGAGCTGTGTGTGAGCAATCACCATAGGATGTGTTGTGCGTTGTGTACTATGAAATGCAATGAGCACTTTAGTGAACATTTAGGTGAGAGCTTAGTGAGTGCTTTGGCAGACCAATGGGTGTTAGCAGTGAGTGATGTGCATGTTCGAAGGTGTTGACCTCTAGTTGCAAACCCTGTGTTAGGTAAGGTGCTATGTAATTATTCTAGTTAAAAGAATAAAGTCTTTGTTTTATGTGAAATGTATTTAAGGGTTTTTAAAAGAATAAAGCCTTTGTTTTATGTGAAATATATTTAAGGGTTTTTAAAAAAAAAGTCTTTGTTTCATGTGAAATGTAGATAAGGTCTTTAATTAAAAGGGGCCTTGGATTGAAACTTCTAGGAAAACTTAAGAGATTGAAACTTTAGGTAAATGTTAGTTGGGTTAGGGATTCATGAAGGGTTCATGTATACCTCTCTTTAGTAAAAAAACTCTTTCATTTTTTTTTTGTTTGTGTGATTTTTGGGTCGTTACATCTAGCCTATGGTTGAGAGACAGTCATCTTCCTATATATTGGGAGAGAGGAACTATCCAACTAGTTTTTAGGATAGGTACTATCCTATGTACTAGGAGACAGGTGGTTCATTTTCACTAGAAGATAGACACCTTCTAGCCTATGGCCAGGAGACAAGTGTCGTACCTTAGAGTGTTTTAGAACGCATTAATCCTTAGCCACTAACATTGTTTAATCATAAATTCTTCCTTAATCACATAATGAAAGTATCAAATGCCAAGTTTGTATGGGACCTTGACTAAAAAGGTGCAAAAAAACATAAAGTACAGCATCTATACATAGTTTTCACTTAAAAAACACATTAGACATAATACGTCATTTTCCATTAAATATATACAAAAATATCATAAAAAATGTATTTCTAATATAATATACCACATATTTGTGTTATTAAAGTATACAAAAAATGAGTATTTTTGGTGCTCATCATCCCCCAATGCATACTTATTGCCATGTCCTCATGGCACCTGTTGCTAATAGTCCCCTATTTTATCAATTGCCTACTAATATTCCTTGTTTCAATACTTTATCTCCTTGTTTGTGGCTCTATCTCGCTCCATGTTATGTTTATTTTTTCACTTTGTTTTGAAAAAGTGGAACCTGCTTCTGTCTCAAGTTATTTCTAGAGTTTATTGCATTGTAAGAGCTAGATGGGCTTTGCTCATGTATTCAAATTTGTTCTTCTCCACTCCTTCTTGCTTGAAACTTCCTCTATGTAGAATCCTGTGAATGTAGTGGCATCCTTCTAGAATGTAGGCTATATTTACTTGTAGTATTGATGGTTTTGGGGAATCTGATCTACCAATGTAAAGTTAGGCTTATACCATGATGGATAATGGGATGTATCATGTACTTGATCCTTTGGTAATTGTACCATCTCCAGGTCAAGTTTTATGTCCTTTGTGTCATTCTCCTTTGCATCTTTAGGTGGTAGACACTCAATTTCTTGAACTGGTAAATACATCAATGGTTCTATTAAATATACCCATCTTCTCTAGATATTACTACATGCTTGAGGGATTGCCATCAATTGAACCATTTAGGTTCCAATTTTTTTTGTATGGGTAGGATTAAAAAAAATACCTGGCTCTCTAGCCATCTATTTGTGAGACTTTCACTTTTTCTTAGCCTCCTTCAGTATCTTCTTGAGTTACTAGAACTAATCTTTCTGGTTGGTTAAGTATTTCATTTATGCAACACACCCCTCATCTAAATTTGGATTTGGTTGCACCTTCAGATCTTAATGGGGTACTTTTTTCTTTTGCTGGGTTGTTTCTTTAGTCCTTATCCTCCACATTCTCTATGACACTCTCTAATTTTTATTTGGACTAAAATTTCATGGATGGTCCAGGTGTTGTTGCATAAAATATGGATTCCGAAGGACCAACCTCCTCTACCTTCTATGGAGGTGATATTTATTGGAACTCGAAAGAATTTGCATATTGCATATCCTGGTCCCCTAGTATGTTCTGAGTTGGTTCAACTATGGTCTACCCATCAAACTGATTAGCTATGGTTTTGTCAATAGATGTTTGACCAACTAATTGTATCATCTCTATGGGATCGGATGAATCCTATGGGTGATCCACCTCATGCTCTTGCTCTAACATAATTTTGACTAGACAATAGGTTTAGATATTTGTTTCATCAACCAATTGAGTGACATCTAGTTGTGTCTTATAATCCCCAATTGACTTGGCAATTCTTGCTTGGTCATCTGGTGGTTGACCATATGATTGGATAGCATCAGGTATTTTGGTTGACTCCACAACCTTACTATCATTGATTTATATTATAGGGAGTTGTTGCACAACATGACTCCCCTATTATTAGAAAGTAGTCTTCATAGGGGCCTCTAATTGGTACCCTATTTTGGTCTTCTGGTTTCTGATGCCCTTATGGCACAAGAGTGAAATGCCCTTGTGGATGCGATTTTCTCCTTCAAGTCTACAGAAGAAAATTTTGAATCCATCACCCAATATTTTTGTATGACAACATTGACCTTATCTATTTTGGTATCTTGTACCTATTGGAACCTATTTTCCAATTATTGTACCATTTCTCATAGCTATCATACAATGTCATTCACTTCTTAGTGCCTTACTACAACAACCCGTTGCGATTCCTAAAATTTATCTTTCCCCTTTTTATATTTTTCCTCCCAATTAGAGGCTTTTTATTTCATTTTCTATAGCTAGCTCTATAGGTCTTCTTCCTAAGCATTCTAACAAAATACCTTACCACTGTCCATGCCATGCAACACTTGAGTAGAAAGTTTAGCCTTTGTATCTTCTTCTTCAAATGAACTATAATCATCTAGGTTCTCCTTCTATGCAATACTTCTGGTTGTTGGTGGTGATGAAGCCCAAAATGGGCTTGGAATAATTTGGTCTACCTCCCAATTTGAATGTTGGAAGATAGATAATGATATTACCTGCAAAAAAATCTATTTAGCTTATCCTGTCTCCCCTATAGAATGGCTATGCTGAGAAGAAGGGCTTTATTTTGCCTACCTTGTGGTTTATATAGCTTGGTGGTTTTGGGATTCATATGAATTCTCTTCTCTATACTACTCCTTGGCTGCATCTGCAACAATGTTTTATTCATACTCTACATCTCCCTGTTTCTTGTTAGTTGTGTATGTATTCTTTTCTCCAGCATCCACTACATTCCTATGTACCTCAGTATATCAAACTAGGGCTGAAATCAGCCCATGATGCACTAATGTAATTATTGCTCCTATCTAGTACCAATTGGATTCATCCTTGAGGGCACACATTAGGTAGCAGGGAGTATTGATTTTATCCCCATGCACCAAATGATTAAGAAATATAAAATGGTTGGCATTAAACCAAGAATACTTACCAATGTAGGTGAAAAATCAATCTACTTGTTCAAACACATTCCTCAAAAGGTATGGTATATGTTGTTTTAAAAATCCTTGGTGTGTTTTTTAAATTGATGGATACCCAAAAAATTGATGTATGTATCATTCTATACTATCCTCCTTATATGTTCGGTCCCTAATGCATGAAAGACCAATTACCTTTGCAATATATGCTTCTTTGACTGGTATGACAAGTCCACACATCCGTATAATGCCATCATCCATTGAGGCTACAAATTCATGTGCTACCTTAAGGTCTTTGATGAGCCTTGACAATGCTCATATTTTGTACCACTTTACTTATAAATAGTGGCACTTATTTCTATAGATGTATATGTTTAATGAGAATTATATATATTTAATAGTTTATTTTACATGTTATTTAATATTTGTTTCTAAGTGCATTTTGTGTAGATTTTGTAGAAATTGTTGTGTTTTAGCATATTTTCATCAAGGTCCCACTCAAACCTGGTAAATTCAATTTTATGAAGGCAAAAAATTCCCAGTACACCGGTGTGAAGTGCTATGTCAGGTGCCTAATTCCCTTTGAAGCACTCGACTTTTGTTCGATGCTTAACTGATGAGCGCTTACTTCCTATTAGGTGCTTACTTCATGTTAAGCACCTGAATCCCATGTTGGAACCTATGTCCCAAATTCTACAAACAAGGTACATATGTACTAACTTCTATGAACAATGCGTGTGATTCCCATTGAATCTAAAATCCAACACGACTCTGTGGTCGGAAAAATAAAATGCAATTTCAACAAGGAGAACAGATGGAATTTCAGCATTGAAACCGGATCAAGGACAATGTTTTTTTTTTTGAATTTACATGGTGGAATCGGTAGCTGCCATGAATCCGGGTAGGCTGTCCAGCTTTTATGGCCGCCACAGTATTCTGCACTGTCTACCCCAGAAGCCACCACATAGATCTTCACGCAGTCTACCCATATAACCACCATGCCATAATCATTTTAAACCTTTTATGCTGCTGAAAGCACTAGGAAAGGGACAAGCGTTTAGTCTGACAAGGCCCGAGATTTGAACCTTGGACCTCCACCCTCCTTATGGGGTTTGGATGAACCAATTGGTCTACACCTCGGACCTAGGGATCAAAGACAATTTTAAATATTACTAACCATACATTTTTTAGCTACTACATATATATCTATGTAAATCAAGAAAAACCAATATCAAGTGTATTCCAATAAGATAAAATATGCCGAATTAGTCCACACAGTTTGATATTTTTCTTGATTCTCTATATTCATGCATGTGGTTGTAAAGTAAAATCAAGACTTTGATTTATTTCTATTTTGTAACAGGGTGTGGCTACATATATTATAAATATATAGGCCACCCCTGGAAACGTGATCTCAGATTTCCCCTATATATTTTTTGTTGCATGTTTTAAATAAATATTTTTTGAGTCATTTCTGGTTAAATCAACTAAGCATCCAGTGAATGATTTAACGTGGGTAGAACCTGTTGGAAGTGTGGGTCCACTCCCAACAGTGTTCTTCCCTTTCATTTCCCCTATTTTCTATATTCTTTAATCTTATTTTATTTTCTATAAGTTAATTTAAATTCTTGTTATTTTTCCCTATTTTTTGTAAATTCTAGCAATGTGTAGTTTTAATTTTTGAATGTAATTTAGGTATGTTTTCATAAACGTAAGATATATTAGTGGTTTAGAACTCAAAATTAGAACTTAAATGAACATCAATACACCCCAAACCATAAATATAATGGATTCATCTCTTTGGATGAAATTATAGCATATACTATGTGAGGCTGCTCACAAGTCTATGAGCTACCCCAGGTTGATAAATTAAATGAGGGAGTGAACTTGAACGTAGAAAACTAACCAATGTTTTTGCCCAACATTTTGGTGTCATTTTTAGGGAGTAGCCTAATGTAATTTCTTATTTTGAAGGAATCATGTTAGATGTAGTTTAGGTTGCTATCTATAGAACCTCCATTCCTAAAGCTTTGCATGAGTCTACCTAAGAATAGAGGATCAGACAATTGTTTTGTTAAAATCAATAAAATTTCTCAAATTTCTTTTGCTTTAGTTGTACTTGATCCTGAGATTGAATCGTCTTCTCCATAATCTCCACCTATGCATTGGAGAGAACACCTACTCTTTTTATAGGATCCTTTTGAAACAAATCAACAACATCATAGAGAAGGATCAGAAATAAGTAGAGTTTAGTCTAAGGAGGACTTATTAAACTTTCAACGGTGGCAAGCGGTTAGAGAAGGAACTATATAAAAAACATATTTATTAATCCTTCTATCGGATAAAAGAAATGAACTAGAGGCATTGAAAGCTACTTTCATTGAAGTTGGTGTAGATACCCTATTTACAAACAAGATGGCTAATGCAGATGAAGTATCCACTAGTTTTAATTTCCCCATAGGAGAGGGAGTAGGAGATTACAAGATGAAACATATCTTCCCTACCCACCTTCCAATATTTAAAGTGTTAGAATAAGTAATTATTCTCTTATGTTCTGCTAGGATATACATACTTGAGTTTCCACTCCTCCATGAGTCAGGTGAACTCTCAGTATAGTTTAGATAAAATTTGATGAGTTTTTGTAATCCAACGTCTCTCAATGATCAAATTTGCTATTTATACAAAGTTTATCCATGGAATAAATCAATCAATATATTGAGATTCTCTACAATTTTGTGATGTATTGCAGAACTATTTCTTTCATTTAATAGAATATTGTTTTTTAACATGGTACCAGAGCTAGGATAGTTGTTTGCAAGCATTCGAGTTTTCAAATCTCTCCTTTTTTTTTATGATATGGTTCATTTATTTTTGGATATTCTTTTTGTGACTTTGCTCATATTTCTTGGAAGCTTTGAAAAATCCCTTTTATACATTAACATTTTTTTCAACAAACATTTTATTTTTTTGAAAAATAATTATTTATAATTTTTTTCAACTTGTATGATCTCGAAGCAAGAGGAATTTTTTTTGTAAATATCATTTGTTGGTCTTCAAAAATATATTGTTTTTTCAGGTATCACCTTGTCTTCATTGCATCAGAAGGAGACACATTTGGCTTGTTTAACATTTCTATTTGTAGGGAGCCAATGAAGGGACCTTTCAGAAGTCCTTGAAATCTATTTCATGGTGCAGCTCTGTAGATTTTTGCATTTCATTTTTTGGCTTGATAACTATTGTCTATGTAGGGAACGTTTCATTTGGCAGAGAAGAGATACATCAGGCAACACCCATTTGCCTTCTTTGCTTCAACAACAATTTTTTTAGAATGGTTTGTTTTGTGTAATCTTGTCTTTTGCAGAGACCATCCATTTCATTTGGTAGAGAGAAGAACCAATAAAGGGTGACTTCATTTGGTTTCGTCATAAAAATCCGATCTTTCCCTTTGAAAGGACGATCCCATATCTCATTCATTGGATAAGAGGTGCTAAATAAATGGGGAGCACTCAGGGAGTTAAATTTTTTTTTTTGGTTGTTCAAAGAGAACAAGGAAAAAGCGCTCACCATGCTATAGTGAGAGCCATATTATTATATCTCTTCAAAAAGTTGTAACCTTTAATATTCTCCTAAAATCTTGTATTTCACTTTAAATATTCTGACTCTTTTTTTTTTTATGCCTTTTTTCAAAGGCTATCTTCAAAAAAGTGAAGGAGTCCATTGTAACCAAAGTAAATACAAAGGATTTTTTTTGGAGGGGGGTTAATGGTGCTCATTATTGCACCTAGGGCTCTATTGTTTTCTTGAGGGGGGGTTTACTTGTGTCAATATTCATTATCTTCTCAAGTAGCCTTCTATTTTTTAAAGTGGCAACAAATATGTATCTGGTTGATTATCCTTAAATCAAAAGCCTATGTTCCAAGTATCAATTCTACTCATTACTTATAGTTTCCCTCACGTAAGGGCGGGTAATTGAGAAGAATAGGTATAAAGGCCTGGCCAATATTTCTTGCTTTATAAGCCTAATTCATTATATCAAATATCCTCATTTACTTATAGTTTCCCTCATGTTAGGGTGGGTAATTTGAGGATATTGGTATTACTATCAGGCTTTTGTTTCCTTCTTTAAAGCTCCTTGTATTCTCTTAAAATAAAAAAAAAACTTGAAGTTAAAGGGGGGAATTATTGGTTCACTTCAATTTTCTTTGGCAAAATGAATACAATTGATCCACTCACCCCTCATAACTATCACACATGGAAACCTAAAATATTAAATCTCATTTCTCAAAAAGGGCTCACACACTTGCTAGAAGAGAAGCAACTAGAATTTGAAAAGGAATATGAAATATTTTTTCATAAAGGGAAGATGTATGAAACAATGGGTATTATAAGAACTAATGTAAATGAAAGCTTATGGTTTCACATTTCTAAATGTAAAACCCCATTTAAAATTTGGTAAAAACTAAAGAACTTGTTTGGTAAAGTGGATAAAATAAGGTCAATGCAGCTAGAGGTAGAATTGACAAAATTATCTCCTAAAGACTTCAACAATATTGTTGACTTTCTCACCAAATTTAAAGAAGTCCTCACTCAACTAAAAGGTAGTGGCAAGGATAAAATAGAATAAGAATGCATCTACTTATACTTTCTAAGTTAATGAGTGTTTCAAATTTTTTCTACCACCTTTCTATCTACAAAATATGCTCTTGGTGCAAGTTTTAAAATGCCCTCCTTAGAGGAATTTTGTGATAGGCTAACTAGAGAAGAAATAAAACTTGCTAAGTATGAGATCTCTTCCTCAAAAGCCTTAGTAGCATCCACCCCTACTAAATAAAAATTCAAGAAGAAATAAAGGAGTCCCATAACTTGTACTCACTACAAAAAGAATGGTCATTCTATGAATAAATGTTGGAAAAGACTACAACAACTAGAGGCAACAATAAAGGATCAAAAGAGAGACACTAATAAGCAAATAGGAAAAGCCTTAAATGTTCAAGGCAAGGCTATAAAAACTTCATCAAAATATTGGGTTCTAGATTCAGGAGCAACTCATCACATGACCTCCTCAGATGAGTCATTCACTTCAATCTCCTCAAGTTCAACATGTAGCATAGAAGTTGGTGACTCATCCTTTATCCCAGTCAAAGGAAAAGGTGACATATCCATTGATGGTGGTTATATCAATAATGTTCTCTATGTCCCAAACATAGCAACAAATCTCCTCTATGTCTATCAGATTTGTACTTTTGGAAAGGACAAAATAATTCTCTTCTCCCCAATAGGAGTTGAGATAAGAGACTTTAAAGACCCTCACTCTCTCATAGAAAAATGAGATATTGATCACAATACTCACCTATTTCACTTCAAAGGATTCAAAAATTCAAGTGGGTCCTCCAGTTTTTTTGCTCATGGATATTTTGAAAGCAAAATTTAGCAGGAAAGGTTTGGAAATCTCAGTTATAACTACCTAAAGTAATTGAACACCCATGAACTGGTGACAAGAGTACCACAAATATCTTCTATTGATGGGGTATGTCCTGGTTGTACTCTTCAAAAGAAAAATCAAGATCCTTTCCACCCAAGTAGTTCTCTAAAGGCCTCATCCCCTCTAGAGTTAATCCATAGTGACTTGATGGTCTTCCCAAAACCTTCTTTCAAAGGAGCAAAATATGCTTTAACCTTCATTGATGATTTTTCTAGAAGAACTTGGGTCTACTTCCTAAAATACAAAAGTGATGTTCTATCCCACTTCAAAATCTTCAAAGCCTTAGTTGAAAATCATGCCTCTTGCAAAATCAAGTAAATTTGAACAGATAATGGGGGGAATACTTCAGTAATGAGTTCTCCAATTTTCTATCAGGTCATGGCATAATTCATCAACATTCTATCTCCCATAATATGCAGAAAAATGGCATTGCATAGAGGAAAAACCAAACTTTAAAGGAAATGGCAAACTATATGCTCCACTCAAGGGATCTTCCAAAAGTATTTTGGGAAGAAGCAATAAATTGTGCCAACTATATTCAAAACCGCACACCTCATAAAGCTCTTGGCCATTTGACTCCCAAGGAAGCATGGACTGGCTCAAAACCTGATGTCTCTTTCTTCAATATTTTTGGGTGTATTGCTTGGGTGCATATCCCAAAGAAGAAAAGGAAGGCTCTAGATAAGAAAAGCAAAAATCTCATCTTTGTTGGTTATTGTGAGGAAATGAAAGCATACAGGCTCCTTGATCCCACAACTCATGAGGTATTTTTCATAGGAATGTCCAATTTGATGAAACATTCCCTCATAAATATCCTCAACCATCCTCTTCCACCATTGATTCTCTTGAGCCTTCTCCAATGTTAGAGCCTCAATATAATGAAGAACCATATTTAGAGATTAATTTAGAGATTAATGATCAAGATGAGGAACCTATAACTCCAACTCAAGGTCTTGCCACTCCTACTACTCCTTCCACTATGCCAAAATGGGCCCACACCATTGTTAAATAAGCTACTCCATACATCCAAAATCTTCCATCATCTAGATTAGGAAACTCCATAGGCACTGGTCTTATCTGTCAATCCATTTCCATAGATCCTCAATCCTTCAAAGAAGTAACTTGTCAAATTGAAGGGATTTATTATTCTAAAAATTTTGCACCAGTTGCCAAAATGGATTTTTTAGAATGGTTCTTGCTCTAGATGCTTTCCAAAAGTGGCTTGTCTTTCAAATGGATGTAAAAAGTGCTTTATTACATGGGGACTTAAAGGAAGAGATATTCATGGAACAACCTGTTGGTTTCACTCAAGACTCCTCCCTTTTTTGTAGGCTAAGGAAGTCTCTCTATGGCCTCAAACAAGCTCCTAGAGCTTGGTATGAAAAAATGGACTCCTTCCTTCTTTCCTCAAGTTTTTCTCATTGTGAGTCTGATGCCATAGTCTACATTTGGAGAGATGAAGAAAAAATCACCATACTTGTTCTCTATGTTGATGACCTACTACTCACTGGTAGTGACATCGCTCACATTTAGACTATCAAGGACTCCCTTTCTAAAAAATTTGAAATGGTTGATCTGGGTTTAGCTCATTACTTCCTTGGGATTCAAATAAATCAAACAGATGCAGGAATTTCATTGTGTCAACAAAAATACACTCTAGACCTTCTTCAAAGGTTTAAGATGATAGATTGCAAACCTTCTCCTACACCTTTTTAGTCTGGAGTCACTCTAAGTACTTCCTACACATCCCCTCTATGTGATGCAACTCTATACCATCAGATTTTAGGGAGTCTATTATACCTTACTCATACTCACCCAGATATCTCATATGTTGTTGGCTTGATATCCACATTCTCACATCAACCTCATTTCAGTCATTGGCATTGCAACAAAAAGAATCCTCTACTACTTGCAAGGAACTCATCACTTTGGGCTCTTATATGAGGGAAAATCCATGGATATCATTGGTTACATGGATTATGATTGGGTAGGTTTAGTAGAAGACAGATGTTCAACTTTTGGCTATGTATTTTGTCTTGGTTCTTCACCAATTGCTTGGTTATGCAAAAAACAACAAGCAATGGCCTTATCATCTATAGAGGTATAATATAGGGCAGCAGTTTTGGCAAGTCAGGAAGCTCTTTGGCTTCGTCAGATACTAATATAATTTGGTTTTTCCCATGACAAACCTATTACTCTTTGGTGTGAAAATCAGAGCACAATTCATATTTCATGCAATCCAGTTGAGCATCAACGCACCAAGCACATTGAGATTCACATGCACTTAATTCGACAGCATATTCAGAGAGGGGAAATATACTTGGACTATATTCCCACTAAAAATAAAATTGCATACATCTTCACCAAGTCATTTCCTTCTCCACGTTACATTTAGTTGTGAGAGAAACTTGGGGTAAAGCAGCTGCATTAAAACAACAGTCTTTCACCTCTCCTTTCTTATTATTGTTGTATTCTTTGGAGAATGGTTTTTCCCATGTGGTTTTTTTTATCATCTCTCCTAAAGTATAAATTGTACATGAGTACCTCATCAGGCCAAGTTGTTGGGACTCATTATTTTTTTCATGAGGATAATCTTCGCCATCCGAAGACATGCCTCTATCTTTATTTTTTTGATAGATGGTTTTTTCCCAAGAGGTTTTTCACCATCTATATATTGTAAATGAGTACCTCATCAGGCCCTATTTTTAGGACTCATCCTTTTTTTGTCAATGAGGACAATCTTCGCACCACGAAGACATGCCTCTTCTTTTTTCCTTTTTTGATAGATGGTTTTTTCCATGTGGTTTTTACCATCTCATCAAATAAGATCATTGTACATGAGTACCTCATCAGACCCTATTATCGGGACTCATTTGTATCATACACCCCTAGTATCACTTAAGGGGGGTGTTAGAATAAATAATTATTCTCTTAAGTTCTACTAGGATAGACATACTTGAGTTTCCACTCCTCCATGAGTCAGGTGAACTCTCAGTATAGTCTAGATCAGATTTGATGAGTTTTTGTAATCCAACGACTCTCAATGATCAACTTTGCTATTTATACAAAGTTGATCCATGGAATAAATCAATCAGTCTATTGAGCTTCTCTACAATCTTGTGATGTATTGCAAAACTATTTCTTTCTTTTAATAGAATATTGTTTTCTAACATAAATGACTACCAATAGAAGATCCAAATTTGTTTCTATTTAAATTTGATGTTTTATGCAGATCTATGGATTACATCCCTGATTCTAAAAAACTAAAAATTTTCCCTTTCACTCTTGATGATTCATATTTATGATGGTTCATCAGTTTGGGGGATAAACGAATAACTACCTAGGAGAAATTAAAGAGACTTTTCCTAGAATAGTACCAAGATTTTGGTAGAGCACCTTTTTGAATACATGCACCTTAAAAATGTTATAGATGTAGGTGTATTTTGCTATATGTGGGAGACAGATGCCTTATCTTGGTTGGATAGTCAATATCCACCGAGTTGACCCATAATAAGCCATCTATTATTGATCCAAATACAAGCAATTTTATTTGGTAAAAATGTCAACATCTGTCGCCTTGACCCGTATACATGTATTTTCTTCCTTGAGAAAGTACAACTATATATATCTAGTTGTAATTACCCCCATCATTGTAGGTATTGGTACATATTCCATTCATTATCCTCCTAGAAATCTTAAAACATATAGGTGTCATGGATTCTATGCCCGATAGGCCTAGGTTTCCCAAGATACCTATAGATTACATTCAAGGTACAATTTTTTGCAAAACAATAAATGCACATGTAAAATATAAAACATGAATTTTGGATCCTATGCTTGATAGGCCTAGGTTTCCTAGGATGCCTAAATATTGTATTCAGGGTATGCTTTCCTGTAAAGCAGTAAATAAAATAAAATTAGAAAATTTTAAATTTTAAAATTATTTGTTTTTTCTATGAATGCACATGCATCCGTCAACTATTGGAGAGAATTTTCATTATGATGGGGTGCCCCCATGCCTACTTTAGATTCAATTGCATATACTAGTGGTGCGTGATACAGTTGTAATCGGTGATCGTTGAGTGTTAATATAATGTTGCTTATATCTATGGTTTGAAAACACACAACACCATTTTTTTTAATATCAACAACTTTGTACGGTCCCATCCAATGTTGCATAAGCTTTACCTTTCACTCCTAGAACCAGGATTCATACAACAATGCCCAATATCCAAATTTGAACTATTTTAGCCATATATGGTGATCATGCCACTGAGACAACTATTTTTGCATGATTTTTGTTCACTACAAAGCATATTTTCTATAATCATCCAACTGGTTGAGCTATTAAATACACTCTCTTTGTGCTACATCTATATTTAAATTTAATTCTATAACAGTCCATAGCATTTTGATTCTAAATATAGTGGGCATCATGGCATTTTCCCATACACCAATTGGAATGGTGTAAATATAGTGGTAGTATTCTAGGTAGTGTGATATACCTATACTACCTTCGATAAAAAAATTACCTAATATTTTTGGTGTTATTGTACTATATTAGTGAAAAAAATTTCCAACTCCTGATTTGTGACTTCCACTTGCCTGTTTATTTGTGGATGATAAGGGGTAGTTTTATTATACTAGATTCAATACTGTTGTATCAACTCCTAAATCACTTTCAAGGTGAATTGAGGTCCTTGATTAGTGGTAATTTCTCTAGGGACCCCAAATCAGGTGAAAGTGGATTCATACAAGAAATCAGCTACAGTATTTTCCTTTGAATCTTGTAGTGCCTACACTTCAATCCATTTAGTAACATAGTCAGTACAAACAATAATATACCTTTTTTAACTTGACTATGGATTTATGGGACCCATAAAGTCCATCCCCCATTTATTGAAAGGCTCAATGTGCACACGGGGCTGAAGTGGAATCTCATCTTGGAGAGTTGGTATGCCCATTCATCAACATTGATTGCATTGGTTAACATGTTTGACTGCATATCTAAATAAAGAAGACCAAAAATATCTAGCTTGCAAAACTTTAAATGCAGTAATTTTTCTTACAAAATGACCACCACAAGGTTCATCATGTCAAGCCTTGAGGATTTTTGTGGTTTAATTTTCTACAACACACCTTCACATGATTTTATTGAGCCTAATTTTAAATAGACATCCATCAATCCATGAAAAGACTACACTCTTTAATATTAAAGTTTAAGCTTCTCAAGGTGAGAGTGCAAGAGATAATTTATCGATGGCTAAGTGATTAGCCATATCCACATACCATGGAATTTTTTCATTTTGAGTAAAAATATACTCATCTGGGAATTGATCCAAAATGGTTGTATGGTCTTGAGATATTAACATGGAGAGAAAATCTACAATAACATTATCCTTGTTGGGTTTTTCAACAATGGTTACATCAAATTCCTACAATAGTAAAATCCACCTAATAATTCTACCACTTACTACAAGTTTATTCATTAGGTATCTTATGGATGCATGATCTGTATGCACAAAAATATTATAACCTGTCATGTAATGGAATAATTTATTAATAGCATGTACTATTGCAAGGAAATCTTTCTCCATGATAGTATAGTTGAAATAAACACCTGTAAGATGTTTACTAATATAGTAGATGACATAAAACCCATCTTCATATTTTTTTCCTAATGCAACCCCTATCACATTGTTAGATGAATCAACATAAATATGAAAGGGGAGGGTCCAATTTGGACCTCTCAACAAAAGTGTTGTGGTCAATATTTCTTTTAAAATATAAAATTCTTGTTCACACTCACTGGTCTAGACAGACTCAATATTTTTAGACAACAATGTACGTAGAGATTTGACAGTTTTACTAAAGTCTTGGATAAACCGCCTGTAGTATCCAGAAGAACCTAGAAAACTACAAATAAATCTTTGTTTTTGGCAAGTAGGTAGATTTTTAATTACTTCAATTTTCCATTTATCTACTTTAATACCCTTCGTACATATATGATGTCCTAACACTATTCCTTATTGCATTAGCATAAAATACTTTTCGTTACTAAGGGACATGTTTGTCTCTTGACACCGTTGGAGTAATTTATCTAGATTGGTTGTAGCTTCATCAAAAGTTTCATCATAAATGGTGAAATCATCCATGTACACTTCTACAGTTTCTCCAACCATGTCTAAAAAGATGCTAAGAACCACCCTTTAAAAGTTGGTAGGTGTGTTACAAAACTCAAATCGTAAGACTAGTTAAGCAAAAGTCCCCCATGGACAAGTAAACATGGTTTTATCATGGTCTTCTTCCCCTATTTGAATTTGATTGTATCTACTAAAACCATCTAGGAATGAAAAATATTTTCATCCTGCCAAGGTGTCAAGGACTTGGTCAATAAAGGGTCGAGGAAAATGGCCTTTCCTAGTGGTTTTATTGAGCATCCTATGATCAACACAAATTTACCACTTGCCATTTTCTTAGGAATCACCACTAAAGGTGATACCCATTGACTATATGATGTTGGATAAATAAACCTAGTTGAAAAAAGTTTTTATAGTTCTATTTTACAATTTCTTTCATAACTAGATTCATTTTTTTATGAACCTACAACTTGAAATATGAATTGAATGCAGAAAAGAATCGTTGTTTGAATAGAATCGCAGTTTGTATTGAAAGGCAGAAACCCACAATATAATAAATTAATGTTCTTGGATGATCTTTGGAGCATCCTCCTTGTCCTATTTACATCTTATCTAAAAGGTGTGAATGGTGAAGGGATGTGTCCCTTTATAATACAATATAATATATAATATGATTAAGAGTTACGTTAGGAGGGTCCTAACATGCCACCCTCCTTTGAAAAAGCTTTGTCCTCAAAGTTGGAATTGCAAAAATTGTTGTTGAATCTGGTGGAGCGTCTCCCATGTAGCATCCTCTAGAGGTAGACCTTTCCATTGAATCAATACCTCGGTGATGGTGCGGTTACGGAGGCGGCGCATACGTCGGTCTAGGATAGCTTCTGGTTCAACCACGAGAGCTCCATTATCTAAAAATTTTGGAAGTTGAGTTTGCGTAACGATGTTAGTGCCTATTACGGCTTTAAGACAAGAAACATGAAATACCGGATGGATTTTGGAAGATTATGGTAATTCAAGTTTATATGCAACAGGTCCAATACGCTGTAGAATTTTATAAGGGCCATAAAATTTTGGTGCTAATTTTTGCGACCCTTTTATTTTCAATGAAGTTTGACGATATGGTTGGAGGTGGAGAAATACCATATCCCCTTCTTGAAAAACCCTTTCAGTCCGATGTTGGTCCGCTTGTTGCTTCATGCGGTGTTGAGCGATATGTAGATTGTCCTTCAGAGCGCGAATGATATTATCTCGAGTGACCAGCTCCATCTCTACAGCTGGTACTTTTGTACTTCTTGGAAGATAAGAGGTTAGAGATGGGGGTGATCGGCCATATAATGCTTCGAAAGGGGTCATTTTTATGGTTGTGTGATATGTGGTATTATACCACCATTCAGCTAGTGGAAGCCATTTAACCCAGTGAAGGGGTTTGGTGGAAATAAAGCATCGAAGATAGGTTTCTAAGCACTTATTGACAATTTCAGTTTGACCATCCGTTTGTGGGTGGTAAGCGGAGCTCATCCGAAGTTGCGTACCTTGGAGTTTAAATAATTCCTTCCAAAAATTACTAGTGAAAGTGGGATCACGATCACTAACGATAGTAGAAGGCATGCCATGTAATTTAAAAATATTGTCAAGGAAGATTTGAGCAATAGTACTAGCGGTATAGGGGTGAGCTACTGGGAAAAAAATGGGCGTATTTAGATAAACGATCTACCACCACTAGGATCATCGTTTTTCTTGCGGATTTTGGAAGACCTTCAATGAAATCCATTGAAATATCCTCCCATGTCCTGGTTGGTATGGGTAGAGGTTGAAGAAGGCCCGGTGTTGCCTACTTGTTTCACCTTTATTTCTTTGGCATGTTTCACATTCATTGACGAACTTCTTGATATCATTTTTCATCCCTCGCCAATAAAATGATTTAGTCACTCTTTTGTAGGTTTTTAGGAATCCCGAGTGACCTGCGGTAGGTGTAGCGTGTAACTCATGTAGAAGCTTTGGACGATAAACCGATGTAGGTGAGAGGACCAGACGTTCTTTGTAACGGAGCATGTTACCTTGCCAAGAGTAGTGGGGTTTACTCATGGGATTTTGTTGTAGCTGTTGAATTATGGTGTGTATAGTAGGGTCCGCATACCATTCATCCTTGACTTGTTCGATCCATGTAGGGATGGGGCAGGAAAAAGCATGTAATTGTGAAGTTTCTTCGAACTTTATGGAAAGTGCATCCGCAACCATGTTATCTTTCCCTTTTTTGTAGATGATTTCATAATCATAGCCTAATAGTTTTGTTACCCACTTTTGTTGTTCTGGAGTGGTTATCCGTTGTTCAAGAAGGTATTTTAGGCTATGGTGGTCGGTGCGGATAATGAAATGTTTTCCAATAAGGTATGGTCTCCAATGTTGGATAGCATGGACCATAGCTAACATTTCTTTTTCATAAGTGGAACGTGCTAAATTCTTTTTGGAAAATGCTTTACTAGTAAAGGCTAAGGGCTTCTCATTTTGCATGAGCACCGCTCCCATTCCCAATCCGGAAGCGTCGCTTTCAATAATGAATGGTTGGGAAAAATCTGGCATAGCTAGGATGGGGGTGGTACACATGGCATTTTTCAAAGTCATGAAAGCTTCATTCGCTTTTGGAGACCATATGAAGGCATTATTTTTAAGTAGGGTTGTTAAGGGTGCTGCTATTTTCCCATAATATTTAACAAATTTGTGATAATAGCCCGTTAATCCTAAGAACCCACGCAACCCTTTTAGAGTTTTTGGAATTTGCCAATTTTCCACATCTTCAATTTTTTGGGGGTCTACTTTAACTCCTTCCTTGGAGACAATATGTCCAAGATATTCAATTTCTTGCTTCCCAAAGGAACACTTTGATCTCTTTGCGTATAATTGATTTTCTTCCAATATTTTGAGTGCTTGCGCTATATGTGTTAAGTGCTCTTCCCATGTCTTGTTGTAAATCAAAATATCGTCAAAGAAAACTAAAATAAATTTTCGAAGGAAGGGAGAAAATACCTTATTCATAAGACTTTGAAATGTGGATGGAGCATTGGTGAGGCCAAAAGGCATCACCAAGAATTCATAATGTCCCTCGTGGGTGCGAAAAGAAGTTTTGGGTATATCGCTTTCCTTAACTCGAATTTGGTGGTAACCTGATCGTAAATCGAGTTTAGAAAAATATGCGGCTCCATTTAGTTCATCGAGTAGTTCATCAATGATTGGAATAGGAAATTTGTCTTTAATCGTTATTTTGTTGAGAGCGCGAAAATCCACGCATAGGCGCCATGATCCATCCTTTTTTCTTACTAGTATGATTGGCGAAGAGTAGGGACTTCTACTAGGTCGAATGACCCCTGCCCTTAGTAGGTCTTGTACTAATTTTTCTATTTCCATCTTTTGTAAGTATGGATATCGGTAAGGTCTAATATTTGGAGGTTGGTGTCCCGAAAGTAATTGAATAGCATGATCATGGCTTCGTTGTGGAGGTAATCCCTCTGGTTCTTTGAATATTTTATCATGTTTCTCTAGGAGTTCTATTAATTTGGGTGCCTCTGGTTGCTCTTCGGTGGTGTTTTGCAAGGAAAATAGTTGGGCAACCATGCCTCTTCCTCCTTTTCAAAGAATATTTTCCATTCTATGGGAACTTACGATTTGTGTGGGACCTATTTTTAAACCTTGAATTGTGTATGTTTGGTTGTTTTGTATAAATTGCATCCATAACTCTTCAAAGTCCCATTGAATTTTGTCGAGCGTTCATAGCCATTGTACTCCCAAAACAATATCACATCCTCCTAATGGTAGTACATACATATCTACTTTCATGTTATATTCCCCCATCGTGAGTTTGATATTCCTGCATTTGCCTTTACATGCAATTTTTCCTCCATTGCCAATCATGACTTCGAAGTTATTGCAGGGATATATAAAGCAATTAGCTTGTTTGGCCAAAATGGGGTCTATAAAATTGTGAGTGCTACACGAGTCTAAGAGCACAATAGGGTTTTGTTTCTTAAAATACCCTTTTACCTTCATTGTTTGTGGAATCGAGTATCCTGCTAATGCGTTAAAGGATATTTCTGTTTTATCTTCTTGGTTTTCTTCTGCAACCTCAGTTATTACTTCCACTTCTATGTCATCCTCCTCTTTGGGAGTGCAATCAACTGTGTCCAAAATATATAATTTCGGTGAGATGCATTTGTGGTTGGGGGTAAACTTTTCATTGCAGTGGAAACATAGGCCCTTTTCTCGTCTTTCTTTTAGCTCTTCTTGGCTAATTCGTTTAATTGGCATGACCTTATTCAAGTTTTTGGCTGGTGTAGGTATTTGGTGTTTTTCTTGAAAAAACTCTTCCTATTCGCCTTTGGTTATTGTTCTTCTCTTCTATCATTTGTGCTAATGCCATTGCATGCATCATATCGATAGGATTTTGTATTTGTACCTCCATTCTAATGTCTTCTTTTAGGCCACTAATGAAACAACTTTGGAAGAATGATGCATCTAGTCCTGTTGTAAGGTTCGCCAATTTCTCAAATTGTGCTTGGTATTCCCTTACGGTGGAGGTTTGCCGCAGTTTAGTGAGGGCTCCTGTGAAGTCTTCAAATTTAGTGGGGCCAAATCGCAACATTAAGTTTTTTGTGAATTCGATCCATGTGGGCGGACCTTTTGTTTTCTCATACCATTGATACCATTGGGTAGCAATTTGTTCCAAGTGAAATGATGCGATACGGACTTTTTGAATCTCCGAAATTTGATATAAGGCAAAATATTGGTCTACCCTATATATCCAATTTGTGGGGTCACCTCCATCAAATTTTGGAAAATCTAGTTTTGTGGTACGGGGAAGGATTGATGTATGTGGTCCCCCTATTAATGTTTGTTGTGGTGGCATAGTGTTCTGTTGTCCATTTTGCATGAGCAACAAATTTTGTTGTACTAAGTCCATGGAATGGGTTGTAGCATCCAATTTAGTGGATATATCTGTATTCGAGTTGGTGATGTTTATGGTTAGGTCTGCTATTTTGGTAGCGATTTTATCTTCTAAATTGTCCTTCCAAAATGCCATTCCTTGCATCATGTCTCTCATTTCCTTGGAAAACTATGAGAGTTCTTTCGTAATTTCTTTTGAAACCTCCTTCGCAATCTCCTTCGTTGTGTCTTGAGATCGTCTTCCCTCGGCCATTTAGGGTGTGGTTGGTTTATAAGTGAGTTGAATATGCAGAAATTAGTTTTGTCAAAAAAAATTGTCTGTCTTCGCCGCGTTTAATTTTGCGTACTTGTTGCTCTTTGTTCACACCGAATGATATTTTCCTTGCCTGTACTCACTGTTGGGGTTTTCTAACTCCGGTAATGCGTGATGTTGTCCAAAAAATTTTGTATGCTACCTTTGTTGGCGACTATGGCCTACTGTGTAACAGTTCCGTCAGTAATGGTTAGAATGTGTGCTGAAAAGAAAACGTTGTCGAGTAATGGCCTATCAGTAACTAGAGCGGGGTGGGGAAAAAAATTTAGGTCTTTTTAGCTCCGATCCGGTTGTTATGAACCTGCAACTTGAAATATAAATTGAATGCAGAAAAGAATCGTTGTTTGAATAGAATTGCAGTTTGTATTGAAAGGGAGAAACCCACAATATAATAAATTAATGTTCTTGGATGATCTTTGGAGCATCCTCCTTGTCCTATTTACATCTTATCTAAAAGGTGTGAATGGTGAAGGGATGTGTCCCTTTATAATACAATATAATATATAATATGATTAAGAGTTACGTTAGGAGGGTCCTAACACATTCTCCTATGGGGTTGTCTTACAGGTCTCACATCATCTTCCAAATATATCCTATGAGTGTAGACTTTGTGTTCAATCCTCCTCATGTCTGTGTAATTATATGCAAAAGCATTTTGATGTTTAACTAGTATTTTCTTTAATTTTTCCTATTGAATAATTGATAACTCATTATCAATATTCAATACTTTATCAGGTGCTACCTATATTTGTTTGACATACTACCTACAAGTGGGTATTCTAGAGGAGGATGAGAGGATTCCCCTTGGAAAAAATGTGTTACAACTTGTTCTTCATCAGTGTCATCCTTAATCTCATCTATAGCCATTATAGGTTGAAGCATTGACAAGGCATAGTCATTTAAGACTTCATAATTTGGTTCTCCCAAAAAATTAGTGGATTGCGCATGTGCATAAATGATCAATTTTTTAGTATTTTTTCCATATGAGATCATCATCCGTCCTCTTCTACAACTTATATAAGCATCGATTATGGTAATCCAAGGCCTACCTAATATAATTGGATAGCCATCCAATCCAAATCTAGATTACAACACTAGAAAATATGTTGGATACTCTCATGCATCTATTGTGACAACATCTTTCAATATTCCCTCTAGGAGTACTATGGATTGGTCCGCTAATTGAAGGATAGTTTTATTTGGCATAATCTCCATGAGTTGTAGTTTCTTCATGGTTTCTTGGGGCATGACGTTTATGGTAGCCCCTAGATCTACTAATGTGTTGGATAGTTGGAAGTATGCAACTATAACTATTAGCACTAGACTTCCTAGATCAAAGTATTTGGTATGGTAGGTATTGCCTAACATGAGATCCACCAATTGTCCTACCACACTTACTGCTTTTGATGGTTTTCTTATTGTTTTTTCAAACATAATTATTTTATGGCCTTCGTATAAATGGGAATGTCTCTAATGGCCTAAAAATAGGAATTATGATAGTTAGGTTTTTAAGCCTTCCATAATGTCAAATTCTAGTTGTATTGGCTTCTTGGGTTTCTGTAATCTTTTCATAAAAGGTGGAACCCCTTCATTTCTATTTTTCTAAGTAGTTTCTTTTTTTTCCACCTATTCTACCAAAGGTGGCTCTTCTACTTCTGAATCTGTAGTCTCTTCCTTCACTACAGGAGGAGTTTGTTCTACTCCTAATTGTCTACCTGATATAAGTTGTATAGGGCTACAATCTACTATAATATGATATATTGGGAATATCTCTGTATCTACCTTATAGGTGGGCTAATTAGAATTAGTTGTATAGGTAGATTAATTGTATCTTTGTATCTACCTTATATCTCTGTATCTTGTTATTCAAATTTAGAATTAGTTGTATAGGTAGATTAATTAGTATTGAAGTAGGAGGAGTAGGTAAACTAGGCTATGGTGAGGTTTGAGTTGTATTTTGTGGAGGTGAAGTCCATGCATTGTAAATCCTCCACTGTTGACCAGTTTTCTGATAAGGAATACATAGATACGGGTTATAAGGAGTAGACCCTTGGGTGGAATTTGCCCAAGGAGGTTGACCTCACCATCCCATATTAGATGGTTGAGTTTGACCTTGGTTCATATAGATTTTTCCCCCATAAGGTGGCACTCCTCCTAGAATACCATTTCTCATAGGAAACTATTGTCAATTTCTCCTATTACTCATGAAATAGGTTTCTGCTACTTCAACTTCCTCTTTAACATTCTCTATTCGTGGACACAACCTAGTTTTATGGTCCCTTTGATAAATCACACACACTCTAAATTTGATTTTAGGATACTCATTTTTAGGATGTTTTCTCCTACATTTTGGGTAAAAGTAGGCTAATGTTGCTTCAATTTATTGCTTCTTTTTCTGAAGCAAGAGTGTATCCAGTTGAAGTTCAAGAGATGAGAGAATTTCACTCTTCATATCATCCAGCATGTTACATATTTCATGCTTATAAATTGAGGCTATAGTTTTTTGATTTGGGTGGTTGGTTTACATTTTATGTGAGAATAATTTCAACATAATTATCAAATATCTGACATCTTATGTTGGTAAACATCCCCTATTGATATCAAATTTAAAGCTTCTAGAGACTTATTTGTGATACCCCTCAGAAAAATACTTCTTAAGGACTTCTCATCCAACTTCGCATGGGGTGATCTTTACAAATTAAAGCTAAATATATCCTAATAGTCTTCCAATGATTCTTCCTCTTTTTTAGTCATATCTAAGACTTATTTCCTAACATCTCGTGTCCTACCAATGTTTTGGTATTGTTATAGGAAGATCATTTTCATATCTTCCCAGGTTGCAATGTATTTGTTTCCCAAACTAATGAACCATTGTAGTACTGAATCATCTAAAGTGGAGGGAAATAGTTTTAGCTTTTGGTCATCCATTTGTAATCCACTGATCCACATAACACATCAAATTTAAAAAGGAACAGGTTAGGGTATTTATATGGAAGTCACATAAATAGAGGAAGATGAGCGAGAGATATATGTTTCATATTAGTTTATCCCCTTGCTTCCTCAATTAGGAAGTCAAATATGGTTGAAGTTTATTCAATTTTAGCCATATTTTTAAGTAATGTAGGTTCTACACGTGTTACTTCTAGGGTATATTTCAAGGCTTCACACTAATTATTTTTATCCTCTAAAGTATTCCTAAGTCAACATTTGAAATGGTTCCCTCTTCAACTATTTTCCACTATTGAATATTCAATAAATCTTTCTCAGATATGTTTTTCTCAAACATATGTCCAAAACCAAAGTTTTAAACTAGTACTTCATAAAAAGATGTTTGTCTTAATTGCTGAGAAGATCTTTGTTCAAATATTGGGTGACTACATGAATGTACTATTGGAGGAGATGGTAATTCTTTTTTATGATTTTTTTTATATATTTTAGAAGAAATTTTAGAATCTTTTTCAGGTACTTGTCAAGTAAGAACTTTGCTTTTTAGAAAATGACCATTCGGTCCACTTAATCTTAGTGGAATTATAAAATATGAGGTAGAAAATATATGGGTAAGATATTCTAAACTATAAGTTTTACGTTTCACTATCCTATATATTTGAATACTATAGTTGGTACTCCTCGATAATGGCGCTAAAATGGTGAGCAATAATTATGTTCTAAAAATAGTCATTTCTTATCCATTAATTATCAATCTGGTAGTTTGTAAACTTGTGAGTACCAGTGCAAAGTATATACCTATAGTAAACTAAATATGATTCATATGTCTCACTTTGGTTTGGGGGGTGGTTGTTGGTGTAGTTGAAGTTTAGCCAAACCAGTAGAATTGAATTGTAGGAAAGTAAATTCTATTGGAAATTGCAAGAAAATTAAATTAAACTATCAAAAAAATGACTAAAAGGAAATGTGCAAAAAGTAAATTGCATGAAAGCAAACACACTTGGAGAATTTAAATAAACCAAGAAAAATGCAAAATTAAAACATTCTTGAAGGAAATAAATAACAAAAATTAATTAATGAAAGCATAATGAAACAACAGAGGAATACTATTTGAAGTGGGCCTAGGATCCTACAAACATCCACCTAGTTAATTCAAACAATCAATCTCCAAACACAAGGGATTGATCAAAACACTCAAGATTTTTATTATGTAGTACTAATTTTTATAAAGCAATTTCAAATCCTTTCTTCAGGGGCAACCTGTATTTTATACAAAATGTGGTCATCCCTTGTGTACAATTTTAGACGCTATGAATTTTATCCTTCTAACATGATTTTCTACAATGGGTGCACATAAATTTATTATATGTTTAATAATAGATAAATCATGCTAAAATTAACCCTCATGGGATAATCATAATGTTTCCTATGTTTAATTAACAAAATACAATTAATTTTATACATGGTCTTCAATATTTACGATCAACGTGTATATTTTTATTCTATCCAATGCATGTGTTGTTCGACCTGTTGCTGGAAAATAGGTACCTTTTCGACCTATCGTTGAGATACAAACACCATTTTTAGCCATTTCATCCTCACCAAATACCATCATTTTCTTTCAGGTATAAAATAGTGAGCACTTTATTTTTCATTGAGAGGTAGGTGCCATCCAGCCTATGATTAGGAGATAGGTACCACCCAACCTGTTGTTGAGAGATAGGTGTCATCTTGTGTATTGGGAGACATGTGATTCCTTTTAATTGGGAGATAGACGTCTTCCAACATATGGCTACAAGATAGGTGTCGTATATTAGCATGTTTTGAAATGCCTTACTCCTTAGCCACTATCATCATTTAATCACCAAACCTTCCTTAATTGCATCATGAAAGTATTAAATGCTAGGTTTGGATGGGACCTTGACTAAAAAGGTATGAAATAGACAAGGTACTACATCTACACACAATTTTCACTCAAAACACACATTAGGTATAATACGTCATTTTACATTAAATATATACAAAAATCTCATAAAAATGCTTTTCTAATATAATATACCACATATTTATGTTATTAAAGAATACAAAAAAATGAGCATTTTGTTGTTCATCAATATAGTTTCTATAGATTTGGCCAAAAATTTGTATCGTAATCTATCCACAATATTACACTATATTTTTCACAAATTTGACCAAAAATTTGTATCATTATCTATCCACAATTTTACAATATAGATCTCACAATTTGTATCATAATCTACCCACAATATTACACTATAATTTTTACAAATTTTACCTCAATTTCGTATCATAATCTATCCATAATATTACACTATAGTTTTCACAAAATTTTCCATAAATTTATCTCATAATCTATCCACAATATTACACTATATTTATCACAAATTTTACCACAAATTTGTCTCATAATCTATCCAAAATATTACACTATAGTTTTCACAAATTTTACCACAAATTTGTCTCATAATCTATCAACAAGATTACACTATAGTTTTCACAAATTTTACCACAAATTTATCTCATAATTTATCCACACTATTATAATATAGTTCTCACAAATTTTGCCACAAATTTATTATAATATAGTTTTCACAAATTTTATCACAAATTCATATTAGAATATATCCACAATATTACTCTATAGTTTCAACAAAATTTCCATTATTTGTACTGTAATTCTAGTTTATTATTTCACAAATAATAAACTATAGTTATCATAAATTTATTTTGTGATATTTTAATATAGTTCCAAGGTATTATTTAATCGAAAGCATTTTATAATCACTTTGAGGACTCACAATATGTTTACACCATAGTTCCACAATTTATTTATAAAATTGAACTATAGTTCCAAAATTTAACATTAATAAAACAAAAGGGTGAGCCTATAATATACCTAAATATTAAAATTATTTATAGACAAAAAAATTATAATCCATTGGTCAAACTATACCTCAAAGTTAGTGCTAGTCAAAATCCACAATCGGTCAAGCCACATAGTCAACAAACAACTTCTTCCTATACAAATTCTGAATGCATGTCAATATGCATCAAACATGTGTAGGGAGGGCATTATATACTTGGATCATATGATATATATAATCATAATTTAAATAAAGTATCTCTATAGAATATAATCCATCCTTGATGCAAAATCCTCGAACCAAAAATGGATGACTAAGGTGACAATGATGGCTTGATATAGGGAGTTATCTATAGAGTGGTTTAGTTATTTCTAATGTTGGCATTTCTAGACCTCCAATAACCATGCTTTCGATATTATAACAAATATATAAATGAGATAGTGTTACTTTGAGATTGAGGTAGGAGGTACATCCAAATAAATATTTTAACATCTATTCAACCATGATTGGAATTAATATGTCTATGACTAACAGATAGCCAAGAAGGTAAGTTTGATAGTTTGATAGTATAAATCATAGTAAATATAGAAAAGTCATTCGAGAGAACAAATACATACATTTTTTGGGCTTCGCTAGATAGATATAAATTACACTATCATGGTATACCAAAGTGCAAATGTGATTAGAACCAAACACAATATCTCTCACAACACGATACATATTTCAAATTCGGTATACTTTCAAAGAAGACAAAAAGAAAATTATGATTCCAAAACCATGAATCATAATAATAATATAAACAAAGGTGAGATTCCCTAACCTATAATTCCTACAAGATCGAATTCCTTGAATATCTTCCTCCATATCTCGGTCTCCTTCATGTTTTCCATTCCAACTCCCTCTCTTTCATTTTCATAAGAATATATTTATAAACTCTAGAGGTACCATTTTAATCAAGGGAAGGATCAAGTTAGGTAAGAACCAAAGGAAGGGTTCAAGAAAATTCATTCTAAGAAAGGACAAAAGGAAGGTTCTTAGAAAGACAATTTTCTGCCGTAATAGGATTTAAATGACCAAAGCTCCATTTTTTTCTTCTTCCTGGTACCTTCTTGGCCCAAATTGTCTTCCCTTCTAGAACTTAGGCCACATTTTTCCTTCTTCAAGATCATGCTTACTTTTATTCTCCTACAATTTAGATTAACATTATTAGACAAATCATGCAATTAATTTACCCATAAGTGTTTTTTTTATAAATTATATTTTCCTAGATATATTTTTACAAGAAATATTAAATAAATCACAAAGCTATACAAAACCAAATATTAGACCCTTATTCATAAAAAAAAAGGGGTTTGGTCAAAGTGGGATGTGACACATTCCTAAGCACATTATATGTTGCAATAAATATCCATAACTCTTAAAATAATGTTTAACACAAGAAAAAGTGATATACAAGTAAAGTAATAAATATATATACACACCACCCAGAACTCAACGTAAACATAGCATAACCAGTAAGAGTCTACTAGACATAGGAAAATACAAAGTGAAATAATAGCTAGCATGTTTGTATACAAAAATTTATACATTACATATCATATTATATGTGGATAATACAACCAAAAAATATAATAACTACAATATTTTATACATCCAAAATAAATAGAGGGATCAATCAAAAACATATTGAACTCCTCCTAAGGTATACTTAAGGATTCACGTTCGTGAAAAGGAAGCATAAGCTAAGTATAATTTTGGGAATGCTCAGGATGATATTTCCAAAGGGAGTCCCTAGTTATCTGTAGGGGAATTAAAAGGATATTATCAAACTACACAAACCAAACTATGCTAAAGGTTATCTCTATATGAATAGATGGCTATTGAACTAGACCCTTTATGCCATTTATTTTTTTCTCTAAATATGTCTATAACATAATTAACTAATTCTTATTTAATCAATTATTATATTTGGTCAACTGCTAACCAGTGTAAAGAAAATAAATCTTCCTATGTAAAGGATATCATCGTACATTGGATTAACTAGAAGACACTCTTGCAAAAGACCAAAATTAATAGATATACTAAAGCTAGATTAAATAATAGTTAGCATTCTTTTGAAGTATTTTCATAGTGCACCCATATATACTATGATAATTAATAGTGAGTCCTTAAAATTCCACCTCAATCATAGGAAATTAAATAACAACACATCACACAACATTATTGTATTAACAAGAGAGAATCAGCCTAATTAAATTGATTAAAAATTTCTATGCTTTTATAATTGAATACCCTTCCTTACTCTCTTCTCCATGTCTCATAGATAAAATATACCAACAAACCTACACACAACCAAAAGCATACCTGGTCCTAATATGAAGTGATAAATTTAAAGGTACAAGCACATGAAGGGCGGCCAACTCACCAAGGATGCACTTTTTAGGTGGACATGGGACTAATAAAATAGGTTTCATTTAGAATGTAGTATAACTTTACCACATGAAGCCAAGACATACAAATATAATTATATATAATTATATGCGTTCACATAAATATAATATCCTATCTTATATATAAATTATTTAATAGTTTTTACTTTTATCAATAATAATAATAATAATAATAATACTCTTTATAAATTATATATTTCCTTTCCTAGATAGATTTAAAATAATTTTCTCTTTATATTTTTAAAGCAAGCAAAAAAGAATCATACAAACAATTTATCTCATTCACATTTATACCTTCAATTTGATTCCTTCAAGAAATTTGTTGATAATAGAAGTTATCATCTGCCTAGTAGGAATAACTCCCATACTTTTGGCACTTTACTTGCCATTGGAGGTTTGAAAGATAAGCATTTAATAAATTAGAGGTAAAATTAAGATTGTATCCCAAAATTTTTAAAGCATAAAATATTTAAAGCGCATACACTCAAGATTCAAAACATACATTCATAATGCATATATATGAATGCAAATACAATTAAAATTCCATGTACTCGTGAGCCACTAGTGAGTGTATTTTTGATAAGAATTTTCCATCCTTATCCATGAGAATACCTCACCATAGTGATATTTCACACCATCATCCTTTCCTATTTTAGTTTTCAGGAACCTATAATGCAAAAAAAAACATATCAACAATACCATATCTCAATAATAATAAAGCATATTTAATATAAAAAAATTTACAAAAAATATGATCACATATCCTAAGGACCTGATTTACATGTTCAGTTTGACCATCTATCTCCTAATGATATGCATAACTAATATTTAGTTTCACATCCAAGGCTCAATGCCAGGTTTGCTAGAACTTTGAGGTGAATTTAGGGTCTTTACGAAATTATAACTTTAGGAAATCCATGCAACTGCATAATCTCCCTAGGAAATTTGCTAGCTATGGTGGGTGCATCATCCTTAACATTACCTAGTATAAAGTGGGTAACTTTGGTCAATTTTTCCACTACAACCAATATTACATCATGCTAGAATTTGGTCTTGGGTAGTTCCACAATGAAATCCATTTATATAATCTACCATTTCCATTCTAGGATCTCATGAGGATATAAATTTCTTACTGGATATTGATGTTTAGTCTTTACATTTTGACATTTGAGATATCTGACCATATAATTATTAATATCTAATTTCATACACAACCAATAGAAGTTTTTTCTCATGTTTTCCCTCATCTTTACCCCTCCAATATGTGTAAAATATGGAATACAATGGGCTTCTTACAAGATAATGTTTCTTAACCCTTCTATTTCGAGGATAATAAGTCTATCTATAAATAATAATAGGTCATTTTTATACAATAATTGTCATTCCACTACTACTCCATGATCTTGTCAAAAAGGTCTATGACATCTAGATATAGCAACTATATGCCTTATACAGCTTAAGGTATATGCTATATTATTTTATTTTCCCTTAATGTACTCAATTACAAAGTCCTATTTAGAAATGAATTCCATAAACCTATGTTGCCTTTCATTTAGAAGGGGTTGGGTGAAGATATATTTTAGACTCTGATAACATTTCTTTAGATCAAAATATTTTTGCAACAAACAATACCTCTAGATCTTAAGTGCATGTACCACAAATGGTAACTCTATATCATGAGTAGCATAGTTGAGTTTGTGATTTTTAAGCTTTCAAAAAGTATAATCCATGGTTTCTTCGTTCTGAGTTAGAATACCTCCTAAAGCTTCAATAAAGGCATTAGTACAAACTGTAAAATTTTTAGATGGATAAAGAATTTTTAAAACTAGGGAAATTGTTAGTATTTCCTTGAGAGTTTTAAAAGCTTCCTCACATTGCTCTATCCATTTGAATATTTTTTCTTTCATATACAAATTAGTAATTGGAAAAGCAATATTTTAATAATTCCTTACAAAGTGTTTATAATACCCTACCATTCCCTTAAAATTGTGCACTTCAGTCACATTAGTGGGTGCAGGCCAATTAATTATTGCTTTGAATTTATTAGGATTGACAAAAATCCCATCAACAAATAAGACATGTCCCAAGTATTGTACTTGTGGGATGTAGAATTCACATTTGGAGAGTTTTCCATATAGTTGATTCTTTTTTAATATTTCTAGTATAATTCTCATATGCTGATCATGCTCTTCTTTATTTTGTGAGTATATTAGGATGTCATCTAGGAATATAAGTACAAAATGATAAAGCTATTCCCAAAATATATTGTTCATGATATTCATAAATTCTATCGAGATATTTGTTAACCCAAAAGGTAATACTGTGAATTCATAATGTCCATATCTTATTCTAAAAGCTATCTTATGAGTGTATTATTCCCTGATCCTCAAATGATGGTAACCAAATATTAGCTCAATTTTCAAAAGGATAGAAACTCCTTTTAGTTGCTTAAATAGATCATAAACTCTTTACAAGGAGTATCTATTTTTAATGGTTACCTTATTGAGCATTTTGTAGTCAATGCATAGCCTTAGGGATCCATATTTCTTTCTTAAAAACAACACCGAAACTCCCCATGGTGACACACTAGGTTTAGTCAAACCCTTTTCTAGTAAATCCTTTGGATGCACTTTTAGTTCTTGTAACTCAGTCAAAGTCCTTTGATATGGAGACATAGTAATAGGTTCAGCTCTTGGTATGAGTTCAATGGAGAAATCAATTTCTTATTGAGGAGGAAGTCAAGGTAAGTCTTCAACAAAGATATCCTTAAAATCTTCCAATATTAGGAGTTTATTGTATATTTCCTAATTGAATTCATCTTCATTAGGCTTGTTTATTTTGATAAAATAAAGTGCCCTATGTATTCTAATTGATTTTTTGAGTTTTAATGGAGATCATAGATGTGGTCAAAAAGCACCTTGATCATAGTGGATACTTATCCACTGATTGGGTCCTCCTTTAAATTCTATCACATTTCTTAAAAATCAACGTGGGCCTTATATTTTTTTAGCCAATCCATTCCTAGGATGATATAAAATGAGTGTAAGGGGCCTACATAAATATATCATTTAGTTCTTCCATTAGGTAGGGATATGTGGATATCAAATATACAATGGTTGATAGAAAAGGTTTTCCCTAACTAATACTTAACCTTCCACCCATTTTTCAAGAATCCTAGTCTTACTGGTATATCCTTGGATAAATTTAAATAAATAAAACTATTTGTAGCACTACTATCAACATAAATACTTACTTTTCTATCAAATAATTGGCCACCATAACCTCAAAGTAATTACATGTGTGTATGTAATTGTAGATACCTAAAACATGTCATATTGAGAAGACTACCTAAATGAACACATTCTAGACCATGTGACCCACCTTGGACATCCTCAGGGCTAAAAAAATGGTTTTTACCACCTAAATAAGAACATTTTCCATTACAGCCCCCTTGTCCACTCAAGCCATTTTCTACACTCAGTCTCTGGTCACCATGTGACCATCCTTCCACAACCTGATCCTAGGTGCACACATGACCTAACCATGGTTTAGTACTGCACTTTTGTATCAAATAAATAAATAAATAAATAAAGTTAGTTTTTTAAATTTACTTAAAAATATAAGGGAGCTATGTAGCCCCCTATCCTTCCCCCCACCTGAGCATGGGCCACATGCCCTACACTCCATTCAAGATGCACACCTTTAATTCTATATGGATTGTAGCCCATGTATCTTGAGCATGGACCACATACCATGTGGGTTGCATATCCTATGTGTCCCAAGTGTGAGCCACAGGCCTCATGCTCCATGTGTGATGCACACCCCATGATCCACATGAGCCATAGATTACATGTCGAAAGTGCGGGCCATAGGTCCTATACTCCACATGGGCCACACAACCCATTATCCATGTGGGCCACAACATGCATCTCTAGAGTATGATCTACACATAGTCTATGTGATGTGTCTAACAGATGATAGTCCTACCACGTGAAGACCTACTATTGTAAGTTTTGACTGTGATATGCCTGCTACCTATGTTGGGACCATTAGATATAATAGGCCCTATCGTGGGCTCACATGCGTAGGTCTACACATGTTGATCATGCCAGGCCTATGGCCTATTTAATTTTATTTTTCTTGAATTTTATAAAATTTGATAAAAAATAAAAAAATATTCAAAACATAACTTTCAAAAAAGAAAAATATCATTTTAATTTTAGTTTTTAACTTTAAAAAAAAATAAAAATCATTTTAATTTTAATTTTTAACTTTGTAAAAAAAAATTGATTTTGTTTTCAAAATCAGAACTTCAAAAAAATCAAAACTTCAAAAAAAAAATTAAATTTATTTTTTTTAAAACTTATTGCATGGTTTGTGTGCTTGTTGCTTGAATCCAGACTGATATCATCTTAGGATCATGCATTTTTAGAGACTTTTGAAACTAAAACGTACATTTTTATAGGAATATGAATTTGAAATGTCATTTTATATGCATTAGAAAAACATCATCGCATGTTTTATGAATTATTTGCTTTTGCAAAGTAAAATAAACCCCACACACCACATCCCACTAACATCAATGAGTTAGATTTCATCACCAACCATCTATCGAGACCAATGACGATGAGTTTCATCTCCACCTTGTTGGATCGTATATTGTTACCTCATGTCTTTTTTTGGCCAAGGCTAGTATAAGAATCATCATAACTAAGGAATAGAGTTGGTATCTCTCTTTGGAGAGGTATATTTTTGACTGATATGAACTAGGTGATAAATAGTAGGACTTGGGATCCCTCACTAGGTTTGGATTTCATCACCAATCTCTGATGAGTTTTACAACTTGGATTTCATCAGGAAGTTAGTGTGTGTGAGCATCTAGGTAAAAATCCTAAATGGAGTTACTATAATCCATAAAATAAAAAACACAAAATAGAAAAAGAGCAACAACACATAAAAGCACACAAGACAACATAGGCACTCATAAAGAAAAACTTAAAACAGATGAACACCTTGTATGCTTTGACTATTTTCTTTATATTTTATGTAATCACAACTTTTATTTTAGCTATATAAAAAGTACAACCAGTTCAAAAATAGAGTAAAAAGGTATCTCAAGAACACCCTACATATGTAGGTGAAGGTATGACCTCTATCCCCTCTTCTCTCTCTCCTCCTCCTATCCCGAAGAAAATTCCTTCATATTTTGAGTAAGAGATTGTAACAAAAGTGCCTTCTCCTACTAATAGTTCACCACCTATTTCACCAGTCAATACTAAGGTGAAAACCAACTCATATCCTACAAATTCACCTGATTTTACTTCTTCATAATCTGAAATTCCTTCTTTATTATCTCTCATAATTCTATCTTTGTCATTGCAACCTCCTCCATCATATTTAAAGCAAGTTATTTCATCCGTATCCACTCAACCTTCTGTGAGTTTTGCTACATTTTCCATGAGTTTGTTAATTGAAATAGTAGCAGTAATCATAGATTCCACTGTAGTAACTTCTACCAAGCCATAATTAGCTATTAAGTTTGCTCTCTCCTACCTTATAGTCTCTTCTCCTCCTCATGTGAGTTATCCTACACTAACAACTTTACAAAAAGAGAAGGCCGCTTCACAGAAGATTTAATATTTATGGGCAGAGAAACTACCTAAGCATTCTAAAAGGATGAATACAAAGAGGAGAAGCATATTTTTTTATTTAGTTTCCAAGCAAAGGATATCTAGATCCATCATTCCTTTAGTAAGAAAGCTTGCGACTGAAATGACTACTCAAGACTATCTTCTATAATAATACATAGAATACATTGAGTAGCTACCTACTTAAGATGAGTTGGTGATAGCTAAGGCTCACTTGGACACTTTCTATATCAAAGTTGATATATACAAAGAAAAAATGGATAAGTTGGAGCAGATAATAGAAAATCTTGAAAAAACAATCACCAACAAAAAACAAATAGATAAATTTCTCATAAAAGAAGTAAAGAAATGACAAGACAAATTTCAAGAATCTAATAAGCTCAAGGAACAAGTAGAGGAATAAAATAAGAAAAATGAAGAACAAGCTAAGGAGATATAGACCTTGAAGCAACAACTTCAAATTGAAAGGGCTAAGTCTTCACGCTTCTCTAAGAAAGTGCTAAATAAAGTAAGGAAATAAGTATTATCTAAAGTTTTAGAAAAGTGCTGAGATTTACAGCCCATTATTTATTACATGGATGTTGCTAGCCACTCACTTAATAATGTTTAAGAATACCTCGATAACCTCACTAGAGAACTACAACCCATGGTGGTTCCATCTAAGCAAATTTATAAATTGGCAGATAGCAGTCTCAGTGAGACTGCTAAGCCTATTCCTAACAAAGAATGGAATACTTCCAAGTTGGCTTCTATAGTTTTAGTAAAGAAGCACAAAATGCTCCAAAAAACTTGGCTATTATTTGATAGGGTTGAAAATATGATCAGGAATGTGGTATACATAAATAAAGAAATGATTCATAATGGTTTTATAGGGCTATGGATGCAAGATAACACCTTTCTATCAGTAAAAGATATTAAAAAGAGTACCATTGAGAGCCTTCAACATGAGTCTAATATTGATGCTCTAGAAGGGCCAATTGAGCAAGAGCAGGTTTCATAAATGATTATTGATTTTACCTGAATCAAAGATTTGATAGAGGTCGTGGTAAATAAAGGAAGTGTTACAAACTATGAAGACACTGCTGAGTTGGAGTATATTCACAAGCAACTTAAAGAGACTTCTAATCCCTCTGAGGAAATCTAGAAATAAAATTTTTAAATCTTGAAGCTAATCGTGTAGTTGTTTGGAAAGAATTCCAAAGAGGTAAATTTAAAAGAGCAAGAATCACCTAAATAGGAAGAAGCTGAGTAGGAAAATGGAAGATAATGTTGAAGAGAAAGCTCAGTAAGAAGATAAAGAACAAAATACAGTTGGTGTAGACCAACAAGAGACACAAGATTTAAAAATTCTTTTGTTTTACATATTTTTGTAGTCACATAGAAGTATTGTATTTTGTTTGATTTATTTTGACTATGAAACTATCAGAAGATTGTAATAAAAGCATGAAGCAAAAAGGCAAAAAATAAGGATTTTTTGAAGGCATTCAAGTCATTTTGAAGCAATTCATTTTGAAGAAGCTTTAAAAGGAGAACATAATTGTCTTTTTTACTGAAGCACTGGAGCAGTTTTGAAGGAGTAATGCAGATTTTCATATTTCTAGTATGGTCTCGATATCAACATTTATCCTATAGGATATTTAATGAAGTTTTCAGAGGGTAGTATTCATATGGAAAATATTATTTGAATTATTTTTTAATACTGGTTAATTTCTGACTCCTGATACCCAATGGATAACTCTAATTTTGATGGCTTTGCAAGAAAATCCACCCGAGAGGCACCAAAATGTCTACATCCTTAGAAAATTTTAAAAAATTATTCTAATGTAGGAAAATATCCAATCCACAGAGGTTACAAAGTATTTTTGTGTAGAACCGTGCAAGAGTGCTCTAATCCACTCAATACTTAGTGATTTTTTTGCAAAAAAAAATTAAATGCTTCATTCTAAATAGATGTCCTCATTTTGACCTGAGAATCTATATTCAACCAACCATACTTTAATTATAGCCTGCATTATTGTTTGTGGTTTGAACATTTTAACCTCGTTCTGGAGATCATCCTTCAGACCATTGATGAAAATACTCATAAAAAACCCTTCATTCAACCCCTTAGTTTTGTTAACCAATTTCTTAAATTGGGTTTAGTAATCTCAAATTGTAGAGGTTTATCTCAACTTTGTCAATGCTCTTGTAAATTTGTCATACTCACTAGGGCTAAATCAAGTGAGTAATTGAGACTCAAAATATTCCAAATAAGAATTGAGAATGGTGTGTTGCAACCACTAGTACCATTATAAATATTCAAGTTTATAATTGAACAAAGCCATTTGGACTCAAAAATATCTTGGAATATTATGGAGTCTAAAAAAAATGATCAACACAACATAACCACCCATTTACACCCTTCTCAATAAACCTATTAAATTTAAATTTAAACATCTTAAAGGTATGCTAGGTAAAGGTATATGTAATACTAATAGACCCTCTATTATATCATAGTGATAAACAATACTGCTTAGATCAATATTTTAGGATACTACTCAAGGAGGATTCCACACATACCCTTGAGCACACTACCTACCTCTTTGATAGTACAAGAGGATAATATTTCATGTTAGAGTATATTATATTATTTAGGTACAAGTCAATGTACCGCCTTTGGTACATTACAAAAGTAAAATTTTACTTGATAGTAAAGTTAAGTAGTTACTTTCAACAATATAATAAATACACAAGTGTCAATATGTAATGATGTAAATGGACAAGGAGTCCACATAGGAAAGGTAGTTAGAGAGTCATAGGAAGAGTAAGGGTCAAGTAAATTATCTTCTTATATATAAGCCTTATAATGAGTGTAGATAAGGAAGAAGAGTGAAGGTAATATTACTATAGAGTAGTGAGTGGGTACAATGTAGCTTCCATTGAAATTACGAAGTGCTCATGTACTCCATTATATTGCATTGTATTACTTTTATGATTTTACATTAATAGCATATTTGAACATTATTGTAGAATTCCATTATATTTTTTTTGCATATTCTAAATATTGTGTCTACCTTTCCCATATCATACATTATCAAAAGTTAATAGTGGTATTAGAGCACACGATGGATTGATAGGAATAGGGAGAACCACAAGAGATATTGAGAGGAGAGTAGAAATCACATTTCTAAAAATTTTGGAGATTGCAATAGCTAGAGTCTTTCCACAGAGTTGTTGAAAAACTCGTGAAGATTAGGACTCAACTTTCATTCCACTAGATTAACAAATAACTAGTGAAGATTTATCTCTATATTTAGAATTTCTTCCATTATAGTCCTAATACTTTGTTGCAAGAAAAAAATATTCAAAGAGAGTTTGGAACCATCAAATAAAGATATAGGAAAAATATCTTCTTTAGAATCAATTTAGGACCAGAAGAAACAAATGATAGAGCAAATATTTGAAGGCCTATATAAAAGATCCCATTTCTAGAGATTACAGACTTGTGCATTGTAGAAAAAGAAAAGGCCATAGAAGACTTGTTGCAAATTCAAGGGAGATTATACTCTAGAGAAAAGTCTAGGATAATATTTAAGGTTAGTAATCTCCATTGTAGACTACTGATAACAACTTGAAGACTTCATCTTGAAGAGGTTGAACAGAACCATAGAAGGTCCCACTGAAGAACTTCCAGTACTGGAAGAGAATAGAGAATGAAATATTTCATTTGGAAGATCAGAGTAGCTACCAGAATGAAGACCCTATAAGACATGTCAAGGAGAAGCAAGAAGAAGGCTTGGAGAGCCTTATTGAATAAAATTTGGACAAGTCCATTGAATGAGTTCCTATAAGAACTCATTGGAGAAATTCACTATCAAGGAGAAGATATTGATAGTGAAGGACATGTGATAATTATCACCATAAAAAAAAAATCCCAAGGGAGAAGGCTTTGGTAAAAATTTTATCAAATTTCAAAGGATATTTTTGAAGACCTCAATAATTTTAGATTCTTGAAAAGAAGGTCTAGATTGAATTTAAACTTTGACAAGGATATTGAAGGAGAATGGAGATAGAAGGAACTTACCAAATCCTAGAGATTTAAAGATTAAATTTGATAGCTTTAAGGTACATTTTGGATATGGGGGTTTGTTGAATCTATAATAAAATATTGAAGGGTTCTTAAAGTAAAATATCAGTTACAATTTGGAGGAGTTCCCTACCAAATTTTTGAGATTCAAGGATAGTATTTTAGTGAAGATATTTACTACTAGAGGGCAACAATCAGGACAACATTACTAGTTGTAAAACATAAAAATTAAAAAGTGCATTATGAAGGAGAGCTAGAGCCACAAAACTATTGTTTCAAGGTAGAAAGTTAAAAGGTTTCAAAGCTGTGATTTAGTGAAGGTAGAGAGTTATTTTAGATAGCCAAGAATAGTTATGAATTCATCTAGTAAAGGGCAATAAATTTGTGAATCTAATCATCAAGAACATTCATCCTATACAAAGATCGGTAAGGTAAGAAACTTGGGTGCATGAGATTCATAAATTGAACTTTAGATATTTTACTTTATTATGTTTCGTTAAGTACCATATTGGAGTTTAAAAGTTGTAAAAAGAAGGTTTTATTTTAGAGTCTTCAAAGGAAGTGTAGAAAGTTTTCTATTAAGTTTTATACCTGCACATTAAAATCGAATTTAGATATATTGAGATAGAAAGAAAAATAACAACTTCCTATTATCTAGTTATAAAAAAAGAATACTAGATTAGGTTGTAGATATTATAATGCATTTGAGAGTCCTTTATGAGTTATCATTAGTGCACATTACTAGTTACTTTTATGAAGTAATAAGGAGAGAGTGAAATTGTACTATATTAGTTTCTTTTAAAGCTTATTAAGGGTGCATTAAGGAGGTTTAAGCCAACATATGTAATTATGAAAAGAATGGTTTGAATCGTTCTCCTTCAGCAAGAGGAATGAGTGAGATGAGGTTTAGTGGGTGCGATGGGAGTGAGGGTTTGAATTTTCTTGGTAGGAATCCTAGCCAAGGTGATAGAGGTAGAGTAGGTACGAAAGGGGCGGGTGGGAAACTCGAGCATGGATAAAGCGAGGATCCAGAGGAAGGTGGTCAGGCTACGGTAGATTTGGAGGTAGGCATCACATGGGGGCTCGAACCTCCTCAGAAAGACCCCGATATAAAAGATACGAAGGAAAATGTGGGGTCCAAGAAGTGGTTGTATTTTGCTGAGACTATTAGAGGAAAAATAAAGGAGGTTCTCTCTCTTCCGCCCCTAGTTGAAGTATATAATAAAATTTCAGCCCCGAAAAGTTCCATGAGCTCTTTTATTTTAATGGAAGAATTCTCCCTGTTAGGCAAGTTTTTGGGAGGTAGGTTAGACATGGAGACTATCAGGGCTTGGGCGATGGGTAAATGGTGACTGGTAGGCAGCTTGGAGTTGGTAGCTCTAACTCGAGGGTTCTTCATTATCTATTTTAACAATATGGAGGATGCTAATCATATTTTAACAAGAGGTCCTTGGTTTCTAGGCAAAAGGAGATTTTTTTTTCAGATTATGGGTTGAATATTTTGACCCTAAAAATCAAAATATTAATATTACCCCTATTTGGGTTCATCTCTCGAGTCTACCTTCCCAGTTCTTCAATGAATATTGGCTGCAGGACATAGCCAGAACTATAGGGGACCTGATCTCCATTGATCATGCAACCTTGGCCAGGACAAGTATGACTCATGCACGAATCTATGTAAATGCTAATTTGAATAATGAATTGCCAAGGTTTGTGGAGCTAGAGTATGGATAATACTATAGAAAATAGTCGGTAGAATACAAGAACAGATCGACATTTTGTGTAGAATGTAAAAATCAAGGACATCTATGCAATCAGTGCCCTAACCTGGCAATGAATAGAGAAAAGCAGAAGCAAGGAATGCTAGATAGAGGAAATTTGAGGAGTTTCCCTAGCAGAGGTGATTTCAATCAAGCAAAATATATCTACCAAAAAAAGAAAAGAGAGGGTGCAAGGTCCCAACAAGACAAAGGAAAACAACAGGTTGTTGGCAACCAAAATACTTAGGTAAGTTCTAATCCTCTAGTTTCAAATAAATTTTCAATTCTATCCAATATGGGAGTAGGAGGATTATCAGAAGACATGGAATCCCAACACCTTTAGGCTAACCTTTCTGACTCTCACGAATCCCCATCCAATTCGGGATCCTCAAACCCTAATGCTGAAATTACTATAATCCCCGTGGGAATCACAAATCCAAACCCTAATGCATGATCTCTAGAATACACATTCAAGTTAGGATCCTTAAACCCCAATGCTAGAAATATTTCAAGCCTAGTGGGCATCCCAAAGCCAAACCCTAATGCTGAAGAACTTAGGAAGAAAGTTGAGGCATTGGAAAATAAAAAATTTCATCTCCCTAACATCATCACTAGGAGCCAATTGAATCCTACTAAGGGGCCGTCCTACAGACCAAGGAAATGCAGGAAAAAATGAGAAGATTTGGATGTAGGGGTGGAGATAAGTGAAAATTTTCAAACTGAGGAATATGGCAGTTCGGTTCTACAAAAAATTACCTCCCCTTAGTTTAGTCCTAAAAAAACTAGGAGCACTGTGAAGTCTCCTATATATTTTGGCAGTGAAAAAGAAGAGGAAGAATATCAAATGTTGAGCATCAAAAAATTAAAACTGATAATGACATTGCCAATGGAAAATAGAGAACCTTGTTTCAAAAGGTTATTCCGGGTTCTAAAGACAATAAATTAGGAAAACCCCCTCAAGGGAGGGGGAGAGGAAGAAATTCCAAACAATCTAAATGAATTACCGCTCATGGAACGTGAGAGTCCTCAATGGCCTGCCCAAACACAAGGAAGTCAGTGCAATAAGAAATCAAGTGAATCCAACTATTATCATGTTGCAAGAAACAAAAACTAATGAGATTCAGTCAAAAAAATAGAAAAAAAATATAGAATCAAGGGGAGATGGTTTGCAAATCAGCTAGAGGAGCATCTAGAGGCCTTATGACTTTGTGGGATCCCCGGATAGTAGAAGGCACCATTATTCAAAAAGATGATAGGGTTCTTAGTGTTTTATTTAAGGAAATAAATAACAACAAGTCGTGGATCCTTTCAAATATTTATACCCCGACTTCAATTCAAGGGAGAGCTCTACTGTGGGAGTACTTAGGAAATCTGAGTGAAATCTTCCATAATGTCCCCTGGATTTTGGTTGGGGATTTTAACACTCCTCTTTACCCTTCAGAAAAAATGGATGGAAATGGACCACTTATTAGTATCATGGATGAGTTCAATGACTTTGTGAACTCCAACATGTTGATGGATGTAAAACTTAGAGGAGCAAATTATATCTGGATTAATCGATGGATAGGGTGTCATCTCATTCAATAAAGGCTTGATAGGTTTTTTCTATCAAAGGAGGCTACAACTTTTTTCGATGATTCTACCCTGCAAGCCCTTCCTAAAATTACCTCTGATCATAATCCCATTTTTTTGGAGATCCCTAACTCTTTTTCCTTCAAGAAACCTTTCAGATTT
Source organism: Wollemia nobilis (assembly GCA_028583015.1). Taxonomy (NCBI): domain Eukaryota; kingdom Viridiplantae; phylum Streptophyta; class Pinopsida; order Araucariales; family Araucariaceae; genus Wollemia; species Wollemia nobilis. The sequence goes on along the minus strand of JAQPPZ010017043.1, from coordinate 630,414 downwards.
CAATCTATGTGGATCAAACATTCCAGTTTTAGAGATAACTTAATTAAGTGGTAGCAGTAGCCTGTCAGGGGTAAGTGAAACTTTTAAACTTACTGGAAAATTAAAGTTTGTTAATAAAAATCTTCAAAATTGGAACAAATAGGTCTTTGGGAACCTCTTTGAAAATAAAAAATAGGTTGTTGAAATTTTGAAGATAATTTATCATAGGATCCATAATTTATCATAGGATCCAACATGGTGATGCTGATGAAACTACTAGGCAGGAGGAACGAACAAAACCAGCAGAGTTTCATAACATTTTGGCCTGTGAGGAAATCTATTGGAGCCAAAAATCAAGGGCTATTTGGTTGAAATATGGAGATTCAAATTCCAAGTTTTTTCACGTCACCATGCTTGGAAACAGAAGCAATAACAAGATAATTTTTTTTAAAAAAGTAGATGGTTCTATTACTAAAGTTTTAACACAAATCAGAAAGGAGGCAGTAACTTATTTCAATTCTATCCTTGGTCAGGAATCACAGTGCAATGAGGAGGCCAAAGATATTATCTTGTAATACATTCCTAGCATAATAAATGAAGATATAAAACTTAAGCTTCTAGCTCCATTTTTTGATGAGGAAATTAAGGAATCCTTGTTTAGCATGGAGCCATACAAATCCCCAGGACCCGACGACTTTCCCCCTTGTTTCTATCAAGATTTTTGGGACATCGTAAGTGAGGATGTAATTTCTACTGTTAGAGAATTCCAAGAAAACAATAATATCCCAAAAGGTATCAAATCTAATTTTATTTCTCTAATTCCTAAGAAGCAAACCCTTGAATCTATGGCTGACTTCAGGCCAATCAATCTATGCAATTTTTATTACAAGATCCTAACTAAAGCCATTGCAAATAGAATGAGAGATATTTTGTCCCGCATCATAGATCCATGCTAGGGAAGCTCTGTCTAGGGTAGGTCAATCTTGGATGGAGTTATCACAGTTCATGAAGCTTTGCACTCTGCTCATAAGACTAACATGTCTATTTTTACCCTCAAGCTTGATATGAACAAAGCATTTGACAGGCTAAATTAGGACTTTCTGATTGTTGTCCTCCTTAAGTTTGGTTTTCACCACCAATGGGTTAATTTGATCAAAGAATGTATTTCTAAAGAATGGTTCTTGATTCTATTTAATGGAACAACTATTGGTTACTTTCAAAGTCATAGAGGAATTCGGTAGGGGGACCCTATCAACCCCATGATATTCATCATTATGGCAGAAGCTTTAGGTATAACCATAAAAAATGCTTGCATTTCAAGTCTAATATTTGGAATCAATGCAACATCTCTCACTAGGGCTATTTATCACAAAAAATTCATCGATGATACCCTTATATTGACTAAGGCATCAATGGTTGAGGCCAAAATAATTAAATACATCCTGTAACTCTACGAGGATGCTGCTGGTCAGAAAGTTAATTTTAGTAAAATCAAGTTATATTTCTTGAACACCCCCATTTAGAGGCAAGGAAGGATTGCAAAAATTTTAGCGTGTGATATAGAAAACCTCCCCACTTCGTATCTTGGTCTCCCTATTTTCATTGATTCTCCAAGAGAGTCAATGTGGGATAGGGTTATTGAAAGAATTAAAAAAAAACTTGTTGGATGTAAAGGTCATCTTATATCTCAAGAAGGAAAGTTGAACCTCACTAAGGCCTCTCTTCAGACCATTCCTGTCTATTTCCTCTCTATTTTCAAAGCCCCTGTGAAGGTTTTCCAAAAAATTGAGACTCCAAAAAGAATTTTTATGGACTGGATCAGAGGAGAAAAAAAGGATACACCTTGTAGGATGGACCAAAGTATGCAGACCCAGGGAAAATGGGGGCTTAGGTCTAAGTAGAATTGCTCATATAAATTTAGCTTTACTAGCTAAGCAGGCATGGCGTCTCATTTTTGGTGAAGAAAATGAATGGACAACTATCATCAAACGAAAGTATCTTTAAAATATGGAATTTCTAAGTGAATCAATTCCAATCAAAGGTTCTATTTTTTGGAAAGCAATTCTTAATTGTAAGGAAATCATCAAAAAATGTTTAAGATGGGTTTTAGGCAATGGTGAGAGGATAAATTGCTAGAATGACAGGTGGGCTAAGGATGAACAACTGATGCAATATCCTAACTTAGACCGAATCAGAGATATCACGGAAGAACTCATTGGTAGAAAAGTCTCCAATTATATGGTTGAGGATAGAGGTAGAATGAAGTGGAAAAAAATAAGAATTCAAGGATTTCAAGTGAAATCAAATGATCTTTGTAACATTCTCGGGCAACAGTTTATCCCCATGAGACCCAAGGAATATCAAGTGACCTGGGCTCCTACGAAAAAATGGGTAATTCACTATTAAATCATCTTACAAGATTCTACTTTATGACGAGGATTTTGTCCTCCAAAAGGACTTAGTTTGGATAAAAAATTTAATTCCAAAAATTGCAGTCTTTTCATGGCTGGTTATCCAAGGAAGAATTATAACCATTATTAATATGATGCGTAAAGGTATTTATATCACTAATCGTTGTTATATGTGCAGGGCTAATTGGGAGACCATTTATAAAAAATTTATTGAGTGTCCTTTTCCTTGACTGTCCTAAGTGGGGTTTTTCAGGCCTTCTGAAATCACGAGGATACGGAAGCAAAAAGGAAAGTGAATATGCGATGCAAAACGAACCAAAATTAATGCTAAATCCTAGGAATTGAAAGTGCTTGAAAATGGGGAAAGCATGAATGAATCAAAAACTTAAACAAAAGCCAATAAAGAAGACAACCCTTTTTATTGATATGTTTCGAAACTCGGTTACAATTCGCCTCCTCCCATTTCAAGGGCTAGGAGCGTTTAAGTATGCGTTCTTGTTACATCAATGGATGCCCTTCCTTCTTCCTCATGCCCACATGTAAAATGGGCGGACCAAACGTCGCCGCCACTTGCGTTGATGAGTCTTGACTCCTTGCTTCTCCTCCGATGTCCAGGCCCTATGTTCAAAGGAACAAGAAGCAGTCAGTAGCACCTGTGGATAAAATAGAGCATGCAATCCCCAAGCCTACGATAAGTGAATGAGAAAAAATGAATTAAACTATGACTAAAATGAATCCAAATGCTTTGAAAATTTGATAGGGGTATCAAGACATCCCAAAGAAAATACTGCAAATAGAAGAGTCGAGAAATTCCTCACAGATTTGAATTCGCTTCGGGGAGGGACAAATTCACCTGCAACAAAATGCCGAAAAGGTACTGTCCCAAATGTCCTGCCTAGGAAGCTCCAAAAAACCTACAAACTTGGGGTTAGCTAATTGGAGGTATTTTGGGAAGACCCAGATGGTCATATTTTCCCAATTTGACCTCCATTAATGGGAATTTTATGATGCTACCTGTAGATTAGTAGAAGTGAGCAAAGATAGAAACATGATCAAAATTGTTCAAAATGAGATGAAATTTAAATGACAACCTATCTAAGCATCATATAATTGAATGCAAAAATGAAAGAAAGAAAATCTACCATAGAATTCCCATCACTCTGAAGGGGGGCAATTAGGATTTTAGCAGTGTGGGAGGGGGAACCCATGGGGCAGGCCGCCCATCGTTTGAGGCTTGATTTCGGCACCAATCCACTTGGGATGGATCCAAAACCTCTTGTGGGGTATTGTCGGAAAATTTGGGTGGGATATTGTGGCCAAATGTCAGGTTTGGCTCTAGATTTGTACTTCCAGTAACCACCCTATGACCTCTTCTCCAAAAGAGATCAAGGATGTGAAAGACACAAATCAAAAGGGTGTGGGTGTGAAAGTAAAATGACAGCACTTTGTTGCTCCAAAATTCTCCTTCTCTCCCTTTCTTGGGGTGAGGAAACTCACCAATTTATAGACCTGGAGGTCTCTTGAAATGGGCATGCAGAGGCACCACTTTGCAATCATGCCTTCCCAGGGAGAAGGAGATTCCTCCCTGAATAGGGACTTCATGACTGCCCTTGTAATTGCCTCTAACGCTCGAAAACACTCACCCATACTCCCATGTGATGAAGGAAGCGTTAAGTGGCGGATATGAGCTGCCATTTGTCAAGATTTGACTTTTTTCCCGTCAAACCTGTAATTCACCCCACCTTGGAGCAAATCTAGAATTCGTCCCTGGGTGGGGCGAATCCCAGTTTGAATTCGTTCCAGGGTGGAACAGATATTGAGCAAAGTGCCTGAAGGTGCCAAATTGATCTTTGACCTTCCAAAACTACTATGAGAGTGGTTAGGACCACTGTTTAACCTCTAGGGGCTGCCCTTGGGGCTGTGTGTGTCAATGCAATCAATGTTTGTAGTCACATAATCGGATTGGTGTTGTTTTTGTGTCTATAGATGCCCCTTTTTGGGATGTGCTATGCATGGCACAGCACCGAGCAAAAATAGATAACCAAAGTACTAATGGTTAGGGTTTCTCAGTAACCTAACCAACTTTTGATTCCCCAAGAATGGAAAATGCATGCATTCTTGAATCCTTGCTTTTGACGAGCGAAGGAACTTAATTCAAGTGTTAAGCTTTTTCGATGAGGTGTTACTTGAGCTTGGACATTGATTAGTCATGAATAGGCAAAGGGCACAACCTTTTGTCTGTGGGAACCTTGAGTTCATGATTCATGAATTCCAAGTGATTGATTAGCTTGTGATTATTGCTTGTTTGCTACCCCAAGTAGGAGCGTGATTGTCTTTGCCAATGATTCTTTGCATGCATGTTGTATCCATGATTGGGTGTGTATTTGTTGATTGGTGACTAAGTGTGACTACCCGCTCAAGCAATGAATTGATGAGGGAATGACCAACATGAGAAAAGTGACGAGTCGCTTGACCCAAGATGACTTGTGTAAGGGTGCCTTCAAATTTTTTAGCGTTAAGTGTGTGTGTAGTTTTCCGACATTTAGACCTATTTTTGGTGGGTGTTAACCCTTTTGGTGACGCTTTTTGGAGCTAAAATTGTCAAAAATCCGTCTTCCCATGGAGTAGTTCGGCCATGGTGGCCTTATTAGGGAGTAGGATGGTGACAATTTGTAGCCCCAACGTCTGTTCTAGACGCAAAAAATGTCAGGCACAAAGGCGCCTTCGTTCGACAACTCTATTGCTACTTTTGGGTGGGTTTTGACCCGTTTTGGTGACATCGTTTGGGGAGGAAATTCTTGAAGACCCGTCTTCCCGTGGAGTGGTCCGGCTTTGGTAGCCTTATTAGGGAGTAGGATAGTGAGGATTTGCAACCTCGACATCTATTTTGCATGCCCGAAATGTCACATGCAAAAGCACTTTCATCGGGCAAGTTTATTAGTTGTTTTGGTGTATTTTTGTTCAATTTTTGTTGTTTTTGAAAATTTTGCCCTTAATTCATTTCGGGGTGGGACGAATACCAGCTTAGTATTCATCCCAAGGTGGGACGAGTGCTAACCAGAGTGCTCATCCCAGGGAGGAACGAATATAAGCTCAAAAAGCCTATTTAAATGCCAAAACTAGGGTTTGGGCTCATTTGCATTCGAATTTTCTTACGATTTGGAGCTCTGAGGAGGAGGTTAATTATGCAAAGAAAAGTGCTACCGAATTTCTCCCAACATCATGAGTGCACAGATCGGATCGAGCGACAAATCCAAAGCTAGAACAGTAAGTGCTCCTTAGCGTTATTTCATTTGTTTGTTATATGTTTTAAAACTGTAAGTTATTTGTTTATTTTTCTTTGTTATGTTGTTTTCCAAAATTAAAATTGAAACCCTAAAATTGAGCTGAACAAAAACCAAGACTTAGATTAAAACTGAACAGGAAATGTAGTTTAAACCTAGGTTGAAATTTTATTTTTCTTTTTAAAATGGAACATAAATTTACTTTCTTCTTTACACTAAAGTAAACCCTAGGAAACATTTTGATTTTCCTAAACTAAAACCTTAGGATAAACTGAATGCAAAACCCTAGTTTTTTTTAGGTTGAGCTAGTCAGTTTTAGAACGTAGGTGAAAACCCTAGGTTAAAAACTATGATTTTAATTTTGTTTTGTTTGTGCAGACTTTGTCAGTTTTAAACTTAGAATACAGGAACCCTAAGACTGACTACTGTAGTAAAAAAAAATGTTTGTGTTTTTATGCTGTTGTCAGTTTTAGACTTAGAGTACAGAACCCTAAGACTGACAAACTGTAGTTAAAAAATGTTTTTGTGTTTTTATGTTGTTGTCAGTTTTAGACTTAGAGTACAGAACCCTAAGACTGACAAACTATAGTTAAAAAATGTTTTTGTGTTTTTATGTTGTCAGTTTTAGACTTAGAGTACAAAACCCTAAGACTGACAAACTGTAGTTGTTTTGAATTTTTGTGAACTTTTTTGCTTTTGAACTGTACATTGTTAGGTAGTGCTAGATATTCATGTTATTGTTGTACAGTTTTTCATGATTTTAATGTTTTTGTGTTGTTTTTTGTTGCAGGTTGTGAAGAGCCGGTATCATGTATCGACTGCTTTTGCTGAAGCATGGGAGGCGCTAACTATGGCTGACTGGGAGTGGATTGATGCCCTTGGGCTCAAGAAGGTGACTCGGCTAGAGCTTGTGGTCGGGGATTGGGCCTATCTGATGGCCCTGATCAACCTGTGGGATCCTCGAACCAACACCTTCCATCTCCCAACAAGGGAGATGACAATGACCTTGGAGGACGTCTATCAGATTCTTCAAATTCCAATAGACGGACTACCGATCCAGAAGATGTTGCGAGATCAGTAGACAACAGTGTTGACATGCTGCTTCGGGTATAGGGAGGAGTTGGGTGTGGAGAGCCCAGTGGAGAGGGTAGAGGGTGACTGCCAGATTTGTAGGATTTTGGTCTAATGGTGGTTGGAGAAGGGGGTGTTGGGAGTGAGGCATGCAGTACTTATGGGCCTCATTTCCAACATGCTGCTACCTGACTCGTCAGGTGCGAGGTTCCCGTGGAACCTGTTGGATGTGGTCTACCAGCTAGTTGAGTGCTCGACGGAGGCACCGTTGATCATGAGGTGGGGACAGACACTGCTGGCATAACTCTATGGTGAGCTGTACGAGGTCCGTTGCCGGAGGTAGAAGGGGATTAGCTACAGCTATCTATTGTAGAGCTGGGCTTGGCAGCACATAGCGGTGGAGAGGCCAACATGGTTACCATGGATGACTCAGATGGAGATGGTGGATAAGGATATAGGCTACGCAATTCTATGGTGGCGGTATGAGGAGTAGGGACAGAGTCAACGGTGGGCAGGTGCTATAGGGCATTATGCCGATGCCTTCACTTGGCTTACTCTAGGGGAGGTGTTCTGGCGCCCCTATCGGGACTGTCCAGCCTAGCCAAAGGCTAGAGAGTTGCTCTGATGGGTATGCAAGGAGCAATGGCTAATTGGGTGACATGGGACTGAGTAGGAGTTCTTCGCTTACAGTCGGGTGACATGATAGTTTGGGGTGCTCAAGGGTTTGCCTGGTGAGCCTGTGGTCTATCGATGTCAGGGGGATGAGAGGACTCTGGACCGGCTAGTCATCACACCATTAGGCAAGGATTCAGATGCAATGATCAACGTCCCAGACGTGGATGACATCAGGACTATTGCAGAGTATGACCAGTGGTGGGTACTACTACGATGGTAGGAAGAGGGGCCACTAGGAGGCATAAAGGTAGCAACAATAGGTAGGGAGGGTGCCGAGGCACCAGGAAATGATTGGAGAGCTCCACTGGAGGATGCAAACATGGTGGAGGTGGAGGATGTGGATGTGGATTTTGGGGTTTCAGATCAGCCAGATAGGTAGGACATCACAGAGTAGTGGGAGCCAGAGCAGGCTACTGTTGTAGAGATGCTAACGCCTCTGGCAGTTTTGGAGGACATGAAGTCCAAGTTACGTGTTGAGAATGCATGATTGGAGGGGTTGCTATAGAGGCACAATGAGAAGTTGGAGGACGCACTACGGGAGAGGGATCTCCTACGCATGCAGCTGGTAGAGCAAGAAAATGCATGGGCTATGTACCACCGATAGGATGGGGACATCGATGCTACACGGGAGAGGGATATCCTATGGACACAGCTAGCAGAGAGGGATAGGGCTTTGGCACAACGTGATGAGAACTTGGCTACGTATCATCAGTGAGAGATGGACTTGGTGCGACATCGGTTGGAGCTAGAGGCAGAGATTAGCTGCCTTGGTGGGCGAGTCCCTACATTTAGCAGAGGTGGATCATCGCACCACTTGAGAGGGAGCGAGACTTAGCAATTAGCATCCTCTCGATGTAGGCGACTAGACAAGGGGGGGCGAGTAGGCATGATGTAGGGGCTAGCAGTAGCCGCCTTGAGGGGTCTCATAGGACCCACACCATGGGGGGTAGTTCCCGTCGCACCGATCCTACATGATCATGGTGGCCGATGCCCTAGGCTTGGGGGTTTTTGAGCTTTTGGATTTTGTTGCGGGGTCACAGGACCAGTTCATTGTAGCCTGCGGGCATTTTTTATGATATATACAGATGACTTTATTTTATTTATGTGCGTGTGATGATTTGATTTTATGCACGATGAGTGATGAGTATGGATGTATGCATGTTAATTTATTTTGATGGATGCATATTTTATGATGAATGCAAATGTTTCTAAATTTTAGGATATGCAAATGTAATGGATGAATTGAATTTGTGTTGTTTGAAGAGGGCACCATAGACTATTTAGAACTTTGTGGTTTTTTTTTTTGTTTTTTTTTTTTTGATTTTCTGATGGCAATGCGAGGATGAAAGATAGCACAGTTGGTTTAAAATGTAGATAAGGTTTTTTGAGACTCAGACGGTTTTAACTAACTAACTATGACTATACTTTATCTTACAATACTTTTGGACAAGGTATGAATCGGACTTGTCTTTGACCAAGTTATTTCACATCCCTGTGTGTGCAATTGAGTTCGTTTATGTGGTATTTGTTAGGATACCGCTAGTGCCAGATAGGCTGTCAACCAAACCTATATCGAGGATCACCTAATTAGCACCACTAACTCCTTTGTTGTATTTAGTCAGATTAATCTACGGTTCTATCTAGGATACCATAAGCTAGCTCATCCACATGCAAACATTGATCTGTACATGAGTTAATGTTACAGATATATCATCATGCGAGAGGTTTACCACTAGTGACCAATAGGCTATCTGCCAAACCAGTACTGTGGTTTGCCTCATGACCTATCAAAATGCTGAGAGTTCCAGGGATTCAAGTTTGACTCCCTTCTTTTCTTCAATTGTATTGGGATACTTGCTCTTTTGTAGTGATAAAAATCACTGTTTATTTTTTTATTTTTCTTTTGAGCAAGGGATTTGAATTTTGAGTGATGAGAATCACTATTTTATGTGCCTTTTGATGTATGCACTTTGGTGGTGATGTTAAATTTTTGGAGTTTTGACTTTTTGCAAGATTTTATGATGTTTGCAACTTTTTGAGAACTTGGGATTCTTGGGGAATTGGGTAGGGAAGATGCTTGTCCTTTTTCCAACTCTCAGCATTCTTGGGGTCATTCACACAGGGGAATGAGCAAGATAACTGTTTCGCTTATGGTGACCTGGATTGTTGTGCAGGTTTCATATTTCATTCAAAAAACTTGGGAATTTTTATGTGTTTTAATTTGTGTTGGGATGCTACGTAACAAGGTCTGATCCAAGTAGAAATCTATCTTTGTAAAATCTATCTGACTTGGTAAAGTACGTGGCTAGAAAGCAAATGACGACTGAAGGACGAAAACTCTTGATACATTAGAAGACCACTGACTCTGGTATGGTAAAAAGAAGTGAATGGCATTTATTTTTGATGGTCTGCTTATAGAATGGAGAAATGTGGAACAATATGGATTGGCAGAGTAATTACAGTTTATGGTGCCTTTGACCTGTATGATCACAAATATGCAATGTATGGATGTGATGCTTAATGCAGCTACATATTTTTGTGTTTTTGATGGATTGATTTTTTATGAATATGAAGATGAGATGCGAAAAGAGCTCTTTATTGTTGTGATGAGTTGGAGTATGCCTGGAAATGAGATGCAAATTTTTGTTATTTTTGATGATTTTACTATTTTTGAATTTTCTTATTTTTGACCAAGCGATTGTGGGAATCCTTGGAGCTTTTTGGTTGACCAAGCGGTAATGAGTACCTTTGGGGAATTTTGGGATTGAACAAGCGATTATTGGAATCCTTGGAGCATTTTGGGATTGACCAAGCGATTATAGGAATCCTTGGAGCATTTTTGGGATTGACCAAGCGATTGTAGGAATACTTGGAGCATTTTGTTTGGGCTATGGCTCTTTTAGATATGGAATGGCAGCAAATGACTGATGTTCAAGGGTTCTAGTTCCTTGATTCCATCAAGAGAGGCTAGACGATATGTTCTAGGTCCTATTTTACTATCAATTACATAGGGACCTAACCAATTTGCCGTGAACTTGTCCCATAGATGGGACGGAAAACTAGAGTTTTTTTGGTTCTATTTTAAGACCAAGTCACCAACTTGAAAATCCCTCAGGTGAACTTTCATGTTGTATGATTTCTTAAGTCGCTCTTGATAGATACATAAATGCTCGAGAGCATTAACACGTCATTCATCAAGCAACGTAATCTGGTCTAACCGGGCCTGCCATGCAGTGTCATCATCGATGAACTCTTGCATTGATATGCACAGGGAAGGAATTTCAACCTTGAGAGGCATGACTGCCTCGAAGACATACACGAGCAAAAATGAAGTTTCCCCAGTGGGCGTATGAATGCTAGTGCGATAAGCCCATAGGGCAAGTGGGATTTGAATGTCCCAATCCTTATGACTATTTGCGACTATATTTTTGAGGATGGCAACTAGCATTTTGTTTGACGCTTCTGCTTGCCCATTTGCATGCAGATAATAGGGTGTCAAAAAATTGTGCTAAATTTTGTACTTTATGGTCAAAGCACGCACGTCTTTGTTCTTGAATGACGTCCTATTATTTGAGATTATTTTGGATGGAATACCAAAATGACATATGATGTTATGTAAAATGAACTCCACAATGCGGGGTCCTATCATAGAGGTAAGCGGAATTGCTTCCACCCACTTGGTGAAATACTCTATGGTCGTTATGATAAACGTGTGATGACCTGACGATGCAGGGGAGATCTTTTTGATTAGATCTAAACCCCACTGTGAAAAAGGCCAAGTCGATTGAATCATCTACAAGGCCTGGGAAGGTACGTGTGTCAAATTAGCATGATGTTGACACTTCACGCACTTCCTTACATATGTGCAACAATCTCGCTCTAAAGATGGCCAATAATAGCCCATGTGGAGAAGGTGCTTTGCGAGTGGCCACCACATGTACCATCATGCACTTGGGCAATCACCCAAGTGGACTCTTGCTGGTCCAAGCACCGAAGGAGGATCCCTTCATAGCTACGACGGTACAAAATGTCTCCTAACAAGACATGCTTTGCCACTTTTTGCTTGAATGCTCATTTTACGACATGCGTCAATCCAAGTGGGAGGTTACCTAACTTGAGGTAGTCCCTCATGGGTAAATACCAATCCTGCTGATCAGAAGCCTCGATGGTATGAACATCCAATCCCTCTTGAAGTTCATCCCTAGCAAATGCTAAGTGGGAGATAACTTCTAAGAATAGCATTGTGTTGCTATTAATGGGAGTAGGGGAGAACAAGGACCCCCAGTTGGCGTGTTTCAGATGATCATGGATTTGAGAGAACCTATCCTAATGTGGTTCAATATGGATCATGTGGATTCCTGGCATCAAGTTAGAGCTTGCACGGTCCATCACGGATTGCGATAGTGTTTTGACTTGAATGGTTGTCATATCACCAAAAAGTTCTTGTAGGATTAGTGACCCCAAGGAGGCCATAGTGTCCACAAAATAATTTGATGATCGAGGGAGTGCCTCGATGTCGTACCATTCTAGCTTCACCAGGAATTTGTCCACAAGGGATTTGTAGGCCTACAGAACTAGTCTTTTACATTGGAATACCCCTTTGACTTGGTTGACAATTAATAGTGAATTGCCAAAGATGTTTAGTCGTTTGATGTTCATGGTGATTGTTGTCTGAAGACCTATGAGAAAGGCTTCATATTCTCCATTATTGTTGGTGCACAGGAAGTCTAATTTAAAGAACATAGGCATTGGAGCCCCTTGCGATGTGAAGAATACAATTTCCGTGCCACCTCCTTGCTCACATTTAGAACCATCAAAAAATATGGTTATGTCGGCCTGTGACTCAGGCTCATCAGAATCTGGTGATTCTGAGACATGGAAGACCCCATCATCGGGTAGTTCTATGACCAGAGGCTGATCGTCTTTGAGAGGAGCCTCTGCTAGTTGATCGGCTATGACCTGTCCTTTGATGGATTTTTATACAATAAACTCTATGTCAAATTTCATCAACAACATGATCCATTTTGTCGTGCGGCTACTATGATAAGTACGACTCATCATGTACCGTAATGGATTCTCCTTAGACACAACATACGTAGTGTTGCTCAGCATGTAGTGGCATAGCATTTTGGTAGCAAACATCACTACCAAGCAAAGTTTCTCGATGTATGCATAGTTAAGTTCATAACTGACCAAGGTGCGGCTAAGATAGTAAGTAGCTTGTTCTTTGTGAAGTTCATTCTTCTGGGATAGCATGGTGCCCAGTGCCACCTCAGTAGCTGAGATGTATAAGTAGAATGACACTCCTGGTCTAGATGGTGCCAATACTGGTGACGAAGCCAAGTATCGTTTAATGTCATCAAAGGCTGACTGGCACTCATCATCCCAGTGAAATGCTACCCCCTTGTGCAATAATTTGTTCATGGGTTGGAATTTGTCAGATAGCTGTGCTATGAAGCGCTTGATTGACGTGACATTTCCTTGTAGGCTTCTGAGATGCTTGATGGTAGTTGGGGGAAGCATTTCAAGGATTGCCTTAACTTTTTTTGGGTCCACCTCGATGCCTCACTTTGAGACTATGAAACCCAAGAGTTTTCCAGATGTGATGCCAAATACGCACTTCTTGGGATTTAGTCTAACTTTATGTTCCATGTGGTGGTCGAGGATCTTGCTTAAGTCACCGAGATGATCTGGGTGCAAAAGAGATTTGGCCAACAAATCATCCATGTAATCTTCCAAAGTTTTATGCATGTAATCATGGAAGATGTACGTCATGGCACGTTGGTAGGTGGCGCTAGCATTTTTAAGGCCAAAAGGCATAACCTTATAACAAAATGTCCCCCAAGGCATTCTAAACGCTATTTTTAGCTGGTCCTCGGGATTGATATGAATCTGATTGTATCCCAAGAAACCATCCATGATGGATAGCATTTCATGGCCTACTATAGCGTCTACCAATGCGTCGATGCTCAGCAAGGGGAAATCATCCTTAGGACTTGCTTTGTTTAGATCTCGAAAATCAGTGCATATGAGAATCCTCTCGTCGAGATTTTTGACGGGCACCATGTTGGATAGCCATGGTGGATAATCCATGCAGATGACAAACTATGCATCCAACAACTTTTGCAATTTGTATTTGACCATCAAGGCCACCGTTGGGTGCATCTTGCATAGTTTTTGCTTAACTAGATTGACTGTCAGATCAAGCATTAGATTATACATGACTAGCTGTGGATCTAGCCTCGACATGTCTCTGTAGGACCATGCAAAAACATCCTTCTTCTCTTTGAGAAGGGTAATGTAGTCGGTTTGCTCTTCAAGGGATAAGCTTACCCCAAGCTTGATAATCTATGGATTCATTGGATCCAAGCCGATGTCTACATCATTCATATCCTCGATCGACATGTAGGATCCATCCTCCATATGGTATGGAGTTGGGATCAAATGGATATAATTTGCTAAGTTTAAATCTGCATTGGAAACCTCGGGTTTCTCTTCAGCATGAAAGATATCCTGAGTTGACCCTGGGGTAAAATGAAGCATTTTACCAAAAGGCCAGTACTCTGATGGGGATGGAGGTGAATTGACGTGATCCTAGTCTATGGCATCTATGTCTATATGCAATGACCATGCTGGGTTAGTCGGATTACGGATGGGGGTAGTTAAGTCAATGGAGATCATGTTGATGAAATGATTTTGGTCTCCATTACCACGGGTGTGATGACTCAAAAATTTTGGATGTTCTTTGTGATCTGGATCTGGCTCTAGAGGTACTGGCACAAATGGATTGGTCCTATGTGCGGATAGGAAGACAAGGTCTACCCTCGACACTGATATCACTCTAGGGTCTCAGGGTGGAATGTGCTCTTCATATACCTAGAGCGGCAGATCCAACACTTGGTCCCACCCCATTGGGTCTATGTACCACTCATGCCCTGGCACTATGCCTAGCTGTTCAAATATGTCGTTAATCTCCAAGGGGTATGGTTGCTGCATCTGTCGCATGTGATTAAGATATGTCATTTTTGTTTCATCTTCGTAGTCACTATCGGAGATCCAAAAGCCATCATTGGCTCTGATAACTATTTGAGGCATTACAGGATTGTCCTGCTCAAGAAAATTAATCTGGCCCCATTGTGGTTGTTCCACTCTCCGTGGGGGAACCTGATTCTCTTGACGTGACACTGGATCGATTGGATCCTCTAGAGGGAACATTGTCAAGAGGCTCTCTTGATAGTCATTCATGGATATCACTTGTAAGTGATCACTATCTTATTTGAAGGGGTCATATGATGCTGGTTCATACTTTGATTCATCCTCTGAAGATCCATCTTGACACTTTTTATACCCTCCTTGAAAGTGAGTCCTCGAACTTTTTCCTCTCTCTAGCAAAGGAGAAGGGTTATTGAGGTTAACAAGGGTGTTTGTTGACCATGGGAGGTAATTTCCCAATGTATACGTTGTGTTCAAGTTGGCATAGGGATCTGATGCCAATCCACATTTGTTGCCTATCCCTAGGCCTTGCATATTCTCTACCAAAATTTCCAAGGGCAGGGGGTGGTTGCACCCCACGCCTGAATTTTCATAAGGCATTTGGTATCTTCGCTGGCAAAGAACACACACTCCTTGCTCATACCTACCTAGCCCATATCCATACCAATTGCATTGTCCAAGATATCTCAGAGTGAAGTTCGGGTTAGATAGATAGTTGACATATTCTGCAAAGGGCTCTTCATCTTCGTCCTCTTGCATGCATGGCTCAGTACCATGATCAAGGCCCCCATACACAAAGTTTGTCTGGTTTGGTGGGTAGCCTAAAGGAACAATTGTACTAATGGGGAGGCGAGGTCTCCCCATGTCTTGCATGGACTCTAGTGCGGTCGTTGCTACAACATTTCACACCAGATACTCCCCCAGGCCCGTATTAGCCATTCTAATAGTGATTGTTGGTGATTGAGGGGGAGGGAATGGAAGCTCTTCTTGAATCCACTCCATGTTGGGTGAACTAGGAGCCTCAACTTCCATTTTTCTAGGCATCTCTTCGGTAGAGATGGTTGATACTGTTGGTAGCACCTCTTCTAGGGGTTGAGCCTCTTCCAGGGTTTGCTTCCCTTTGTCCTTCTATTTAGCCACGATAGGTGGCATTGTTGGTGAAGGACCAGATGATGAAGATGTTCTTGGTTGGGGTTTTTATGGATATATCACTAGGGATGCTTGCAGAATCGAACCCTGTCTAGATGGATTTAATTGAAAATCCAAGTGCATCGATGGAAGGGTCGATTGCGGCATCAGCTACACCGCATTGCAATATTTGAAGGGTTCCAAATCCATCGAGACTACATGTACTTCCACTTAAAATGTATACTTCAAACATTAATGAGCTATCGAAGGGACACACTTCATGTCCCTGATCCATGGCCGCCCTAGCAAGATGTTATAAGCCATATTGCCTTCCAAAATATGGCACAATGTAGGTATCGTATTTTGTCCTACTTGAATGGGTAGGACAATTGTGCCAACTGTCGAGCATATCACATCATTGAATGCTTGTAGTGTATAGGTGGAATCCGTGATGTGAGAGGCTGGCAAATTTAGATGTTTCAATGCTACTGTGATAATGATGTTATTAGACGAGCCAGTGTCTACCAACACCCTCTTATACGGGATCTCGTTGACCCACGTGATAACGTGTAGGGGTGGATCTGCCATGTCATCAGACACTGATTTAACTTCATCCTCTCGAAAGGTGATGACTGGATCCATGCATCTTTTGACATGTCCCATGAAGTTGTTGAAGGAATTCGCTTCGTGGGGCTACAACTCGATGGCTTTCAATATCTCCCTTAGAGCCTCATGATGGGGTGTTGATTGTTGTATAAGCTCGTCTATGGAGAGCCTAGCCGATGTGGTCCTCAAGATCTACGTGAGTTTGGTTCGAATCATGGCCGTGGGTCTAGGCAGAGGTGGTTGCATAGGGTGTTGTTGAGGTTGTGACGTCGATGGAACCTCTCTTGTAACTGCCTCGACGACAAATCCTAGGTATCTCTTGTTCCTAGTCACTATGCTTATCATTCCTACATACCCTTGCATGGGGTAATTCTATTGCACCTCATTGACTTGAAGGGGTTTTGCCTATGCCTCACAGGAAGGCAAGGGGTCTTTGAAAACTCCCATCTACTGGTTGTTTGGTGCTACGGGGTTGTCCACTACCAACGTCTTATTGTAAATTAGGTCTTGTATCAAACCTTTGAACTTCCAACATGCATTCAGGTCATGTCCCCTCCACCTGTGGAACCTACAATACAAGTCCTCTCGATATCCATTAGGCTTCGGCGCATTGGGATCTATGGTTTGGATCTCTGGAAGGTTGATCAAGTTCACCACTGACAAGCGGTCAAATAGGGAGTCCCTAGACTCTGTATAAGGTGTGTACTTGTCACCTAGGGCGATGCTACCGATTTTGCTCCTGCTTCTGGTTTTATCTTTCATAATTATTAGGAGGCACTGCCTGATAGTTAGCATTTTGAGGCTGTATTTCTTATTCAGGCTTAGGGACATTTATAGCAACTTGATTGACCGTAGCAGGTTTCTATTGCATAGTCCCTATTTTTGTGTTCTTATTCCATTCTTTCTTCTTAGGTTTGGCAATATCGCCATCCTGTAACTTGATCTCTTCGATGATTCTGGCTTGTGCCAGAGCTTCATCTAAGGTGGCATATTGCTACAGCTACAATAGCACAGAGATCGATCTCAAACAGCTTCATGAGAAAATTTGTGTAAGGTCAGACATAGGAGGGAGGTAGGGTAGCTTGCAAAGTAGAGTCCTCCATCGATTCTCGTAGGCTTCCTCATACTACCTAAGGCTAGACAAGTCACTTAGTGATGCCTTCTTCTTGGTGTTAAAGCTGAAGAGTTCGAGGAATGCATCCACTAACTGATCCAAGTTACTGATACTATGCTTTGGCAATTGAATGAACCAATCTGAGGTAGGGCCCATGAATGTGGTTATAAATATCCTTAGCAACAACACATCATTGTCCTGAATGCCAAAACATTGGCTCAAGAATCTGGTCACATGCTCTTGGGCATCCTCCTCACCCTTAAATATTGCCAACTGAGGCAGCTTAAAGTGTTCAGGGTAAGGGGGTGTAGGCACTGACGGATGCATAGGATGACTACGAAGTTGGCTTAACATGGGATTTTGGGGCCCTGAAGCTTTGGTTTCCACATACTCCAAAAGCTCTAGCAGTTCTTTGTATGCATCAAAATATTTAATCTCTTCCTCTTTAGTTTGCTCCCATTGTGGGTTGTGGGAGACTTGAGGCCTATGGAGGGGTGTTCGGATAGCAATCCCTCTGCCTTGATATGGTGTTTCGGCCTACTCCTCTTCCTATTCGTACTCCTCATAGGCTTCTCAAGGAGTTTTTGGGTGAGACCTATGACCATGGGTGGGTCCCCATGGAGGGAGCCCATCATTGTTTCAGGGAGTGGCCTCTCGCTTAGGTCTAGGAGGTCTCAGAGGCAGCACTTGGTAAGGTCGTAGAGACATATCTCGCACGAAGGGATTATGCCTCTCATATAGTTCTACTCTTTGGGTGTGAGGGGTTGGAACCCTCTCAGGCACCGAGTTATGGAGTAGCTCATATGTTTTGTGCCGAATGCATTCTTTGCCAAGGCGATATAGATGCTCTAGCTGCTGCTAGTCTTGCTCAAGTTGCGTGATCTACGCTTGGCGAGCAGCATGTCTGGTGACTGCCAGGTCAATTTTTTCCACCATCTTGAGCCTAGGAGGCTTGGATGCCTCTCCTATGCACTTACCTCAGTCACGATGATCTGAGATCTCAATAGGTCACTTCCCTCTATCGAGGTTGGTGGCATTTACCCGAGGCTCTGGCCTCAATGGGTGATCATGGTACATAGCGGGTGCAAAAGCGCATGGCTCTCGTGTTGTACATTGCTCTCAAGGAATATAATGGTCTTCCTCGTTCTCCCTTTCATATGAGTGAAATGGGTGGGCAGAGTTGGCTCACCCTGCTTGAAGAGCCTTGTGCTCTAGGTTTTGTCTATTGGCTCTAACAGTGATGGGGGGCAAAGGAGGGATGCCATAATCATGTGGCCTCTCCTCCTAGACACTATGCCACTCTAGCGCTTCATCATGCGATGGCCACTCATATCGAGCTTCTAAGGGAGCCTTCCTATCTATGTTGAGCGCCACATGTAAGGACTCCTCTTGAAAGGAGCTATGATGAATGGGCGTGTCACTCAAAGGGGTGTCCCTATAGTTCCATCTTGACATGGAATGATGTGGACTCTCTTGTGGGTCAGGCCGCTAAGGCGGTATGACCAAGTCCTTAGGGCTATAGCGGAGGTGACTTGTGCCCGATTGTACACTTTTCGTAGCTTCTACCCTTGATTGGGCTTGGCTATGTGTGTACACCATGGTGGTGCTTTCCTACAAGTTATGTAGATTTTTCTCTTTTTATTATTTTTATGCTACACTCAATAGAAAAGAGCACACACACACAAAGAAATGATTATATCATTTAAATATTAAAAGTGTGTCCTAAACATGGTTTAGTGTGTCCCACTATGATCGCCACTGAAATCACGAGGATACGAAAGCAAAAAGGAAAGCGAAGATGCGATGCAAACCGAACCAAAATTAACGCTAAATCCTAGGAATTGAAAGTGCTTGAAAATGGGGAAAGCATGAACGAATCGAAAACTTAAAAAAAAGCCAATGGATAAGATAGAAATTTTTATTGATATGTTTCAGAACTCGGTTACAATTCACCTCCTCCCATTTCAAGGGCTAGGAGCGTTTAAGTATGCGTTCTTGTTACATCAATGGATGCCTTTCCTTCTTCCACGTGCCCACATGTAAAATGGGTAGACCAAACATAACCGTCACTTGCGTTGATGAGTCTTGACTCCTTGCTACTCCTTCGATGTCCAGACCCTCTGTTCAAAGGAACAAGAAGCAGTCAGTAGCACCTGTGGATAAAATAGAGCATGCAATCCCCAAGCCTAAAATAAATGAATGATAAAAAATGAATTAAACTATGACTGAAATGAATCCAAATGCTCTAAGAATTTTACAGGAGCATCAAGACATCCCAAAGAAAATACTGCAAATAGAAAAGTTGGGAAATTCCTCACAGATTTGAATTCCCTCTGGGGAGGGACAAATTCACCTACAACAAAATGTTGAAAAGGTACTGTCCCAAATGTCCTACCTAGGAAGCTACAAAAGACCTGTAAAATTGGGGTTAGCTAATTGGGGATATTTTGGGAAGACCCAGATGGTCATATTTTCCCAATTTGACCTCCATCAATGGGAATTTGATGATGCTCGTTGTAGATTAGTAGAAGCGAGCAAAGATAGAAACATGATCAAAATTGTTCAAAATGAGACGAAATTTAAATGACAACCTATATAAGCATCATAGAATTGAATGCAAAAATTAAAGAAAGAAAGTCTATGATAGAATTCCCATTGCTCTGAAGGGGGGCAATTAGGATTGTAGCAGTGTGGGAGGGGGTGCCCATGGGGCAGGCCGCCCACCGTTTGAGGCCTGATTTCGGCACCAATCCACTTGGGATGGATCCAAAACCTCTTGTGTGGTATTTAAAAAAAATATGGGTGGGATATTGTGGCCAAATGTTGGGTTTTGCTTCGAATTTTTACTTCCAGTAACCACCCTATGACCTCTTCTCCAAAAGAGATCAAGGATGTGAAAGACACAACTCAAAAGGGTGTGGGTGTGAAAGTAAAATGATAGCACTTCGTTGCTCCAAAATTCTCTTTCTCTCCCTTTCTTGGGGTGAGGAAACTCACCAATTTATAGACCTGGAGGTCTCTTAAAATGGGCATGCAGAGGCACCACTTTGCAATCATGCCTTCCCAGGGGGAAGGAGATTCCTCCCTAAATAGGGACTTCATGAATGCACTTGTAATTGCCTCTAATGCTAAAAAATGCTCACCCATACTCCCATGCTATGAAGGAAGCGTTAAGCGATGGATCTGAGCTACCATTTGTCAAGATTTGACTTTTTGCCTATCAAACCTGTAATTCACCCCACCTTGGAGCAAATCTAGAATTCATCCCTGGGTGGGATGAATCCCAGTTTGAATTCATTCCAGGGTGGAACGGATATTGA
Source organism: Wollemia nobilis (assembly GCA_028583015.1). Lineage (NCBI taxonomy): Eukaryota > Viridiplantae > Streptophyta > Pinopsida > Araucariales > Araucariaceae > Wollemia > Wollemia nobilis. Next base: position 609,833 of record JAQPPZ010017043.1, on the reverse strand, counting down.
GAAAAGTACCTGAATGTGCCAAATTGATATTTGACCTTCCAAAACTACTGTGAGAGTGGTTAGGACCACTGTTTAACCTCTGGGGGCTGCCCTTGGGGCTGTATGTGTCAATGCGATCAATTTTTGCAGTCACATAATCAGATTGGTGCTATTTTGGTGTCTACACCTTCAATATTTCATGGGTTAAACCAGCCATCATACTTTATTTGTTTTTCCAGTGGCCTTAGCCATTTTCAAGCCAAAGACTTAGATACATGTGGAAAATTTTTCTCAATCACTATCATTGGCAGGTGTGTTTAGAAAGGAACCATAGAGTCTTTAATGAGTCTATCCATGATCATCAAACTATCATTGCCCGGATCCTATCCTTTGCCAATGAGAATGTGAACCTTATCCCTTTTGATAGTTGTAAACCTCATCTCCAGGAGACCACGAGTGCTCAATATTTAATATTAACCTTGTTAGATGAGTCTATGCCTAGGGTAGTCAACCCCAGAGCCAATATTAAGTGCTATCCACCTCCTACTGGTTGGTTTAAGCTTAATTTTGATGGAGCAACTAAGGACAATCCTGGAAGAGCAGGCACTGGTGGCATTATGTGAGATCATAATGGGAATATGATGCTTGTATTTTCCAAATATTTGGGAATAAGGACGAACAACGAAGCTGAATCTATAGCTATGTGGAAATGCCTTCAAATGACTCAAGAATTATAAGGCAAATTGATCGTAGCAGGAGGCTCTATGCATGTTATAATCTCCTCAATAATTGGAAACCACCTCCTTGGAGGATTAAAACAATTGTTGAACAGGCTAGGATCCTTTTCTGGGGAAGATAGGATAGAAAAGCATAACATGTCTTTCAAGAAGCTAACAAAATTGCTGATAAGTTGGCCAATTTGGGTGTTGATGGTGACAAACTTTTCAAATGGGAACACAGTATCCCGAGTGAAGTAGAGGAGCTTATTAAAAAAAATGCCAAGAATGATAGTCAAATTTACCAATAGGGAAGGCACTGTAAGTTCGAAGGTTAGGAGTATTCCCATCTATTTTTTGAATTGGACTCATAATAAAAATTATCTAAGATGTCAGTCTTCGTGGATGCTTCCTGGAAATACCACAAAGACTAATGGGGCTAGTCACATGTCAGATAACATGGTTCCTAGTCGTATTAGTAATTTGAGGTTGGTTGATAATCACAAGGAAGGAAAGAAACAACAATATAAGACTTCGAACCAAAGCCACGTGGACCACCAGATAGCCACCGCCATAAATCTAGCAAGCAGGTTCACTTCTCCAAGGCTGATTGGCCAACATAGTATGTGGTACCAAAGCATGTCATATACGGAAGAAAGCAATTACCAAAGAATTATTAAGAGTAACTATCAATACAAAGCTTGTGGGAGTTTTTTTTAGTACTCTACTATGTGTGTCTACAAATTTTTGTTTCTCCATTGTCTCAAGGAAGGGATCCGTGTCTGTTTATTTTTTGTAATTATGATGCATGTGTGTTTTCTCTGGGTATACCCAAAATATTGTATGGGAAGTTTCTTTTTGATAACAGGCTATGTGCCTTACCGGATATAATGGCTTTGGCGGCATGTATATTTTACATATATAGGATCCTTAGTAAGGATATGTTCATCAACAGCCCTGGGATGATTTTTGTAACAGGTTTTGGGTCAACCTATAAAACCCGGTATTAATGCTATAGTATCTTATCTAACAAAAAAATAAAAGGTGCACTAAGAATTTTAGTCAAGGTGAAAATTAGTGCAAATATTAACCTCTCAAAATAATATTAGCTATATTATTAAGAGTTTGTATTCATGTTACTAAGTTATCCAAGTAAATAAGTTAGAGGTTAGTGTTTTCTAGTAAAGAGGGCAACAATATATTACTACTTTCTCTCATGGGTTAGAGTAGATAACTACTATATCTAATAAGCAATAAAAGATTCAATATGAGATGTATAACTTTGATAAAAAATATAGTATAACATCCTAATCTATTGAAAAGTTTCTTTACTTTACATTGGCATCGATTTTGTCCTTTTAAATATACCAAAAGAGGACAAATAAATAGTGTCTTAAATACACTATAATAGTAAATATAGGTGTAGTATCTAAGAGGCCATAGTATTAAAGTTTACACACACACAAAGCTAGATTTTAAGATGTCTAAAGACAATTAGGGTAAAGAGTTAGTGGCTAAGATAATATCAACTTTTTGCACAAGGGTCCATGTAAAAAAGTTATCATAGCACATGGTATCCACATAGAAGATAACATAAACTATCTATATGAAGAGGCTATTAATATCTATGTAAAAGATAAATCCAAGAACAACATATAGCAAGTGTATCCATAGTGTATAAGATATTATTTGGTATAAGATGTTATTCAAATATATTTATTATTTGCTTTCATAAGGAGTAATAAGGGATAGTATAAGGTTGAAATCATTATTATAATTTACATTTAAAGTTATATGTAAAATCAACCTTAATAATTTTGAGAGTAAAATCAACGAGTTTATATTCTTATTAAACCACTCTAGTTGAAATACAATATTTGCAATTAATATCATAGAAGGTATATAGTTTTCTACTTGGAAATATTTCTCAATTTATAAAATTCTAAAATTAGCAAGTTATAAGGTATACTACACAAATCTTAGCTTATTATAATTTAGAAAACTGAACTATTCAATGTAGAAGAAAGAAGTTAATTAAGTATCAAAAAGATTTGGAATTAATTGGTTACACTTGTATTGTACTCAAATTAAAGGGATAAAAGAAACCCAACCATAGATAACTTCATAAAATTGAAAAGTGCATAGGGAGAAATAAGGTGAATAAGGAGTTGAACATTACATCAAATATAGAAAGACATAAGGAATCCTACAAAACCTATATCTTAAATAGGTTTTATCAAATTAGTCCACATACTTTGGAGTCATAAGGTAGACTACTTCAATGGTTACATTAAAACCATTTCCAAAACTGTAAGTAATAGTAAGGAATATAACCTCAAGGGAAACTAAGAAGAACAATGTATGGAATAGTAATAAATGCATTCAATAATGAGGAACTATTTCATGGTGAAATTTTATTCTTAAAACTTAATAGATACTTCTGAAGGTTACAAGTTTTTATCTAATAGTGATAAGGAAATATTCTCATTATAAAGAGGTAAAATAAGGAATTCTTGTAGAAATAATTGGTTATATTCATGAAGTTATTTTTAGAGCATGGTGGAATACACAAAAAATAGTTATATTAACATAATAAGAATGCTTGATGATATATCTATCATTAATTATTTTTGAACTTGCTCAAAACATAATGTGAACTATCAATACAAGTCAATATTATTATGATGATAGACAAACTCATCATTAAGCATATATTCCACTAGCAACAATACAAAAATAAAAAAGGAGAAGAAAGAGGAAGAAAAGCAATGATTGGAGATAATAAGACAAAGCTACTAATATCGATATAGATAGATACATTGATGGAGAAAGTACAAATACTGAATTGACTAAACATAACCAGTTCAAATAATTGGGAGAACCTATAGTTGAACCTAAATATAAATAATTTTCAACAAAGATAGCATTTTATGAAGACGCTAAATACTTACTTGAGCAGGACATAGAAAATAGAGAAGGAAAGTACAAACTCCAAGATCAAGAGGAATATCCATATTGAAGACTAAATTTTTCAATACCTAAATAATATAATACAGGATGGTGTTAGAGTATATTATAATTTTTAGGTACATGCCAATGTACCACCTTTGTTATATTATAAGAATAGGATTTTACTTGAGAGTAAAGTTAAGTAGTTACTTCTAGAAATGTAACAAATGCACAAGTGTCAATGTGCAATTATGTAAATGTACAAGGAGTCCACTTCTACATGAGTCATAGGAAAGGTAGTTAGAGAGTCATAGGAAGAGTAAGGGTCAAGTGACTTATCTTCTTATATATAGGCCTTATAGTGAGTGTAGATAAGGAAGAATAGTATAGGTGATATTATTATAGAGTAGTGAGTGGGTATAATATAGCTTTCGTTAAAATTATGGAGTATTCATATGCTCTATTATATTGTATTATATTATTTTTATGAGTTTCCATTTAGCATATTTTAGCATTATTGCATAAGTCCATTATCTTATTTTCCTACATATTCTACATCTTGTGATTGATTTTTCCATATCATACATTATCAAAAGCTAATATTTTAGGATATTATATCACATGTACTATGGATAATACAAGGCCAAAAAATATTTCTAGGGCTAAATATTTGTTTAATCGTATATGGTCTCCCTAAATACCCAACGATGATAGCTCTATTCCATGTGTGAGTGTTGTCTGAGGCCTAGGTATTTGATATTAATTACCCCTCACCTGATTAGATGATTTATGGGCTATCTAGCTTAGCTAATATGGATAGCTCCTTTGTGATATTTTAAAACCCCTTGCATAGGATTTCTAACCTACATAACTACTATAGAAAAAACAAAAGACCGTATTTTTTGATAGTTTTTTATGTTTTCGCTTTTTTTAATAAAGGACAAACAGAAAATAGAAAATATAGAAAAATTACACCAAACAATTAGAATGAATGGGCAAGAATTATCACAGTAAAAAAAACTTAGCCTTATAAAGTACTTGGATAACACTTGATAGGAATCTACTATTAAAAATAAATTCATTCATACAAACAACTAAAAATAACTTGAGATTCACAAAATAACAAAATATCACAATGGAAAAATTAAATGTAGAATTAAACACTGTCACAATAGACACCAAATCATAGACCTATTTGAGGGAGCAACTTCCTTCAATATTTCATTAATTTGCAAGAAGATACATTCATAAATGGCTACATGTATTTTAAAGAGAAACCTCTTGCAACACTAACCTAAAGCTCAAAAGTTGGCTTACATGCAAAATTTCACTCAAGCTATTATCTTATACCAAATATTAGTAACATTCTTGATAATGGTAATATGAAGCGACCTCACTTGTCTAGGTACCTTACTTATCACATACCATTACAAAGTATTACAAAATAATATTATAAAAGGGGTCTCCATATTGGAAGTGTGTCATTATATAATCAAATTAGAATTACAAAAATAATGTTACGATGGGGTCCTCACAATAATATAACCTTACCATACCCTATAAAGAGCTCTAATACCATTTGTAATAAACTTCTTCTTCTCATGTCAATACATTTTCTCAAAATTATTAGTATAGAGTCATACTAAGGTAAGAAATTTAGTGCCAAAGATAATTATAATTATGATTGCATAGAGTATTGATAAAAGTAGCACTAATATTATATACGCAGTAACATAATTATGTATTAAATAAATCATGGAAATAAAAATAATAATAATTATAGAAATTTGGGATAGGTAATATCACTATCATATGATTCATCAAGGTGGCAACCTCCTTACAAAGTATACAACATTTTCACTAGGCTATGAGGGTTATATCATTCTCATTTTATAAAATTTACAAGTATTTATCCTAATAATTTATAGTAACCTACTATAACAATATTCTTGACTACCTAATACATGACAATTGCATTTACGATGCCAAGTAGTTAAATTCATAATTATATGACAACTAAGTTATTACATATATAATTTTATGATAAAACAATTATATAAATAATTTTATAACACAAACTCCTATATTAACACATGGATCAATTCTAACTTGATACATGGCCCACTTTAACATACAATATCATATGCACTTATTAGTTATGATTTTTGGATATATAACACTTTATGGTATTATATAGAGGACTCACTCGGGTTGGGTACTAACTCCATAGGGGGTTATACAATGGCATTAAGATACTCTTCATTATTTCAATCCATTATTAATCCTCTCTATGTTATGTTTTCTTAGTTATATAAATAACTAATTTGACCTCAAGTGATATTTTTCATATGGAATATACTCCATAAGAGACTCCTCATTGATGATCAGTTAATAAAAAGAGATATTTATAGGTCATACAAATGTGCAATATATCATGGATAAGAAGAGATTATCAACTACTTGTTCCTTTCCTATCCCATAGCTATCATACTATGGAAGATGATGGTTACCTTTCTCAATTTCAAATTCTATAGTTTTATATTCTTAGAGTAAATTTGGCATATCTAGCCTTGAAAAGATCGTATGGGTTTGTATAATAATTCTATTGTAGAATTTATGGAAAGAAAGGAATAATAGGATCTTCACACACTCTCATCAGGATATTCATTACATTTGGTAGAAGACCCTAGATAGGCTTAGAGAAATAATATAGGATACAATAAAAACTCCTCCAAACCTAAACCAACACAAGGATCCTATTTGTGTAAGGTAAGAATTATCTTATATGATTGTAGAATAAAATTATTTAGGCAAATAAATGTCAAATATAAAGGTATGATCATTTGAAATCCCCTCTAGATGGTACTAGGAAAATTAATACGGGTGAGGTATTAAGAGGAAATCCAAGGAGAGCTAGCATAGGGGACATAGGGTGAATTTTTGATAGTCATCCTATATTCATCTTTATAGAGACTTTGACCATTCTCTCAAATAATTTAGCTAAGGCTTATAGTATTCTTCAAGGAATTCAAGAGGTAACCAAAGTTGGGTGGACTATAATATAGGTGGACTCATATTCACAAGCAATTAACAATCAATTGAAAAACCCCATAAGAACTACATCCTAAATTTGGAGATTACAAAGAGTGTTGGAGAATATATGTAGTTTACAAAAGAGATTTATCATAGTTGAATATATTTATTCTCTATGTGAGTAAAACAAGATTGTGGATGTAATGGCAAATTGGGCATTGCATAGAAAAAATATAATCTACTATGGATATTCATCTAGATCATAGATACAATAAATTAGGAAATATATTTTCTCTATTTTATATCTTGATGTTGATAACATTGATGAGTGTACTTAATGTTTTAAAAGAAATTAGTAGACTTACTTCTAAGTACAATTGCTTATTGCAATTAGATTATTACTATCAGTCATCTATAAAATGGTAACTAAAAGCTTTATATTCCTACAGGGCAAGAGATGTAAAATGGTGAGTAAAATCCTTGTATGCCCAAAGCAGCATGAGATGTAATTAATAACAAAAAGTCTTTTAAAGTGTATCTTCTCAAAATACATTAGTTAATCTATGTGAGAGATCTATTTGCTAAAATTCTATCTCACTTATATATCCCTTTTAAACCATACCTTAAAACTACTTATGTACATGTTCAAGGTTAGCCTTCTCTATTTTTATTTGGTTTAGGTAATTTTATCTAATATAAACATGTAATAATCCTACTTTCCCTCAAGGTTTTAATATATTTATAAATTTATTTAAATTTGTATATAATTTAAAATGAGCATAAAATACGAAATTAATAAATTAATTAAAAACCAAATAATAATTAATTTTCTCAAAATATTTTTAATTAATGTTCAAATAATATTACATATATTTAAATAGATGTTGCATAGCACACTTGAACAGCATATTCTAAGCTATATATAAAACATAAATAAAAAGATCAATGCTTCACTTAAACACATTTTCTGTATAAGGGAAAAAAGTACACTGAAATTTGAAAGAAAATAGAAAAATTAGATTACCGAAACGGAGATGAAACCTCAGAAATATTTTAATTTTTTAATTTGAATTTAGATTTTTAAATAAACAACCAAAATCATATTACAACGATATATCACACAAACTCAATAATATATACATATATTTTACACAACTTAATAATACTTAATAGTATAACTAAACCTTAGTATAAGGTTTTCGTAACTTTGTTCATCATTATAAAAGATACGAAAGTTTTTAATAAAACCCCTTATTCTGTAGATATTTGGGGAAGGCCATAACGCTCCGTTATTCAATAGCCTCATATTTGCCAAATCCTAACGGTGAAAATCGTTCATTCGCAACTTCACTAGCGTAGAGAGATTAAATGGATGCATCCGTGAGGAGTTTCCACTCCACATATCTTTAGCAAATATGGCGTATGCATATTGTGTGGGATGAATATGATCCCAAAACAAGTACTTGTCCGGATGCTTGCAATATCGAATAGGCGGACTTCCACAAGCCACGTCTACGTTATATTTCCCTCCAAATCCGCAGCACGCTTTCTTTGTTTGTGACAATCCTGCATCCCAAACATCAGTTATTTCATTTCATTTAATCACTGCAATCGAAAAAAAATAGCAGAAAGAAAGAAAGAGCGGGCTATGCATGTTTTACCAAATTGTTCCTTATTCGTAATTATTTCCATAATGCGATCAAAGGAATGAAACTGAATAATGGTCAATCCCTCCAGTTGTTGATTCAGCTTGTCAATGACTGGCTTCCATTTCTTGTTGTATTTCTTAGCCAAATCGTTGGCGACTTTCACACACCGTCCATGGTATTGAAAAGATCCATTGAGTCTGGCAATTGGAGCACATCCTACAGGGGCCATGTCCAGCAGAAGGAATTTCCTCGCCCCAGCATTGTAAAGCCTCTGCCATTCCACGGAGATAATATTCACTCAATAGAATGTGTCGTTCTTTGCGACAAAAGCAGTTAATTTTGTTTTACTTCTTATTTAAAAATAAGCATGAAGTGAATATACAAACTCTTCCGAAACATGCTTAATGCTTAAACTTACTGTTATGTGTTCCTCTGTTTGGTTTATCAGCAAAGGGATGAAAACATGGTCACTCGGAACTGGCAGGCCAAGAGAAATATTTATAACGTGGTGTCTAATGTCGTTGTTGCCAACTGCTAAGGAAAATAATGATTTCGCTAAGTCGTCAGCTGCCTCAGGTCCGCGCTGCGTAATTAGCACCTGAGAATAGCTTTCTAATTGCGATATTTGATAACTGAAAGAGAATATTTTCTGCAAGAACAAACCAGATAAAATTACTTATCTCCCTAACATCTAGGAGCCAAGTGAATCCTACCGAGGGGCCGTCCCGCATACCAGGGAAATACAGGAAAAAAGAAGAAGATTTGGATGTAGGGGTGGAGATATGTGAAACTCTTCAGACTGAGGAATATGGCAGTCCGATTCTGCAACAAATTACCTCCCCTCAGTTTAGTCCTAAAAAAACCAGGAGCACTGTGAAGTCTCCTATAGATTTTGGCAGTGAAAAAATAAGAGGGAGAATATCAAATGCTGAGCATCAAAAAATTAAAACTGATAATGACATTGCCAATGGAAAACAGAGAACCTTGTTTCAACAGGTTATTCCGGGTTCTGAAGACAACAAATTAGGAAAACCCCCTCAAGGGAGGGGGAGAGGAAGAAATCCCAAACAATCTAAATGAAGTTCCTCTCATGGAACGTGAGAGGCCTCAATGGCCTGCCCAAACACAGGGAAGTCAATGCAATAAGAAATCAAGTGAATCCAACTATTATCATGAAGCAAGAAACAAAAATTGATGAGATTCAGTCAAAAAAAATAGCAAAAAAAATCTGGAATCAAGGGGAGATGGTTTGCAAATCAGCCAGAGGAGCATCTAGAGGCCTTATGACTTTGTGGGATCCCCGGATAGTAGAAGGCACCATTATTAAGAAATATGACAGGGTTCTTAGTGTTTTATTTAAGGAAATAAATAGCAACAAGTCGTGGATCCTTTCAAATATTTATGCCCCGACTTCAATTCAAGAGAGAGCTCTACTATGGGAGTACTTAGGCAATCTGAGTGAAATATTCCATAATGTCCCCTGGATTCTGGATGGGGATTTTAACACTTCTCTTTACCCTTCAGTCAAAATGGGTGGAAATGGACCACCTATCAGGAGCATGAATGAGTTCAATGACTTTGTGAACTCCAACATGTTGATGGATGTAAAAATTAGAGGAGCAAATTATACCTGGAAAAATCAGTGGATAGGGTGTCATCTCATTCAAGAAAGGCTTGATAGGTTTTTTTCTATCAAAGGAGGCCATGACTTTGTTTGGTGATTCTACCCTGCAAGCCCTTCCTAAAATTACCTCTGATCATAATCACATTTTGTTGGAGATCCCTAACTATCTGTCCTTCAAGAAACATTTCAGATTTCAATCTATGTGGATCAAACATTCCAGTTTCAGAGATAACTTAAGTCAGTGGTGGCAGCAACCTGTCAGGGGTAGCGCAATTTTTAAATTTGCTGGAAAATTAAAGTTTGTTAAGGAAAAGCTTCAAAATTGGAACAAAGAGGTCTTTGGGAACCTCTTTGAAAATAAAAAATAAGTTGTTGAAAATTTGAATATAATTGATCAGAGGACCCAACATGATGATGCTGATGAAACTACTAAGCAGGAGGAACGAACAAAACTAGCCGAGTTTCATAACATTTTGGCCTGTGAGGAAATCTATTGGAGGAAAAAACAAATGGCTCTTTGGTTGAAATATGGAGATTCAAATTCCAAGTTTTTTCATGTCACCACGCTTAGAAACAGAAGCAATAACAAGATAATTTTTTTTAAAAAAGAAGATGGTTCTATGACTCAAGACTTAACAGAAATCAGAAAGGAGGCGATAACTTATTTCAATTCTATCCTTGGTCAATAATCGCAGTGCAATGAGGAGGCCAAAGATATTATCTTGCAATCCATTCCTAGCATAATAAATGAGGATATAAACCTTAAGCTTCTAGCTCCCTTTTCTGATGAGGAAATTAAGGAAGCCTTGTTTAGCATGGAGCCAGAAAAAGCCCCGGGACCCAACGACTTTCCCCATTGTTTCTATAAAGCTTTTTGGGACATCGTAAGTGAGGATGTAATTTCTACTATCAGATAATTCCAAGCAAGCAATCATATCCCAAAAGATATCAACTCTACTTTTATTTCTCTAATTCCTAAGAAGCAAACCCCTAAATCTATGGCTGAATTCAGGCCAATCAGTCTATGCAATGTTTCTTACAAGATCCTAACTAAAGCCATTACAAATAGAATGAGAGATATTCTACCCCACATCATAGATCCATGCTAGGGAAGCTCTGTCTAGGGCAGGTCAATCTTGGATGGAGTTATCACAGTTCATGAAGCTCTGCACTCTGCTCATAAGACTAACATGTCTGTTTTTACCCTCAAGCTTGATGTGAACAAAGCATTTGATAAGCTAAATTGGGACTTTCTGATTGTTGTCCTCCTTAAGTTTGGTTTACACCACCAATGGGTTAATTTGATCAAAGAATGTATTTCTAAAGTATGGTTCTGGACTCTAGTTAATGGAACAAATACTGGTTACTTTCAAAGTCGTAGAGGAATTTGGCAGAGGGACCATATGAGTCCCATGTTATTCATCATTGTGGTAGAATCTTTAGGCAAAACCATAAAAAATGCTTACAGTTCAAGGCTAATATTGGGAATCAAGGCAACATCTCTCACTAGGGCTGTTTCTCACCAATAATTCATCGATGATACCCTTATATTGACTAAGGCATCAGTGGTTGAGGTCAAAATAATTAAATACATCTTGTAACTCTATGAGGACGCTACTATTTCTCATAGAAGGAGACTCTATGCATGTTATAAATCTCCTCAATAATTGGAAAACACCTCCTTGGAGGATTAAAACAATTGTTGAAGAGGCTAGGATCCTTTTCCATGGAAGATAGGATAAAAAACCCAATATGTCTTTTGGGAAGCTAACAAAATTGCAGATAAGCTGGCCAATTTAGTTGTCTATGTTGACGAACTTTTCAAATGGGAACACATTATCCCGAGTAAAGTAGAGGAGCTTATTCAACAAGAATGCCAAGAATGATAGTCAAATTTACCAACAGGGAAGGCACTGTAAGTTCGAAGGCTAGGAGTATTCCCGTCTCTTTTTTGAATTGGACTCACAATAAAAATTATCTGAGCTGTCAGTCTTCGTGGATGCTTCTTGGAAATTCCACAAAGACTAATGGGGGTAGTCACATGCCAGATAACATGTCTCCTAGTCGTATTAGTAATTTGAGGTTGGTTGATAATCACAAGGAAGGAAAGAAACAACAATATAAGACTTCGAACCAAAGCCACGTGGACCACCAGATAGCCACCGCCATAAATCTAGCCAGTAGGTTCACTTCTCCAAGGCTGATTGGCCAAGATAATATGTGGTACCAATTCATGTCATATACAAAAGAAAGCAATTACCAAATAATTATTAAGAGTAGCTATTAATACAGAGCTTGTGGGAGTTTTTTTAGTACTCTGCTATGTGTGTCTACAACTTTTTGTTTCTCCATTATCTCAAGGAAGGGATGCATGTCTGTTTCTTTTTTGTAATTATGATGCATGTGTGTTTTCTCTGGGTATACCCAAAATGTTTTATGGGAAGATTCTTTTTGATAACAGGCTATGTGCCTTACCGGATGTAATGGATTTGGCGGCATGTAGACTTTACATATATAGGATCCTTAGTAAGGATATGTTCATCAACAACCCTGGGATGATTTTTGTAAAAGGTTTTGGGTCAACCTTTAAAACCCGGTATTAATGCTATAGTATCTTATCTACCAAAAAAAAAAAAGGTGCACTAAGAATTTTAGTCAAGGTGAAAATTAGTGCAAATATTAACCTCTCAAAATAATATTAGCTATATTATTAAGAGTTTGTATTCATGTTACTAAGTTATCCAAGTAAATAAGTTAGAGGTTAGTGTTGTCTAGTAAAGAGGGCAACAATATATTACTACTTTCTCTCATGGGTTAGAGTAGATAACTACTATATCTAAGATGCAATAAAAGCTTCAACAGGAGATGTATAACTTTGATAAAAAATATAGTATTACATCCTAATCTATTGAAAAGTTTCTTTACTTTACATTGACATCGATTTTGTCCTTTTAAATATACCAAAAGAGGACAAATAAAGAGTGTCTTAAAGACACTATAATAGGAAATATAGGTGTAGTATCTAAGAGGCCATAGTATTAAAGTTTACACACACGCAAAGCTAGATTTCAAGATGTCTAAAGACAACTAGGGTAAAGAGTTAGTGGCTAAGATAATATCAACTTGTTGCACAAGGGTCCATGTAAAAAAGTTATCATAGCACATGGTATCCACATAGAAGATAACATAAACTATCTATATGAAGAGGCTATTAATATCTACGTAAAAGATAAATCCAAGCACAACATATAGCAAGTGTAAAAGGATAACATACAAGGGAGAAAGTAAAGGTGCAATACACAAATATGCCAATTGAGTGTAAGCATAAAAACTTACCATTGGATATCCATGGAACCTCCATTCCAATACAATTGGATAATTATTGTTGGAGCCAACCCCAAAATACATCATCATCATCGATAAAACAACTTGTAAGATGGAGAAATCGTTCACTGTCAAAGGAGCCAAAAAATCTTGCAAATAGTTGGTAAGAAGAGTATATTGAGGAAGATTTAATATTTAGATACATTAGAAGTGAGTGCACATGCAAGTGAGGTATATACACTTATCTTAATAATGGAAGAAATATTGTGCCACTTGGCACAAAGGACATTGTCATATTCTTATCTCCAACACTCAAGATAAAGGATGCTAAACTGTGTAACATATTTCATCATAGCTTCAATGCTCGAAGCATATGGAATACACACCAACCTTAGCCAATGCTCAAGAAGTTATTCATATCAAAACCACATGGTATAATACTCTTCAAAGAGCAACATGACTCAAGCAGGAGATAATAGGATGTTGGTAACACCTCATACCACTTGGCAAATGCATCAAGAAGGTAGAAGCACATTTGTAGCCATAAAAAGGATTACTCATAAATGGGAATTCCATCCTTAGTGAGCATTAATTGAGAGCATATTGAGAATAAAGGTGCATTAAAGACACTCATAAGAGGACGTCCAACAACCCTATCATAAACAAACAAGGATATATAGTCCATTTCAAGGAGCTTAAAGTTAAGCATAGAAGTTATCAGCCTTACTAAGATGTTATTCATATATATTGATTATTTGCTTTCATAAGGAGTAATAAGGAATAGTATAAGGTTGAAATCATTATTATAATTTGCATTTAAAGTTATATGTAAAATCAACCTTAATAATTTTGAGAGTAAAATAAATGAGTTTATATTCTTATTAAATCACTCTAGTTGAAATACAATATTTGCAATTAATATCATAGGAGGTATAAGGTTTTCTACTTGGAAATATTTCTCAATTTATAAAATTCTAAAATTAGCAAGTTATAAGGTATACTATACAAATCTTAGCTTATTATAATTTATAAAATTGAACTATTGAAGGTAGATGAAAGAAGTTAATTAAGTATCAAAAAGAGTTGGAATTAATTGGTTACAATTGTATTGTACTCAAATTAAAGGGATAAAAGAAATCCAACCATAGATAACTTTATCAAATTGAAAAGTGCATAGGGAGAAATAAGGTGAATAAGGAGTTGAACATTACATCAAACATAGGAAGACATAAGGAATCCTACAAAACCTATATCTTAAATAGGTTTTATCAAATTAGTCCACATACTTGGGAGTCATAAGGTAGACTACTTCAAAGGTTACATTAAAACCATTTCCAAAACTCTAAGGAATAGTAAGGAATATAACCTCAAGGGCAACTAAGAAGAACAATGTATGGAATAGTAATAAATGCATTCAATAATGAGGAACTATTTCATGGTGAAATTTTATTCTTAAAACTTAATAGATACTTCTGAAGGTTACAAGTTTTTATCTAATAGTGATAAGGAAATATTCTCATTATAAAGAGGTAAAATAAGGAATTCTTGTAGAAATAATTGGTTATATTCATGAAGTTATTTTTAGAGCATGGTGGAATACACAAAAAATAGTTATATATATATATATATATATATATATATATATATATATATATATATATATATATATATTAAAGTGAAAAACCCCTTGTGGGGCCGCCTTGGTCTAAGAGACCATGAACAGGGGGTTCTACACCGTCAAAGTCACCCGGGGGTCGCACCCAACCCTGCCCGCACCAACATTATCAATTGGATTTTGGGTACCCAATTCAGCTTTTTGGTAGGGTGGAGATTTGGACCTGGGACCTCCCTTGGAGGATTGCCCTCTCCTCTCCAACTCACCTACAACACTTGGGTCAAAAAATAGTTATATTAACAAAATAAGAATGCTTGATGATATATTTATCATTAATTATTTTTGAACTTGCTCAAAACATAATGTGAACTATCAATACAAGTCAATATTATTGTGATGATAGACAAATTCATAATTAAGCATATATTCTACTAGCAACAATACAAAAATAAAAA
This sequence comes from Wollemia nobilis, assembly GCA_028583015.1. Lineage (NCBI taxonomy): Eukaryota > Viridiplantae > Streptophyta > Pinopsida > Araucariales > Araucariaceae > Wollemia > Wollemia nobilis. Next base: position 594,489 of record JAQPPZ010017043.1, on the reverse strand, counting down.
AGGAGAAGAAAGAGGAATAAAATCAATGACTGGAGATAACAAGACAAAGCTACTAATATTGATACAGATAGATACATTGATGGAGAAAGTACAAATACTGAACTGACTAAACATAACCAGTTCAAATAATTGGGAGAACCTATAGTTGAACCTAAATATAAATACTTTTCAACAAAGATAGCATTTTATGAAGACGCTAAATACTTACTTGAGCAGGACATAGAAAATAGAGAAGGAAAGTACAAACTCCAAGATCAAGAGGAATATCCATATTGAAGACTAAATTTTTCAATACCTAAATAATATAATAGAGGATGGTGTTAGAGTATATTATAATTTTTAGGTACATGCCAATGTACCACCTTTGTTATATTACAAGAGTAGGATTTTACTTGAGAGTAAAGTTAAGAAGTTACTTCTAGCAATGTAATAAATGCACAAGTGTCAATGTGCAATTATGTAAATGTATAAGGAGTCCACTTCTACATGAGTCATATGAAAGGTAGTTATAGATTCATAGGAAGAGTAAGGGTCAAGTAACTTATTTTCTTATATATAGGCCTTATAGTGACTGTAGATAAGGAAGAAGAGTATAGGTGATATTATTATAGAGTAGTGAGTGGGTATAATATAGCTTCCATTAAAATTATGGAGTATTCACGTGCTCTATTATATTGTATTATATTATTTTTATGAGTTTCCATTTAGCATATTTTAGCATTATTCCATAAGTCCATTATCTTATTTTCCTGCATATTCTACATCTTGTGATTTCTATTTCCATATCATACATTATCAAAAGCTAGCATTTTAGGATATTATATCACATGTACTATGGATAATACAAGGCCAAAAAATCTTCCTAGGGCTAAATACTTGTTTAATCGTAGATGGTCTCCCCAAATACCCAAATATGATAGCTCCATTCCATGTGTGAGTGTTGTCTGAGGCCTAGGTATTTGATATTGATTACCCCTCACCTGATTAGATGTTTTATGGGCTATCTAGCTTAGCCAATATGGATAGCTCCTTTGTGATATTTTAAAAACCCTTGCATAGGATTTCTAACCTACATAACTACTATAGAAAAAAAAAGAACCATATTTTTTGTTGGTTTTTTATGTTTTCACTTTTTTTTAATAAAGGATGAATAGAAAATAGAAAATATAGAAAAATTACACCAAACAATTAGAATTAATGGGCAAGAATTATCACAGTCAACAAAAATTAGCCGTAGAAAGTACTTTGATACCATTTGATAGGAATCTACTATTAAAAATAAACTCATTCATACAAACTACTAAAAATAAGTTGAGATTCACAAAATAACAAAATATCACAATGGAAAAATTAAATGTAGAATTAAACACTCTCACAATAGACACCAAATCATAGACCTATTTGAGGGGACAACTTCCTTCAATATTTCATTAATTTGCAAGAAGATACATTCATAAATGACTCCATGTATTTTAAAGAGAAAGCTCTTGCAATCCTAACCTAAAGCTCAAAAGATGGCTTACATGCAAAATTTCACTCAAGCTATTATCTTATACCAAATATTAGTAACATTCTTGATAATGGTTATATGAAGCAACCTCACTTGTCTAGGTACCTTACTTATCACATATCATTACAAAGTATTACAAAATAATATTATAAAATGGGTCTCCATATTGGAAGTGTGTCATTATATAATCAAATTAGAATTACAAAAATAATATTACGATGGGGTCCTCACAATAATATAACCTTACCATACCCTATAAAGAGCTCTAATACCATTTGTAATAAACTTCTTCTCATGTCAATACATTTTCTCAAAATTATTAGTATAGAGTCATACTAAGATAAGAAATTTAGTGCCAAAGATAATTATAATTATGATTGCATAGAGTATTGATAAAAGTAGCACTAATATTATATACGTAGTAACATAATTATGTATTAAATAAATCATGGAAATAAAAATAATAATAATTATAGAAATTTGGGATAGGTAATATTACTATCATATGATTCATCAAGGGGGCAACCTCCTTACAAAATATACAACATATTCACTAGGCTATGACGGTTATATCATTCTCATTTTATAATATTTACAAGAATTTATCTTAATAATTTATAGTAACCTACTATAACAATATTCTTGACTACCTAATACATGATAATTGCATTTACGATGCCAAGTAGTTAAATTCATAATTCTATGACAACTAAGTTATTACATATATAATTCTATGATAAAAAAATTATATAAATATTTTTATAACACAAACTCCTATATTAATACATGGATCAATTCTAACTTGATACATGGCCCACTTTAACATACAATATCACATGCCCTTATTAGTTATGAGTGTTGGATATATAACACTTCATGGTCTTATATAGAGGACTCATCGGGTTGGGTACTAACTCCATAGGGGGTTATACAATGGTATTAAGATACTCTTCATTATTTTAATCCATTATTAATCCTCTCTATGTTATGTTTTCTTAGTTATATAAATAACTAATTTGGCCTCAAGTGAGATTTTTCATATGGAATCTACTCCATAAGAGACTCCTCATTGATGATCAATTAATAAAAAAAGATAGGTCATACAAATGTGCAATATATCATGGATAAGAAGAGATTATGAACTACTTATTCCTTTCCTATCCCATAACTATCAGACTATGGAAGAATATGGTTACCTTTCTCAATTTCAAATTCTATAGTTTTATATCCTTAGAGTAAATTTGGCATATCTAGCCTTGAAAAGATGGTATGGGTTGGTATAATAATTCTACTATAGAATCTATGGAAATAAAGGAATAATAGGATCTTCACACACTCTCATCAGAATATTCATTATATTTGGTAGAGGACCCTAGCTAGGCTTAGAGAAATAATATAGGATACAATAAAAACTCCTCCAAACCTACACTAACACAAGGATCCTATTTGTGTAAGGTAAGAATTATCTTAGATGATTGTAGAATAAAATTATTTAGGCAAATAAATGTCAAATATAAAGGTATGATCATTTGAAATCTCCTCTAGATGGTACTAGGAAAATTAATACGGGTGAGGTATTAAAAGGAAATCCAAGGAGAGCTAGCATAGGGGACATAAGGTGAATTTTCGATAGTCATCCTATATTCATATTTATAGAGACTTTGGCCATTCTCTCAAACAACTTATCTAAGGCTTATGGTATTCTTCAAGGACTTCAAGAGGTATTTAAAGTTGGGTGGACTGTAATATAGGTGGAATCATATTGAGAAGTAATTAACAATCAATCGAAGAACCCCATAAAAACTACATCCTAAATTTAGATATTACAAATAGTGTTGGATTATATATGTAGTTTACAAAAGAGATTTATCATAGTTGAATACATTTATGCCCTATGTGAGCAAAACAAGATTGTGGATGTAATGGCAAATTGGGCATTGCATAGAAGAAATCTAATCTACTATGGATATTCATCTAGATCATAGACACAATAAATTAGGAAATATCTTTTCTCAATTTTATATGTTGATGTTGATAATATTAATAAGTGTATTTAATGTTTTAAAAGAAATTAGTAAACTTACTTCTAAGTACAATTGCTTATTGAAAATTAGATTTTTACTATCAATCATATAAAATGGTAACTAAAAGCCTTATATTCCTACAAGGACAAGAGATGTAAAATGGTAAGTAAAATCTTTGTATGTCCAAAGCGGCATGAGATGTAATTAATAACAAAAAGTCTTTTAAAGTATATTATCTCAAAATACATTAGTTAATCTATGTGAGAGACCTATTTGCTAACATTCTATCTCACTTATATATCCCCTTTAAACTATACCTTAAGATTACCTATTTACATGTTCCAAGTTAGCCTTCTCTATTTTTATTTGTTTTAGGTAATTTTATCTAATATAAAAATGTAATAATCCTATTTTTCCACAAGGTTTTAATATTTTTATAAATTTATATATAATTTAAAATGAACATAAAATACTAAATTAATTAATTAATTTTTTTTTTTTTAACATGGTGGAATCGGTATTCTGGCCCTATAACCACCATGTCACAATCATTTTAAACCTTTTACACCGCTGAAAGCACCAGGAAAGGGACAAGCGTTCAGTCCGACGAGTCCCGAGATTTGAACCTTGGACCTCCGCCCCTTTATGAGGTTTGGATGAACCAATTGGTCTACACCTTAAACCTAATTAAAATTAATTAAAAACCAAACAATAATTAAATTTTTCAAAATATTTTTAATTAATGTTCAAATAATATTACATATATTTAAAAATATTTTGCATAGCACACTTGAACACCATATTCTAAGCTATATATAAAACATAAATAAAAAGATCGATGCTTCATTTAAACACATTTTCTGTATAAGGGAAAAAAGTACACTGAAATTTGAAAGACAGTATGAGATTACTGAAACAGAGATGAAAACTCAGAAATTTTTTAATTTGAATTTAGATTTTTAAATAAACAACCAAAATCATATTACAACGATATCTCACACAAACTCAATAATATATATATATATATATATATATATATATATATATATATATATATATATATATATATTACACAACTTAATAATACTTAATAGTATAACTAAACCTTAGTATAAGGTTTTCAATAATATATATATATATATATATATATATATATATATATATATATATATATATATTACACAACTTAATAATACTTAATAGTATAACTAAACCTTAGTATAAGGTTTTCGTAACTTTGTTCATCATTATTTATAAAAGGTAGGAAGTTTTTTTTTTTTTTTCAATTTTTTAATAAACCCCCTAGATATTTGGGGAATGCCATAACGCCACCGTTATTCAATAACCTCATACTTGCCAAACCCTAACGGTGAAAATCGTTCATTCCCAACTTCACTAGCGTAGAGAGATTAAATGGATGCATTCGTGAGGAGTTTCCACTCCACATATCTTTTGCAAATATGGTGTATGCATATTGTGTGGGATGAATATGATCCCAAAACAAGTACTTGTCCGGATTCTTGCAATATCGAATAGGCGGACTTCCACAAGCCACGTCTACGTTATATTTCCCTCCAAATCCGCAGCACGCTTTCTTTGTTTGTGACAATCCTGCATCCCAAACATCAGTTATTTCATTTGATTTAGTCACTGCAATCGAAAAAAAAAAAAGCAGAGAGAAAGAAAGAGCGGGCTATGCATGTTTTACCAAATTGTTCCTTATTCGTAATTATTTCCATAATGCGATCAAAGGAATTAAACTGAATAATGGTCAATCCCTCCAGTTGTTGATTCAGCTTGTCAATGACTGGCTTCCATTTCTTGTTGTATTTCTTAGCCAAATCGTTGGCGACTTTCACACACCGTCCATGGTATTGAAAAGATCCATTGAGTCTGGCAATTGGAGCACATCCTACAGCGGAAATGTCCAGCAGAAGGAATTTCCTCGCCCCAGCACTGTAAAGCCTCTGCCATGCCACGGAGATAATATTCACTCAATAGAATGTGTCGTTCTTTGCGACAAAAGCAGTTAATTTTGTTTTACTTCTTATTTAAAAATAAGCATGAAGTGAATATACAAACTTTTACGAAACATACTTAATGCTTAAACTTACTGTTATGTGTTCCTCTGTTTGGTTTATCAGCAAAGGGATAAAAACATGGTCACTCGGAACGGGCAGGCCAAGAGAAATATTTATAACGTAGTGTCTTATGTCGTTGTTGCCAACTGCTAAGGAAAATAATGATTTCGCTAAGTCCTCAGCTGCCTCAGGTCCGTGCTCCAGAATTAGCATCTGAGAATAGTTTTCGAATTGCGATATTTGATAACTGAAAGATAATATATTCTGCAAGAGCAAACCGATTAAATTACTTAACAATTAAAACTAAAATCATGAGGTAGAGTGGTTATTTAATAATTAAAATTAAAATTAAGGCTACGAGGCCTTGTACAATAGCTACTTAAAAATTAAAATTAAAATCTAGATATAAATAACGACTGATAAATAGATTTTCAGGTTCCGTGTTATTTCTCAATTCATACAATGATTGTTGCTTCCAATAAAGCTAAACTTCATCTTTTAAAAAAAAAAAAAAAAAATTAGGAAAAAGAAAACACAGAAGAAGAAGAGAAAAAAACCGCTTCTGCTCCTGTTGAGTCCAGCAATCCGCTTCCTGCTGATGCGAAATTTATTCCGCTGGAGAAATTTGCATTTGGCTGAAGAAATGGAGGGGGGAAATCCAGGCCCAAGTAGGTAGCTGCAATCACAATGCCAAAGTAGGAGAACAGATAAAAGCCTTATTTGGAGGACGACTATGACATGAAACAAAATTGGTAACACTTACCCACGAAATCAAAGGCGGTGCGGCCATTCGAGAAGCGACCGGTTGCGTTGGGGAAAAAGGAGACACCATATGGTCTGAAATTTGCATGCCATGTGGCATTAGGAATGTAATTGTTGGTGCCTGCGTCCACTAAAGAATCGCCAAATATGTACAGGGCAGGCATATAACGAGGAAATTTATGATAGCCGGCTTCTGAAGGAAGACAAACAGCACACGTCATGATGATGAGTCCGACCGCTAAAACATTTAGCACCAACATTGAAGACATATTGATGAACTTCATCCTTGTTCTCCTCAGTGAATGATATGCCAGACATCTCTTCGCTGCATTTTTATACAGTTGAATTAGAAGAAGAGAGCCTTTCGCTTCGCACAAATCGTGAATATGCCTTGGGAACAGTCTGGAGCAGGACAGAAATTAGCATCGCCGAAGCTTTGAAAGCGATTTATATATGATAAACCTTGTCTTACTACCGTGTAACATTTGGGCAACTGGAATAATTCTTGCGATCCGCACAAGGAGGTGGCCCTCTCTTTTTTATCATGGGTTTGGTGTTATATTGGGGAGTGCGCATGCGAGTTGAAGGCGTCCTGGAATGGGAATGCTTTTATTTGGCTGGCCGAAGAGCCCGTGCCCAACGATAAAACATTCCAAAGATAGTGAGAATCATTAGGTTAACTAATAAAAAGAACCCGTCAATCTCTATGTCTCGTGCATTTGAGGATTTTTTTTTTAATATTAATTTAAATCCGCTTATTACCCTTCGATTAGTTTAGTTTTCTTTGGCGTTGCCGTTCGATACAACTCAACATATATTTAACTTCGACAATCCTCATCGGAAGTGTCGAGCATCAAACAAAGTGGCTACAAATATAGAACCCCAAAATCCCTTTTATTTTTATTTTTTATAGTATGAATGATGATATATAAGTTTCTTTAAATAAAATATATTTTTCTTCTTTTAAATTGTAGTTTTGACCTTAGTTTATATAGTTATGAGATTTATATAATTTTGAGTAGACAAAAAAAATTGTCTTTATTATTATAAACAAATATAAGATTGTCTTGATTTTGAATTTTATTAAGAGTACCATCAAAATTATTTTTAATAAATTTTATTTTGGATATTTTTATTTTACTAACTTTTTGTATTTGAATGTTTTTAGAGATCATATTATTTTGAATGTTTTCATGTTACCATAGATTGAAGCAACTTCCTTATATTCACTTTGTTGTGGTAGATGATCCTTCCATGTATATTTAAATTCTTTAACAAAGAGACTACCACCTACTTTGGAGACTTCCTATGATACACACCAATATTTTATAAGAGAATAAAACAATTTCAAACTTGGACATTATTTTAAGATTAATTTTTAAGAATTTTATTGTTTTAATTAAGGAATAATTACAATACCAATCCTCCATAAAATACATAATGCTATCCTCCATAAAATGCATAATGCTATAGCTTTGAAATTATTAGTCCAACAAACATTTTAAACATTTATGAAGCTACCAAACATACTCTCATGTTTTTAAAAAATCAACAATAGATGGTGTAAGAAAAGGAAAAATGAAGAAGTAAATTGTCTAATATTTTTAGATGCTTCTTAACAAAGCACACCTAAAAGGTTCACGATATTCTCTTCTTTGTAGACACTCTCTTATAAGTATCTTGATTTATACTACTAACCAAATGTTGAGGCCTTAGGGAGGACATCTAGTGACCAAATATTCTTGTGATGCAAATCATTGGATGTAAAAAAATTTACTACCATAAATCTTCATATCTTAACTTGATCGAATATCCACCATATTTTGATAAATTGTAAAATATCATCCTTTCATATAAAAAAAAGATAAATATAACTCTTGAAGTATATGTTTAAGCTCATATATCATTTGTTTGAGTTCTTCTATTTTAATTAAGTTAATAATAAAAATACATGACTTAGAGTTGTTGCTTATAATTATATAATATTTAACCTTTGGACCTTTAAAGCAAGACATGCTTGAGAAAAAATATATATATATATATTTAAATTAGAGATAAGAGGATAAGGTTTCAACCAATCATTAGGCAAAAAACTTGGATAGTCTCCCTCAATGAATAACCATATTATATGCTTTGTGAGTAATTACAAACTATTTGATATAGATTTTTATGTTGGTGATGCTTTAGGTAGGGTTCATTTTCTAAATAATTTTATTGAGAATTTTTACAATTTTGAATTAACAAAATTTGCCTTACTCTTTTATTAATATTTGAATAATATTTACCTAAGTTTTGCACCTAAGGCCTAACTCATAAATCCATAATTCTACAAGCCTATCCATATAATATTCTATCCATTGCAAACCCTATCCCACTAACATAAAGGATACCTCAACTTTTCTCACATCCTTTTCAAAAATAATCTATTTGAATTTTGTCAAATTTGGATGCTATACCTATTAGCAATTTTGAATAGAACATCATATAAAATATATGGATAGCAATATTTATGAGTTCTAACCTTATGTATATGGTTAGAAACTTACCTTTCCAACTTGGAAAAGAAAATATTATTCTATGTAAAATTGAATCCCAACACTTTTTCCTCTATGAGACAAAGAAATACCCAAATATATATTAAACTTTTCTAATTTTAATCCCTAAAATATCAACAATAATTTATTGTATATATAGGGTAATGTTAATATAAAATATCCTTGACTATGTAGTGTTAACCAACTATCCATTAGCATTCTCATATCATGATAGTAATGATTTAAACTTTGAACCCTCATAAATTGAGGGATGATACCAAAGAAATATATTATCACTAAATTTTAGATGACCTTTAAAGGAACCATTTATTTCAACTTGACTACCTTTGATATTTTCTTCTATTTTTTCCTTGAGGATGATCTCCCTAATGCCTTTGTAGGAATAATAAATATACATGGAGATAGTGAATCATCCTCAAAGAGCCTATGGATGACTCAACGTATTATGGATATATTGATCAAGAAAATAATATTTTGTATGCTTTGACAATATTTGATCCATTTATAATAATCTTGATCAAAATAAAACTTTTTGAAAATATCATGTAGAAAATTTCAAGAAACTCTATCATATGCTTTGTTCATATCTATTTTCATAAGCATATTTGTCTTTTTCAAGGAATGAATATTATGTATTACCTCCTATATAATGAATACACCACCAAGAATTTATCATATACAAAACCACCTTGTTCTTTTGAGATGACATAATCTAAAATGATTTTGAACCTATTTGCCATAATCGTATTAATCATATTATAAAATATTTTTTTGATCAAAACTATCAAAAAAATTATCTCATATTTTTTGGAACTAAGGTAATAAAAGTGTCATTATTCTCACATATAGTAGCCTTTTGTTTTGGGGGAATTATCAACCATAGCTAACATATCACTCTTCAATAAAAAAATACCCAAAAAATATAAATGAAAATTATAGAATATTCATTGTGCTACATATGTTGTTAGGATAAAAAGAGAAGAGTACCTCATATACCTACTTAATGTTAGAATTTCACAATAATAGATATGCAAAGTATTACACAAAATATGAAGAGAAGAGTGGAACTGATTGATTTATCTCTAGGATCAACTCTGTATAAATAGTAGAGTTGATCATTGAGAGTCGTTAGATTACAACAACTTCATCAAACCTGATGAAGACACAACTTGGAGTTCTCCTGACACATGGAGGAGTGGAAACTCAAGTGTGTATCCTAGTGAACTTAAGAGAATATTCACTTATTCTAACACCCCCCTTAAGTGATACTAGGGGAGAATCTATAAATGAGTCCCAACAATGAGGCCTGATTAGGTACTCATGTACAACATAGATAGTTGGTGGAAAAAACCCTAGTGGGGAAAAACCAACTATCACCTCTTTGTTTTGAAATGATGGTAAAAACCCAGTGGGAAAAGCCACCAATCAAAATCAAATAAGTATGAAAGAGGCTTGTCTTCGGATGGCGAATATTGTCCTCTTTAATAAATAAAAGGTGAGTCCTGACAAGAAGGCCTTTTTAGGTACTCATTTACAATATAGTGAGAGGTGGAAGACCTCTTTGTCAATGCAGTTTTAACACTCCAAGTTTCTCTCGCAACTGAAGGTATCGCGGAGAAGGAAATGACTTGGTGAAGATGTTTGCAAGTTGATTCTCTGTTGGAATATATTCCAAAAGTATATCCCCATTCTGAATATGTTTCCTGATGAAGTGCATGTGGATCTCAATGTGTTTGGTGCGCTGATGTTCAACTGGATTGCATGCAATATGAATTGTGCTTTGATTGTCACACCATAGAGTTATAGGCACTTCTTGGAAAAAACCAAATTCTTTGAGAATTTGATGAAGCCAAAGGGCTTCCTGACTGGTTGTAACTACTGCTCTGTATTCTGCCTCTGTAGAAGATAATGCTATTGTCTATTGTTTCTTGCATAACCAGGCTACTGGAGAAGAGCCAAGGCAAAAAACATATCCAGAGGTAGAACATTTGTCATCCACTAAACCTGCCCAATATGAATCTGTATAGCCAATGATATCCATGGAGTCTCCTTTATAGATGAGCCCAAAGTTTGTAGTACCCTACAAATAATGAAGAATTATTTTAGTTGCTTGCCAATGACTGAGATGAGGGTTATGAGAGAACCTGGATATGAGCCCAACAACATATGAGATATCTGGGCGAGTATGAGTGAGGTATAACAGACTGCCTACAAGCTGACGATATAGAGTAGCATCACAAGGAGGGGATGAGCAGGAAGTATTGAGATGAATGCCAGATTGAAAGGGGGTAGGAGAAGGTTTGCAATCTGTCATTTGAAACTTCTTAAGGAGATCTTGAGTGTACTTTTGTTGACATAAGGTGATCCCTGCTTTATTTTGTTTTATTTGAATCCCAAGGAAGAAATGAGCTAGACCTAGATCAGCCATTTCAATTTTTTTAGAGAGGGAATATTTTATATTTTGAATGTGAGTGAGGTTACTACCAGTGAGAAGGAGGTCATCAACATAAAGAACAAGAATGGTGATGTTTCCTTTACTTCTCCAAATGTAAATTGTATTATCAGACTCACAATGAGAAAATCCTACTGAAAGAAGGAAGGAGTCCATATTTTCATACCAAGCTCTAGGGGCTTGTTTGAGGCCATATAGAGATTTTTTAAGCCGACAAACAAGAGAGGAGTCTTGAGTAAAACCAGCGGGTTGTTCCATGAATATTTCTTCTTTTAAATTTCCATGTAAGAAGGCACTTTTTACATCCATTTGGTAGACTGGCCATTTATGGGAAGTGGCCAGAGCAAGAACCAATCTAACAGAATCCATTTTAGCAATAGGAGCAAAGGTTTTTGTATAGTCAATACCCTCTATTTGAGAAAAACCTTTGGCTACAAGACGAGCCTTGTGTTTATCTATTTCCCCATTAGGCCCATATTTTTTTTTTTATACTTACATTTGATTTAATTTTTTTTTTTTTTTTAGGTAAATTTAATTCCAAATTTTCTTTTTTTTAATGAAGGGAGAATTCTTTTTTTTTCCATGCTTTTTTTTTTTTTTTTACCTGGCTTTTTTTTTTGAAGGATGTGGATTAAAAAAATTGGATTGAGATATAAGACTAGATTTTCTGTGGTTTTTTTTGTTTTATTAGAAGGAATATTATGAATGTAGGGAGTAGCTTCTTTAACAATTGTGCGGGCCCATTTTGGCATAGAAGAGGGAGTTGAAGGAGTTGAAAGACTTTGAGAAGGAGTTACAGGTTCTTCATCTTGATTATCAATTACCAAATTAACTTCAAGGGTTGGTTCTTCATAATATTGAGGTTCCATTATAGGAGAAGGCTCAATGGAGGAAGAGTCCTTTGGAGGTTCTTTTTGAGGGAATGTTTCATCAAATTGGACATTCCTATGAAAGAATACCTCATGAGTTGAGGGATCAAGAAGCTTGTAAGCTTTCAATTCTTCACAATAACCGACAAAGATGAGTTGCCTGCTTTTCTTATCAAGAGCCTTCCTTTTCTTCTTTGGGATGTGAGCCCAAGCAATACATCCAAAAATCTTGAAATTGGAAACATCTGGTTTTAAGCCAGACCATGCTTCTTCAGGGGTTATTTGGTCAAGGGCTTTATGAGGTGTGCGATTTTGAATATAATTTGCACAGTTAATAGCCTCTGCCCAAAAATTTTTTGGAAGATCTCTTGAATGGAGCATACAATTAGCCATCTCTTTCAATGTCCGGTTTTTCCTTTCTGCAATGCCATTTTGTTGAGGATTATGGGAGACAGAATGTTGATGAATTATACCATGATTAGAAAGAAATATGGAGAATTCATTACTGCAGTATTCCCCCCATTATCAGTACGAATCTTCTTGATTTTGCAAGAAGCCTGATTTTCAACTAAGGCTTTAAAGATTTTAAAGTGAGATAACACATCACTTTTATATTTGAGGAAGTAGACCCAGGACCTTCTAGAGAAATCATCAATAAAGGTAAGAGCATACTTTGCTCCTTTAAAGGATGTTTCAGGAAAGGTCATTAAGTCACTATGGATTAATTCTAGAGGAGATGAGGTTTTTAGAGAACTACTCGGGTGGAAAGGATCTTGATGCTGCTTTCCAAGAGCGCATCCAGGACAAACCCCATCAGAAGAAGAGACTTGGGGTAGTCCTTTAACCATATTATGGGTGCACAAATATTTTAGGTAGTTATAATTAATATGACCAAACCTTTCATGCCATTTTTGACTTTCAAGATTACTATGAGCCACAAAACAGGAGGCTCCTTCTCGATTTTGAAAGCCTTTTGAAGTAAAAAATATGAGATTTATGATCAATACTCCCTTTTTCTATAAGAGAATGAGGGAATTGAAAATCTCTTATCTCAACTCCTGTTGGGGAGAAGAGAACAATTTTCTCATTTCCAAAAGTACAAATTTGATAAATGGATAGGAGATTAGTGGCAATGTCTAGGACATAGAGAACATTGTTTATAGAGCCACCATCAATGGTTATATCCCCTTTCCCTTTGACAAGAATGAAGGAGGAGTCCCCTACTTCTATGTTGTGAGTAGAGCTAGAGGAGATAGAAGAGAAAGACTTATCTGAAGTAGACATGTGATGAGTTGCTCTAGAATCTAGGACCCAATAATTAGAGGAAGATTTGGAGGTTTTTCCTTGAACATTAAGGGCTTTTCCTATTTGCTTATTATTTTCCATATTTTGATCCTTTATAGCTGCCTCTAGTTGTTGTAATATTTTCCAGCATTTGTTAGCAGAGTGACCATTCTTTTTATAGTGAGTACAGGTAATGGGAGTCTTTTCCTTCTTTTTAAATTTTTCTTTAGAGGAAGTGGAGGCTACTAAGGCTTTTGAAGAAGTGTTTTCATATCTAGCAAGTTTGGTTTCTTCCCTAGTTAATCTATCACAAAATTCTTCTAAAGAGGGCATTTTAAAGGTTGCACCAAGAGCATATTTAGTAGATATGAAGGTGGTTGCAAATATTTGAAAAACACCATTTAGTTTAGAAAGGATTAGATAAATGCATTCTTCTTCTGACTTAGTCTTCCCACTACCTTTATATTGAGTGAGGATTTCTTTGAACTTAGTGAGGAAATCAATAATACTACTAAAATATTCAGGAGATAGAGAAGTTAGTTCAGCTTCTAGTTGCATTGATCTCATCTGATCTACCTTTCCAAATAGGGTTTTTAATTTCTCCCAACTTTCATGAGGAGTTTTGCAATCTGTAATATGAAACCACAAGCTTTCATGAACATTGGTGCTAATAATACCCATAGTTTCATGCATTTTCCCTTTATGAACAAATATTTCATATTCTTTATCAAATTCTGGTTGTTCTTCTTCTAATAAATGAGTAAGACCTTTTTGAGAGATGAGATTTAGAATTTTAGGTTTCCAAGTGTGAAAATTATGAGGGGTGAGAGGTTCAATTGAATTCATTTTTGAGGATTTAAAGTTGATTAGAACTTCCCCCCTTTAAAATATTTAAAAATGAATAATGAAGCTTGTTCAATAATAGGTAACCCAAATATACCCACCCTTACGAGAGGGAAACTGTAAGTATAATGGGGCCTATAATTGTTTGCTTTGGAGTGCCAAATCCTCTAATGGATCACAATACCCACCCTTACTTGAGGGAAACTATAAGTATTGTGAGCAATAGAAGGGTTTTGGTTTGGAATGCAAGGGATAACTCGTTTAAATGGTTGTCTCAAAACCCGCCCTGACTTGAGGGAGACTATAAGTTAAGAGATTTTCCAAAAAAAACTGTTATTAGGAAAATATCTTGTCAGGCCTTTATACCAATTGTCCAAAAACTCGCCCTTACGAGAGGGAGACTATTAGTTTTTATGGACAATGATACATGGAACGTAGACAAAATATTTAGAGGAAAAAAGGAGGAATAAAGAAATATATCCCAGTTTTTATGATTTTTTGATAATTATACTTTGGTTATTAAAATATTTCAATAAAATTAATGTAAAGAAATAATTAATATATAAACCAAATATGAATTAAAAAATTATTTAGATATTCAGATTTAATAATGAAATGAATTTTTTTTGTATAAATAACAAATATTAGACATCTAACATGAAAAGAAATACTTTTATAAACAAATATGTGAAATATATGTATATAAAAAATAAAATATTAGATATCTAAAAAAAACTAATGAAAGATGTAATGCAAAGTTTTAACACCCCTAATTAATGAAAGAGTAAGGCAAAGTAATAACACCCCTTTATTTACACATAAGAGTGTAAAGACAATCAGAAAGAGCCCCCCCCACGAAAGATAAATTTTTATTATAAAATTTACAATTGAATCCTCTGTGTTTGTGGAGTTTGAGAACAAAAAAGTTGTCCACCACAAAACGTAGATAAGGATTCGAATCGAAGGGGAAACAGAAACAAGAAACAAAATAAAATGCACCAATCTCTACGAAGTAGGAAGAATAAAAAAATAGGTAATCACCGAAGGCTAAGTCCTCGAGGAAACAAAAAATCTTCCCATACGCCTTGCACAACGATCAGTATGCTTCCGTAGGGGCACTGGTGCTTCCAAAGTGCAACAACGGTTGATGGAATATTAGTGTAACACTACAGAAAAGACTGAAATGATCCACGAAAAAGCGTGAGAGATTAGAAATCAATATATTGCTGAAAAAATAACTAATAAACCAGCTTTCGGTATTCAAGAGACCTGCAGAAATACTTTGTTAATAAACCAAGAGATTTATAAAAAAAAAACGATATGAAAATCGAATGTAATCAAATATGCTGCCTTTGAAAACATGCAGAGAACTTGTGCTTCCAAAGTGCAACAGCGGTTGATGGAATATTAGTGTAACACTGCAGAAAAAACTTGAAATGATCCACGAAAAAGCGTGAGAGATTAGAAACAATATATTGCTGAAAAAATAACTAATAAACCAACTTTCGGTATTCAAGAGACCTGCAGAAATACTTTGTTAATAAACCAAGAGATTTATATAAAAAAATGATATGAAAATCGAATGTAATCAAATATGTTGCCTTTGAAAACGTGCAGAGAACTTTAGTTGAAAAATAAAGCTAATATACTGCATAAGAAGTACAGGCAGAATATAATAATGAAAGACGTTCGACAAACCCAAAATAAATTTTTTCACTTGAAAAATTTAGAAAGACTTATGGCTCTGAGTTCTGGAAATTCTCAGAGAAGGCGCTGAAAAAATATTTGAAAAAATTCGATAAGCTTGACGGATATAAATACCAAGTGCTGTAACGAATTCTCGGAGGAGCTTTAGATGTCAATGAGTGCACCAAGGTTGTGTGGCTCCCAAATGCAAGTGCGTTAGCGAACTTGAAGACATCAATGAGTGCATCAAACCACTTGATATAGACATTGCTCAGGCCAAACCATGAAAGTGGAAGTTAAGTTGCAACATCAAGAAGTGAAGTTGCAACAAGCGGCTTGCATCAAATTGGCATGATGTTGACACTTCATGCTCTTCCTGACATATGCGCAACAATCTCGCTCTAAAGATGGCCAATAATAGCCCATGCAAAGAATGCGCTTTACAATGGCCATACCACTGAAGTGGCCACCACATGTACCATCGTGCACTTGGGCGATCGCCCAAGTGGACTCTTACTGGTCCAAGCAATGAAGGAGGATTCCTTCGTAGCTGCGATGGTACAAAATGTCTCCTAACAAGACATATGTAGCCGCTTTCTGCTTGAATGCTGGTTTTGCGGTCTACGTCAATCCAAACTAGAGATTACCTAACTTGAGGTAGTCTCTAATGGGTAAATACCAATCTTGCTGATCGGAAGCCTCGACAGTATGAACAAAAAATCCCTCTTGAAGTTCATCCCTAGCAAACGTTGAGCGGGAGAGAACTTGTAATAATAGCATTGTGTTGCTATTAATGGGAGTAGGGGAGAACAAGGACCCCCAGTTGGCATGTTTCATATGATCATGGATTCGAGAGAAATTATCTGAGGATGGTTCAATCTGGATCATGTGGATTTTGAGGCGAGGTCTCCCCATGTCCTGCACGGACTCTAGCATGGTCGTTGCTACAACATTCCACACTAGATACTCCCCCAGGCCCGTATTGGCCATTTCAACAGTAATTGTTGGCGATTGAGAGGGAGGGAACGAAAGCTCTTCTTGAGTCCATTCCATGTTGGGTGGACTAGGAGCCTCAACTTCCATTGTGCTAGGCATCTCTTCGGTAGAGATGGTTGATATTGTTGGTAGTGCCTCTTCCAAGGGTTGAGCCTCTTCTAGGGTTTGCTTCCCTTTGTCCTTTTGTTTAGCCACGATAGGTGGCATTGGTGGTGAAGGAGCTGACGATGAAGATGCACCTGGTTGGGGTTTTGATGGATTTATCACCAATGGTGTTTGCGACATCGAACCCTGTCTAGATGGATTTAATTGAAAATCCAAGTGAGTCAATGGGACGGTCGATTGCGGCATCAACTACATCGCATTGCAATATTTAAAGGGTTCTAATTCCACCGGGACTACATGTACTTCCCCTTCAAATGCATACTTCAAAAACTGGTGAGCTATCAAAGGGACACACTTCATGTCCCTGATCCATGGTCGCCCTAGCAATATGTTATACGCCATCTCGCCTTCCAAAATATGGCACAATGTAGGTATCATCTTTTGTCCTACTTGAACGGGTAGAACAATTGTGCCAACTGTTGAGCATATCGCATCATTGAATGCTCGCAGTGTGTAAGTGGAAGTTGTGATGTGAGAGGCTGGCAACTTTAGATGTTTCAATGTTGTTGTGGTAATGATGTTACTGGATGAGCCAGTGTCTATCAACACTCTCTTATATGGGATCCCGTTGAACCGCACGATAACGTGCAGGGGTGGATCTACCATGTCATCAGACACTGATTTAACTTCATCCTCTTAGAAGGTCATGAATGGATCCATGCATTGTTTTACATGTCCCACAAAGTTTTTTAAGGAATTCTCTTCGTGGGGCTGCAACTTGATGGCTTTCAAAATCTCCATGAGAGCCTCCCGATGGGGCACTGATTGCTGTATAAGCTCATATATGGAGAGCCTAGCCGACGTGGTCTGCAAACTCTGTGTGAGTTTGGTCTAAATCATGGCCGTGGGTCTAGGTGAAAGTAGCTGCATGGGTTGTTGTTGAGGTTGTGACGTCAATGGAACCTCTCTTGTGGATGCCTCGGGGGTAACTCCTGGGTATTTCTTGTTCCTAGTCACTATGCTTATCATTCCTACATACACTTGCATGGGGCAATTCTATTGCACCTCATTGACTTGAAGGGATTTTGCCTATGCCTCATGGGCAGGCAAGGGGTCCTTGAAAACCCCCATCTGTTGGTTGTTTGGCGCTACGGGGTTGTCCACTACCAATGTCTTATTGTCAATCAAATCTTGTATCAATCCTTTGAACTTACAACATGTGTTCAGGGCATGTCCCCTCTGCCTATGGAACCTACAATACAAGTCATCTCTATATCCCTTATGCTTGGGAGCATTAGGATCTATGGTTTGAATCTCTAGAAGGATGATCAAGTTTGTCGTTGACAAGCAGTCAAATAGGGAGTACCTAGACTCCGTATAAGGTGTGTACTGTCGCCTAGGGCGACGCTTCTGATTTTGATCTTGCTTCTAATTTTTTCTTTCATAATTTTTAGGAGGCACTACCTGATAGTTAGCCTTTTGAGGTTGTATTTCTTGTGCAGGCTTAGGGACATTTATGGAAACTTGATTAACCGTAGTAGGTTTTTTTTGCGCAATCCCTGTCTTTGTGTTCTTGTTCCATTCTTTCTTTTTAGGTTTGGTAATTTTGCCATCCTGTATCTTGATCTCTTTGATAATTTTGGCTTGTGCCAGACCTTCCTCTAAGGTGGCATATTGCTGCAGCTACAATAGCACAGAGATCGATCTCAAACAAATTTGTGAGAACATTTGTGTAAGGTCGGACATAGGGGGAAGGTAGGGTAGCTTGGAAAGTAGAGTCCTCCATCGATTCCCGTAGGCCGCCATGGTCTCTTCCTCATACCTGCTCGAGGCTGGCCAGGTCACTTAGTGATGCCTTCTTCTTGGTGTTGAAGGCGAAGCATTCAAGGAATACATCCACTAACTGATCCAAGTTATTGATGTTGTGCTTCGGCAACTGGGTGAAACAATCTGAGGCAGGGCCCACGAATGTGGTTATAAATTTCCTTAGCAACAGTGCATCATTGTCCTGAATGCCAAAGCATTGGCTCAGGAATCTTGTCACATGCTCTTGGGCATCCTCTTCACCCTTAAAGACTGCCAGCTGAGGCATCTTGAAGTGTTCGGGGTAAGGGGGTGCAGGCACTGACGGATGCATAGGATGACTCCGGATTTGGCGTAACATGGGCTTTTGGGGCCCAAAAGCTTTGGTTTCCACATACTCCAAATGCTCTAGCAGTGCTTTGTATGCATCGAAATATTTAATCTCTTCCTCTTTAGTTTGCTCCCATTGTGGGTTGTGGGAGACTTGAGGCCTATGGAGGGGTGGTCGGATAGCAACCCCTCTGCCTTGGTAGGGCATTTCGGCCCGCTCTACTTCTTGTTCATACTCCTTTTAAACTTCCTGAGGAGTCTCTGGGCAAGACCTATGACCCTAGGTGGGTCCCCACGGAGGGTACCCATCATTGTTCCGGGGAGTGGCCTCCCTCTCAGGTCTAGGGGGTCTCGAAGGTAAAACTTGACGAGGTCGCGGAGACCAGTCTCGCACCAAGGGATTATGCCTCTCATATGGTTCTGCTCTTTGGGTGCAAGGGGTTGGAACCCTCTCAGGTAGGTTATAAAGTAGCTCATTTGTTTGGCATTGAATGCGCTCCTTGCTAAGGCGGTATAGACGCTCTAGCTGTTGTTGATCTTGCTCAAGCTGTATGATTTGGGCTTGGTGGGCGGCATGTCTGGTGACTGCCAGGTCAATTTGGTCAGCCATCTTGAGCCTAGGAGGCCTGGATGCCTCTCCTATACATTTACCTCGGTCGTGGTGATCTGAGATCTTAATGGGTTGCTTCCCTCTGTCGAGGTTGGCGGCATTTACCCGAGGCTTTGGCCTCATTGGGTGACCATGGTACATAGCTGGTGCAGAAGCGCATGGATCCCATGCTATACATTGCTCTCAAGGAATGTGATGGTCTTCCTCGTACTCCCTTTCATATGTGTGAAATGGGTGGGTAGAGTTAGCTCGCCCTGTTTGGAGAGACCTGCGCTCTGGGGTTTGTCTATTGGTTCTAACAGTGATGGGGGGCAAAGGAGGGACGCCATAGTCATGTGGCCTCTCCTCATGGGCACTATGCCACTCTAGCACTCCATCGCATGGTGGACACTCATATCTAGCTTCTAAGGGAGATTTTCTATCTATGTTGAGTGCCACATGTAAGGATTCTTCCTGAAAGGGGCTATGATGAACGGGCGTGTCCCCCAGAGGGGTGTCCCTATAATTCCACCTTGACATGGAATGATGTGGACTCTCTTGTGGGTCAGGCCGCCAAGGCGGTATGGCCAAGTCCTTAGGGCTAAAGCGGAGGTGACTTGTGCCCCCTCCTTGTACACTTTCCACAGCTTCTGCCCTTGATTGGGCTTGGCTATGGGTGTACACCATGGTGTTGCTCTTCTACAAGCTAAGCATATTTTTATCTCTTTTATGATTTTTTATGCTACACTAAATAGAAAAGAACACACACATACACAAATAGTGATTATCTCGTTTAAAGGTTGAGAGTGTGTCCTAAAGCTGGTTTAGTGTGTTTTGTTGTTGTTTTTCTTTGTTTTTGAAGGTTTTTGTAAAGAACGTTTAAATAAAAAATGAAGGCTCTTATGACTCCCAAAATTGGTTGCCCCTTCGATATACCATTGCCAGACCGATATACCAACCTCTCTATATACCCGCCCTTACGTGAGGGAAACTATAGGTACGTGAGAGTAGATGCTACATGGAACATAGGCGGTACGGAAGGGGAATCGCTCTATTTATGACACCTACCATAGAAGACTTATCCTTGTGTGCTAGGAATCACCCCAGCTACACTCAATCAGCTTTCGTAGGGATTTACATCTAGCAATAGTAGCGATCAGGGTTTATGAATGCAAAATTCAAGCCAAGGTGGTGATGAAATCCACCATTGGTCTTGATCAAGGGCTGGGGGTTTTACGACCAGTTCCTTGGTGTTTAAGTTTCCACGTGGTGTGTGGGGTTCCTTTTATTATGCATGGAACAAAAATTAAACATGCAGCAACTTTTCCTATGCACGCAAAAAGAAATCAAAAAAATAGAAAAACTGAAGACAAAAAATGACAGGAAAAGTGCAGAATTCTTACCTCTTCTCTGCCCGAATCTATCGGTTCTGAGTTTCTGCTCGAAAACCTCATAGGTTGGAATTCATACCGGGGTGGAATGAATTACATGACTATATTCATCACATGGTGGGGCGAATTCCCATTTTTTCATGGTTGAGACGAATTATAGCTCTGCATTCGCCTTTTGCTGGAACGAATAGCAGTCAGCGTATGAAAACGCGGTACCTGCAAGCAAAAAACCAAGTTTGGATCAGATCTCTAATATTAAAAATAGAGGAAAAGGTACCACCATGATCACCACTGAAAGAACGAGGATACGGAAGCAAAAATAGAAAGCTAACATGCGGTATGAGAACAAAGAAACTAGACTCAACGATAAATCCTAGAAACTTGAAAGTGCATGAAAAGAGGGAAAAGCATGAGCGAATTGAAATGAAACAAATAGGAATAAATAATACAGCCATTTTTATTAATATGTTTCAAACTCAGTTACAATACGCATCCTCCCCCTCCAAGGGCTAGGAGCGTTTAAGTATGAGTTCTTGTTACATCCATGGGCGCCTTTCCTTCTTCCGCATGTCTACATGTAAAATGGGCAGACCAAAACGTCACCACCACTTGGAATGATGAGTATTGACTCCTCTATTCTCCTTCGATGTCTGAACCCTACATTCAAAGGAACAAGAAACGGTCAGTAGCACCCGTGGATGAAAAAAAGCATGCAATCCCCAAGCCTACGATAAGTAAATAAGAAAATGAATTAAACTATGACTAAAACAGGTCCAAATGCTCTAAAAATTGGACAGGGGGATAAATATACCACCAAGAAGGTTCTGCAAAAAGAACAGTCAGGAAATTCTTCACCTATTTGAATTTGCTCCGGGGCGGGACGAATTCACCTACAACAAAACGCTGAAAAGACACTGTCCCAATGTCCTACCTTTGAAGCTCCAAAAGACCTGCAAACTTGGTATTAGCTAATTGGGGGTATTTTGGGAAGACCCATATGGTCATATTTTCCAAATTTGGCCTCCATAAATGGTAATTTGATGATGCTACCTGTAGGTTAGTAAAAGCGAACAAAGCTAGAAATATGATCAAAATTGTCCAAAACGAGATGAAATTCGAATGACAACCTATTTAAACATCATAGAATTGAATGCAAAAATGAAAGAAATCAAAATTTCCATGGAATTCCCATCGCTCCAAAAGGAGGCGATTAGGATTGTGGCAGTGTGGAAGGGGGTGCCCATGGGGCAGGCCGCCCGTCGTTTGAGGTCTTATTTTGACACCAATCCACTTGGGATGGGTCCAAAACCTCTTGTGTGGTATTGTTAGAAAATTTGGTGGGGTATTGTGGCCAAATTTTAGGTTTTGGGATCAGTATTTGTCCTCCCAATAGTCACCCAATGACCTCCCTTCTAAAGGAGATCAAGGATGTGAAAGGCACAAATACAAAAGGTGTGAGATGTGTAAATAAAATGACAGCACTTCATTGCTCTAAATGCTACTTCTCTCCATATTTTGGGGTGAGTAAACTCACCAATTTATAGACCTGGAGGTCTCTTGAAATGGGCATGCAGAGGCACCACTTGGCAATCATGCCTTCCCAGGGGTAAGGAGATTCCTCCTTGAATAAGGACCTCATGAATGACCTTACAGATGCCTCTAATGCTTGAAAATGCTCACCCATACTCCCATGCGATGAAGGAAGCATTGGGTGGTGGACCTGAGCTACCATTTGTCAAGATTTGACTTTTTGCCCATCAAACTTGCATCGGGGCGAATTCAGAATTCATCCCTTGGTGGGGCGAATCCCAGATTGAATTCGTCCTAGGGTGGAACGGATACTGAGCAAAGTTTTTGAAGGTTCCAAATTGATCTCTGACATTTCAAAACTATTGTAATAGTGGTTAGGACCACTGTTTGACCTCTGGGGCCTGCCCTTGGGGCTATGTGTGTCAATGCAATCAGTGTTTGCAGTCACATAATCGGATTGGTGCTGTTTTGGTGTCTATAATTACATGGACTAAAGCAAGCACCAAGGGTATGGTACTCATGCATTGATGGCTACTTTCAAGACTATGTATTCACTAGGATTCTAATCTGTAGTACATGAAACAAGGTAAAGATATCGTTATTGTGTGCTTATATGTGGATGATCTAATATTCATGGGTAGTAGTGTTAAAATGAATAAGGAGTTAAAAAACTCCATGATGAAAGAGTTTGAAATAAAGGATCTAGGTTTGATGCGTTACTTCCTAGGAATGGAGGTACATAAAATTGGAAATGGGATCTGCATATGTCAACGTAAATATGCTCAAGATATGATAAAGAAATTTGCTATGGAGCAGTGTGAGTCAGTTGCAACTCCAATAGGTCAGGGATCCAATTAAGCAAAGAAGATGAAGCATCAAAATTTGACAAGACCTCTTACAAGAGCATAGTTGGGAGTCTAATGTTCCTCACCAACACATGGCCATATATTCAATATGTTGTCTCTATAGTATCAAGGTATATGGCTGATCCATCTAAACTTTATATACAAGCAACTAAAATAATTTTGAGATATGTAAGGGGTACAATAGATTATGGGATCCATTACCACAAAAATGATGATGTAAAATTAGTTGGATTTAGTGAGAGTGATTGGGGAAGAAACATAGATGATAGAAAATCAACTTTAGGGAATTTTTTTAGTCTTGGGTCAGGGATAATTACTTGGAGTTCTAAAAATAAAACTGTTGTAGCACTATCATCTACCGAGGCTGAGTACATAGCAATCACAAATGTTAGTGCCCAAGCCTTATGGTTGAGAAAATTTCTTGAAGAAATAGGTGAGAGATAAAGTGGTCCTACCATATTGTATTATGACAATATGAGTGCCATACAATTGGCATATAATCCTATCCACCATAGTAGTTCAAAGCATTTCGACATGAAGTATCACTTCATTAGAGACATGGTGGAGAATAATGTGGTTGAGCTACAACATTGAAACACTTTGGATAACATAGTTGACATCTTCACCATAGAAGTTTCTAAATCTTAGTATTTAAAGATGAGAGACTGTCTAGTCAGCCCTCTCAGCTTTAAGGGGGAGAATGTTGGAATTTGAATGTATGTATCCTATGTAGCTAAGTTTGTTATTGTTCTAGAATTTTTTAGAGAGCATCTAGAATTAATTTATCATTTTCTATGTTAGGGTTTGGTTACGAGAATAAGTGTAAGATAGCTATGTTGAGCCAAAATAAGTTCTTACTAGAACTATATAAGTATAATTTTGTGCAAGCATTTGGAATATAATGAGATAGATTTCTCACTTCTTACCGTATAATAGGATCAAGGCACCTTCCTCTAGGTGGGATCAAGGTGCCTTCCTCCAGGCAGGATCAAGGTACCTTCCTCTAGGAGGGATCAAGGCACCTTAGAATACATGGGATCAAGGCACCTCTAATACATGGGATCAAGGTGCCTCAAAATACATGGGATCAAGGTACCTCAAAATACATGGGATCAAGGCACCTCTAATACATGGGATCAAGGCATCTCATAATACATGGGATCAAGGCATATCAGAATACATGGGATCAAGGCGCCTCTAATAAATGGGATCAAGGCACCTCAAAATACATGGGATCAAGGCACCTCAAAATACATGGGATCAAGGCGTCTCTAAATACATGGGATCAAGACACCTCAAAATACATAGGATCAAGGTACCTCTAATACATGGTATCAAGGCACCTCAAAATACATGGGATCAAGGTGCCTCAAAATACATGGGATCAAGGCACCTCTATACATGGATGGTGAGAACAAATTATGTTCAAAAAATAATAATTTATTTATCATAAATTATCAATCCGGTAAGTTCGTAAACTTATGAGTATCATGCACAGTATATTCTTGTAGCGTGGGGGAATGAATCCTTTTGTACCTATTTAATTTGGTGGAGAATGTTTGTGCATTTTTATTTCAGCCAAACCAAATAAAATAAAGTGCAGAAAAATAAATAAATAAATTACAAACTAAAATTAAAGTGCTGAAAATAAAAGTGCAGGAAATTAAAATGCAGAAAAATAAAACACACAGCTAAATTAAAATAAAGTACAAAGTAAAACAATAAATCTTATATATAGAAAAAAAAATAATAGAAATAAAATAGGGGAGAACTACTGCAAGGAGTGGGCCCAGGCTCCCATAGATAGTTCACCCTATTAATCACATAACAATTGCTTTAAGAAAATAAGAGTATTTGCACTCTTAATAAATTATAAAAAAATGAAATAAAATAAATTCTATGTATTATATCATTGATTTCATTCATCTGGCCTACGTCCTTATATAAAGCACAACTAGATCTCGTTACAATAACTAATCAATCTATTTTTAATCACATAACGTGATTTGTTATCGTCAGTTCATACACATGTATTATTATCCTATTGAATGTATGTCCGTTCATCGAAAGGATAAATATAAGAATCCTTATGTGTATGTAACAAACAAATCCTAAAATAATGCATCCTAAAAATAATGCTTTTAAAAACCTTACAAAGTCAACCGACCAATCGGTCAATAATAAAAGTGTTTTATTCTATTTTAATAATAATGCATGATTAGAATATTTCTCCTTTGTCTTCATGTGCAACTACCTCCTTAGCCCATTGGTCAACTAGTCAATGTTGACTTGGTGTATCTTCTCAATGAGACCAAGGTGAGAGCAAGGTGCTTACCTTTGGATAAAGGCATCGTCAGGATCAAGGTTCCTTCCTCCGGATCAAGGTGTCTTCCTCTGGATATTCTAGACATGATGCATGATTAGAATATTTCTACTTTGTCTCATGTGCAACAACCTTCTTAGAAAATTGGTCAACTGGTCAATGTTGACTTGGTCAACCATAAGCATTTTCTCAATAAAAGTTAGGCAAGAGCAAGGCGCCTACTTCCAGATCAAGGTACCTTCTTCCACATCAAGGCACCTTCTCCCACATCAAGGCACCTTCTTCCACATCAAGGCACCATCAAGGCACATCAAGGCACCTTCTTGTTGACTTGGTCAGATCAAGGCACCTTCCTATTGATTTGGTCAGATCAAGGCACCTTCCTATTAACTTGGTCAGATCAAGGCACCTTCCTATTGACTTGGTCAGATCAAGGTGCCTTCCTACACATCAAGGCACCTCAAAATGTATGGGATCAAGGCACCTTATTGCACATCAAGGTACCTCCAAATGTATGGGATCAAGGTGCCTCCCTTCACAAATCCAGGTCCAAGTGGGATGTAGACTGTAAAATACCATATTAGTAGCAAAACCTGCATTTATACACATTTTGCACAAAAATACCAATCAAGCATAATCCTATATTTTCTATTAATTATATGCATAAGTTATATAAAAATACATCTCAAATGCTAGTTAAACCAATAATGATACCCCTTTTAAGTGTATATAAAATGAGCATTTCTGGGATCAAGTATACACTTAAGAAACTCATTTTATATACACTTTAAGGGGTATCATTATTATTTTTTAATATTAGATAATTTATTCCTAATTTATCGCATCCCTTTCACTTATTGTCAACCTAGGGATGCTCATAAAATTGTGAAGTATCGTGCATAGTTTATGCCTGCTATGCCTATAACACCTTTGAGATGAGTCCTCTAATTCCTAAGGTTTGGGGGGTAATTTTCATTACAGTGCAGTGCTATCCAAACCATTTAACTCAAAATAAATTACAAAAAATAAATCACACCACACACTTACAAGAATTTAAAGAAAGCAAGAAAAATGTAGGAAAATAAACAGATCGTTGGAAATTAAATAAAATAGTAAATAATAGAAAAAATAAACTAATCTAGAAAATAGGAGAAAGGGGAGGAATGCTGACAAGAGTGGTCCCAGGCTCCAATAGATTTCACTCAACTAAATCGCGTATACCAAATATGTTGGATATTTTGAGTGATAAGTTGTCATTGACGTTAAGAGTAAGTGGTCATTTATGTCAAACTTACAACACCAGTCAGTGGAAGTTTTAGTTGGCAACATCCATTTTGGTTTCAATTTCAAGACCCGGTTCCAAGAAGTCAGATGATGTCCAAAGTTCAAGAAAAATCCCAATTAAATAATATTATAATATTATTTTATCATATTATACAAAGGAAGTTTAAAATTATTTATAAATTAATTTTAAATTAATTTATTAGTTAATTTATTTAGCTTATAAATCTATTTAAATTAATTATTAATTTATTTAATTATTAAATATAAATTTATTTAAGCTAAGGTTAAAAACCCTAAGGCAGGTTATTAAAAATAATATTTGAAATTAAAATTTTAATGTCATAGCACCGACGTGAGGAGAAGTTTGAAAACGTGTATAAAAGGAGGAACCTTCCCACCACAAAAAATCACCATACCTTTGAAATTGAATGCGAGCTTTGTAATTTGTGTTGCATCCAAGGAAGAGAGAAAGCATGCAAAATTCATGAGAAAAGAGACGACGGCGAAGGCATAAGAGGAAGGAATTTATCCTTCACGATGCCTTGTGTAGCCCACGCGATGGGCTCCTGAGTTCTAAGGTACTTAGGAAAGAGGAGACGGCGGATCGAATCTCACCGAATTCCCTTTTGGGGAAGAAAGAGGTATGCTTTGATAAATTGGTCATCAAAAATTTCAGGGATATAGTTTGGGAATTTAAAAATTAATTTTTTGCATATTTTTATTTGGTTCTAAGGTTGTAAGGGAGTTATAAGGGTTTTTCAAAATTAAATTTTTAATATTATTTACCCAAAGGTTTTGAAAGGGTTTTAAGGTGTTTGGTTGATATTTTATGGTGTTGGATATTATTTTAGGTTGGAGTTGATAATGTGTGTCAAAGAAAATATTTTTATGTTATGATGAGTGTTATTTTTAAAAGGGAGAAATAAGGCATAAATAGAGTTGTGATTATTTTATGTCAAAGGGAATATTTTTTAGAAAGTATTGAAGTGATATTGTTGTGTTTAACCATTGAATTTGGAAATAATGAAATTATGATTAAGACGGGTTTTTCCAAAGACACTTTGACATCCAACAAAAGGTAAGGGTATATTCTTCCTAGCGAGTGATTGTTGAAAATTTTGAATGAAAGGTTGGAGTGAAAAGGATTGTTTGGTTTGCATTATTGAGAGTGTTTTGAATTAATGCTTCAAGATTTTTTGGAATTAAGAGTTGTTGATAAAACCTTGTTTTATAAGCATTGTTGTTGAAGTGTTTGAATTGAGTGAAGAACTTGAACTAGGATTTTCAAATAACATGAGTATCACTATTATGTGAATATTGTCTTATAAGCATTGTTGTTGAAGTGAGTTGTTGAGTGAAGAAATTGAACTAGGGTTTGAGTATCATTGTTATGTGAGATTGGTTGATAAAGCATTGTTGGAAATATTTGAGTGAATATTCATATGCTTGGACTAGGGTTTGTGAGCAAGGATCATTCCATTGAGTAATTGGTTGAGTAGAGTTGGTTAAGCCTAGTCAAGTGAATGTGTGAAGTGATTGTTCAAGTTTTGTGAAATAAATTATTCTATATTCTAATTGAGTTGAGAAAGTGATTGATAGTATTGAGGTGAATGTGAAGCATATTGAGTCTCTAACAATTCTCTATATGTTTCTAAGAGAGTGACTGAAAGTGATTGAGTATTGAGGTGAATATGAAGCATATTGAGTCTCTAATTATTCTCTATATATTTCTAAGAGAGTGATTAAAAGTTATTGAGTATTGAGGTGAATGTGAAGCATATTGAGTCTCTAACAATTCTCTATATGTTTCTAAGAGAGTGATTGAAAGTGATTGAGCATTGTGATGAGTATAGAGCATATTGAGTGAACGGTTGTAGTAGCTTACATTTAATTTTGTCAATCCAGATTAATACATGTTAGATTTAAAGAGTAGCAACCCAGTATATATTGTACCATAGTAATTAATACTAAGCTTATTTCAGGTCTCTTTCTGGTTTCATGTGTTGCAAAAATTAAATTTTGTAGAAAATAAAATAAAATATGCAATTTATGAATTATTCTAATATGGATCTACATAATTAAAGAATTATTTATCTATTATAATTTCTAATTATATTTTCATGTAAATTAATATTTTAATCTAATTCTATCTACCATGTTAATGGGGGGAAGAGATTTAGGGACTAACCTTTTGGAGTGGGCCCTGCCTCCGAAAGGTTAGTGTTAACCCCTTCCCCTATTTTCTATTTTACTTTAACTTCAATAATTTACTCATTTAATTAATCTAATTCTTAATTTCATAATTACAAGAGAATAAAAGAAATAAAAATTACCAAAGCAATCAAAATATAAAATAATCATAAAACACAGTTACCATATCCTGAAGAAAATATTGTTGCTTCTTTATTATTGAAAATCAAACGTACATGGTTGCGCTTCCAACTTCCAGAATTGCATACAAAATATTACATCAGGAATAATCACAAATTACATATATTTATTCATTATCTCGCCATCCACTTTCAAAGGTCTCGTATGAAAATATATATTGTCACTCATACAATTCTGAAAATAACTTCTCGTATATCTCCCATATGGTTTAGACATAACAACATTCCAAACATAACTCCCCGTATTTCTCCCATATGATTTAGACTTGATACGCAACAACTATGTTATTAACAAGAATAAAAGTAAATTAATACATCTCCTAAAATACTTGGACTCAATAAATATTCTAATTGGTCCAAGTGGCAAATAATTATAACATAAAACTAACTTTCACTTGGTGGGATAGCTACGTAACAATACAACCCTTGATTTAGAATTTTTTCTATAGATTTTATCCTTTCTTTTAGGGAAGGATACATTTATTACAAATATTCATGTAACAAATTATGTGCCCCAAATAAATGGTGAGTCACCCACATTTAATTCTTCTAACCGCCCATGTGGAATTTGAAACCTTTCGTGCTTGATTCTTTCAGCTTCCCACGTGGTGTTTGACCAAGCCATAGCTTATGTGGCATTTATGTGAAACAGGTTCTTCCGTATATTTTTCTAGGTTTCTGTAGTGCCCTTCTATAGAATCCACATGTCTCCTCGGTATTTTTTCATCGTTTCTTCAATATATGACATGTATTTCGCTGTAATATTACCTTCCAAAAACATACAAAAACTTTGTACAACTTGTGTAAAATATGATCATTTATCATTTTAACCTCATTCATCAAATTAACTGATAAATAAAATAAATAAGGTAAAATAATCATTATAACGCATTTACTTTCATGATTTTGTAGATAGAAATTAGATAATCCTTGCATAAAATACATGTCAATTTAGCACTCACTATTCCTCCAAACTGAAGGAAGTGCATGTCCTCATGCACACGGGATTAATACGACAATCTCAATGGATAAACTCTACAGTTATAGTAGTTGCATAAATCCAAAATTTGGTCTATAGTAGATGATTGATGCATTGTTCATGTAAATCCAAATATTTACCTTGATATTATATTTAAACAATATTTCTTTTGGAATGTGATATACATTTGATAAGAAGCACAATGCAAATTGTCATTTGGCTAAATTGGGATTACCATAATTTTTGTCATATTTAAATAAGTTGAAACAAGAAGGTATTATAAATCATAAAATGAATATGTGTTTTATTTTAGTCTAATCACTTCCTATAGTAGGAGTATTTCAACTTCTATCTATCTAAACATGCTTTCCAATGCAAAAGTCAATAGTGCTCATTGGACTTATTTAGATGTATATCAAAACTATGCATAAATAAGACTTATAACTTCTATAATAATGTTATCTATAAACCCATACTAACAATAAGAACATCATTATATATGTAACATATAAAATTTAAATTAACTTTTAAATTTCATTTATTTATTTATTTATGTTATTTTATTATTATTATTATTATTATTTTTATCTTTATTTTTTTTCGAGAAGAATGATCAAATTAAAGATATAGTAAAAACTAGTAAATTAATATAATATATATTCATTTTATTATTATAATAATAATAATTATTATTATTGTTAGTATTATTATTATTATATAACTATAAATTATTATATTACCTATACTATACCTCTAAACTATATTATAAACTCTATTGTATTAAGTATTATAAACTATATTACTGAAGATTATTTCAGAAGTTGTCCACAAAAGATATCTACAAAACTGTAGTTGTTAGAGTTTAAGAAAATAATTTACCTGATTCTTCCCTTAAAACCGAATTGTTAACTTTGTATATCTTATTTGCTTTCCCTCCAAACTATAATTTTAGCCAAAACAAGATGAAGGGTGTTTTATTTATATTGATGGATAATATAATAATAAGTTTTATTTATGGGGGTTTATTATAATTTTTGTGATTGTGCTTCTTGTATGTCATTAAGAAGTTTATGAGATAGAAAGGTAATGAATATGAAATTTGATTTCAGCCTTCTAGGATATATTCAATCATGGGAAAAAGTGAAATAGATATTAAGATGGCTTTTTCTAAGGGATGAAAATGTGATGGGCGCAGGCCATGTTTTTGTAGAAAAAGAAAAAAAATGAAACCATAGTACTTTCATGAGGGTTTGCTTTTGAGTTTTGTCTACATGTGATGTTTCTAGGATTATTATTCAAGAACTTCAAACATTCTAGTAATTTTAAAACAACTTCATTTACTCATTTCACAAATCAATATAGTGTCAAAGTTGTCCTAGTATTCTCAAGCTTCTTTTAAGACCAACTATGTGTGTAGTGAGGATTCATTTCCCATTATGAGCAAGGATTGAAAAATAACAAGGGTTATGTATGCCAAAAAGCTAGCTTATCGTATGAGCATCTAGAGGTCTTATCCAGACTTAGTGCTAATACGTAAGGATACCTTAATAAATAGTACCCTATGGTGTTTGAGATACTAATAATTGTAGGGATTCAAGCTCTTTTGTCCTTTATTTACTTTTGTTTTATTTGGGATACTTGCTCATTTTATGAGGAGCAAGGGATTTTTAGTGCTTTTTAGGATTCTTGCTTATTTTGAGAAGTAGTAAGATTTTTATTGGGATACTTGCTTGATTAGATGAGTAGCAAGGGATTTTTTTTTAATTTCAAGGGTGAAGAGCAGGCTTGTCCTTTTGTCAATTCATTAGTATTCTAGACCATGCGTAAAAATAGATAAGAAATGGAAACTATTCACTTATGGCAGAAATAACAAATGAGTTAATTTTTCCAATACTTCACAATGTTTTTAGGTGTGCAATTGTGCGTGGCCAAAGAGAAAATTTATCAACTAGGAGTAACTTACAACATTTTTAAAATATTTGCTTCATTTTCAATAAAAAATTTGCTCAAGATACTAGATATAGTTTGAGTATTTATAGAACACCTAGACTTCATCTAGCAATAAGGTACTACGCCTCATGTGGTAATCATCTTCCTACAAGGTTTTTTTAGAGAGAACATTTTCTTGGGCTATCTTTAAAACATTAAGAATGAAAATGAAAGGCAATACAAATACTTCATGATGAAACAAAGGAAGCATATTTATTTTTAATTTTATATATTAATTTTTTTCCAATTTTTATATATATAATTATATTATTATATATATTTTTCTTTTCAAAGAGAGAAATTATTGGATAGTAGTTGGTTGCAGTTCAGAAATGCACTGCAAATCAATTTGTTATCTAAGGTGGTGTATGAATTTTTTTTTAGATAGTGACTTTTTGTATAGTTAAAACCTATGCCCATTAATTAGTGATTTTCTAGTTGAGTTATCAATAGCATTTGAGTTTTACTACACCCTTTCAAATATTTTCTAATTGATTTTCATAATTCAATATGTTTGTCCTACCACTTTATGATTTATGATTTTGTTGGTTCAATCTTGTATATACCTATATCTTATTTCATTATTATTATTATTATTATTAAATATATATATTAATATTTTTTATTATTATATATATATATGTTTTATATATTTATTATTATCATTTCTAATAATATATATATATATATATATATATAGATTTGTTTT
The DNA here is from genome assembly GCA_028583015.1 of Wollemia nobilis. NCBI lineage: Eukaryota > Viridiplantae > Streptophyta > Pinopsida > Araucariales > Araucariaceae > Wollemia > Wollemia nobilis. The sequence goes on along the minus strand of JAQPPZ010017043.1, from coordinate 561,139 downwards.
TTGTAATATTTTCTAGAGGTTTATTGGACTATTTTTCACCACCTAGCAACTTATTTTTCTTCTCTTTTTGGTTTTATTTTTGTTTGGGTTTTGATTTTGATTTTCTTTTTTAATCCTACTGTTGTCAAGTTTAGATACAAATCATAGAGTTTATAATTGTTCCTAACACAACAAAAATATTTTTTTTGAACAATTCTAATGTCACTAAAATTAGGTGCGACCCATGGTCTATGAATCCACACAACCAATTCTAGTACAATAGGAGGAAAGTAAAAATGATTGAAAAATAAATTTTACTAGAAATGAAATTTCTAAAATAAAAGGTAAACTATTATTGTTTCTTTGACTATTTAGGAGGGTTTCACTAAGGTTGTGTCACTCAATCTTACCTACTTCCTATGTTCAACAGGGTCCTAAGCAAATTTTAGGTTGTTTTCAGTGTTCACCTACTTCCTGTTGTTTTTCTCATAGGTCCTAAGCCAAATCATCAATAATAATCACCCAAAGCAAGGAAATTGCAGGAAATTAAATATGCTGAAATAAAAGGTAACTTATTACTGCTTCTTTGATTATTAGGAGGGATTTCATTACAGTTGTGTCACTCAACGTAACTACTTCCTACTATAAAAAATAGGGTGTTACTTTCGGCGTTCACCTACTTCCTATTCTTTCTCATAGGTCCTAAGTCAACTAAGCAATAATAACTACCCAAAGCAGGAAATTTGCAGAAATTGAAATTTGCAAAAATTGAAATTTGCAAAAAATAAATCTTAATCTATGAAAGCAGTAAAAATGATTCCTTTAAGAAAAATGAACCCTGCAACATTGAACGGAGGAGCTTTTTGGAACCATATTCAGGCCACTCTGACTCGTATGCACACCAAGGTCTCGTGCGTACCCATTTTCACATACAAGTAAGCCTCTCTCTTTGCTCTACCAAATAACTTTTTAGATTAACCACTACGACGCTACTCTCCCTGGAAACGATGCCAAAATGAGCGGTTCTAGTAGCTTACATTTAATTTTTTCAATCCGGGTTAATCCAAGTTAGATTTAAATAGTAGAAACACAATATATATTGTATCGTGGTAATTAATACTGAGATAACTTCAGGTCTCTTTCTGGTTTCATGTGTTGCAAAAATTAAAGTTTGCGGAAAATAAAATAAAATATGCAATTTATGAATTATTCTAATGTGGATCCACGTAATTAATGCATTATTTATCTATTATAAATTCTAATTATATTTTCATGTAAATTAATATTTTAATCCAATTCTATCTACCATGTTACTGGGGGGAAGAGATTTAGGGACTAACCTTTCGAAGTGGGCCCTACCTCCGGAAGGTTAGTGTTAACCATTTCCCCTATTTTCTATTTTAATTTAACTTCAATAATATACTCTTTTTTAATTAATATAATTCTTAATTTCATAATTACAAGAGAATAAAGGAACTAAAAATTACCAAAGCAAGAAAAATATAAAATAATTATAAAACACAGTTACCATATCCTGAAGAAAATATTATTGTTGCATTATTATTGAAAATCAAACATACATGGTTGAGCATCCAACTTCCAGGATTGCATACATAATATTACATCAGGAATAATCACCAATTACATATATTTCTCCATTAGCTCGCCATCCACTTTCAAAGGTCTCGTATGCAAATATATATTGTCACTCAGGCAGTTTCAAACATAACTCCCTGTATTTCTCCCATATGGTTTGGACTTGATACACAACAACATTTCGAACATAACTCCCCATATTTCTCCCATATGGTTTGGACTTGATACACAACAACTATGTTCTTAACAAGAATAAAGCTAAATTAACACATCTCCTAAAATACTTGGACTCAATAAATATTCTAATTGGTCCAAGTGGAAACTAATTATAACATAATATTAACTTTGACTTGGTGGGATAGCTACGTAACAATACAAACCTTGATTTAGAATTTTTCTATAGATTTTATCCTTTCTTTTAGGTAAGGATACATTTATTACAAATATTCACATAACAACTTATATGCCCAAAATAAATGGTGAGTTACCCACATTTGATTCTTCTAACCGCCCATGTGGAATTTGAAATCTTTCGTGCTTGATTCTTTCAGCTGCCCACGTGGTGTTTGACCAAGCCATAGCTTATGTGGCATTTATGTGAAAAAGGTTCTTCCGTATATTTTTCCAAGTTTTCATAGTGCCCTTTCGTAGCACCCTTCCGTAGCGCACATCCACATGTATCCTCAGTATTTGTTCATCCTTTCTTCAATATATGACGTGTATTTTGCTGTAATATTACCTACCAAAAACATATAAAAACTTCGTATAATTTGTGTAAAATATTATCATTTATCATTTTAACCTCATTCATCAAATTAACTGATAAATCACATAAATAAGGTAAAATAATGATTATAACACAATTCCTTTCATGATTTTGCATATAGAAAATAGATAATCCTTGCATAAAATGTGTCAATTTGGCACTCATCATTGAGTCTCTAACAATTCTCTTTATGTTTCTATGAGATTGGACATGTTCTAGTGTGGACTTGTTGAGCAGATTTGAGATAAGTCTTTGAAAAGACTTGTGGATAGTTTTGGGTAAGATTTTGTGGAAGCTTACAATACAGATTAAGAGTAGATTTGGATAAGTTCTTATGAGGACTTATTGAGTAGATTGAACAAGTTCTAGAGATGACTTGAGGATAGATTAGTGTGAGATTTTGTGGAAGCTTACAAGGCATATTTGAGATAAGTCTTTGAGAAGGCTTATGAGCAGAGTTTATTGATTGATTTTTTAAACCTTGAGTTAAGGTTTGGGGTAGATCCAATAGAGTTGATTTGATATTGAGTCAAGCTTTGAGTTAAGGCTTGAGGATAGAGATTGAGGATAGATTTGTGCTATATCGAAGGATTGTGTTTAGTACAAATTTGAGGATAAATTTGTGTGCATATTTAATGATAGGTTTGTGCAAGACCAGAGATAAATATTGAGGACATATGTTTTCTAGACTGAAGGATTGTTTTTAGTATAGATTTAAGATAGAGCTTTGGAGGTGACAGAATTGAGGACATAGATCTCCAACCAGAGCAAGGAGGACAAGTGTCTTCTATGGATAGAGTTCCATTTGCTAATGGCAGTGGAGAAAAAGGTCTTCTATAGGATCACCAACCAGAGCAAAGTTAGGATATTGGTGTCTCTTATGGATAGATATCCACGAAATTGATTAGGGAATTGGTGCATCCTTTGTACATAGGTCCATAAACATTGTAATAGGAAAAGGATTCCCAAGATATTGACTGAGAAAATTTTAGTGAAATATTTTCTCCATGGAGTAGCCCACATTGGGTGAACCACGTAAATTTGGTGTCTCTATTGTGTGTGGTGATTTGTTCATTACTTTGATTACTTCCTCTCCCTCTTCTCTTTCATGGAAGTTGCATTTATACAATGCACAACCCTTTGTTACAATTTTAGGCAAGTTTATATGTTACAAAAACTATGCATAATAGATTATATTAATCAGTACATATGTTTAGTTATAATAGTCATGCACTAAATTTACCCTTTGCAGTATAAATCAGGCATGTTCTATTTTATCATAATAAAATACTTCTATTAATATAAGTAATATGGAAAATCTATTCGAGCGGTTGCACATCATGGTCGCTAGTAAAAAATAGATGATTTTTTTGGTCCATCACATTATATGTTTACTTGTATTGGTCATTGGAAAATCACTACTCTGATTTATCCATATGTAAGATCCACATCATATTCTATTTTTCCCCATCAAAATAGGACATCTGACGTGTTTGGTAGTAAATTGGAATTGGTACCTTATGTGGAGTCAATGGTCTACTTTAGTCAATGCCAACAAGGCATGGTATTTTTTTGGAGCAAGACACCTTCCTATGAGATCAAGGTGCCTTCCATCAATAGGAGCAAGGCACCTTTTTCCATGTAGGGTCAAGGTGCCTTCTTTCATTGGGATCATGGTGCCTTCTTTCAATGGAATCAATATTCCAAGAATAAATGCACCTTATTTCAATAGGATCAAGATGCTTGGGATCAAGGCACCATCCCTTAACACACCTTGGGTTCCTTTAAATATAAATGTGTCAGGTCCAAGTAGGACCTCGAAAAAATTATGTAGGATATGACAAAATTAATAAAATCTACACACAAAATACACTTAACACACATGTTAGAGGATATACACAATTTCCTATTAAATATATATAAATCCTCATAAAAAGTACATTTCTATTATAATAATGTCGCACAAGATGTTAGAAAAGTATGTAAAAATATGAGCATTTTTTGTTCTCATCAATTATGTTATCATAGTCTAAATATGAATCTCTAGTGTAACCTTAAGAAGGATAAATGTAAGAATGATCAAGTGGGAAGATTGGATTCTATCTCCCATCATGGAGGTTAAGGGTGAATTGAGAAAGTAAGGTAAGTGATAGACATTGGATGTCTATGTGGGTTTGTGTGATGACCACCTTAACTACCCAATGTGGTTATTGGGGATAGTTAAGCATTGCAATTGATTGATATTCTATCTTGGTGGAAGAATATTTAATCTACAAGGAATACACCCAATCTTGTGCATGTTTGGACCTAAGAGAAGACTAGCTTAAGTTGGAGTTAAGTTAGTAAGGAAAATTGGCAAACTCCCAAGCATTGTGGTCAATAGTTTCTACATTCAAGGAATGGTAGAAAATAAGGGTAACCACATGAAGATATACTTATACAATAGAGGTATGAAGGTAAACTCAATGGTCACATTATAGGAGGGTTGACCACTCCTATCCACGAGATAGATATTTATCATGTTGACTCTTGTGAAGTGCAATATTGAACTTACTTAAAAACTCAACCTTATGAGAACCACATGAATATTATTCCTAAGTAATCCCCTTTATCACAAACTTAACTATATTTTTTATAAAAAAAAAAGAAAAAAATTATCCTCAAGATTGGTTGGTAATTGAGAATTGTTACAATTGACTTCATGTTTCTTATGTTTTCTTGACTCATATGCTACAACTGCATTATCTTAGGATAGAAATATTCCCAGTCCTTCCAAATACGCATTTGTATATATGGACAAATTTCTTTGAGGAACTAGAATTTTTAGTATAGGGGCTAAAGTGAGTCTCTACTTAAGTTGTTCAAAGGCACCTTCACATATGTCTATCCATTTGAATTTTTTTCCCTTCCTCTGCAAATTTGTTATGAGATAGTCTTTATTGGAGTAACCTTCACAAATAGCCTATAATAATGTGCATCATGCTTCGTTGAAGATATCCCATTTTGAAGCCTTGTATGGCAAAAAATGCAGAACACCATTATCATAGGATAATCTGAAGGATCAGGTTGTTATTGGACTAGAAATAGTCAAAGAGATGGAGGAACAACTTAGAGTAATCTGAAAAAATCTTAAGGAAGCCTCAAATATCTAGAAAAGCTATGTTGATTTGAAGAGGACACCAAGGGAATTATCTATGGGGTATAGAGTATTCTTGAGGGTAATGCCTAGGGAAATCATCATCAAGTCAACTAAACTAGATCCTAGATATGTTGGACCTTTAACAATCCTGGAAAGGATTAGTCTTATTGCCTACAAACTTGACTTACCACCTAAATCAGGAAATATCCATGACTCTTTCCATGTATCCCTGCTTACGAAATATATTGCTGATCCTAACCATGTTCTTGTTGTCTCAAAATTGTAGATGGAGGATCCCTAATAAATTGAAGTAAAACTAGTGAATATACTAGAGTTTTGCTCCAATGTTATGAGGAAGTGAAATATTGAACAAACCAAGGTCCATTGGAACCTATATTCAGAAATAAATTCCACTTGGGAAAAATTGGAGGACATAAGAAACCATTTTCCTTATTTATTTGAGGATAATTTGTAATATTTTTATCACTGCGACACATTACTACAGTTATAATATGCTTTATGATGAGATTGATGCATTTATAGATGTTTTGATGCTTTAGCTTTATGATAATAATTATGCATTGATAGATGTTTCTATGCTTTGAATTTATTAGAAGATTTATTGATGGAAGTTTCAAGACTTTTTCATGTAGTATGAATGTTTTATTCCTTTGAGATTATGGTACTACTAATATTTTGTTGCATCATCGGTCCAAGTACTCTCATGGGTGGAATAAGTAGATCAACCACGAGGAATAAGATACTGGTAAAATGGAAAGGATGATGAAGATATATCATGGGTAACATAGATAATTACCCTCATATAGGTGTATTTTATGCTCAATTTTACACCATTCGACCATGATGTTTGATACTAGTCTCCTAAGTAGGATAGTGATAGTTGAGTCTATCTAAAAAGAGGTTGTCCATGAAAGGATAAAATAATGGTGTGAACTTGAGATTGCATTGGATGCTTGTGATTGCTATTTTGGTAAAGCATCATATTTAATTGCTACTTTGCATTGCTATAAGAAATATATTGTAGAAATATATCAAGATTTTAAGCTTACTAAACTTAGAAACACAAGGGACTATGTTTAGTCTAAGGGAGAGAGTATGTCACACCTAGCTTCAACCAAACACCTTTTGTTTGATGAATAAGGGTCTAATATTTGGTTCTGTAAAGATTTATGATTTATTTAATGTTTTTTGTAAAAATATATCTAGAGAAATATATTTTATAAAGCAAATCACTCATGACCTAATTAATTGCATGATTTGTCTAATAATGTTAAGCTAAATTGTAGGATAATAAAAAAAGCATGATATAGAATAAGAAGTAAAAATGTGGCATAAGGTCTAGAAGGGAAGAAAATTTAGGCCAAAAGGGTACTAGGAAGAAGAAAAAAATGGAGCCTTGGTCATTTTAGTCCTATTATGGTAGAAAATTATCTTTCTAAAAACCTTCCTTATATCCTCCCTTAGCATAACTTTTCTTGAATCCTTCCTTTAGTTCTTACCTAACTTGACCCTTACCTTGATTGAAAGGGAGCCTATAGATTTTATAAATACCTTCTTATGAAAATGAAATAGAGGAATTTGGAAGGAGAAGCATAAAGGATTCCAAGAGATGGAGGAAGATATTCAAGTGATTTGACCTCATAGGAATTCTAGGTTGGGGACTCTCACCTTTGTTTGTATTATAACTCCAATGCATGGTTTTGGAATTGTGATTTCCTTTTTGTCTTATTTGAGAGTATACTAAATTTAAAATGTGTCATGATGTGAGAGCTATTGTATTTCATTCTAATCTTCTTTGCACTTGGGTATATCATGATGGTGTAATTTAAATTTGTAAAATGGAAAGGATGATGAAGATACATCATGGGTAACACAGATAATTACCCTCATGTTGGTGTATTTTATTTTCAAGTTTACACCATTGGACCATGGTTTTTGATACTAGTCTCCTAAGTAGGATGGTGATAGTTGAGTCTATCTAAAAGAGGTTGTCCATGAAAGGATAAAATAATGGTGTGAACTTGAGATTGCATTGGATGCTTGTGATTGCTATTTTTGGAAAGCATCATATTTAATTGCTACTTTGAATTGCTATGAGAAATATATTATGGAAATATATCAATATTTTAAGCTTACTAACCTTAGAAACACAAGGGACTATGTTTAGTCTAAGGGAGAGAGTATGTCACACCTCGCTTCAACCAAACATCTTTTATTTTATGAATAAGGGTCTAATATTTAGTTTTGTAAATATTATGATTTATTTAATGTTTTTTGTAAGAATATATCTAGAGAAATATATTTTATAAAGCAAATCACTCATGACCTGATTAATTGCATGATTTGTCTAATAATGTTAAGCTAAATTGTAGGATAAGAAAAAAAGCATAATCTAGAATAACAAGGAAAAATGTGGCCTAAGTTCTAGAAGGGAAGAAAATTTAGGCCAAAAGCGTACTAGGAAGAAGAAAAAAATGGAGCCTTGGTCATTTCAGTCCTATTATGGTAGAAAATTGTCTTTCTAAAAACCTTCCTTATGTCCTCCCTTAGCATAACTTTTCTTGAACCCTTCCTTTGGTTCTTACCTAACTTGACCCTTAACTTGATTGAAAGGGCACCTCTAGATTTTATAAAGACCTTCTTATGAAAATAAAATAGCAGAAGCTGGAAGGAGAAGCATAAAGGATTCCAAGAGATGGAGGGAGATATTCAAGTGATTTGACCTCATAGAAATTCTAGGTTGGGGACTCTCACCATTTTTTGTATTATAACTGCAATGCATGGTTTTGGAATTGTGATTTCCTTTTTGTCTTCTTTGAGAGTATACCAACTTTAAAATTTGTCATGATGTGATAGCTATTGTATTTTATTCTAATCACCTTTACACTTTGGTATATCATGATGGTGTAATTTAAATTTGTCTAGCAAATCTTGGAAATTGTATGGATCTATTCTCTCGAATGGCTTTCCCATGTTTTATTGTGTTTTATGCTACCATAATATCCAACTTACCTTGCTATATCTTTGTTAGTCAAAGACTCATTAATTCCAATGATAGTTGACTAGATGTTGACATATTCATTTGGATGTATCTCCTACCTCAATATCCAAGTAATGCTATCAGATTTATATCTATGTTATGATATTGAAAACATGGTTATTGGGGGTTTGGAAATATCAATATTAGCAGTGAGTAAACCACTCTATAGATAGTTCTCTATATCAAGTTGTCATTGACACCCTAGTCACTGATTTTTTGTTTGGGGATTTTACGTCAAGGAGGGAATAAAATTTTTAAAGGGACATTTAAAGTATGAATATATATATATATGTCCTACCTATGCATTTGATGCATATTGACATGCATTAGGACATCACACAGGAAGGATTTATAAAAGAAAATCCCAATTGTTGTCCCACATGAGATATGTTGGAACCTCAATATAGTTTAGAGGAAAAAAGTCTCCCATAGTCACTCGACCACCAACTGTTGGTCGAGAGTCATGAAATTTGTGGTCGATGTTGTATTAATTAGAGAAACAGATTTTTTTTAGATATAATACACCTATCATTTGACTTCACTCCTTAATGTCAATTTATCCCATGTGTTGATGTTGGTTGGTTTGAATTCTTAGAGATTTGGTTTAAATTCCTTTTTAAATGTTTATGTAGTGATTTATCCCTGATGCAGGGAGCATCCAGTGGTGTAAGAGTGATCTTGCATCACCCGAAAAAAAAAATATAAAAAAAAAAATTGTAATTTTTTTTTATTTTGTAAAACTAGTTTAACTTGCAGGAGATTTTTGAAGGTCTTAGAGGTCGAATTTGAGGATTTTTGGCTAGACACGAGCCTTGGCGTGAAGAGCCAAGTTTGCCCCACTTAGATTGTTTCATGCCATTTTTGAAAACATGTTGTAATAGTCAATCAGGTCAACGAGTGCGAAGTTATGACCTTGACAAGTTGCCCCCAAAATTCAAATTTCAATTTGAATGGTTTTAGGTGGGAAAAAGGGAAAATAGGGTATTTGAGGGAATTTTCAAAATTGTAAAGGGGCCTTCTTCTCTTGTATCCTTATTTTTGGCATGAAAGTAATGAAATGTTTGATTCTTTGACTGGTTCAAAGGAAAAATACCCGTGTATCATTTTTTTGGTGTTGCTAATGTAACGTGATCTCCACTAAGTGGTATCAGAGCGGGAGTTCCTGAGTGTGTAAATAGATCGCTGGACGTGGGGCATTTTACACCAGGATATGTGGTTAAGGTTTGTGAGATAAGTGAGAAAAATGCCTCCACAAATAAATCATGTTGGTGGGAGAAATATGGTGCCAGAGGAAGATTTCAGAGCTTTGCAAAGGCAAGTTTAGGTTCTGCAAGAGGAGATGCATAGAGGGTTTGAGCCAAGGAGAGAAGAAGGTAGTGAAGATGAAGTTGATGAAGAAGAGGACCAGTTTGAGGAAGAATAATAGGAAGTATATATTGCACAAGATATGTTATATAGAGCCATATCTCAGATTAGAAAGAGACCGAAGATGGAGGTTTCTACATATTCTAGAAATCTTGATCTAGAGGAGTTGATTGACTAGATCAATGATTTGGAAGAATACTTTGAGTATGAGGAGGTTGAAGATCTTGATAGGGTCAAGTTTTCTAAGACCAAGCTGAAGGGTCATGCCAGCATATGGTGGAAGGGAGTGCAACTAGACAAAAATAAAAGAGAAACAGAAAGGATAACAAAATGGAAGCGGATTTTGGAGAAGTTGAAGAGGCAGTTCATCCCAGGTGACTATGAGTTGGATCTACTAAATAAAATGCAAGGTTTGAGGTAATAAAGTAAGTCTATCAAAGAATACACAAAGGGGTTTTATAAAATTGTAATCATAATAGGCCATTCAGAGGCTAACAAGGAGAAGGTCGCCCGTTATATTAATGGGTTACGAGCAAGTATTCAAGAGGAGTTAATTCTAGTCAGGATGACCACCATAGAGGATGCTTACCAGTTTGCCCTGAGGGTTGAAGAGAAGCTGAACAGAAGGTTTGAGAGCAAGCAAAGAGGAAGAGGTCATGGTAGAATAACTTGTGGAAGAACAAATGGAGGACGAAATGAAGATTATAAGAATAATGGAGAAGCTAGCAGTAGTCAGGACCAAAATGGAGATAATGCTTACCGCCCTTGTGATCAGAACAATGGTTACCAGATAGGAAGAGGAAGGCCTGGATGAGGGTTTGGAAGAGGAGGATTTCATGGAACTTGTTTCCACTATGGCGAAGAAGGACATCGAACATACAAGTGTCCACAACACTAAGAGAGGATAAATAGGAGGACTAAAGGTAATTCCCGAGCTACGGTCGTTGATGAAGGTGCTGAATCTGAGCACTCTGAAGAAGCAGAAAGAGGAGAAGTGCTAATCACAAGGAAAGCCTTGTTGAATGAGGAGAGAGGCCCAGATTAGAGAAAGATCTTATTTTGCACAAGGTGTAAATGTGCAGGTAAGATCTGTAATATTATCATAGACAATGGTAGCATAGATAACCTAGTTTCAGAAGGAATGGTTACCAAATTACAATTAGAGAGGAAAAGACACCCGCATCCATATCGGATTGTGTGGTTACAAAAGGACCATAGGGCTTTGGTCAGTGAGCAATGCTTGGTAAAATTTAATATTAGGAATTACCGTGATGAGGTCCTATATGACATCCTACCTATGGATGCTTGTCATTTTTTGTTGGGAAGGCCATGGCAGTTTTATCGGTGTGCAGTGCATGATGGTCGTGCCAACACTTACTCCTTGACAAAGAATGGAGAGTGCCATAAGTTGAAGCCCCTGAAGGAGGTGTATGAAAATGTATGTAGCAGTGCTATAATCTGTTTAGTTGAAGGGAGAAGTTTTTTGGATGGTTTGAAGCATGAGCATATGTGCTATGCATTAATTCCTAGATTTAGGGAAGAAGAATTCAAAGATACCCCAGTAGAAGTCTTAGGTCTGTTAGAAGAATTTTTAGATATTATATCAGATAATGTGCCTGAGGTTTTACCACAAGTGAGGAAGATCAGTCACCATATAGATTTGGTACCAGGATCTAGTTTACCCAATAAGGCAACCCATAGAATGACTCCTGTAGAAAGTGAGGAGCTAAATAGGCAAGTCCAAGAGTTGTTGAAAAAGGGACTGATTCGGGAGAGCTTGAGTCCATGTGCAATACCTGTAATACTAGCACCAAAGAAATATGGAGAGTGGAGAATGTTTATAGACTCTCGAGCTATTAACAAGATCACCATAAAATATAGATTCCCATTGCCAAGGATGGATGATATTATGGACTGTTTGAGTGGAGCCAAGTACTTCATAAAGATTGACCTGAAGAGTGGGTACCATCAGATTCATTTTAGAGAAGGATGAGTGGAAGACAGCCTTCAAGACCAGATAGGGTTTGTATGAGTGGTTGGTCATGCCATTTGGGCTAACCAATGCACCAAGCACATTCATGCGGCTGATGAATGAGGTATTGAAGGAGTTTTTAGGAAAATTTGTCATTGTCTATTTGGATGACATTTTAATATTTAGTAGGACCCTGGAAGAGCACCTGATGCATATCAGAAGGGTTTTTGAGAAGCTGAGGGAGGAGCAGTTGTTGATTAATTTGAAGAAGTGTAGTTTTGTGAAAAAGGAGTTAGTGTATTTGGGATTTGTCATCTCAGCAAAAGGTCTAAATATGGACCCAGAAAATGTGAGGGCTATCATTGAATTACCTACTCCAAGAAGCATAACTGAGGTAAGATCATTTCATGGTCTAGCAAGTTTTTACAAAAAATTCATTAGAAATTTTAGCAGTATTTGTGCACCCCTGACAGAAACAATGAGAGGGGATAAGAAAGAATTTAAGTGGACCTTAGGAGCAGATAAGATCTTTGATATGTTGAATAAGAAGGTCACAGAGCAACCTATTTTGACACTTCCAAATTTTAATAAGGTATTTCAGGTAGATTGTGATGCTAGTGGTAGTGTCATGGGATTTGTATTGAGTCAAGAAGGTAAACCTGTTGCTTACTTTAGTGAGAAACTCAATGATGCTAGGAAGAAGTATTCAGTTTATGATCAAGAGTTTTATGTTATAGTTCAGGCTCTAAAGAAGTGGAGGCATTATTTGTTGCCAAAAGAGTTTGTTCTATATACTGATCATCAGGCCTTATAGTATATTAATAGCCAAGGGAAGCTAAATCAGAGGCACTTAAAGTGGGTTGAGTTTCTACAGAGTTATACCTTTGTGTTGAAGCACAGGAGTGGAAATTCAAATAGAGTTGCAAATGCCTTAAGTAGAAGGCAGTGTTTGTTGATAGAAATGAAGGTGGAAGTTGTAGGGTTTGATGAACTTAAGGGTTTGTACCCTGAAGATCCTGATTTTGTAGAGGCTTGAAGGGCTTTCTTGGCACCTGTTACTTTGGATATGACTAAGTGGTTAGAATTTCTGATCCAAAATGGAATGTTGTTTAGAGGAAATCAATTATGCATTCCAAGGAGTTCAATAAGGGAGAATCTAGTCAAGGAGAAACACAATGGAGGGTTGGCTGGACACTTTGGTCGGGATAAGACCATTTCCCTTGTTAGTGAGAACTACTATTGGCCACAGTTGTAGCAAGATGTGAGGAGGTTTGTGCAAAGTTGTAGAGTATGCCAGATGGCGAAGGGTGTGAGACAGAACACTAGATTATATCAGCCATTACCTATACCAGAGAGACCATGGGAGGACATCAACATGGATTTTGTTCTTGGCCTACCAAGAACACAGAGGGGAAATGACTCCATATTTGTGGTGGTTGACAGGTTTTCAAAGATGGCACATTTTATTCCTTTCCAGAAAAATAATGATGTAGTTCATGTTGCAGGTTTTTTTTTCAAAGAGGTGGTATGACTTCATGGTCTACCAAAGAGTATAGTTTCTGATAGAGATACCAAGTTTGTTGGGTATTTTTGGAGAACCTTGTGGAAGAAATTGAAGATAGATTTGAAATTTAGTTTTGCATACCACCCACAAACTGATGGACAAACAAAGGTGGTGAATAGAAGTTTAGGTAATATATTGAGATGCTTGATAGGAGATAAGCCCAAGGGATGGGATTTGGTTTTGCCATAGGTGGAATTTGCATACAACAATTTTTTCAATAGGAGTACTAACAAATTTCCATTCCAGATAATATATGGGAGTAGTCCAAGAAATACTTCTGAGTTGAGGAGGATGGATACAGGGGAAAAGTGCAGTGTTGAGGCTGAGGACTTTGTAGAGCATCTGAAGAGCTTGCATGAAGAAGTGAAGAAGCATATTACTAATATGAATACTCAATATAAGATAAGGGTAGACCAGAAGTGACGGTTTAAGGAATTTGAAGTGGGAGATGAAGTTATGGTCCATTTGAGAAAAGAAAGGTTTCCTGCTAAAACCTATAACAAGTTGAAGATGAAGAAGTTTGGACCATGCAAAATCATAGAAAAATGGGATTCATGCAATGCATATGAAGTGGAATTGCCAAGTGGAATTGCCAAGTGGGCTTAACATATCACCTATTTTTAACATTTCAGATTTGGTAGAATACCATGAAGGAGACAATGGTGAGGGACCAGTAGCAGAATTATGGAATAGTCTAGCATCTACTCCAGATACGAAAGAGATAGAAGATATCCTGGATACACGCATCGACAAAAGTACCAAAAATAGGTAGTATGCAGAATATATGGTTAAGTGGAAAGGCAGACCTGTTGAAGATTCATCTTGGTTGTCGAAGGCTGAGGTTGAACGCCTTGGTTTTCTTTCAACAATAGAGAAGTGAAGGTCACTTCTCAAAATTACCCTGGGTGTCTGATGCAGGAGCATCCAGTGGTGTAAGAGTGATCTTACATCACCCAAAAATATATATTTATAAAAAAAATTGTAATTTTTTTTTATTTTGTAAAACTAGTAAAACTAGTTTAACTTGTAGGAGATTTTTGAAGGTCTTAGAGGTCGAATTTGAGGATTTTTGGCTAGACGCAAGCCTTTGCGCGATTAGCCAAGTTTGCCCCGCTTAGATAGTTTCATGCCATTTTTGAAAACATGCAATCAGGTCAACGAGTGTGAAGTTATGACCTCGACAAGTTGCCCCCAAAATTCAAATTTCAATTTGAATGGTTTTAGGTGGGAAAAAGGGAAAATAGGGTATTTGAGGGAATTTTCAAAATTGTAAAGGGGCCTTCTTCTCTTGTATCCTTATTTTTGGCATGAAAGTAATGAAAGGTTTGATTATCTAACTGGTTCAAAGGAAAAATACCTGTGTATCATTTTTTTGGTGTTGCTAGTGTAACGTGATCTCCACCAATCCCACATGATCCCCATGGGGAATGTGGAGATATTCATAAAGGAGATGTCTCTCATCATTATATGAACATGGGTTATGGTTGGTACTAGTGCAATCTAGTCATCAAGTCATTGATACTAGGGCACTAGAGGTTGAGTGCTAACAGTTTAACCATAATAGCCTGATCGTGATAGCCCGATCGTGGTTGTTTGTTGACTATGTGGCTTGATTTATTGTGAACATTGATTTTCACTAACTTTGAGGTATAGTTTGACCAATGGATTATAATTTTTATTGTCTATAAATGCTTTTAATATTTTGGTCTATTATAGGCTCACTCTTTTGTTTTATTAATGTTATTTTTTAATTATAGTTAAATTTAATAAATAATTTGTGGAAACTATGGTGTAAACATATTGTGAATCCTCAAAATGGTTATAAAATCACTTCAATTAAATAATACCTTAAAATTGCAATACATATTCATGGAATAAATTTGTGAGAACTATAGTGTATTATTTGGGAAAGAATAACCTAGAATTATAGTACAAATTATGGAAAAATTTATGGAAACTATAGAGTAATATTGTGGATAGATTCTGATATGAATTTGTGATATAATTTGTGAAAACTATAGTGTAATTTCATGGAAACATTATGAGATAAATTTGTGGTAAAATTTATGAGAACTATAGTATAATATTGTGGATATATTATGAGATAAATTTGTGAAAACAACAGTGTAATCTTGTTGATAGATTATGAGGTAAATTTATGGTAACGTTTGTGAAAACTATAGTGTATCCTTGTGGATAGATTATGAGATAAATTTATGGAAATTTGTGTGAGAACTATAGTGTAATCTTGTGGATAGACTATGAGATAAATTTGTGGTAAATTTTGTGAAAACTATAGTGTAATATTGTGGATAGATTATGATTCAAATATGAGGTAAAATTTGTGACATATATAGTGTAATCTTGTGGATAGATTATGATACAAATTTGAGGTAACATTTGTGAGAAAAATAGTGTGTTCTTGTGGATAGATTATGATACAAATTTGAGGTAAATTTTGTGAAAACTATAGTGTAATCTTATGGATAGATTATGATAAAAATTTAAGGTGAATTTGTAGAAACTTTAGTGAAATATTGTGAAAATATTTTGGTGAATTTTTATGGAAATAGTGAATTCTTTGCTTATAATTTAATTTTATGGAAAAAGAATGGTTTGCTCATTTTTTTTAATTATATTTATTGTAAATGAAATGAGATTTGATTTGCGAAAGAATCTTCTATTTTTGCATGGAAATAATGGATATGAAGATTTGATCTTGAGGGAATTTATGGGGTTCTCTCTTGGGTTGATTAGAGATATTTGCATTTGAAGTTAGTTGATCAAAGGAATATTTTTTTGGAAATGGGTGTGAATTTCATTCTTAGGAAATTATGGTGTTTCCTTCATTTGATTGATGGAATGCTTTAATGCAAATTACATTATTGTGAGTGTATTTTTCATGGGTGCATTCAAATTAAAATATGCATACTATTATTTGAATAGAATGCATAAACATATACATGTGATGGGTTTTTCTAATCCCTTACTACCATCATCATAGCACCAGTGATTCGATATGGACCAAGATAAGACTTGATCTATTTATACTTTATTGATATATATTGTATTATAGCCTGCATATTGAAAGACCCTTTATTGTAAAGATATCTCTACTTAAGAATTACTTTGTAAATAGGAATAAATTGTATTTTTCACTATCTAAGAGGATATGTAAATGATGTAATCTCCAACTACAAGCAAATATGGAAAATAAAGTCAAGTTATATTATGATTTATGATGTTATCATAGTCCAAATATTTAGTTGATAATTAAAGATGTTTAAATGACAAAATGCAACCCTTATAAATAGAGAAAATAAAAATTTGAGTAAACTAGTGGGTATCAAAATAATACCTAAATATGGATCTCTAGTGTAACCTTAAGAAGGATAAATGTAACAATGATCAAGTGGGAAGCTTGGATTCTATCTCCCATCATGGATTTTAAGTATGAATTAACCAAATAAGGTAAGTGATAGACATTGGGATGTCTATGTGGGTCTATGTGATTACCACCTTAACTACCCAATATGGTTATTAGGGATATTTAAGCATTGAAATTGATTGATATTCTATCTTGGTGGAAGAATATCTAATATACAAGGCATACACCTAATATTGGGCCTATTTGGACCAAAGAGGAGACTAGCTTAAGTTGGACTTAAGTTAGTAAGGGAAATTGGTGAACTCCCAAGAATTGTGGTCAAGAGTTTCTACATTCAAGGAATGGTAGAAACTAAGGGTGACCACATGAAGACATCCTTATACCTTGGAGGTATGAAGGTAAACTCGTTGGTCTCATTATAGGAGGGTTGTCTAATCCTATCCACGAGCCAGACATTGACCACATTGACTCTTGAGAAGTGCAGCCTTGAACTTACTTGGAAACTCATCCTTATGAGAATCACATGGGAATTATTCCTAAGTAATCCCCTTGATCACAAATAACTATATGTACTATATGGAAAACAAAATCTATAGGATTGGTTGGTAATTGGGGATTGTTATAGTTTACTTTATGTTTCTTGAGTTTTCTTGACTCATATGCTTCAAATTAGGTACATACTAAAAATTTCCCTTGAGGATCTATATTTTTTAGTATAGGGGCTGAAGTGAGTATTTACTTAATTTGTTCAAAGGTAGTTTCACATCTGTTTATCCATTTGAATTCATTTCCATTCCTCTACAAATTTGTTATGGGATAGGTTATCTTCGAATAATCCTTCATAAATCGCCTATAATAATGGGTATCATGCTTTCATGAAGATGGAGCATTTTGAAGCCTTGTATGGTAAAAATGTATAACACTATTATCATGGGATAATCTAGAGGATCAGGTTGTCATTACACTATAAATAGTCAAAGATATGGAGGAACAACTTCGAGTAATCCGACAAAGGCTCAAGGAAACCTCATATTACTAGAAAAGCTATGTTGATTTGAAAAGAACACCTAGGAAATTCTTTGTGGGGGATATTGTATTATTGAGGGTAAATCCTATGAAAAGTGTCATCAAGTCAACTAAACCAGATCCTAGATATGTTGAACCTTTCACAATCCTAGAAAGGATTAGTCCTATTGCCTATAGACTTGATTTGGCACCTAACTTGGCAAAGATCCATGACTCTTTTCATGTTTCCCTGCTTAAGAAATATATTTTTGATATTAATAATGTGTTGGATGTCTCAAATTGTAGATGGTGAACCCCTCGTACATTGAGGTAAAACTAGTAAAGATACTAGAATTTATATCCAATGTGATGAGGAAGAGAAATATAGAATAATGCAAGGTCCAATGGGACCTATATTCAGAAAGAAATACCACTTGGAAAAGTGGAGGACATGAGATACCATTTTCCATATTTATTTGCTGATAATTTTTAATGTTATTATCACCATAGTACATTACTATAGTTAGACTATAATTTATGATGATATTGATGTGTTTATAGATGTTTTTATGCTTTATGGTGGTATTTATGCATTGACGGATGTTTTAATGCTTTGAATTTATGATAAGATTTATGCAATGATAGATGTTTCTATGATTTGACTTTATCAAAAGATTTACGTATTGACAAATATTTCAATACTTGTTCATGCAGTATGAATATTTTATTCCTTTTAGAATATGGTACTGATGATATTTTGTTGCATCATAGGTCTAGGTACTCTTGTGGATGGAAGAAGTAGATCAACCACCAGGAATAGGATACTCAAAAAATGGAAAGGATGATGAAGATAGCTCATGGGTAACACTGATAATTACCCTCATATAGGTGCATTTTATGCTCAAGTTTACACCATTAGATAATGATGTTTGATACTAGTATCCTAAGTAGGACAATGATAATTCAGTCTATCTTAAAAGTGGTTGTCCACAAAAGGATAAAAAAATGGTGTGAACTTGAGATTGCATTGGATGCCTGTGATTGTTATTTTGTGAAAGTATCATGTTTGATTGCTATGCATTGCTATGAGAAATATATTATGATTTATTTAATGCATTTTTTATAAATATATATAGGGAAATATATTTTATAAATAAAATCACTCATGAGCTAATTAATTGCATGATTTGTATAATAATGTTAATCCAAATTATAGGAGAAGAAAAGTAAGCATTATCTAGAAGAAGTAGGAAAAATGTGGCCTAATTTCTAGAAGGAAATAAAATTTGGACCAAGAGGGTACTAGGAAGAATAAAAAATGGATCCTTGGTCATTTTAGTCCTTTTATGGCAGAAAATTATCTTTCTAATAACCTTCCTTCTATCCTCCCTTAGCATGAATTTTTTTGAACCCTTCCTTTGGTACTTACCTAACTTGACCCTTCCCTTGAAATTTCACCTCTAGAGTTTATAAATACCTTATTATGAAAATAAAATAAAGTGATTTGTAAGGAGAAGCACAAAGGAGCCTGAGATATGGAGGAAGATATTCAAAGGATTTGACCTCACAAGAATTCTAGGTAGGGGACTCTCACCTTTGTTTGTATTATTGCGATGCATGGTTTTGGAATCATAATTTTTTTTTTCTCTTCTTTGAAAGTATACCAAATTTAAAATATGTGTAGTGTTGTGAGAGCTATTGTATTTGGTTCTAATCATGTTTACACTTTGGCATACCATGATGGTGTAATTTATATCTATCTAGCGAATCCATAAAAAAGTATGGACTAGTTCTCTTGAATGGCTTTCCTTTATTTACTATAATTTATGCTATCATACTATCCAAATTACCTTTTTGGATCTTTGTTAGTCACAAACACATTAATTACAATGATGGTTGACTAGATATTGACATCTTCATTTGGATGTACCTCCTACATCAATCTCTAAGTAATGTGATTGGATTTATATCTCTATTATAAGGTCAAAAGCATGATTATTGGAGGTCTTGAAATACCAAAATTAGTGGTGAGTAAACCAACCTATAGATAGATACCTATATAAATGTATCATTGACACCCTAGTTGTCGATTTCTAGTTTAGGGATTTTACATAATGGAGAGATAAAATTCGGTAAGTATACTTTGTTTAAAGTATAATTATATCTATCTATATATATATCATAGGGTCCGAGTATCCAATTCCCTCATGCATATGATGCATATTAACATGCATTCGAACTTCACACAAGTAGTTATAAAAGGAACTTCTAACTATTGTTCCACATGAGACATGTTGGAACCCTAATATGGTTTAAAGGGAGAAAGTCTCCCATAGTCACTTGACCACCAAGTGGTGGTCAAGAGCCATGTTTTTTGTGGTCGATGCCATGTCATATAGAGATACACATTATTAATATATGTAATACACCATTCGGTCAACTTCACTCCTTAATATTAATTTATTCCATTTGTTTATGTTGGTTGGTTTGACTTCTTAGGTCACTTCGATTTGAATTCATTTTTAAACGTTTATGTAGTGATTTATCCCACATGCTCAACATGGGAGAATATGGATATCTTCATAAAGGATATGTTTATGGTTGGGGCTAGTGCAATCTAGCCATCTAGTCATGGAGACTAGGGCACTAGTGGTTGAGTGCTAGCAGTTTGACCATGATAGCCCAACCATGGTTGTTTGCTAATTGTGTGGCTTGAATGATTTTGAATCTTGACCTACACTGACTTTGAGGCATAGTTTGACCAATGGATTATAATTTGGCTATATATAAGTACTTTTAATATTTTTTCTTGTTATAGGCTAACTCTTTTGTTTTATTAATATTATTTTTTGGAACTATAGTTAAATTTTATAAAGCAATTGTGGAAGCCATGGTGTAAACATATTGTGAATCCTTAGACTGGTTATAAAATCCCTTCGATTAAATAATACCTTAAAACTATAGTACAATATCATGGAAGAAATTTGTGAGAACTATAGTGTATTATTTGGGAAAGAATAACCTAGAATTATAGTACAAATTATGAAAAAAAAATTGTGGAAACTATAAAGTAATATTGTGGATAGATTTTGATACAAATTTATGAAAAGAATCATGAAAACTACAGTGTAATATCATGGATATATTATGAGATAAATTTGTGGTAAATTTTGTGAGAACTATAGTATAATATTGTGGATAGATTAAGAGATAAATTTGTGGTAAAATTTGTGAAAACTATAGTGTAATCTTGTTGATAGATTATGAGATAAATTTATGGTAAAATTTGTGAAAACTATAGTTTAATCTTGTGGATAGATTATGAGATAAATTTATGGTAAATTTTGTGAGAACTATAGTATAATATTGTGGATATATTATGAGACACATTTATGGCAAAATTTGTGAAAACTATAGTGTAATCTTGTTGATAGATTATGAGGTAAATTTGTGGTAAAGTTTGTGAAAACTATACTGTAACGTTGTGGATAGATTATGAGATAAATTTATGATAAA
This sequence comes from Wollemia nobilis, assembly GCA_028583015.1. Classification (NCBI taxonomy): domain Eukaryota; kingdom Viridiplantae; phylum Streptophyta; class Pinopsida; order Araucariales; family Araucariaceae; genus Wollemia; species Wollemia nobilis. The sequence goes on along the minus strand of JAQPPZ010017043.1, from coordinate 539,788 downwards.
ATTTGTGAGAACTATAGTGTAATCTTGTGGATAGATTATGAGATAAATTTGTGGTAAAATTTGTGAAAACTATAGTGTAATCTTATGGATATATTACGATACAAATTTGAGGTAAAATTTGTGAAAACTATAGTGTAATCTTGTGGATAGATTACGATATGATTTGTGGAAAAATTTGTGATATTTATAGTGTAATATTATGGATACATTATGATGCAAATTTATTATCAAATTTGTGAAAACTATAGTGTAATATTGTGGATAGATTATGATACAAATTTTTGGCTTAATTTTTGAAAAATATAGTGTAATCTTGTGGATAGATTATGATACAAATTTGTGGAAAATTTTGTGAAAACTATAGTGTAATATTATGAATAGATTATGATACAAATTTTAGGTAAAATTTGTGAAAACTATACTATAATATTATGGATATATTATAATACAAACTTGAGGTAAAATTTGTGAGAACTATAGTGTAATATTGTGGATATATTATGATACAAATTTGAGGTAAAATTTGTGAAATCTATAGTGTAATCTTATAAATATATTACGATTAAAATTTAAGGTGAATTTGTAGAAAAAATGTAATCTTGTGGAAATATTTTGGTGCATTTTTGTGGAAATAATGAATGCTTTTCTTATAAGAAAAGTTTTTGGAAAAATAATGGTTTGATCCATTTTTTTAAATGTTATTTATTGTAAATGAAAAAGGATTTGATTTGTAAAATCATCTTCTAATTTTGCATGGAAAGAATGGATAGAGGTATTATATCTTGAGGTTATTTATGGGGTTCTCTCTTGGGTTGATTAGAGATATTTGGATATGAAATTAGTTTATTAAAGGAATATTTTATTTGTGGAAAACGGATATGGAATAGAAATGGGTGTGAATTTCATTCTTAGAAAATTTTGGCATTTCAATCCTTTGATTTATGGAATTATTTAATGAAAATTACATTATGGTGAATGTATTGTGCATGGGTGCATTCACATGAAAATATGTATACTATTGTTTGAATGGAATGCACAATCATATACATGTAATGGGTGGTCCTGATCCCTTACTACCATCATCCTAGAACTAGTGATCTGAGATGGACCAAGAGAAGACTTGATATATTCACACTTTATTCATATATGTTGTATTAAGGCCTCCATGTTGAAATGCCCTTTATTGTAAATATATCTCTACTTGATAATTACTTTGTAAACTAAAACACAATATATTGTTTTACTTTATAATATGATATGTAATTGATGTAATATCCAATTACAAGCAAATATGGAAAAAAATTCAAGTTATATTCTGATTTATGATGTTATCATAGTCCAAATATTTAGTTGAGAATTAAATATGTTTAAATGATAAAAGGCAACCCTTATAAAGAGAGAAAAGAACAATTTATGAGTAAACTAGTGGGTCTCAAAATAATACCTAAAGATGGATCTCTAGTGTAACCTTAAGAAGGATAAATGTAAGAATGATCAAGTGGAAATATTGGATTCTATCTCCTATCATGGAGGTTAAGGGAGAATTGAAAAAGTAAGGTAAGTGATAGACATTGGGATGTCTATGTGGGTCTGTGTGATGACCACCTTAACTACCCAATGTGGTTATTGGGGATAGTTAAGCATTGTAGTTGATTTATATTATATCTTGGTGGAAGAATATCTAATCTACAAGGTATATGCCTAATATTGGGCCTGTTTGGACCCAAGATGAGACTAGCTTAAGTTGGACTTAAGTTAGTAAAGTAAATTTATGAACTCCCAAGCATTGTGGTCAAGATTTTCTACATTTGGAGAATGGTATAAACGAAGGGTGAACATATGAATACATCCTTATACCATAGAGGTATGAATTTAAACCTACTGGTATCATTATAGGAGGGTTGGATACTCCTATCCATGAGATATACACTGACCATATTGACTCTTGTGAAGTGCAGCCTTGAACTTACTTGGAAACTCGTCCTTATGAGCACCACATGGACATTATTTCTAAGTAATCCCTTGATCACAAACTTAACTATATGTGTTATAAATAAAAAAGGATCTCTAGGATTGGTTGGTAATTGAGGATTATTACAGAGTGTGTATCACTATTACTTCTAATTGTCTATGAGCATATGGTATATTCAATTATTTGAATTGATTATATGAATAGATTATATGTATTTGTGCTTGTATTATAAATATTGTATATGCATACCTATACATATTTATTCATTTGGAATTCAGATAACTCAAGTATGATAGACAATATGCTTTCTATTGTAATAAGGTATCCTTATGCTCGAGTATATCAAAATTTTATGTCTGTGTTTATGTGGCCTCAAGTATGTCTATTTATTGGCTTTATGTGAATTTCTGTGAAATAAACATTAAACTCTTTTGAGTATGAGATGAACAAAAATGGTAATTGTGTTACATAGATAGAAGCATACACATTTTAACTTAGAGCCATGCTGATCCCAAATGATCAAAATCCAACTAGCATGTGGGTGAATTATTCTTTTATGTGGTGCTAACAGATGTGTTGGTGGCACCATCTACCCTATGATATCATTTAGTTGTATCACACAACCCCTTGGGTTTACAACTGGTGTACTAATAATTGAAATACTCCTTTGTAAACATAATAGGATAAGTCATGGGAGAATGTATTGTTTAATTTTTGTATGTATTATAATTTCTCCAAAAAATAATTGGTTGTATTGATGATGTTATTAAATCATAAATCAACATCTCTAAGGGGATATTGAAGATACCATATTTTGTATAATGATACCATTTTGTTGGCTCGTGTAAACCAATCACCCTTGCTTGGTGAATCTGTTTGTCTTGATATTGTATAAATAATTTTTCTCCTCATGCTTAGTATTGATTGATGGATTTTATACGTAGGGTATATAAATTGGATTTTTGCCTAAAATGTAATCTCTGATAAAGTAATTAATAATATGATTAGTTGGAAAATCAAAACTTGGATAGATTAAATAAACTAATATCTCCATTTTTTTTGTGGAAAACATCCCAAAAGGGATGCCACTTTTGGGTAAGACCCAAGGAGGCAGGGGTATCCATTCCACCAAAAACGCCCAGGAATTGGACCTGGCCTACCACATTTGACACACTCAAGGAGCAAACAAACACACAAGCCCAATTAAAAATAAGCAGATAACAAAAATAATAATAAAATAAAATAAAAAACATGCTCCTTGAGTGTGTCAAAAACAAAAGCACAACCAAACACGCACAATAAGATAAAAGAAACCACAACACAAACCACATAGAAAAACACAAGAAACACATAACAAAACACAAAAAAGACAAAAACAACATAACACTACAAAGACATAACCCAAAAAAAAAAACAAGAAAAAAGAACACAACCAAAACCTAAAAAATTAAAAAATTAAACAAAAATAAAAATAAAAAACAACCAACAACAGACTAAAAAAAAAACAAAAAATATAGAAAACACTCACTCATAAAAACATGAAATAACACAAAGAGAAACCCAAGAACAAGAACGAAAAAAAACACAAGAATAATAACAAAAAACATAAAAAAAAACAAAACAACAAAAACACAAGAACAACAAAAAACAACACAAAGAACACAAAAACAAAACAAAATTAAAAAACCCACCCACCTTAAAAAACTAAACAAAAAAAAAAAAAACAAAAAGGAAAAAGAAATAAAAAATTAAAAAAACAAAGACCTATCTAGACAAGAAGACTATTAAGGCAAGAATCAACAGAGGAAACAAAATAAAGAATAGAATGAGCTAGGGAACTAAAAAAAACTGAATGAACCAAAGAGAAGCAAAAAAAAAAAAAACAAGAAGAAACTAGGTACCTTCAGAATTGAAGCCATCCAAAGAAATGATAGAAAGAAGAGCTTACCTAATTTGAGAAGCCCACCATATAGGAGGGTGGCCATAACAAGTAAGATCACCTATGTCCAAAGCCCAATTAGCTAAAGCATCAGCACTCTTGTTTTGATCTTTGACCACATGATTGTAATCAACTTTCAAAAATCCCATCTGGATTAACTGAATCTTCTCAATAATTCTTTTTATTCTCCAATCTACCTTATGATTCTTAGAAGGATTCTTCAAGAGATTAATCATAAGTTGAGAGTCAGACTCAACTATCACCTTTTACCATCCAACCTTATTAGCCTCTTGAAGACCTCTGAGGATACCATACCCCTCAGCAAGGTTATTGGAAAGAATACCCAAATTCTCGACAAAAGTAAAAACCAGGGAGCCATCTGAAAGTCTACCAATTCCTCCCACACTGGCTTTTCCAGGGTTCCCTCTAGAGGCTCCATCATTATTTACTTTTCCAAAATCCTTAGGAGGAGGTTGCCAATTTCTATTCCTATCCAAATTACTAATACTCACATTCACTTTAATATGGTTGCCCTTAGAATGTTTAATATTCAATCTTTGCATCACTTGATCCCATATTTGGTGGGAGTTTTGGGGGTGATTAAGGATATGATGGACTGATTCAACTAAGTTGGCTATGGTATTTTTCCAAATATAGTGAATATCCTTACTATCTTGATTAAAAATTCGGTTGTTCCTTTCATTCCAAATATTCCAAAGAAGAATGGTAGAACCCATCCAAACTAACTGCCTAATAAAATGATCAACACCCTCTTGATTAGGCCAATCAAACTAATATCTCCCTTATGAGTATATAAAAATGGGGTAAAATGTAATTATACTTTTTGTAGTTGAGGTATCTTTTTAATGGAAACCTAGAGTTATAATAAATTTTAAGTGAAAGATATTATTTAAGGATTAAAAATGACATTAGAAAAGTATTAGAGTGTAAAAGCATTCTTATTTAATAGAATAGCTTTTATGCAATTAATAAGACATTTATTTAAGTTTTGCATATTTAAAATAGAAAGAAATATAGATTTACTTTAGTCAGGAAGAATTTCAAAAGTTTATTTTTCTTTTTTTAGGAACTCTTTGATTGGTAATTCTTGTTGAAAAAAATATTTTATGTTGAATAAAGTAATATCTATTTGAAATAATTGAATATAGTATTTTAGGAATATCACATTCGATTTGATTAGCAATGCATGTTGGATAAAATATTTCATGTGAAATGAAGTATTTTCTATTTAATATTCAGTTCCATGAGGTTTTTAATTAATATAGGGCAACACGTACATTACAGAATAACATGATAAATTTAATCTTGTTTGGTATCATCCTTCCTTGGGAAAAAAAGGGATGTCTTGAGAGATTATAATGTTTAAGGATATAACTTTTAAACTAGGTCAACCTTAAACCTTAATAATCAATGAGGATGGCATGAAAACCTTGAACCTATATTTGTTTAATCCATAATAATTGACAAGGATGAATAAGAGAATCAAAATACCCAATACCATTGGAATTGCGAGTACATAACCAATGTGATTCATGAATGTCTACTAAGCATGGGTGGAATGGGATACCATTCTAGGACACTGTACGAGTAGTACGGTAGTGGACCTTGCATGGGATTGACAAATAAAGAGTATTTAAAGGAGGAATACATCTTCAAATAAAATTTACTAGTGATGGAAAATCCTAGTGAGGGATATGGGACTTTTGGATAAGATTCCACGGTGATTCAAAATGGGACGTATCACCATATTTGCATTGTCATAAATGAATCCATGATCAAGACTAGGTGAATGACATGACCATAATTTCCCATGGTGCTAGATATCAATCTAGATGCATGGTCTTAAATTAAGCACCTTTATGGAATATTCTTTACATGTTTGGAAAAATAATTTAAACTATACTCGGGGGTCTCCACTTAACATGTAAGAAAGGGAGTTATGCATCCCCCTCTAGGTGATATGGGCCCTAGAGGATAACCCATGGCATGATTCTTGATTCACTAGAGAAATGGAATTTAATTCTATATACTGATACAAAAGGGTGTAAAACTAAACATTAAAAATAAAAAAAATTACCCTTCTTCAATATCTTTCCTAGTTATACAACCTTTAGGTGAGTTTGAATGTTACAACTAGTGTGTCTTTGAATGGGTTGTCATATGTTCCTTTGATTTTGGATCAAAGGAAGAAGTTATATTTAGGAGGATGAAAATGGAGTTAATTTGAGGGGATTATAGAGTTCCCTCATGTATTGAGAAATGATAATTAATGGATCGATTCATGATATAGAGCATAAGGATTATGTGGTCCTTATGTGCGCATGATTGTATTAATGAGTTAGGAAAAGGAATCAAGGGAATCCTAGAATGATTGTATTAGAATCAATTATATAAATGGAATATGGATATTTTTTAAGTTTGGGTACTTCTCTTGTAAGGGTTTCCCAAGATAAATAATGTGTTATGTGTGTTGTGATTGTTATTATCTTATGATCTTGTTCCATATTACTTTCTAAAGTTAGCATATTCTGAACTTGTTGCTCCACAATTAAAGAGGAGATATCATGGTAAATAAATTATTAATAATCACATGTGATTGGTATATATATTCCTTGATAAATATAATGGTTAAAACAATTAATAAAAAGAAATAGGAATGTAAAAAAAACTCTCTCGATTGGGTTGGAATTTGGGTTGTTATAGTTGGTATCATATCTCTAGGTACGATGGACTAGAAACTTCCATGGATAAGTTGAATATTGATTAATAATTTATCCTAGGAAAGGTAGCTTTACTTTGATATGGCACCTTGTACAGAATAAGTATTACCATCATCATTATAAGGAGATTGATAATGTGTAAGCTTACCTAATAATAGTATCTTACATAAAGAAATAATAAGCATAGCCATTATCAAATGAGTGATACCAAAATAAGTTAGTTTTAAAGGATGAAGAACTAACTATAAGAAACTAAAAATCCATTCTCCTTTACTGCAACTATGGTCACAATCACTATCATTGGAGTGACAACTATCAGAACTGAGAATGGTACCTTGTGTTAAGGCAAGTATGATGCATATTATACCTAGAAGGGTAATAATGGTTATAACCAATATGACACATTGTGGGATATAAGTGTTAAGGTGATCATTAATGATAAAATTTAGTTCTTAGGAATATATAACAAAGCATTGTAAGTAAAATTTAAGTAATTATTGAAGAAAAAAATTCTTATACTAAGAGGTGGGGGTGAACAATATAAGATAAACAATTTCCTTCTAAATGATAAGAGCAATAATATGAATGCAATAATAAATCAATACAAATACACATAAAATACAATTCTTTTATGTGGAAGCACCCTCTCAGGATAAAACCATAATAAAATATTTCTTATATTTTTCTTTAGTAAATTTTCTTGGCACCAACCCATAGGAGACAACAATTCCCTATGCAAGTTAATGGGAACCAACCCATAGGAGACACAAATCCCCTATACAAGTTCGTGGGAAATAACCCATAGGAGACACCAATACCTTAAACAAGTTCATGGGCACCAACCCATAGGAGACACCAATCCCCTATACAAGTTTGTGGGCACCAGTCCATAGGAGATACCAATCCCCTATACAAGTTTGTGGGTACCAACCCACAAGAGACACAAATTCCCTTATGTCATTTCATGGGAACCAACCTTAGATTTGAAGGAACCAACCTTCTGCTTATAAATCTGGTCCAAAACTCTACTCAGGTCTACTCCCAAATTTGATCATAAACACTACTCAAATCTACTCCCAAATTTTATCATAAACACTACTCAAATCTTCTCCTAAATTTGATCAACAACACTACTCAAATCTACTTCCAAATCTTCTCACAAACACTACTTGCCTTCTTTAGCTAAACGTAATTCAAACATATTCTATCCATAATTCATTTAATCTCTTGTATGATGAATATGATTGTCTATGCAAGCTTGTAAAGTATCTCTATCACTGATGTATCTCTTCACTTACTCGACTCCTCACTTACTTGACTCCTTTTTCAAAATAGATGACAACTTGAAAATTCTTGCATGCAATTATGCCTTATGGATCACCATACCTTATTTGTAATGGATGAACCTCCTTTGCTTTCACAACTTCATCCATGATCCTCAATATTTGCTCATCTCTCTGGTAGCTTGCGTTCACATTGCCATAAAGCGATGTGTACCCTAGTTTTCCACGTTGCTCTTCCTTCTCTTACTATTGCTTTAACTTACTTCTACATATATTTTGGGTGAGCGCTATCCGCTTGGAGCTTGGAGGGATGACAAATATCTGGACTGCAAATACAATAACTTATTTTGACATAGTGTACACAATTTTTTATCAAATAGGGTGTGGTATATATGGTGGTGATATGTGCCAATGAATACCTCAGATGTGATTCCTCAATGTCTCTCTTACATATAGAAACCAATGTAATAATGTGATATGTTCCTTGTGGTACGAGTCTTCTTTGCATATTTAAGTGAGAGGGTTATGTGTGTTATTTTCTAGCAAAGGTTTCACTCTTCCATTTAGGTGCATTTTTCTTGAGTGTTATCCTGCCTCAACAAACTATTCTAAACAATTTCTTATATAAAGATTTAATCAAACTTTATCCAAGGAGATTTAGATAACTATGTGCACTTCTCTATCATGTGCTTCTATGTTTACGTAAGTGTAAATACTCCCAATACCACAAATAATACAATATTCTCACCAAGATATATGTTTGCCTTACTTTCTTAGTTTTGTACCTTACACATTCTTTTAACTTTAGCATAAAGAATATTTAAAACACATACCCAACTTCTTCCTTATAAGAATTGAAGTTTTGAATCAATAGAAAAACTGTGTGATGTGTGCCTCCTTCGTATAATGGCACTATGCACCTTTGAGACATCTTCACCAGCTACATGCTTTGATTTTATTTTGCTATCTCAAACCTACATTTGTTGTCAGCCATGTCCTGAGTACTTTGTGCTCTTCTCAATGCTTCACCGTCCCTGTGTAGTCAAAATTATTTGTTGTGTTGACTCTTTTTTGTTGTTTAGATATTTTACCACACTATATTCAGTGGACACAAAATATTATGTCTGATACCATTATTTATCCTTTTTGTGAATACAATGCATGTATTCAATTCTTTGGAACTTCTTTGGAATCATTTGTTTAAATTATCATCATCTCGCAACACCACTCAATCACTCTTTCCATAGTGGAAGTCATGCAATATTGTTTTTGTCTTCTCCTAAAGTGTTGCCTCCATCCACACTATCTCCTTCACTACCTTTGTTCACACAATATCCTTCACTACCTCCATTCACATGATCTCCTTCACTACCTCCATTTGAAAGGCTTCATAAAGGGTGCTACTCACTTGTAGCGATGCCTCTGTTCTCACAATATTCTTCACTACCTCCATTCATGCGATCTCCTTCACTGCCTTTGTTTATAGGGCTTCATTAAAGGGATATATTTCGGTGCTACTCCTTGATGATGAAGATACTCGAAACATCATTTTTGTCCTATTTCTTCCACAATGGTGCTACTCCCTCAATGAAGATGTTCAGATCATCATTAGTACCCTGTATCTTTCACAATGATGCTACTCTCTTAAAGAAGATATTCGGATAATCACTCATTTTTCAAAATAAAAATTAGGCTTATATTTATATGCATAATTTTACCTCCTTACTTTTGATGCTTAATAAGTTAGCTCATACTTTCAAACTTCCACTCCATATAAATATTTAAATATTTGATTTAAATATTCAAACTTTTATATTATATTTGAACCATCACTTTAATATTTAAATAAATATTAAAGCATACACCACTTTAATATTTAAATATTTAATTTAAATATTAAAACATACACTTATAATTAAATCATCCTTGAAGATATATTTACCTTGAATAATTTACCCAATCATGCACCATTTTCTATCAAGAAAATAAACCTTTGACATCAATGATAACTCAATAATTCTAACAATCTCCCCCTTTGTCATTGATGGCAACCATGCAAAGAAATTGTCCTTTACTGTAATAGGATCACAATATGCTCCCCCTGACAAGCTGCTCCACCTTACTAAAATCACCCCTTTGAAATCAATGGCAAAGGCTCTTCGTGGCTGAAATAGAAGATACTTGACAATGCTCCCTTACTACTTGCTCTTATTTAAGACATTCAATGATGAGATGGGAGTGAAACTACTCCCAACTTACAATGCTCTTTTTCTTGTTCCATTTTTTTTTTCCAAACTTTGGAGGGCATACCCTTTTGAACATTTTGTACATCCTCCTCTTTTCTTGACTTTGAAATTTTAGGGAATATTGTTCTACAACATCTAGATTTATTCCCAAAATTATTACATTTGTAATATATGATTTTGTAGTCCATGAGAGGTGCAAATGAATTGAAATTTCTCTTGGTAAAACCAAATTAATTTTTAGCACGAAACCTGTAACGTACAACTTAATGATAAAATTGGTGACATGAAAAGCAATAACCTCAGAAGAAATATTGAAACCTCTCTAATTGCCTTGGAGGATATGTCTGCATGGTTCTCTTATTGTTGTTTCTTTGATGGAACTTGTTCCTTGATGATGATTTGTTTTCTTCCTTCTTGATGCTTCCACTTTTCAACACATCAACATAGGTCTTAGGCTCTTTTTAAATTATTTTATTTGATTCCTTTGTTCCTTTTGAGCTTTAATCCTCATTTTTATTTCTTTTGAATTTATTCAAAACCAAGTCCAAACTTTATAAGTGAATATCTCTATGCTTTGATAATATCATCTATGATTTTTGTACTTTTCTCAAAGTGATGTAGCTTATCATTAAATTCTTCCACTTCCTTCATTAGAGAGACAACCTCATGTTCCAATTTTTCATATTCCAAATATTTTACCTTTAACTGCTCATCCATACCTTCTTCAATTCGCTTTGCCTCTTCAACTTTCACTTTTAAGTTGTTGAGATCTTGTTATATCTTCACCTTTTTCTTCTCATCCTCTTGTACTTGATTCTTCAATTTTGAGTTCTTATTTCTAATACTTTTCAACTCTTCAAGATAAAAAACAAGTTCCTATTATATGTCAACTATGGCTTCCTCTATATTTCTTGGATCTTTCACCTCTTCTTGTTTTTCAACAATAGGAGTATCTTCTTTCTCATCTATAGCTAAAACTAGGATTTCTTCTCTTTCAGTATCAGAGAGGCTTCCATCACTTATGGAAGAAATGCTTCCTTTCTCAATATAAAGAATATTCTTGTGCCTTTGAAAGATCTTCTTTTCATGCTTGCTTTCATCATTCATGTTTTTCTTTTCATGATAAAAGTTTCTTTCTTTCTTTTTCTTGTATTCTTATTCACTGCTACTAGTTCTAGCTTGTGGGCAATTAGATTCATAGTGACCAATGTTACCACAATTAACCCATTTTATTGTATGCATAACTTTATGTTTTCTTGGACCTTTCTTATATATTCGTACAAAGTCAGCTTCTTCTCTACTCATTGATTCTTCACTTGACTTTGGTTCTTTATTATTGTCTTATTTGAAGCTTTAAACATGGCCTCCCATTTGTATATTTGATCTTTTTCAGTCCTCATCTCATAGGGTATAAGAATATCATGTAGCTCATCCATAATTAAGGTTTTAAGATCCTTAATTTATTCAATTGTCAAGACCTTTGCATCAAACCTCATGGGAAGTGACCTTAAGATTTTCTAAACAATATTAGAGTATTAAATACTTTCTCCAAGTCCATGACTAGTGTTGAGAACTTCATCAATTTGGAGTAGATAGTTGACAATATCTTCCTCATATTTCATCTTCAAATATTTGAACTTCCACCTATGGGTTTGATGTTTTTCCATTTTAACCTTGTCTTCTCCTTCATATGTTCTTTGTAACTTATCCTAAATTTATTTTGTTGAGATGCATAACATGAATTTCATAAACTTTGATTCACATAACCCAATTAGTATTGCATTCATTTCCTTGGCATTATGTGCAAATGGTTTCTTGCCATTTTGATCTGTGGAAGGGGTTGTATGTGGTTTTAACCTATACACAATAGATTACCATATATCATATCCATGTTACATCAAATATATTTGCATCCTTAAACTCCATAAGGCATAATTAATCCCATAAAACAATGGAGCTCTATTTTATGAAAAACCTTCTTGGTAAGCCATGTGTGTTCTTGTAAGATCTTACTTCAAGCTATTATGCTTTCACGAAGGAATCTTCTCTGATAACAATTAAAGAAACACACACTTATGCTAATATGGGGATGAATAGTATAATATAAAACATTTCCTTCCAAATGATAAGAGCAATAATATGAATGCAATAATAAATCAATGCACAATTTCCATACACAAAAGAGACAATTATTTTATATGGAAACACCCTCTCGAGAGAAAACCATGAAAAAAATATTTCTTATATTTTTCTTCAATAAATTTCATGGGCACAAACCCATAAGAGACACCAATACCCTATACAAGTTCATGGGAACCAACCCACAAGAGACACCAATCCCCTATACAAGTTCATGGGCACCAGCCCACAGGAGACACAAATCCCATATACAATTTCATGGGCACCAAACCACATGAGACACCAACCCCCTATACAAGTTAATGGACACAAACCCATAGGAGATACCAATCCCTTATACAAGTTTATGGGTACCAACCCATAGGAGACACCAATCCAATTATGTCAGTTCATGGGCACTGACCTTAAATTTGAAGGCATCAACCTTCCGCTCAAAATTTTTATCAAAAACTTTGCTCAAATATTCTTCCAAATCTAATCATAAATACTATTCAAATCTGCTTCCAAATCTGATCACAAAAAGTGCTCAAATCTGCTCCTAAATTTGATAAAAATTGCTCAAATCTGCTCCTAAATTTGATAAAAATTGCTCAAATCTGCTTCTAAATCTGATCACAAACACTGGTTGCTTTCTTCAGCTAAAAGTAATTCAAATATATTCTACCCAAAATTTATTTAACCTCCTGCGTGATGAATAATATTGCCTACACAAGCTTGTAATGTCTCTCTATCACTGATGTATCTCTTCACTTACTCGACTCCTCGCTTACTTGACTCCTTTTCAAAATAGATGACAACTTGAAAATTCTTACACGTAATTATACCTTATGGATCACCATACCTTATTTGTAATGGCTGAACCTCCTTTACTTTCACAACTTCATCCGAGATCCTCTTTGCTCGTCTCCCTTGTAACCTACATTCACTTTGCCATAAAGTGATGTGTGTTGTAGCTTACCGTGCTACTCTTCCTGCTATCACTATTATTTTAACCTACTTATGCATAGATTTTTGGTGAGCGCTATCCACTTGGAGATCGGAGGGATGAAAAATATATAGACTACAAATGCAACGAATTTTTTTTATGCGGTGTACACAATACTTTCTCAAATAGTGTGTGGTATATATGGCAATGATATGTGCTAATGAATACCTCAAATGTGATTCTTGAACGTATCTCTTACACGTAGAAACCAATGCAATAATATGATATGTTCCTTGTGTTGTGAGTCTCCTTTGCATGTTTAAGTGAGAGGGTTTTGTGTGTCATCTTCCAAAAAAGGTTTGACTCTTCCATTTAGGTGCATTTGTCTTGAGTGTTATCCTACCTCAACAAATTGTTCTAAATGATGTCTTATGTAAATATTTAATCAAAATTTTATCCAAGGAGATTTAGACAATTACGTCCACTACTCTATCATGTGCTTCTACATTCAGGTGAGCATAAAGACTCCCAAAACCACAAATAATACAATATTCTCACCAAGAGAGATTTTTGCCTTACTTTGTCAGTTTCACACCTTACACATTCTTTTAAATTTAGCAAAAAGCAGATTTGAAATACATACCCACCTTATTCATAAGAATTAAATTTTTGAAATGATATCATACTTGCATGTTGTGTGTCTCCTTCGTGTGATGGCACTACACACCTTCAAGTTGTCTTTTCCAGCTACGTGCTTTGATTTCCTTTTGCTATCTCAAACCTATGTTTGTTGTCAGCTATGTCCTTTGTACTTTGTGCTATTCTCAACACTTTTACATCTATGCACAGTCAGAAACCTTTGTTGTGTTGATTATTTTCCATTGTTTAGATATTTCACCACACTATATTTAGTGGAAATAAAATATTATGTCCAATACCATTATCTATCTTTTTTGTGAACACAACACATGCATTCAATTCCTTGGAGCTTCATTGGAATCGTTTATCCAAATTATCATCACCTTGCAATGCCACTCAGTCACTATCTTTCCATAGTGTAAGTCATGCAATATAGTTTTCATATTTTCTTGCAAGGATACCTCCATCTGTACGATCTCCTTCATTGCATTCGTTCACACGATATCCTTCACTACCTTCATTCACACGATCTCCTTCACTGCCTATATTTGTAAGGCTTGATCAAGGGTGCTACTCACTTGTAGCGATGCCTCTATCCTCATGATCTTATTAATTGATTTTTTTCATGTAATATCCTTCACTACCTCCATTTACAGGGCTTCATCAAAGGGATATCTTTCGGTGCTAGTCCTCAATTATGAAGATACTTGAAATATCATTGCCGCTTTATGTCTTCCACAACAGTGCTACTCCCTCAAGGAAGATGTTTAGACCATCACTACTGCCCTATGTCTTCCAAAATTATGCTACTCATTCAATGAAGACATTCATATAATCACTCATGTTTTTTGAAATGAACATTAGGCTTGCATTTATATTTAAATAAATATTAAACCATACACTTATAATTAAATCATCCTTGAATATATATTTGCTTTGAATAATTTCCCAATCATGCACCGTTTTCTATCAATAAAATCCCCCTTTGACATCAATGAAAACTCAATAATTCTAATAATTATAACTTATAAGAATTATAAAGGCAATAATAGAGAGAGTGCAGAAGTAATATTGGTTTTCAAGAATCAAATGGGTTTTGATTTTATACTTTTTGGGGAACTCAACTTACGTATCCTAAACTAGTAGAATCCAAGGATGGACCTAAACCTAAAGATATTGTGTTGTAGCAACATCTAAATGATTTGAAATGGGTACTTTGATAATGGACTTTTGAAGTGGACCCAAAGATAAGGATTTTTTTCGGAAATATTTAGGTGATGTGTCCTGAATCCTCTTTTCCAATCATGGAGGTTTGGATCCGATTATCAAATTGGATTGATGATAAAACCCTTAAGTATTATTGTGTGTCTATGTGAATGATGCCACGCAGAGTGATAGTAACCTCAACCGAACCATGACAAATATACAATGATTGAGCACCATAGTTTACTCAAGGTGTAATGTGTAAACTAAGAGATTTTTATACCTAAGTATTGCTATGGTCAAATCATCCTACATTTTGGGAGATTAATCACTCTTATCCACTCAAAAAATATCTATAGAATCCATAATTTGAAATATGGTAGAACTTCTATGATCGTATTTGGTATATATTTTATAAAATTTAACTGTTTAAAAGAAAAAAAAATTACTCTCTGCCATGATAGTTACATTTTGATGCTTATCCAACTCTTTTGTATATAAAATATGATTGGCACCCAAAATAAGAAATATAAGAGAATTATCTTCTAAAAATCCAAGTCTAGCTAGGCATGATGAAACTAAAGCTAGAACTTGAAGGAATTTTTGGAGAATTTCAAAAGGGGTAAAAAACCTCATCATTATAGTTTAGTAACTACAAGAACAATTTATAATAGAGGGAACAAATGAACCAATGAAAGCAATGGTTAGAAATTATAAATAAAGTTCATTGAATAAAAATTATAAGGGTATACAAGAGGAATATCCTACTACAATATATCATAAATATAAAAGCCTTGTATACAGTTAGATCTTGCTAGGGATCTAAGGAATGTTAGGGTATCAAAATTGGTATAATCATTTGAGTCATGGCTATATGAACTGGAAAGATATTATTTCCTTGAGGTAATATTAATTAGTAACCCAATAGTAGGGTTACCCTTCATGTGCATGATACAAATTTTTAATGATGGAATGACTTCAAATATAGCAATAAAACTCGAGTGGAATTGTTTTTGTACAACCAAAATCAACATTAAAGATAGAATTCCCTATTGTTATATAATTTTCCATTGTTAACAAGTAGAATTCATTCTTGAGGCTTATAATTTGAGAAAATATTTTTAATGTTCATTATAACCATAATTAAGGATGGTTTCCAAAAGCGAGTAGGCTTTGTTAAGGTTCTAATCCATGTAGCTTGGACTATGGTAGATAAATCTAGTGGTGTTCTGAATATTAAATTATATTTTTTACTTATTATGAACATCAACCATGGATCATTGTGAACCTAGACTATATATACAACATAGTATATGGAATAGAGAAAATATTGAAATATAATAGGTGGGGAATCTATTATCAAGAGGAGTATGGGATCCTCTCAGAACAATCTAATTTTTTATCAAACTTAATGGGAAATAATAGAGATGGAATTCTATTCTTAGTTAAGTTTTTGATCATTTAATGAGAAAGAATAGAGATGGCATTCTATTATTAGTTAATTTTTTGATCATATATCATGAAAAATAATAGATATGGAATTATATTAATATGTTTTGAACATTCTTAGTGGAAAGAATAAATGGGAAATCTATTATTAAGAGGAGTATGGGATCCTCTCTTTATGTTCATAAACTATGTACCAAAATATGAGGACAAGGAGAAATAGATGGTACTTAAGTCCATATTAGGAAATAATATTAAGATTTAAAATAGGTTAAAACCATTCAATATTAAGTTCTTAAAAAATTCTTATAGCTATATTCATCCATAGTTATACAGACTTAATTGATCAAGTCAATAAAATACAATCTCAAGATAGATATTGTAGTGAAAATTGAGCAAAAATGGGAAGCAAATTTTGAGAGGAAAAGGATTTTAACATAATAAATGGACTCTTATGTTTCGAATATCAAGTAATTCTACCCAAAAATTAGAGAATTGAGGACACTGATCATGTGAAAAGCACATAGTACTTCTTTATCCGCACACCCTTGAAGGGCTGATATGAGGGAAAATATGATAAAGATCCTCTTCTAGGTAGGTATGAAGAAGGATAATGTTGATTTTTTTGTTCAATCCTTGGAATGGCACCTTACGTGAAGTAAGTGTGAACATTTGTGGTATCGAAAAATGCTAATATTCTTAGAATGGACACCTTACATGGAATAAGTGTGGTAATTATCAGTGGATGATAATACTTTTGTATGACATATCACATGGAGTGAGTGAGTCATTAACATTATCAGTGGATGGTAATATGTTGTTTAATTAATAGGATGGAAAGACATTTTTCCTTATTAATTTGAAAAATATAATAATATTTTTTTTATTGCAAGAAAATACATGGGACTTTGTGTAGTCCAAGGGGGTAGTATGTCATGACCCATTTTGGTACGACCTTGTATGAGGTGGACAATGTATTGATAAATGATAATTGATACTTAATTATGATGCATTTAATTGAATATATGCAATTATGTTATGTTTTGTGAACATGATACTACTAATTTTAACATGGTTTTGCAGGTTAACTATGCTCATGGGTAGGATAAAAGGATTGGCCACCAAAAGTGGATCCACCTAGGAAGGTATTAGTAAAATAGATATATTATTGATACCAAAGTCGACAATAAAAAACTAATAAATTGATATTAGTTTTGATACTTGCATTTGATTTAATTAATTTAGAGAAAATATAGTTAATTAGGATTAAATTAATTAATTTGGGGAAAATTAATTAATTGGGTTGGAATTAATTAATTTAGAAAATTAATTAATGGAGGACCATTTGGGAGATGTGAATATTATTAATTACATTAATTGATTTGGAAGAATTAATTAATAAGGGGAAAGTATATTTTATTTAAATTGGTTTGTTGAGAAAATATAATTAATTTTATTTTGAAAGCTATTAATCTTTAGAAATTAAAAAAAGGGGGGTATGAAATATTTTTTTATTCGAACATGAGTTTTATTATTTTTGAATCATGCCCCTATTGACTTTATAAGGTAAGTCTGAAATAATAAGAGAAGAGGGTTGGAGATTTAATGAAGGAGGTAATAGTGCCCATGTTGGGTTCAAGGAAGGTAGTAAACATTAAATGAGGAAAAACAATTGGGAAGCAAGTGTTCTTGGACTTGGAGGATTGGGAGAGAAAAAAAAAAAGAAAAAGAAAAAACGTAGATGAAGACGATAAATAGAAAGAGAGTGAGAGATTTTGGAGGTTTGAGGAGGCTTGCGTATTTTGAGAGAAACCATATTGGAGAAGAAGAGAGCTTATGCTAGTTTTCAGGTTGAATAATATGTTTATTTCCTTCGAAATGTTCATGGATCTTTTTGTTATATATATGATTACTCGTACAATTTTTTATATGGCATCTATGTATTCTTGATTGGTTCATGTATCCCTATATGCAAGTATCTCTTAGGAAGTTTGGGTTCTCCTATATGTATCTCTAAGATGTCCTATTAATTATATTTTGATATCCATATTTGATCTTCATTTCCATCTATTTGCGATGTTTTATTAATTTCCATCTATGTTTAAGTCCTTGTTGGAAAATGGGTTATTTTTTAGATGTTTATGGCTAGCTTATGTTGATTTCATTCGTGGTTTCAGTTCATAAAACCTATACCCCTGCATTGAATTTAGATCTACACCTCTTTTTTTCCTATTTTTCCCTAATAATGATTGGTGATACTTCTCTCAAAACCAGCACCTACCTAGTTTTGTTTTACCAATTTCAACATCTAGATCAGATATGTTTATAGTCATATATTTCCATTTCATCATATGAGTATCACTTGAAGGTAGAGATTTAGAATTGCCACCACCAAATGTGTTATCCTAATGTTTAACCTAGTATTATTAAAATGATTTGGCAATGTGTTGCCTTTGCACCACCTATGTCGTTGATGTGTGATACATTTATGCTCAAAAATGTATAGACAGGGAAAGGACCACTTAGGTATTTCTATTTCTTTATCCCACATGGGATAGAATAAGGGATTGAGAGCACCATATACGACTATAGGTATTTATGGTTTAACGACCAAAACATTGTGCTTAGGACCAGCCACTTGGTGGCCATGTAGAATTGGTTGTGGTGCGATCTAGTGATGGGTGGACTCTTTGACTCCATCTCTTGACTTATTTTCAATCACCTAGCATCGGTTGTGACATAATACTCTAACGCATGGATTATTATAACCCCATTGTACCACTTGTGATCTATCGTATGGATATCTATGATTGGTTGTTGATTTGTGTAATTTTTCTTGTGATTTATCACATGGATTTTTGGGATTGCTTATTGAGTATTCATAACATGTTTTGGTAGTAGAAGAATATTATGGGTATTGGATATTACATTTCTACTATTGTATTAACACATGCTTATGTTTATAGTCAATGTTTTTAACACCCGTAATTGCAAGTAGAATTGATACAATAATGATTTATCTATTTGCATAAAAATTTGATTTTATTTATAATATGCAAAGAAGAGTATAATACATAGCATGTAACTTGTACTTGCTCTTTCTCTTTTGTATTTTATTGTAGATTTTTGCAAGTTACCTAGACCATATTAATCTATAAATTATTTGTAGCTTGTCTAGTTATATGATTATTTTTGTGCATAAGATTAGAATATTCACCTAATTTCCCTCCCAAATCCTATGCACTACATATGTCAAAGCTTGAGAGCTTAAATTTTGAGTATATATATGTATATTTACATATATGGAGGGGTAAATACGTCTAAGTTGTACAATTCTAGAGTGTCTAAATATATGATTTATATATATATATATATATATATATATATGGTTGGTTAAACAAATCTGAAATTTAGAATACCTAGTTGTTAAAATTCTATTGTTGCCTTATGTATCAATTAAAGATATTAAGAGAATAGCCACCTGGAACCATGTTCTATCCCCCTTCGAATATACTTTCGTTTTGAACGTGATCAATTATTTTCAAGTAAATCATGTTTGGATTTCACATACATGTAGATAAGAAACTATTGTGAAATAGAATTTTTATTATAAAATGGAATTTATAATACCTTTAAGGAAAATAAAGTTGTGTTTTTCATTTAATGAAAGAGTTATTCTTTCTATTAGGAATGGAATTATGTTTTTATAAAGAAATTTATCCTTTCATATAGACTTATACTTTCTATTAGGAATGGTATTATATTTTTATAAAAGAGTTGTCTTCTATTATGACAAGGAGGTTGTGCAATATTTTCATTTGGATTTAATGAGAATATATTAGAGATGAATATATTCAATTTGTATTTACTGATAGAGATATATTATTATATTTTTATTATAGTATATAATAAATTAAATGCAACCACAAGATATAAGATATGCAAGTTGAGATATCTATATTATAATGACACTAAAAATGTATGAAAATAATAAGAGAAACTTTTACAATAACTCAAAAAAATATGATTAGTGAAGAATTACAAAAATAGTACAATGCTCTATGATGGAGGACATGAACACTCCATAACTTCTTTAAAAGAACTACATAGTACCTATTCTCTACTATACTCTACTCACTCTCTATATTTATATATTTATCTCTCACTATAAGGCCTTTATATAGGAAGATAGGTTCCTTGGCCCTCACTCTACTTGTGACTCTCCAAGTACCTTTCCTATAACTAATGTACAAGTGGTCTCCATGTACATTTACATCATTGCACATTGACACTTATGCATTTATTACATTGCTGGAAGTAACTATTTTACTTTACTCTAAAGTAAAATCCTACTCTAAAAAAAACTCCTACTATGAACCATAACTATGATCAATAGAACACACCATTAATTTTTTTTTTAAGCAAAAAATCCCTTGTGGAGCCGCCTTGGTCTGAGAGACCACAAATAGGGGGTTCTACACCGTCAAAGTCACCCGGGGGTCACACCCGACCCTGCCCGCACCAACATTATCAATTGGATTTTAGATACCCAATTCATATTTTTGGTAGGGTGGATATTTGAACCTAGGACCTCCCTTGGAGGATTGCCCTCTCCTCTCCAACTCACCTACAACACCTGGGTGAACACACCATTAATAGCAAAACAAAGAAATACCACAATTTTCTTGTATTCCTTTCATGGAAGAATAGAGCTTACAAAGACCAACCACTTACAAATTTAAAATTCTCCCTCAAATACCTTGTTTTCCATTTTCTTTCCTAGAATAATCTATTTGAAATTTGAATTTTGAGGACAAACTTCTTGAGGCCATAACTCAACACTCATTTATAAAAATGACTATTGGCGTATATTTTTGAAAATATCTCGAAGGGTTTTATAGCCTAATAATGTCATATAGGATACTACCACCATTTCAACCCTCTAAAAGGCCTCTAAGGCTTTCAAAATTGACCTTCAAGTTTTAGTTGTAGGATTTTCACTAGTTTTGGCAGGGTAGAGGACCTTTAAATTTACATATCTCCCAAACCACTTAGGATATTGGGATGATTATTTTAGCATTGGATCTATTTATCCATCCTCTAAACAACTATACAAACTTTAGAAAAAAATAAAACAAATACAATTTTAGGTGATTCAAGATCACTCTTACACCGTTGGATGCTCCTGCATTAGACACCTAGAGTAAATTGAGAAGTGACCTTCACTTCTCTATTGTTGGAGGAAAACCAAGGTGGTCAACATCTATATTTGACAACCAATATGAATATTCAATAGGACTATCCTTCTACTTACCCATATATTCTCCATACTATCTATTCCTTGTGCTTCTACCAGTGTAGGTATCCAATATTTCTTCTATTTCTTCCTTATTTGGAATAGATACTAAAATATTCTAAAATTCTACTATTGTTCCATCATCATTGTATCCTTCCTGGCATTTTACCAAATTTGAAATGTTGAAAACATGTGATATGTTAAGCCCACTCGACAATTCCACTTCATATGCATTTCCTGAATCCCATTTCTCTATGATCCTACATGGTCCAAACTTCTTCATTTTCAGCATGTTATAGGTTTTAGCAGAAACCTTTCTTTTCTCAGGTGAACCATAACTTCCTCTCCCACTTGGAATTACTTAAACTGCTACTTCTAGTCTACCTTTTTCTTGTACTGAGTGTTCTTTTTTTTTTAAATATGCTTCTTTACTTCTTCATGCAAGCTCTTCAGGTGCTCGACAAAGTTCTCAACCTCAACACTACTCTTTTCCTCTCTATCCATCTTCTTAAACTTAGAAGCATTCCTTGGTCTTCTCCCATACACAATCTAGAATGGGAATTTATTAGTATTCCTACTGAAAAAATTATTGTAAGCAAATTTTGCCTATGGTAAAACCAAGTCCCATCCCTTGGGTGATGAGTGTCGTCAATCACACCATTTTAATCATTATAATTGTCAGTCCAGGGCGGTGTTTAGCAGGGGTAAGTAGCTTGAAGGTAAATCTACTCAAGAAAATGGTTTTATTGATGATATCTATCAATTTTTGGGGTTTTTTGTGTCATCTCTAATCCTATGAACTGAATTGGAATCCTAATTACATTTCTTGAAACAAAATTGTAGAAATGGAAAGATTGCAGAAGGTTGAAACTAATTACTCTTGCAAAATCAAAAATAACAAAATTGAAACCTATTTATGCTTGCAAAATGGAAATGACAGAAAGTAACTCCTAATTACATGAACAAAATTAAAAGGCTGAAATGAAATGTTGCAGCAATAAAACAAATAGAAAGCAATGAACATAAATGGAAATACCAAGAACTGAAAATAATTGTTGAAAACAGAGAAATATTAAAAAGTGTTGTAAGATTTAAAAACCTATGCTAGGTGATCAATTACCTTGCATCTACACACACATATCATACATCCAAAAACAACATAGTTAACAAATGAAATGGAAACTAATAGGTTTTTGCTAACCTACTGTAGTAAGAAATAAATAGAAACTATCAACAGCTGATCCTTCTCTTGGGCTTGGAAGTGGGCCCTTGCTCCCTGATCTAGAAGAAGGTAATAAGACTAATATAAAATACCTAATTTTCACTCATTCACTCAAGAAAATAATTGCATGGATAAACTACACCTTTTATTGAATTTAAAATAACATTGCAACAATGTAGGAAAAATATTGCAAAATTTTTGCTCTGTTATAGTTGAAACAAATGTTTTATTCCTATAATTCTATGCAAATGTCTATCTATGCTCAAAAAATATGGGATCTTTTTATTTATACTATTCTATTACATATGTGTATTCGTTTTGTTGCTGCTTTTCAGGGATTCAACAACTATGCTAAAGCTATCTTCTTGAAATGCAAGAAATTGTTCTACTGCAGCTTGTCCATTTCACTTTTTGGATGCAATCCATTGGATGAAATACATTGTAAGAGGTTAGAAAACTTCTCATAAAGATTTATCCATATTAATTTCATCATTTACCTCCTTTATGACCATTCTATTGGTAATTTTGACCAAAACTGGTTCTACTCCGCTCATTTCATAGCTGCTCTAAAATATCAGGCAGTGTAACAGTTCTGACGCTTATCCATGCATCAATTACTCAGTATGATGGGTTTGAATAAAAATATAATATTCTTATGTCCTCATAATATTAATTCCATAGGTTTCACGTGCTGGTATTGACAAATTCTAAGCCATGTTGTTTATGTACAGTTGGCTGGAATTTGTATGGTCAAATTTTATTTTTTGCACAGTCAGCCTAGTTTGAACAAGTTTTGACACATTTTTGCAATTTGAATAGGTTATAAGGAAATTAAAACAAACATCGTGATTCTATAATGGAATACACATCAAAATACATTATTACCTATTCAAATAAATATTTACTTGCTAAGTAAATCAGCTAAAATAATGAAAAAATGCAAAAAAATGCAAAAAAAGGTCAAAACATGGTATTATGCTCATGAACATCTAAATATGTAAATAGTAATACATAATGCATTCCATAATAAAAATTAGCACAAAACCATAACATAAGTTCATCAAATAGTCTATGAAATATCAAAAAATGGTCTATGAATGAGGCAATTCCTAGCCTCATCATTTTCCCCCAAACCTATTGTAATGCATGTCCTCATGCATTCTGTGAAGCTACAATAGCACAAATAACTATGTCCATATTTCATTCTTCACAACTAATTTTTCACCCTAGAACCTGATAATATCCTCGAATTACCTACATTTGCTTGAGCCACTCCTAGAACTGCTCATCTGGCTAGGGATCATTATCAAAGAAATATGGAATAGGAGTTATAATAGTTGGCAACCTATATCTCAAACCTATATTTTAGTTTTTAGATGATCTGCACTATGCCCTTAGCTCTTCTCCTGGACCACAACAAGTTGTTGGGTGAGATAGGTTCCCTTTTCTGAAGTGATATTGACAATTCTCCCCACCTGCTCTTACAAGTTGAAAAAGAATTACCAAAATGTTTGTTACAAAATACCTGAAAACTCATTATACAATCAGTAAGATTGCTGACAAAAAAATTTTTGATTCTCTGCTCCCTCATCATAGTGAAATGTTCATTTATGGAGACCCTATAATTGGCATGGGAAGGCCTTATTAGTAGTTTAGCTTTCAACTCCATTTCCTTGTCTTTTTCTCCTCCTCCAAATGCATTTGATTTTGTAATGTAGATATGAAGGCTCTCAACTGGATATCTCCTATGAAGATATTTTGCAAGAATGTTACATTCTCAGGTATGAAGAATTCATGTAGAAAATACTCACAAAGTAAATTCTTTTGTTCCTTTGGACTATGCAGATATGTCTCTACAAATTCTTCAACAATGTCCAATTTGTAAGGAAGATTGGAAATAATTCTCATTAACTACCAATGACGATATATTTTTTTTATATCAAAGTATAAAACCTTGCAGGCCTTCTGCATTGAACTAAGTACTCTACAATTTGACTCATATTTTGTATCTTCTCCTGTAACCTAGTTATATCTACATTTTGGGTTTCCAGCTTCTGCTTCAAAGGTTTCAAAGATGAAACTTGTGTCTCCATTTGTTGACACTGCAGCATCCAACATACTATATGTGAATATCATATTCTCATTAATAAAAATAATTGAATTACAATGCATATATAGTCCCCAAAATATAGTTGGAGAATATTAAGTGGAAGACAATAATTTTAATTGAAATCCTAAAATCGCCTTGTCGGCTACTTGTCAACAACCTCTGTCATCCAACTTAGGTGGATAAAAGTGGTTAAAAAATGCCTTGCTAACTAACCAAGGTAGATTTAATTCCAACATTATCCCCCTTGATGTTGATGTGACTTTTGCAAAAAATTTCATCAGCATCACAACATTGGAAGAAACTCAATATTTTTCGTCTCCTCCAGTTTTGTAACAAGAAATCAAAAATAGTAAAATTTTGTCTTGGGCACTCCTTCCATTGTTTGTGTGTGATCTCCTCCATATTTTTTATTGCTCCTTATTGCAAGTAACCGAGTGCCTCATTTTTATGAGCTACTTCCCCTTCATCAAAAACTCCTTCAAATGATGGCATTCCCATAATGCCACAAGTATTGTTTTTCATACCAATATAGCACATTTTTTTTATCATTCATTCTATGGTATTCAAACCATATTTCAGCTCCTAATACTCCTCCTGAGTATGTACAATGAATCATATTATGTAGATGGTTTTCCCATATTACAATTTCACATAACTCTACATAGATCTTCAAACAAAATATAGCTATGCAATAGCTAATTACATATGCAACAAAATGTTGCTCCTCACACAAAGTTCCACTCAACACAATGACTTTACAATATTCCTTCTTCCAAGGAATTTTTAACACTTCATTTGGATCCATGTGACCCAAGCTCTCCATCATTGTCTTCTCTCCAAGAAGACTCTTCATAAAAGTTATCTCTATGAGACAATCTTCTCTCAATAATGCCTTTGAAAGACATTCTCCTTTCTTTTCGTTCCTACTCACAAAAAACAAATCATTAATCATAAAAACATTACCTTTAGTATGAGTAGATTTGGTGCTTCCCATAAAGCTAGTTTGTAGCAGTTTTCCTTCATTGTATGTTGCTTCAATATCAACCATCAAATCTTCACTAAGAGTTCTCCTCCATAGTTCAATCCATATTGGTGTGTTGAAACACCCTTCATCCAAGCAATCATACATTGTTGCCTTTTCAATACAACTCTTTTTATGCAATTTAGTCACTCCAAGTGAGTGATCTTCATTCACAATTTCCTCTTCAAGACAATTCTCAATCTCCTTTGATGATGCCTCCAATACATCATGTAGTCCATTAATGACTATCTCACTATTTTATATCTCCTCCTTGAGATAGTATTTCTGATAACGTGTTTTTTCCTTTTATTATCTCAGCCTTGAGATAATATTCATTATGGATCATGAAACTTATGCCCTTCATTTCTTCTTCCATTGATGTTTCCATAACATGGAATCCATTCATATCTTTTTCTATTACACCAAATGATTAATATTCCTCTTGCGTTCAAGCATTGATGTTCTCATAGTCATCACTGTTGAGCATTTGAGGTGTTGTCATTGTTGTCAACACTTCTACTTTTTCTCCTAGTTGGCATCCTATTCATCATGGTGATTATGCTGCAGCTTTGGGCAATGTTGCAAAATGTTGTGTGTATTTGAACACACCTTTTACGGAGACTTTGGAGGTATAATTTGTGGTTATTGCATATATTATTTCTCTTGGTTCTATGTTTATGGCACATTTATTTATGTAAAGGTGATATAAGGTTGCATTTGTATTTTCTATGTGCCTTGGTGCTATATTGTAACATTCAACATTTATTTATTTCCACTATGTCATCTCCAAGTTCCTTGGAATGTGTTCCAAGACTTAGGAATGGAGGGAAAATTGATTTTAATTATTTAATAATGCATCATAAGGGTTAGGAATTATTTCCAATATTTATTGGAATTTATTTTGTGGTGCAAAAATGGAAATATGCTAATTGGGGTGTTCAACTTGGTGTGGGACTCACTTTATGACATCCGTCATAGTGGTGTAAGGAAAGAATATTTTGCTGCCCTATTTTTGTGGGATTTTGGAGATATGGGACGTGATAATTGCCAAATTAGTGTTTAGACACTTTGGAATATTATTTTTGTTGTGTAAGAGCATCTCCACTTTGATTGGCAGCTGGTGAGTGTGTGTAGTGGTGATGGCAACAATTTCTTTTTTGGAAAATTAGAAATTTCCTCAACTTGGGCGTGATTTTTTGAGTGATTTTCTACTCATGGTTTTGGAAACCATTTATGGTTTCTCTCCATATCATTTATCTATAAATTCAGTGTTTGAGATGGTGGAATTATGGAGTTTTTGTTGAGAGTAACAGGGTGCTGCCGGAATGCTGCCAAAATTTCTGTAGAAGACATAAGTGTATAGATTTTAGCATGCAGGTTTGGGAACCTATTGTGGATGGAGAGAGAATCATTTTGATATGTTTATTGCAGGTGTTGGATCATATTTGATAGAAAAATCATTTTGCAGTGGTTGGGTGCACAGTTGGTTTGCAGCAGTGTTGTTGGTTTTGAGCTTGCAGGCTTGTTAGAGCTTGCTTTTACTGGAAGCATTTTTATGCTTTATTTTTCATCATATTATTATTATTTTGATCTGATATAGGTGGGTTGCAGCCCTCCTTCTGTTGTGGTAGAGAAACTTTAGTGTATTTCATTTTGAGGCTTGTTCTATGCAGCAGTCATAGCAAGCAATTCTCTTTGGGAGGTTTTTTACCCTTGTGGTTTTCCTCCAGCATATCATGTGTTGTGGGTTGTTTCTCTTGCATATATGTTGCTGCTATACATGAGTTTATTTCTGTTTTAAATAATATTTCAAATTGGAAATTAAAGTTTTAAATTGCACAGATTCACCCCCCCTCTCTGTGCCATTGTTATACTAACAATTGGTATCAGAGCCTGGTTGTCCTTTTAGCAACTTAATCAGCTCGGATTGATTCCTGGTTCACAATGGCTAATAGGGATGTCAACACTGGCAAGGTGCCATACTTTTATGGGAGTGATTATGCATTTTGGAGTTACAATATGATGGACTATTTGGGTTCTCTTGGTATTGGTGTGTATCTTTCAGTTAAGAATGGTTATGCTTTTCCTGCTACAATTCCTACAGATCCTGATGCAATCAAAGAATATGAAAACAATATGAAGGCCAAATATACTATCACAAATGCTCTTGCACCAAGTGAATTGGTGAAGGTTATGGGTTTGCAAACAACAAAAGAAGTATGGGATAAGTTGCAAGCTATTCATGAAGGTAATGACAAAGTTAAGGAAGCTAAACTTCAAATTTTTAGAGCTCAATTTGAGAGTCTCCGAATGGATGAGAATGAGGATATTTCTGCCTACATGCTTCGTGTGAGTGAGGTGATCACTTCTCTTAGAGGTTTAGGAGAGACTATCATAGATAGTATTGTTGTGAAGAAGGTTCTTCGTTCTTTGACTTCAAAGTTTGATTCAAAGGTTTCTGCAATTGAAGAAGCAAAGGACTTAAACAATCTCCCACTAGATGAACTACATGGCTCTCTTATTGCATATGAGATGAGAGTTGGTTGCAGCAAGTCTACTGAAAAGGAAAGTGCTTTCAAAGCATTCAAAAACATGAAATTGAATCCACAATCCGATGAAGAGAGATTCTCAGATGAAGAGCAAGCAAACTTTGTTCGAAAATTGAAAAGAGGAAAAGGGAAATACAATGGAAAGTTGCCATTGAAATGTTTTGAGTGTGGGCGCATTGGGAATTTTGCTTCAAAATGTCCTTACAAGGAGCACTTAGATGATGATGGTGAGAGTCACAAGAACAAGAAGGAGTACAAAAAGAAAGCTTCAAGATTTAGCAAGAGATTCTCAAGGAGAAAGGTTTTGATGACACATGAAGATAGTGATTCTTCAGATGAGAGCATAGATGATTCAGATGAAGAGGCTATTGAAGTCCTCTTTATGGCTATTGAAGACAAATCCAATATAAATGCAAACAAAGAGGATGATGAATCTGAAATTTATTTTGAGGAAGAGCTTGCAATAGCATTGGAACAATATGAAATTGAGAGAAAGAGAAACAAAAGGATGAATGAAAAGATCAAGGAGCTAAACAAACTCAATGAAGACTTGTTGATGCAACATGAAGAGTCAAAAAGATTTGCTGACCAAAATATTTCAGATTTAGAGGAGTCCAATAATGTGGCTACAAAAATGATACAAGACTTAAAAGTTCAAGTTGAAGAGTCCAAGAAAATAATAGATGATCTTAAGAATCGGGTATGTGAAAAATCTGATTTGTGTTGCAAACTAAAAGAGGAGATTGTTACTTTGAGAAAGCAACTTGAAAAGGCTAATTTGGATTTGAGCACTAATTTTAAATTTCAGAAAAGTTCTAATCAGCTTGATGAGCTTATTGGTAGTCAAAGATACACCAAAATCAAGTTTGGTTTGGGGTTTGATGAAGGTGAAAGTTCATATGTTGCCAAAGATGCAAAATCAGTTGGTGAAAGCTTGAAGAATGAGAAACCCATTGTAGAGAAACCCCAAGGAGATAAAAAGAAAGAAGAAAAGGTCTCAAATCAGACCAACAACAGAAATATGCCTTATCATACCATAAATGTTAGCAATGATGAGTTTCAAAAGGTAAAACATCAAATGGGAAGAGCACCTAGAAGGAGTTTCAATTCATGGCATCAAGTTCAATACAAGTATACTCCTTCCTTTTCTGGTTATTGTTTTAAGTGCAATACTTATGGTCACAAGATGATGGATTGTAGGCTTAATGTTAGGCCTAAGAGCTTTGTTAGTCACAACTCATTTGCTCCTCTCATTGATTTTCATGTTGAGTGTTACAAGTGTAATAACTTTGGTCACATTGCTAGAGATTGCAGAACTATTTTTGTGACTAATCAAATGCAGGATAGAAGTAGCAACAAGCCTCCAAAGGTGCAAAACAAGAAATCCATGATGCATAAAGACCATTTTCCCAAGAAGGCCATGAGGTATGAGGAAGATAAGAAATCAGAAAACAAGCCCAAGATGACATGGGTTGAGAAGGGAAAGTCAAAACAGGAAGACATTACTAAGCATGATTCATTGATTGTTCAAACCGCTTTCAAGGCACAAAGAAAGGCTACATCTTGGATCATTGATAGTGGATGCTCTAGTCACATGACTGGAGATAGAAGGCAACTTACAAGATTGCAAGATTATGATGGTGGTTCAGTAAAGTTTGGCAACAATAACAATGCAAAGATTGTGGGTAAAGGTATGGTCAACATCAACAATGGTAAAATCACTTCTCATGATGTTCTTTTTGTTGATGGCCTCAAGCATAATATTTTAAGTGTTAGCCAAATGTGTGATAGTGGCAAAGATGTGATTTTTAAATCATATGGTTGTGAGATTAGATGTGCTATGAGTGGTAAAATATTGGCAAAGGCTACAAGAACTTCAGGAAATTTGTACAATCTTTGTAGTGCAAATGAGAAAACATGCTTCATTGGACAAGTTGATGATAGTTGGTTATGGCACAAGAGGCTTGGCCATATTAACTTTGATAGCTTGGTTAAGATCAGCTCCAAGAATTCAATAAGACATCTTCCAAAGTTGACTAAGCCAAACAATAGCATATGCGCATCATGTCAACAAGGCAAGCAAACCAAATCACACTTCAAAACTAAGGAATATTCTACAACAAGGCCTTTGGAGCTTGTGCATACCGATGTGTGTGGTCCTATGAGGACTAAAGGAACTAATGGTGAGAGGTATTTCATTTTGTTTATTGATGATTATTCTAGACTAACATGGGTATCTTTCATGAAGGAGAAATCAGAGGCTTTTATTTGTTTCAAAGTGTTTAAGGCTATGGTTGAGAATGATACAGGAAAGAGGATCAAATGCTTGAGATCCGATAGAGGTGGTGAGTTCACTTCTAGTGAGTTTGATAATTTTTGTCATGAGCATGGTATTAGAAGACAACTTTCAGCAGCAAGAACACCTCAACAAAATGGGGTGGTTGAGAGAAAGAATAGAACAATACAAGAAATGGCTAGAACAATGCTTAATGATTCACAAGTTGCAACTAGATTTTGGAAGGAAGCAGTGCATACAACAGTATACATACAAAATAGGTGCATGCTTAGAGTTCATAGCCATATGACACCCTATGAACTATGGACAGGAAAGAAAGCTTCAGTTAAGCATTTCAGAGTATTTGGGTCCAAGTGCTACATAAGGAGAGATAAGTACAATCTTGGCAAGTTTGAAGATAGAGCAGATGAGGGGATTTTCCTTGGCTACTCCACCAAAAGCAAGGCTTATAGATGCTTCAACAAGAAGCTTGGAAAAGTGGTAGAAAGTGCAAATGTGAGGGTTGATGAAGGACATGTTCCCAAAGTTGATCTTGAGGAGTCTTCACCATCACAGTTTGAACCATATGAGGAAGAAGAAGTGCAAGATGAAAACAAGCAAGTTTCAGAAGGAGAAGAACAAAGTGAAGCTACCAAGTCACCTCCAAAATACATCAAGAAGAATCATCCAATGGATCAAATCATAGGTGATCCAACACAAGGTGTGCAAACAAGGAGAAAATTGGTAAGACCAAATGAGCAAAGTCACTTTTCATTGTTATCACAAGTTGAGCCTAAATCTTTTATTGAAGCTTCTAAGGATAATAGTTGGACTCATGCTATGGAAGAGGAGATTAATCAAATTGAAAAGAACAACACTTGGGAATTGGTTCCAAGACCAATGAACAAAAATGTAATTGGAGCCAAGTGGGTGTTTAGAAACAAGCTCAATGAGGATGGCAAAGTTGTTCGAAATAAGGCAAGATTAGTGTGCAAGGGGTATGCTCAAGTTGAAGGTATTGATTTTGATGAAACTTTTGCTCCTGTTGCTAGATTAGAAGCCATCCGAATGTTTCTTTCTTTTGCTGTTCATAAGAACTTTAAGGTTTATCAAATGGATGTGAAATCTGCTTTTCTTAATGGCAATTTGGAAGAGGAAGTTTATATGGAGCAACCTGAAGGATTTCAGCTTGGGGATGAGAACTATGTTTGCAGGTTAAAGAAGGCTTTGTATGGGCTCAAGCAAGCCCCAAGAGCATGGTATGCAAGGTTGGATAAGTATATTTTGCAGCAAGGCTTCCAAAAGGGTAAGGTTGATAGCAACTTGTACTTCAAAGTTGTTGATTCCCATCAGCTAGTGATTGTTGTTTATGTTGATGATATTATTTTTGGTGGAAGCAAAGATAGTATGTGTCATAATTTTTCTGCTGCTATGCAAAGTGAGTTTGAGATGTCCATGATTGGAGAGTTGTCTTATTTTCTTGGTCTACAAATTGCTCAACTTGATAGAGGCATTTTCATTTCACAATCAAAATATGTCAAGGAAATATTGAAAAAGTTTAACATGGAGGATTCTCAACCTGTGAGTACACCTATGGTAACCGGATGTAAGCTAAGTAAGGATGATGAGTCTCCTCTTGTTGATCAAACACTCTATAGGTCTATGATTGGAAGTTTATTATATCTAACTGCTTCTAGGCCTCGATATTTTGCAAGTTGTTTGTATGGTTGCTAGATTTCAGAGTGCACCCAAAGAAACACATGTGAAAGTTGTTAAGAGGATTTTCAGATATCTCAAGGGGACTATGGAATTTGGATTATGGTATCCAAGAGGAAAATACTTCACACTTAGAGCCTACACAGATGCAGATTGGGCAGGATGTGTTGATGATCGGAAAAGCACTAGTGGTGGTGCTTTCTATCTTGGTGACATGCTTGTTTCTTGGCATAGCAAGAAGCAAGACTCAGTATCACTCTCTACTGCTGAAGCTGAGTATATTGCTGCTGCCTCATGTTGTACTCAAGTGCTTTGGATGAAACAAATGCTTGTAGACTTGGGTATTCAGATTGGTGAGCCTATCTCTCTTCTTTGTGACAATACTAGTGCTATTAATATTTCCAAGAACCCAGTTTTGCATTCAAGGACTAAGCACATAGATATAAAGTATCATTTCTTGAAGGAGAAGGTTTCTAATGGTCTGGTTGCTTTGGATTTTGTGCCTACAAAGCAACAAGTTGCTGATATATTCACTAAGCCATTGCCTATGGAGACATTTGAGCATTTGAGACAACTCTTGGGAGTTGTTTCTTCTCCATCTCACTAGATATTTTTGTTGGTGCACATCCTCAGGGGGAGCTTCTTATGGTCTGATTTTATGCTCCTATTTCTGATATTTCATGTTCATATTTTCTGATGTATGCTTGAGGATGATGGTTGCAGAGTTTGGTGTTGTTCGGGTTGTTCGGTTGTTGCCTAGTTGCTTGGCAACTTCTTGCAGTTTGGTGAGATTTTGTTGGGTATCTCTTTGCTGTTGTAGCTACTATACTTTCATGTTGAATATCAGTTCATATCAGATATATATATCAGTTATTTTCACAACAGCAAGGTTTAGTATTGTTTGATGCATTCTATGGTACCTGGTTGTAGTGTTGTGCGAGCTAGTGGCACTGTATCTTGTGTAGAACTTCTTTGGGGTATCTTGTAATCTTTCCCATTGATGTTTTCATCACTACACTCTGTTATTTCATATTCAAATCAGTTTAAAGTGTCTTGGTGCTTTGGTTCAGGGAGAGTTGTAATGTTTATCATGTTTTCAGATGCACTGGTTGCCCTTTGTCATTGATTGTCAAAGGGGGAGAGAGTTGGATAATCTGCTTCTTGTGCTCTTTGATTTCAGATCTGTATGGTTGGTGTTAGGGGGAGAAATTTGATGTTGTTTCAGGTGTGAGATATGTTGAAGAATGTTGCACTTCTTGGTTTGTGCTTTACAGGCTTTACAGGACCTTCTTGTTGCCTATTTCATGGTCTTGGTTGTTGTAGTTTATCTGCAGATTATTTGGTGTTGCCAACAATTCCAAAGGGGGAGATTGTTGAGAATTTGAGGTGTTGTCATTGTTTTCAACACTTCTACTTTTTCTCCTAGTTGGCATCCTATTCATCATGGTGATTATGTTGTAGTTTGGGCAATGTTGCAAAATGTTGTGTGTATTTGAACACACCTTTTACGGAGACTTTGGAGGTATAATTTGTGGTTATTGCATATATTATTTCTCTTGGTTCTATGTTTATGGCACATTTATTTATGTAAAGGTGATATAAGGTTGCATTTGTATTTTCTATGTGCCTTGGTGCTATATTGTAACATTCAACATTTATTTATTTCCACTATGTCATCTCCAAGTTCCTTGGAATGTGTTCCAAGACTTAGGAATGGAGGGAAAATTGATTTTAATTATTTAATAATGCATCATAAGGGTTAGGAATTATTTCCAATATTTATTGGAATTTATTTTGTGGTGCAAAAATGGAAATATGCTAATTGGGGTGTTCAACTTGGTGTGGGACTCACTTTATGACATCCGTCATAGTGGTGTAAGGAAAGAATATTTTGCTGCCCTATTTTTGTGGGATTTTGGAGATATGGGACGTGATAATTGCAAAATTAGTGTTTAGACACTTTGGAATATTATTTTTGTTGTGTAAGAGCATCTCCACTTTGATTGGCAGTTGGTGAGTGTGTGTAGTGGTGATGGCAACAATTTCTTTTTTGGAAAATTAGAAATTTCCTCAACTTGGGCATGATTTTTTGAGTGATTTTCTACTCATGGTTTTGGAAACCATTTATGGTTTCTCTCCATATCATTTATCTATAAATTCAGTGTTTGAGATGGTGGAATTATGGAGTTTTTGTTCAGAGTAACAGGGTGTCGCCAGAATGTTGCCAAAATTTCTGTAGAAGACATAAGTGTATAGATTTTAGCATGCAGGTTTGGGAACCTATTGTGGATGGAGAGAGAATAATTTTGATATTTTTATTGCAGGTGTTGGATCATATTTGACAGAAAAATCATTTTGCAGTGGTTGGGTGCACAGTTGGTTTGCAGCAGTGTTGTTGGTTTTGAGCTTGCAGGCTTGTTAGAGCTTGCTTTTACTGGAAGCATTTTTATGCTTTATTTTTCATCATATTATTATTATTTTGATCTGATATAGGTGGGTTGCAGCCCTCCTTCTGTTGTGGCAGAGAAACTTTAGTGTATTTCATTTTGAGGCTTGTTCTATGCAGCAGTCATAGCAAGCAATTCTCTTTGGGAGGTTTTTTACCCTTGTGGTTTTCCTCCGGCATATCATGTGTTGTGGGTTGTTTCTCTTGCATATATGTTGCTGCTATACATGAGTTTATTTCTGTTTTAAATAAGATTTCAAATTGGAAATTAAAGTTTTAAATTGCACAGATTCACCCCCCCTCTCTGTGCCATTGTTATACTAACAAGCACAACATGAAAACTATCAATCTCTCCTTTTTCATGTTTTACTTCTTGGGCTGATGAACAAGAAGCCTTTCTATTTGTCACCCCCGATGAGTGATATCCTTGATTGAGCATGAAGCCTATGGATTTCATCTCCTCTTCAATTAAAAATTCTTGTGGATCAAAATCCCACATAACTTGAACATTACAATCAACATTCACTCCATATAAGTGAGCTTCCATATTTACATATTCATTTGCTCTTTCAAGAGAGCACTCATACATTCCAAGTGAATGGTCTTAAATATAAGGGAGCCAATGGTCTTCCATGAACATTGCTTCTCCATCATCATCCCACAAAACTTCTTTACTATCCGCCATGAGAATTGTAGGTGCATTCTCCAAAATACACTCTTCATTTGTCTCCTCCATGATACATTCTTCATCATACATTTCACTTTGATGGTATTAAAGAAAGGAACACTCCAATGTGAGTGTTTCTCTTCCTTCATCTTCAAATTATTTTTCCACTTTTGAGTGGTCTTCACTACAAGGTCCTTGAGCAATTGTCTCTCCATTGGGACATCCATCCTATTTTCTATCAATATGAATGCTTTCCAAGCATGTCATTCCTGCAAAAAAATCATTAGTACAATTTTTTTTTTTCATATTTTTCTCCTCCTAAAAGAAATAATTGACTATTACAATTTTCCATGCCTTTACAAGATATGTCTGCAACTATGGGTGTCTCACAATAACTCTCTCCAATGAGAGCTATACAAGGCTCATTCGCCTTCTCATCCTCTTCGCCATGAAGGGATTACTCATCTTCGTCTCTCTTCTCTTCATATGAGCCTTCAAAAGAGTCTTCAAAAGCTCTTTCAAAAGGATCTAATTCAGAAATTTCTTCAAGGAAGCAAGGCTCCTCCTTGCTTAAACAATCTTCATGATTGTCGCACATGGATTTATGATTGTCCGCATCAAACCCATAACTATCCTTCAATACTTGCCATGCCATTGTAGTTGTTATACAATTAGATATGAGAGGGAAAATACTCTTTTCCATTCCTCTCCTAAAATCCATAAGGGCTAAGCAATTTTCATATTGCTTCCCTTTCATCTCTTTTCTCCCCTCGTCTTGTAGCTTGTTCCAAGTGGTTCATCATATCCTTCTTCTACAATGCTCCAGAGGTCTTTGGCCATCAATAAGGTCATCATCCTTATGCTCAAATAAGCATAATATTCTCTATTGAAAATTGGCACCTTCATGTTTTCCATCATAATACTTAGCCCTTGAACGGGGTTCCAAGGGGCAGACCAAAATTTTCTAGAAGCGCTAAACTGGTGCTCTAGAAGGCTTCCCGTCACTTTTCTAACCTCACTTTTATGCTTCACCTTTTTACAAATATTGCCTCTTAGGAAATAACATAAATTTACACTCTTAAAGCCTCTTAGGCCTTTTACAATAATTTCCTCTTAGGAAATGTCTGTCTCTACGCATTCCTTTCTTTTAAATGTTGCATTTTTTTTTTTTAATTTGTAAATATAATGTAAAAATTAAAGTGGGGCATTAAAAAAAAGCTTTTAGAGTCATCGGGACTAGAACCCATGACTTTTTCCATAGCATAAAGACTCCTTACCACCTTTATATCCTCGATCTATGAAACCAGAAGCACAACAAGTAATTTTATGCTTTTAAAATGAGCATAATACCAAAAAAAAAAATAATTAAAGTGCTTGGTCCGTCGTCGCTGGGATTCGAACCCACGACCAAATGGTGGCGGGCATCTTAAGGCTGGCTCTGTGAGCCAGTTGAGCTAGGCACTCGACAAGAAGGCTTGGGGAGCACCTTCTATATGAAGGCAACCCGTGCCTTCAAATTAATTTTTTTTTGGGACTTTTAGTCCCACATGCTCCCGAAGAGGGGCTTTTGAGGGGTTTAAAACCCTCAAGGCATGGATGAAGCTTCGATTGCCTTTGGGAATCTCTCTACCTAAATTTTGGACTTCTCCACCCAATCTCCTCATGCCACATCATCTTCTGCTCTCCTTGTACCACATTGCCTAAACTCTATCCTTTCCTTACGTGCCACGTATCCTAGTTTAATCTCTTCGCCTTGCTGCCTGGTCTAGTCAGCTTCAACCTATCTCTCCTCTTGCCAGTTTTCATTCTCCTCTCGCTATTTGTATCTCGACCTTCCATACTCTCGACCTCACCTAGTCAGCTCTCCACCGAGCTCTCCTCTCAATTATTGACTGATCTCTCTTCTCCTTGGCATCGAACTTCGAGTCTGGGCCCTCTTGCTCCACCTCAGGATGTGGGTCCTCTTTCTCCATCTCGAGATGTATGTCCTCTTTCTCCACATTGATATGTAGGCCCTCCTCTCAACCTCATGGCTTCTATGGGCCTTGATACACCTCGCTCCCTGCCAAGCTCTGATACCAGATGTGAATATCGTATTCTCATTAAGAAAAATAATTGAATTACAATGCATATATAGTCCCCAAACTATAGTTGGAGAATATTAAGGGGAAGACAACAATTTTAATTGAAATTCTAAAACCGCCTTGCCGACTACTTGTCGAAAACCTTTGTCGTCCAACTTAGGTAGATAAAATTGGTTTAAAAACTCCCTGTCGACCAACCAAGGTATATTGAATTCCAACACTATATCCTCATTATACTTTGTTAGTGTAAATTTTTGTGGGGGCTAGGTTATCTACTGCATTTTTGAAAGTAGATCTACCTGTATTCCAATTTTTTTTGTGTCCACAAGGGGTAAACCCACTTGCACCCTAATTTTTGTTGTTTCAATTTAAGGTAAATCAACTATAGTTAATTCAATAGAAACTTGAGGGGAATGCACATTTACCTATTCCTGTACTTCCTCTTGTTCGTTGGCCTCCTCGACTACTTGTGATATTTGTGATTCCTATTATTGAAAATTAACAGAATGTTCTGTAGAAGCAACTAAATTATCATGTTCTGTTATACTAACATCCTAGTGGAAAATTTGTGTTGTTGTCTCTTCTATTTCTACTCCTCTGATGGATAATTCTTCTTCAGGTAAGGTTGCCTCCCTATGCTCTTCTGCTAATTCCAATAGAATTTTGACCAACTCATCTTTAGAATCAGATTCTGTAGGTTGTTCCTCCAAAATTGACAACCTAAACCTTAATTCATCTACCTCATGTTGCAAATTAGCAATAATTTTATTCTTTTCTTTGATAGAGGCTTCATATTGTTCAATACAACCCATATGTTTCCTAATGACACTTCTAGTAGCACGTAACTATTCTTGTATATTTTCCTTTCCTTCCTCTGCTATGAACTCTTCTTCAGACTCAAAATTATAATAATCAACAAGTGAGATATTCTTTGTAGGAATTGTTGTATATATGTCTGCAATGGTTGTGCCTAAATCTGCATCCTTTGTACCTATATATGATTCATATTTATCAATTTCTACACTCATTTTATGGGATAGTGATAATGCCTCTATATATACTACCTCCTCCATTACTTTCTGCTTCTGAAGTCTAGAGGACCTTCACAACCCAACAATAGATTGTTTGTGTTTGATATTTTTAGGGGACTTTGGAATAGATTGTGATAATCCTAGAGTAGATTCTGGTTCAGGTGTTTCCTCCTCTATTTTCTCTTCCCTGCTTGAATTTCCAATCGGCTCAGTGGGCTTTGTTGGAAAAATAGTTACATTTTTAGAAAATGTAACCTTCCTTATTTTTCCTTCAGGACCAGATTTAGACTATTTCTCCATTTGCTTCCTAGTCCTAGAGTATGGAGGTCCCTGTGGTGAGGAGGGAATGCATTTTTTAGAGGATTCAATTTCAATTTCATGTTCAGAACTTCCAATTTCTACTTCTTTAGATTTAGGTCCTTCAACCTCTATCTCTTCTTTAGATTTAGGGCTTTCAAATTCTAATTCATTCCATGCAGAGAAAAACCTGTCAAAACTTCTAGGGTTTCCCCTAAAATGATGTTTACAAACCATTTTAATGAGCCCATGGTGTTTAGGATTCCCTCTTCCTGCTTGGTATGTTTGGCCATATTTTTTAACTCCTATATTTCCATGCCATTGGTGCTTTCCTATTATTTTTGAAGGTTCGTGCAAAATTTGTTTCCTGCCCCTCGGAGTACCCATAAAATTTGTTCATAAATAGCATCAATATCACTTCTCTAAATATGTGTAGGGATTTAGGATCTCTCTGCAGATAGTCTACACTTTTAGGCTTAATTTTATTTTTCTTGCCCCCATATTCAATTCCCTGTGCTTTGTCTTTCCTCAACCGATCTAGAGTAAATTGTATTCTAGTTTGGATCAAAAAATTTGCATCTGAGGGGTTATAATACATTGGGTAATGATTTTAATTTATTACAGTGTAGGAACTAGCTTCATAATGTGCCATAGTTTTTGAAAAATTAAATCCCCTTTACTCGTCATGTGGGAGACTCCTATTCCTCGTAGGAATGTGAATTACCCATTTGTGTTGATTCTGAGTAAATGATTACGGCTTGATGAGGTGGAAGTTGGTTGTTGGATACATCATGTACAATATGTAATGTTTCCTTTTGCTAGAGCATCTTGTTACATGTTCCAATCAATTTTTTTCATGTCACGAAGCACGCGACGGTTCCCAAGAGATCATTTTCTATTGTAGCCTAGAAATCCACAACTTGGAATGCGTGCTTGGATTTTTTTCTTTCGAACTCCAAACGACGAAAAAAAAAATTCCACATGATATTTCATCTTGTGCCTATGCTCATTCTAACGTGTGTCATTATTTTATTACGAAGTTTAAAAATCCTCCCTCATTTTGGAGCACAAACCCTTGTCAATCTGAAACTATTTTTGTTTTAGAAGCAACAGTTTCATTTATTAGCTTTCATTATTCTAAAGCTGAATAGTATTCTCATTTTAAAGAATCGTGTCATTCTGAATCTTCTTTAAGCTATAATTATCCAACTCTATCTGCTTCCTTCATCCGCTCAAAACAACCTAAAATGTTTTATCTCTTTATTGACTAGATTGATATCTTTTGGATTAAACCTTATGAATGATTTTATGTACTAATTAATGAATTTAAACACTACGTACTAACTATCTACAATGATTAAAATATAAGGGGCACATATCTGATTTAACCACTTATCTACACTTGTATAGATGGTTGTTTCTACTGATTACCAGTTGGATTTTCTACTGAATAAGATAGGTGCAGTTCTAAAAATATAGAAAATAATGGTTTGTGAGAACAAATGGGACAATGATGATGAATATGATAAGGCAAACATGCCAGAAAATCAGTTTTCATGCAATCCAATTCAGAAGTAACTCCTAGGAGGTTTTCACTTTCTAAAATATTCATTTTTGTTTTCATTTTTTTTTTCAATCATTTTTTTATTCTGCTAAATTGATTGTGGAAGAAGTGGTTCCTTCCAACATGTGTACATCCAATTGTTTCACTTGCTTTAGAAATTGATCCTTAGTGGTTTATGATATATCCGAAGATGATGCCCATTAACCACTAACTTTCTACGTGAATCATCAATGGGTGAAACATGAACAAATCCATTTTCAAACACTTCTTCGATCTAATATGGTCCAAGCCACCTAGTCTACAATTTCCCAGGAAAGTCTTCATAATGAGAGTCAAACAACAAAGCCAAATCACCTTGCTGAAATTTCTCTTGCTGAATGTGACTGTCATGCCATAACTTCTGTTGTACTTGAATCATCTCAGTCTGGTGCAATGCATCCATTCGCAGTTCATCCAATGCATTGAGTTGCAAAATCTGGTCTACTTGTGCCTGTGATAAATCAATACCAACTTCCAAATAATTTTGAAGTGTTAGTAATTCAAATTCAATAGGTAAAAGAGGTTTTTTACCATAAAATAGTTCATAAGGTATAAATCCAGTGGTAGATTTCTAGGTAGTGTTGTAAGCCCAAACTACTTCAGGTAGTTTATCCTTCCAATTTCTCCTATGGGAAGCTACTGTTTTGGTTAAGATTCATTCCAGTTCCTGATTTATCACTTCAACTTGATCATTTGCTTGAGGGTGATAAGGTGAGGATTTCCTATGCTTTATTTCATACAGTTTGATAAATGCTTCAACAAAATTTGATGTAAATTAAGGTCCTTGATCTGTGGTAATAGTGTGGAAGCTCCAAAATGTAGGAAAATTTGTGAATATAGGAAATCAACAACCTTTTCCTCTTACACATGCTTAAAAGCACGTGCTTCTATCCATTTAGTTACATAATTAGTACATACCAAAATATGTACCTTACCTTGAGAAGGTGGATCGATAGGTCCTACAAACTCTAACCCCCACCTCTCAAATGGTTCTGTACCTACTTGAGGTTGCAATGGAATTTCACTAGTATAAGTAGGCTTTCCCACTCTTTGGCATGCATCACAATGTCTGACATATTTATTTACATCCTTATGCAGGGATGGCCAGTAGTAGCCAGCACCCAAGATTTTTTGAATTAAATTCTGTACTAAATAGTGCCCTCCAGAATGTCATACGTTTCATCCTTGTGGATGCACCTACATAGAACATGGTCAGGACTACATTTAAAGAGTACACCTACTATCCATTTAAAGGAAGCACTTTGCCTGATTAACTGTTTCTTTTTTTTAGGAGTCAAGTCAAGAGGAATTTTTCCTATAGCTATGTAATTAGCTATATTTGCAAACCATGGAAATTATACAGAAATAGAAAACAATTTTTCATCAGGAAAAGCATCTTCAACCAATTCCCCTATGTTTGCATTTGGAAATCTTGACAAAAAATCTGCCACTACATTAGCTTTTCCTATTTTATTCACTATGGTGATATCAAATTCCTGCAACAATATTAACCAGTGAATAATTCTTGCACTAACTAGAGGTTTATTCATCAAGTATTTAATAGCAACATGATATGTATGGATGAACATCTGATATCCTATGATATAGTGTCTGAACTTATTGATAGAATATACCACAACCAAGAATTCCTTCTCAATAGTATTGTAGTTCTTTTCATCTCCTGTCAAGTTTTTACTAATGTAGTAAATGGTATAATGTTCTCCATTTTCAATCTGACCTAGTGCTGCTCCAATAGCAGTATTAGAAGCATCAGTATAAATATGGAATGACAATTCCCAATTAGGTCCTCTCAAAATAGGGAGAGTTGTTAATTTCTCTTTCAATGCTTCAAAATACTTTTAACATTCAATAGACCAGGTGAATTCATAATCCTTAGTGAATAAGGCAAACATTGGATTAGCTAAGGTACTCAAATTTACAATAAATATCTAGTAGAAACCAATATATCCCAAGAAAATCTTTACATTAGTTTGTGTTTTTGGAGGGGGAAGGTTTTTGATGACTTCCACTTTCTTGGGATCAACCTTAATCCCATGAGAGGAAATATGATGACAAAGGACAATCCCTTCCTCCATCATTAGAAAACATATTTCATGATTTAAGGACAAATGGTATGTTTCACAATGTGTTAAAAAAATTTCAAGTTGTTTTAAGGTATAATCAAAAGTTTCTCCACATACTGTGAAATCATCCATATAGATTTCCACACTTTCATTTGTCAAATCAGATAATATTGCCAAAATAACTCTTTGGAAGGTTTTTGGACTATTACATAAACCAAAATGCAAGACCCTATAAGCAAAAGTTCCCCAAGGGCATGTGAAAGTAATTTTCTCTTGGTCTTTAGGTGCTATCTGATTATATCCATTAAATCCATCAATAAAATAGAAGAATTTTTTCCAGCAAGGTTATCTAACACTTGGTATATGAAAGGTAATGTGAAACTGTCCTTATGTGTGACCTTGTTTAACTCTCTGAAGTCTACACACACTCTCTTTTTTCCATTTTTCTTTGGAAAAATAACCAATGGAGAAACCCACTGACTTTCTGAAATTGGATAAATGAATCCTACACATAAAACTTTTTCAATTTTTTCCTTGATAATATCTTTCAGAGTAGGATTCAAACATCTTTGAGGTTGTATCACAAGTTTAACATCTTTAGTGTATATCCTGTGTGTAAACATATCATGGTGGATTCCAGTCATATCCTTGTAACTCCAAGCAAAATCCTGAACATATTTTTGTAGGACAACAAATAAATTTACTTCATGTTCATCAGTCAGCCAACTATTAATATTCAGATTTTTACTTGGTTGTACTTCTATTTGTTTAATCCCCGGATGAATGGATTTGACTGCTCCATAATTACTTATTAAAGAATTTAATGGATAGTGATGTGGTTGCATAGTATGAAATAGTCTGGATTCTATTTCAAAAGTGATGCCTTATGGAATCATTCCTTGCATAGGACATGTGAAATAAGTAAGAATATGATGATGACATTCATGTGGCAGTGTGAAAGGGCTTCCTTGTATTGGAATGGATGACAGGTATTCTGAGGTATGTTATTCATCCTTCCACAACAAGGACTTGATCATCTTTCAGACCTTCTTATTGTAACTTCTCAACTAGGACAATTTCATCCTCAAATATTTCTTTCTTATGATTTGATTTCCTCAATATGTTCCTTTACTATTATTGTGGCCAGAGTGGAAACAATTTCTTCCTGTTCTTCATCAGACTCATGAAACCATATCTATCCAAAAAAATTAGTTGAAGGTTGGGCAAGTGGATAAAGTAAATTATTTTGGAGATGAATACCATTTGAGATAGTCATTTAACGAGATCTACAGTCTATAAAAGTAGCTACAGTGGCAAGCCAAGGCCATCCTAGAATGATGGGATAACCATTAACTAAATTTCTAGGCTGCAATACTAGGAAATTTACAGGATATTCCAAGAAGAAACTTCAATGGAAATATCTTCTAGTATTCCTTCTGGTTTGGAAACTGACCTATTTGCCATCTCCAAAACTATATTTGTAGAACTGATATTATTGAACTACAGTTTTTGCATTGTATCTTTAGTCATTACATTAATTACAACACCAAGATCAATCAACACATTTGGAATTTGAACTAGACCAATAGTGACTGTAACAAATGGACTTCGTGGGTCACTATATTTTGGGGGAACCAGTTTTCCAGATAACTAGTCAGCCAATTTCCCTTCTACTTGCACAATTTTAGGAAAAGGTTTTCTTCTTTCTACCAGGTTTCTAAATACACAACTTTTGAATGGCTTTATTGATTAATGGCACATCCTTTATTCCTTGCAACAAAGGAAGGGATATATTAATTTTCTTAAGTTATGTGACTAATTACGATTCAGGTTAAGTTATAGTATTATCAAACCTCTCAGGATATGGTATAATTCCTACAAGGGGTACATCTTTCACCTGCACATTCTTTTATTTTCCTTTTTCCTTTTACAAAGTTTGTAACTTTTCAGGGCTGTAAGAGTCTTGTTTTCCAT
This sequence comes from Wollemia nobilis, assembly GCA_028583015.1. Taxonomy (NCBI): domain Eukaryota; kingdom Viridiplantae; phylum Streptophyta; class Pinopsida; order Araucariales; family Araucariaceae; genus Wollemia; species Wollemia nobilis. The sequence goes on along the minus strand of JAQPPZ010017043.1, from coordinate 494,880 downwards.
CAATTTATTCAATGGTGGGTGGAGCAGGTTCATGTAAGACCTTAACTGAACATAATTGGATATTGCTATAGCCAAGTATATGAACTATAGTAGTTTCTTCAGACTTAACTCCATAAACATGTACTGCATGTCTGGTATTATTTGGGTTAGGAACAGACTGAGCTGGAAGTGGAGTTTTTTTTTACCTATTGTGCTTGTTGTGGATTCACTCTTACTTAAAAAAATTAATTAGGAGCAGGCAGTAGGTGTTGGGTTTTCCCTTGATATCTTTGCTACCCTTGATATGATGGGTATTACTACCCCCATCTTTGCCCATACTGTTGATTTTGTATTCAAGGTGGATTAATCGGATTCCAGGGTGGATGTGGCCAATCTTGATTAGATTTAGAAGATTGATTCCAAGGTTGTGAAGGTGGCCAATATTGGTTGGATGTCCAATATTGATTCTAGGGTTGTGAAGGTGGTTCTGCATATCCCCATGGCATATTCCAAGGAATTTTTCCATAACCTATAGGAAAGCAACGGGTATTTTGATATTGTGAAAATTTTCCTCCCTGCCTTTGCTTAATAACATTAAGTTCTTCAATCTAAGTTTCCAAAATTTTTTTGAGTTGATGTAAGATATGACATTTATCAGTCATGTGATCTTTTGAATAAATACCACAAATAGCTGAGATGGAATTTATGTTTAGGGGATAGTCCTATAAGGCATGCTTGTTTCTACATCTTGGGAAATAGATAGCCAAAGGAGGTGTAGAGTTAGATCTTGCATTTCTTTCCCCTAATACAGAATTTAATTGGACAAGAATATCAGTTTTCATGTTAGCCATTTCCTCCATTAATTCCTTCATATCATTAGTACCAGGACTCCGCTTCTTCCTTCTTTACCTACTACGAGGATAATTTCTACATAACTCTACAATATCATTAATGTAAAACTAGTTCACATCTCCTTTTCCCATTAAACCTAATACTTCTCTGGAATCATCTTGCAAACATTTCAAAAATATAGTCTTCAACAGGTTGGATTCTACAAGACCACATCTCTTTTGGATAAAGGTAAATATATCAAAATAGTCCTCTAAATTCTCATCCTCCTCTTGTTTAATCCAAAATAATTCATCCTTTCTATTTCATACTCTACAATACTCCTGATATTTATCCAAGAATACAATTTCCATTTGTTCCCAAGTGCAGATTGAATTAGGTTCAAGACTCATAAACCAGCGTAAAGCTGCATCTTTAAGTGTAGATGGAAATAATTTCTATTTATGATTGTCATTTATATAGTCATAAGTCTGAAACAATACCTTAAATTCAAACAATAATTGATTAGGATCCTCATGGAAAATTTCCCTAAAGGTTGGCAATATAGAAGGTGAAATTATTTTTATAGGAGCATTCTGAGTAGGATTCATCCGAATAGGATATTCAAAAGTCCTAGTAGGGTTTTCACCTGGAACTATAACATCCCTATCTCGTTCTTCTGCCATAGTGTCCCCATAGTGTCCCCCTCACTCTTGACTTCTACAATTTATTCATATGGACCAGGTCCAGAGGGATGTCTGGAAGCAAGTGCTTCTAAGAGTTCTTCCTCCAAGGGTCCCAAGATTTCAGATGATGAAGAAGATGATTCTTGTTTAAGTCATTCAGGGATTTCATACACAGGTAAATCTGATCATGAAGAATGTCTTTATGGGAAAGAGTTGGTTCTTTTAATAAACCTCCCTATTTCATCTCTTGGCCTATGCATTCATGCTAATTTGCTAAATTAACTAAAGTACAAGTTTCCAAGAACTGCTAATGAATCCAAATAACAATTCTTGGTATGCTTTTCTTCTCCTAACAACACCTTGTTTCCCTAGCAACAATACCAAAAATGACGAGTGTCATCAATCACACCATTTAATCATTATAATTATTAGTCCAGGGAAGTGTCCAATTGTTGTATGAGATAGCAGGGGTAAGCATCTTGAAGTTCAGTCTACTCAGGAAATGGATTTATTGATGAGATCAGTCAATTTTTAGGGTTTTTGGTGTCACCTCTAATCCTATGAACTGAATTGGAAGCCTAATTACATTTATTGAAACAAAATTGCAAAAATAGAAATATTGTAGAAGATTAAAAATAATTATTCTTGCAAAATAAAAAATAATGGAATTAAAACTTATTTATTCTTGAAAAATGGAAATGACATAAAGTAACTCCTAATTACATGAACATACTTAAAATTCTGAAATGAAATGTTGCAGCAATGAAACAAATAGAAAGCAATGAACATAAATGGAAATACCAAGAACTAGAAATAATTGCTAAAAATAGGGAAATATCAAAAAGTGTTGTAATATTTAAAAACCTATGCTAGGTGATCAATTTAATTGCATCTACACACACATTTCATACATCTACAAACAACATAATTAACAAATGAAATGGAAATTGACAGGTTTCTACTAACCTGTTGTAGCAAGAAATGAATAGAAATTGTCAACAAATGATCCTTCTCCTGGGTTTGGAAGTGGGCCCTTGCTCCTTGATCCACAAGAATGCAATAAGACTACTCTAAAATACCTAATATTCACTCATTTACTCAAGAAACTAATTGCATTGAGAAAATACACATTTTATTGAATTAGAAATAACATTGCAATAATGTAGAAAAAAATCCTGCAGAATTTATGCTCTATTACAGCTGAAACAACGGTTCTATTCCTATCCTTCTATGCAAACATCTATATATGTTGAACCAATATGGGAGCTTGTTATTTATACTATTATATTACATATGTGTATTCATTTTTTTGCTATTTTCCAAGGATTCAGCAACTATGCTGAAGTTGTCTTCCTGAAATGCAGGAAAACTATTCTACTACAACTTATCCATTTCACTTGTTGAACACAATCCATTGAAATAAATGTGTTGGAAGAGGTGAGAAAACTTCTCATAAAGTTGTATCTATATTAATTTTACCATTTGCCTCCCTGTTGACCATTTTGTTGGTAATTTTGACCAAAACTAGTTCTGCTTTGCTCATTCTAGAGCTGCTATGGTATATCAGGAAGTGTAAAAGTTTTGACACTTATCCATTTATTAATTACTTAGGATGATGGGTTTGACTGGCTATATAGTCTTCTTAAGTCCTTATAAGACTAATTCCATAGGTTTCACATGTTGGTATTGACAAATTCCAAGCCATAATGTTTATGTACAACTGGCTGGAATTTGTATGGTCAAATTATGTTTTCTACACAGTCAGCCTAGTTTGAACGGGTTTTGATGCCTTTTTACAATTTAAATAGGTTATAAGGCAAGAAAAACAAACAACATGATCCTATAATGGAATACACATCAACATACATTATTGCCTATTCATATAAATATTTACTTGCCAAGTAAATCAACTAAAATAATGCAGAAAATGCAAAAAATGCATAAAATGGTCAAAACATAGTGTTATGCTCCTGAACATATAAACATGTAAATAGTAATACATAATGCATTCCATCTTAAAAATTAACACAAAAATATAGCATAAGGTTTATCAAATAGTTTATGAAATATCCAAAAATGGTCTATGAATGAGGCAATTCCTAGCCTCATCATTGGGCTTATCTCCTTCTAAGCATCTCAATAGGTTACCCAAACTCATATTCACCATCTATATTTGCCCATCAGTATATGGGTGGTATGCAGAATTGAATTTCAAATTCTATATTCAAATTCTTCCAGAAGGTCCTCTAAAAATACCCAATAAACTTGGTATCCTTGTCTGAAATGATACTATTTGGTAGATCATATAGGCGTACCACCTCTTTGAAGAACAACCCTACAACATGAATTGCATCATTAGTTTTATAGTAGGGAATGAAATATGCCATATTTGAAAACCTGTCAACCACCATAAATATGGAGTCATTCCCCCTCTATGTCCTTTGTAGACCAAGAACAAATTCCATGCTGATGTCTTCTCATGGTTTCTTTGGTATATGTAATGGCTGATACAATATGGTATTATGCCTCACACCCTTGGCCCTCTAGCATACTCTACAAATTTTTAAAAATATATTCACATATTTCTACAACTGTTGCCAATAGTAGTTCTCACTAACTAGGTTAATGGTATTATCTCAACCAAAGTATCCAGTCAACCCTCCATTGTGCTTCTCCTTAACCAGATTATCTCTCATCGAACTCCTTGTTATGCATAATTGGTTTCCTCTTAAAACAATTCCATATTGGATTAGAAAATCCAACCACTTAGTTCTTTCGAAAGTAATAGGTGCCAAGAAAGCTCTCTAAGCCTCTGCAAAATCTGGATATTTAGGGTACAAACTCTTAAGTTCATCAAATACTACAACCTCCACCTTCATTTATGTCAACAATTTTTACCTTCTATTTAAGGCATATGCAACTCTGTTTGACATCCCACTCCTGTGTTTTAACACAAAGGTATAAATATGCAAAAACTTAACCAATTTTAGGTGCCTCTGATTTAATTTTACTTAACTATTAATATATTATAAGGCTTGATGATCAGTATATAGAACAAATTATTTTGGCAAAAAATAGTGTCTCCACTTCTTCAAAGCCTGAACTATAGCATAAAAATCCTGATCATAAATAAAATACTTCTTCCTAGAATCATTAATATTCTCACTAAAATAAGCAATAGGTTTACCTTCTTGACTCAATACAACTCCTATGGCACTACCACTAGCATCACAATCTACCTAAAATACCTTATTAAAATATAGAAGTGCAAAAATAGGTTGCTCTATGACATTCTTCTTCAACATATCAAAACTCCTATATGCTCCTATAGTCCACTTAAAATCCTTATCCCCTCTCATTGTCTCTATTAGATATGCACAAATACTACTAAATTTCCTAATATTTTTTTTGTAAAAGCTAGCTAGACCATGGAATTATCTTATCTCTGTAATGCTCCTTGGGGTAGGCAATTCAATGATAGCCCTCATATTTTTTGGGTCCATTTAAGACCCTCAATTGATATGACAAATCCCAGATACACAAACTCCTTTTTCACAAAACTACACTTCTTTAAATTAATCAACAACCGCTCCTCCACATATCAAAAAAATTTCATATATGTAGCAGGTGCTCCTCCAAATTCTTGCTAAAAAATAAAATTTCATCCAAATAGACAATGAATTTTTTTCCTAGAAACTCCTTCAATACCTCATTCATAAGCCACATGGATGTGATTGGTGTATTGGTTAACCCAAATGGCATTACCAACCACTTGTACAAATCCTCTTTAGTCTTGAAGGTTGTCTTGCACTCATCTCCTTCTCTTAGACAAATATGATGATACCCACTCTTTAGATCAATCTTTGTAAAGTAATTGGCTCCACTTAGACAATCCATAATATCATCCATTCTTGGCAATGAAAATCTATATTTAATGGTGATCTTATTAATATCCTGGGAATTTGTACACATACTCCATTCCCTATCCTTATTTGGTTCTAGTACTATAGATACTGCACATGGGCTCAAGCTCTCTAGAATCAGTACCTTTTTTAGTAGCTCTTGGACTTGTCTGTTTAGCTCCTTACTTTATACATGAGTCATTCTATGGGCTAACTTATTGGGTAAACTAGCTTCCAGTACCAAGTCTATGTGGTGACTGATCTTCCTCACTAGTGGTAAACCCTCAGGTACATTATTTGATATAATATCTAGGAATTATTTTAATAGACATGACACTTCTATTAGGATATCTACGCATTAATCTTTCTTAACTTTAGGAACTAACTCATAACACATATGCTCATGCTTTAGGACATCTAAAAACTTTCTACTATCAACTAAATAAATTCTAGCACTAATACATACATTTTCATCCACCTCCTTCAGGGGATTCAGCTTATGGTGCACTCCATCCTTGGTCAGGGAGTAAGTGTTGGTATACCCATCATGTATTGCATGCTGATCAAACTGTAATGGCCTTCCCAATAGCAAATTTCAAGCATCTATGGGTAGGATATCACACATGATCTCATCACGATAACTTACAATATTTAATTTTACTAAACACTGCTCGTTGACCAAATCCCTATGGTCCTTCTACAACCACACAATATTATATGGATATGGGTGCCTCCTTCTCTCTAACTGTAAATTTGTAACCATCCCTTCTAACACTAGTTTATCAGTGCTACCATTATCAATGATAACATTACATGCCTTACCTGCACATTTACATCTTGTATAGAACATACTCTTCCTCTGATCTAGATCTTTCTCATCATTTAGAAATGCTCTCCTTGTGACCAAAACTTCCCTTATTTCTACTTCTTCAAAGTGCTCAAATTTAGCACCTCCATCTACAATAGCAGCTCATGCATTACCTTCAAGTCTCTTATTCGTTTCCCCTTGGTGTTTTGGGTACTCGTATGCTCGATGTCCTTCTTCTCCACATTGGAAATATATTCTATAAAATCCTCCTCTTTGAGGTCCTCATCCATACCTTTCTCTTCCCTCTTTGGTAGCAATTATTTTTCTCACAGGGATGGTAAGCATTCTCCCATTTTTAGTCCTAACTATTGCTTGCTTCTTCATTCTTCTTTTGGTCCTCATTTCATCTTCCGTTTGGTCTACCGCTAGATATTCCATCATAACCTCTTCCTCTCTGCTTGCTCTCAAATATTTTGTTCAATTTCTCTTCTACCTTCAGGGCAAACTGGTAAGCATCTTCTATGGTGGTCATCCTAACTAGACATAGCTCCTCTTGAATACTTGCTCTCAACCCATTTATGTAATGGGCTACCTTCTCCTTGTTGGCCTTATAATGGCTTGTTCTAATTATAATATTATATAAATCCTCTATGCATTCTTTGATAGAATTGTTTGACTACCTCAAAACCTATATTTTCTTTAGAATAACCAAATTCTAATAAGTTGAAATGAAGTATCTCTTCAAATTCTCTACCATCTGCTCCATCTTATTATAATTTCCTTCCCTATTCTATATTTGTGCAACTATACTCCCTTCCACAAAATAATGGTATGATCCTTCAGCTTGGTCTTAGAAAACTTGACCCTCTTAGGATCTTAAACGTCCTCATACTCAAAGTATTCTTCCATATAATTGATCCAATCAATCAAATATTCTAGATTAAGATCTCCAGAATACATAGAAACCTCTATCTTCAATATCTTTCAAATATGGGATATGGATCTATATAATCAAGATTACATAGGATCTACTACCTCTTCTTCTTCCTCAAATTGGGCCTTTTCTTCTTTAGATTCATCTTCACTCCCATATTCTCTCATTGGCTCAAACCCTCTACATAGATCCTCTTGAAAATCTTGAACTTACCTCTACAAAGCTCTAAAACCCTTTTCTGGTACCATAGCATTTCTCCCACCACAACAATTTCTTTGTGGAGGTATTCTGCTCACATTTATCACAAGCTCTAACCACAAATTCTGGTTTAAACTACCTCACATATAGTGATCTATTTACACACTCAGGAACTCTTGCTCTTATACCAGTTGAAGTAGAACTAAGATAAATAGAACACACCATCAATAGGAAAATAGATAAATACCATAATTTTCTTGTATTCCTTTCATGAAATAATAGATCTTACAGAGATCAACCACTTACAAATTTGAAATTCCCCTTCAAATACTCTATTTTCCCTTTTCCCGCATAGAACAATCTATTTGAAATTAGAATTTCAGGGTAAAATTCCGGAGGTCATAACTCATTGCTCATTTCTCGAAATGACTATTTGCGCATGTTTTTGAAAATCTCTCAAAGGGTTTTGCGGCTCAATAATGTCCTACAAGATACTACCACCATTTTCAGCCCTCTACAAGGCATCTAAGGCCTTCAAAATTGACCTTCAAGTTTTAGTAGCAAGATTTTCACTAGTTTTGGTAGGGTAGAGGACCTTAAAATTTACATATCTCCCAAACCGCTCAGAATTATGGGATGATTCTTTCGGATTTGGGTCTATTTCTCCATACTCTAAAAAAATATACAAACATTAGAATAAAATAAAACAAATATAATTTTAGGTGATGCAAGATCACTCTTACACTACTCGATGCTCCTACATCATACTCTAGTTAATGTACCAAATGTGGGACATTGATATGTATAAAATAATGTAATATATTCTCTAACACCTATTGTATTACATTATTTGGGTATTGAAGACTTTATATTCAATAGGGATATTTATCTTGATCTAGTTTTTCTTCTACTTTTATCTTCTTGTTGTCTCTTCTTATCATTTTTATTTTACTACTTTTTGTTGTTTCAAGGTATTTTGAAGAATCTTTGACCTTGTAGTCTTCTAGGTATACTTGATGAACTAGTGATCTTATTATATAGTGTCTATCCACATACTACATAATTCTTAGTTCTAGTAAATGTCATTCCCTCTCCCATGTTCACAACAGGAAGGGGGTTGAGGCAAGTGGATCCTCTCTCCCCTTACATTTTTATTCTTTACGTAGAGGGTTTCAAAATACTGTTAAAAAAGGGAGACAAGAGGGGAGGATAAGAAGCCTAAAAATACATTCTTAGATTGATATAAATCACCTCCTGTTTATGGATGATACTGCTCTTATTAGTCAAGCCAATATCCTAGTAGCAAGAAATATTAAATATGTTTTAGATGGGTGTACTCAAGCTTAGATGGGAATAATCAAGCTACTGGACAAAATTTTAATGAAAAAATATCAAATTATTTTTTCAATACAAAAAAGAGGGTGAGAGACAAAATTATACAATTATTGAAATTCATGGAAACTCCTTTATCCAAATAGTATTTAGGAGTACCTTTATCTACAAAGAAAACAAAAAGAAATGAGTGGAAATGTTTGATGGATAGACTTCAATCTAAGTTGAGAAACTAGACTCACAAATGGCTAAGATTGGGAGGAAGGCTTACAATGATTAAAGTTGTGCTTAAATGTCTCCTAGTTTATAAATTTTCCATACTTTAGGATCCAAAGAGAATTCTAAAATATATTGATAAACACACAAAAAATATATTGTGGTTAGGTGCAATGGAAGAACAAAAATTAGCACTAGTTGGATGGGAGAAGATATGCAAACCAAAAATACAAGGAGGATTGGGGATAAGATTAGAATACCAAAACAAAAAGGTTCTAGCTGGGAAGTTATATTGGATATGGATTACAACTACTAGGGCTTTATGGAGTAGACTCTTACAAGAAAAATATTACCCATAAGTGGTTAAGAAAACCATCCCAAGACACAGAGTGGAAGAAGAGGGATCTATAGTATGGAGGACAATGGTAGTAGGCTAGGATTTAATAAATCCATACCTATAATAGCAGTTAGGAGATGGAAAAGATGCTTTATTTTTGGATGATTCATGAAATCAATCTCAACCAATTAGTCAAACATTCCCAAATATGGAGTGTTGAAAAGTAGAGCTACAAAAAGAGGGTGGTGGAAAGCCTCATACTATATAAAATTATAGAATCAACATGTGCTAGACTTACTACAATGGAAACATCCCCAATAATGGCCAACTATGGGGATAGAGGAACTAATGAAAAACCTGTGGAGACATCTCTAAAGACACTCAATTTAGGATGGTTATAAGAAGGATGTACTTGGATTGGAAGGTAGTTTGTGGATATGATATTACCCCAACACCACTTCCATGGAATTTTTTTTTGCAAAAGGAGGGATGACCTAAAATTAATATTTTCTCATGGTTGATTAACCACATAAAGTGCTTGACAATTGATAATTTTATAAAAAGATTTTTCTACGGACCTTCCAAATGTGTTTTGTGTGGAAAGGTAGAGGATACCTTGAATCACCTATTTTTTGGATGTTTTTTTGCTAAAAATATATGGATCAGTTGGTGGAGGTACATGAAGTAGCATCAGGAAGTTTTTAAGATCCAAGAAAGATTTTATGAGAAATGGAAACAATGCAACTTTAAGACTAAAACAATAAAAATGGCATGGAAGCTGGAACCTAGCTTCATATGGTGGTAGTTATAGCTAGAATGAAATGCACATATATTTAGATCAAAGAATAGAACAAGGGAGAAAATATAGGAGAGGATTATGAGCAAGGTAATAGAAACATTATCTATTAGATTACAAAAGAAAACAAACATAAAAATGGAGGAAGTGATTATTCTAAGAAGCCTTGGAATAACTATAAAAGAGAAACAACTAAGGGATGGATGTGTAGGTTATATCCCCTAAAATAACATAGAGTGGATTCTAGCTCCTATAGAGTGGGTGAAGGCAAACATAGATGGGGATTCTACTAAAAGCCTAAAAAAAGTTAGTGTTGGTATTATCGTACAAAATTGAAAAGCAAAACAAGTGTACTAGAGAGTAGAAGGTATGAGGGAGGCAAAAAATAATGAAGCAAAAAGATAGGTGATCTTGTTAGTGTCAATGATAGCTATAAATCTATAGTTATATAAGTTGTGGATAGAGACAGACTCTCAAGTATGGGCTAGAATATTGGATTCGATATGACTCTTTTAGGTGTTGGGAAGTAGATAGAGAAGGAAGGTGGAAGTAGTTCAAAATATATGGAAGGTTTTTCAATATATTTTTATTACACGTATCAAGCGAGAGAAAAATAGGGTGGCAGGTTATTTAGAAAAAATGGGAAAAAGAACTGAACAAAGGGTAGTATGTGAAATCTTAGATGGAAAATCAATTAAGCTAGTGCCAAAGAATCCAAGGGATGTGAGAGGTTGTACAGGAAGATAGTAGAACAAGAATAGCAAATAGTGAGTCTAATGAATCTACCATAGTTAAACCACAAAGCAAAATAACATGAAGATAGAGGGATGGTTTACAGAATTCAAATAAATTGGAAAAATTGGAATTCAACTATGGTAGTGTTGAGGTGTATGGATATCTACATTATGTATGGTAATTTTTTATGGGTAATTTTTGAGCTAGGAGGGATTGGAGAAGGATTTTCTTTCTCCCTTGATTCCTGTCGAGATCATTTCACCTTGTAACACAAATTCTATAAATATAACATATTTTTCATTTTTTTTTTTTAAATAAAAATATTTTGGCTCAATGTGGATGAGGATCGGGCATTCAATATCATAACAAGGCTTATTGAGTGTATAATTGTTTTAACTAAGTATAAAAGAGGATCATATATTTAAAGAAATTGACATCAATATATGTTGCATAAAATCCTAGTATAATAGATAATGGAGCTAAAGATGAAATTTTCTAAGGCATTGAGTCTAGCAAAATAAAGGTAGAGGAGTATGAATTAAAAGTTTCCTAGACATCCAATAGAAGACTTTATAAAATATTATCTAAGTATCAAAGAGCACAAAATATTTAAAATTATTACATCATCATAAGTCACATGAATGTCTAATGGAGCTAAAGGATAGTGTCAAATGAAACTTTTTATAATGAATAGAACCTAATATTTGGCATCCAATGTTATGCATTAGTAAGTGATTGAGTGAAAAATGTGGTTGAATTCTAAAGGCAATTATGTCATCAAGATAAGTTATAAAACGTAGCATCAATTAGGTGAAAGCAAAATACTTGATTAGAGCTAAACAAATAACAAAGCTAATATCATGCAAGTGAAATAAAATTCTCTTGCCTGCAAAATAAAAAATTTGCTCTAATTTTGGATAAGAAAAGAAGAATTTTGTAAAATAGTGAAATATCCAAACCCACTTCAAACCATCATATTATGTTATCAAAATATCTCAAAAACTCAAAAGCTTATTTCTTTAACACTTGACTTAATGCAATTAGACCAATAATGGGGTGACCTAAAATGAAATAAACCTATCAAATAGTCATATGGATTGAATGAAGCCATGCATAAAACCACTCTCTCAAATGAAATTAGAGCAAGACACATGAATATAGTGATGCCAATTTAGGTCCACAAAAATGAGTTGAAAAGGAACACATATATGTTACACCAACCTGATAGACTTACATTATATTTTAAAGGTATTCATGCTGAGCTAAGTAAATATATTATAAATCTATAAATACTTGAATATAACATATTCATAGATTTGACTCTTTAGCATTTATAACTACATGATGTATGATGAATATACTATTTGCATTTGAGTAAAAATCTTATTAATTTCTGGCCTCTATTTGAAATTATTACAAATCATGTATGTATGTTGGTTCAATTTTTTAGCACTTATGTTAATGCTAAGTGGATAGTTTATTCTATTATAGTTATTATGCTATCTATATTTATCTATGGATTTTTTATTCATTAGTTCCCAGAATGCTTAGTAATTCTTAATGCTTAATGTTATTAAATGTTATATAACATTTAAATAAAGCTACTCTGTGTTGAATGATACATCAACTCAATTGCCAATACACATAAATGGTTAGAACAATAATTGTTCTCTCTTGAAAGGGAATATTGATCCCCCAAGGTTAAGGTGATATGTTATATTATTTTCAAATCTTAAATAAAAAGAATAAAAAGGGAAGGTATATGGATAACTTAGGGTTACACATAACTGTTACAAGGGCAAGTGTCGATTCATTGTCTAATATTTAAGAAGCATAGATCTAATTCAAGTGTTTAGAAAATTATCAAAATATTAGCATTTAATATAATTATTGCATCAAAAATAAAATAAATTAATATTCTAGGCTTTCTACGTCAAAATTTATTAATGTACATCATTCATTGCATCATAATCATGATGATTATAGTACAAAGCAATGTATATCCTAAAAATTATAAAAATATATCACATAAAATGAGCTTTAGAAATGAAATTCAACTATTCAACTCCTAATCTAAGCAAGTTTAAAAAAACATTCAAAAGGAAAGGGTTAGAGAAACAAATAAAATAAACCATTGAATCTTGAAGCCTTAAACTAAATCTATTGAAGCAACAATTTTGAATCAAATAGCCTTAGCCTGACTAGTTTTCACATAATATGAGATCAAAATGGTGCTATCTGCAAAGGGAAAAGAAACAAAATACTATAATAGAATCAAATATAACCACCATCAACATGAACATATTACACCAAAAATTCTAGTATCTTGCATTGATAAACTTGTTCAATTATTACATTCTCAGACTTATTAGCATCATGTAACTGCAACAATAATTCTCCAAGTCCATTGTCTACAAAGCAAAGAAAATTTTGAAGGGCCTATTTCTAAAAGTGGAATCTAACCCTTTTTAATGGGGTCTCAATGACTATTATAACCTTATAATTTCAAAATTTTAGTGCTTTACAATGGTATTTAAGCAATTTCTAATTTTACAAATGAGTTTTCTATCATTGATTGGATAGATGATGTGTCATCCAGAGGTTTTTCTTGATTTGGATTTTTAATTTCAGCCATAGATTTTCCAAACACTTTAGTAGCTTCTCTATGATGATTAGGTAGTTGAATCATCACGATCTAGGTGGTTTGAGTTGTCCTGCACCAAGTTTTTAATTAGGCCTACATTCACTATATGCTTCTATTTTCTCTCCAACTCTTGCTTTCTGGTTGTGTCACCTATAATCAAAGAGGAAAAATTTAAACTTAGAGAAACAATATTAAAAAATAGTATTAGATTTCATTTAGCGAAAATAATATTAAAAAATAATGATCATTCTCATTATCATACTATCTATATTTTCATTTATTTATTTATTTATTATCATTATTATTATTATTATTATTTAGGAGAACGTTTACAAAATACATCAACAACCACCTTCAAGGGGTTTGAACACAAGACCACTTGAGAAACAACCATCATCTTAGCCACTAGGGCAACTACCTGTGACATTTATTATTATTATTGCTACTAAGGTTGGTGATTATTAAATTTTATTAATTGATTTTCTAAGGTTTAATTTCTTTTAATTTTAGGTTCAAATTATTAGGTTTAACACTAACATCTATTTTAATTTTAATGTCAAAGTATTAAAATTAATACTAAGGTCATTCTCTAAGGTCTATAGTTTTTCAATATTAATTTCATGTTGAGTATCTTCACTTTTAATTTTATGGCCAAAGTATATAATTTAACATTAAAATTCCATTTTAATTTTTGTATGCCAAAGTATTAAAATTAATACTAAGTTTTTTGTTATTTATTAGAGCCCCCAAGGTTAGGGTTGGGTTTTTGTGGAAAATAATTTCACCCCATCCCACTTTCATTTTTATTTAGTGGGTGTTTGAACAAATTGAATCCAATGCTAAGGTTATCTCAATTTTAGTTTCAAAATTACATTTTTTTTTAAGCGAAAAACCCCTTCGGGGCCGCCTTGGTCTAAGAGACCGCGAACAGGGGGTTCTACACCGTCAAAGTCACTGTCACCTGGGGGTCGCACTCAGCCTTGCTCGCACCAACATTATCAATTGAATTTTGGGTACCCAATTCAGCTTTTTGGTAGGGTGGAGATTCGAACCTGGGACCTCCCTTGGAGGATTGCCCTCTCCTCTCCAACTCACCTACAACACCTGGGTAGTTTTAAAATTACATTATTAGAATTAATTACTAAGATTTTCATTATCAATTAAAATTCAAAGTTTTAGGGCTATAAAATTGAATTAAAAATGAGAGGCTCAAAATGGATGGTTAGAAATATTGGACAAATATAAATGTGAATGCATGATTTCACAATATTTAAATGAAATAAAACAATGGACTTATAGGAAGATGATTAAAATTGATTTAAAAGCACAATCAGGATTAACAAAGGAGGTTAGGAATTAATTGCGACCATAAGATATTTGAATTTGTACGATATTTAAAATGTGAGCTTTTACTTCTAGAGATTATTATCCTTAATAATGTATGGTTGTGATTAATCTAAGTAAAAATGAATTGTGACCATAAGATGAATGGAGTTCCATAATATTTAAAATACAACCTTTTACTTTGGAAGATTAGTGTCCTTTACAATGTATGATCAATATTAATCCAGCTGGGCAAAAATGAATTGCGACCACAAGATGACGAGAGTTGTGCGATAAGTGGTGGATTTAATTCAACAATGAAATTGATGGTCGAATATGTAAGGATGGACGGAAATGAATAGTGATCACAAGATCTAAAAAGATGCAAGATATTTATTGAGAAGAGGAAGTGCATATGCTTATGAAACATTAAGGTGGATTTAGGCTTTTCATTTTGTATTCAAAATATTAAAGTTTTCAATATATTATTTTAACTAATTAAAGTGCCCAATATCTTAAATTTTTAAAGATTAAATCAATTGTAAATTTTTTAGCTTAATATAAAAGTCTAAAATTTTTAATTAAATACCAAGGCTTTTGTTATCAACTAAGGTCCAAAATCTTAGGGTTATAAAAAATTATTGGAATTAAAGCATTATCTAAGATTTTTTTTTAAAAACGGTATGTGACTTGGAGGGCTTAAAGAGCAGACAAAAATATTGACAATAATTGATTGTGATCATTGATTGGCAAGATGAAATATTCAACATTCATATTGGAGTGAATTACACACGGTTTAATGCTTTGACCTATGGTGGCTTAGGTGCTTAAATAATGGGAAAAAATATTACTGGGACTTGATTGTGACCACTAATTTAGGCCATAGCAAGGCTACCGAATGTAATTCATTTATCTCCTTGAGACCTACTCGGATGATAAGTATCTAATTGTTGGGAAAATTAAATTTAGATTTTATGTGTGATTAACTTTAACAAAGGTTTCCACCTTAGCCAAATAAAGCAATTAATGAGAAAAATTAAACTCTCTTGACTTAGGTTTTTCAACCTTAGTGCTGGAGAGAAAATAGGACATTCTTAATCTCTTTGTCTTAGGTTATGCTAAAAATTAAAAGGTATGGACTTATTGCAAGAAAAGGAAATTTAAACCCTAGGGTTTTTTTCTATTTTCATTATTATATTTATATATATAGATTATACCAAAGTTAAGAGAATTTTAGTCCCAAAATATATTAAGACTCCATGATTTAATTAGCAAAAAATTATTGAATACAAAAACCTAAGCATTTAAAAAAAAAAATTATCAAAGCCATTTAAATGAGATCATTCTAATTGAGAACCAAGTCTTTCAAATATTTAATGTAATTCAATGGTAAAACACGAATACTGGTAAGTTTAAAACATTCATGTAAACACATTTAAATCAAAATAAAAATTTTAAGTGGGTCCCCAATTGTGGTGAGTTGTGGAATATCAATAATTGCGATGAGTTTAATTCAAAGTGTAAGACTCTCATGCTTCATGTTATTTAATGTTATTGAATCTACTCTACTTTAAATCCTAGCTTCTAACCTTATGCATTTCTATATCTAGTCTACAACCCCCTTTTTAGTTAGTTTAGCTAGTATCATAAGAACTAGCATACTTCGAAGGTTGACTCAAATCTATTATGGGTCTTCCAATCTTGGTCGAGGTCTTGATGACATAAATCATCCACTTAGGTGGTTTTTGTACAAAGAGATAGTAATCAACATTGATAATGAGACCTATAAGCTTGAGGATTTAAATGGAAGTACTATCAAGAAATGGGTGAACAACTATAAACATGTCAAAACAAAACATGCCATTTAATTGATAAAGAAAACATGTTACAAATTGAGTTCTTTTTAATAAATTTACCCCTTGGGATTAAAAAAATGGATTTCCAATATGTAATCCTTTTCAAGATGATTTTATGGAATTTCTCATCTTCTTTGACCATATCAAGGGGATTGGGTTTACTAATTGAGCACCATCGCTAGTTGAATGAGTCCAAAACCTACACACAACCAAAAAAGAAGTTAGTAGCACCTATGGGTCTATCATGAGTAGACCTAGATTGATAAAGAGTGAAAAACAAAGGGAATATGAATTAAAATGTTAAAATAAATCTAAACTAAGTCCAAAACATAGATAAAAATAAGTTTATTCACCTAAATATTTCGTTCTCTAACTTTCTAGTGACTAAAACCAGTTCTTTGAGGGAATCGTACCCTAGGGTATGGTTTTGACTATCAATCATACCTCTTTTTATGGTTGGAAAAGGATTTATCTAAAAAAAATTCCTTAAGATGAATTATTGTTCTAGTTCTTATGAGGCTTTTATATGAGTCTAATGTCCTTTTGAGTCCACAATTATAAGAAATTTACAAAAGAAAGAAATACTAAAAAATAGCTTGTATGCAAAGGAGGGTTAGCACAAAAGAGGGTTTGAGTGTTTTTACCAGAGTTTTGGTAAGCATATATCTCATTATTGAAATTGAATGAAATTACCTCATATTTATAGAATTTGGCCAAGGTTAGAGGGATGAGGTGCCCTATGAGGTGGAGGGGTGCACCATACCTCATAAATGGATTTGGATGAAGAAAATCCTCACCCATCCTTATGTAATAAATTTATCTTGTGTAGAGAAGGGGATGTGGAGAGTAGGGGGTAGAGTAGGCTAGGGTGAGGTGGAGCTAGGCTAGAGTCAAAGGGTAGACTAGGGTGATGTGGCCGTAGGTTAGGTTAAAGGGGTGATCACATGGTAACCAAGGGCTAGTTGTAGGATGGGGTTTAGTAGGAAAAATGGGATAAAGTGCCTAAATAGTATTTTAATACAAATTAAGAATATTTGAGGAGATTTATTCAAATTAACTAATTGTTAGCACTGCATAAGAGATAATGTGATATTTTTATATGTTTGTATTTACCTCTTTTTGTAGTACAATGTGTGAAAATATTATGCAATGCAAAAACACATGAAAGTAGATTTGTGGATTACTATGAGATTGATGAGTTGATGGTGACCATGGCTTTTGGTATACTATAATGATTGTTGAGGAAGGAGATGCAAGGTTTCTCTTGAATCATGAGAAATGTAAAATTCTCCAATTATGGAAGGGATAAATATCCTTAAAAATTTACCTTTGATGGATTGTTGAGGTCATTAGATTAGAATGTTTACCAACCATTAGTAGGTATCCTTGTAATCCTTTTATTGATTACATAAGTGGGCTTGATTGGCCACCTTACTAAAGTGAACACATGATACCAAATTTGATTTAATTAGAGTTTGAATTGATAAGATAAATTCTACTTTTTGCCCTAGTGGAGAATGACTTGTGATAGTATTAGGCAAAGTTCTTGAACAAAAAAAAATCAAAGATCATTTTTTTGATATTGATTATGTTCAAGGCAACATAAATGAGTAATATCTACCCCATAAAGTGTTGAATTGATGGGTGAAGAAATAGAACACAATAGTAAAATTCTTGACAAAAAAATATTATTATGTTATCAAGGAGTAAAATTGAATGAATAAAATGATGAAATTTGAATAAAATAAGAGCCTAAATGGGAACCATCTGGACCCATACAATCAAAAGTTATACAAATCTAAGTATAATAGTGTGATCACAATGCACAAATACTTATTTTTCCATTGAACTTGAAGGAACTGAGAGGAGAGTGAAGGGTGAGGCTAATAAATTGATGTAAAATACTATTTGAATGGACATGAGAATGCATGAGATGGAGAATTGTGGTGATGGACCTAGCAGTGGAGGAAGTGCAGTGTCGATTTGTTGATTTTTGCTCTTACTTTCTCCAATTTACATTTTTGGGATAAAATAAAAGTTAGGACTTATTTTTAGGAAAAAATAAACCATAGAATATTAGGACATATTAGTATAGCAAGAATCAATGTGTGTTTGGGTGTGAGGTTTTCTTGCATGCTTATTTTAAGTTATTTTTATGTTCATGAGTGCATGTGAACTGTATGAGTTGTGTTTTATTTTTGAGTTATTTTTTTTACATTTTATTTATTTTGTATTTAGGGTAAATGGGTATCCAAAAATACCCATTGTATGCCAACCATATAGCTTTGTATGGTTAGGGAGATCGTATGGTTTATATGGTTTTTTTAATTTATTTTGATTTTGATTTGCAAATTTTCCTTTTGCAAGGAAAATGGTTTTTTATGAGGAGAAACAAATACAGGATGTGTTAGGAGATGATTACTATGAGTGGTTGAGAGTGATAGGGTTGTATGAGGTCACCTAGATGAATACAGTGCACTGTGATCATGTAAACTTGTTAGTATTGTGTAAGCGATGTGATGAATATAGGGGGGCATTTCATTTATTGATAGGAAAAATTCGAATCACATTACAGGATATCTATAGGATTTATCAATTTCTTGTTGAGGGTTTCATAGTTATAGTTATGGGTGGGATGTATAAAGTGATGGTGATGGAGAGGATTTTTGGAGCTAGTTGGTATGTGATGATTCCTAACAACAAGGGTGTACTTTTAGATCTTTACTATGATGAGGGTGCATTGATAGTGAGGCATATGCTAATGATGGTATTAATATCTAACTTCATATTGCCAAACTCATCAAGTGCATACTTCCCATGGAACATGTTAGGGATTGTGTGTGATTGGTAGATAGTATAGTGAGGTTTACATGTATTTTAGCCTTACTAGCTTGTACCTATAGGGAGCTACTTGTAGTGACAAGCACTAACAATATAGGAATAAGTTATGGCTTGTTGATATAGTTATGGATTTGAGAGTACGTAGTAGTTGTGATGTCATAAGGGTTGCCCTATGATGCTTAAGGTTGATGTAATAGGAGGTACCATATCCCTTGATGTGGCATATAGAAATGGAGATATGGGTGAGGAGGCCACATGAGGGATATATGTTGGACTATAAATAATTTGATACATGCTAATGTACCACCATGGGTACATCATTAGATTAGGATGTGTATCCTAGATTATAGTGGAAGTATTTACTTTATGTAATGTAATAAATGCATGTGTTATTAAAGTGTGCAAAGTATTTAATAATGAAAAATGCAAGTTTTTAACATGTTTCCTTAGATTATATATATTTAAGTGAAGATTCAAGTTACAAGTGTTCATCAAAGGTAGATTCATGTGTGTGCAAGTAATAGCCAAGAACTACAAGGAAAGAAATACTCATGGTCATCCAAGAGCCCTCATAGAAAAACTATATATACATGTTAAATCCATGAGTTACTATTTAGCTAGAGTCTTTCCACAGGGTTGAAAAAAAACATGTGAAGGCTAGGACTCGACATATATTTTTATCACTAGATTGAAGAACAAGTAGTAAAGATTATTATATATTTGATTGTTGTTATCTAAAGTTTTGGTTGCAAAAAACTATTTAGAAGTTGGAAAAAAATAATAGATAGTGAAAATTGAGACCCAAGAAAGAGGTCCCATAGGATATTGGAAATTGGATATTGAGAGGATCTAAGAGATAGGTCCTATTAAATATCGAATATTGAAGATAGAGGATATCCAATAGAAGAGGTCTTATAACATATTGTTGAGAGAAGAGAGAAAGAGACTAGATCATTCCTATTGAATGTTGACGAAAATAAGAACCAACAAAAGAGGTCCCATTATATATTTGAGAAAGGTGATAGGATACTTGAGAGAGAATATTAAGGAAGCCTAGAAAAAAATCCCATTGAAATTTATAAGGAGAAATAAGAAGAATTACAAAGCCCTATTAAGAAATTGAATAAGTGGCCATTGGAGGAGATTTGAATA
Source organism: Wollemia nobilis (assembly GCA_028583015.1). Classification (NCBI taxonomy): domain Eukaryota; kingdom Viridiplantae; phylum Streptophyta; class Pinopsida; order Araucariales; family Araucariaceae; genus Wollemia; species Wollemia nobilis. The sequence goes on along the minus strand of JAQPPZ010017043.1, from coordinate 474,313 downwards.
AAGTTCAAGGTAGAAGACTAAAAGAAGAAGAAACTCCTAAAAAGATACAATCACATCAAAAATAAGATAATTATCATCATACAACAACAAGCGCAAAAGGATTTGTAAAACCAATACAAGAAGGAAGGATTTGGAAAGAAGTTTTCCAAATTTTGAAAGGTTTTTTTGAAGACTTCAAGACATTGAGATTCTTGAAGATTAGGCCTACAAAAGGATAAATTTGGAGATAAAAATAAGCAAGATATTGGAGGAGAAATTTGGGATGGAAGAGGCCATGAATTGATGTTTCTGAAGGCATCCATTAAAGATTTGAAAGTCTGAAATTTGAAGGAGAAGTCATAGATTTTTAGGGCAGAATTTGAAGAGTTCCAAGACAACAAATTGGAGGAGATATAGATTTGTGATTTGGAGAATATTTGGGAATATTTTGAAGTGTCCTTTTATAGTCAATTGAAAGAGGAATTGATAGAAATTTTGGGCAGAATTACGAGCTGCAAAATTCAGAAAATTTGAACAACATTTTGAGGAAAAGTAAAGTTGTGAAATTCAGAATTTTTAGGTAGCAAGTCAAAGCAAAGAAGGCAGAAATTTCTGGAAAACATTTGAAACTTTTTGGAAAGCAATATTGGGCAACATTTGGAGGATATTAAAGAACTGTGAATTAGATAATTTTTGGATAGACATGGAAGTGTTTTTAGATAGAAAATTGAAAAAGATAAAGACTTTTTTTTAGACATAATTTGAAGAAGGAGGATAGCTATGAATTTTAGTGTTATTTGGAAGCATTGTTTTCTTTACATGGTGGAATCGGTAGCCACCACAAATCTAGGTAGGCTGTCTGGATTTTATGGCTACCATAGTAATATGTGTTGTCCACCTCAAAATCCACCACAGAGTTCTTCATGTAGTTCACATCTATAACCACCATGCCACAATCATTTTAAACCTTTTACATCACTGAAAGCACCAATTTAGGTACAATCGTTCAGTCTAGTGAGACCTGAGATTTAAACCTTGAACCTTGGTCCCCATTAAGGGGAAGTATTGGGAAGAATTTTTAAAAGGAGTTAAACCAGTGTTTTTGGGCAGCAATTTAGGAAAAGTAATATCTGTAAATTTTATGGTTTTTGATAAGCAAGTGAAAGGAAGAAGGAGCTACAAATTTCTACAAGTTCAGACATCAAAGAGGTGAGCGAAATCAACAAGAAAGCAAGGGAAGAAGAAGACCAAAAAATATATTTGTAAATAGGTGCTTAAAAGTATATTTCGTTTAAGTAAAAAGAGTGGATATATATTTTTCTTAAAAGTGCCATATTCACGTTTTAAAGCACTAAATAAAAATATTTAATTTTTATATTTTCAAGTTGAGGGAGCAAGCATATTTGTCATCTCTGCATCTGTAAAATATAACAATAAAAAGAGAAGTTAGAGACTACATAAAAATTGAATAATAAGAGGGAAAGAATATTTGCTAGAATTATATGCTTGAATGTTGTTTTATGAGCACAAATTAAAACTATTGAAGTGTATATTTTACAAGCATTATTGAAGATAAAGAAGAGTTGGGATTTAATAGCAAATATTAAAGGAAATATTATCCTGGAAGCAAGGGATATAATCTTATTTTTTGACATCAAAGAGTGGATAGAATGTTGGAAATTTTGAGTTCCTATGTCAAAGTTGTCATTGATGTCAAGATGCTAGTGATACCTCTTCTCCAGTTCGAGTTCAAAGTTTAATGGAAGTCATAATGGGTCAAAATATCTTCAGTGAACACCCAAGAGCATGGGTTAGAAAGTGGTTTTACTTATTCCAAGGAAGCATTTATCCAAGATAGCGAAAAGGTATAATATTATAATTATTATTATAATATTATTAAAGTGACTTTGAGAAAACCCAAATAAAATATTTATAATTTCGATTATAATATTTTATAAATAAAAGGGTTTAAGTATTCTTTATAAAACCCAAGGTTGGGTTTAAGGAAAATGTTTCAAAGCTTGATGGCAATTTTATTTACCAAAACCTAAATTTGGGATGGTTTTAATTAAATGCATTCGAAGCCTTTATCATCGACATCTTATTCCATGCTCGTGTGTCGACGTTGAAATCCATGAAGGCTTGTGTATATATACACCAAAGTTTGCATTTAAAAAATTATGATCACTCCTAAAAATTTTGAAAGAGCTCTATGCCCGGTTTATTCATTCGTGCATGCGATTTGAGGAGAGGACAAAGTGTTTTGTTCTTTAGTTCTGAGTGGAAGGTTACATGTGGAAGTTGAAAGCTCATTCTCATTGGGCATGGTGGCTCGGTGGTAGCGATTGGCTTACGAAAGCATGGATGCAGGCAGGTCCTATTGTCAATCCGCATGAGGTATGGTTCGTGCTTGGTTTTCGAGTGCCAAAGGAGGTGTCATTTTATTCGTCGAACATTGCACGTGGAGGACGTTTTGGAGCACGTGGTGCTCGTGGGTTTCAAACGTGTGCCTAGCGCACACAGTTGGAAACCGTGACTAGGGAACATGAAGGGAGGTTGATGTGTATTCAAGCCCCACTTGAGGCTAAGGTACTTAGAATTAAATTAAATTTTTATTTTCCCAAAGTTTATTTCCTAAGGTGAAAAGGGTAGAAAGAGGGGCATTTGTGATATTTAATTGCATAGTAAAAGTGTCTTAATTGTGGGAGAAATAAGGATTGTTAAGTTATTTTTCTAAAGTACCTTATGCCATTAATTAATTTTGGAGGTATTGATATTTGAGATTTATTATTTTAGGAGTAATAAGGAGTTTTAGTAAAGTCTTGATTAAATTCTTATTAAGAATTTTGAGCATTATTTTTGTATAAGGGTTTTTCTATTATAAGAAGACTATGGTGAATGTTATTTTTGAGTTGGATTAATAAGGTGTATTTTGGGTCATCATTTTACATTATGTTATTATTAAAGTCTTCTAACCCTTATTGAGATTGGAAAATAGAAATTTGCGAGTGTGGCATATTTGTTAGATCAACTTCTTGTAAAGAAAAAAGGTATGAGCAAATTCTTCTTTGGTTGTGTTGGTTGATTGGCTTTCTTGAAAATTAAGTTTGGAGTGAAAAGGATTTGATTAGGGTTTCCTTTTCAAAAGTGTATGAGTTAATTCTTCAAGGTTTTTTGAAATTAAGAGTTGTGGTTAAAACCTTGTTTGATAAGCATGGTTGTTTAAGTGATTTGTTAAGAAAATAACTTGAACTAGGGTTTGAAAAGATCATGAGTATCATTGTTATGTGAGATTTGTTGTTGAGCATTTTTGGAAACATTTTGAGTTGCATGATACATTCTTCAACTAGGGTTTGTTAGAAAGAGTTATTTCTTGAGTGATTGGTTTAGTAGAGTTGATTTGGCCTAGTCAAGTGGATGAATGAAGTGATTGTTCAAGTTTCATAAAACAAACTATTCTATATTCTGATTTGAGTTGTGAAAGAGATTGAGTTGTGTGAATAGAACATATTGAGTATCTAAAAATTCTATTTATGCTTCTATGATATTGAGTTGATAAAGTGATTGAGCATTGAGTATAGAACATATTGAGTCTCTAACAATTCTCTTTATGTTTCTATGAGATTGGACAAGTTTTGTGTGGACTTGTTAAGCTGATTTGAGGTAAGTCTTTGAGAAGACTTGTGGACTGATTTTGTGTGAGCTTTTGTGGAATATTACAATACAAATTTGGTTAAGTCCTAGAGATGACTTATTGAGCAGATTTTGATCAGTTCTATGTGAGCTTGTTGAGCATATTTGAGCAAGTTATGAGTGGACCTATTGAGCAAATTTGAGCGTGTTCTGAGTGGATCTATTGAGCATATTTGAGCAGGTTTTGAGTGGACATATTGAACATATTTGAGCAGGTTCTGAGTGGACCTATTGAAAATATTTTAGTAGGTTCTGAGTGGACCTATTGAGAATATTTATGAAGGTTCTTAGTGGACCTATTGAGCATATTTGAGCAAGTTCTGAGTGGATCTATTGAGAATATTTGAGTAGGTTCTGAGTGAACCTATTGAGAAAATTTATGCTAGACTGACTGGACTATGTTTAGTATAGAATTGAGATAGATCTTTGGATGTGATAGAGAAAATAGGATAATAGTCTCTAGTGGATAGAGATCTATCAACCAGGGCAGTGAGGATAGGTCTTCTAAATGGGGACAAGAGTCTTCAGTGGAGAGATATCGACAAGCTAGTGTAGTGGAGGCATTAGTCTTCTATAGGATCACCAGCCATAACATAGGAGAAGGAGTTCTCTTGTGGATAGAGATCCACAAATCAAATTTAGGGGATCAACATCTCCTTTGGAAAGAGGTCCATAAACATTGTAATTTGGAAGGATTCCAAAAATATTATTTGAGAAATATTTAAAATAAATACTTTCTCTATGGAAGTAGCCATCTTTGGGTGAACCACGTAAAAATTATGTCTCTCATGTGTGTGATGCTTTATGTGATGTTTACTATTTTATTAATATTGATTCTACCATTTGGATTAAAAGACACAAAAATTTAATTTATATTGTTCACCCCCCTCTCAGTGTAAGCACATGTTCTTAAATTAGTATTAGATCCAGTATCTCTGTGAAAATACTAACAACTTGGAAGAGGATCCTTCAGTAGCACACATGAATTCAGAAAGTGAATACGAGACTATGTTTAATATAAAAGAAGAATTATTTGCTGATCTCAGAAAATTAGAAATACTTAGAGAGAAAAATTCAAGCTTGAAAGAACAAGTTCAAGAAGATGAGGAAGCAAGAATGGAACTTGTACAGAGTCTCACAGAACTCAAGATTAGGGTGGAAGAAGGAAAGAATATTGAGCAATATATGGTAGATCTATTAATATCTAGGGAAACAGAATGTGAAATAATGGAAGCAAATTTTTTTCTCCTAAGTAATAAAGTGGAAAGGACCAAGGTACTACAAGATATATAATATGAGAAGCAGAAAGAGAAATCAGATCTCCAAAATATAGAAACTTCAAACAATGAAAAACAAAAAAAGGACATAAGAAAGGAATAAAGCAAAGGAGAACCTTGGATAAGAGTTAATCATAAGAAGAAGATGACTTATTCACAAATTCCAAGACATCCATACAGGTTACATAATTTCTTCCATGGTCATTGTTTTTCTTGCAATAAATATGGTCATAGAGCTGCATAGTGTATTCATTATGAAAGATACAATATAAATTTCAATTCCTTTGCACCTCTCATAGATGATGATGGTATATGTTACTATGCAATAATTTTGGGCATAAGGCTAGATGGTGTAAACTGATACATCCTGAGTCTAGAAAAACAATTCCAACAATTAGGAAATATGAAAGAAAGAATGTTACGGCTAGATCAATGTTAGTGCAAATAGCCCTTCATGCTCAAGATAAAGAATAAAAATGGTCTCTTGATAGTGGTTTCTCTAGTCACATGACTAGAGATAAAGATAAATTCATTGTACTAAAAGAAACAAATAGAGGATCAGTAAGTTTTGGTGATAATGGGTAAGCAAGGATTGTTGGGAGAGGATCTCTAAGTCTAGACAATGTAAAAACAAAAACATAGAATAAGTCAAAGGGTTAAAACACAATCTACTGAGTATAATTCAACTTTTTGATCAAGGATACATGGTCGCATTCCACCTAGATAAGTGTGAAATAAGAAAAATAGAAACTGGGAAAATCATTGCAAATGCAAGAAGGACCCCAAACAACTTATACATGCTCAATGATATCAAAGGGAAAAAATAATTTATATCACAATAAGATGAGAATTGATTGTGGCATATAAGATTGGGTCATTTGAATTTTGACAACATAGTCAATATAAGCAATAAACAAGTAGTTAGAGATTTACCAAAAATAAAAAGACCTCAAAACATAATTTGTGCACCCTGTCAACATGGAAAGCAAACTAGGCAACCATTAAACCAAAATATAATATGCCATATGAGCCATTGAGCCTAATACATACTAATTTGTGTGGTCCTACCAGAACACAAAGTATTCAGGGTGAGAGTTAATTCATGTTATTTGTAGACGATTATTCCAAAATGTTTTGGGTAACCTTTGTTAGGATTAAATAACAAATACAAGCAATAATATAATACAGAAATAAACACAGAAGAAATTATGCAATACACAATAGACACAAATATAATGTGGTTCACCCAAATCGGGCTACTCTACAGAGAAAATAACCAGGCCCTTTGTATTCCATCCAGAAAACCCCTTTGTACACAGTCGTCCATATTTAGTCGTCGTACAACCTCTTCTTGTAATAATGCATTACAATTTTAGGGTAAAAAACCCACATAAAATCTATCGTCCGATCTGTGACCTAATATCAAATGGTCTAGATTTACATAGAGGAAAAAAAATCTATTTTTAACTTCGAGGGTGCTACCCCTGAAATCCCCTGGACCTCCCTGGAAATAGTAGTAGGGGTGGCTAATGCCCCCTACACCCTCCCTCTTTCACATATTGGGTCTAAGTGTAGCTAAAACAAAGGCCTCTGATTTAATCAGGCTCCATAATCAACAACCTCCCACTTGGATACTGATCACAACAAATCCACCACTACTGCACTTGCTGGACTATGCTTCAACTTTGGGCCTAGAATTTTTCTCACCTTTTACTGTCATGCTTTGAGACCAATTGAAACTGAGCAGGAACTCAATTTATCCTTGGTTACTACCTTTGTGAATATATATGTAGGATTCTAGCTAAAGTGTATCTTCTCCAATTTTAACTGTCCATCTTCCAATACTGAGTGTATGAAATGGTACTTGGTATGTATGTGTTTAGTCCTAGAATGGAAAGCTGAATTCTTTGCAAGATGAATGGCACTCTAACTATAATTGTATAATGTGCTATTCTACTGCTTCTTTCCCAACTTCTCCATAAACCTTTGTAACCAAATCATCTCCTTACTAGCCCCTGTAACAGCAACATACGCTGCTTCTATAGTTGATAGTGCAACAAACTTCTGTAATTTTGAAATCCAGCTTACTGCAATTTCACCTATAATAAAAACATACCTTGTTGTAGTCCTCCTACTGTCTATATCACCTACCATATCTGAATCAACATATCCCTATAAAGCAGTATTAGATCCTTCAAAGCATAATACCTGATTGACAGTACCTCTCAAATACCTGAGAATCCACTTCAATGCCTCCCAATTCTTTATTCCTGGATCACTCATAAACCTGCTCACAACTCCCACTACATATGCAACATATGGCCTTGTGCACACCATAGCATACATCAAACTTCCAATTGTTGATGAATAAGGAACCTTGGACATGTAGTTCATCTCCTCCTATGTCTTAGGACACATCTCTTTGGTCAGTTTGAAATTATTTCCCAAAGGTGTACTAACAGGTTTTGCATCCTGCATACTGAATCTTTCCAACACCTTATCAATGTACTCACTCTAATACAATGTTAATTTATGAATTTTCTTGTCTATTTTTATTCTCATACCAAGGATTTGCTTTGCAACACCCAAATCCTTCATTTCAAATGACTCTGCCAATTTTCTTTTGAGTAAAATTATATTTTGCATGTTAGACCCTGCAACAAGCATATCATCTACATACAATAACATGATAATAAAGTTACCATTAACCATTATCTTAAAATAAACACAGTGGTCATAATAACATCTACTATAACCTTGATCTGACATAAACCTATCAAATTTCATATACCACTGCCTTGGAGCTTGCTTTAGGCCATACAGGCTCTTTTTCAACCTGCATACTAATTCCTCCTTTCCTTTGACCTCATACCCTTATGGTTGCTACATATAAATATATTCCTCCAAATCCCATGGAGAAAAGTTGTTTTCACATCTAATTGTTTAAGGTGTAAATCCTCTACAACCACTAAGCTTAAAATAGTTCTAATTGAAGTCATTTTAACAACAGGAGAAAAAAAGTCATCATAATCAATACCTTTCTTCTATGCAAACCCCTTTACAACCAGTTTAGCCTTATGCCTCTTTTTTCCTCCGTATTTTTCTTTCACCTTATAAACCCATTTGTTCAGCAATGCTCTTTTTCCTGCAGGCAACTGAACCAGATCCCAAGTATGATTATTTATCAAAGAGTACATATCCTCTTCCATGCCTTTCTCCCACTTCTTCTTGGTTTATACCTGTTTTGCTTCTTCATATGTTTTTGGTTCACCAGAGTTAGAAGATAATACATAATATAATGACGGAGAGTAACGTATAGGAGGTCTACTTATCCTGGTAGATTTTATAACAATAGTTGTAGGAGTTTGAGGTGTTACTTGCTACTATTTTTGTTGATTTTCTAGCACCTTTGGAGTTTCAATTTCATCAAACACTGTGTATTCTATGTTTTCCTTTTCTTGTTTCTTTTCCTGCTGAAAGCATGAGGATACAAAAGCCAAATGGTGTACTGGGTGCGATGCAAACAAAAGCAAAACGTAACTTTAAGTCCTACGAACGAGGATGCATGAAAAAGGGGAAAACAAGCGAAATGAAATGAGATGTAAAGAAAATGTAAAGTGCAGCCCTTTATTTTATTAATTTGCTCGAGATCAGGTTACAATATGTCTCCTCCCTTTTCAGGGGCTAGGAGCGTTAAACATAGTTTTGTCACACCACGGATGGTGCACTTTCTTCCACGTGCCCACATGTGAAATGGGTGGCCCAAATGTCATTGCCGCTTGTGTGAATGTGTTTGTACCTCCTTGCTACCCCTTCGATGTCGAGATCTTGCATTCAAAAAAATAGCAAACGATTAAAAGCACCTGTGGATGGAGGGAAACATGCGATCCCCAAGGCCTCCGGTTAATGCATGCATAAAAATAATTAAAACTATAATCAAAACATATTAGAATGAGCTAAAATTTTGACAGAGGCATGGAAAAATTACCAAGAACACACTACAAAAGGAACAGTCGAGAAATTTACCACAAATTTCTAATCACTTCGGGGTGGGACGATTAGGACTATCATAAAACATTAGAAAGTGACCTCCTAAATGTCACATCCAGGGGTCTCCAAAATACCTAAAAATTTGGGATTAAGCAAAAATGGGCATTTTGAGATGACCCAGAAGGTCAGATTTTGCAAATTCTGCCTTGATCATCCTGTATCTGATGATGCTCCCTCTATGTTAATGAAAGCGAAAAACACTGAAAACACAGCCAATATTCATCAGAATGACATGAAATTTGAATGGCAGCCTATGTGAGTGACCTAAAATTAAATGCAAATGAAATAGTAAATAAATATGCTACATATTTCTAATCACTTCGGGGTGGGGTGATTAGGACTGCAGCAGTGCAGGGGGCACCCGGGGGCAGGACGCCCACCGTTTGGGGCTTTGTTTTGGCACCAATCCATTTGGGATGGGTCCAAAACCTCTTAGGGGGGTTGTTTAGGCAAATTGGGTGGTGTATTGTGGCCAAAAATTCAGGTTTTGGGTCTGGATTGCGCTTCCAATGATCACCCAATAACCTCCCTTCCAAAAGAGAGATCAAGGATGTAAGAAGCACAAGTGAGGGGTGAGGATGTAATTCGGCAGAACTCCATTGCTCCAAATGCTCCTGCTCTATTCTTTTTTGGGGTGAGAAGACTCACCATTTTATAGACCTGAGGACCTCTTGCAAATGAGCATGCAGAGATGCCACTTGGCCATCATGCCTTCCCAGGGGAGAGAAGATTCCTCCCTGATTAAGGGCTCCATGACTGCCTCTATGACTGCCTCTTTGATCTCAAAAATGCTCACTCGCACTCCCATGCATTGAATGTGGATTTGAGCTACCATTTGTCAAGCTTTGACCTTTTTCCCATCAAACCTGCTATTCACCCCACCCTGGAGCGAATGATGCTAATCGTCCCATGGTGGGATGAATACCAGTTTGTAATCATCCCAGGGTGGAACGAGTAGGGAGCAGAGTGCCTGAAAGGTGCCAAATTGAACTTTGACCTTCCAAAACTATTGTGGGAGTTGTTAGGACCATTTTTTAACCTCTGGGGGCTGCACTAGGGGCTACCCTAGGGGCTATGTATGTCAATTTGATCAGTGCTTGTCATCACATAATCGGATTGGTGTTGTTTTGGTGTCTACAGATGCCCCTTTTTGGGATGCATTGTGCATGGTACAGTGCTGAGCAAAAATAGATAACCAAAGCACTAATGATTAGGGTTTCTTAGTAACCTAACAAAATTTTAATGCCCCAAGTATGGTAAAGGGAACGCATTCTTAAATACTTGCTTCTGACGAGCTAAGGAACTTAATCCAATTGTTAACCTTTTTCGGTGAGCTGTTACTTGATCTTGGACATTGTTCAATCATGAATAGGCAAAGGGCGCAACCTTTTGTCTCTAGGAACCTTGAGTTCATGATTCTATAATGTCAAGTGTTTGATCAGCTTGTGATAATTGCTTTTTTGCTGCCCCAAGCAGGAGCATGATTGTCTTTGTCAGTGATTCTTTGAATGCATGCCATTTTCTTGATTGGGTATGTAGTTGTTGGTTGGTGACTAAGTGTGACTACCCCTTCAAGCAACGAATCAATGAGGGAATGAATGACATGAGAAAAGTGACGAGTCGCTTGACCCAAGATGACTTTTGTAAGGGTTCCTTCCGTTGTTTTTTTTTGAATGCTTATGCAGTTTCCCAATAATATGACCTATTTTTGGTGGGTTTAACCCTTTTGTGACGCATTTTGGGGCTAAAATTATCAAAAATTCGTCCTCTCGTGGAGTGGTCCGGCTATGGTAGCCTTATTAGGGAGTACAATATTGATAATTTGTGGCCCTGAAATCTATTTTGTATGCCAAGAATGTCAGGCGCAAAGGTGCCTTTGTTTGGCAATTTTATTGTTGTTTTTTGGTGGGTTTTGACCCTTTTTGTGACGCCTTTTGGGGATGAAATTGTCAAAAATTTGTCCTCCCGTGGAGCGGTCCAGCTATGGTAGCCTTCTTAGGGAGTAGGATAGTGACAATTTGTGACCCCAACATCGGTTTTGTATGCCTTGAAGCATAAGCACAAAGGTTCCTTTGTTCGGCAATTTTATTACTATTTTTGGTGCATTTTGAATGCAGTTTTTATTGTTTTTGATTTTCTTGCTCTGTAATCGTCCCAAGGTGGGACGAATACCAGTTTTGTAATCATCCTAGGGCGATAAAAGTGCTAAATAGATCACTCATCCCAGGGTGGAACGATTATAGGCCTAAAAGCCTATATAAGGGCCAAAACTAGGTTTTGGGCTCATTTGCACTTTGTTTTTCTGGCGATTCGGAGCTGTGAGGAGGAGGGGGTCGAGTTTGCATAGTGGAGTGCTATTGAATTTTCATGGACACAATGATTTCACGGACTGGATCATCCAATGGTGGAGCCAAGGCGAGACCCGTGAGTGCTCCTTCTCTTTATTTTGTGTGTTTTATTTTATAGTTAAAAATCGTAATTTATTGTGTGTTTGTATTTTGTTTTTGCATTTTAAACGAAGATTAAACCCTAGTTTAAATTTTTGTTTGGTTTTTTGTATTATGCGTTTTAAACTAATATTAAACCCTAGTTTAAAGTTTTATTGTTATTTTGTTTTTTTTTTTCAGCTTTAAACTTAAGGTTAAAAATCCCTAGGCTACTGTAAGTTTGTTGTTATTTTGTTTTTTTTTTTGTTTTTTTTTGTTGTTTAAACTAGAGTTAAAAACCCTAGGTTACTGTAAATTTGTTGTTATTTTGTTTTTTTTTTTTTGTTGTTGTTTAAACTAGAGTTAAAAGCCCTAGGTTTACTGTTTTGTTTTTGTTTAAACTAGAGTTTAAAAAAACCCTAGATTTAAATTTTGTTTTTTCGTTGTTTAGACTAGAGTTAAAAACCCTAGGTTTACAGTTTGTTTTTTGTTGTTTAAATTAGAGTTAAAAACCCTAGGTTTAAAGTTTTGTTTTTGTTTAAACTAGAGTTAAAAAAACCCTAGATTTAAATTTTGTTTTGTTGTTGTTTAGACTAGAGTTAAAAACCCTAGGTTTACAGTTTTATTTTTTGTTGTTTAAATTAGAGTTAAAAACCCTAGGTTTAAAGTTTTGTTTTTGTTTAAACTAGAGTTAAAAAAAACCCTAGATTTAAATTTTGTTTTGTTGTTGTTTATACTAGAGTTAAAAACCCTAGGTTTACAGTTTTGTTGTTTTGATTTTTTCTATACAATTTATTTGAATTGTAGAATGTTTTTGTTGTACTTTTTGTTAATGTTTTTAATGTTTTTGGATTTTTTGGTGGTGAAGAGCCGGTACCGTCAACCGACGATGTTTTTAGATGCACGGGAAGTGCTGACTATGGTGAACTGGGAGTGGCTTGATGCCATTGGGCTCAAGCAGGTGACTCATATAGAGCCTTTGGTGGGGGATCGGGCATATTTGATTGCCTTGATCAACTTATGGGATCCCCACACCAACACATTTCATCTCCCAATAGGGGAGATGACAGTGACTCTTGAGGACGTCTATCATATTCTATGGATTCTGATAGATGGATTGCCCATTTAGACTACTCCTCATGATCAGCAAATGATGGTACTGACACGGTGCTTTGGGCATGGGGTGGATATGGGGGTGGATAGTCTAGTGGAGAGGGCAGAGGGGGACTGCCTGATTGGCATGATTTTGGTGCGGTGGTGGCTAGAGAAGGGTGTGTTGGGGGTGAGGCATGCACTGCTCATGACCCTCATCTCCAACATGTTGTTGCCTGACTCATCTGGTGCGAGGTTCCCTTGGAACCTACTAGAGGTAGTTTTTATACTGGTTGTGTATGATCTCAAAGCCACTGATTATGAGGTGGGGTCAAACACTACTGGCACAACTTTATGATGAGTTGTATGATGTCTATTGCCAGAGGTGAAAGGGGATTGGATGCAGCTACCTATTGTAGTGTTGGGGGTGGTAGTACATAGCTGTGGAGCGACCATAGGGTTTGTCATGAACCACTCGGGCAGAGATGGTGGACATGGAGATTGGGTATGCTGCTCTATGGTGAAGGTCAGAGTCTACGATGGGCAGGTGTCTTGGGGCACTATGATGATGCCTTATCATGCCTTACTCCAGGGGAGGTGTTCTAGCGGCCATATCGAGACTGTCAAGCCTAGCCTGAGACTGAGGAGTGGCTCTGATGGGCGCATAGGGGGAGGTGGCTAATCGGGTGACATGGGATCGAGCAGTACTTCCTATACATCCATCTGATTTGACAGTTTGGGGTTCACCAGGGATTTCTTGGTGAGCCTTTGATCTATAGAAATCGGGGCAACGAGAGTAATCTATCTTGGACAATCATTGAGCCACTAGATGAGGAGTCAGATGCAGTGATTGATGTACCTGACGTGGATAATTTTGGGGCAATTATAGAGTACGAACAATGGTGTACGATGCAGCAATGGCAGGGTGAGGGGCCTTTAGGAGGTCCGAATGCGACAACAGTAGGTGGTGAGGATGCAGAGGCATCAAGAGAGGGTTGGGGTGCTTCGCGCAATTATGCGGATATGGTGGAGGTTGATGACTTGACTAGGGATGACCTAGGGGTTCTGGAGTAGCTGGATAAATAGGACATTCCAGAGCAGTGGGTGTCAGAGCAGCCCATCGTCCTGAAGATGCCCATGCCTCATGTAGTCTTGAGGGACATGGAGGCTAGGTATTGCACTAAGATAGCGCAATTGGAGGATATACTATAGAGATGATATGAGGAGCACGGAGAGGTTCTACAGGAGAGGGATCTCCTACAGACTCAATTTGTGGAGTGGGAGAATGCATTGGTTGTATACTGTCGATGGGATGGGGACACAGATGCTTCGCGGGAGAGGGATCTCCTGCGGACTCAGTTGGCATAGCATGATGACATATTGGCTATGTACCGTCGATGGGAGATGTATTTTGTCTAGCATCGATTGGAGTTGGAGGCAGAGATTATCCGCCTCGATGGGCAGTTACCTAAGCTCACTGGAGGTGGATCTTCATGTTGAACAAGGGATAGTTAAACTGAGCAGTCTACTTCCTCTCATCGCATGCGGGTGGGTGAGGGCAATGCTAGTGGGCATGATGTGGGGGATGGCAGCAGCCACCCTGAGAGGTTCCATAGGACCCACACCACTGGGGGCAGTTCCAGTCACATCGATCCTATGTGATTATGGTGGCCAACTCCTTAGGCTTAGGGTTTTTGATTTTTTTTTGATGTTTTTACGAGGTTAGAGGACCAACTTATTGTATCCTACAGGTATTTTGGCGATATATATACATGACTTTATTTTTGGTTATACACTTGTCATGATTTATTGTTTATTTTATGCACATTTATTTACGTTGATGTATGCATGTGTTATTATGAATGCGATGTTTCTAATTATATGATGTATGCATATGGAATGGATGGAATGATTTGTTGATAACTTGTCAATGGCACCATAGACTGTATAGGATTTACTGGCTTTTTGTACTTATGTGATTACCTTTTTGTGTGTATATTTTTTGTTTGTATTTTTTGATAATGATGTAAGAATGGACATGTACAACATTTGTTTTAGAATGTAATTAAGATTTTTCTGAGATTCAGATTTTTTAACTAACTAGCCAAGACTGTATATTTATCTTACAAGACTTTTGAATAAGGTACGAATCGGACTTGAGTTTGAACAAGTTATTTCACACCCCTATGTGTGTGATTGAGTTCGTTTATGTGGTATTTGTCAAGATACCACCAGTGCCAGGTAGGCTATCCACCAAACCTGTACTGAGGATCACCTAATTAGTTCCACTAACTCCTTTGTTGTATTTAGTAATATTAATCCATAAAATAATCTAAGGTACCATAAGCTAGCTCATCCACATGCAAACATTGGTCTGCTCACACGCAAAGTTAATGTGATAGACATATCGTCATACCGCCATTTCCAGGTAGGTTGTCCACCAAACGTGTAATGAGGATCACCTATATGGTTTTTTGAATGCTAAGAATTCTAGGGATTCAAACTCATGCATCTTTCGGTTTCTCAACTTGTTGGGATACTTGCTCTCATACATAGTGATGAAAATCACTGGTTATTTTTCTCTTTTGTTTTTCTTTTTTTTTAGCAAGGAGTTTGAATAGTGGTGATAACCACTGTTATTTGATTTTGCATTATAGGTTTCAAAGTTGAGCTCGTAGGTTTTTGGCTTACGAATGGAATTGATCCCTTTGGCTTTGGGGGTGACTACCCATCCTGTTTAGGGACGTGTAGTATGAATCCTTACGACTTTGGGGACCAAATATGACTAGGGATATATTTGTGTAATGGCATTGATCTTTTAGGCCTTGGGGATGACTACCTATCCTTGTCAGGGGCATGTAGTATGAATCCTTATGACTTTGGGGACCAAAGGTGATTGAGGATATGATTATGTAATGACATTGATCTTTTAGGCCTTGGGTATGACTACCCATCCTTGTCAGGGGCATGTAGTACGAATCCTTACGACTTTGGGGATCAAATATGTTTGGGGATTTTTGTTAGTGGTGAAAACCACTATTTATCATGGGGAATTGGATGGGGAAGATCGTGTCCTTTTTTCAATTCTTAGCATTCTCAAACCATTCGCACAGGGGGATGAACAGGACAACCTTTCACCTATGGTACCCTAGACTGTTGTGCAGGTTTCTCTTGCATTCACACAACTTAGGAATTTTTGTGTTTTAACTTGTGTGGGGATGCTATGTAAAAATGTGTGATCCAAGTAAAACATTACCTTTGTAAAATCTGTCTGACTGTGTACAGCTTTTGACTAGAAATCTAAAGACATCTGAATGACGAAAGCCTTGGATATATTAGAAGACAACTGACTATGATATGGTGAAAAATGTGGATGGCATTTATTTTTGTGGACTATTTGCAAACCTTGATGAATGTGGGAAATGGTGGAATTGCCAAGTAATTACAGTCTATGGTGCATTTGACATGTATGACCAACAAATATGCAATGTATGTTTGCGATGCCCAATGCAATTGATTTTTTTTTTTGTGTTTTGATTTTTAAGAGTATGCATGGAAGTGAGATGCAGTTTTTTTGTGATTTTTGATTATTTTATTGTTTTGTTTATTTTTGAATATTTGTTTTGACCAAGTGATTGTGGGAACCCTTGGAGCTTTTGGTTTGACCAAAGAGTTTATGGATACCTTTGGGGTGTTTTAGGTTGACCAAGCGATTGTGGGAATCCTTGGAGCATTTTTGGTTTGACCAAGCGATGTGGGAATCCTTGGAGATTTTGGCTTGGGAATACATATTTATTTTTAAATGACGTCCCATTATCTGAGATGATCTTGGATGTAATACCAAAATGACATGATGTTATATAAAATAAACTCTGCAATGTGGGTTCTAGTTTTAGAGGCAAGCGAAATTGCTTCCACCCACTTGGTGAAGTACTATGTGGCCATTATTGTAAATGTGTGATGACCTGATGACGTAGGGGAGATCTTTTTTATTAGATCTAAGCCCCACTGCAAAAATGACCAAGTCGATTGGATCAACTGCAAGGCCTGAGAAGGTACATTTGTCAAATTGGCATGGTGTTGAAACTTCATGCACTTCCTTACATATGTGCAATAATATCACTCTAAAGATGGCCAATAATAGCCCATGCGAAGAATGCGCTTTGCCATGGCAATATCGTTGAAGTGGCCACCGCATGTACCATCGTGCACTTGGGTGATCACCCAAGTGGACTCTTGCTGGTACAAGCAACGAAGGAGGATTCCTTCGTAGCTTTGACGGTAAAAAATGTCTCCTAGGAAGACATGCTTTTCTGCTTTCTGTTTGAATGATCTTTTTGTGGCGTGTGACAATCCAAGTGGGAGGTTACCTATCTTGAGGTAATCTCTTATGGGTGTGTACCAATCTTGCTGATAAAAAACCCCAATGGTATGAACAACCAATCCCTCTTCAATTTTATCCCTAGCAAAAGCTGAGCAGGAATGAACCTGTAAGAATAGCGTTGTGTTGCTATTAAGAGGATTCAAGGAGAACAAGGACCCCTAGTTGGCATGATTTAGACTATCACGGATTTGAGAGAACTTATCTTGAGATGGTTCAATCTGGATTAGGTGGACTCCTGGTGTTAGGTCAGAGCTTACATGCTCTATCACGGATTGTGATAGTGTTTTGACTTGAATGGTTGTCATATCACCAGAAGGGTCTTGCGGGATTAGTGACCCCAAGGATGCCATAGTGTCTACAAAATGATTCAATGATCGAGGGAGTTCCTCGATGTCGTACCATTCAAGATTTGCCAAGAATTTGTCCACAAGGGCTTTGTAGGCCTGTAGGACTGGGCATTTGCATTGGAATACCCCTTTTACTTGGTTGACAATTAACAACAAATCACCAAATATGTTCAAGCATTTTATGTTCATGGTGATTGATATCTGAAGACCTATGAGCAAGGCTTCGTATTCGGCATTGTTGTTGGTGCACGGGAAATCTAGTTTAAATGATAGAGGCATTGGATCCCCTTGCGGTGTGAAGAATACAATTCTCGTGCCACCCCCTTGCTCACATTTAGAACCATCAAAAAATAGGGTTATGTCAGCCTGTGACTTAGGCACATCAGAATCTGGCGATTCTGAGACATGGAAGACCCCATCATCGGGTAGCTCTACGATCAGAGGCTGATCATCTTCAAGAGGAGCCTCTACTAGTTGATCGGCAATGAATTGACCTTTTATGGAATTTTTTCCAATGAATTCGATGTCAAATTGTGTCAACAACATGATCCATTTTTCTGTGTGGCTACTATAATAAGTATGACTCATCATGTACAACAATGGATTCTCCTTAGACACAACATACGTCATATTTATTAGCATGTAGTGGCATAGCTTTTTAGTAGAAAATACCACTGCTAAACATAGCTTCTCGACGTATGCATAGTTAAGTTCATAACTGACCAGGGTGCGACTAAAATAGTAAGTAGCCTGTTCTTTATGTAGTTCATTTTTCTAGGCTAGCATGGCGCCAAGTGCCACCTCAATAGCTGAGATGTATAAATAGAATGACACTCATGGTCTAAGTGGTGCCAATACTGGTGGCGAAGCCAATTTTTTTTTAATATCGACGAAGGCTGACTGGAACTCGTCATCCCAGTGAAATGCTACCTCCTTATGTAATAGTTTATTCATGGGTTGACACTTTTCAGATAGCTACGCTATGAAGCGCTTGATTGACATGACCTTTCCCTGCAAGCTTATGAGCTGCTTGATGGTGGTTGGGGGAAGCATTTCAAGGATTTTCTTGACTTTGTTTAGATCCACCTCGATTCATTTTTTTGATACTATGAAACCCAAGAGTTTTCTAGATGTGACACCAAGCACACACTTCTTGGGGTTTAGTCTAACTTTATTTTTGATGAGGCGATCGAGGATCTTACTTAGGTCATCAAGATGATCTGGGCACAAAAGAGATTTGGCCAATAGATCATCCATATAGTCTTACAAAGTTTTATGCATGTGATCATGGAATATGTATTTCATAACACGTTGGTAGGTGGTACCAGCATTTTTAAGGCCAAATAACCTTATAACAAAATGTACCCCAAGGCATTGTGAATGTCTTTTTGAGTTGATCGTCGGGATTGATATGAATCTGATTGTATCCTAAGAAACCATCCATGAGGGAAATAATTTCGTGGCCTGCTGTAGTTTCTACCAATGCGTCGATGCTAGGCAATAGGAAATCGTCCTTGGGACTCACTTTGTTTAGATCTCAAAAATTGGTGCATATGCGAATCCTCCCGTTAGGCTTCTTGACGGGTACCATGTTGGACAACCTTGGTGGGTAATCCATGCAGATGACAAACTGTGCATCCAACAACTTTTGTAGCTCGTCTTTGACCATTAAGGCTAATGTTGGGTGCATCTTACATATTTTTTTCTTGACTGGATTTACTATCGGATCAAGCGTTATATTGTGCATTACTAGCTACGGGTCTAGCCTCGACATGTCTTTGTAGGACCATGCAAAACCTCCTTCTTCTCTTTGAGAATGGAAATGTAATCAGATTGCTCTTTGGGGGATAGACTTACCCCTAGCTTGATGATTTGTAGATTCATTGGATCAGAGCTGATGTCTACGTCAATCGTATCTTCAACTGACGTGTGGAACCCATCCTCCAATTGGTGTGGAGTTGGGATCAGGTGGATATCAGTTGCTAAATTTAGATTTGGGTTTGGAATGTCGAGTTCCTCTTTAGCGTGGAAGATATCCTGAGTTGGTCTTGGGGTGAAATGGGGCATCTCATCGCAAGGCCAGTACTCTGATGGAGATGGTGGCAAGTTAGCACGATCCCAATCTATGACATATATGTTCAGATAAAATGGTCTTGTTGGATCAACAGGATTGCGAATGGGGGTGGTTAAGTCAATGGAGATCATGTTGATGAAGTGAATTTGGTCTCCATTAGTGCATGGGTGGTGACTCGGACATCCTTGGTGATATTTTTGCTCTGAATCTGGCTTTATGGGTATTGGAACAAATGGATCGACCCTATGTGCGGATAAAAGGATAGGGTCTACCCTTGGCACTAATGGCTCTATAGGGTCTCTAGGTAGAGGGTGCTCTTTGTATGCCTGAAGTGGTGAATGCAGCACTTGGTACAGATGTGCAGAGTTTAGGTGCCACCTATGCCTTGGACCCATGTTTAGTTGTTGAAACATGTCATCAATGTCCATGGGGTATTGTTGCTATCGCATATGATTGAGATATGCCATATCAGTTTCATATTCATAATCACTATCGAATATCCATAGGCCTTTGTTGGCTCTAGAAACTATTTGTGATATGTGAGGCTCATCTTGCTCGAGCAAATTGATCTGGTCCCATCGGGGTTGTTCCACTCTCTATGGGAGGACCTGATTTTATTGAGGTGGCCATTGCTCGACTGGAGCATTCAAGGGGAACATTGCCAATAAGCTTTCTTGATAGTCATCCATGGGGATCACTTGTAAATTATTGCTATCAAATTTGAAAGGGTCGCACGATGCTGCCTCATATTCTGACACGTCTTCTGAAGATCCTTCTTGACCTTTTCTATATCCCTTTTGGAGGTAAGTTCTTGAACTTTCCCCTTTCTCGATCAAAGGGGAAACATTGTTGAGGCCCACAAGGTTGGTTGTTAACAATGGGAGATAATTCACCAATGTGTATGTTGTGTTAGGATTGGCATATGGACATTGTACCAACCCATCCTTGTTACCTAGCCCTAGGCCTTGCATGTTCTCTACCAAGATGTCAAGGGGTAGAGGGTGGTTGAACCCTACTCCTGATTTGTCGTATGGCATCTGATATCTTGGTTGACAAAGAATGCACATTCCTTGTTCATATCTGCCCAACACATATCCATGCCAATTTCATTGGCCAAGATATCTCAAAGCGAAGTCTGGGTTGGAAAAATAGTTGACATCCTCAAAAAAGGGCTCTTCATCTTTTTCCTCTTGCAGGTAAGGTTCAATGCCATTATCGAGGCCACCATATATAAAATTTTTCTGGTTTGGTGGGTAGCCTAGAGTAACAATAGTGCCGATGGGGAGGCAAGGTCTCCCCATGTCTTTCATGGACTCAAGTGTGGGTGTTGCTATAATATTCTGCACTAGGTACTCCCCCAAGCCCATATTTGCCATCTCAACGGTGATCATTGGTGGTTGAGGGGGAGGGAATGGGAGTTCTTCCTAAGTCCACTCCATGTCGGGTGAACTAGGCGTCTCAACTTCCATTTGGCTAGGCATATCCTCGATATATATGGTTGAGACTGATGGTGGTGCCTCCTCCAGGGGTTTCTTCCCATTGTCCTTCGATGTGGCCACCATAGGTGGCATCGTTGGTGAAGGACCAGACGATGAAGATGGACCCAACTGGGGATTTGAGGGACTTAATAGTAAGGATGCATGCAAAATCAAACCCTATTTAGATGGATTCAACTAAAAATCCAAATGTGTCAATGGAAGGGTTGATTGCGACATCAGGTGCACCGCATTGCAATACTTGAAGGGCTCTAAGTCTGCCAGGACTACATGCACCTGACCTTCGAATGTGCACTTTAGGCACTGATGAGCTATCGAAGGGACACACTTCATGTCCCTAATCCAAGGCCAACCCAACAAGATATTATAGGCCATCTCACCTTCCAAGATGTGGTACAATGTAGGAATAGTATTTTTTCCCACTTGGATGGGTAGGAAAATTATGCCAACTGTCGAGCATATCGTGTCATTGAATGCTCGAAGAGTATAGGTGGAGGCCACAATGTGATATGCTGGCAACTTGAGGTGTTTCAAATCCGTTGTTGCGATTATATTACTAGACAAGCCAGTGTCCACCAACACCTTCTTATATTGAATCCCATTGAACCGTGCAATAACGTGCAGGGGTGGATCTACCATATCACCAGTCACCAATTTTAGCTCATCTTCTCTAAAGGTGATAACTAGTTCTGTACATTGTTTTACATGTCCCACAAAGTTGTTGAAATAATTTGCTTTATGGGGCCGCAACTCGATGGCTTTAAGTATCTCCATAAGAGCCTCCCGATGGGGTAGTTTTTGTTGTATGAGCTCATAGATGGAGAGCCTAGATGACGTGGTCCTCAAAATTTTGGTAAGTTTAGTCTGAATCGTGACCATTGGTCTATACAGGGGAGGTTTTTTAGGGTGCTATTGAGGTTGTGACGTTAATGGAACCTCTCCTATAGCTTTCGCAGGGGCAACTATGCTTGGGTACCTCTTGTTCTGAGTCACTATGCTTATCATCCCTACATACCCTTGTATGGGGCAGTTATGTGTCACCTGATTGACTTGAAGGGTTTTTGCCTACGCATAATGGGTAGGTAGGGGGTCTTTGAAGACCTCCATCCGTTGGTTGTTTGGCACCATGGGATTATCCACCGCTAGCATCTTGTTGTCTCTTAGGTCTTGCACTAAGCTTTTGAACTTTCAACACGTGTAAAGGTCATGTCCTTTTTGCTGGTGGAATCTATAGTACAAGTCTTCCCTATAGCCCTTAGGTTTTGGCACGTTGGGGTCCACAGGTCGACTTTCTGGAAGGTTTATCAAGTTTACCATGGACAAGCAATCAAAAAAGTAGTCTTTAGACTCTATGAAAGGTGTAAATTGTCACCTAGGGTGACGTTGCTTATTTTGCTCTTGCTTATGATTTTCCTTTTCATAGGTGTCAAGAGGAACTACCTAATAATTAGCCTTTGGGGATTGTATTTCTTGTGTAGGCTTAGGTATGTTTATAGCAACCTGATTGACCGTGGTGGGTTTTGGTTGCGTTGACCCAGTTTTGGCATTTTTAGGCCACTCTTTCTTATGTGGCTTGGAAAACTTTCCATCCTATATCTTGATCTCCTCTATGATTTTGGCTTGTGCTAGAGCTTCCTCGAGAGTGGCGTATTGCTACAGCTACAATAGCAAAGAGATTGATATTAGGCAACTTTTCGAGAACATTTGGGTCAGATCGGCCATGGGAGGGAGGTAAGGAAGCTTTGAAAGCAACGTTCTCCATCGATTCCCATAGGTCGCCATGGTCTCTTCCTCATACTGCCTGAGACTAGCTAGGTCGCTTAATGACACCTTCTTCTTGGTGTTGAAGGTGAAGTGTTCGAGGAATGAATCCACTAGCTAGTCCAGGTTACTGATGCTATGTTTTAGCAAATGAGTGAACCAATCTGAGGTAGGGCCTGCAAACGTGGTTATAAATGTTCATAGAAGTAAAGCATTGTTGCCCTGAATGCCAAAGCATTGGCTTAGCAATTGTTTGCCATGAATGTTGTGCCATCATGGTACAAGTTGGGTTGCCAGTACCTATCCACAGGGGAGTTGCCACAAGATAGGATGGCAACTAAAAATAAGAGAATAATCATGAAGTTAGCACATTTCTAGATAATAGCTAGATTACTATACAATATAGGAAGTGATGGTATCTTTTGGATATGTGTAATGGAAGAAGAAGTTAAGGTGGCATTGAAAGAAGCCCATGCAGGCTTAGTAGGGGGACACATGGGACCAGATGCGACTACACAAAAAATATTGTTTGCAGGTCTATGGTGGCCCATATTGTAGAATGATGCAAAAGAATATGTGAAAGCTTGCGATACTTGCCAGAGAGCAGGTAAACCTATCAAGAGGGACTTTATACCCTTACACCCATTGCAGCCTCAAGAGTTGTTCAAACATTAGGGCTTAGACTTTGTGGGACCATTGAAGACATATCAAAGATGAAAATATAGATATATCATAGTGGCAACGGAATACCTCACAAATTGGGTAGAAGCAAGAACATTACCTGATAATTTTGCTAAAAGTACAACATGATTTTTGTACAAGTAGGTAATCATAAGATTTAGTATTCTGCTATGTATAACAATTGACTAGGGAGGACACTTCGTTAACAATATTATCAAGACGATGATGACAGATTTTAATATTTCACTCATTGTCTAGTCCGTACTACCCAAGATAAAATGTGCAGGCGAAAGCGAATAATAAAATCTTAGTATCAAATCTGTATAAAACCCGTGGGATAGAATGAGCATATTGGAAGGAAAGGTTACCATCATTTTTTTGGGCTTATAGAACAACTCACAATCCAAAAATAGAACGTACTCCTTTCCAATTGATGTATGGTCAAGAAGCGGTGGTGCCAGTCGAGTTCTTGATACCAAGCTTGAGAGTTGTAGTAGAGCATCACTTGGGAGATCAAGAAATTTTAGAGGAACGACTGATGATGCTGACCAAACTAGATGAAATAAGATTCATGGCACAGTGGGTGATTGAGATAGCCCAAAAAATATGAAATGTGTGGCATGACAAGCATTTGAGGAAGTTAGAACTTTGTCCAGGGGACTTGGTTCTCAAATTTAAAGAAAAGAGGGAGATCAAGATAGGTAAACTGAAGATGTTATGGCTTGGCCCTTATAAATTTATTGAAGTATTGGATAATGGAACAGTCAGGCTACATAACCTGAATGGGACAAAGATTCCCAACACTATAAATGACTCAAATTTGAAGCCGTACAAAGTATAGTATTTATTCATTACTTAAGAAGAAATTGAAAGGAGAAGATGAGAAAAAACTCAATATGAGGCTCATCATGATCCAGATCCACCATAAGAGAAGCCGAATATGGGACTCGCAAGTCTATTTATCGAATGGGAGGAGATACAACCAATAATTGAACAAGGAGTTTGAATAGCGGTGATAACCATTGTTATTTGATTTTGCATTATAGGTTTCAAATTTGAGCTCGTAGGTTTTTGGCTTACGAATGTAATTGATCCCTTTTGGCTTTGGGGATGACTACCCATCTTGTTTAGGAATGTGTAGTATGAATCCTTATGATGTTGGGGACCAAATATGACTGGGGATATATTTGTGTAATGGCATTGATCTTTTAGGCCTTGGGGATGACTACCCATCCTTGTCAAGGGCGTGTAGTATGAATCCTTACGACTTTGGCGACCAAAGGTGATTGAGGATATGATTATGTAATGACATTGATATTTTAGGCCTTGGGGATGACTACCCATCCTTGTCATGGGCATGTAGTACGAATCCTTATGAATTTGGGGATTTTTGTTAGTGGTGAAAACCACTATTTAGTATGGGGAATTGGATGGGGAAGATCATGTCCTTTTTTCAATTATCAACATTATCGAACCATTCGCACAGGGGGATGAACATGATAACCTTTCACCTATGGTACCCTAGACTGCTGTGCTAGTTTCTCTTGCGTTCATACAACTTGGGAATTTTTATGTGTTTTAAATTGTGTGGGGATGCTATGTAAAAATGTGTGATCCAAGTAAAACATTACCTTTGTAAAATCTGTCTGACTGTGTACAGATTTTGACTAGAAATATAAAGACAGCTGAATGACGAATAATACAACTGACTATGATATGGTGAAAAATGTGGATGGCATTTATTTTTGTGGACTATTTGCAAACCTTGATGAATGTGGGAAATGATGGAATTGTCGGGTAATTACAGTCTATGGTGCATTTGACTTGTATGACCAACAAATATGCAATGTATGTTTGCGATGCCTAATGCAGTTGATTTTTTTTTTTTTGTGTTTTGATTTTTAAGAGTATGCATGGAAGTGAGATGCAGTTTTTTTGTGATTTTTGATTATTTTATTGTTTTGTTTGTTTTTGAATATTTGTTTTTTATCAAGCGATTGTGGGAACCCTTGGAGATTTTGGTTTGACCAAAGAGTTTACGGATACCTTTGGGGTGTTTTAGGTTGACCAAGCGATTGTGGGAATCCTTGGAGCATTTTTGGTTTGACCAAGCGATGTGGGAATCCTTGGAGATTTTGGCTTGACCAAAGGGAGTATGGGCACATTTGGGGCGTTTTGGAGTTTCCCAAGTGATGTGGGAATCCTTGGTGCTTTTGGCTTGACAAAAGGGAGTATGGGCACATTTGGGGCATTTTAGGTTGACCAAGCGATGATGGGAATCCTTGGAGATTTTGGGGTTGGCTATGGCTCTCTAAATATGGAATGGCCTCAAATTAATGATTTTAAAGGGTTCTAGTTCCTTGATTCCATCAAGAGATGCGAGCCGGTATATTCCAGGTCCTATTTTACTATCAATTACATAGGGACCTAACCAATTTTTTGTGAACTTGTCCCTTAAATGGGGTGGAAAGTTAGAGTTTTTTTGGTTCTCTTTTAAGACCATGTCACCAACCTAAAAGTCCCTCAGGTGAATTTTCATGTTGTATGATTTCTTAAGTCACTCTTGATAGATACATAAATTCTTGAGAGCATTGATGCACCATTCATCAAGCAACATAAGCTGGTCTAACTGGGCCTGTCACGCAGTGTCATCATCAATGAACTCTTGCATTGATATGCACAGGGAAGGTATTTCCAACTCAAGAGGTATGACTACCTTGGAGCCATACACCAGCAAAAATGGAGTTGCCCCAATGGGCGTACAAATGTTGATGTGATAAGCCCACAAGGCAAGAAGGATTTGAATGTGCCAATCCTTATGACTATCTATGACCGTCTTTTTAAGGATGGCAACTAGCATTTTGTTTGACGCCTCTACTTTCCCTTTTACCTACAGATAATAGGGTGTTGAAAAACTATGCTGAATTTTGTACTTTTTTGTCAAAGAACACACATATTTATTTTTAAATGACGTCCCATTATCCGAGATGATCTTGGATGGAATACCAAAATGACATATGATGTTATATAAAATAAACTCTGCAATTCAGGTTCCAGTCGTAGAGGCAAGCGGAATTGCTTCCACCCACTTGGTGAAGTACTTTGTGGCCATTATGATAAACATGTGATGACCTTACGACGTACGGGAGATCTTTTTGATTAGATCTAAGCCCCACTTCAAAAATGGACAAGTCGATTGGATCGACTGCAAGGTCTGAGAAGGTACGTGTATCAAATTGGCATGGCATTGACACTTCATGCACTTCCTTACATATGCGCAACAATCTCACTCTAAATATGGAAAATAATAGCCCATGCAAAGAATGCACTTTGCGATGGCAATACCGCTGAAGTGGCCATCGCATGTACCATCGTGCGCTTGGGTGATCACCCAAGTGGACTTTTTCTAGTCCAAGCAACGAAGGAGGATTCCTTCGTAGATTTGATGGTACAAAATGTCTCCTAGCAAGACATGTTTTTTTGCTTTCTTTTTTAATGATATTTTTGTGGCATGTGACAATCCAAGTGGGAGGTTACCTATCTTGAGGTAATCTCTTATGGGTGTGTACCAATCCTGTTGATCAGAAACCTCGACGGTATGAATAGCCAATCCCTCTTCAATTTCATCCCTAGCAAAAGCTAAGCAGGAATGAACCTGTAAGAATAGTGTTGTGTTGCTATTAAGAGTATTTAGGGAGAACAAGGATCCCCAGTTGGTGTGATTCAGACTATCACGGATTTGATAGAACTTATCCTGAGATGGTTCAATCTAGATCAGGTGGACTCCTAGTGTTAGGTCAGAGCTTACACGCTCTATCATGGATTGTGATAGTGTTTTGACTTGAATGGTTTTCATCTCACCATAAGGGTCTTGCGGGATTAGTGACCCTAAGGAGGCCATAGTGTCTGTAAAATGATTCAATGATCGAGGGATTTCCTCGATGTCGTACCATTCAAGCTTTGCCAAGAATTTGTCCACAAGGGCTTTGTAGGCCTGCAGGACTGGATATTTGCATTGGAATACCCATTTTACTTGGTTGACAATTAACAACAAATCACCAAAGATGTTCAAGCATTTGATGTTCATGGTGATTTTTGTCTAAAGACCTATGAGCAAGGCTTCGTATTCAACATTATTGTTGGTGCATGGGAAATCTAGTTTAAATGATAGAGGCATTGGAGCCCCTTGCGGTGTGAAGAATAAAATTCTTGTGCCACCCCCTTTCTCACATTTAGAACCATAAAAAAATAGGGTTATGTCGGCCTGTGACTCAGGCACATCAGAATCTAGCGATTCTAAGACATGGAAGACCCCATCATCGGGTAGCTTTACGGTCAGAGGCTGATCATATTCGAGAGGAGCCTCTGTTAGTTGATCGTCGATGAATTGAACTTTGATGGACTTTTTTCCAATGAATTCGATGTCAAACTCTGTCAACAACATGATCCATTTTTCTTTGTGGCTACTATGATAAGTAAAACTCATCATGTACCACAATGGATTCTCCTTAGACATAACATACGTCATATTTCTCAGCATGTAGTGGTGTAGATTTTTGGTAGAAAATACCACCACTAAACATAGCTTCTCGACGTATGCATAGTTAAGTTCATAACTGACCAGGGTGCGACTGAAATAGTAAGTAGCCTGTTCTTTGTGTAGTTCATTTTTTTGGGCTAGCATGGCACCCAGTGCCACCTCAGTAGCTAAGATGTATAAATAGAATGACACTCCTGGTCTAGGTGGTGCCAATACTGGTGGTGAAGCCAAGTATTTTTTAGTATCGTCGAAGGCTAACTAGAACTCGTCATCCCAGTGAAATGCTACCCCCTTGTGAAATAATTTATTCATGGGTCGGCACTTGTCAGATAGCTGCGCTATGAAGTGCTTGATTGACATGACCTTTCCCTGCAATATTCTGAGCTGCTTGATGGTGGTTGGGGGAAGCATAGGATTTCCTTGACTTTGTTTAGATCCACCTCGATTCCTTGTTTTGAGACTATGAAACCCAAGAGTTTTCCAGATGTGATGCCAAACACACACTTCTTGGGGTTTAATCTGACTTTATGTTCGATGAGGCTATTGAGGATCTTGCTTAGGTCATCAAGATGATCTGGGCACAAAATATATTTGGCCAACAGATCATCCATATAGTCTTCCAAAGTTTTATGCATGTGATCATGGAAGATGTATTTCATAGCGCATTGGTAGGTGGCGCCAGCATTTTTAAGGCCAAAGGGCATGACCTTATAACAAAATGTACCCCAAGGCATTGTGAATGTCATTTTGAGTTGATCTTCGGGATTGATATGAATCTGGTTGTATCCCAAGAAACCATCCATGAGGGAAAGCATTTCATGGCTTGCTATAGCGTCTACCAATGCGTCGATGCTAGGCAATGGGAAATCATCCTTGGGACTCGCTTTGTTTAGATCTCAAAATTTGGTGCATATGCAAATCCTCCCATCAGGCTTCTTGATGGGTACCATTTTGGATAGCCATGGTGGGTAATCCATGCATATGACAAACTGTGCATCCAACAGCTTTTGTAGCTCATCTTTGACCATTAAGGCTATTGTTGGGTGCATCTTACATATTTTTTGGTTGACTGGCTTTACTGTTGGATCAAGCGTTAGATTATACATTACTAGCTATGGGTCTAGCCCTGGCATGTCTTTGTAGGACCATGCAAAACCTCCTTCTTCTCTTTGAGAAGTACAATGTAATCGGCTTGCTCTTCGAGGGATAGACTTACCCCTAGATTTATGATTTGTAGATTCATTGGATTAGAGCTGATGTCTATGTCATTCGTATCTTCAACTGACATGTGGTACCCGTCCTCCAATTTGTATGGAGTTGGGATCAGGTGTATATTAGTTGCTGAATTTAGATCTACGTTTGGAACATCAAGTTCCTCTTCAGAATGGAAGATATCCTGAGTTGGTCTTGGGGTGAAATGAAGCATCTCACCGCAAGGCCAATACTATGATGGAGATGGTGGCAAGTTAGCATGATCCCAATCTATGGCATATATTTTCAGATACAATGGTCATTCTGGATTAGCTGGATTGTGAATGGGGGTGGTTAAGTCAATGGATATCATGTTGATGAAGTGAATTTGGTCTCTATTATCGCATGAGTGGTGATTCAGACATCCTTGGTGATCTTTTTGCTCTGTATCTAGCTTTGTGGGTATTGGCACAAATGGATCGACCCTATGTGCAGATAAAAGGATAGGGTCTGCCCTTGGCACTAATGGCTCTATAGGGTCTCTAGGTGGAGGGTGCTCTTTGTATACCTGAAGTGGTGAATGCAAAACTTGGTCTAGCTATGCGGGGTTTAGGTGCCACCTATGCCTTGGCCCCATGTTTAGTTGTTGAAACATGTCATCAATGTCCATGGGGTATTGTTGCTATCACATATGATTGAGATATGCCATCTCAGTTTCATATTCATAATCACTATCGGAGATCCATAGGCCTTGGTTGGCTTCGACAACTATTTGCGATATGTGAGGCTCATCTTGCTCATGCAAATTGATCTGGTCCCATCAGGGTTGTTCCGCTCTCTATGGGAGGACCTAATTTTCTTGAGGTGGCCCTTGCTCAATTGGAGTATTTAAGGGGAACATTTCCAATAAACTTTCTTGATAGTCATCCATGGGGGTCACTTGCAAATTATTGCTATCAGATTCGAAAGGGTTCCATGATGCTGCCTCATATTCTGACTCGTCTTCTGAAGATCCTTCTTGACCTTGTCTATATCCCTTTTGGAGGGAAGTTCTTGAACTTTCCCCTTTCTCAATCAAAGGGGAGAAATTGTTGAGGCCTACAAGGTTGGTTGTTAACAATGGGAGATAATCCCCCAATGTGTATGTTGTGTTAGGATTGGCATATGGACCTTGTGCCAACCCATCCTTGTTACCTAGCCCTAGGCCTTGCATGTTCTCTACCAAGATGTCAAGAGGTAGAGGGTGGTTGAACCCTACTCCTAATTTGTAATATGGCATCTGATATCTTGGTTGAAAAAGAACGCGCACTCCTTGTTCATATCTGCCCAACCCATATCCATGCCAATTACATTGCCCAAGATATCTCAAAGTGAAGTTTGGGTTGGAAAAATAGTTTACATCCTCAACAAAGTGCTCTTCATATTTTTCCTCTTGCAGGTAAGTTTCAATGCCATTATCGAGGCCCCCATATACAAAATTTGTCTGGTTTGACGGATAGCCTAGAGGAACAATAGTGCTGATGGGGAGGCGAGGTCTCCCCATGTCCTGCATGGACTCAAGTGTCGGTGTTGCTATAATATTCCACACTAGGTACTCCCCCAGGACCATATTTTCCATCTCAACGGTGATCATTGGTGGTTGAGGGGGAGGGAATGGGAGTTCTTCCTGAGTCCACTCCATGTCGGGTGAACTAGGCGTCTCGACTTCCATTTGGCTAGGAATCTCCTTGATATATATGGTTGATACTGATGGTGGTGCCTCTTCCAGGGGTTTCTTCCCATTGTCCTTCGATGTGGCCACCATAGATGGTATCGTTGGTGAAGGACTAGATGATGAAGATGGATCCAATTGGGGATTTGAGGGACTTAATAGCAGGGATGCATGCAGAATCAGACCCTTTTTAGATGGATTCAACTAAAAATCCAAATGTGTCGATGGAAGGGTCGATTGCAGCATCAACTGCATGAAGGGCCCTAAGTCTTCCAGGACTACATGCACCTGCCATTTGAATGTGTACTTTAGGCACTGATGAGCTATCGAAGGGACACACTTCATGTCCCTGATCCAAGGCCGACCCAAAGAAGATATTATAGGCCATATCACCTTCCAATATGTGGCACAACGTAGGAATAGTATATTGTCCCACTTGGATGGATAGGACAATTGTACCAACTATTGAGCATATCATGTCATTGAATGCTCAAAGAGTATATATGGAGGCCACAATGGGAGATGCTAGCAACTTGAGGTGTTTCAAAGCCGCTGTTGTGATTATATTACTAGACAATCTAGTGTCCACAAACACCCTCTTATATGGAATCCCATTGACCCATGCAATGACGTGCAGGGGTAGATCTACCATATTACCAATCACCAATTTTAGCTCATCTTCTCTAAAGGTGATAACTAGTTATGTACATCATTTTACATGTCCCACAAAGTTGTTGAAAGAATTTGCTTTATGGGGTTGCAACTCGATGGCTTTAAGTATCTCCATAAGAGCCTCCCGATGGGGCGGTGATTGTTGTATGAGCTCATAGATGGAGAGCCTAGATGACGTGGTCCTTAAAATTTGGGTAAGTTTAGCCTGAATCATGACCACTGGTCTAGGCAGGGGAGGTTTTGTAGGGTGTTGTTGAGGTTGTGACATTGATGGAACCTCTCATATAGCTTTTTTGGGGGCAGCTGTGCTTGGGTACCTCTTGTTCCGAGTCACTATGCTTATCATCCCTACATACCCCTACATGGGGTAGTTTTGTGTCACCTCATTGACTTGAAGGGTTTTTGCATGTGCATCATGGGTAGGTAGGGGGTCTTTGAAGACCTACATCTATTGGTTGTTTGGCACCATGGGATTATCCACCGCTAGCATCTTGTTGTCTATTAGGTCTTGCACTAATATTTTGAACTTCCAACATGCATAAAGGTCATGTCCTTTCTGATGGTGGAATCTACAGTACAATTCTTCCCTATAGCCCTTAGGTTTTGGCGTTTTGGGGTCTACAAGTCAACTTTATGGAAGGTTTATCAAGTTTTCCATGGACAAGAAATCAAAAAAGGAGTCTTTAGACTCTATGAAGGGTGTGAATTGTCGACTAGGGTGACGTTGCTGATTTTTCTCTTGCCTATGATTTTCCTTTTCATAGGTGTCAAGAGGAACTACCTAATAATTAGCATTTGGGGATTGTATTTCTTATGCAGGCTTAGGTATGTTTATAGCAACCTGATTGATTGCGGTGGGTTTCAGTTGTGTTGACCCAGTTTTGGTATTTTTAGGCCACTCTTTCTTTTGTGGCTTGGAAATATTGCCATCCTATATCTTGATCTCCTCTATGATTTTGGCTTGCGCTAGAGCTCCCTCGAGAGTGACGTATTGCTACAGCTACAATAGCACAGAGATCAATATTAGGTGACTTTTCAAGAACATAGGTCACCATGGTCTCTTCCTCATATCAGCCATGGTAGGGAGGTAAGGAAGCTTTGAAAGCAACGTTCTCCATCGATTCCCATAGGTCACCATGGTCTCTTCCTCATACTTCTTGAGACTAGCTAGGTCGCTTAATGACGCCTTCTTCTTGGTGTTGAAGGTGAAGTGTTCGAGGAATGCATCCACTAGTTGGTCCAGGTTACTGATGCTATATTTTAACAAATGAGTGAACCAATCCGAGGTAGGGCCTGCAAACGTGGTTATAAATGTTCATAGAAGTAAAGCATCGTTGTCCTAAATGCCAAAGCATTGGCTCAGCAATTGTTTGCCATGAATATTGTGCCATCATGGTATAAGTTGGTTGGTTAGTACCTATCCATAGGGTAGTTGCCACAATATAAGATGGCAACCGAAAAGAAGAGAATAATCATGAAGTCAACACATTTCTAGATAATAGCTAGATTACTATACAAGATAGGAAGTAATGGTATCTTTTGGATATGTGTAATGGAGGAAGAAGTTAAGGCAGCATTGAAAGAAGCCCATGCAGGCTTAGCAGGGGGACACATGGGACCAGATGTGACTATACAAAAAATACTGTTTGTAGGTCTATGGTGGCCCATATTGTAGAATGATGCAAAATAATATGTGAAAGCTTGCGATACTTTCCAGAGAGCAGGTAAACCTATCAAGAGGGACTTTATGCCATTACACCCATTGCAGCCTCAAGATTTTTTCAAACATTAGGGCTTAGACTTTGTGGGACCATTGAAGACATATCAAAGATGAAAATATAGATATATCATAGTGGCAACGAAATACCTCACAAATTGGGTAGAAGCAAGAACATTACCTGATAATTTTGCTAAAAGTACAACATGATTTTTGTACAAGTAGGTAATCATAAAATTCAGTATTCTTCTACGTATAACGAGTGACCAGGGAGGACACTTCGTTAAAAATATTATCAAGATGATGACGACAGAGTTTAATATTTCACTCATTGTCTAGTCTGTACTACCCAAGAGAAAATGGGCAGGTGGAAGCGAATAATAAAATATTAGTATCAAATATATATAAAACCCATGGGATAGAATGATCAGACTGGGAGGAAAGGTTACCATCCATTTTGTGGGCATACAAAACAACTTACAAACCAAAAATAGAACGTACTCATTTCCAATTGATGTATGGTCAAGAAGCGGTGGTGCCAGTCGAGTTCTTGATACCAAGCTTGAGAGTTGTAGTAGAGCATCACTTGGGATATCAATAAAGTTTAGAGGAATGATTGATTATGCTGACCAAACTAGATAAAATAAGAGTCATGGCACACTGGGAGATTGGGATAGCCCAAACAATACAAAAGGTGTGGCATGACAAGCATTTGAGGAAGTTAGAACTTAGTCCAGGGGTCTTGGTTCTCAAATTTAAAGAAAAGAGGGAGATCAATACAGGTAAACTGAAGATGTTATGGCTTGGCCCTTATAAATTTATTGAAGTATTGGATAATGGAACGGTCAGGTTGCATAACCTGAATGGGACAAAGATTCCCAACACTATAAATGACTCAAAGTTGAAGCCTTATAAAGTACAGTATTTATTAATTGCTTAAGAAGAAATTAAAAGGAGAAGATGAGAAGAAACTCAAGATGAGGCTCATCATGATCCAGGTCCACCGTAAGAGAAGCAAAATATGGGACTCGCAAGGCTATTTATCGAATGGGAGGAGATACAACCAATAATTGAACAACAAGAGTTGGCACCTAGACCCGATGAAATAAGAAGGGTGCAAGTACATATCAGATGGGTAGATGGAACCATAAGAGATGGAGAAGAGTGTATCCCTTTAGCAATAGAAGGCTATCATGAGAGGACATTGTTACCAAGAGCTTCAAACAGGAGGTACCCATAGATAGAACATAGGGAACTACCTCACAAGTCATAAGAATGAAGAAGGGTAAGGCTGACAGTGCACAACGATGATAGATTGGATACATTTGAGATGGAAATTTTGAAGGATGCTAGAGAAGAAAGGATAGAAGAAGAACTAGAAAAAATTTCCCTATTGTATTAGATATGGCTATTATAGTAGAGGATGAGAAGGCAAACTCAACAATTGCAGGAAGAGTATCAAACACTACGAGGTCACAATGCGAGGATGAGAGCACAAGTAATCCAGGAATTATATGGTACCATACAAAGACTAGATGAACAAAGGGTAGTTAGATTACAAGATATTGGAAGTGAACCTGAGGAGGTTGAAGACTTAACTCCAAGAAATGGTGGAGGAAATGAAGGTGCAAGTACAAGTTCACCACCCCCACATAGTAAGTAGCCTATGATAAACGAGGGAACATAAGTACTTTTTTGAGATATAGAGGAGACCACCACATCACCTGAGTTGCACCACAATATAGTAGGTATGCCAGATTCTAGTCAAGGAATGTCATGGTTTGTAAGAGAGCCTAATATAGATGATGATGAATCGGTGAATCCTCATAATGCTCAAAGAGATCGAAGTATTCCAATTAGAGCATTGAGACCAAGGAAAGTCAAGAAATTTTAGGAGGACAAACCCGAGTATGATACACAGGCATATACAATAGCTCACCAAAATCTGAAAATACAAATGAGGAAAGTTCAAATATTGGAGAGAGTGATGAATTTTCCACATGACTGGGCAGAATAGAGAGAAGAGGGTTGGAATGAATCTAGTTTTGAGTCAGACTTTTCTGACAATTATAAGGAAGTATTGGCATTTTCATCCCCCTAGAGATCCTTTGAGGAAATAATATGGAGGTGTTGCTTGGTAAGGGCTGATCAAAGATTCAGAACCTTACAACAATTATCATCAAACCGGAGTCCACTAACTAATATAAAATTGGTAGATATTACTCCTGATGACCGTGGAATAAGAGAAAGAATTGAACAAGGACCTCTAAGACTTCAACAAGGAAGAGGAATAGGTAGACGACCATAAAATGATGGAGACCTTGGTGATGTTGCAATTAGAGGATGTAGATTACAAGGAATATTCTAACCCCTTACTCCTAGATGGCTTGGAAATAACACGCTAGCATGTATGAATTGTGTAAGGAACCCACAATATATATCCAAACTAAGATGCATGGTATGAAACACATTACAAAGACGCAGAGGGGGTGACCACCCCTAAATTGATAGGGACCCCAACAAGAAGGGGGTAATTGGAAATTACCCTAAGTAAGATAAGATTCATCAATAGTACGGGGAGGTTTCATGCCTAGCAAGAGTGTAAGGGGGAGATACCCATGTGGTAAAAACTTTACTGTTAGAGGAAGGATACACTTTGTAGATGGGGGAAACTTAAGCCAACAACGAACTTGATCACCAAGTTTGGAGCCATAAATGATCCATAGAGATAGGCAAAGAAGTTGCTCAAATAATAGTAGAGTGGTGAGGACACCACCACCATGGGATCAATCACCTACATGGCGATAAGAAGGCCTACCAGGATACGAGACTCCAACTTGCCAATGTACAAATCTGAACTGTACACATTGTAGAAGGAGAAATGAATGGGCAACAACATCACAAGTAAAGACCAACCAAGCAGAGGTACTAGAGGATACCACTAATCAAAATATTATGGTCTAACCTCAATGCCATGATTGGGACAGGGTCATACAGGTGAATGTCACTGTGCAATTACCCAAGAGGTAAGTATAATTAGACTAGAATGAAAAAAAAATGATGAAAAATGAATGAAAAAAAAAGATTAAGAAAAATGAAAAAAAAATTGTGCCTTAGTTGTGAAAATCCCTTGGGACACAATTAGGAAGGGCGAGGTTGAAAAGTAGAAACGACTGCCTCTCTAGAGAAAAAGAAAGCAATTTTTTTTTTAAGTTATGAAATCATACAATGAAAAGGTACAAGATGGAAATCGTACAAAATAGAGTCGTACAAGGCAAGAATTACATGAAAATTATACATAAAGTCATACTGTATGATTTGGATCATACAGTGTATGATTTTCCAACTAACTAATTAATGTGACCTACCGAAAAACAGGAAAATAAGGGGGAAAAAGACAAAAATTTAAAACCAACTGCTGAGTTGGCAGTCATCTAGCAGTGGAGATGGAAAAAGCATGCAACTTGGTGCTTTTTAGATTCTTTTGATAGTTAGGGTTTTTCAGTTAGGGTTTAGGGTTTTTGAAAACTTGCTTTAAAAGGAAAGTAAAGTGACCATTTTTTCAATCACCAAGCATAATTCAAAATTTTTTGGAGATTGAAGGGGGGAAAAGTGTACATTTGATAATAGAGGACTACATGGGTGAAAATTATTCACTAGCACTCTGAATTTGTAGACCCATTATTGAATTTGTACCAGGGAGTTCTTTTCAGCTTCAAGGAATCAACTCGGGAAAGAAGAATTGGGGTTTTTCTCCACCAAAAGGGGGAATTCAATTTTTTTTAGAAATATTACAGTAGAGGACATCAGAATACATTATTGTACAGATTTTGGATGGGGGAATTGCTTATTAGAGCTGAAGGGAGCAGAGATTGGTGGTTGGAATTAGGGAAATTGCAATAGGATGGAATATTGAAACCCTAAGAACTAAAAAATCTACCAAAAAGTGAGTTGGAAAATGTGATGAGATAAAATTACATACCATACATTACAGCCAAAAGTTCGTAAAATTAAAGAAAATTGCACCAGGAGTGAAGGAGTGAAAGATTGATTAAGAAAAAACACTCAAGAGTAGATCGGGACAATCCGATAACTAGTTCAATGGCATATTTGGCCAAGGAGACAAAAATCCCAGTAGTTTGCAGTAGTTATGGTTAGATAAGTCCTATTGTATGATTTAGAGGCAGGTTGTATGATTTCCAAAAAGAAAAGTGTAGTTTTTTCCATTTTTGGTAGTTTTTAAGAGATCATACGAAATTGTATAGAATCATACAAATTTTAAAGGGGAGGGCAGCCAAAAATTAGTAGAGTACAGAGTACGGAAACCCTATATGATTTTAGGTTGCAATAGTATGATTTTAAGGATATTTGACAGTTTGAAGATTTACGGGGTAAAGGGAAAAATAACCAAAGAAGTGTACGATCTAGAAGTGACGGAGGAAGGTGAAACCGTACAAGGGACCCAAAACTGTACATTGTACATTTTTATAGAAGTTTGTACAATTTTTGGTGTGTTTCTAATTGTAGATGAGGAGGTTGAGTTAATCAGTGAGATGTTGGAGGAATGATCTCAATAGAAGAATTTGGACGTTAATTGAGGTGGATTGCAACAAATAGGGTTGATAGATCACCAGGTCAGCTACACAAGAGAGAGGCATACTCACAACAACACTCTAGGCATCATTTTTAGTCCCACAAAAGGTATGGTAATCATCCATGGAGGATAGGAGGGTATCAACCATGGAGG
The DNA here is from genome assembly GCA_028583015.1 of Wollemia nobilis. NCBI lineage: Eukaryota > Viridiplantae > Streptophyta > Pinopsida > Araucariales > Araucariaceae > Wollemia > Wollemia nobilis. The sequence continues at coordinate 436,475 of JAQPPZ010017043.1, read as the reverse complement.
AGATAGAACCATTGGCAAGTACACTTGGATAGAACACTACCGAGGTACAGAGAGGAAAGGATGACCCAAGTAGTTACTTCACAGAGGGAATTTAGGAGTGAGGTACATGTACAAGAATGGGAAGAACACTTGATAAGTGAATAGGAGGAATGCCAGGTAGAACTATCAAACATCATTTCTGTACAACACGAAGTGAAAGCATGCAAGAAATGGAGTGATGAGAAGAACATGTCTCATCCATGGAGGAAGACATTCGAAAATGCACAAGTGGCAGTCATTGCACATATTCCACTATTTCATAGGACAATATTCCAGAACTATCTTTTGCAGATAGTTTAGGTATATAATGCAACAATGAGGACAACCTATGTTAATGTGGGCAAGAGGTTAGTGAAGTTGGAGGTTTCTGCGAAGGCATTTTGAAGAACATTTGGGTTATCGACGGAAGGCATGGAGATAGTCAAGAAATTGGTAGACCCAATAGAAGCACACCGTCTGGTTACCACCATGACCACTGTCAAATTGATGATAGACACCAAGATTTCCAGTGCAGGCACACATGAAATAAAGTAGAACCAATTACGAAGTGATAATTGGGCATGTGAGATGAACACAGTCATGGCTTGATTGTCAGGCAATATAAGGGCAACTGAGATACTAATATGGATGGAACAACATGTGTAAGGTATTACTAAAGGGATTATGTATTATTGGGGTACCTTTCTAGAAAGAAGAATGCATGAGGCCTTGAAAAAATACCAAATAACTTTGGGATGGCCTTTCAGGAAATTATATTGTTCCTGAATGCAGTCACAGAAGTGGGAATGTAATTCCTAGGGTTGACGCAACCTAGAGAAATTAGGATGGACCAACCGCAAATATTGTTATGGTTAAATTTTGTACCCATAGCAAAGAGTACTCCAAATAAACTATGCATGAGGAGTGAGCAGCACATGAGTGAATCTCAGGGAGATACTTCTTCGAAGGAGGATGCCAATGTACATCATCAGAGAAATCATTCTAGACGGTTGGAGCCATAACTAGAACAAGTACCTACACAAAGGTAGCAAGAACAACCTCTCGATCAAGAAAGGGATAGTAGTCTAGTACAAATAAGGACGAGAAGGCAACGAGAAAGAATGGCAGATAAACCAGTTCCAAAATTAAAACAGAAGCGATGGAACTAGAGGAGTTATATTGGACAAAGGCAGAGAAGATAGTGCAATATTCAGACATATTTGATCATTTTGATAAGATGGATGCGTCTAATTTTTTTAAAGTAATTGAGGTAGGGCATGATGGATTAGCCACTGCCTAGGACAAAGCAGGAGTTGGATGGAGTACCATGGTAGAAGAGCCCAAGAAGAAGATTCATTACAAAATTGTAATAAGAGGCTCCAGTAAGCAAGAGGTTCCGAATAATATAGAAGTCTCATAGGAGAAATAAGCACTTTTTAATCAATAGGTCACAGTTGGGAATGCACAACAAATTCTAGAATAAAGGGTGACAGAGGAACAACAAGTGGATAAAAGGGAATAGGAAGTAGCTCAGGAAAATACGGAGGATCCATAGGAGGACTCAATTTAAGTAGAAAATTTTGAGGAACAAGTTGAGCAACGATCTCAGAAGGAGATCATAAACATTATGGATAGTGAGGGGGAGGAGAAAACAGTGAAAAATCCCCACATCGGGAAAATATAGATACCGAGAGAGTACTTAGAGAGCTTGGAGGAATATCTATCCATATTAGGGAAGAAGAAGACTTAATAACTCATACACAGGAAGAATGGTAGGGAATGCAATCCAGTTATCTTTTGGAAATACTGCGGTTTTAGAGAATCACAACGGAGGAGGATACAAGTGGAATAGAAGATAAGGTGGAACACTTCTTTGCTTAGTTAGGATATGTAATGAATAGTGCTAGAATGGAATTTTGCATTGGCCATGTGGGAGAACTGAAGTTATGGGAGCAACAAGTATCTCTCGAGTTGGAGAGGATAACAGAATGGGTGAGTAGTGTGGAGCGCATAAAGAGGATAGTAGATATTCATGCACAACAGCCATGGAGGTTACCAAGGGAAGAGGTAACAACGATGTTAGGAAGATAAGACTTGCTAGAAGGGATAGTCACGAATTATAGGAAGGACCCAAGGATATATTTGGATCAAGTGAGTCATCCAACCAACCCCATCAATACGATAGAAGTGGAATATAGGAGGGTCGCTATAGGAGTGTCCATTACCCTGCGAAAGTTGAACTTCCTAATAGAATAGATAGAGTGGCTAATAATTGGGTTGGAAGAAATTCATCGACTGAAGGAGGCATAGGTGCAAGAAACTACAGCCGCTCAAAAGGAAATGGCCACAATGGAAGATGAACTACAAAAAAGTAGAACTACGACAGAAGAGAAAATAAATAAATTAGAGGAGGATCTGTCAGGCCTCAAAGCAGAATCTAAATATAGATTTACCATGATTGAATATGAAAAGTGGTATATTTTCTATATGGCATAGGATAATATTAAGGTGTTGGAGGCATAACTCAAAGTGAAAGATGAGCAGATGACAACTCAGTTGGCCAAAAAGAGTAAGCAAATGGCTACACAAGCCAAGCACATAGAAGAGCTGACAAGGAAAAGTAAAAAGTTGAACGACATGGTCATGGAGAAGCAATCTCAAGTAATAAATAAAGAATACTAGGTTCAAGCTCTAGAAGCTAATATTAAACACCACTTGGAGACCACTGATGAGAAGAATGAGGAACTCCAGGCGACTGCTCAAGTAAAAGCTCATTGGAAGGAAAAGTTGACAAAGAGTACCTCCGATCGAGAAATACAAATTATGGAATTCATGAAATCCACTGAGGAGAAGACTAACCTTCACGGATCCAAACCCATTGAAATGGGGAGCTACGCAGCCAAGCTAAGAAATGAACAAGAAATATACAAAACATAAGTCAAGGACTTGGATGCTGAAGTAGCTAGACTGGAAGCTCAGTAGAAGAAGCAGAATGAGTCATAAATTATGCCAACTAAAGTAAATGGGAGGGCATATGTAGGCATCAAATCCACCTCCCAGAAGAAGAAAAAGTGATTTGCTATATTTTTATAGTTTTGGGAATAATTTGCTCAAGTTTAGTAAAACCGTATAGTTGGAGATAAGCGTACAGTGGAAGGCAAAATCGTACAACTAGATTGGAAAATCATACAAAGCAGTAGAAAATCATATAGGGTGCACCAAAATTCACTCAGATGCAAAGGAAATATAATTTCAGGATGAAATATCGCATGGATTTTCTAAACTAAGGTGTAAATGTAGGAAAATTCCAAAATAATATATTCAGTTGTAGATGGGAAGTTTTGAATAATGTATATTCTCAGGATCCACTTTGGAACAACCTAGGAAATGTTATATAAGGCCCCATTTTTGAATTTGTAGGTCGGGCTACTAGTTTACTAGTTATTAGTTGCTAGAATAGAGACATAGACATATTTCTGAGTTAATGCAATTACCTTGAAAGATTTTTCCATATTGTAAATGAATTTATAGCCATTAATGATAATAACAAAAATTATGGATGATAGTGTATGATATTGTTGTGAATGGAAAATGCATTGTGGATTAACATTGTGTAATTAAGTTTCTACCTTACTGTTATATGTTAGTTTTAGCTTTGTTGCAACTTTGTGGAGAATGTGATCACTAGTGAATCATGGGGAATGATTTAGGAGCTTAGTGACATTGGTGAAGACATGTTGAAGCAGACTATATGATTCTTGGATGGAGTTACTTGTATAGAATCTCTCATCAACCCGGTTTGAATGCTTTGTTGGTGAAAGAGATTGACTTGTTTAGGTTGTTAAACCTTTATAAAACATCCCAGAGAGATAATGGAGAAAAATAGCATAGCAATTAACAAATTTTTGTACCTGTAGTTCATACATATTGTACATCGTACATCATAAAAATCATACAAACAGTTGTTACCTGATTTTGTAAAACAGGCGATTGATAGGAATTTACCCGATTTGGCAGTTTTGGTGAATCGAATTGAATAATTACAAAACTGTGTATGACAGCCCCCAAAATAGCATCTGTCCATTTTATTGAGTGTAATATCATACCATCTTGGTCACTGTACGATATGTGATTGTACAGTGTATGTAATTAGAGTTCGTACAAGTAATTGATAGTTCATACAAGGGTAGTTCGGGTGATTAGAAGACTGTATGATTTGGACATTGGGATAACCTTGGCCTAGGAATAATTATTGCCTCTAGAAAACACCTCCCCACTAAGAATACTCCACCGTTGTGTTACATTTCATACCACATGTACTCCAAAGATAAAGTAGTTGTATGCAAAGAGTTTTGAGTTATAGATTTGGTAAGGAGGTAGTAAACACCATCCTTTTTTACTCCCATGGCTTTGACTATGGCATTTTGTTCCTGAATGTAGAACTTGTATTTTTAAAAATAGATAGTATAATGGTTATCTCTAAGTTATCCAATGGAAAGGAGAATCCTCTTAAGACTAGGTACATACAAGAAATATGTAGTAGGAATATTATTCCCATCGTGTAAAGCAATTTTTACCTCTCCAACACCTTCAATAGGAAGAGCACTCTCATATCCAAAATTAATGAATTTATTAGAAATAGGTTGAACCTTGGTCAACCAATCCTACCTTCCTGTTATGTGGTTATATGCTCTAGAATCTATATACCAACACTCTTTATCTTCAACATTAATTTGATTTATTGCATATAATGTGTTGAGATTATTATCTTGTGGATCCCTTTGATCTCTTTGTCTTTGATAACAATTAGTGGCATTATGATTCCATTTTCCACAATAATCACACCCTTGTTGATTGTTGGTGTGATGGGGTTGAGGCCTAAAATTTTGAGGCCCTCTATTAGGACGACCCCCTTGGGGAGGTCTTGTTTGCCATCTTGGTTGTTGATATGGTTGTTGATGATACTATTGATGTGGCTACTGATGGTACTACTGAGGGTATTACTAATGTGGTTGTTGAGGGTATTGATACACCTTTTCGAGGATTTGATAACAAGAATGGTAAGAATTGGCCAATGCAAATCCTATTTCAATTGGTAGGAAAGGCATCCATGATTGCAACAATAATGAACAAAATACATATCGAAGAGGAGATATTAATGTGGAACAAAATTTTGTCATCGAAGACTTTCTTGTTGCCTAAACATTTTTATCTTAAAATAAAGAAAATTTTGAAATGAAATGGTCAAGCTATTAAAAATGTTATATGAAATCAATTATTATATATATTATATTATATTATATTAGTAATTAATTAATAGTATTATTTATATAATATTTATTTATTATTATTATTTCTATTTTTTTAGTGTGAGAAACTAGGTTGAGCAGTTTTATCCCAATCATGACCCCTCGTAAAACCTAGAGATATGCTTATCATTAGCGAATTTAACACACAACCACCACACCTCCACCCCCTCACACATTCATCCATGTTGCAGTTTGAACCTTGGACCTCTCGAAGAAGAGCCAAAACCTAAACAATTTTGTTGTCCCCTTGGGATAGTTTATTTTGATCAATTAATTAATACAATCTATATTTTTAATTTTTTTTTATTAAATTCATAGTATTAGGTAGATTAAAAAAATGTGTCCAACCTTATCAACACAGGTCTCTATTTCTTTGAAGTATTGACATAGAAGATTGAGGGAGTGACATTATCTAGTATTAGGTCATTTTATGAGTGCTCACAATAGGGCCCAGTTTCTTCTTGAAGTGGTTCCCATTGTTTAGTTATTATGTTTATTTGCCCTTTTAGCCTTGGATCTTGTCTTTACAATATTGATTGTTTGGGTGGCCTTGCGCTCTTGCTATAATTTTTCCAGATCCCTTTTAATTGTAACCTTTCTTATTTTTATATTGAATATAATTGTTGGTTTCAATAATAAAAAATGTGTGCAAGCACCTAAAACATAATTTTGAAATTGTAATTAAAAATAAAAAAGTTATATTATATTACCAAATAGATTATTTCTTAGAATTATTTATATTCAATTATAAAAGGATATTGTTATAATAATAATTGGATATACATTAATGGGTATTAATAACAAAGATCAATATTAATGTTAAGATATACAAAATAATCAAAAAATAATGACTTTGTAATTTATATTAATTTACCTAGTAAAAAATATATAGATTTTATAAGAAATAATTTTTAGAAGAAAATGGATAATTAAGTTATATTTGATAGAAAATGTAGGAATATTATGTATGTATAATATAGGAATATTATGTATGTATTAACTATATTATGTAAGAATATTATGTGGTGAAAGAAATATGATCTATATATTTAGTCTAAATATATAGTTGAGTAAATGGTATATCCTCTTCATGTCATTCTTATAAATTATGCACAATGATGGTCATGGTTAGTCTCTCTTTTGAAAATTATTAAAAATGAGAATTTTCCATTGCTTTCATACAATGAGAAGGCATTTGGGAAAGGACATAGTTGGAGGATACTTGATAATAAAGGATTTTGCATCCTTCTTGTATATTATAAAGGGAGGCTATCCATTTGGGATGTCCTTCCCTATGATCATAGGTAATGTTTTTATCACAATACTTATTTAAGACATTTGAATGTAAAGGTTTAATTTTAATTAATTTAAAAATACAAGTTTTTACAACCAACAAAATAGTTGGATAGACACACTCATATATATAGTCACACTAACTCAGGTGGATTTAGGCAACATTACTCAAAAAAATAAAAACAAGGTTAAACCCGTCACCAACCACATCACCAAAAAGTATGCATTAAATCATATCAATCATGGAGGTATGCTCACGAAGTAAATGTCATCTAATACATTTAGCTTTTAATGATCTATCCTAATCTAAAAGTTGGATTCAATTTGTTTATAAAAAGTTTTTTTTAGCTATGAAGAAATAATACCCACACAACTTTTATTCTATTCTTTTACAAGGATCTTCATATAATTAATGGATGCTTTTATAATTAATTAAAGGATATCTCATTCATGTCAGCCTCACCCGCTCCATGTCATCATGACCAATCCGTATCTCAATAAGGATCACCTTTCCAAAAAGTGGGATTCCCATACTGATGTGTTCTCCCAACACCATCATCATCACTGCTAACTCAGCTTCCACCTTCCTTATTGTGGCCACCACTTCAAAATCCATGAGTATGCAATCATAATAATCCACCACCCACTCTACATCCACCAAATATTTGCCACCTCTCACTCCCTGTGCTCGATCTGTTGGAAGAATCCTGCTGGTATTATTTGTAACAATATTTTAATCTTTGGCACCTTTTGTTCAACTTGTGCAAATCCCAAAAAGCGTCTTCCAATGACAGAAACGTGACGAATATAGATAACCTCACATTTTGGTAGTGGATTCAGAGGTAGAATTCCTTGATTCATGGGCTACATTCTTCCAACGTCTATCCAACTTCCCAAGGTCACACCGATACAACTTTCCACGTCCCCCGACTGTGTACGTGGCACATCCATGAGCAGGCCACTTCACCTAAGGAAATTTCTCAGTTGGAGTCTCATGTCATGGGTTTCTTCGACCCAAGAAAGCAGTTGTAGGTTTTTTTTCCCTTCAATTACACGGAGCACGCCACCTCTTCAAACAACCTGGCATGCATGGAACATTATAACTTGAGACTCCTCAGCCCGAGACTGCAAAGGGTTGTGGTTTTTTCCTCCAATCTTCTTAGTTGTTGTTCGACCACATTTCTAGTCACTCGCCTAGTACCTATAAATTCCTTTGATTATTATATCTGATTGATTGAACCAGATAATTCCATGTACGAACCCTTTTCCCCTACTACCTGTCACCTCTTCCCTCCCCGATTTCAGACCCTTCCCCCCTTCACATTTTTAACCTTTTGCCTTTCCGCCCTCACCAAAATTTTTCCACTCTCCCACCACTATCACCATCTACCACTGCCCAACATTTCTCTGTCCTCCACCCATCCTCCCATTCCCCCCCACCATGTCGAGTGACTATATCGAACCAAGCACCTATGAGTCTGACATTGTGGTTGATAAAATCTTCCAAGACAAAGACTTTTTCCCCTTTCTGAACATGTTCTCTAGGGATGAAATTGAAATTACAATGTCTTTCCTTGATTCCTAGGATAATGGCATCGTCTCTATCCATGGGCATAATTTTATGGTTGACATCCACCTACTTGCCAACACTACTAGCCAAAACCTGAGGGCCGATCCATCCACCGCCACAAGCATAACTGGGAAGAAGAATTAGAACATTTCAAAGGAAATAACAAAATATTCCAAAAGGCCAAAAGCCCTAGAATATTCATAACCAAACTTATCATCCCTTGGAACATTGTCATGAAGCCAATTATGGATTTTATCTATGTGGATGACCCTGACAAGTATCTAAAAACCTACCACCTGGATTTTGTCAATTACTTATATGAAATAAACCCTCTAAGTATTCCGTTATTCCTTCTCAACTCCATGAACCACTCCATTACATACTGGAGAGACAAAAAGAGCCATAATATCCCTCGTCATCAAGGCATGTTTAAAGTAATTTACACTTACATTCTGAGTAATAGCCCCAAGTGTAACCTTGCTGCAGGAAGCCTTGCCAAACCCAAATATTCTGCTGAGCACCTGACCCAAGCTAAAAAAAAGAAAAAATCTATTGAAGCCATGTCCAAACTGATATCAAGGAAGATTATTACTTTTGATAATGTTCAAGAACTGGTGACAAAATCGACAAGAATCTAGAACATGGCCTCCAAGAGTAATGTGATCAAAATAAAAGATGATCATGAGGAGAACAAGAAGCTCAAGGATTTTATTATTGCCCCTACTATGGCAATGATGAACTGCATTATGAACTATACCATGGACATTAGGGAGGGACTCCAAAAGCTTTTCTATGTTGAACAGGGGACTCAAGAGGGTGATGGAATTTCTGATGCGGGTGTGGCTACTATGAAGAACGAATCGAAGGAAGACAATCCTAAGAAATCCAAAGAAGAGGACAGGAAGGAAGATTACAAACCCGAAGTGGAGGAATGATTTCCTCCCTCATCTGTCTTCTGTTACTTTTTTTATGTTTTTATTTCTCTGGATTCTATTAAGTAGTATGCTTATGACCACCCTGCGTTGGGCCTTTCTATTAGTTACTTTTTTGGTTCATCCTAGACTGTTCACCTTTTCGGTCATAGTGATCTGTTTAAAAACCTATCTCTTTTTGTTTATGGCTCTAATATTGAGGCTACATCCTCACCCTATATCTATAAGGAATTATATCACAAGCTCTAAGTCTGATACTGCAACCTCCTTTAAGGCTCTCATTAGTAGAATACTCAATTGCAGTTCCTTCAGTATGATACAACTTCTAGCGCTGGTTTTGTATTAAGGTTTTGGGATCCTTAAAACCCAGTATGCAAATATAATATAACTATCTTACTTATAAAAAAAAAATTAAAATATCGTGTTCCATCCATGCACTTATCTATAAAGTGAATTATGTTTTGTGTATGATTAACAACTATGGACAACTTAAAATAAGCTTTTGATATGAGGATAAAAAGTCCCACATCAATGGGCCTCAAGAGAGGGTTCTGTTTATGATGAATAATTTATTCTCCTTTGTGTATGATTAACAACTATGGACAAATTAAAATAAGCTTTTGACATGAGGATAAAAATTCCCACATAAATGGGCCTCAAGATAGGGTTCTGATTATGATCCTCAAGAGAGGATTCTCGTTATGATGAGTATTTTATTCTGCTCATGATCAATTTACTTGGACCCAACTATTCAATCCTAATAATTTCTATGGTTGTAGTAGATACCCAAAGTCATTATTATTTTTTTTAACCGTCTAGTTCTTATTTATCCTTCCTATTTTGTTCTTTACCCTAGAATAGCAGTAAAAGCATTAATTTAATGAATGTTTTGTGGTAAGGAAAAAACATCATAATCTTATTTATATTTGTTATAAACTTGATTAGTAATATTAAAGCTATGAATAAAAATACTAAGAGATGTTATAAAATTAAAATTATGAGTATAATCCTATTATTGTCCTTTCTAATTGGGTAGCTTGATTAAGAAATTATAGATCAAATCCGTTTACAAGGATTAGTGCACCTCATTAAGAAAATATATAAGCATATGTATTTATTTGGTAGGTGAATAGTAAATAATTATAAATTAGATACCAAATTTTATTTTACCATAATGAAGATACTAAGAAAGAATATGTGATATTTATCTAGATTTATACTATAGCATAATACCTTGGTATACCTTTCAAGTAGAAGTGGACACTAGAATGATTTTCTAATCATTGATATATTAAAATAATGGTGTCATCCACAAAATAGTAGTTTGTGTGAGCATTTATAAAAGATATAATAATCTATCCCTATATTGATATTGGATTATTTTGGAGAGGTATATTGCTCTATATGAAATATTAACTATTACAATATACAAAAAATAAAAATATAATATTTTTGTGTGGAGGTATCAAAGTAACCTTCTAGGTTTTCATTAAGTATGATAGAGAAGTGACAAGTAGAAATACAATTATATATCTATTTTATGAATAATTAAGAAATACTAAAGTGGTCTAGAACATCATTCAAACATGTCTAGTCAATATGTTCATAGGACCTTCTAGAATGAAGTTTATTAATCATAGCTAGATCCTTCTTATACATTACTAAATAAATAAATTTATGAGCTATCAAATATTCAATCAACATTTATTTTCCATCAATAAGACTAATTATTCAGAAAAAATGGTCTTTAATATTTGGGTTTAATATCTCTGCTAGAGTCTTTTTAAACAAATCATAGATGGTGTTGCACAAAGAGATACTAGAAAGCCCCTAAATTTTTTGGTACTAAAACCTAGGAATGAGTGTGATATATGTGCTATTATAATACTTGAATATTTAAGATATTTTGCATTTATTTAGGGCTTACAACATTTATTTCTATAGAATATCTTAATAGTAGTGAAAGAAAACTAGTGGTAATTCATCATTTCTATAGGCATTGTCTTTATTCCTGAGGAATAATGAATTATGATCATTTTAAGCCAAAATAGGATCCATCAAGATTTCTTTTTGTTCATTATATACTATATCTTAGATGTGACTAATAATTTTTTTTCTAATATCTAAGTTTGTATATGGACCAAGTTCTAAGATTTCTTTGAAGTGGTTGATTATTTTCCTATTGATATTTAACAACACTATCACTAGAAATACTTATGAAAATTGAGGAGATATAATTTATATATCATATAGATACAATAAAATCATGGAATAATTAAGTGTTTTAAAATATTTTTAAATCATAATTCTAGAGGTTTTTATCGTTGGATAATTTCTACTCTATCATTAATCTCTTATGAGATACTCCTTATATGGTGTTCCTATACAACCAATGCATTAGTTATACCTAAATTTTAACAAATAGTTTTTAAAAACTATTAGGGCTTCCTTTATATCAACAAATACTAGGTTTGTTCCACTCTAAGATTTTTCATTAATGAAATAGATTTTTTGAGTTAATTCATATATTTTAGATTCACTTTGTCTTAGGATGTTCCTTACACCATTGTTCCATGTAGAAATTAGATCTTACCATACGATAGCCACATAGATTAAAATGTGTAGGTGGTCTTTGTATCTATGATTCTAGTGCAATATGAATAAATTTATGAGCATGATCTAATCCATAAGATTTAGGTATAATTAATTTAATAACTAATTTATACTCAAGCATATAAGTCAAAAAATATATATTTTGGATGTTTTACAATAGCTTTAGAAGACTTTATTTCTATTATTCTATGTGTAAGATTCACGTTTTGGTGATACATCCCATGGTGTTGGTAGTGGTATAAAATTGCTAAAATATTTTTGTGACTTTGTGATGTGTTCATTTATACATAATTTTTTATCCTAATTTAGGATGGCATTGAAGTCTTTTGTAAGTATGATAGTTTTCCTATATTGTATTAATGTTGTAATTTGAGTCTATTGTAAAATATTCTATAAATAGTTGAATGCTCATAATTCTAAAGGGAATATATATGGCCATTACAATTCATATGTAATTCTTATTCACATTGTAAACATAAAGCATATCATTGTTTGATCTCTCAATTTGTATCCACTTCTATTTTGTTTAATTCTGGATGTTTATTTCTATTATGGAAATTTAAGTTGGTTCACTTAATTATGCACACTAGATTTCATGGGTCTCAATGAGTGGTTCTGGAATTAGAATATATCTCGGGTTATAGGGGTTTTATTTCTGCTAAAGTTGATCAAGTGTGAGTGCTTTAATTTTGTAGTCTAAATTTCATGCACCCTCTTGCCAGTTCTAGAATTCACCCTTGTACATTGTATCGAATGATAAAATGAGGATGAGATGATTTGATCTATTAGGTTTTATGCCATTGTTTCCATAGGGAACATCGAGCATGTGTGTCTTGATGTGGCCATACCCCATACTTGTTAGTTTTGTCTATGGCCTCCCTTTTCTTTCTCTCTCGTTCCCTTTTTCCTCTTCACTCTTTGTGGTGTAGGTAGCTAGAACTGAATGAGCTAACCTTCTCTGAAGATCAACCGTCCCTACCTATCCCAGGATAGGTGGTCATTCAATGTTGTTCAAGGATTGTTGGGTGCATCCCCACCCATTCGATACCTATTTTTGCACCAACAATTTTGGTGACTCTACTGGGGAACTCATTGAGTTTCCATCATGAAGGAAGTAAATTTTTTATGATACTTTGATTTACTTATATATTTACAAATCACATAGTGGCTTTGAATGTGTGGTATATCTATATCATGAGATAAATTGCCCTCATGTGCTAAAATATTTTTATTTCCCAAAGGACTCAAAGTTTGATGAACAACCTTGACCTCACTAGTAGAGAAATTATGTTCATATGATGACTCCAACTTCGATGCATGAACCAAGACTTCTGAATGCCAGTGCCTCAATGACCCAACAATGCTGGCCATAATAGAATGATCTTGGTCTGCTCAACATTCAATGTTGGTATGAGATTCCTAAAAGTGCCCTGAAGCACTTGATAAAATATAACGACACCCTATTAATTACTTGAGAGCACCTTGAATATGTTGTTGCATTAGCACCCTTCCATGGCATATCACATTAAGATGTCATTATCAGGATCCTGGTCTTATCTCTAGAAGGAAGAGTGCTATTGTGGTACGATACCCTTGGACAAAGAACCATATGCTCATGGATGGACTTTTTGGGAGTTCTTATTAACACATTTGATGGCTTGATGGATTACTTTCAAATCTTGATGCATTTCTCATTCATCAAGAGGGATCATTTTGAATCCATCACATATTTCAACATACGATTCAGAAGGAGTTAGGAGAGTATTCCCATTGAGTACCAACCATCCCCTACCTAGGATCACATGTGCTATGTTCAAACTCTTGGCTTGAATATGGCCTTCTCTTGTATCAATATAGGGAAATCAAATTATCTCAAATATTTTATGAGGCCATATGATTAGAGCGACTTTTGCTTCAAATAGGAAGGACATATTTAGAGGGTCCTTTTCCCAACCGTTGCTACTTCCTAACTATATAGTATCCATAATGGATGTCATCTTAAGTTGTGTAGGAATGAGGGTTATAGTTCTCCATAACACAAGGGGTGGATATCTTCTCTAGCCCATGAGGGAGAGATGCAAGAACCAGTTCGATAATAGATGATCTTATTGCTTGCACCTTTCCAAAAAATAGAGGACCTAGGCAAAACTAGGGATTCCACTCACAAAGAGGGAGTGGTTTTGCATCCTTTTTGTATCCTAGAGCACAACAAGAAAGGGCTAAGTCATCTTCATGATGACTTAGTTGATCAACATACAGGTTTTGAGGATATCCCATCCATAGAAATATCAATCAATGAGGTCTATGGGAAGAAGTGTATAAGGATGATGGAGGTATGTAAAGCTAAAATTATATAGTAGGTGGATATCAATGAGTGATGACATCAAATTCTATTTTCGCACAAACCAATATTAGAAGAGATCTCTCTCATGGAAAATAAATTGCATAAGTATTGGTATACATGGTAATCTACCAAGTTGCGAGTACGTAGCAGTTTGGAAAATATTTTGGCAATAACGATCGAACTATAAGAAGTACCTCAAGTTTAGCATAGTCTGGTCTAGTTATTGCAGAGTCACTAGATGACTTCAAGGATGAATCAATGGTTGTGGCATGCCACTCACACTACAATTTTATGTATATAAGCTAGTAGCTAAATAAAAGTATAGTAGGCATGTGGAAAGTGACATCATCCTGTTCAATGGTGATCTACGGTGGAGTTCTAGAAAATATAATGATTTTGAAGCACTTCCCTTTGTTCTCAATATTTTTCTTTGTGTTTTTTGTGACCTAGTGCCCAATGGAACAAGGCTCAAAATTCAAGCATCGCTTAATGCAATCTCCAAAAGGATATAAGTTGCATTATTGAAAGTAGTTCCCACTCCTCGATTAATGTGATGATTGATCTATAAGTAGCACCTCCAAAGGTAAATTTAACATGTATTGAGAAACATAAAATAAAAATGAGGCTGCAATTGAAGACTTCCTATGAGAATGGTGATAAGCTAATGAAGTTTCTATATGATTACATCAAGAAAAGTGTTGCAAGTACCTTCATATTCTGGTTTTGGTCCATGGTTGGGTATTTTTATGGGAATGTGATTTATGGGGGTATCCCATGGATCATATTCCCTTTTATTTTATTTTATTTATTGCATTCTTCCCTTTCTTCTCTTTTCTCAGTATTTTGATGCTTCTAACCGACGAGGTTAGTGGTAGTCATATTTTTAATTCTACCATTTTTTGTGTTTCCCTCCCTCCCTTATTCCTCTCTTGTTCTCTTTTCTTGGTTTTAATTATTTTTTTCCACTTATTGTTCATCTTCTTTTGGTCCCACTTGCTTCCTTTCACCTTGTTTTCTATTCACATTTTGTCATATTCCTCCTTTGTCTTATAGTCTCCTTTGGCTACTTTTGTTTATATGTCTTCACTATCCCCTCCTTCTTCCCTCTTCTTATTTGTATGTTTTTAGTGTTTCAAAAATGATTACTTTATAGGCCCTTATTTCTCGTAAAATGGAAACCCCTTATGAGCCACCAACAATGTGGATGCAATTTTATGCCTTATCACTCACTCTTCCTTTTGAATATGATGATGGCCTTTGGACTGGTTAAATTTTGAGGTTGATCCAAGGCATTCATGGTTAAGGTTGATTTCAAAGTAAAAGCAAAATGATGGAATAATAGGCTACCATGAAGTAAGGAGAAATTCCAAAATTCTACCCCAAGTAGAAGCTACAAAATATGGGAGGATGAAAAATATGTCTTTTTCCTCCCCAAGTGCATCTAATTTGGTCAAGGATAGGTTCAAGTGGATAAAAAAATGGATAAATATTCAAGGAGGATCCCAAATCCCTGCCCCAATATTGGGTGAAAAATGAGCCTCAAACCACCACCATGGTGGATGGAAGAATGAGAGGGAAGCAACAAAATGTTGCACGCATGATTACCCATCCATAGGGTAGAAATTTGGGAAGATGGAAAATAGGGAAATGTAACCAAAAACTCATCCAAGGCTGAGGACATCATGCATGAGGATGAAAGATTTGAGTATCCTTAAAAGAAATTTTTAATGACCTCAACTACCTGGTATAGATAGTCGATGGGCACAAGAAAGAAATTTGAAATGCATAGCTTAAAATTCTATTAATTTTTTATCCTTCTACGATAGGAAAGGGTAAAGTAAATTAGAAGTTAAGAGGTTATTAGAATGATCAAGGACTCAAATCTATGTATAATAACTTAACTTCATCTATATGAAATACCATTTTTTCTTGAACTAGAACAACAACAAATTCTCCTATTATCCCAGTAAGATTTTTCTACCTGATATCATTATTGTTGTATTTTGAGTCTATTTTAAAATATTCTATAAATAGTGTAATCCTCATCATTCCAAAGGGTGGCTCTGTGGCCATTACAATTCATATGTAATTCTTATTTGCCTTATAAATATAAAGTATATCACTATTTGGTATCTCAATTTATCTTCACTTCTATTTTATTTAAGTTTAGATGTTTATTTTTACAATGGCCACTTAAGCTAGTTCACTTAATTATGCACTCTAGATCTCATGGGTCTCGTTGAGTGGTTCTAGAATTTGTATCCATCTTAGGGTATTGGGGTTTTATTTCTACTAAATTTGGTCGAGTAGGAGCGCTCTAATTCTACAATCTAGATTTCATGCACCCTCCTATAAATTTTGGAATTTGCCCTTTCCTATTGTACTGAATAATATATCAAGGATGAGATGAGCTAATCTGTTAGACGGTGTGTCATTTTCATCAACAATGTCAAACACATGTCTTGATGTAGCCATACTCCATCCTTGTCAGTTCAAAGTATGACCTCCCTTTGCTTTCGCTCTCATTTCATTTTCTTCCATACTTTGCGGCATAGGTAGATGGAAACAAAGGATTTGATCTTCTCTCTCATAGTCTTGTCTTGTGGAGAAGATCTAAAGTAATTTCTTTTATAAAGTGTATTATTGGTGTTGACTACCTTAAGGGTATTATCTATCTCTATCTTATTGTGTGGATTGTTATTGTGTATGGTTGGTTTTTTATTTTAGTATAGGGTAAATGATTTATGTTAATGAGAATAAGTGTTCATAATTGCTGTAATTTTAACGATTCTTTATTTTTTTTTTTATTTTTTTAGAAATTTTGAAGATGTTATGTTGATGTAAAAATGATCTATGTGATAAGAAGATTAGAAGAGGATTTTGTTTTTTTGCTAAAATTAGAATATGAAGATTTACCAACTTTCTAATGATTGTGATAAATTTAACAATTTGTTAACTACCAAAAAAATTTAAACTTTATCCAAACTCGATCCATGTGAATAGAAGGGGATTTATATTTTTTCTAAAATTAAAAAAAATGGAGATTTACAAACTTTCTAATTACTGTGATAAATTTAGAAATTTGTTGACTACCAAAAAGTTAAGTGCTTTTTATAAAAAAACCAAAAAAAAAAGGAACTTTGTCCAAACTCTCGTAGGGGATTTGTATTTTTTCTAAAATTAAAATATGGAGATTTACCAACTTTCTAATTACTGTGATAAATTTAGCAATTTGTTGACTACGAAAAAGCTAAATGTTTTTTAAAAAAAAAAAACCAAAAAAATGAAACTTTGTCCAAACTCTCGCAAGTTACTCTACCAATATATAGGATAATCATGCATGTCATCTCCACTCCATTTTTTCTTATTGTCACTACTTTCACCATCATAAACTATTCAGTCACCACCGTAATGCGAAATAGTTTAGAAGGTCTTTCAAAATTAATGTATTGCTACTTTATAATACATAGATGTATGGTTCCCAATATTAAACACCATTAAGCTAACCCCAAATTTGTTAGATACAATAGAATATAAAATTTTATAAAAACTCTTTAATGTATGGATACGTTTGAATGCTATAAACTACATTGCATTGTCTAACTAAAGCTATTACTAGTGACTTTTATTTTTTTAGTATATATAATTTATTTTATATTATTTAGTGGTTTAATTAAAAATTTAAACTATAATTTGCTTCCAATATATTTTTACATTAATTTCCTTAAAACATTTTTAACTTTCTAAATTTCAATAAATGTAAACATTATCCATTAATAATTTTATAAAAATTAATTTTAACCAAATTATATAATTATTTATTATTTATCTAATTAATTTTGATTCCAAAACAAAATATTGAAACCTAGATATAATATATAATTGCTAATTTTATTTAGGTTTAGATATTTTGAAGGGATAAGAGCCTTAAAAACTAAAACAATATTAAAATTTTAAGACTTTTAACTTAAAACATATTAAGCAGGAGAGACTTTGTTTCAAATATAAACCCAACCTGATGAAGTTTATTGAACATTATAGATATAAAACAAATAAAATGAGAATTATATGTGTCTTATGACTTAGCAGAAACATGCCTTATTTAGAATTGCAGTTCCAACTTTGCTGAACCAGGGGAGACATTTTTAACAAAATCTTACATACTACGAGGACTAAACTGCAGGTCAAATTATTTGCTGGTAGAAATGAGACAGTAAAGTTCACTTTATCTTCACCGCTGACGAAAGGATTCTCGCTCCACTAAGGTAGACAGGTTATATGGCTGTATATAAGAAGAATTTCCTTCCCATATGTTGTGGGCAAAAATGTCATATACGTGCTGTGTGGGATGAATTCTATCCCAGAACACAAATTTGTCTCTATTATGGCAATACTCAAGAGACGGAGTCGTCTGTCCACAATTCTTTTCTGCGCGAAATCTCCCTGACCCGCAACACGCTGACTTTGTCTCTGAGAAACCTGCACTCCTCAATCATTTATCTTCGTCATTATATTTAACTTCACCAACATTAATTTCAGGCAACTAGAAAAAATGATGGATAGGGATGTTTTTAGGTAGTCCGTCCTTACCATAATTTTCTCCATTTTCAATTATGTGCTGAAAGTAACCATAAGTATTGTGTACAATGATGGTCATTCCCGGAAGATTTTTATTTAAGGTATCCACAAGCAAATGTAGCAGATAATTGTAACCACTGGCCATTTCGTTTGCGTCATCCAGACAACTTCCGTTGTTGGAGTTGTTTCTAATGAGAGGGATACATCCTAGAACGGAAATTTCGAGGACAAGAAAATTTCTTGCCCCTTCTTTGTAAAGTGTCTGTTACAGGACAGAATTCAAAAGAAACTTCATTACTGAGAATATTGCGTTGGAAAGTTTAATCATACGAAAGTATTTAAAATAAGAAAATGAGTTAGAAAAAATAAAAAATAATTTTGATAGTAAAATAAAAGGGTAAATGTGAAGATAAAAAGATAAATGTAAATATGAAAAAAAAATATGATTTATTGGTTACTAAAAATTAAAATTTATTTGTAATGAGTTTGTATATTCATGTATTAAATTTCATTTGATTTATTGGATGGATCATTCAATTGTTCATAGTTAGATTAAATTGTGTAGAGCTGACAACAAAGCTTTAACGATTTGGAGAATGTTATATGAAATTGAATGGAAGTAAATATGTATTACTAACTATAGCGTACTGCATCCAAATTGAACATATAAATTATATTTTAAAATAGTATGTTGTACAAATGAATTTATATTCTTTCATAGTTGTGAGATAGTCTTTATGTTCAATGTTAAATATAAATTATATTTTAAAATATACTGTATGTTTGTACAAATGAATTTATATTCTTTCATAGTTGTGAGATAGTCTTTATGTTCAATGTTAAATATAAGAGAAATTCGATTTTCAAAGTATTTTTCTTGATTATTGGTATTAAATCATATGTCGGTTCAAGGAAAATATAAAATCTTATCCGTAAAGAAACCTCAACCTATCAAGATCCCACATTTGAGTTCTATTTTGTCCATACCTTTAATAGGATAAAGAGTCAAAGTAATCAAATTGAAGAAGACAAGGAGAAGTAAAAGCAACATTGAAAGACAAAGAGTAGAAAAAAGTGTACCCTAGAAAGAGGGAGTGGTGCTTAGTTATTGGATGAGTTATGTGTAGTAGAAGCAATGTCCTACACATAAAATAAAAAATATGAATATACGGTATGGAAACAACAAAGAAAATCAAATAGGAGGCAATCTACTATATTACATCTAGCAATTGCAATGACTAATTATCCATGCAATATGTTAAGATGAGAAGGTTATCAAACAAATTATTTGGTAAATAAAATTAAATTTTCAAAGATATGTGAATATGTATGCACAATAGTATATTGTGTTCCAAGATATGCTAACATTTGTAAGAAGCAATGAAGATATATGTGAAGCAACATGATAATGAAAAATAAGTGTTGTTGACGAACTCAATAGTTTTGTTCATAGGTTTGAAAATTGGAATATTAAACCTTAAAGGGGAAAAATGATGGAAAAAAATAATACCAATGGGAAAAGGCACATAAGAGTTCTTTTCTTTCTTGAAGAAAAAGTAAGTTGAAAATAGAAAAGCAATTGTGATATAAAAGGACATATGACCAAATAAAAGTGGTCAATGAAAAGATAAAAAATAAATCTAAAAATAAAAAATGATGAAATAACAACAAAGATTTTATAATTATGTAATGTATAATATTGTATGAAATTGAATGGCAGCAATTCTACTCCCCTATTATTGATATAATTGAACAATGTAATTGAACCCAAATTAAACATATGAACTGTGTTTTAAAATATTACTATAATGAAATAATATAATCAAAACAAAATATAAATTACAGTGTAAAATATTTTATATATTATATAAATAAATTTATATACAATATAAATTATAATTTATAATATTTTTTATTTTATTTTATATGAATAAATTTATATGCCTCTGTAAGTGTAAAATAACCTTTACGCTTCCGCAACCTTCAATGTAAGAGTAATATATCAAAGTATTTATCCTCACGTATTAAGGTATCAGTGGAAAAAAAAAATCTGTTTTTAACCTTACTTGCAGGTATTCTTCAAATGTCAAGAACATCGTAAAAACGTATTCTGCAGCATTGCCTCTTGAAGAGTCATTTAAGTAGTTGAAAATGTCGTTGCCTCCTATAGAAATGCAATACAAAGACTTTGCTAGGTCGCTCTTGACTTCGCTTTCTCGATCATGTCCTTCCTTCTGTTTTAGCCACTTGGAATATTGTCTGAATTGCGACATTTGCTGGCTCATCCC
This sequence comes from Wollemia nobilis, assembly GCA_028583015.1. NCBI lineage: Eukaryota > Viridiplantae > Streptophyta > Pinopsida > Araucariales > Araucariaceae > Wollemia > Wollemia nobilis. The sequence goes on along the minus strand of JAQPPZ010017043.1, from coordinate 415,530 downwards.
AATAATATTCTGCAAAAGGGTAAACACACAAGGAATGAGAAATCTTACCCAACACCAAAACTTTTAGGAAAAGCGATATGCATGTAAAAAATTTGCAGCTAGATCTCTACAGAACTGGCTAAACATGGGTAAGTGCAGTTAAAATAAACTAAAGTTTGAAATTTTTAGTTATAGTTTTTTAAATAATTATAATTTTTGATATTTTTCTATTCAAACGAATCAAAATTATAATTTTGATATAAATTTTTTAAAAGGCTTGCTACATAATTAGACTACTTCTCAGAAGAATTAGCCCAAATAGAAACTTCCTAAACAAAGAAAAGAGAAGAGAAAAACCTCTGTGTCGTCTGTGGAGTTTAGCAATCCGCTACCACCGGAAGCAAAATTGACGCCGGAAGAGAAGTCTGCATGTGGTTGAAGATATGGAGGGGGATAGAGAGGGAGCTCTAAGAACTCAGCTGCAATCACATTTTTCATATATTATGTATTTGTTAGGGAAAACTAAACCTATATTCTAACAAGTAACTAGATATCTATGTTCTGAAACCAACCTAAAAAATCAAAAGCGGTGCGGCCGTTTGAGAAGCGACCAGTTGGGCATGGGAAATGGTCGATGCCATATGGTGGAAAGTTTGCTTGAAGTTTGCTGTTGGGAACGTAATTATTGGTGCCTGCGTCTGCCAACGAGTCCCCAAACACGAACATATAAGGTATTTTGCGGGCTGGTTTTTGAGCACCAGTCGTCGTAGGAAACCAAAAAACACAAGCAATCATCCAGCAGATCGTCAAAGTAATTAGCATCCGAGTATTCATGATGCACTCCATTCTGCCGCTGGTCAGGTCCAATGATGAAGGCGTCAGATCTCATAACCTTTTTATACAGCGGAAGTCGATGACCGGATGCCTCGCACCAATCGTCGAAAAACCAAGGATTGTAGATCCAGCCAGTCGAAGCAGACCAGCCGTAATAAGTACAGCTGCTCAAGATGCCCCTTTCAAAGCGGACGGACGGCAAGCCCTCGATATTGTTGGGTTGGCAAATGCAAAAATTGCACATTATGACTATGTCTAGTTATTATGTTCCTCGACATATATGTTATGAAACCACCATGGTGACGATTCGTTGTTGTCTTCAACGATCTTTATCGAACACATATATAGGAAATCTCCGTTACATTCTTCTTAGACAAAAAAAAAACAGATCTCACGCATTAATATAATTATATTAATAATATTATGGGATTGAGGGTTGTTTTGGTGTTTTTTTTTTCATTTATTTTTTTTAACAATTGACGTATTATTTTATACAATTTTAAAGGAAGAGCATTATTTTTTATTATTACTTTTATTATGCATTATGTCATATTACAAATGAAACTTGCAAGATTAAATTGCCTATTAAAAAATAATAATTGTTCCCAAAGGTTAGTTGGATTGGTATTGTGTGATTGACCAGACATTTATCAAGAATAGATATAGACATTTATCAAGAATAGATACCGGTTCAAACTTTAGGAGCATGTTCCCACCTTTGCAAAGGTAGTAGTCTATTCTGAATCCTCATCAGACCAACAACAACTATACAAACCTCGAGTGATCCACTTCACTTCATTCAAGAGACCTACAACAACAAGGCTTGTGACAACAACAACGATACAAACCTTGAGTGATCCACTTCACTTCATTCACAAGACAAACAACAACGACACAAACCTTCGAGTGATCCACTTCACTTCATACCAGGTTAACACTAACCTGATATAGGTTTGGCAGTTGTAGCCCTTGCGGTTTGAACCTCATTCATGTCAACTAAAATGACATAAAAAAATAGTGTGATTGTAATCAACTCTCCTATAAAAAAAAAAAAACATTTTGTTTGTGTATTTTTATTTATTAAATATTTCTTCTAATTTGATAAATAGGATTAAAACATATTTATATTTGTATTTTACAGCAGTTTGAAAAATTACTCATATCACATGATAGGTTAATGTCATTTGATAAATATTCATTTTTTATATTATAAAAAAATATTTTATAAAAAACAAATAATTAGTAAAAAATGATTTTATGTAAAAAACTATATATAAAAGATTAAAACAATTTAATATTTATTGCTAAATTAAACTTGATGTTCTACCATTATTTTAATTAAAAATAATCATTTGAATTTATAATACAATATAAATTTTAAAAAGTAAATAAATAATTTTAAAATATGTAAAAATATTGGTTGTTATATTATTGTTGAAAACATCAAATTTAATTAATTTAAATGGAAATAAATGAATATAATTTTATATTAAAATAAATTATATATAAACATATAATTATAACAATAATAGTTTCATGTTTAAAATTATAGAAGACTTTCCTTGGTATATGTTTCACTTACCTACAAAATGCTACACACTAAACTACATATGTTCTTGCATCAAATAAAAATGTCCAATAAAATATTAATTTGGTAATTAATAATAAGTTTAATTAAAGACAATCAATGGAAGTAATAATATTACAATAATAAATTAAATAGCATGATATCAAGTGTTTAAATATATTAACATTCAAATTAAATACTCAATTCAATCTTACAAACAAAATACTATATACAAAACCTACATATGTTCTTCCATCAAATAAAATATCCAATAAAATATTAATTTGATAATTAATAATTAGTTTGATTAAATACAATCAATGGAAGTAATAATATTACAATAATAAATTAAATACATGAGATCAAGTGCTTAAATATATTAACTTTCAACTTAAAGACCCAATTCAATCTTATCAAACTATTTTTCTTGCCTAAAAAATAATAGTAATTTTCATTTTAGTGTTTGAAATAAATTACAATGAGATGGACATTTTATACACTCATATAGGCTTTACTAAAAATTCCCATAAAGAATTATTCTAAAATCTGATTTTTTTTTTTTAATTCTATCATACCTAATACATAAAAAAAACTATGAATAACCTAGTGTGAGCCTCCAGTCATCTTATAGAGTTTCATTTTGATACTTCAATCTCAGGGCTATTTGTCATATTATAGATATGACCTTAATTATCAATAGAGGTCCAAAAAGAACACAAAAGGTATCCTAAACTAAATCTTCTATCAAATAAAAATAAGTATAAAAAATGGGTAGATTTTTCTGGAATCACAGTCCCACACATTACTCCTTTTAACAAAGAATAAAGTCAAATATCCAAGGAAACTCTTGATAGACTATCAACATCCTCATTTATTTTTCAATAAATATGATTATAAGAGATCTCTGTAAATGATGCTTCTAGAGATTGCACTTTCTCATAATAAGGTTTAAATATCAAATTTTACATCTATGTTAATCCTTAAGCCCATTCTACCACTAATTTTGAGTTTTCATAAACTTGGAGTTTTGCTATTTCCCATTTCATTGTCATTCTTAAAAAAATATCAAATACTTTCGATCTATCATATTATTAGTGCCTTCACCAAGACCTGCTTTGAAAGTGTATTTATAATTTTTATCTTGATATAACACTCCCACCTCACATCTACCTAGACTACCTTAACAAGCTCCATCAAAAAATACCCAAGACTTGATGGTATTTACTATTAAACTACAAACTTACCTTATAGCCTTTAATTTTAGAACTTGTCAAATACTCTCATAAGTATATTTGATCCGATCTTCAAATTGTATAAATCGAATTTCCTTCTTAAACAAAACGTAAGTTCTTGCAAACCATAGACCCTATGCCACTATCAATGGAATGCACTTGTATTTTTTAAATATTTATATTTAAACCATTTTTACATATTCTCTAATAGATTCCTTGTTGGACACTATCCCTTTCCCTTAATCATGGGTAGAATAGATCTTCAAACATCTCTTGAGAAATCACAATGAAGTATGAGATGATCCATTGCTTCTTCTTCCTTTTTATATAGAATACATTGACTTAAATGCTGTCAAGACCTATTTTACAGAACATCCCATGTCAATGCCTTCTTAACCAACAATAACTATGAAAAAATTTTGATTTTCAAGGTTACTTTAACCTTCTGAATATTGTTCCTCTACTAAAGGAACTCTCCATCATCTTCAAAATTATCTTTTATCATTCCTTAGTTGTAAATTGTCCACTAGTTGGGTTCCTCGACAACACTAAAGAGTACAATTCTTATATTAGTCTTATAAAAGCCCTTATCAAACCTCTTGTATACTTAATCCATTTCTTAGAATCATTTCCTTCAAAAAATAAATTTTCTATTGAAAGCCACCCTTGATTCTACAAACTATTTATGCTCATAGAGGTTTCATTTACCAATACATTAAGCACCTATCTACTAAGATGTTCTATTAAATTTTGATGTAGTTGGTATTATCCTCCTCTACTTATCCAATGGTTTTTTCCTATCCTTTCTTTTAATTTCCTATTTTTTAAACCAAAAAAATACCTACTAGTAGAAAAGCCTTCACTAATGCTTTCCAAATGATATAAGCATTGACTAACTTTATAGGAAGTCTAGCCCACTCTTCAAACGACATGAAACCCAAATATTTGTTCTTGATAACCTTATGTCATAATACTTTACCAATTAATAATCTCCAAAGGCTCTTTACATCTAGTGCTTTCCCAAATTTATGTATATTCTTAAGTCTTCAACCTCCTACTAATTTAGGTTTGGCAACCTTGCTCTATTTAATAGAATTCATAGCATCAATCTCGCTTATTTTTGTTCAAAGGAAATGGAAATATTTCTTTCTTTATTTTTTCATTATTCTAATAGGAATATATGCCATAGAGTTCTAATATACTAGAATGGACTCCAAAATTAATTTCACTAGTGTTAAATGATATAATGATAATCATCTATTACACCATGAAGATACCCATTTTCCACTTTATTGTATAACTACATCGAATATTGGTATTCATAATTATTGAGCTTCAACTAGAATCCCAAATATTTTAAACCTTTGCCAAAATTAATTTTATTGAACCTAAAATTCCTTACCACTACTTCATCTTGGCTTGGTTGTAGTCTATTAAAAGCTATATCTAACTTCTAGAGAATTATTTATATTCATATACTAACACAATATAGATCTAATAGCTCTTTATATTATAGTGCTTCTCTTAATATACTATTTTCAAATAGAAGTATATCATCTACAAATACTAAGAGAATCACAACTAGAGATTTTCCCATTTTAATACCTTCGATCATGTCAACTATTTTCTATTCCTTAATCATTATAATCAACCCTTAAACCACAAGCTTGATTATCATTGCTTATTTTTTCTATGATTTAAATAAATTAAATGATTCCTAAGCAACACAAATAGCTTCATGGATTTATATTTTACTCAAGAATTCAAACCATTATTTTGATATATTGTCTAAAAAAACAATTTTAATCTTAGAACATGAAGGAAAAACCAAAAGCTTACTAGTATAGCAACCTCAACACATCAAGGTTCCATATTCTAGTCTTAGCTAGTCCATACCTTTAACAATGTAGAGAGCCAAGGTAATCAAATTCAAGAAGACAAGATGAAACAAAAGCAATGTTGAAAGATGAAGAGTAGCAAAAAGTGTATCCTTAAAAAGGAGAGTGATGCTTAACTATTGGATGAGTTATGTATGGTAAAAAAAAATTCTTATACATAAAATATAATAGATGAAGGTTTGGTGTGGAAACAATAGAGAAAACCTTATAAGCAATGACCTACTCTAGTACACTTGACAATCACAATGCCTAGTTATCCTTGGAGTATTGTAGGATGAGAAGGTTGTCATACAAATACTTCTACTTGAGTCATGAGATCAAAACCATGTTGAATAATAAAAGAAGTCAATAATTGGAAGAGTGATAAAATATATTACTAGGAAAAGGAAGTTGGATGTTCAAGAATATGTGAATGTGTATGCATAATAGTGTTCCAAGATATTCTAATATGTATGGGAAGCAATTAAGGTGTATGTACAATAGTAAGATAATGAAAAAGTGTTGCGTAAGAAATTAAGAAAAACATGTTGGAAATAAGTATTGCAAAAATGGAAAAGTAGGTGAAAATGTTTCTCTTGAAAAAGAAGAAAATAGATTGAAAAATATAAAAACAATTGTAATATAGAAAGACAGAAAAATTGATACAAAGATAAGAAAATATATCTAAAGATAGAACCACATTGTCTATTATTTTAAAAAAAAAATTGTAATGAGTTTGTATAATCCTGTATTCAACATCATTTGATCCATCCATCCTTACCTAGTTGGATCATTCAACCTATGTATTATCTATAGATTAAATTGTATGACATCAAATTATGTATGATGTAGTATATAATATTATATAAAATTGAATGGGATCCTATTTCTAGGTGGGTACTCCTTCATATCATTGTCAATGAATATGTGACCTTCAATCAAAACCTATCAAGTGATAGAGGAGATATTGATTTTTTTGTCCATAAGAGCTCTAGGTTTGTTTATATTTTGTTCACATGGCTTCTTGATGGGCAGTATCAACAGTAAAATATCTATTGATAAATTGGAGTCATATGGTACATCTCAAAGGAACTAGAGTGTGTGAAGTTTTTCTACAGAGCTTACTTTGTCATCTTCACATTAGCCAAGCTGGTGAAATACATGTGGGAAGGCTATATTCAGGAAAAGAATCAAATCATGCTAGAGTGGCTAAGATTGGTGGTAGCACCCTTGTTTCTAATTTGGTTCAAGTTATTTTGTATGGGCTAAGGTGTTAGTTTAGGATTAGGTGCATGGATGACAACACTTAAAGTTAGGTGACTAAGAGATAGAAATTCTAAGTTAGATTCTTTAAGGAGGTCTTAGATTATCCTAGTAATAGAGACCGTATTAATATGCAATCCTTCTTTAATTCTAAGGTTGCCAATTTGGTTTCTTCTCTTCTAGACCTTCCCTTTTTCTTTGGTGCATTATTTATGATTAAATATGATAGTATCTTAACTCACATGAGTATTTATTTTCTCTAGAGGCTCGTGTTAGTTTTATGAATTCCAATATCTTATTAATGAAAAGGTATGTTGATCATGAATTATACATTACCACTATCTTCTCCTCTATCCTGAGGTATTCAACTCAAGTTCATCATTGGTAGTGCTTCATATAAAAGAGATCCAAATATTCCTCAAGTTGATAAAATATTGTATTTAAAGACCCCCCTTGTTCAAGAAAGTTAATTACCTTCTATCCTTTGGTATATTTTAAAAGAGATTAGTTTTTTTGTTAGAATTACCAAGAGTAGAACTAAAAAGCATTAAAATATTTGAAAAATAAAATAGAACTGATTTATTATTCCATGGATTAACTTTGTATAAATAATAAAGTTGATCATTGAGAGATGTTGAATTACAACAAGTCATCAAATATGATCTAGACTATAACTAAGAGTTCATCTAACTCATGAAGGAGTGGAAACTCAAGTAAGTCTATCCTAGTAGAACTTAAAAGAATAATTACTTATTCTAAAACCCCCCATAAGTAATACTAGGGGTGTATTGTACAAATGAGTCCCGACAACAAATCCTGATGAGGTACTCATGTACAATGGTTTCATTTTGAGTAGATGGTAAAAACCCAATGGGAAAAACCATCTATCAAAAGGAAAAAAGGAAGAGTTATATCTTCGATTTGGGAAGATTGTCCTCTTAAAAATATGAGTCTCGACAATATGGCCTAATGAGGTACTCATTTACAATATATATGAGAGATGGTGAAAAAACCACATGGGAAAAACCACCTCCTATGAAATAAATAGGCATGTCTCCGAATGGCGAAGATTGTCCTTAATAACACAAAAAAAATAATGAGTCTCGAAAACATGTCCTGATGAGGTACTCATGTACAATATGTAAGGGAGAGATGATAAAAAAAACACATGGGAAAAAACCATCCTCCAAAGAATACAATAATAAAAAGAGAGGTGTAAAGACCTATGTTTCAATGTAGTTGTAATACTCCAAGTTTCTCTCACAACTATATGTAATACGGAGAAGGAAATGACTTGGTGAAGATATTTGCAACCTAATTTTTAGTTGGAATATAGTTCAAGTATATGTCCCCATTCTGAATATGTTGTCGAATGAACTGCATATATAGCTCAATGTGCTTGGTGCGTTGATGTTCATCTGGATTACGTGCAATATGAATTATTCTATGATTATCACACCAAATAGTAATAGGTTTTTCATTGGAAAATTCAAATTCTTTTAAAATATAACGAAGCCAAAGAGCTTCCTAACTTGCTAAAACTATTGCTCTATATTTTGCCTCTGTAGATGATAAGGCCACTACTTGTTTTTTTATAACCAAGAAAGTTACAAAGAACCAAGACAAAAAACACATCCAGAAGTTGAACATTTGTCTTCTAATGAACCTGCCTAATCTAAACTCATGTAGCCAATGTTATCCATGAATTTTCTCTCATAACGATCTCAAAGTGAGTAGTTTCTTGCAAGTAGCGAAAGATCCTTTTTTATGCTTTCTAGTTACTGAAATGAGGTTGATGAGAGAATCTAGATATTAAGCCAACAACATATGAGATATCTGGATGGGTATGAGTAAGGTATAATAGACTCCCTACAAGCTGATAGTATAGAGTTGCATCACATAAAGGGGATGTATAGGAAGTACTTAGATTGACTCCAGACTCAAAATATGTAGGAGATGGTTTACAATATGTCATTTTAAAACTTTGAAGAGGATCTAGAGTGTATTTTTGTTGACACAATGAAATTTTTGCATTTGTTTGATATATTTGGATCCCAAGGAAGTAATTTTGAATTTGAGCAAAGTCACTACCAATGAGTAGCAAATCATCAACATATAGAATAAGTATGGTGATTTTGGCTTCATCTCTCCAAATGTAGATTGTGTTATCAAACTCACAATGAGAAAAACTTGATGAAAGAAGGAAGGAGTCCATTTTTTCATACCAAGCTCTAGGACCTTGGGTTGAGGCCATAGAGATACTTCTTTAGTCTACAAACAAGAGAGGAGTCTTGAGTGAAACCAGTAGGTTATTCCATGAATATATCTTCCTTTAAGTCCCCATGTAAGAAAGCACTTTTTACATCCATTTGAAAGATATGCCACTTTTGGGAAGCATCCAGAGCAAGAACCAGTCTAAAAAAATCCATTTTGGCAACTAGTGCAAAGGTTTCAGCATAATCAATTCCTTCAATTTGAGAGAAAATTTTGGCTACTAGGTGAGCTTTGTGTTTGTCAATTTCTCCATTAGGCCCATATTTTGTTCTATAAATCCATTTAAAATGAACTAATTTCCTTCCTTTAGGTAGGGTAACTAAATCCCAAGTTTCACTTTTGATTAAGGAAGAGAATTCGTTCTCCATGGCATCATACCATTCTTTAATATCAGTTGCCTCTTTGAAGGATTGAGGATCAAAGGAAATAGACTGGCAGACAAGACCAGTGCCTCTGGATGATTGAATATTTTTAATGTAAGGAGTAGCTTCTTTAACAATGATGTGGACCCATTTTGGCATAGGGTGTAGACACCAAAACAGCACCAATCCGATTATGTGACTGCAAACACCGATCGCTTTGACAAACACAGCCCCCAGGGCAGCCCTCAGAGGTTAAACAGTGGTCTTAACCACTTTCATAGCAATTTTGTAAGGTCAAGAAGCAATTTGGCACATTTAGACACTTTGCTCAGTATTCGTCTCACCCGGGGGACGAATACTAACCGGGATCCGTCTCACCCGGGGGACGAATTCTGAAATCGTCCCTGGTCAGGACGAATTCCAAGTTTAACGGGCAAAAAGAAGAATGGCGCCAAGTGGCAGCCAAGGACAGTCAGTTGATGACTCCTGCTTCGCACGCGTGTGTGGGTGGGCAGATGGGCTGTTAGAGGACTGTCACAAGGGCAGTTATGAAAGCCCAAGTCATGGAGGACTCCCCTCCCTCATGGGAAGACATGACCACCACATGGCACCTATGACCAACACATGGCGCTTATGCATCCCTCTCAAAAGAGACCCCATGGGTCTATAAAATGGTGGAATTTTCTCACCCAAAAAGGATAGATTGGAGGCGATTTCAAGCAACGAAGTGTTGTCCAATTGAACACCCATTTGCATCTTTTTGATTCACCTTCTCACATCCACTAATCTCTTTCGCAAGGGAGGTTATTGGGTGGCTTTTGGAAGCGTGGATCCAACCCAAATCCAACATTTGACCACCTTACACCACCAATTTGTAGACACCACAATCCTAAGAGGTTTTGGGCCTATCCCTAGTGGATTGGCACCGAAATCAAGTGCCAACGGTGGGAGGCCCACTTGGGCACCCCCGCATTTTCTAAGTTTTATTCTAAAGCATTCTAGATTATTGGTTCATGTTGCATATTGTGTTATTCTATTTAGTGAACTCATAGCTTCAATTCCATAACATTTTGATCAGATTTTATCATGCCTTTTGTCGCTTTGTTGTCCTACTAACTTGCAGGTGGCGATATCGAATTCTCGAGGATGGAGGCCAAATTGGGAGAATCCGACCATCTGGGTCATCCCAAAATGGCCCCAATTACCTAACCCCTCTGTTTGTAGGTGTTTTGGAGGTCTCGAGAGTCGACATTGGAGCAGTATCACTTCGGCTTTTCCAACACAGTCGAATTCGTCCCACCCAGGGACGAATAGCAGTCAGAATTCGTCCTGCCCAGGGACGAATTCCAGGTGAAGGCAGATTGGCCGACTGTTTCAATGGCAGTGGCCCTCTGGTAATGTCTTCTGACCTCTGTCAAATTTGCAGGTGACTTAGATCCATTTTATTCACTGTATTTGACAATCTTTTGCATGCATCTTTTGGCGATTTCACAGAACGAACTTTCCTTTTTGTCACAGGTGCTACTAACGCCTTGTTTGTTTCTTTGATTGTAGGAGGAGCAACAAGAAGTGAGGATTCATTGGCATAAGCGGCGGCAACATTCTGGCCCGCCCATTTCAAACGTGGGCATGCGGAAGAGGGATCAATGATCAAGATTGTAACCAAATCCATTTAACGCTCCTAGCCCCTAAAAAGGGAGGAGGCAATTTTGTAACCGTGGTTAAAGAGTTTAATAAAAGGGTTGTGACTTCTCTAAATTCTTGTAACTGCTTTCAATCGATTTGCCTCTTTCGTTTAATGCACTTCATGTTTTAGGACTTAAGCGTTATTTTGATTTGAATGCATCGAAGTAGTTTTTCCTTTCTAAAGCTTCCGAAATCTCATGCTTTCAGTGGCGATCATGGTGGGACTCTGTCCCCTGGTTTTGAGATCAAATAACTGATCCTTTTTGTGTTTTTGTGCTTGACAGGTACAAGTTTTTAAAGCAGACTGTTATTCGTCTCTGACTGCGATGAATACCTGACTGTAATTCGTCTGACCCTGAGACGAATTTTAAATTCGTCTCTGGCAGGGACGAATTCTGTTCTGTAATTCATCTCACAGAGGGACGAATTCCTGCCTGTGAATTTTTAGAACAGAAGGTCAGAAGCAACCGGTCCGGGCAGAGAAGAGGTAGGGATTTTTATAATCTCTGTTAAATTTTTTTGTTTCTGTTTCTGTTTCTTTGGATTGTTTTCAGTTTATCCTGCTTGCTTAGGGAAAGTCATTTATGCTTGTTTCATTTTTGCTAAATAAAATGAATCCCACACACATCACGTGGTAAATTAAACCAAGGAGCTGGTCGTAAGACCCCAGCCCTTGAGCAAGACCAACGGTGGGTTCATCACCACCTTGGCTTAGCTTTGCATCCATTTCCCCGATTGTCACTGTTGTTAGGCGTAAATCTTGATGAAAGTTGACCGAGTGTCATTGGGGTGATTCCCATGCATGCGAGGATAAGTCTTCTATGGTAGGTGCCATTAACAGGACAATCCCCCTTCCGTACCGCCTACGTACCATGTACCATCTGCTCTCACGTACCTATAGTCTCCCTCTCGTAAGGGCGGGTATATAGAGAGGTTGGTATATCGGCCTGGTTGGTATATTGAAGGGGCGACCATTTTGGGAGTTATATGAGCCCTCATTATGCATTTAAACGTTCTTCAAAAACATTCAAAAACAAAACAAAACATCAAAATGCACTAAACCAGTTTAGGACACACCATTAATCCTTAAAAGAGATAATCACTGTTTGTGTATGTGTGTGTTCATTTCTGCTTAGTGTAGACAAAAAGAAAAATCATCATAAACGAGATAAAAATCTGCTTAGATAGTAGAGAAGCACCACAATGGTGTACACCCGTAGCCAAGCCCAATCAAGGGCAGAAGCTCCGGAAGGTACACAAGAAGCAGGCACAAGTCGCCTTCGCTTTAGTCCTGAGGACTTAGTCATACCCCCTTGGCGGTCTGGCCCACAAGAAGGTCCACGTCAGACCACATCAAGAAAGAATTATTGGGATCCCCCTCTGTGGGGTATGCCCATTCAACACAGCCCCTTTCGGGAAGACGCTTTACATGTAGACCTTGACGTAAATAGAGAATCACCTTTTGAGGTTAGACATGAGTGGCCACAGCGTGATGAAGCGCTAGAGAGGCACACTGTCCATTTGGAGAGACAACGTGAATATGGCATCTCTTCTTTACCTCCCATTAGAACTGAAAGACAAAACCTAGAGCGTAGGGCTCTTCACACAGGGCGAGCTAACTCCGCCCGCCCCTTTCACACCCATGAAAGGGAGTACGAGGAAGATCATCGCATTTCTCGGGAACAACATACAGCGCGAGAGCCTTGCATTTCCATGCCTGCTAGATACAACGGACACACATCGAGGCCAGAGCCTCAAGTCAACACCGCCTACCTCGATAGAGGGAAGCAACCCATTGAAATTTTAGATCATCAAGATCAAGGCAAATACATAGGAAAAACATTTAAGCCTCCTGAGCAAAAGAGGGCAGACCAAAGTTGACCCGACGGTCGCCAGACATGCCGCTCGTCAAGCCCAAATCTCGCGGCTTGAGCAAGGTCATCGGGAGTTAGAGTACTTATGCCGCCTGAATAAAGAGCGCATGCAACGCGAAGTGGATGAGTTGCGCTATAAACTACCTAAGAAGGTGCCAACCCCTCGCACCCAAAGAGCAGAACAATATGAGAGGCACAACCCGTTGGTGCAGGACAGGTCTCCACGACCTCGTCAAGCTTTGCCTCCGAGACCTTATAGACCCGAGAGGGAGGCCACTCCCCGAAACAATGATGGGTACCCTCAGCGGGGACTCAATCGGGGTCATAGGTCTCGCCCGGAGACTCCTCAAGAAGTTTATGAGGAGTATGAACCGAGAAATAGAATGGGCCAAAACACCCCATCAAGGCGGGAGGACTGCCATTCGGCCACCCCTCCATAGGCCTCCGGGTCTCCCATAACTCACAACGGGAGCAAACAAAAGAGGAAGAAATAAAATCTTCCGATGCATACAAAGCGCTATTAGAGCGCTTGGAGTCCGTGGAGACAAAAGCTGCTGGGCATCAAAAACCCACATTACGTCAACTCCGTAGTCATCCAGTGCATCCCTCAGTGCCCACACCTCTTTACCCCGAACATTTCAAGTTGCCTCAATTGGCGGTCTTTAAAGGTGAAGAGGACGCACAAGAACATGTCACAAGGTTCCTGAGTCAATGCTTCGGCATCCAAGATAATGACGCATTGTTGCTTAGGACATTCATAACCACATTCGTAGGTCCTGCCTCGGATTGGTTCACACAATTACCAAAACACAGCATAAACAACCTAGATCAATTAGTAGATGCATTTCTTGAACGCTTTGCTTTCAACACAAGGAAGAAGGCATCATCCGAGTGATCCGGCCAGCCTCAAGCAATATGAGGAAGAAACAATGGCGGCATACGGGAACCGATGGAGGGCTTTGCTTTCTAAGCTACCCTACCATCCCCCTATGTCTGATCTCACACAGATGTTTGCACGGAGTTGCTTAAAATCAATCTCTGGTCTATTGCTGCTTGCAACAATACGACGAGTTTAGAAGAAGCTACGGCGCAAGCCGAGAGTCATAGAAGAGATCAAGATAGGCGAAGGCGCAATCACCAAGCCTAAAAAGAAAGAGTGGAATAAGACCACTAAGACTGGGAATACGCAATCACAACCCACTGCGGTTAACCAAGTTGCGATAAATGTCCCCAAGCCTGTGCAAGAAATGCAGCCCCAAAAGGCTAATTACCAGGCAGTGCCTCCTAGTTATGAAAGAGAAAATACAAGACAGGAGGAGAATCAGCAGCGTCGCCCTAGGCGACAATTCACCCCTTATACGGAGTCCAGGGACTCCCTATTTGACCGCTTGTCGGCGGCAAATTTAGTCACCCTACCGAGAAATCCAAACTGTAGACCCTAACGCTCCCAAGCCTAAAGGATACAGAGAGGAATTGTATTGTAGATTCCATAGGCGCAGGGGACATGACTTAAATGGATGCTAGAAATTCAAAGGATTAATCCAAGATTTGATCGACAATAAAACATTGGCCGTGGACAACCCCATAGCGCCAAATAATCAACAAATGGGGGTATTCAAGGACCCTTTGCCTGCTCACGAGGCACAGGCAAAACCTCTCCAGATTAATGAGGTGCGATAGAATCTTCCCATGCACGGATTTGTGGGAATGATTAGCATAGTGACCAGGAAAAAAAGGTACCCGGCGGGTTGCCCCCGAGGTAGCTACAAGGGAAGTTCCAACAACATCGCGGCCTCAACAACGCCTTGTGCAGTTGCCTCCGCCTAGACCCGAGGTCACGATACGGACCAAACTCACGCAGAGTTTGCGGACCACATCGGCTAGGCTTTCCATTTACGAGCTTATTCAACAGTCAACACCCCATAGGGAAGCTCTTATGGAAATTTTAAAAGCCATCGAATTACAACCTCACGAAGCAAATTCTTTCAACAACTTCGTGGGACATGTGAAACGATGTACGGAGCCGGTCATTACCTTCAGAGAAGATGAAGTCAAAACAATATCGAATGACATGGCAGATCCACCCCTGCACGTTATCGCGCGGGTCAACGGGATCCCGTACAAGAGAGTGTTGGTAGATACTGGCTCATCCAGTAACATCATTACCACTACGGCCTTAAAACATTTGAAGCTACCAGCCTCTCATATCACAGCCTCCACGTACACACTGCGAGCTTTCAATGATGCAATATGCTCGACAGTCGGCACAGTTGTTCTGCCTGTCCAGGTAGGACAAAAGACAATACCTACATTGTGCCATGTGTTGGAAGGTGAGATGGCTTACAATATATTGCTAGGGCGGCCTTGGATCAGGGACATGAAGTGTGTCCCTTCGATCGCTCACCAGTGCTTAAAGTATGCATTTGAAGGGGAAATACATGTAGTCCCGATGGACCTAGAACCCTTCAAGTATTGCAATGCGGTACAATTAATGCCTCAATCGACCCTCCCTTCAACGCATTTGGATTTCCAGTTAAATCCATCTAAACAGGGTCCAATACCGCAGGCACCACTGGCGACCAAATCATCAAAATCCCAGCCAGGTGAGTCTTCATCATCTGCTCCTTCACTACCAACGCCACCTGTCATGGCTAAATAGAAGGACAAGGGAAAACAGATCATGGAAGAGGCTCAGCCCCTAGAAGAGGGGTTGCCAACAATTTCAACGGTATCAACAGAGGAAACACCTAGCACAACGGAAGCTGAGACTCCTAAACCACCAAACATGGAATGGACTCAGGAAGGACTACCGTTCCCTCCCTCCCAAGCAACAACAATCACTGTTGAAATGGCCAGTACGGGCCTGGGGGAGTATTTAGTGCAGAATGTTGTGGCAACGCCCGAATTGGAATCAGTACAGGACATGGGGAGACCCCGCCTTCCCATAGGAATAGTTGTTCCTCTAGGTTACCCTCCAAACCAGAAAAATTTTGTGTATGGGGGCCTTGATCATGGTCTTGAACCATGCAAGCAAAAGGACGAAGACGAAGAGCCTTTTGCTAAAAATATCAATTATCTGTCAAACCCAGATTTTGCTCTCAGATATCTCGGCCAATGCAATTGGCATGGATATGGGCTAGGCAGATATGAGCAAGGGATGCGTGTCCTTTGCCAACCAAGATATCAGATGCCATATGATAAGTCAGGAGTAGGGTTCAACCACCCCCTACCCTTAGACATCTTGGTAGAAAATATGCAAGGCCTAGAAATAGGCAACAAGGGGGATTGGCACCAGATCTTTATGCCAACCCAAATACAGAATATACATTGGGAGATTACCTCCCATGGTCAACAAACACCCTTGGCAACAGCAGTAATCCCTCTCCTTTGCTAGAGAGAGGTGAAAGTTCGGACATTAATCCCCAAAGAGAACATCAACGATGTCCGGACATCTTTTTGAAGTTGTTCCCCTTAGAGGTTCCAGTTGAGTCAATACAGTGTCAAGAGAATCAGGCCCCTCCACCAAGAGTGGAACAACCGCAATGGGACCAGATTAACTTGCTGGAACAAGGGGAACCCTCAATGTCACAAGTAACAGTTCTTGAAGAGAATGAACATTTTTGGATCTCCGAAAGTGATTCGGAAGATGAGGCCGAGATGATCTATCTCAGACATGCGCGATGGAATAATCGCCCTTTAACTCATGAAGATCTAATGGGACAGATGGGCATAAGGTTAGGGCATGAATGGTGGGTAGACCCAGCAAGGTGGGACCAAGTGTTGGATCCATGGCTCCAAATTCAAGATGAACACCGTCCACCACGAGACCCTATCATGACATCAGTACCGAGGGAAGACCCCGTCTTCCTACCAACACATAGGGCCGATCCGTTCATACCCGTCCCTACAGAACCAGATCCAGAGCATAGGGAGCATCCAGAATGTTCGACTTATAACACTCACGGTAATGGAGACCAAACTCATTTCATCCACATGATCTCCATTGACTTGACCGTGCCCATTCGCAATCCGGCCGATCCAGCAAGGTCATTGCATCTAGACATAGACGCAATCGACTGGGATCGCGTCAATTCACCGCTCTCCCCATCAGAGTATTGGCCTTTCGGTGAAATGCCCCATTTTACCCCAAGGACAACTCAGGATATTTTTCAAGCTGAAGAGGAACCCGAGGTTCCCAACGCAGATCTAAATTCAGCTAATGATATCCATTTGATCCCGACTCCACATCAGTTGGAAGACGGATCCCACATGTCAGTCGAGGAGACGACTGACGTAGATATCGGCACAGATCCAATGAATCCACAGATTCTCAAGTTGGGGGTAAGTATTTCCCCCGAAGAGCAAGCCGACTACATTGCCCTTCTCAAAGAGAAGAAGGAGGTTTTTGCATGGTCGTACAAGGATATGCCGGGACTAGACCCGCAGCCTAGTCACGCATAATTTAACGCTTGATCCGATAATCAAGCCTGTAAAGCAAAAACTACGTAAGATGTACCCAACAGTGGCCTTGATGGTCAAAGATGAATTGCAAAAGCTATTGGACATGCACGGTTTGTCATCTGCGTGGATTATCCGCCATGGTTGTCCAACATGGTTCCCGTCAAAAAGCCCGACGGGAGGATTCGCATATGCACCGATTTTTGAGATCTAAACAAAGCGAGTCCTAAGGATGATTTCCCATTGCCAAGCATCGACGCATTGGTAGACGCTACAGTAGGTCACGAAATGCTATCCCTCATGGATGGTTTCTCAGGATACAATCAGATTCGTATCAATCCTGAGGACCAACTCAAAACGGCGTTCACAACGCCTTGGGGGACATTTTGTTATAAGGTCATGCCTTTTGGCCTTAAAAATGCTGGCGCCACCTACCAACGTGCCATGACGTACATCTTCCATGATTACATGCATAAAACTTTGGAAGATTACATGGATGATTTGTTAGCCAAGTCTCTTTTGCGCTCAGGATCATCTCGGTGACTTAAGCAAGATCCTCGATCGCCTCATAGAGCATAAGGTTAGACTAAATCCCAAGAAGTGCGTATTTGGCATCACATCTGGAAAACTCTTGGGTTTCATAGTCTCAAAATGAGGAATCGAGGTGGACCCACAGAAAGTCAAGGCAATCCTTGAAATGGTTCCCCCAACTACCATCAAGCAGCTCAAAATCCGCAAGGAAAGGTCGCGTCGATTAAACGCTTCATAGCGCAATTATCCGACAAGTGCCGACCCATGAACAAATTATTGCACAAGGGGGTTACATTTCATTGGGATGACGAGTGCCGGTCGGCCTTTGACGAAATCAAACAATACCGGCTTCGCCACCGGTATTGGCACCACCTAGACCAGGAGTGTCGTTCTACTTATACATCTCGGCTACTAAGGTGGCATTGGGCGCCATGTTAGCCCAAAAGAATGAACTTCACAAGGAACAGGCTACTTACTATCTTAGCCGCACCCTGGTCAGTTATGAACTTAACTATGCATACGTTGAGAAACTCTGCTTGGCAGTGGTGTTTGCTACCAAAAAGCTACGCCACTACATGCTTGAGCAACACTACGTATGTTGTGTCTAAGGAGAATCCATTGCGATACATGATGAGTCGTACTTATCATAGTAGTCGCACGGCGAAATGGATCATGTTGTTGACGGAATTTGACATTGAATTTATTGGACAAAAATCTATCAAAGGACAAGTCATAGCCGATCAACTAGCAGAGGCTCCTCTTGAAGACGATCAGCCTCTAGTCATAGAACTACCCGATGATGGGGTCTTCCATGTCTCAGAATCGCCGGATTCCGATGAGCTCGAGTCACGAGCCGACATAACCCTATTCTTCGATGGTTCTAAATGTGAGCAAGGTGGTGGCACGGGAATTGTATTCTTCACACCGCGGGGTGCTCCAATGCCCCTGTCATTTAAATTAAACTTCCAGTGCACCAACAATAATGCGAATATGAAGCCTTGCTCCTAGGTCTTCAGACAACAATCGCCATGAACATCAAACGACTGAACATCTTTGGTGATTCGCTGTTAATAGTCAATCAAGTCAAAGGGGTATATAAATGCAAATGCCCAGTTTTGCAGGCTTATAAAGCCCTTGTGGACAAATTCTTGGCAAAACTTGAGTGGTATAACATCGAGGCACTCCCTCGATCATCGAATCATTTTGCGGACACAATGGCCTCCTTGGGGTCACTAATTCCGCAAGACCTTTTCGGTGATATGACAACCATTCAAGTCAAAACCTTATCGCAATCCGTGATGGAGCGTGCAAGCTCAGACTTGACGCCAGGAATCCACATGATCCAGATTGAACCATCCTCGGATAAGTTCTTTCGAATCCGAGATCGTCTGACACGTGCCAACTGGGGGTCCTTGTTTTCCCCTACTCCCATTAATAGCAACACAACGCTATTCTTACAAGTTCTATCCCATTCAGCGTTTGTTAGGGAAGAACTTCAAAAGGGATTGGTTGTTCATACTATCGAGGTTTTCGATCAACAGGAATGGTATTTACACATTAGAGACTACCTCAAGTTAGGTAATCTTCCCCTTGGATTGACGCACGCCACAAAACGAACATTCAAGCGAAAGCGGCTAAGTATGTCTTGATAGGAGACATTTTGTATCGTCGCAGCTATGAAGGAATTCTTCTTCGTTGCTTGGACCAGCAAGAGTCCACTTGGGCAGTCGCCCAAGCGCACGACGGTACATGTGGTGGCCACTTTAGTGGTATGGCCATTACAAAGCGCATTCTTCGCATGGGATATTATTGGCCATATTTAGAGCGAGATTGTTGCGCATATGTCAAGAAGTGCGTGAAGTGTCAACATCATGCCAATTTGATGCACGTACCTTCCCAGGACTTGCAGACAGTCCAGTCTGCTTGGCCATTTTTGCAATGGGGCTTCGATCTAATTGGAAAGATCTCCCCTGCATCGTCAGGCCGTCACACGTTTATCATAACGGCCACAGAGTATTTTACCAAATGGGTGGAAGCAATTCCGTTAACCTCTACGAAAGGACCCCGCATTGTGGAGTTCATTTTGCATAACATCATATGTCATTTTGGTATTCCATCCAAAATAATCTCGGATAATGGGCCATCATTCAAGAACAAAGACGTGCGTGCTTTGACCACAAAGTACAAAATTCAGCACAGTTTTTTGACACCCTATTATCCGCAGGCAAATGGGCAAGCAGAGGCGTCAAACAAAATGCTAGTTGCCATCCTTAAAAATATGGTCGCAGACAGTCATAAGGATTGGCACATACAAATCCCACTTGCCCTTTGGGCTTATCGCACTAGCATTCGGACGCCAACTGGGGCAACTCCGTTTTCGCTCGTGTATGGCTCAGAGGCAGTAATGCCTCTCGAGTTGGAAATTCCTTCCCTCTGCATATCAATGCAGGAGTTCATCGATGATGACACTGCACGGCAGGCCCGGTTAGACCAACTTACGTTGCTTGACGAACGACGCGTTAATGCTCTCGAGCACTTACGTATCTATCAAGAGCGGCTTAAGAAAGCTTACAACATGAAAGTTCACCTAAGGGACTTTCGGGTTGGTGATTTGGTTTTGAAGGAAAACCAACAGAACTCTAATTTGCCGTCCCACCTAAGGGACAAGTTCACGGCAAATTGGTTAGGTCCATATGTCATTGATAGCAAAATAGGACCCGGGACGTACCGGCTAGCTTCTCTCGACGGTATCAAGGAAACAGAACCCTTGAATATCAGTCATTTACGACCATTTCATATCTAAGAGAGCCATATCCCAAAAATGCTCCAAGGATTCCTGAAATCGCTTGGTCAATCCCAAAAATGCTCCAAGGATTATCGCAATCGCTTGGTCAAATCCCAAAAATGCTCCAAGGATTATCGCAATCACTTGGTCACCCCAAAATGCTCCAAGGATTATCGCAATCACTTGGTCACCCAAAATGCTCCAAGGATTATCGCAATCTTTTGGTCACCCCAAAATCTCCAAGGATTATCGCAATCACTTGGTCACCCCAAAGGCTCCAAGGATTATTGCAATCGCTTGGTCAATCCCAAAATGCTCCAAGGATTTTCACAATCGCTTGGTCAAAAATAATCCCAACAAAGGCTCCAAGGATTCTTGCAATCGCTTGGTCAATCCCAAAATGCTCCAAGGATTTCACAATCGCTTGGTCAAAAATCAAGAAAATTCAAAAAACAACAAAAATCATCAAAAACAACAAAAATTTGCATCTCATTTCTAGGCATGCTCAAATTCATCAATCGAGAATTTTCCTCGCATCTCATCTTCATATTCACAAAAATCAATCCATCAAAAATACAAAAATACATTGAACATAAAAACATTGCATCCATACATTGCATACTTGTGGTCATATAGGTCAAAGGCACCATAGGCTGTAATTGCTCTGCTAATCCATCTTGTTCCACACTTGTTCCATTTTACAAAAACAACAAAAACACCATGCATTGCTTTTAACACACTAGAGTTAGTGGTCTTTTAATGTATCAAGAGTTTTTCATGATTCAATCATCATTTTGCTCTTTAGCCATGTAATGTATCGAGTCAAACAGATTTTACGAAGGTAGAGTTACACTTGAAATACACCTTGTTACGTAACATCCCAACACAAACTAAAACACATAAAACAATTCCTAAGTTGTGTGAACGAAAGATGAAACCTGCACAGTAATCCAGGTCACCATAAAGCGAAATGGCTATCTTGCTCATCCCCCTGTGCGAATGACCCCAGGAATGTGAGAGTTGGCAAAAGGACAAGCATCCTCCCTACCCAATTCCCTAAGAATCCCTAAGTTCTCAATAGTTGCAAAACATCAAAAATTTGCAAAACGTCAAAACTCCAAAATTTGACATACTACAGTGCACACATCAAACGGCACAAACAATAGTGATTTTCGTCACTCCATATCCCCAATCCCTTGCTCAAAAAAAAAAAATCAAAATAAACAGTGATCTTATCACTACAAACGAGCAAGTATCCCAATACAATTGAAGAAAAGAAGGGAGTTGAACTTGAATCCCTGGAACTCTCAGCATTCTAATAGGTCATGAGGCAAGCCTCAGTATCGGTTTGGTTGATAGCCTATCGGTAACTGGCGGTAAACTTCTCGCATGACGATATATCTGTCACATTAACTTGCGGACAGATCAATGTTTGCATGTGGATGAGCTAGCTTATGGCATCCTGGATAACACCGTAGATTAATCTAACTAAATACAACAAAGGAGTTAGTGGGGCTAATTAGGTGATCCTCAGTACAGGTTCGGTTGAAAGCCCATATCGCACTGGCGGTATCCTGACAAATACCACAAAAATGAACTCAATTGCACACACAGGGATGTGAAATAGCTTGGTCAAAAACAAGTCCGATTCATACCTTGTTCAAAAGTCTTATGAGATAAAATACAGTCGTGGCTAGTGAGTTAGAACTGTCTGAGTCTCAGAAAACCTTAGCTACATTTCTGAACCAACTGCAAGATTTTTCATCCTTACAATACCATTAGAAAATACAAAAAAAAGAAAAACCACATGTATACATACAAAGTAATGTATCACAGCAATCACCCAGAAACAACATAACAGAGTTCTAAACAGTCTATGGTGCCATAGCCAAACATCACAAATCCCATTCATCCATTTCATTTTTGCATATCACATATAAAATCAAAAACATTTGCATTCATCATAACATACGCATCCAAAAATAAATAAACATGCATACATCCATAGTCATCAGCTATAATGCATAAAGATCAAACCATCACATGTACATAACCAAAATAAAATCGGTATATATATATATATCGTCAAAAAAAAATGCTAGGCTACAAAACTGGTCCTCAGACCTCGCAATCATATAACAAAACCCAACCTAAGGCGTCGACCACCATGATCACGCGGGATCAGTGCGATGGGAACTACCCCCCGTGGTGTGGGTCCTATGGGACCCTGTAGGGTGGCTACTACTAGCCCCCGCATCACGCCTGCTACCGCCTCCCTCATCTAATCGCCTGCGACGAGATGATGCTGACTGCTCAGTCGCACTATCCCTCGTCCGGTGCAAAGATCCACTTCTCGAGGGCTCAGGTAGCCGCCCACCAAGGCGGATGACCTCCCTCTCCAAATCTAGCCGATGCCGAAACCACTCTGCCTCCCATCGATGATAGTAAGATACTGCATCATCATGCTGTGCCAAAACCCTATCCCGCTCTGCTAGCTGAGCCCGTAGGAGATCCCTCTCCCGCAGCGCGTCCCCCAGCTCCAGATCCCGAATCCGTAGCAGCTCTATCAGTCACGCATTCTCAGCATGTATCCTAGACTCCATCCCCTCTGTACCCACTTGAAGTATAGGACCCTCCGGAATAGCAGCCTGCTCTGGCTCCCACTGCTCCTCCATGTCTTGCATGTCCGGCTGATCCGCAGCTCCCACCTCTACATCCTCATCCCCCACCTCAACCATGTCCGCGTCATCCAATGGAACTCCCCAATCATCCCCTGCTGTCTCAGCACCCTCCACTGCCGCCTCCGTGCCTCCCAGTGGCCCCTCTCCTCTCCATCGCCGTAGTACCCACCACGAGTCATACTCAGTGGTAGTCCCGACGTCATCCACGTCCGGGACGTCAATCACCGCATCTGACTCCTCGCCCAGTGGCGCGATGGCCGGTCGATCTAGAGACCTCTCATCTCCCCGATGTCGATAGACCACGGGCTCACCAGGAAACCCCTGGCGCACCCCAAACTATCGTGTAACTCGGATGTATGAGAATAACTCATGCTCGGTCCCGTGCCGCCCGATCAACCACCGCTCCCTGCGTACACGTCGGAGCCACTCTCTAGCCTCCGGCCAGGCTGGACAGTCCCGATAAGGCCGCCAAACCACCTCCCCTAGAGTGAGCCAAGAGAAGGCATCAGTATAGTGCTCTACGGCACCTGCCCATCACCGACTCTGCCCCTGCTCCACAGACCGCCGCCACAGAACTACGTAACCTATCTCCTTGTCCTCCATCACCGCCCGAGTCATCCACGGTAACCCGGTTGGCCTCTCAACAGATATGTGCTGCCAACCCCAACACTGCAATAGATAACTACAGCTGACCCCCTTCCTGCCGACAGCGGACCCCATACAGCTCCCCGTAGAGCTGTGCCAACAATGTCTGTCCCCATCTCAAGATCAGCGGTGCCTCTATCGGGCACTCTACCAACTGCCACACCAAATCCAGCAGGTTCCACGAGAACCTCATGCCTGACGAGTTAGGTAAAAGCATGTTAGAAATGAGGCCCATCAAGAATGCGTGCCTCACTCCTAACACCCCCCTCTCCTGCCACCATCCAACCAAAATCTCGCCAGCTGGCAGTCCACCTCGGTTGTCTCCACTGGGTTCTCTACACCCAGCCGCTCCCCATGCCCGAAGCATCTCGTAAGTACAGCAATCCGATGATCAAACGGCGATGTCCTAATAGGCAGTCCATCTATCGAAATCCGAAGCAGCCGATAGACATCCTCCAGAGTCACAGTCATCTCCCCTGTCGGGAGATGGAAGGTGTTGGTCCGCGGATCCCAAAGTTTGATCAGGGCCGTCAGATAGGCCTGATCCGGGACCACAGGCTCCGGTCGAGCCACCGCTTGAGCCCAAGGGCATCAAGCCATTCCCAGTCATCATCGGTCGGTGCCCCCGTGCCTCAGTAAAAGCAGCAGGTACACGGTACCGGCTCCTAACAACCTACAAAAGAAAATAATTCAAAAAAAAAATTAATTAAAATCATAGAAAAAAAAATGTACAAAAAAACACACTTACAACTTTAAAAAACAAAAATAAACTCTAGGGAGCACTTACAGGTCTCGCTTCGGCTCCGCCGCTCGAACCGGTTTGTGCACTCATGATGGCGAGGAAAATTTCAGCGGTGCTTCGCTTCGCAGAATTTACCTCCTCCTCCCAGAGCTCCAAAATCGCAAGAAAAATTTGACACAAATGAGCCCAAATTCAAGTTTTGGCCCTTAAATAGGCCTTTGAGCTGGAATTCATCCTTGACTGGGATGAGCGCTCTGGTTAGCGCTCGTCCCACCCAGGGACGAATTCTGCTGATAGAATTCGTCCCACCCTGGGACGAATTCAGGCCAAAAAATTCAAAAACATCAAAAAATGATCAAAAATGCACTAAAAACAGACACTAAATTTGCCCGATGTGAGTGTTGTTGCACTTGACATCCCGGGCATACAAAATAGACGTTGGGGTCACAAATTGTCATCATCCTACTCCCTAAGAAGGCTATCTTAGCCGGACCGCTCCATGGGAAGACGGATTTTCGCCAATTTCAGCTCCAAATAGCGTCGCAAAAAGGGTCAACACCCACCAAAAATAGGTCCAAATGTTGGAAAAATTGCACATGCTTAACGATAAACCATCTAAAGGCACCCTTGCACAAGTCATCTTGGGTCAAGCGACTCGTCGCTTTTCTCACGAAGGTCATTCCCTCATCGATTCGTCGCTTGAGGGGGTAGTCACACTTACTCACCAATCAACAATCACACACCCAATTAAGGAAAACGACATGCATTCAAAGAATCATTGACAAAGACAATTACGCTCCTGCTTGGGGCAGTAAACAAGCAACAATCAAATTGATCAAACGCTTGGCATTCGTGAATCATGAACACAAGGTTCCCCTGTGGACAAAAGGTTGCGCCCTTTGCCTAATCATGGCTGATCAATGTCCAAGCTCAAGTCACACCTCACCAAAATAGGTTAATACTTGAAATCAAATTCCTTAGCTCGTCAGAAGCAAGGATTCAAGAATGCATGCCCTTTCCATGCTTGGGGCATCAAAAGTTGGTTAGGTTACCAAGAAACCCTAATCATTAGTGCTTTGGCTATCTATTTTTT
Source organism: Wollemia nobilis (assembly GCA_028583015.1). Lineage (NCBI taxonomy): Eukaryota > Viridiplantae > Streptophyta > Pinopsida > Araucariales > Araucariaceae > Wollemia > Wollemia nobilis. The sequence continues at coordinate 389,647 of JAQPPZ010017043.1, read as the reverse complement.
TTGCTCCGCACTGTGCCATGCACAGCGCATCCCAAAAAGGGGCATCTGTAGACACCAAAACAGCACCAATCCGATTATGTGACTGCAAACACTGATCGCTTTGACAAACACAGCCCCCAGGGCAGCCCTCAGAGGTTAAACAGTGGTCTTAACCACTTTCATAGCAATTTTGTAAGGTCAAGAAGCAATTTGGTACATTTAGACACTTTGCTCAGTATTCGTCTCACCCAGGGACGAATACTAACTGGGATTCGTCTCACCCAGGGACGAATTCTGAAATCGTCCCTGGTCAGGACGAATTCCAAGTTTAACGGGCAAAAAGAAGAATGGCGCCAAGTGGCAGCCAAGGACAGTCAATTGATGACTCCTGCTTCGCACGCGTGTGTGGGTGGGCAGATGGGCCGTTAGAGGACTGTCACAAGGGCAGTTATGAAAGCCCAAGTCATGGAGGACTCCCCTCCCTCATGGGAAGACATGACCACCACATGGCACCTATGACCAACACATGGCGCTTATGCATCCCTCTCAAAAGAGACCCCATGGGTCTATAAAATGGTGGAATTTTCTCACCCAAAAGGATAGATTGGAGGCGATTTCAAGCAACGAAGTGTTGTCCAATTGAACACCCATTTGCATCTTTTTGATTCACCTTCTCACATCCACTAATCTCTTTCGCAAGGGAGGTTATTGGGTGGCTTTTGGAAGCGTGGATCCAACCCAAATCCAACATTTGACCACCTTACACCACCAATTTGCAGACACCACAATCCTAAGAGGTTTTGGGCCTATCCCTAGTGGATTGGCGCCGAAATCAAGTGCCAACGGTGGGAGGCCCACTTGGGCACCCCCGCATTTTCTAAGTTTTATTCTAAAGCATTCTAGATTATTGGTTCATGTTGCATATTGTGTTATTCTATTTAGTGAACTCATAGCTTCAATTCCATAACATTTTGATCAGATTTTATCATGCCTTTTGTCGCTTTGTTGTCCTACTAACTTGCAGGTGGCGATATCGAATTCCCGAGGATGGAGGCCAAATTGGGAGAATCCGACCATCTGGGTCGTCCCAAAATGGCCCCAATTACCTAACCCCTCTATTTGCAGGTGTTTTGGAGGTCTCGGGAGTCGACATTGGAGCAGTATCACTTCGGCTTTTCCAACACAGTCGAATTCGTCCCACCCAGGGACAAATAGCGATCAAGAATTCGTCCCGCCCGGGGACGAATTCCAGGTGAAGGCAGATTGGCCAACTGTTTCAATGGCAGTGGCCCTCTGGTAATGTCTTCTGACCTCTGTCAAATTTGCAGGTGACTTAGATCCATTTTATTCACTGTATTTGACAATCTTTTGCATGCATCTTTTGGCGATTTCACAGAACGAACTTTCCTTTTTGTCACAGGTGCTACTAACGCCTTGTTTGTTTCTTTGATTGCAGGAGGAGCAACAAGAAGTGAGGATTCATTGGCATAAGCGGCGGCAACATTCTGGCCCGCCCATTTCAAACGTGGGCATGCGGAAGAGGGATCAATGATCAAGATTGTAACCAAATCCATTTAACGCTCCTAGCCCCTAAAAAGGGAGGAGGCAATTTTGTAACCGTGGTTAAAGAGTTTAATAAAAGGGTTGTGACTTCTCTAAATTCTTGTAATTGCTTTCAATCGATTTGCCTCTTTCGTTTAATGCACTTCATGTTTTAGGACTTAAGCGTTATTTTGATTTGAATGCATCGAAGTAGTTTTTCCTTTCTAAAAGCTTTCGAAATCTCATGCTTTCAGAAGGAGTGGAAATAATTTGAGTTGGAGTTATAGGTTCCCCATCTTGATCATCAATCTCCAAATTAATCTCTAAAGTTGGTTCTTCATTATATTGAGGTTCTACTATAGGAGAAGGCTCAATAGGAGAAGAGGATGGTTGAGGATATTTCTAAGGGAATATTTCATCATATTGGAAATTCCTATGAAAAATACCTCATGAGTTGTGGGATCAAGGAGCCTGTATGCTTTCATTTCCTCACAATAACCAACAAAGATGAGCTTTTTGCTTTTCTTATCTAGAGTATTCCTTTTCTTCTTTGGTATGTGTGCCCAAGAAGTACACCCAAAAATATTGAAGAAGGAGACATCCGATTTTGAGCCAGTCCATGCTTCTTCAAGAGTTAAATGGTCAAGAGCTTTATGAGGTGTGCAGTTTTAAATATAGTTTACATATTTTATAGCTTCTGCCCAAAAAAATTTTGGAAGATCTCTTGAATGGAGCATGCAGTTTGCCATTTCCTTCAATGTTCAGTTTTTCCTCTCTACAATGCCATTTTTCTGTGGATTATGGGAGACAAAATTTTGATGAATGATGCCATGACTTGATAGAAATATGGAGAACTCATTACGATAGTATTCCCCCCATTATCTGTGCAAATTTGCTTGATGTTGCAAGAGGCCTGATTTTCAACTAAGGTTTTGAAGAACTTTGAAGTGGGATAGAACATCACTTTTATATTTTAGGAAGTAGACCCAAGTTCTTCTAGAAAAGTCATCAATGAAGGTTAGAGCATATTTTGCTCCTTTGAAATAAGGTTCTGGAAAAAACATCAAGTCACTATGGATTAACTCTAGAGGGGATGAGGCTTTTAGAGAACCACTTGATGGGAAAGGATCTTGATGTTGCTTTCCAAGAGCACATCCAGGACATACTCCATCAATAGAAGTGACTTGAGGTAAACTTGTTACCATTTCATGGGTGTTCAATTCTTTTAGGTAGTTATAACTGAGATGACCAAACTTTTCATGCCAAATTTTTCTTTCAAGATCTCCATGAGCCACAAAATAGGAGGCCCCTTCTAGATTTTTGAATCCTTTGAAGTGAAATAGGTGAGTGTTGTGATCAATATCTCCTTTGGCTACAAGAGAGTGGGGGTCTTGTAAGTCTCTTATCTCAACTCTTGTTGGAGAGAAGAGAACAATTTTCCCCTTTCCATAAGTACAAATCTGATAGACAGAGAGGATATTTGTTGCAATGTTTAGAACATAGAGAACATTATTGATAGAGCCACCATCAATGGATATGTCACCCTTTCCTTTGATTGGGATAAAGGAGGAGTCACCAAATTCTATGCTACATGTTGAACTTGAGGAGATAGAAGAGAATGACTCATCTGAAGTAGTCATGTGATGAGTTGCTCCATAATCTAGGACCCAATAATTAGATGAAGTATTGGTGGTCTTCCCTTGGACATTTAGGGCTTTTCCTATTTTATTTTTATTGTCTATATTTTTATCCTTTATAGCTACCTCTAGTTGTTGTAATATTTTCCAGCATTTGTTTGCAGAATGACCATTCTTTTTGTAGTGAGTACAAGTTATGGGACTTCTTTCTTTCTTTTTGAATTTTTCTTTAGAGGAGGTGGATGCTACTAAGGCTTTTAGAGGAAGAGGAAGAGATCTCATACTTTGCAAGTTTTGTTTCTTCTCTAGTTAGTCTCTCACAAAATTCTTCTAAGGAGGGCATTTTGAAACTTGCACCAAGAGCATATTTTGTAGATAGAAATGTGGTTTCGAATATCTAAAATACACCATTTAATTTAGAAATAATTAGATAGATGCATTCTTCATATTTTTTATCCTTGCCACTACCTTTAAATTGAGTAAGGACTTCTTTGAATTTTGTGAGAAAGTCAACAATATTGCTGAAGTCGTCAGGAGATAAAGCTATTAATTCTGCCTCAAGCTGCATTGACCTCATTTGATCTACTTTTCCAAACAAGTTCTTTAGTTTCTCCCAACTTTCATGAGGAGTTTTACAATCTATAATGTGAAACCATAAGCTTTCATTTATATTAGAGCTTATAATACCCATTGTTTCATACATCTTTCCTTTATGAACAAATATTTCATATTATTTTTCAAACTTAGGTTGCTTTTCTTCTAATAGGTGTGTGAGCCCTTTTTGAGAAATGAGATTTAAAATTTTGGGTTTCCATGTATGGTATTTATGAGGAGTAAGAGGATCAATTGTATTCATTGAATTCATTTTGAAGTTAACCCAAATTTTCCCCCTTTAACTTTAATTTAGAGAATGCAATGGATATTATTTTAGGAATACTCATAAGAAACACCAAATATCTCAAAATACCCACCCTAACGAGAGGGAAACTATAAGTAATTGAGGATATTTGATATTAATTTTTAGGCTTAAAGAGAACAAATATTCCAGGCCTATATATCTTTTCTCTTCAAATACCCGCCCTAACGAGAGGGAAACTATAAGTATTGATTATATTTGATACTTGGAACATAGGATTTATATCATTTAGACCTATATTGGTTATCTTAATAACCCATCCTTACTTGAGGGAAACTATAAGTTATTTAAGATTTACCAATATAGGTGCAATTGGTGATTAATATATTTGATCCTTTAGAAATATTTAAGAAAGGATAAATAGATTAAAAAATTTCCGTACTTAAATTTTAATTTTAAGTTACTTTGTAAAAAAAATTAATCAAAATAAGTTCTTAATAGATAGATAAGAAATGAAAATAACATATATAATAATATGTTCTCACTTTCATTTATTAAAATATCTTTATATTTTATTAAATAACTTTTTGAAAAAAAAAAATTTGAACAAAGTAATATTTTTAATATAGAGATTAGCTTTAGAATATTTTATAGAATAAATAAAATAGAGTTATTTTATTTAGATCTTTAATATATAAAGTATTGTTAAATGAAATCAAATACCTCACCTATATTATATTACCAAGATATATAAACAAAAGACTTATAATAAAGGTAATAATACAAAATAAAGGAGGCAAAAATGACGCAATAACAAACCCCCCTAAAGCGATATATAGGTGCAAAATAAAAAGGCACCTATCAACCCCCCCAAAAAAAAAAAATAAATGAATTTTATTGAGATTACAACTTCTTCTTTATCTTTGTGGCCACTAAAAGGGCCCTTAAAGAAAAATATAGAAGATAATATGAGGGAAGATCTGAATATATATATATATATATATATATATATATATATATATATATATATATATATATATATATATATATATATATATATATTTATATATATAAGAGAAAACAATTAAAGAACCAAAAGATCTATGAGTGAAAAGTCACACAGGAGACGTCAAGAGACAACGGTGAATCTGATTTCTCCAAGGCTACATCAAGAGGCAGCGACGAATCCAGATTTGAAAGTGAAGAATATTTCAATATTTGCTGAAAAAAGAGGAGATTAGTCCAAAAATTTATAAAATAAATAATATATGTTTCTAGATCTATGAGCAGGATGAATCTGAATTCACCAAAGCTACGTCAATGGGTAGCAAATGTGATTTGAAAGCTGAGAAACACTTCAAACTCGCTAAAAAAGAGGATATTAGTGAATAAAACCAAAAATATTATTCAAAAACCACTAATAATATTTTGGATCCACTACCATTGTACTCTGCTAAATTAAGTAAGCTTAAATACCACCTTAACGCTACATAAGACGTAGTAAATCATCCACAGAAGAAGGGAGGGAGGGTCTCCAATGTAAGATATGGCTTTGTAGATGAATTTTTAGATTGAAGGCCCACCAAACTAAGGTATTATTCACCAAAAAGTCCACGAATCTGCTATAAGCACAGTGATGGATGAGGAAGCTCCAGTGAGGCACCTTGAAAGAACTAAACACCCAAATTTCTCAATAAAATTTTAAGATCACAATGCATTCAAGAGATAACACTGTTAAAACTTGAGAGAATGTATATGATTTAAATTTCATTCATTTATATTAATATATAACAAAACCTAAGCTCTCGAATGAAGCACCAGAGGACGATAATTATGGAGAGTCTTCAGTGAAACTGAATTTTGAAGAAGATATTTATTTTTGAAATCTAAAAAGAGTATTGAAATATCCATTAATGCTAATCATCGTGCACCAAGAAGATACATGGCAAATATGTCGAAATGGATTTTGGTTTACCAAATGTCCACCCAACGATTTTGAGAGATAATTTTGGATATCAAATTTAAAAAATGTAGGAAAATACACCACGATTTATGGACCTTATTTTTACCAAATTGCCATCAATATTGACGTTGAAAATAGAGAATTTATTTACTAAAGATATTAAAAAATATATATAACATACAGAACGATACCCACAATTTTATTGTCTTAAAAAAATGAAATGCCTATGTGCTTTGTCTCCACTAGTAAACGTATACCACGATGGTAATAATATTTCCAACGCAAGTATGCATTCACTAAAAAATAAAAACGCAGTGATGGCTATTGGGCCAATGATTTGTGTCCGAGAAGAGACATGGAGATAGAAATAGGCCTTCAAGGAGAACAATAAAAAGTATAGGTAAAAAAAAAATTCAAATATCTATATTATTTGAAAAAGAGGTTTGAGAATTTTGCATAATATGGTAAAATACATCAAGTGTAACTATTTAGAGATTACCATAAATAATATCTCAAATAAAAATTGTAGATTTTAAAAAATGAGCAATATAAAAAACCTCTTCTCTTTTTAAAAAAAAGACAAAATATAAGATATGTGAACCTGTTCATGAAACCACCTTCAAGAGAGAATACCTAGCAGAATCTATCATGCTCTGGTACCATGTTAGAATTCCTAAAAGTAGAACTATGAAGCATTACAATATTTGAAGAAACAAAATATAACTGATTGATTATTCCATGGATCAACTTTGTATAAATAACAAAGTTGATCATTGGGAGTCGTTGGATTACAACAACTCATCAAATATGATCTATACTATAACTGAGATTTCACCTGACTCATGAAGGAGTGGAAACTCAAGTAAGTCTATCCTAGTAGAACTTAAGAGAATAATTACTTATTCTATCATTTTTTACTCTACTTCGTAGGAATGTTAAGTCCTTGAGGATGGCTAAAATGTTAATTGAATCAACCATCCCCAATTTTGATAAGGAGGTTAGAGGTATTACGAATAAAGGTACCTCATAGATGGAATCATAAGATTTAATAGATTCGATAAGTATCTCTCTCATAAAATGTCCTACTCCTAGAGTGATGACATGATGAAAGTTGGTAGATTGGAATTTAAAATCTCCATTCCTCTTATTGTAGATATTTTTGGCCTTCTTTTGGAGGGTGCTTGTTTGAATAGGAAGAAGCATTCCTAGCTAAGGATGTCAAAACCTTCATAGAAAATAATCAGAATTTGGAGAATATCCAAAATAGGTATCTATCAAGCTCTCTTAAGTTACCTTGGTATGGGGTTATGCTCATCATAATATAATATTTCACTCTCAATTGCTGTAAGGATATTTTTAGGAGCTATTACTTTGCCTTCCTAGACTAGCTTATCCATAAGAGAAGATTGAATATCCCTTCCTTCTAGTGCAATTCCCTAAAGAAGACTATGTTGTAGATAAAGAAATGAGACTTATTGGACCCACTTCACCAAGGCCTTGTAAAAATAATCTTTGATCATATGGTTAAAAATAATAGTAAATTGAGCAAGGCTAAGTTGATTTTGGTAGATAACCCTATGGAATATCTAGCTAATGAGGATTCCCCTATCTCTTATCATTTAAATACTATCAATTCTCAATCCCCTAAGACTGAACTAACCCTAATTATTTCCACCCTTTTGGAAAGATGGTGCTTTAGTGACCCTTAAGGTAGTTGGTGGAAGTGATGTGAAAACTAGATGCTCTAAGCATATTTTCTCCAAATTGGTAAAATCATATAAGACTTCCCTGTTTATCAAGGAGTTTGATTTAGACGCTTTTTTTTTAGTAAGAATGAAGGTGAAATCCTTCATAGGGTCCTTAGGGAGGAAAAATGTGAAGTTCAATAGCTCTCAAGGCCCCCTAAAAATCCTAATAAATTCAATAATAATGATGAAATAATTCATGAGATCATTAACAAGTATATTAAAAGTAGCTATCTTGTGTGTGGAGGATGTCAAAGAACTGAAGGAATGGTACTAATGGTATCCAAAAGAATATAAGGTAGACAATGAAAGAGTGGGGATTGATGTTTCAAAGGATTGACTCTCTTTGTTATCCCCTTTATCTTAGTTTTGCTTGATTATTTCCTACTTTTTTCTTATTAGTTGGCTAGATGGGTGATGTTTTATCTTGTTGTTAGTTCCATAGGGTGGGATAGTCTCTTTGGTATGATGCTTTTTTGGGGGGTCCTAATATGGATAAGGATCATGGTCCTCTATATTTTCTTAGTTCTCCTTATCCTCATATTTCTCTACTTGCAACTATGTTTTTGTGGGTGTCGTCTTGGCTTGGTGTAAGTTCTACAGGGTGGGATAGCTTGTTTTTCATAGTTTCTTGGATTTGCATGTGGAAGCTATAGCTTCCCCCATGTAAAAATTTTGGGTACCCTTTACAAACCACTTCCTTTACCTAATTAAAAAAAGTTGTATGAACTAAACTAGAAGTAACATTATTTCTTATGTTTAACAATTATAATTAAACACAACACATTGGAAAATTTAGAACATTGTAAAGAAGAAAATGCGCTAGTATAAAGTGTTAATCTTGTCTTGTGATATTCAAAATTTTAGAAGGTAAATATCCAAGGAATAATTTCAGAATTTAATGGAAATTATTTTAAGGAGTTGATTGTAAAAACATAAACAATTTTAGGAAGATGAGCAATGCATTTGATAATGTGTTATGATCCAATGTCTCTCATAATGTGTTATGATCCATTTTTTCTAATTGCTTGTACTTTCTCCCTCCTCAGTTATCTTATATTTATTAAGTTAATAAAATTTTATTCATTCACTTTTAAAAATAAAAATATATAATAATAAATTATGTAGTTCTAAATAAAATGTATTTTCAACAATAATAACTAAATTCCTACAAAAATTATATAAATTAAAATGTTAAGATTTTGTTTAAATCTAACAATAATATCATAAAACATACAGTTAACAAGTTTAGTAACCTATATAAGTATTATTATGTTTCACAATTTTCTGAAATAGGCTAGAAATTCTTACAAATTCAATGTATTGTTGCTCTATAATACAATGATGTATGGTTCCATATATCAAACTCCCTTAAACTAACTCCAAATATATTGGATCAATTAATATATATATATATATATATATATTATGTCAAATAATTGGGGATTTTGAAATGGCCCCAAACCTTATATACAAGATTAAAAAAAGATAAGTAATTAAGCTCTGATGTCAGGAAGGAAAAAAAAAACACTCTTCAAGAGTTACAAAAATATTACAAGATGTCTAAATAAAAACTGCAACAACAAAATATAACAAAAGAATAACCAAAAACAATCTTATTATCTCTATTTTTTGAAAAAATATAGTAAATTCATCAATTTATGAGCACATTTGGTCTCTCAAATATAGATTGATATTCTCTGCTACATATTCTATAGTCTGTTATAAGTACTTTTATTTCTATGAATACATTGACCATAAAGATTTATAGGATCCCAAAGAGTTCAAATTCCACTGAAAACTATTGAAGCTAAACTACCAACAAATTTTACTTCCTTTCAAATAGCATTCTTAACTAACTAAAAATTTGGTTCATCAATATTATATATTTATTAAGTTAGTGAAATTTTATTCAATGAATTTTAAAAAATAAATATATATGATAATAAATTATGTAATTCTAACTAAAAAATATTTTCAACAATAATAACTAAATTCTTAAATAAAATATATAAATTAAAATGTTAACATTTTGTTTAAATATAGCATTAATATCATAAAACATACACTTCACAAGTTTAGTAGCCTATATAACTATTATTATGTTTCACAATTTTATTAAATAGGCTAGAAAATCCTACAAAATTAATGTATTTTTGCTCTATAATACATAGATGTATGCTTCCATATATTAAAATCCATTAAACTAATTCCAAATATATTTGATCAAATAAAAAATATATATTTTTAATTGATAATAAACCATTTAATTTTTGGATATATTTAGATGATATAACATAAATATTGTCTAATAAAAGTGACTATTAAATTATATATAAATAATGTCAAACAATAAGGGTTTTTGAAAGTGCTCCAACCCTTAGATACATGATTAACAAAAGGTAAAAAAATAAGCTTAGGAAGAAACAATAAACACACTTCTCAAGAGATACAGAAACATTACAAGATATATACATAAAAACTACAACAATAAGAGATAAGCAAAGAATAACCAAAGACAAGCTTATTATCTATGTTTTTTTGAAAAACTATAGTAAATTCATCAATTTATGAGCACATTTGATCCCTTAAATATAGATTGATATTCTCTACTATACATTCTATAGTTTGCTATAACTACTTTCATTTCTATGAATACATTAACCATCAAACTTTAATGGACCCTAAAGAATCCAAATTCCACCAAAAACTATTTAAGCTAAACTACCAATAAATGTTTCTTTCTTTCAAATAGCATTCTTTACTAACTAAAAATGTGGTTCATCAGTATTAGTTTTTTGAATTAAAAAAATACCTGATTTACGCTCATTCCTCAATTCTGTAATCACCCTTTGCTTTGCTAGGGCATTCATACCCCTAATGCGTAAATTTATTTTTTTCAATTTTAGTGGTTTCTTAACCCCACTTAAGTCTAAATTCTTCTTAGAACCATCAGCCACATAGTTAGCTATCTTTCTAGATCTTATATATCTTACTTTTTATCATCCCCTTGGAGTTGACAAACCAAAATTAGATTTCTTTATTTAATGTGTAGTTAGGATCAAATTCCTTAGAATGTCTTTTGATTTATCTACCTCTAAATAATCTGAATAATCTCATTCCTCAATTTCATCCTCTTCATCTACCTTCAATTTATCCCCTAATTATTGATTCTCAATTTCCACCCTTACACCTATCATTTGTTGTTGTTGGACTCTAGAGGATACTTTAGAGTATATTCCCTATAGTATATAGGTTCTAAATATTTAAAATTCATTTAACTATAGTTGCACCAACTTTAATATTTGAGAGGAAATCAGTTTTTGTTGTGATAGCATATAGGGAATTGTTTAGAGGGTTTCTAGACATAGTAGGAGCAAGTAAGATCTCCATAATAGTAGAGATTTCAAAGTGATTTAAGTGTTATAAAAGCATTGTAAGTTCTTATGATTAAAAAATATAATGATCATATTTTATTATTTTGGTATTAGAATAGGTTTGCTCATATGGATCAAAACCTATGGAGAGTGGCGTGAAGAGATCTAAAGCACGTACTTTGTCAGAGAAACTCAAATGGCTAGCACTCAACAGAGTTGCAAGGAAGATCTCAAGTAAATAATTAATATCTCATGAATCTTGATGTATTTTCTTATAAAATTTTAATTTTTATTAGATAATTGTATCAAGAGGATCCATTCAAAATTGTAGATGATTTGGAGCTAATTTTATTATTTTATTAGCATTTTGAGTTTTTCAATAAAATGGTTGTATAAGGTGGAATACCAGGTATTTGCTTCTCAAATTTTGGGAAAAATATTATTTAGATAAAATAATCATTTACAAAAAAATTCAGGTTATTTGGATCTGTATTTATTTATTTATATGAATATTGATGTTTCCTTCAAAAATCCTAGATCCGGAATTGTGATAAAAATGGAAAAAGTAAATGATCACATATTTTTCACCTTTGAAAATTTTATTCTAAAATTTATATGGTTTTCATATTGTTATCTCAGGAATACAGAGTTTAATTATTAGAAATTTTAGAGTTGTATGGATTTATTTATGTGAAAAACATTGAATTTGTCTCAAAAACACTCTAAGATCTAGAAAGGGTAAAAGTAAATTGATCACATATTTCTCATTTGTACAAATTTGCTTATGAAATTTAGTGTATTTTTATATACGTATATCAGAAGTCTACAAGAAAAATTTTAGTTTGTTTCAATCAGTATTGGCTGATTTATGATAAATTTGGTGCTTGAGACTTTGGTAAATAAAAAAGAAGCATGTATTTTTGTAATCAGAGATTAATTCTAAGAGATTGACTTAACAGGTTGATTCAATTGAGTAAAATAAGATATTATGATGTTATTTATTGCAAAAACAAATTATTAAAAGCTATCTACATTATTCCAAAGTTTTTCTAATTAGCATCAATAGCTACCAATAACAATCTTCCCTTTCCTAAATTTAATGGGTTAGATTACGAGTATTTTTACATCAAGATGAGGACCTTACTTATTAGAAAATTACTATGGGATATAGTAAAAAAAGGTTATGTAGAACCTATATATTGGAAAACCTTGAGTGCAGCAGATAAAACCAGTAAAAAGGATGCCTACAAGAAGAATTCATCTACCCTCTATCATCTTCAAGCTGCTTTGGAGAAGAGCATATTTCTAAGGATTACTTCTTGTTTATCAGCCCAAGAAGCATGGAAAGCTTTGAAGGATAGTTATCAAGGTAGTGATCAGGTAAAGCAAGTGAGGCTTCAAACCTTGAAGAGGAATTTTGAAAACTTAAAGATGCAAAATGATGAAAATGTTGGTGATTATTGTATTAGAGTAAAATCCATTGTAAACAAAATGTAAACCCTTGGATATGACATAAAAACTAAAGTAGTGGTGAAGAAATTATTGAGGACACTTATTTTTAAATGGAACCATATAGCTATCATTATTGAAGAGTATAAATATTTGTCTACTTTATATTTTGATGCTCTAATTGGTTCTTTGATATTTCATGAAGAAATATTGCATGGTGCTACATATACAAGCTTTGGAGGTTATGAGAAAGTATTCTCATCCAAAGAAGGTGATAATGCACAAGGAAGAGGATAAGGACAAGTACAAGGAATAGGCCAAATGAGAGGCAAAGAAGTAGGATGAGGTAGATAAACAGGTGGCAATCAAGGAAGAGGAGGTGAAAAATCAAAGAAATCTTGTTACAATTGTGGTAAGGTTGGTCATTTTGCTAGAGATTGTTGGTCCAAGAATTCTCAATATGGGAGAGGTCAATATGGAAACTATGGAGAAGAGGAAGGATCTTATTCGAATATGTTACTCACCTATGGAAAATCAGATCAAAATATTAATGAAACATAGATTTTGAATACTGGTTGTTCCAATAACATGAGTGCAAAGAGGAGCTCTTTTCTACAATGGATTCATCCTACAAATTAAATATCAAATTGGAAGATGACAAGGCACTACAAGTTGAAGGTATTGGATCCATTGAGGTTCCAACAAAATAAGGCACCAAGAAGGTAAATGACATCTATTACACCCTTAAACTCCAACATAACTTGCTTAGTGTTGGACAAATGATGGAGAAGAACTTTAGGCATATTTTTTATGAAGGAAAATGTATCATTTTTGATAAAAAAAATTGTAATGGAGTCATTACACAAGTACCTATGACAGATAATAGGTTATTTCCTCTTAAGTTTGGTGATCAAGGAGGTTCTCAACTTGCTAGTGTAGCTATTTCTAATCCAAGCATGCTTTCGCACTTGATATTTGGTCATCTAAATTTTGCAAGCTTGAAGTTGTTGACTTCTCAAGCTATGGTAAGTGGACTTCCAATATTTGAAGAACACAAAGAGGTGTGTGAAGGATATGCTTTGGGAAAGCACTCAAGATCAAATTTTCCAAAGAGACAAGAATGGAGAGCAAACCATCCACTACAATTGGTGCATTCGGATATTTGTGGTCCAATGCAAACCAAAAGCATTGGTAAAAACTCTTACTTTCTCACTTTCAATGATGATTTCTCTAGGATGTGTTGGATTTATTTTTTGAGAACTAAATATGAAGCTTTAGATTGTTTCATAGATTTCAAAAATAATGTAGAGAATAAGAGTGAGTTTTTTGTAAAAAGTCTCAGGACTGATAGAGGAGAAGAGTATTCTTCAAATGCATTTCTAAAAGATTATAAATATTATGGAATAAAAAGGTAATTCACAACGACGTACACCCCACAAAAAATGGTGTGGCTAAAAGAAAGAACCGTACTATAGTAGAAATGGCTAGATCAGTGTTGCAAACTAAGCATCTAAGTAACATGTATTGGGATGATGTTGTTATAACTAGTGTTTACATTTTGAATAGAAGTCCTAATTCTATTTTATATGGGATTACTCCTTATGAAGTATGGTATGGAAAAAAGCCCAATGTAAAACACTTTAAGGTTTTTGGTTGTCTTGCATATGCCCACATTCTTAATGAGCAAAGAAAGAAACTTTACCCCAAAATTCAAGCATTTATTTTTGTCATATATTATGAGTCTTCCAAAGCATATAGGCTCTACAATCCCAAAACACATAAAATTGTACTCTCCAGGGATGTAATTTTTGATGAAGGTGGAGAATGGGGTCATCAAAAAAAAATTATTGATGATGGATCTCATGATGCAATTTCCTCTCAAGTGCAATAAGTGCAACCCAAAAACAGCAAAGGAAGTCCTCCAAGCAAAAGTAAAAGTACTACTTCAAGTACAACAAATGCTTCTCCAAGTCCTTCTCCACAAATATAAGCAATTTATTCACCTATGGATATTGATTCTCCATCTAGAGGTAAAATAACACTTTAGAACCATCCATATTTTCAAATCTTGGATAAGAATTTCTAGAAAAGATACACTAGAATTCAAGCTAGTGAAATAAATGCAGTTTTGAAAATACTTGAAAATATGCATATGTATGGCGATGATGACTCCCAAGAGCCTAAGGGAGATGTTGTAAATTATGATTTAATGACTAGTGTAGAGCTATAACCATCTAGATATGAAAAAAAATGCACTCATGATGTATATCAAAAGGTAATAAAAGAGAAAATGACCTCTATAAAAAAGAATGATACTTGGGAGCTAGTGGAGCTTCCTAAAGGCAAAAAATATATTGGATGTAAATGGATATACATGACCAAATTCAATGCTCAAATAAGCATTGAAAGACACAATGCAAGACTAGTAGCAAAAGGGTTTACTCAGAAGTATGGGATTGACTATGAGAAGACCTTTTCTCCTATTGCTAGATAAGAGACAATCAGATCAGTACTTTCTTTGGCTACCCACAAAGGGTGGAAAATTCAGCACATGGATGTTAAAAGTGCATTTCTTAATGGGTACTTGAATGAAGAGGTTTTTGTGCAACAACCTCAAGGATTTTAAGAACAAGGTAAGGATAACCTTGTCTACAAACTGAAGAAAGCATTGTATGGCCTCAAGCAAGCACCAAGGGTATGGTACTCACGCATTGATGGCTACATTCAAAAGTATGGATTCACTAGGAGCAAAAGTGAACATAATATCTACCACATGAAATAAGGTAAATATATTCTCATTGTATTTTTATATGTGTATGATCTAATATTCATGGTAGTAGTGCTAAGATGAATAAGCAGTTCAAAAACTCCATGATGAAATAATTTGAAATGAAATATCTAGGCTTGATGCATTATTTCCTAGGCATGTAAGTACATAAAACAGGTAAATGGATCTTCATATGTCAACACATATATGCTCAAGATATGATCAAGAAATTTTCTATGTAGCAATGTAAGTGTGTTGCAACTACAACGGGTCATGGGATCCAATTAAGAAAATATGATGGAGCACAAAAAGTTGACATGACCACTTATAGGAGCATGGTTGGGAGTCTAATGTTCCTCACCAACACAAGGTCGTATATTCAATATGCAATTTCTCTTGTTTCAAGGTATATGGCTGATCCATATGAACTTCATCTACAAGCAACTAAAAGAATTTTGAGATATGTAAATGGTACATTGGATTTTGGGATCCATTACCACAAATGTAATTCTGTAAAATTAGTTGGATTTAGTGATAGTGATTTGGGCAGCAATATAGATGATCAGAAATCTACTTCAGGGAATTATTTTAGTCTTGGGTCAAGACTAATTACTTGGAGTTCCAAAAAGTAGACTGTTGTAGCATTATCATCTACTGAAGCTGAGTACATAGCAATCACAAATTCTAGTACCCAAGCTTTATGGTTGAGAAAAGTACTTGAAGAAATAGGATAAATACAAAGTGGTCCTACAAGATTATACTGTGACAATATGAGTGCCATAAAATTGGCACATAATCCTATCCACCACAGTAGGTCAAAGAACTTTGACATGAAGTATCATTTCATTCAATACATGGTGGAGAAATAGGTGATTGAGCTACAACATTATAACACTTTGCACAACCTAGCGGATATCTTCACCAAAGGTGTTGTGAAAGCTTAGTATATAAAGCTGAGAGATTGTCTAGTCAGTCCTCTAAACTTTAAGGGGGATAATGTTGGACTCTAGAGCACACTTTAGAGTATCTTCGCTAAATTATATAGGTTCTAAATATTTAAAATTAATTTAAATATAGTTGCACCAACTTTACTATTTGAGAGAAAATCAGTTTTTTTTGTGAGAGCATATAGGGATTTGTTTAGAGTGTTTCTAAACATAGTAGGAGCAAGTAAGATCTCCATAATAGTAGAGATTTCAAACTAATTGGAGTACTATAAAATCATTGTAAGTTCTTATTATCAAATATCTAATGAGCATATTTTCTCAGTTGTCAATTCTCATCTTCAAACTATCATGTTATTTTTATTTGTTGCACATCTCCTACACTCTATTGTAGTTTATAGTTATATGTTATTTATTGTTTAAAGTAAAATATCTTATAATATAATTTTCTTCTAATATTTTTTAGCATCAATTTATTTAATATTTATGTCTTATTAAGCTTTAATACTACCATAAATATCATATGTTAAATATCACATGAATATATTTAACATAGCTATAATATAATGAGGTTGAGATAATGATATGAGTAGAATAATATGATCAAATGAATATGTAAATTAAGACTAATAATATATCAAATAAAATTTAATAATATGCAACAACATAAATTTAAATAGCCTAAATAATAAATGTACTAACCATGTACAATAACTTAGAAATGTACAACTTAGAATATTAATTGCTCAAAATGTATGCAATCTTTAATACTTCTTTTTATCTTACACATATAAGATGAACTTGTGAGAGGTAAGTGTGGAGATAAAATGATAAATTGCATTCTAACAATAATCATAAGGTTACATTGATTAAATAAACATTCAAATAACCATTTGAGAGAAAAATGGGGGAAAGGAGAAATTGGGGGAAAAGAAGGTTAACGTGAATTCTCTTGCCGCCCAAATGTTGCCGTCCAGGTAAGGTAAAAGGTAAGTTACCTTTACCCAAGGTAAAATAAATTTTTAACCTTTTACTAATGGTAATTTTCCAACATTCTCCCCCTTAAAGTTGAGAGGACCGACTATATAGTCTCTCGCCTTTATAAATTGAGCTTTAGCCATGCCTTTGGTGAAGATGTCTCGCTAGATTATCCAAAGTGCAACAATATTGAAGCTCAACTGTCTCATTGTTCCACCATATCTCTTATGAAGTGATACTTCATATCAAAATGTTTTGACCTTTTGTGGTGGATCGGATTATATGCCAACTGTATGGCACTGATATTATCACAATTCAGTTTGGTTGGACCAATTTGTTTTTCGCCAATCTCTTCAAGGATTTTCCTCAACCAGAGGATTTGAGTACTAGCATGAGTAATGGCTATATACTCAGCTTCTGTAGATGATAATGCTACAACAGATTGCTTCTTGGAACTCCAAGTTATTAGTCCTGAACCTAGACTAAAACAGTTCCCTGATGTAGATTTTTTGTCATCTATATTACTGCCCCAATCGCTGTCACTATAACCAATTAACTTCACAGAGTTAGACTTGTGGTAATGGATTCCAAAATCCAATGTACCTTTTACATATCGTAAAATTCGTTTGGTTGCTTGAAGATGCAGCTCGGATGGGCATGCCATAAACCGTGATACAAGAGAAACAACATACTGTAAATCTGGCCTAGTGTTGGTGAGAAACATTAAACTCCCAACCATGCTTCTGAAATTGGTCAAGTCAACTTTTGGTGCTCCATATTCTTTGCTTAGTCGGATTCCATGTCTCGGTTGGTGTTGCAATTGATTTGCACTGCTGCATAGCAAATTTCTTGATCATGTCATGAGCATATTTCTGTTGACATATGAAGATCCCATTCTTTGATTGATGTACTTCCATTCCTAGGAAGTATCTCATTAATCCGAGATCCTTCATCTCAAATTGATTCATCATGGAGTTTTTGAACTCCATATTCATTTTATTATTACTACCCATAAATATTAGATCATCCACATATAAACAAACTATGAGGATATCTACTCCATTCTTCAGGTAGTATAGCGTTGGTTCACTCTTGCTTTTTGTGAAACCATATTTGCTGAAATAGCTGTCAATTCGTGAGTACCATGCTCGTGGTGCTTGCTTGAGGCCATAAAGTGCTTTTTTCAATTTATAAACAAGATTCTCTTTTCCTGGTTCTTGGAAACCTTGAGGTTGTTGAACATACACCTCTTCTGTCAGGTATCCATTTAAAAATGCACTTTTCACATCCATGTGTTGAATTTTCCATCCTTTATGGGCTGCCAAGGAAAGAACAGTTTTGATTGTTTCTTGTCGAGCAATTGGAGCAAAGGTTTCCTCATAATCTATTCCATATTTCTGAGTAAAACCCTTAGCTACTAATCTTGCCTTGTGTCTTTCAATGCTTCCATCAGCATTGAATTTGGTCTTATAGACCCATTTACATCCAACACATTTTTTTCCCTTGGGAAGCTTCACAAGCTCCCAAGTATCATTCTTTTTAATTGAGGATATTTCCTCTTCCATGGCATCTTGCCATATACTTTCAGTGCAAGCTTTTTCATAGCTAGATGGTTCTAGCTGTGCAACAACCAACAAAGCATAATTGACTACATCACCCCTTGGTTCATGAGACTCATCATCTCCCGACATTTGAAGATTTTCAAGTCTTGACAAAATGTCGTCCATCTCACTAGCTTGACTCCTAGTGTATCTTTGTTGGAAATTCCTATCCAACATTTGAGAAGATGGATGACTCTGTAGTATGCGCTTTCCTCTATTTGTCTCTTTCCTTTGAGAAACTGGATCTATCTCCATCGGACTTGGAGCGCTTACAGATCTATGAAATCATTTTGGAGAATTTGGGGGTGCCAACAAAGAAGTCCTTCTTGGACTTGGTGTACCACTTGATGTACTTGATGAAGTTTCCTGATGTGGAATTTGTGGAGGAGGACTTTTTCCACTGCTTTTCTTAGGTTGTACCAATGTGGGAGGTACTAATGTGGAACTGTCTCGAATTAGAGTCAAAATCAACAAATTTTTTATGACCCCATTCTCCCCCTTCATCAAAAATTACATCCCTGGAGATAATGATTTTATGTGTCGTGGGATTGTACAATCTATACCCTTTGGTTGAATCACAATACCCTACAAAAACACATGCTTGACTCTTTGGATCAAGCTTCTTTCTCTTTTCCTCAGGAATGTGTGCATAAGCTAAAGAACCAAATACTCGAAATGTTTGACATTGGGTTTCTTACCGTACCATCCTTCATAAGGAGTGATACCATCTAAACTAGAAGTCGGACTTCTATTTAGAATATATGCACTAGTTCTCACCGCATCCGCCCAATAGTCGTTTGTGAGATGCTTTGCCCGAAGCATTGTGCGTGCCATTTCAACAAGGGTGCGGTTCTTTCTCTCGGCCACACCGTTCGTTGTGGGGTATAGGCAATGGTGAACTGCCTTTTTATCCCATTTTGCTTACAATAATGTAAAAATTCATTTGAGGAGTACTCTCCTCCTTTATCAGTGCGAAGACATTTGACATAGTAGTCACTTTGCTTTTCTACATTATTTTTGAAGTCTATGAAGCAATCAAATGCTTCATCTTTGTGTTTCAGAAAATAGAGCCAACACATTCTAGAATAATCATCTATGAATGTTAGAAAATAAGAATTGTTTCCAAGGCTTTTTGTTTGCATTGGACCACAGATGTCCGAATGTACTAGCTGAAGAGGATAGCTTGCTCTCCACGCTCGGCCTCTTGGAAACTTCGTTCTGGAGTGCTTTCCCAAAGCACATGCTTCGCATACCTTCTTATGTTCTAGAATTTTTGGTAGTCCTGTCACCATAGCTTGTGATGTTAACATTTTCAAGCTAGCGGAATTGAGGTGACCATATCTCAAGTGCCACAATTCACTCGGATTTGTAATAGCAAGGTTGGCAAGTTGAGCTCCCCCTGGCTCACCAAATTTTAGAGGGAACAACCTATTCTTTGTCATAGGTACTTCTGTGATGACCCGGTTACAATTGTTTTTATCAAAGATTGTACATTTTCTTTCATCAAAAACTAATTTGTAATGCTTCTCCATCATTTGGCCAACACTCAACAAATTGTGTTGTAGCTGTGGAGTATAGTATATGTCATTCACATTTTTAAGGCCTTCTTTTGTTGGAACTTCCATAGCTCCTATGCCTTCAACTTGCAAGGATTTATTATCCCCTAACTTAACATGAGATTTGTAATTTGAATCTAATGTAGCAAAGAGATTTTCTTTGCCACTCATGTGGTTGGAGCAACCAGTATCTAAAATCCATGTATCATTTAGATTTTGATCTGGTTGTCCATAAGAGAGAAAAAGGTTTGGTGGACCTTCTTCTTCTCCGTAGAATGAGCCATATTGACTGCTTTGATCTTTTGAAGTCTTTGACCAGCAATCACGAGCGAAGTGGCCTTGTTTCCCACAATTGAAACAAGTTGTTTTAGTCTTGTTACTTCCTCGTCCTTGATTTCCATGGCCTGCATTGCCGCTTTGGTTCTGATTGGCTCCTCTATTTTGATTTCCACCTCTGTGTTGATTTCCTCCTCTGTAGGAGTTGCTTTGTCCTTTGCCTCTTTGTTGTTGTCCTCTGCCTCGGCCTTGTCCTTGTCCTCGTCTTGCAGTTTCATTCGAAGTGAAAGCTTTGTCATCACCTCCATAGCTTGTTGAAGGTGGTCCTTGAAGTCGCTCTTCATGTGATGTTAATGATCCAATCAAACTATCAAATGTAAGAGTAGAAAGGTCTTTGGATTCTTCAATTATGATTGCAATGTGATTCCACTTAGGAAGAAGTGTTCGCAACACTTTCTTCACAATTGTTTCATTTTTTGTGTCATCACCTAAAGTTTGCATCATATCAACTACTGCTTTGACTCATACACAGTAGTCTCCGACTCTTTCATTTTCCTTCATTCTAAGATTTTCAAAATCTCTTTTCAAGGTTTCGAAGCCTGACTTGCTTTACTTTATCACTTCCTTGGAATCCTTCTTTCAAGGCATTCCATGCATCTCGTAGTGCTTAAGTAAGATGCAATTCTAGGAAAGATACTTGGATCTAATGCCGATTGAAGATGGTATAAGGCAAAAGAATTATTTTTCCGTGCATCTTTGTAGATCTTCTTATCATTTGCACTTAAAGTAGTCCAATCTGTTGGAGCAATGTAACCGTCTTCAATAATATCCCATAGTCCTTTTTCGATGAGTAATGTCCTCATCTTGATGGACCAGTACTCATAATTATCCCCACTAAATTCGGGAATTGGTAGATTATTATGTGATCCCATTATTATCTACTAAAACAAGAAACCTCTCTTATATAGTCTTATTTCAAAAAAGACTTTACAAACTATCAAGCCTTGCTTGATTTACAATCATAAACAACTCACTCTTGTTGTTCAGCAATTACAAAATTGTCAGCGACTTGTTCATCATCGTCACTGATCAATATTATTTCAGGAGAAGGAGTTTGTAGGATTTCAACTGAATTACTATAATGAGTATATTCTGATCCTTGTGGAGCAATTGCCACTGTGTCGGATTGTTCAAACCTACTCGCCAAAGGAGTTATCTTCTGAATCTGCTTCGTATCCTAGATCAGGATTTCTCTGGTGTGCAATAACAACATTTTGCAACTGTGAAAAAATTGTATTAAGTCCTAGTGTTTTCACGTGCCTATCAAAGTTTTCAGCATTTGTTCTCAGTAACAACTTGCAGAGGGCATGATAACATCCTTCCGATCTTATCATTTAAGAAAATTTCCCAGAAATTTTCTTTTACAAAGATTTCCTCTTAGGAAATAATAATGAAAAAATTTTAACTTTCAAAGTTTTTTTTTTTTTAAAAACTTTTACAATTATTTCCTCTTAGGAAATTTCTATTATCAACTTTGAAAAAAAAATTTAACTTGTACAGATATTTCCTCTTAGGAAATTACAAAAAAAAAAATTAAAATTTAAACTATTTCCTTATAGTTTTTTTTTTTTTTTAATTTATAACTATTGACCCCGCCGAGGATCGATCCTGCGACCTCGCGGGCGTCAAGACAGTAGGTAGCCACTGTGCTACCGGGCAGATCCGGGAGCTAAGCGAGCTCCCTGCCCAATGGCCTTCACTAAATCACGCGAGGCTAAAAAAAATTGACCCCGTCGAGGATCGAACGTTCGACCTCGCGGGAGTCAAGGCTAAGGGTAGCCGCTATGCTACCGGGCTGATCCGGGAGCTATGCGGGCTCCCTGGCCTATAGCCTTCGCGTCGAGCGTGAAGCTAGTATTGGCTTCGCGCTTCGGCGCGAAGCTTTTAATTTCTTGGGACTTTAGTCCCACATCGCCCGTGAGGCGATGTTCTTGCTCTTTAAAAAGAGCAAAGCACGTATAGTGCTTTGATTGCCTGCGGGCAATCGCTTACAACGTAGAACACTTTTTGCCTTGGATCGCCACGTCGCCATGCCTCGGGTCGCACGCCAGGTCACACGTCGACACGCCTCGGGTCGCACGCCAGGTCACACGTCACCGTGCCATGCCATGCCACGTCAACTAGCCTCGGGCCACGTGCAGGTCACTTGTCGCCATGCCATGTCACCAGTGCCTCGGGCTACGTGCAGGATGCCAGCCACGTCAACAGTGCCTCGAGAATCATGCCGATCTGCTGCTCCTACGGGCCGCCTCGTCCAGCTCCACCAACGCCTCGAGAATCATGCCGATCTGCTCCTGCGGGCCGCCTCGAGATCCGTGCCACCTCGGCTCCTACGGGCTGCCTCGAGATCCGTGCCGCCGCCTCGAACTACGGGCCCCATCGCCTCGGGATTCGGGCCGGTCTCGGCTCTCCGCTCTGATACCAAATGTGAGAGGTAAGTGTGGAGATAAAACGATAAATTGCATTCTAACAATAATCATAAGGTTACATTGATTAAATAAACATTCAAATAACCATTTGAGAGAAAAAGGGGGGAAAGGAGAAATTGGGGGAAAAGAAGGTTAACGTGAATTCTCTTGCCGCCCAAATGCTGCCGTCCACTGCCGTCCAGGTAAGGTAAAAGGTAAGTTACCTTTACCCAAGGTAAAATAAATTTTTAACCTTTTACTAATGGTAATTTTCCAACAGAACTTGCTATTATTTCTATAATGTGATATGAAATGAAGTATCTTATGGAGTATATATCCATAGTAGCTTGACAATTTGATATTCAATTATTCTTTCCATATGCCAAGTCTCATGACTCTTAGCTTATCTACTTGAAACTTGCATACTTAATAAACACTTGATTCTATATTGTATGACACCCATACATGACTCTTGCACTCCTTTAACTTGTACGATCTAACCTAAGATACTTGTGCACATAGACTCAACTTACACATAGACACTACTTGACATGATACTTATGTATTTCATGCACATTACAACTTTACATGACACTTGTGCATTTCACACATAGACACACTTACATAAAAGAAAAATATAACTCACACTCTAAACTATGACTCAACCCTAATATATTATAAAAATATTTATTTAAATTTAAATATTTTAATATTAAAAAACTAAAACAATTTAATTTTTTTTTAAGGTAATACAAAGTACAATAGATGTACAATAGATGGTATAACTAAAGCCACACTAAACAATAGTAAAAATTTTAATATTACTTTCTAAATTTTTTAGAAGTAATAAGAAGTACAAAAAAGTGGCACAAGTGGGCCACACTCTCTAGGGGCATAGGGATATGGCCCTCCCTACCCATGATTCAAAATCAAATCACTAATATGAAATCCAATCCCCAACCTCTCTAGCCCCCCATCACTGGAATAAATTTTTACTGAGGTGAAGCAAGTGATTATATTGATAGCTTTTCCGATTCCAACTGCTCCCATAGAAATAAAATAATAAAACTGTTACTGATTTTGATTATCCTGTATATAAAAAAGCAATTAATAAATTTAAAAATAAATTAAAAATAAAAAATTAAAATAAAATAGCAACAACATACCTTTACAATGTCCCTCAAAAAAAACTTCAAAAAATATTTTTAGCTAGAAGACGTTAAAATATAAAGTAAACCTCAAATTCCTAATTCAACATTATAGATATAAAAAAAAGTAATATGAGAATGAGATACATGCCTTATTTGGAATTGCAGTTTCATCGTTATAGAATCGCATAGACATTATAGATATAAAATACATATTATGAGAATTATACGTGCTGTATGATTTAGTAGATGCATGCCTTATTTGGAATTGCAGTTTTAACTTCAATGTCTAAACCAGAGGATTTTTATTTTGTTTGCACTATCTTTCAAAAGCTTGAAATTCTGCTCGACTAGTCATTTATTGGTTAGCTGGCGATTAAGAAGATTATACATTTTCTTGCAAATGCTAGACATTTTTAACACAATCTTACATACTGCGAGGACTAAAGTTCAGGTCAAATTATTCGCTGATAAAAATGAGAGGTCAGAGTTTCTTTTACCTTAACTGCTGAAGAAAGACTCCTCGCTCCACCAAGGTAGACAAATTATATGGATACATGCAAGAGGAATTTCCATCCCATATGTTTTGCGCAAAAATTACAGATACATGTTCTGTGGGATGAATTTTATCCCAGAACACATATTTGTCTTTGTTATTGCAATACACAAGAGACGGAGTCGTCTTCCCACAATCCACTTCTGCGCCATAACGCCCTGACCCGCAACACGCTGCCTTTCTCTCTGAGAACCCTGCATTCCTCAATCATTTATCAGTTATTTTTAACATTATATTTAGTTTCACCCACATTAATTTCAGGCAACCAGAGAAAATGATGACTACGGAGGTTTTTAGATAGTCCATTGTTACCATAATGTTCTCCATTTTCAAATATGTTCCGAAAGTAATAATAAGTATTGAGTAGAATGATGGTCATTCCCGGAAATTTTGTATTCAAGTCACCCACAAGCATATATGTAGCTGACTGTTGTAACCCTTGGCCATGTTTGCGTCATCTAGACAACATCCGTTGAACGCTTTTCTAATGACAGGGATACATCATATAACGTAAATTTCGAGGACAAGAAAATTTCTTGCCCCCGCATTGTAAAGCATCTGTTACATGACAGAATTCATATGCAACTTCATTACTGAGAATATTGTGTTGGAAAGTTTAAAGTTTAATGCTTAGTGTGAAAAATCATATGAAAAGCTTTAAAAAAAACATGGAAAAAGGTGAATGTAATCATGTGAATATAAACATGCGTATGTAAACATAAAAAGATAAATTTAAAGAAAGAAAAGTATGATTTTTGAGGAAACGTTATTTGCAATGATTTTATATATTCTTGTATTCAATATTATTTGATTAATTTTTGTGAGTGTGGTTTACCCGTTATGACCTCACTTGCATTATGGGTGATGTGACCTAGGTTTAATCCTAATGGTGGATGTGTATAAGAAGTATTACTCAAAAATATATATATTATTTGACATATCTATCTTTATTTGGAGAAATCATTCAACCTATGCATGGTCAGGCTGGAGGGTCGCCCTGTTGGTCATAGCATTTCCTTCAGATGGTGGAAACCATGGTTCAAATTCCTTAGGCCTCGTAGAACTAGAAGGCATGTCGCACCAACGTCATTATTGGCTATGTTAGTAAATTTACCTAATTGTAGAGGTTATAGTGGCACAAAGGAGCAGGATTCATACCCATGATGAGACAATGAAAAGATGTAACAAATTACCAATTCCTTTAACTCTAATATATGAAGAAAAAAAGGGAAAAAAAATCTATAGTTGTATTAAATTGTATGGATTAATGTGAGATGGCAACAAAGCCGTTACAATTTGCAAAATATTAAATAAAATTGAATAGAAGTGAATTATCTTGTTGATTATTGATATGGTTCAATAGTGTAGTTACATTCAAATTGAACATATGAATTATGTTCTAAACTATCTTGTATATTGTATGAATGAATGAATTTATATTCTTCCATAGTTGTGAGATAAGCTTTATGCTTCCATAATCTTAAATATAAGAGCAATTTAATTATCAAAGTATTTGATCTTGACAATTGATATTAAGTATTTTATTGAAGCTAGGAATCCTGAGTACTAATGAAGTAGCTTAGGGGGTGTTGGAGCAATATGTAGAAGCAATCTGACAATTGAATCATAGGTTGGCTCAAGGAAAAACCAAAATCTTACTAGTAGGGCAACCTCAATACATGAAGGGCCCATATTCTTGTCTTAGCTAGTCCATACCTTTAACAAGGTAGAGAGCCAAGGTAATCAAATTCAAGAAGACAAGATGAAACAAAAGCAATATTGAAAGACAAAGAGTAGAAAAATATGTATCCCTAAAAATGGGAGTTATGCCTAACTATTGGATGAGTTATGTGCGGTAGAAACAATGTCCTATACATAAAAGAAAATAGATGAATATTTGATATGGAAGAAATAGATAAAACCTTATAAGCAATAACCTACTCTATTACACTTGACAATCACAATGCTTAGTTATCCTTGGAGTATTGTAGGATGGGAAGGTTGTCATACAAGCACTTCTACTTGAGTCATGAGATCACAACCATGTTGAAGAATAAAAGAAGTCAATAATTGGAAGAGTGATCAAACATATTACTGGGAAAAAAAAGTTGGATGTTGAAGGATATGTAAATGTATATGCATAATAGTGTTCCAAGATATTCTAACATGTATGGAAAGCAATGAAGGTGTATATACAATAGTAAGATAATGAAAAAGTTTTGCTCAAGAAATTTAAGAAAAAAATGTTGGAAAAATTATTGCCAAAATGGAAAAATAGGTGAAAGTGTTTCTCTTGAAAAATAAGAAAATAAATTGAAAAATAGAAAAATAATTGTAATATAGAAAGACAAAAAAAATTAATCCAACAATATTCAACATCATTTGATCTGTCAACCTGATTGGATCATTCAACCTATGCATTATCTATAGATTAGATTGCATGGTAACAACGTGTGTATGATGTAGTGTATAATATTATATGAAATTGAATGGGATCCTATTTCTAGGTGGCTACTCCTTCATATCATTGTCAATGAATATGTGATCTTAAATCAAAACCCATAAAGTGATAGAGGAGATATTGACTTTTTTGTCCATAAGAGCTCTAAGTTTGTTTATCCTTTGTTCACATGGCTTCTTGATAGGTAGTATCAATAGTGAAATCTCTATTGATAAACTGTAGTCACATGGATCATATCAAAGGAACCAAAGTGTGTGAAGTTCTTCTATAGAGCTTACTTGGTCAACCTCACATTATCCAAGCTGGTGAAATACATGTGGGAAGGCTATATTTAGGAAAAGAATAAAATCATGCTAGAGTGGCTAAGATTGGTGGTAACACCCTTGTTTCTAATTTGGTTCAATTTAGTTTGCATGGGCTAAGGTGGTAGTTTAGGATTAGGTACATGGCTAACACCACTTCAAGTCAGGTGACTAAGAGATAGAAATTCCAAGCTAGATTCTTTAAGGGGCTCTTAGATCATCCTATTAATAGGAGCCACACTAATATGTAGTCGTTATTTAATTCTAAGGTTAGAAATTTGGTTTCTCATATTCTATACATTTTCCTTTCTCTTTGGTATATTTTTTATGATGCAAGATATCATTATATTAGCTTACATGAGTATTTCTTTTCTATGGGGGCTCTTGTTAGTTTTATAAATTACAATATCTTATTGATGGTAAGGCATGTCGATCGTGAATTGAACATTTCCACTATCTTCTCCTCTATCCTAAGGCATTCCACTAAAGTTCATCATTGGTAGTGATCCCTATAAGATAGATTTGGATTTTTCTTGATTTGGTCATAGATTGTGTTTAAAAGTCCCCCTTGTTCGAGAAAGTTAATTATCTTCTATCCATAGTTATGCATAAGAGGTAGTACCAAAAAAGTATTTATAAATTTGGGGCGAATCAAGGTGAATCATGTATGAACTATGGGGCAAATTTTTCAAAATTTTAGATGGCGAATGACATAAGGCAACCAGAATATGGCAAGTGGCACAAGGTGAGTGACACATGGCGACTAGTAGAAGGTGACTGGAATATGGTGACTAAAAATAACTTCATAATTTTAGGCATCAAAATACATCAAAACATAGGTATATTTGTACTCGTTGGAAAGCTCCTTTCAAGCCCAATCTAATGGTGGTACTTTTATGAAGTTTTGAGATGATGTAGTAGGTCAAAATTGAGCTCAAAATGATATTACCTCCTCACCACCATATTTGGGACCACTTTTGACCTATTAAATCATCTTCAAACTTCATAAAAATACCACCATTAGATCGGGCTTAAAAATAGCTTTCCAACGAGTACAAATATGCCTATGTTTAGATATATTTTGATGCCTAAAATTATGAAATAATTATTAGTCACCATCTACCAGTCGCCATCTACCACTTGCCTTGTGCCACTTGCCATGTGCCACTCGCCATGTACCACTCGCCTTGTGCCACTCGCCATCTACCACTCACCTTTTGCAACTTGCCTTATACCACTTGCCATATGCCACTCACCTTATACCACTCAACTTATGTCACTCGTCTTCTACCACTTGTCTTATACCACTTGCCATCTGCCACTCACCATCTATCACTTGCCATTTGCCACATGCCTTCTACCACTCGCTAGCTACCACTTGCCTTATGCCAATCACCTTATGCTAATCACCTTATACTAGTTGCCTTATGTCAATCGTCTTATGCTATTTGCCTTCTGCTAGTCACCTTCTGTTAATCGTGGACTTGTGTTTTGTCAGTCATCTACTTTGTATTACTCACTATCCAAAAAATTAATATTATAATTGTATGAGAGTTGTTATGGTTAACTATATATAATGGGGTACAAGGGGTGAATTGGGTGGGATATTTTTTATTTTTAATAAATTTAGGGCAAAAATTAGGTAGGAAACCTTATGACAACGGGGTGAATTTACCCTTAAAAATTGGATCCCAAAATTTTTGGGCAAATGGGCAGACCTCTATGGTCCCAAAATTTGCAAAATTAACATTTTGAAAATCTGAATATTCACGCTAAATTACGAAATTCACCACTATGCAAAACCCTGCTTCTATCCTTTGGTATTTTTTAAAATAGGTCAATTTATTTTACTCTATTTCATAGGAGTGTTAATTCCTTGAGAATGATTGAGATGTTAATTGAACCAACCATCCTCAATTTTGATAAGGAGGTTAGAGGGATTATGAAGAAATAGGATATCCTAGAGGGACTCATGAGATTTAATAGATTCGATAAGGAGCTCTCTCATCAAATGGCCTACTCTTGGAGTGATGGCATGATGAAATTTGGTAGATTAAAATTTAAAATATTCATTCCTCTCATTTTAGATATTTTTGGCCTTATTTTGGAGGGTACTTGTTTGAATAAGGAGAAGCATTCCCTAGCTAAGGATATGAAAACCTTCATAGAAAATGATCAAAAGTTGGAGAAGATCCAAAATAGGTATCTATAAAGCTCTATTAAGGCACCTTGGGATAGGGTTATGCTAATCATAATGGAATATGTCAATCTTAATAGCAATAAGGTTATTTTTAGGAGCTGTCACTTTGCCTTCCTGAACCAACTCCTCCATAAGAGAAGATTGAATATTCCTTCTTTCTAGTGAAATTTCCTAGAGAAGATTATGTTGTAGGTCAAGAAAGGAGACTTATTGGACCCACTTTACCAAGGTCTTATCAAAAGGATATTTGATTATATGGTTGAAAAATATGGTAACTTAGGGGAGGCTAATTTGGATTTGGTATAAAACCCTATGGAATATCCAACTATTGAGGATTTCCCTATCTCTTATCATGCAAATACTCTCAATTATCAATCCCCTAAGATTGATCTAGCCCTAAATATTTCCACCCTTGGGGAAATGTGGTGCTTTAATGACCCCTAGGGGAGTTGATGGAAGTGATGAAAAAACTAGATGCTCTAAGCATATTTTCTCCAAATTAATGAAATTTGATAAGACTTCCCTATTTATCAAGGAGTTTTATTTAAAATTCTTTGGTCTAGTAAGAAATAACATGTAAACCTCCATAGTATCCTTAGGTATGAACAAATTTAATCTCAATAGCTCCAAGACCCCCTAAAACCCCCAATAAATTTAATAAGAATGATCAAAGAATTCATGAGATCATTAAAAAGTACACTAAAAGTGGTTATCTTGTGTGTGGAGGAGGTCAAAGCAATGATGGAATGGGACCAATAGTATCCAAAATAATCTAGGACATACAATGAAAGAGTGGGTATTAATGTTTCAAAGGATTACATCTCTTTGTTCTCCCATTTCTCTTGGTTTTGCTTGATTCTTCCCTACTATTTTCTTGTTAGTTGGCTAGATGGGTGATGTTTTATCTTGTTAGTTCTATAGGGTGGGATAGTCTCTTAGGTATGATGTTTTTTGGGGGTTCCTAATATGGATAAGGTTCATGGTCCTCTATATTCTCTCAGTTTTCCTTATCCTCATCTTGCCATACTTGCAACTATGCTTTTGAGGGTGTTGTCTTGGCTTGGTGTAAGTTCTACAATGTGGGATAGC
This sequence comes from Wollemia nobilis, assembly GCA_028583015.1. NCBI lineage: Eukaryota > Viridiplantae > Streptophyta > Pinopsida > Araucariales > Araucariaceae > Wollemia > Wollemia nobilis. Next base: position 358,753 of record JAQPPZ010017043.1, on the reverse strand, counting down.
TTATTTTCTATAGTTTCTTGGCTTTGCATGTGGAAGCTATAGCTTCCCCCTTGTAAAAGGTTTGGGGGCCTTTTAAAAACTCCTTCCTTTACCTAATAAAAAAAATTGTGTGAACTAAACTAGAAGTAACATTATTTCTTATGTTTATCAACTATAATTGAACACAACACATTGGAAAAGTTAAAATATTGTAAATAAGAAAATGTTTTAGTAGGTAGTGTTGATCTTGTCTTGTGATATTCATATTTTAGAAGGCAAATATCCTAGGGATAATTTTAGCCTTTAATAGAAATTATGTCAAGAAGTTGATTGTAAAATATTAATTATTTGAGGAAGATGAGAAATGTATTTGATAATGTGTTATGATCCAATGTCTCTCATAATGTGTGATGATCCAATTTTCCAAATTGGTTGCACTTGCTCCCCACTCAATTATCTTATATTTATTAAGTTAATAAAATTTTATTCATTCACTTTTAAAAAATAAAAATATATAATAATAAATTATGTAGTTCTAACTAAAATATATTTTCAACAATAATAACTAAATTCTTAAAGAAATTATATAAATTAAAATGTTAACATTTTATTTAAATCAAACAATAATATCATAAAACATACACTTCACAAGTTTAGTAGCCTATATAAGTATTGTTATGTTTCACAATTTTATGAAATAGGTTAGAAAGTCTTACAAAATTAATGTATTGTTGCTATGTAATACAATGATGTATAGTTCCATATATCAAACTCTGTTAAACTAACTCCAAATATATTGGATCAAGTATATATCAAACTCTATTAAACTAACTCCAAATATATTAGATCGAGTAATATATATATATATATATATATATATATATATATATATATATATATATATATATTATGTCAAATAATAAGGGTTTTTAAAAGGGCCCTAACCCTTAGATACAGTATTAACGAAAAATAAGAAATTAAGCTTAGATGTCAAGAAGGAATAACAAACACACATCTCAAGAGTTACAAATATATTAAAAAATGTCTAAATAAAAACTGCAACAACAAAATATAACAAAATAATAACCAAAGACAAGCTTATTATCTCTATTTTTTTGAAAAAACTATAGTAAATTCATCAATTTTTGAGGGACCATATATATGTAATGTCAAATAATATGGGTTTTTAAAAGGGCCCCAACCCTTATATACAATATTAACAAAATATAAGCAAGTAAGCTCAGATGTGAGGAAGGAACAACAAACACACTTCTCAAGAGTTACAAAAATATTACAATATGTCTAAATAAAAACTGCAACAACAAAAAATAACAAAAGAATAACCAAAGACAAGTTTATTATATCTATTTTTTTGAAAAAAATATTGTAAATTCATCAATTTTTTAGCACATTTGGTCCCTCAAATATAACTGATATTCTCTACTACACATTCTATAGTCTACTATAACTACTTTTATTTCTATGAATACATTGACCATCAAACTTTAGAGGACCCCAAAGAGTCCAAATTCCACCAAAAACTGTTGAAGCTAAACTACCAACAAATTTTTCTTCCTTCCAAATAGCATTCTTAACTAACTAAAAATTTGGTTCATAAATCTTATATATTTATTAAGTTAGTAAAATTTTATTTAGTCAATTTTAGAAAATAAATATATATAATAATAAATTATGTAATTCTAACTAAAAAATATTTTCAAAAATAATAACTAAATTTCTAAAGAAAATATATAAATTAAAATGTTAAGATTTTTTTTAAATCTAGCATTAATATCATACAACATACATTTCACAATTTTAATAGCCTATATAACCATTGTTATGTTTCACAATTTTATGAAATAGGCTAGAAAATCCTACAAAATTAATGTATTGTTGCTCTATAACACATAGATGTATGGTTCCATATATTACTCCATTCAACTAATTTCAAATATATTGGATCAAGTAAAATAGTTTTTCTAAAATTTATAATAAACCATTTAATTTATGGATATATTTATATGATATAACATAAATATTATCTAATAAAAGTCACTATTAATATATATATAAATAATGTCAAATAATAGATGTTTTTGAAAGGGCCACAATCCTTAGATACATGATTAACAAAACATAAGAAATTATTCTTAGGAATGAACAATAAACACACTCCTCAAGAGTTACAAAAATATTACAAGATATCTAAATAAAAACTACAACAACAAAAGATAACCAAAGAATAACCAAAGACAAGATTATTATCTCTATTTTTTTGAAAAACTATAGTAAATTCATGAATTTTTGAGCATATTTGATCCCTTAAATATAAATTGATATTCTATACTACACATTCTATAGTTTTCTATAACTTCTTTTATTTCTATGAATACATTAACCATCAAACTTTAGAGGACCCCAAAGAATCCAAATTTTATCGAAAACTGTTGAAGCTAAACTACCAATAAATTTTTCTTCCTTTCAATTAGCAATCTTAACTAACTAAAATTCTGGTTCGTTAGTCTTGGTTTTTTGAATTAAAAAAATACCTGATTTATGCTCATTCCTCATTTTTGTAATCACCCTTTGCTTTTCTAGGGCATTCATACCCCTAATGTGCAAATCCAATTTTTCTATTTTAGTGGGTTCTTACCCCCACTTAAGTCTAAAGTCTTATGAGAACCATTAGCCACATGGTTAGCTATCTTTATAGATCTTATATATCTTGATTTTGGTCTTCCTCTTGGAGTTGACACACCAATATTAGCTTTCTTTCTTGAAATTCTAGTTAGGAATAAATTCCTTAGAAGCTCTTTTGATTTATCTACCTCTAAATAATATGAAGAATCCCATTCCTCAATTTCATTCTCTTCATCTACCTCCAATTTATTCCCTAATTGTTGATTCTAAATTTTCACCCTCACACCTATCATTTTTTGTCAATTCTCATCCTCAAATTATCATGTTCTTTTTATTTTTTGCACATCTCCTACACTCTATTGTAGTTTATAGTTATATATCATTTAATGTTTAAAGTAAAATATCTTATAATCTAATTTTCTTCTAATAATATTTTTAGCATCAATTTATTTAATATTCATGTCTTCTTAAGCGTTAATACTACACAAATATCAAAGGTTAAATATCACAAGAATATATTTAACATAGCCATAATGTAATGAGATGGAGATAATGATATGAGTACAATAATATGATCAAATTAATATATAAATCAATTCTAATAATATATCAAATAACATTTACTACTATGTAATAATATAAATATAAATAGCCTAAATCATACATGTACTAACCATGTACAACAACTTAGAAATGTACAACTTAGAATATTAATTGCTCAAAATGTATGTAATCTTTATTACTTCTTTTATATTACACATATCAAATGAACTTGTTCTTTTTTCTATAATGTGATATGAAATAAACTATCTTATGGAGTATATATCCATAGTAGCTTGACAATTTGATATTCAAGTATTCTTTCTATATGCAAGTCTCATGACTCTTGGCTTCTCTACTTGACACTTGCATACTTGATGAACACTTGAATTTATATTGTATAACACCTATATATGAATCTTGCACTCCTTTAACTTACACAATCTAACCTACTACACTTGTACACATAAACTCAACTTACACTTGCACACTAGCTCACATGATACTTGTGTATTTCATGCACATTACAACTTTACATGACACTTGCATTTCACGCATAGACACACTTACATAAAAGAAAAATATAATTCAAACTCTAAACTATGACTCAATCCTAAAATATTATTTATGAAAATATTTATTTAAATTTAGATATTTTAATATTAAAAAAGTAAAACAATTTAATTTTTTTTAAAGGGAGCAATACAAAGTACAATGAGTGACACAACTACACTAACCAATAGTAAAAAAATTAATATTATTTTAAATTTTTTTTTTAGAAGTAATAAGAAGTACAACAGGTGATACAATTGGGCCACACTCTCGAGGGGCATAGGGATATGGCCCTCCCTACCCATGATTCAAAATCAGATCACTAAGATGAAATCCAATCCCCAACCTCTCTAGGCCCCATCACTGGAATAAATGTTTATTGAGGTGGGACAGGTAGTTATAGAGATAACTTTCCAGATTCGAACTTCTTCCAGGTAATTATAGAGATAACTTTTCAGATTCAAACTTCTCCCATAAAGATAAAATGATGGAACTGTTACTGATTTCCCTGTGCATAAAAAACAATAGATAAATTTAAAAATAAGTAAACCTCAAATTTCTAATCGATAAACATAACGTTATTGAACATTATAGATATAAAATAAGTAATATAAGAATGAGATACATGCCTTGCAGTTTCATCGTTATAGAATCGCACAGACATTATAGATATAAAATACATATTATGAGAATTTTACGTGCTGTATGATTTAGCAGATGCATGCCTTATTTGGAATTCCAGTTTCAACTTCAATGTCTAAACCAGAGGATTTTTATTTTGTTTGCACTATCTTTCAGAAGCTTAAAATTTTGCTCGACTAGTAATTTATTGGCTAGCTGGTGATTAGGAAGATTATACAATTTCTTGCAAATGCTAGACATTTTTAACAAAATCTTACATACTGCGAGGACTAAAGTGCAGGTCAAATTATTTGCTGATAAAAATGAGAGGTCAGAGTTTCTTTTATCTTAACTGCTGAAGAAAGACTCCTCGCTCCACCAAGGTAGACAAATTATATGGATATATGCAAGAAGAATTTCCATCCCATATGTTTTGCGCAAAAATTGCAGATACATGTTCTGTGGGATGAATTTTATCCCAGAACACATATTTGTCTCTGTCATTGCAATACACAAGAGACGGAGTCGTCTTTCCACAATCCACTTCTGCGCCATAACTCCCTGACCCGCAACACGCTGCCTTTGTCTCTGAGAACCCTGCATTCCTCAATCATTTATCAGTTATTTTTATCATTATATTTAGTTTCACCAACATTAATTTCAGGCAACAAGAGAAAATGATCACTACGGAGGTTTTTAGAGAGTCGATTCTTTACCATAATGTTCTCCATTTTCAATTATGTCCTGAAAGTAATCATAACTATCGAGTACAATGATTGTCATTCCCGGAATTCTTTTATTCAAGTCACCCACAAGCATACGTAGCTGACTGTTGTAACCCTTGGCCATGTTGTTTGCGTCCTCTAGACAGCATCCGTTGAGCGCTTTTCTAACGACAGGGATACATCCTATAACGGAAATATCAAGGACAAGAAAATTTCTTGCCCCTGCATTGTAAAGCATCTGTTACTTGACAGAATTTAAATGCAACTTCATTAGTGAGAATATTGTGTTGGAAAGTTTAAAGTTTAATGTTTAATTTGAAAAAGGAAAAGAAAAAAAAAGTGATATTGAAAGAAAAAGGTGGAAGTAAAGATGAAAAGATAAATTTAAAGATAAAAAAATATAATTTATTAGGAAAAGTTATTTGTAATAAATTTATATATTAATGTGTTCAACACGACAGGACCTCTGCATCCTCAAGTTGGAGGGTTTGTTGGTAAAAGCTCTCGCTTGAGAAGGCGGATTTGGTTATCTTAGGCCTAGTAGAATTGGAGGACATGTTGCTAGTTCTCTCAGTTATGTTTAGAAGTTTATTTGGTTACAGTGGCAACAAGACAAGGAGTAGGATTCAAACCCATGATGAGGTATACAAAAATATAACGTGTTACTGGTTCCTTTAATATATACACACATGTACACAAAAAAAAAAAAATTACAGTTGGCAACAAAGCCTTTATAATTTGCATAATATTATATAAAATAGAAAGGAATTAAATTTGCCTCAACAATATAGTTACATGTAAATTGAAAATTGGAATTATATCCTAAAATATCTTGCATGTTGTAAGAATGAATTTATATTCTTCCATAGTTTTCAGATAATATTCATGCTTCAACAATATTAAATATAAGAGTAAATTCAATTTTCTTCAAAATATTCAATATTGTCAATTGGTATTAAACCTTGTGCTGAAGATAGGAGTTCCGAGTACTAATGGAGTGGCTTAGGAGGATGTTGGAGCAATATGTAGAAGCAATGTGACATCTGAATCATAGGCTAGTTTAAGAAAAATTCAAAAGCTTACTTGTAGAGCAACCTCAACACATGAGGGTTTGAGATTGTAGTTCTAGCTAGTCCATATATTTAACAGGGTAGAGAGCCAAGGTTATCAAATTCAAGAATATGAGGAAAAACAAAAACAATTTTGAAATACAAAGAGTAACAAAAAATGTATTCCTAAAAAAGGGGAGTGATGCTTAATATTTGGATGAGTTATGTGTGATAGAAGCAATGCCATATACATAAAAGAAAATAGATGAAGATTTGGTGACTAGACAATTGAAAAAAATCTTATAAGCAACTACCTACTCTATTACACTTGATCATTGCAATGACTAATTGTCCATGGAGTATGGTAGGATAATAAGGTTGTTATACATACACTTGTACTTAAACATGAGATCACAACTATGTTCAAGAATAAAATAAGTCAACAATTAGATGAGTGATCAAACACATTATTTGGTAAAGGAATTTGGATATTCAAAGATATGTGAATGTGTATGCATAATAGTGAATGTGTATGCATAATAATGTTCTAAAATATTTTAACATGTTTGGATAGCAATGTTTGGATAGCAATGAAGGTGCATGTATATCAGTAAGATAATGAAAAAATGATGTTCAAAAAATCAATCGTTTTATTTAAAAAAAATGAAAATTAGAACCTTGAACATAGAAAAAATGTTTGGAAAAAGTAATACCAAAGTGAAAAAGCAGTGAAAATGTTTTTCTTAAGAAAAAATTATAAGTTAAAAAATATTAAAAACAATTAAAATATAGAAAAGAATGATAAAATAAAAAATAAAAATAAACGAAAAAACTATTAAAATATAAAAAAGAATGATAAAATAAAAAATAAAAATAAATGAAAAAATTATAAAAAGATATTTAAAAATAGAAAAACATAATCATTGTCTACTAACTAACAAAAAAATATATATTTGTAAGAGTCTATATATTCATTTATTCAGCATCAATTGATCCATTATCCTTACTTAGGTGGATCATCAGTATTATATAAAATTAAATGGCAGCAAATCTACTCACTCATTATTGAGGAGTGTAAGTAAATTTAAATTAAACATATAAATTATATTATAAAATATCGATATAATTAAACAGCTTAATATACCTAATTAAATAATATAAAGTATATAGTAAAATATAAGTATATGAATTAATTTATATGTTTATATAGGTGTAAGATAACCTTTATGCTTGAGCAACCTTCATTATAAAAGTAATTTGATTAAAATATTCCATCCTCACACATTAAGGAACGAGTAGAAAAAAACTGTTCTTAAACTTACTATCACGTATTCTTCAAATGTCTTAAGCATCGAAATAAGGTATTGGCCAGGATCGCCTCTTGCAGGGTTATTTAAGTAGTCGAAAATATCGTTCGTTCCTGCTGAAATGCAATACAAAGACTTCGCTAGGTCGCTCTTGACTTGGTGTTCTCGATCATGTCCTTCCTGCCGTTTTAGCCACTTGTAATATTGTCTAAAATGCAACATTTGCTGGCTCATCGGAATAGTATTCTGCAAAGGGCAAACACACAAGGAATGAGAAATCTTACCCAACAGGAAAACTTTTTTGAAAAGCGATATGCATCAAAAAATCTGTGCAGCTAGATCTTTACAGAACTGACTAAACATTGGCAAGTACAGCTATCGAAATGAATTAAATATTGAAAATTTTAAATTATTTTAATTATAATTTTTGATACTTTTCTATTGAAACGAATCAAATTTTTAATTTTTATTACAACTAACAATTAAGAGGTTAGGTTTGCTACATAATTAGACGACTTTCCACAAGAATTATCCTAAAAATAACTTCTTAAACAAAGAAAAAGGTGGAGAGAAAACCCGTCTGTCTCCTGTGGAGTCCAGCAATCCGCTACCACCGGAAGCAAAATTGACGCCGCAAGAGAAGTCTGCATCTGGTTGAAGATATGGAGGGGGATAGAGAGGGAGCTCTAAGAAGTTAGCTGCAATCACATTTTTCATGCATTATGTATTTGTTAGGGAGTACTAAACCTTTATTCTGCCAAGTAACTAGATATCTACGTTCTGAAACCAACCTAAGAAATCAAAAGTGATGCGGCCGTTTGAATAGCGACCGGTTGGGGAAGGGAAATAGTCGATGCCATATGGTGGAAAGTTTGCGCGAAAAGTACTATTGGGAACGTAATTATTGGAGCCTGCGTCTCCCAACGACTCCCCAAAAACGAACATATAAGGTACTTTACGCGGTGGCTGAAGAGCGCCAGTCGTCGTAGGAAACCAAAAAATACAAGTGATCATCCAGCCGATCATCAAAGTAATTAGCATCCTAGTATTCATGATGAGCTCCATTCTGCCACTGGTCAGGTCCATTGATGAAGGCGTCAGATCTCAAAACCTTTTTATGCAGCGGAAGTCGATGACACGAATTCCTCGAACCAATCTTCGAGAGCCCAATGATTGCAGATGCAGCCAGTCGAAGCATATCCAACTATAATACGTACAGCCGCTCAAGATGCCCATTTCAAAGCGGACGGCGAGCCCTAGAAATTTTTGGATTGGCAAATGCGTACATTGCACATTATTACTCTGTCTGTACTTATTAGGTTTCGTGGAAAGACGATAGTTTTGAGGGGAGTCAAAGAAGTTCCAAACCAGCGGTAAAGGATATTCTCATGACTTTCCAAAATGGCTACGTAAACGAGGATGGCGTATAATTCGATGTGCCAAAACGCGACGCCGTGATGGCCATTCGTGGTTGACATTTAAAATGGGGTCGCTCTCTCTAGCTGATCGTGATGGGGATTTCTGAATTATCAGACTTTTTGGTTTTAATGTGGAGAGTAGAGACAAAGAATCATTGAAAGGAGGTCACTCTCTCCAGCTGATCGTTCGAGGCGGGTTTATAGACCTCACTCCGTCTACGTATCCTATGATTTCTATGATTGAAATTTCAGTGAAATCTTAAAAAAATAAAAAGCTTTCTTATACTCAAGACGCTGTGAGTCGCATACGTAAGATGAAAATAAATCTCATACAAATTAATATCACTTTATTTTAACTCTTGTATTTATGTATAAGATGAAAATTAATTTTATATAAATTAATGTTATTTTATTATTACGATTAAAATAAGGACTTACGCCATTAATATTATTTAGTTAAAAATGTTTATTTAATTTAGTAGTTGAATAAAGTTGGGATTCACGGTTGGTTGGTGCTTTTGAGATATTAGACTAGGCCTATTACTAAAATTTAAGGCACTTAGGGGGACACGAATTAACAATTATTTTTAACAATTGACGTCTAATGTAAAAATAATAATTTATACAATGTTGATTATTATTATAATTTTATGATACAATTTACAAGTAAAACTTATCAAGATTCAATTGCCTATTAAAAAAATAACAATTAATTCAACTATTTTTATTGTTTAGTAAACGTTTTTGTTTTAAGAAATTAGAAGGGATTTTTATTTGTATTTTATTATGACTTTATTGTATTATGACAGTTTTTAGGATATACATATATATCTGTGACAAGCACGAATAAAGAAAGAAAGTAAGATACACATTTACTTACCTATTGTTAAAAAACAATGGTATTGTTGACGGATTTTGTGTGTAGGATAGTTGCAAGATGATAATGAAAGGAAGCAAGTCAGTAGAAAAAAAGTAAGGGAAGTGATGATTCAGCTCGCGAGCACATAAACTCACTCTTGCATATCATTTAGAGGTAATATAAATTACATTTTTGTATGAGTTCAATTGTTTGAAATATTGCTTGATTGCAAGGAATGAGAAATATTTTATGGTGGTAATGATGATGGGAGCCACTAGTTTGGAAAGGTATGCTAGTGTTTATTTATTTGGACATGCATGTATGTGTCTAATACTTTGAATGTTCCTTTGTTTTATTTTTATATAAAGTGAGCTTGTGTGATTAGAGGTGGCAATGAAGATGTCTCAATCATGGGAGCCACCCTTTAATTGTTGAATGAAGATTTGAAAATATTTTCCTTTATTCTTTCATGATTTTATGGAAAGATAATCTTATAAATAAAATAGAAAATAAATAAAGAAAAATAGTCATTTTGTTTATTTGAAGAAGAAAAGAAAACTTTTGCAAATCGAGTTATACTTTGCTATATATTTGTTTCACGTTCATACTAAAGAATAGTGACATTTTATGGAACCACTATGTTTGGTTATGAAGGCAAATGACATGTGTTATCCGATGGTCGAAACTACTTCCACATTAGACTCTATGAATATTTATAACCTTACCTTATTTATTTTGAAATCATGCGAAAAATAGTGTATGTTACTATTGTTGCTCCAAGGTTAGAAAAGTCAACAGAGCTAAGTTTGTTAATACCGAGAATTGTTGAAACGCCATGATGAAATGTTATGTGTGCGGGATTATGGAGGAGGGGCTCAACAATTTGGTACTACACATGAGAAAGGAGGGTGAATAACTTATGAAGTTTTCAGAGAGAAGGTACTTTTTGGAAATGGTAAGGGAAGGAAAAAGAGGAGAAAAATGAAGAAAGGAGGATGGAAGGGAGAACAACGAATTGGAAGACCAGCAAACTAAAAATTTTTAGAAGAAAAATAAATAGGTTGGTTTTTATACTTGGTTTTTACTATGCTTCTTGTTGTGCATATTATATACAATGAAATATGAAAATAATGTGGAGTTATTTTGCTTGCTTTTGTTCATACTGTGTATATCCGAATATGAAATTGGTGTGCAATTATTATGCTTGTTGTTGTGCATACTATGTATATTCAAATATGAAATCAGTGTGGAATTAGTATACTTGTTTTGAGCATGCTGTGTTTAATTAATTTTAAAATGATGTGATAATTTGTGATGAATGCTACTATGTAAACTGAGTCATGTTGAGTTTGGAAGCGGCATAAACTGTGTTGATTATTACTATAAAAATCATGTTGAATTAATTCAAAATGGTAGTGGAAAAATCTACGATGAATGTTATTGTATTGGTTATGCTAAATGTAGTTGATAAGCAATGCATTACTAGGAAGACGTGTTGCTTTATTTTTGTGTATATTTTCATTAAAAATCTATGAACAATGTTGAGATGAAGCCATGCTACTAATTTTTAAAAATAGGAAAGAAATTAATAGTGAAATTATATCTTCCTCGGAACCTGGAAATTCCAAATGAAAATATAGACTTTGTGGAATACGCTACCTAAGAAAATAGGTAGACAATAAAATAAGAAACATGCTCAAATAAATCTTAGAGAAAATCTAGAGCTAGGAGATATGGGAGTATTCAGAATATTTCTATGTGCTTTAAATGCATGTGTGCATATTAGGATACATAATCATCCACCTTGAGTCATATATGATCCCTGACGACACTACATAATTTCTTTTGTGTGAAAATAATTTTTTGAGGTCAGCTGACATTGAAGAGTAAACAAAAACCAGGGGCATTGACCAAGGATGAGCCAAAAATTATCAAATTATCGTATGGATAAAGGATGGTGTCCATATTTTTGTGAAATTAGTCACAAAAAGAAAACTCTTAATGAAATAAGTGGACCAAAACTTAGATATGATTGTCAAAAATATTTTTAGATACCTAAAACACGTCATATTTAGGAGACTACTCATATGGGTACCTTTACAAATCATATGAATGAGCTTGGACCTTTCCAAGACCAAGCAGTGGTTCTAACCACTCATTTTAGGCAATCTAGGCCTATATAGCCTTTAGTCGCTAATAGTATTAGTGGATAGGATCCTAGTCACTGATGATAAAAGTAGCTAAGGGAAGCCTACCTCTAGCTACACTGAGAAAGATCAACTAGCCTTGTAGAAAACTCGACCTTATTGATCTAAGCAAAATCAGTTGCAACTACCCAAATTGCAATAATTTTAGAGCGGTTATAGGTTGGAAAGCTTCCAAAGGATTCCTCCCAACTGCTCAAACCAACTAATTCTTGATATCGACCTCCTTGAGAAGCCAATATTAGGATTTGGGGAAGTCTATTTATAGACCCCCCAAAGAGGCATAAGGATCTTGAATTCATTGTAGCGAAGCTCTATCGGTTTGAAGACTGACTTTACAACCCTTAAGGAGTAGTGAAGTACTATCAAATTAGATAATAAATTTTTTTTCTGTGTCAATGGAGTTTCCAATATCTTGAGGATCAAGCTTGTCATTCCAAACCAATCAACCGCGAATCCCAAACAATACGCCACCAATTCCATGTTTTGAGACACAGGTGTCCTTGGATTTCAATATCACATTTAGTTATACCTAGCATAGAGTCCTTGATGGCCTTAGAACAACTCAAGAGAAAGTTGTCTATTATGTTCTAAGAACATTCAATTCATATTTAGGACTAATGATAAGGCACTCAAATGTCCTTGATTTTCCTTAGATCTTTCTAGAAGCTGCAAAAGTGGAAAAAATACTTATTACGATAGGCATATTACCTCCCAATCCCATGATGATTATTTTCCTAGAATTCCTTAATAGTCAACCATACCCATCTATCTCAATGCCTACTTATGTAGCATTACCATCTCCCATGGGCTTCACTAAATGGCCTAGCACACCTATAGTACCATTACTACATGCACCTCCTGTGATACCTACTCTTCCTACTTCATCTCTAGTGCATGCTTTACCTACCTAAGATTCACAAGTGGCTACCTTGCCTGAGATGCAATATTTTATAAAAAAATATCTAATGAGGATACTATGATGAAGAGAAAAGAAGCTAAAAGGAAATTCCAATTGAAGATGTTCCCATACTTCACAAAAGATCAATTTTCTCCCACTAATAGGCCACCAGAGATAGCTAATATAGTTCTCATTAATAATGGATGTGAACCTTTGACTTCTCTATCTAATTCAGACTATTGGTGTTCTACTTGTAATGATCCTCATGGGGAAAATACCAATATGATGCACTAACATTATATGCAAAAAAAAATTGTTGAGAGAGTAGAAATAATTTAAAAAGGAAAAATCAACATGGTTCGCACTTATAAACATAATTTCATGGTTTCATTAGTAGAACAAGTCTCTATATTGATGATATATGAAAATAATCCACTACAAGTGAATACTGAAAAGCTTAACCTCATGAAAATAACTATTGATGATTTTGTAGAAAAGAAAACTAAAAATAGTGTCCCTCAAAAGGTCCCATATAAAAAACCTCCAAAGAAAGAAAAGGAATATCCCAAGCCTAGTGATACTCAATAAAAAGCAATAGAGATTCAAATTAAGGCAAGAGATAAGCTTAAGTATCCATCCCTGATAAAGCATCAACAAATTGAAACCACCCATGAGTATAAAAATAAATTTGAAACTCCTTCAAAAGAGAAATACAGACAATGTGAGGTCCCTACCTTCAATATTGTGGAAGAATTAAAGAAGACCCCTTAAAAATCTAGTATGTATGATGCGTTACTCACCCCTGGACAGATTGACCTACTCCACACTTCCCTAAAAATGGTCAAAGAAAACCAAAGTCTAACCAGAATAGAATTTGGTTTAAACTAGCTCTTTTATGGTGGGTAGAAAGAACATACTTTCATTATTTTATCTCTCTTTAGAAATGGAAGGATGGGTTGTTCATAATTGCATGATAGATTCAAGTGTGGCTACTACAATCATGCCCAAAGTAGTGTGCGATATCATGGGAATGGAATACACTAGAAGTTTTCCTAGTGTGTTGCAACTAGATAGTACTCTAATAAAAAACATTGGGATCATCAAGGATGTGCCTATCGTTCTTCATAGATTACCTCAAGTAACTAGTATACAAGAGATTGTGGTAATAGACTTGGAAACATACTTTAGGATGTGCCTTTCTAGGGAATTCACTACCAAATTAGGAGGATATATTTCTCTTGACTATTCTCATATGGAAATATTGTGTAAAGGGAGAAGGGTGAAAATCCACTCAAAAAACCATCTCCATTTCATATAGAAAGAATAGAGAAAATGGACCAGTAAACAGTTGTAGTCAACGATTTTATTGAGGAAGGAGATCTTGTAGAAGAAGTCTTAGAAGAAATGCAAATAGAAGATCAATTTTACATGAAAAACATCAATGCAATAATGGAAACAGGGGTTGGTACTTATACAATTGAAAAACTAGAAGTAAAAAGGCTAGAAGTGTAAGAATATTCTTCATATCCATCTCATCAATTATGGAAACTATATTTTGATGGAGCAAGAAGCAAAAATATTGCGGGAGCCAAGATAGTCTTGATTTCTCTTAAAGGAGTCCAAAAGGTTTTATCATATATATTAACATGGAGTTGTACCAATAATGTAGTAGAATATGAGACCATTTTTTTAGGACTTAAAAAGTGAAAGCACGAGGATACGGAAGCAAAAAGGAAAGCGAAGATGCGATGCAAAAAGAACCGAACTTAGCGCTAAATCCTAGGAATTTGAAAGTGCATGAAAAGAGGGAAAAGCATGAGCGAATCAAAATGAAACAAATGTGAATAAAGAAGACAGCCCTTTTTATTGATATGTTTCACAACTCGGTTACAATGCGCATCCTCCCCTTCCAAGGGCTAGGAGCGTTTAAGTATGCGTTCTTGTTACATCCATGGGTGCCTTTCCTTCTTCCGCGTGCCCACATGTAAAATGGGCGGACCAAATGTCGCCGCCACTTGCATTGATGAGTCTTGACTCCTTGCTGCTCCTCCGATGTCCAGACCCTACGTTCAAAGGAACAAGAAACAGTCAGTAGCACCTACGGATAAAACAAAGCATGCAATCCCCAAGCCTACGATAAGTGAATAAGAAAAATGAATTAAACTATGACTAAAATGAATCCAAATGCTCTAAAAATTTGATAGGGGCATCAAGACACCACCAGGAAGGCCCTACAAAAAGAATAGTCAAGAAATTCCTCACCGATTTGAATTCGCTCCGAGGCGGGACGAATTCACCTGCAACAAAATGCCGAAAAGGTACTGTCCCAAATGTCCTACCTAGGAAGCTCCAAAAGACCTGCAAACTTGGGGTTAGCTAATTGGGGGCATTTTGGGAAGACCCAGATGGTCATATTTTCCCAATTTGGCCTCCATCAATAGGAATTTGATGATGCTACCTGTAGATTAGTAGAAGCGAGCAAAGATAGAAATATGATCAAAATTGTTCAAAACGAGACGAAATTTAAATGACAACCTATCTAAGCATCATAGAATTGAATGCAAAAATGAAAGAAAGAAAGTCTACCATAGAATTCCCATCGCTCCGAAGGGGGCGATTAGGACTGTAGCGGTGTGGGAGGGGGCGCCCATGGGGCAAGCCGCCCATCGTTTGAGGCCTGATTTCGGCACCAATCCACTTGGGATGGGTCCAAAACCTCTTGTGTGGTATTGTCAGAAAATTTGGTGGGATATTGTGGCCAAATGTTAGGTTTTGGGCTCAATATTCATCCTCCCAATAGTCACCCAATGACCTCCCCTCTAAAGGAGATCAAGGATGTGAAAGGCACAAATCCAAAAGGTGTGAGGTATGACAATAAAATGATAGCACTTCGTTGCTCTAAAATGCTCCTTCTCTCTATATTTTGGGGTGAGGAAACTCACCAATTTATAGACCTAGAGGTCTCTTGAAATGGGCATGCAGAGGCGCCACTTGGCAATCATGCCTTCCCAGGGGGAAGGAGATTCCTCCCTGAATAGGGACTTCATGACTGCCCTTGTAATTGCCTCTAATGCTCGAAAATGCTCACCCATACTCCCATGCGATGAAGGAAGCGTTAAGTGGCGGATCTGAGCTGCCATTTGTCAAGATTTGACTTTTTCCCATCAAACCTGCAATTCGCCCCACCTTGGAGCGAATCTAGAATTCGTCCCTGGGTGGGGCGAATCCTAGTTTGAATTCGTTCCAGGGTGGAACGGATATTGAGCAAAGTGCTTGAAGGTGCCAAATTGATCTCTGACCTTCCAAAACTATTGTGAGAGTGGTTAGGACCACTGTTTAACCTCTGGGGGCTGCCCTTGGGGCTGTGTGTGTCAATGCGATCAGTGTTTGCAGTCACATAATCGGATTGGTGCTATTTTGGTGTCTATAGATGCCCCTTTTTGGGATGCGTTGTGCATGGCACAGCGTCGAGCAAAAATAGATAACCAAAGCACTAATGATTAGGGTTTCTCAGTAACCTAACCAACTTTTGATGCCCCAAGTATGGAAAGGGCATGCATTCTTGAATCCTTGCTTCTGACGAGCGAAGGAACTTAATTCAAGTGTTAACCTTTTTTGGTGAGGTGTTACTTGATCTTGGACATTGATCGGTCATGAATAGGCAAAGGGCGCAACCTTTTGTCCTGAGAACCTTGAGTTCATGATTCATGAAATGCCAAGTGATTTGATCAGCTTGTGATTATTGCTTGTTTACTACCCCAAGCAAGAGCGTGATTGTCTTTGTCAATGATTCTTTGAATGCATGTCATTTTCCTTAATTGGGTGTGTATTTGTTGATTGGTGACTAAGTGTGACTACCCCCTCAAGCGACGAATCGATGAGGGAATGACCTTCATGAGAAAAGTGACGAGTCACTTGACCCAAGATGACTTGTGCAAGGGTGCCTTGAGATGTTTTAGCGTTGAAGTGTGTGCAGTTTTCTGACATTTAGACCTATTTTTGGTGGGTGTTAACCCTTTTTGTGACGCTTTTTGGAGCTAAAATTGTCAAAAATCCGTCTTCCCGTGGAGCGGTCTGGCCATGGTGGCCTTCTTAGGGAGTAGGATAGTGACAATTTGTAGCCCCAATGTCTATTTTGGATGCCAAGAATGTCAGGCAGAAGGCGCCTTCGTTCGGCAATGTTATTGCTATTTTGGGTGGGTTTTGACCCTTTTGGTGATGCCGTTTGGGGATGAAATTCTCGAAAATCCGTCTTCCCGTGGAGTGGTCCGGCTATGGTAGCCTTCTTAGGGAGTAGGATAGTGAGGATTTGTGACCTCGACATCTATTTTGCATGCCCGGGATGTCAAGTGCAAAAGCACTTTCATCGGGCAAGTTTATTAGCTATTTTGGTGCATTTTTGTTCAATTTTTTGTTGTTTTTGAAAATTTTGCCCTGAATTCATTTCGGGGTGGGACGAATACCAGTTTAGTATTCGTCCCAGGGTGGGACGAGCGCTAACCAGAGTGCTCATCCCAGGGAGGAACGAATATAAGCTCAAAAAGCCTATTTAAAGGCCAAAACTAGGGTTTGGGCTCATTTGCATTCGAATTTTCTTACGATTTGGAGCTCTGGGGAGGAGGAGGTTAATTCTACGAAGCGAAGCGCTACTGAATTTCTCCCGACATCATGAGTGCACAGACCGGATCGAGCGACGGAGCCGAAGCGAGACCAGTAAGTGCTCCTTAGCGTTATTGCTTTTGTTTGTTATATGTTTTAAAACTGCAAGTGATTTGTTTAATTTTCTTTGTTATGTTGTTTTCCAAAATTAAAATTGAAACCCTAAAACTGAGCTGAACACAAACCAAGACTTAGCTTAAATCGAACGGAAAACGTAGTTTAAACCTAGGTTGAAATTTTATTTTTCTTTTTAAAATGGAACAGAAATTTACTTTTCGGTTTACACTAAAGTAAACCCTAGGAAAAATTTTGATTTTGCTAAACTAAAACCCTAGGATAAATGGAATGTAAAACCCTAGTTTTTTAGGTTGAACTTGTCAGTTTTAAAACGTAGGTGAAAACCCTAGGTTAAAAACTGTTATTTTAATTTTGTTTTGTTTGTGCAGACTTTGTCAATTTTAAACTTAGAATACAGAAACCCTAAGATTGACAACTGTAGTTAAAAAAATGTTTTTGTGTTTTTATGTTGTTGTCAGTTTTAAACTTAGAGTACAAAACCCTAAGACTGACAAACTGTATTTTAAAAAAAATGTTTTTGTGTTTTTATGTTGTTGTCAGTTTTAAACTTAGAGTACAAAACCCTAAGACTGACAAATGTTTTTTTTTGAATTTTTGTGAATTTTGTTGTTTTTGAGTTGTACATTGGTAGGCAGTGTTGTATATTCATGTTATTGTTGTACAGTTTTTCATGATTTTAATGTTTTTGTGTTGTTTTCTTTTGCAGGTTGTGAAGAGCCGGTATCGTGTACCTACTACTTTTGTTGAAGCATGGGGGCGCTAACTATGGTCGATTGGGAGTGGCTTGATGCCCTTGGGCTCAAGCGAGTGACTCGACTGGAGCCTGTGGTCGGGGATCGGGCCTATCTCGACCCTGATCAACTTGTGGGATCCCCAGACCAACACCTTCCATCTCCCAATAGGGAGATGATAGTGACCTTGGAGGATGTCTATCGGATTCTTCGGATTCCAATAGATGGACTGCGATCGAATGACATCGCGTGATCAGCGGAATAGTGTTGACACGATTTGGGCATGGGGAGGAGCTAGGTGTGGAGAGCCCAGTGGAGAGGGCAGAGGGCAACTGCCAGATTGGCAGGATTTTGGTCCGATGGTGGCTTGAGAGAGGGGTGTTGGGAGTGAGGCATGCAGTACTCATGGGCCTCATTTCCAACATGTTGCTGCTTGACTCGTCAGGTGCGAGGTTCTCATGGAACCTACGATGTGGTCTATCGGTTGGTGGAGTGCCCGATGGAGGCACCATTGATCATGAGGTGGGGACAGATGCTACTGGCATAGCTCTATGGTGAGTTGTACGAGGTCCGCTACGGAGGTGAAAGGGGATTAGCTGTAGCTATCTATTGTAGAGCTGGGCTTGGCAGCACATAGCGGTGGAGAGGCCAGTAGGGTTATCATGGATGACTCGGATGGAGATGGAGGATAAGGATATAGGCTATGCGGTTCTATGGCGGTGGTCTGAGGAGCAGGGATAGAGTCGATGGTGGGCAGGTGTCGTAGGGCACTATGTCGATGCCTTCGCTCGGCTTACTCTAGGGAGGTGTTCTGGTGCCCCTATCGGGATTGCCCAGCTGGTCGGAGGTTGGAGAGTGGCTCCGATGGGTACGTAGGGAGCGGTGGCTGATTGGGCGGCATGGGACCGAGCATGAGTTCTTCCCTTACAGTTGGGTGACATGATAGTTTGGGGTGCGCCAGGGGTTGCCTGGTGAGCCCGTGGTCTATCGATTCGGGGGATGAGAGGACTCGGATCGATCGGTCATCGTGCCACTAGGCGAGGATTCGGATGTAGTGATCGACGTCCCGGATGTGGATGACGTCGGGACTACCATAGAGTATGACCAGTGGTGGGTACTACGATGATGGCGGGGAGAGGGGCCACTAGGAGGCATGGAGGTAGTAGTAGCAGGCGGGGAGGGTGTCGAGGCACCAGGAGATGATTGGGGAGCTCTACGGGAGGATGTAGACATGGTGGAGGTGGAGGATGAGGATGTGGATTTTGGGGTTTCGGATCAATGGAGATGTAGGACATCACGGAGTAGTGGGAGCCAGAGTAGGCTGCTATTCTAGAGATGCCCATGCCTCAGGCAGATTTAGAGGACATGAAGTCTGGGTTATGCATCGAGATTGCATGATTGGAGGGGCTACTATGGAGGCACGATGAGGAGCTTGGGGATGCGTTATGGGAGAGGGATCTCCTGCACATGTAGCTGGTAGAGTGGGAGAATGCATTGGCTGCCTACCATCGGTAGGATGGGGATACCGATGCTGCATGGGAGAGGGATCTCCTACGGATGCAGGTGGAGAGGGATAGGGCTTTGGCACAATGCGATGAGAACTTGGCTACGTATCGCCAGTGGGAGATGGACTTGGTGCGGCAGCGGTTGGAGCTGGAGGCAGAGATTAGCCACCTTGGTGGGTGGGTCCCTACATTCAGTGGAGGTGGATCATCACGCCGCTCGAGAGGGAGCGAGACTGAGCAATCAGCATCCTCTCGGTGCAGGCGACTGGATGAGGGGGGCGAGTAGGCATGATGCGGGGGCTAGCAGTAGCCACCCTGAGGGGTCTCATAGGACCCACACCATGGGGGTAGTTCCCATCGCACCGATCCTGCATGATCATGGTGGCCGACGCCCTAGGCTTGGGGGTTTTTGAGCTTTTGGATTTTGTTGCGGGGTCACAGGACCGGTTCATTGTAGCTTGCGGGCATTTTTGATGATATATATAGATGACTTTATTTTGTTTATGCGAGTGATGATTTGATTTTATGCATGATGAGTGATGAGTATGGATGTATGCATGTTAATTTATTTTGATGGATGCATATGTTATGATGAATGCAAATGTTTCTAAATTTTAGGATATGCAAATGTAATGGATGAATTGAATTTGTGTTGTTTGGCGAGAGCACCATAGACTGTTTAGACCTTTGTGGTTTTTGGCGATTGTTGATGGCAATGCGAGGATGAAAGATAGCGCAGTTGGTTTAGAATGTAGCTAAGGTTTTCTGAGACTCAGACGGTTTTAACTAACTAGCCATGATTGTACTTTATCTTACAAGACTTTTGGACAAGGTATGAATCGGACTTGTCTTTGACCAAGTTATTTCACATCCCTGTGTGTGCAATTGAGTTCGTTTATGTGGTATTTGTCAGGATACCGCCAGTGCAGATAGGCTGTCAACCAAACCTGTATTGAGGATCACCTAATTAGCTCCACTAACTCCTTTGTTGTATTTAGTCAGATTAATCTGCGGTGCTATCTAGGATACCATAAGCTAGCTCATCCACATGCAAACATTGATCTGTACATGAGTTAATGTGACAGATATATCGTCATGCGGGAGGTTTACCACCAGTGACCGATAGGCTATCCACCAAACCGATACTGAGGTTTGCCTCATGACCTATCGAAATGCTGAGAGTTCCAGGGATTCAAGTTCGACTCCCTTCTTTTCTTCAATTGTATTGGGATACTTGCTCTTTTGTAGTGATAAAAATCACTGTTTATTTTTATTTTTTTCTTTTGAGCAAGGGATTTGAATTTTGAGTGATGAGAATCACTATTGTATGTGCCTTTTGATGTATGCACTTTGGTGGTGATGTCAAATTTTTGGAGTTTTGACTTTTTGCAAGATTTTATGATGTTTGCAACTTTTTGAGAACTTGGGATTCTTGGGGAATTGGGTAGGGAGGATGCTTGTCCTTTTGCCAACTCTCAGCATTCTTGGGGTCATTCGCACAGGGGGATGAGCAAGATAACCATTTCGCTTATGGTGACCTGGATTGTTGTGCAAGTTTCATCTTTCATTCACACAACTTGGGAATTTTTATGTGTTTTAATTTGTGTTGGGATGCTACGTAACAAGGTGTGATCCAAGTAGAACTCTACCTTTGTAAAATCTGTCTGACTTGGTACAGTACGTGGCTAGAAAGCTAAATGATGACTGAAGGATGAAAACTCTTGATACATTAGAAGACCACTGACTCTGGTATGGTAAAAAGAAGTGAATGGCATTTATTTTTGATGGACTGCTTATAGAATGGAGAAATGTGGAACAAGATGGATTGGCGGAGTAATTATAGTCTATGGTGCCTTTGACCTGTATGACCACAAATATGCAATGTATGGATGTGATGCTTAATGCAGCTACATATTTTTGTGTTTTTGATGGATTGATTTTTTTTGAATATGAAGATGAGATGCGAAAAGAGCTCTTTATTGTTGTGATGAGTTGGAGTATGCCTGGAAATGAGATGCAAATTTTTGTTATTTTTGATGATTTTACTATTTTTGAATTTTCTTATTTTTGACCAAGCGATTGTGGGAATCCTTGGAGCTTTTTGGGATTGACCAAGTGATTGTAGGAATCCTTGGAGCATTTTGGGATTGACCAAGCGATTGTAGGAATCCTTGGAGCATTTTGGGATTGACCAAGCGATTGTAGGAATCCTTGGAGCATTTTGTTTGGGATACGGCTCTTTTAGATATGGAATGGCCACAAATGATTGATGTTCAAGGGTTCTAGTTCCTTGATTCCATCAAGAGAGGCTAGCCGGTATGTTCCAGGTCCTATTTTACTATCAATTACATATGGACCTAACCAATTTGCCATGAACTTGTCCCTTAGATGGGATGACAAACTAGAGTTCTGTTGGTTCTCTTTTAAGACCAAGTCACCAACCTGAAAATCCCTCAGGTGAACTTTCATGTTGTATGCTTTCTTAAGTCGCTCTTGATAGATACGTAAATGCTCGAGAGCATTAACGCATCGTTCATCAAGCAATGTAAGCTGGTCTAACCGGGCCTACCATGCAGTGTCATCATCGATGAACTCTTGCATTGATATGCGTAGGGAAGGAATTTCCAACTCGAGAGGCATGACTGCCTCGGAGCCATACACGAGCAAAAATGGAGTTGCCCCAGTGGGCGTCCGAATGCTAGTGCGATAAGCCCATAGGGCAAGTGGGATTTGGATGTGCCAATCCTTATGACTGTCTACGACTATCTTTTTGAGGATGGCAACTAGCATTTTGTTTGACGCCTCTGCTTGCCCATTTGCCTACGGATAATAGGGTGTCAAAAAACTATGCTAAATTTTGTACTTTGTGGTCAAAGCATGCACGTCTTTGTTCTTGAATGACGTCCCATTATCCGAGATTATTTTGGATGGAATACCAAAATGACATATGATGTTATGCAAAATAAACTCCACAATGCGGGGTCCTATCGTAGAGGTAAGCGAAACTGCTTCCACCCACTTGGTGAAATACTCTGTGGCCATTATGATAAACGTGTGATGACCTGACGACATAGGGGAGATCTTTCCGATTAGATCTAAGCCCCACTATAAAAATGGCCAAGCCGATTGGATCGTCTGCAAGGCCTAGGAAGGTACGTGTGTCAAATTAGCATGATGTTGACACTTCACGCACTTCCTGACATATGCGCAACAATCTCGCTCTAAATATGGCCAATAATAGCCCATGCGAAGAATGCGCTTTGCGATGGCCATACCACTGAAGTGGCCACCACACGTACCATCGTGCGCTTGGGCGATCGCCCAAGTGGACTCTTGCTGGTCCAAGCAATGAAGGAGGATTCCTTCATAGCTATGATGGTACAAAATGTCTCCTAACAAGACATACTTTGCCACTTTCTGCTTGAATGCTCATTTTGTGGCATGCGTCAATCCAAGTGGGAGGTTACCTAACTTGAGGTAGTCCCTTATGGGTGAATACCAATCCTGCTGATCGAAAGCCTCGATGGTATGAACAACCAATCCCTCTTGAAGTTCATCCCTAGCAAACGTTGAGCGGGAGAGAACTTGTAAGAATAGCGTTGTGTTGCTATTAATGGGAGTAGGGGAGAACAAGGACCCCTAGTTGGCATGTTTCAGATGATCATGGATTCGAGAGAACTTATCCGAGGATGGTTCAATCTGGATCATGTGGATTCCTGGCATCAAGTTAGAACTTGCACGGTCCATCATGGATTGCGATAGTGTTTTGACTTGAATGGTTGTCATATCACCAGAAAGGTCTTGCGGGATTAGTGACCCCAAGGAGGCCATAGTGTCCACAAAATGATTCGATGACCGAGGGAGTGCCTCGATGTCGTACCACTCAAGCTTTGCCAAGAATTTGTCCACAAGGGCTTTGTAGGCCTACAGAACTGGGCATTTGCATTGGAATACCCCTTTGACTTGGTTGACAATTAACAATGAATCACCAAAGATGTTCAGTCATTTGATGTTCATGGTGATTGTTGTCTGAAGACCTATGAGCAAGGCTTCATACTCTGCATTATTGTTGGTGCATGGGAAGTCTAATTTAAAGGACAGAGGCATTGGAGCCCCTTGCGGTGTGAAGAATACAATTCCCATGCCACCACCTTGCTCACATTTAGAACCATCAAAAAATAGGGTTATGTCGGCCTGTGACTCAGGCTCATCGGAATCTGGTGATTCTGAGACATGGAAGACCCCATCATCGGGTAGTTCTATGACCAGAGGCTGATCGTCTTCGAGAGGAGCCTCTGCTAGTTGATCGGCTATGACCTGTCCTTTGATGGATTTCTGTCCAATAAACTCTATGTCAAATTCCATCAACAACATGATCCATTTCACCGTGCGACTACTATGATAAGTATGACTCATCATGTACCACAATGGATTCTCCTTAGACACAACATACGTAGTGTTGCTCAGCATGTAGTGGCATAGCTTTTTGGTAGCAAACACCACTGCCAAGCAGAGTTTCTCGATGTATGCATAGTTAAGTTCATAACTGACCAGGGTGCGGCTAAGATAGTAAGTAGCCTGTTCTTTGTGAAGTTCATTCTTCTGGGCTAGCATGGCGCCCAGTGCCACCTCAGTAGCTGAGATGTATAAGTAGAATGACACTCCTGGTCTAGGTGGTGCCAATACTGGCGATGAAGCCAAGTATCATTTAATGTCATCAAAGGCTGACTGGCACTCGTCATCCCAGTGAAATGCTACCCCCTTGTGCAATAATTTGTTCATGGGTCGGCACTTGTCAGATAGCTGCGCTATGAAGCGCTTGATTGATGCGACCTTTCCTTGTAGACTTCTGAGCTGCTTAATGGTAGTTGGGGGAGCCATTTCAAGGATTGCCTTGACTTTGTTTGGGTCCACCTCGATGCCTCGCTTTGAGACTATGAAACCCAAGAGTTTTCCAGATGTGATGCCAAATACGCACTTCTTGGGATTCAGTCTGACTTTATGTTCCATGAGGCGATCGAGGATCTTGCTTAAGTCATCGAGATGATCTGGGTGCAAAAGAGATTTGGCCAACAAATCATCCATGTAATCTTCCAAAGTTTTATGCATGTAATCATGGAAGATGTACGTCATGGCACGTTGGTAGGTGGCGCCAGCATTTTTAAGGCCAAAGGGCATGACCTTATAACAAAATGTCCCCCAAGGCATTGTGAACACCATTTTTAGTTGGTCTTCGGGATTGATACGAATCTGATTGTATCCCGAGAAACCATCCATGAGGGATAGCATTTCGTGGCCTACTGTAGCATCTACCAATGCGTCGATGCTTGGCAAGGGGAAATCATCCTTAGGACTCGCTTTGTTTAGATCTCAAAAATTAGTGCATATGCGAATCCTCCCGTCGGGATTTTTGATGGGCACCATGTTGGACAGCCATGGCGGATAATCCATGCAGATGACAAACTATGCATCCAACAACTTTTGCAATTCATCTTTGACCATCAAGGCCACTTTTGGGTGCATCTTACGTAGTTTTTGCTTAACTGGCTTGATTGTCGGATCAAGCGTTAGATTATGCATGACTAGCTATGGATCTAGCCCCGGCATGTCTCTGTATGACCATGCAAAAACCTCCTTCTTCTCTTTGAGAAGGGTAATGTAGTCGGCTTGCTCTTCGAGGGATAAGCTTACCCCTACTTGATGATCTATGGATTCATTGGATCCAAGCCGATGTCTACGTCGGTCGTCTCCTCGATCGACATGTGGGATCCATCCTCCAGCTAGTGTGGAGTCGGGATCAAATGGATATCATTTGCTAAATTTAAATCTACGTTGGGAACCTCGGGTTCCTCTTCAGCATGAAATATATCTTGACTTTACCCTGGGGTAAAATGAAGCATTTTATCAAAAGGCCAGTACTACGATGGGGATGGAGGTGAATTGACGTGATCCCAGTCTATGGCATCTATGTCTAGATGCAATGACCATGTTGGATCGGCCGGATTGCGGATGGGGGCGGTTAAGTCAATGGAGATCATGTTGATGAAATGATTTTGGTCTCCATTACCATGGGTGTGATGACTCGAACATTCTGGATGTTCTCTGTGCTTCGGATCTGGCTCTAGAGGTATTGGCATGAATGGATCGGCCCTATGTGCTGATAGGAGGACAGGGTCTACCCTCGGCACTGATATCACCCTAGGGTCTCGGGGTGGAAGGTGCTCTTCGTATACCTAGAGCGGCGGATCCAACACTTGGTCCCACCCCGCTGGGTCTACGTACCACTCGTGCCCTGGCACTATGCCCATCTATTCAAATATGTCGTTAATCTCCAAGGGGTATGGTTGCGGCATCTATCGCATGTGATTAAGATATGTCATTTTTGTTTCATCTTCGTAATCACTATCGGAGATCCAAAAGCCCTCGTTGGCTTCGACAACTATTTGAGGCATTACAGGCTCATCCTGCTCGAGCAAATTAATCTGGCCCCATTGTGGTTGTTCCACTCTCCATGGGGGGCCTGATTCTCTTGACGTGGCACTGCTCGATTGGAGCCTCTAGAGGGAACATTGTCAAGAGGCTCTCTTGATAGTCATTCATGGGGATCACTTGTGAGTGATCACTATCTGATTCGAAGGGGTCATATGATGTTGGTTCATATTCTGATTCATCCTTCGAAGATCCCTCTTGACACTATTTATACCTTCCTTGAAAGTGAGTCCCCAAACTTTCGCCTCTCTCTAGCAAAGGAGAAGGGTTATTGAGGTTAACAAGGGTGGTTGTTGACCATGGGAGGTAATCTCCCAATGTATACGTTGTGTTCGGGTTGGCATAAGGATCTGATGCCAATCCACCCTTGTTGCCTATCCCTAGGCCTTGCATGTTCTCCACCAAGATGTCCAAGGGCAGGGGGTGGTTGAACCCCACGCCCGACTTGTCATAAGGCATTTGGTATCTTGGCTGGCAAAGGACACGCACTCCTTGCTCATACCTGCCTAGCCCATATCCATGCCAATTGCATTGGCCAAGATATCTCAGAGCGAAGTCCAGGTTAGACAGATAGTTGACATCTTCTGCAAAGGGCTCTTCATCTTCGTCCTCTTGCATGCATGGCTCAGTACCATGATCAAGGCCCCCATACACAAAGTTTGTCTGGTTTGGCGGGTAGCCTAAAGGAACAATTGTACCGATGGGGAGGCGAGGTCTCCCCATGTCTTGCATGGACTCTAGCATGGTCGTTGCTACAACATTCCACACCAGATACTCCCCCAGGCCCGTATTGGCCATTTCAATAGTGATTGTTGGCGATTGAGGGGGAGGGAACGAAAGCTCTTCCTGAGTCCACTCCATGTTGGGTGAACTAGGAGCCTCAACTTCCATTTTGCTAGGCATCTCTTCGGTAGAGATGGTTGATACTATTGGCAGTGCCTCTTCTAGGGGTTGAGCCTCTTCTAGGGTTTGCTTCCCTTTGTCCTTCTATTTAGCCATGATAGGTGGCATTGTTGGTGAAGGACCGGATGATGAAGATGTACCTGGCTAGGGTTTTGATGGATTTATCACCAGTGATGCTTGCGGAATCGGACCCTGTCTAGATGGATTTAACTAAAAATCCAAGTGCATCGATGGAAGGGTCGATTGCGGCATCAGCTGCACCGCATTGCAATATTTGAAGGGTTCTAAGTCCATCGGGACTACATGTACTTCCCCTTCAAATGTATACTTCAAACACTGATGAGCTATCGAAGGGACACACTTCATGTCCCTGATCCATGGCCGCCCTAGCAAGATGTTATAAGCCATCTCGCCTTCCAAAATATGGCACAATGTAGGTATCATCTTTTGTCCTACTTGAATGGGTAGGACAATTGTGCCAACTATCGAGCATATCGCATCATTGAATGCTCGCAGTGTATAGGTGGAAGCCATGATGTGAGAGGCTAGCAACTTTAGATGTTTCAATGCTATTGTGGTAATGATGTTACTGGATGAGCCAGTGTCTACCAACACCCTCTTATACGGGATCCCATTGACCCATGCGATAACGTGCAGGGGTGGATCTGCCATGTCATCAGACACTGATTTAACTTCATCCTCTCGAAAGGTGATGACTGGCTCCGTGCATCATTTGACATGTCCCACGAAGTTGTTGAAGGAATTCGCTTCATGGGGCTGCAACTCGATGGCTTTCAATATCTCCATTAGAGCCTCCCGATGGGGTGTTGATTGTTGTATAAGCTCGTATATGGAGAGCCTAGCCGACGTGGTCCTCAAGCTCTGCGTGAGTTTGGTCCGAATCATGGCCGTGGGTCTAGGCGGAGGTAGTTGCATAGGGTGCTGTTGAGGTTGTGACGTCGATGGAACCTCTCTTGTGGCTACCTCGGGGGCAACTCTTGGGTATCTCTTGTTCCTAGTCACTATGCTTATCATTCCTACATACCCTTGCATGGGGCAATTCTGTTGCACCTCATTGACTTGAAGGGGTTTTGCCTGTGCCTCATGGGCAGGCAAGGGGTCTTTGAAAACTCCCATCTGTTGGTTGTTTGGCGCTACGGGGTTGTCCACTGCCAACGTCTTATTGTCAATCAGGTCTTGTATCAAACCTTTGAACTTCCAACATGCATTCAGGTCATGTCCCCTCCGCCTGTGGAACCTACAATACAAGTCCTCCCGGTATCCCTTAGGCTTCGGAGCATTGGGATCTATGGTTTGAATCTCTGGAAGGTTGATCAAGTTCGCCGTTGACAAGCGGTCAAATAGGGAGTCCCTAGACTCCGTATAAGGTGTGTACTGTCGCCTAGGGTGATGCTGCTGATTTTGCTCCTACTTCTGGTTTTCTCTTTCATAATTATTAGGAGGCACTGCCTGATAGTTAGCCTTTTGAGGTTGTATTTCTTGTGCAGGCTTAGGGACATTTATAGCAACTTGATTGACCGTAGTGGGTTTTTGTTGCATAGTCCCTATTTTTGTGTTCTTGTTCCATTCTTTCTTCTTAGGTTTGGCAATCTCGCCATCCTGTATCTTGATCTCTTCGATGATTCTGGCTTGCGCCGAGCTTCCTCTAAGGTGGCATATTGCTGTAGTTGCAATAGCATAGAGATCGATCTCAAACAACTTCGTGAGAACATTTGTGTAAGGTCGGACATAGGAGGGAGGTAGGGTAGCTTGGAAAGCAGAGTCCTCCATCGATTCCCATAGGCCACCATGGTTTCTTCCTCATACTTCCTGAGGCTGGCCAGGTCACTTAGTGACGCCTTCTTCTTGGTGTTAAAGGTGAAGCATTCGAGGAACACATCCACTAACTGATCCAAGTTACTGATGTTGTGCTTCGACAATTGAGTGAACCAATCCGAGGTAGGGCCCATGAATGTGGTTATAAATGTCCTTAGCAACAATGCATCATTGTCCTGAATGCCAAAACATTGGCTCAGGAATCTGGTCACATGCTCTTGGGCATCCTCCTCACCCTTAAATATTGCCAACTGAGGTAGCTTAAAGTGTTCAGGGTAAGGGGGTGCAAGCACTGACGGATGCACAGGATGACTACGGAGTTGGCGTAACATGGGCTTTTGGGGCCCAGAAGCTTTGGTTTCCATAGACTCCAAATGCTCTAGCAGCGCTTTGTATGCATCAAAAGATTTAATCTCTTCCTCTTTAGTTTGCTCCCATTGTGGGTTGTGGGAGACTTGAGGCCTATGGGGGGTGGCCGGATAGCAACCCCTCCACCTTGGTAGGGCATTTCGGCCCGCTCTTCTTCTTGTTCATACTCCTCGTAAGCTTCTTGAGGAGTCTCTGGATGAGACCTATGACCCTGGGTGGGTCCCCATGGAGGGTACCCATCGTTGTTCCGGGGAGTGGCCTCCCGCTCAGGTCTAGGGGGTCTCGGAGGCAACACTTGATAAGGTCACGGAGACCTATCTCGCACCAAGGGATTATGCCTCTCATATGGTTCCGCTCTTTGGGTGCGAGGGGTTGGAACCCTCTCAGGCACTGGGTTATGGAGCAGCTCATCTGTTTGGCATCGAATGCGCTCTTTGCTAAGGCGGTATAGATGCTCTAGCTGCTGTTGGTCTTGCTCAAGCCGCGTGATCTGGGCTTGGCGGGCGGCATGTCTGGTGACTGCCAGGTCAATTTGTTCCACCATCTTGAGCCTAGGAGGCCTGGATGCCTCTCCTATGCATTTACCTCGGTCGCGATGATCCGAGATCTCAATGGGTCGCTTCCCTCTATCGAGGTTGGCGGCATTTACCCGAGGCTCTGGCCTCAGTGGGTGACCATGGTACATAGCGGGTGCGGAAGCGCATGGCTCCCATGCTGTACATTGCTCTCGAGGAATGTAATGGTCTTCCTCGTGCTCCCTTTCGTATGTGTGAAAGGGGTGGGCAGAGTTGGCTCGCCCTGCTTGAAGAGCCCTACGCTCTGGGGTTTGTCTATTGGTTCTAACAGTGATGGGGGGCAAAGGAGGGATGCCATAATCATGTGGCCTCTCCTCATGGACACTATGCCACTCTAGCACTTCATCGCATGGTGGCCACTCATATCGAGCTTCTAAGGGAGCTTTCTTGTCTATGTTGAGCGCCACGTGTAAGGACTCCTCCTGAAAGGGGCTATGATGAATGGGCGTGTCCCCCAAAGGGGTGTCCCTATAGTTCCATCTTGACATGGAATGATGCGGACTCTCTTGTGGGTCAGGCCACCAAGGCGGTATGACCAAGTCCTTAGGGCTATAGCGGAGGCGACTTGTCCCCCCTTGTACACTTTTCGTAGCTTCTGCCCTTGATTGGGCTTGGCTACGGGTGTACACCATGGTGTTGTTTTTCTACAAGCTAAATAGATTTTTATCTCTTTTTATGATTTTTTATGCTACACTAAATAGAAAAGAGCACACACACACACAAGCAGTGATTATCTCGTTTAAAGATTAAGAGTGTGTCCTAAACCTGGTTTAGTGTGTTTTGTTTTTTTTTTTTTTTTGAAGGTTTTTGTAAAGAACGTTTAAATGCAAAATGAGGGCTCTTATGACTCCCAAAATTGGTCGCCCCTTCGATATACCATTGCCAGGCCGATATACCAACCTCTCTATATACCCGCCCTTACGTGAGGGAAACTATAGGTACGTGAGAGCAGATGGTACGTGGAACGTAGGCGGTACGAAAGGGGAATCACCCTATTTATGACACCTACCATAGAAGACTTATCCTCGTGTGTTGGGAATCACCCCAGCTACACTCGGTCAGCTTTCATCAGGATTTACGTCTAGCAACAGTAGCGATCGGGGTTTATGAATGCAAAATTCAAGCCAAGGTGGTGATGAAATCCACCGTTGGTCTTGATCAAGGGCTGGGGTTTTACGACCAGCTCCTTGGTGTTTAATTTGCCACGTGGTGTGTGGGGTTCTTTTTATTTTGCATGAAATAAAATAAACATGCAGCAAAACCTTTCCTAAGCATGCAAAAAGAAACCAAAAAAATAGAAAAATAATAACAGAAAATGACAGGAAAAGTTCAGGACTCTTACCTCTTCTCTGCCCAAATCTGTCGGTTCTGAGTTTCTGCCCAAAAACTTCATAGACTAGAATTCATCCTAGGGGGAAGAATTATAGGACTGTATTCATCATAGGGTGGGGCGAATTCCCATTCGTCCCTGGGTAAGATGAATTACAGCTCTGTATTCGCCTCCTGATGGAACGAACAACAGTCAACGTATGAAAACTCGGTACCTGCAAGCAAAAATAACCAAGTTTGGATCAGATATCTGATCTTAAAAATAGAGGACAAGGTCCCACCATGATCACCACTGAAAGCATGAGGATACGAAAGCAAAAAGGAAAGCGAAGATGCGATGCAAACCGAACCAAACTTAGCGCTAAATCCTAGGAATTTGAAAGTGCATGAAAAGAGGGAAAAGCATGAGCGAATCAAAATGAAACAAATGTGAATAAAGAAGACAGCCCTTTTTATTGATATGTTTCACAACTCGGTTACAATGCGCATCCTCCCCTTCCAAGGGCTAGGAGCGTTTAAGTATGCGTTCTTGTTACATCCATGGGTGCCTTTCCTTCTTTCGCGTGCCCACATGTAAAATGGGTGGACCAAATGTCACCACCACTTGCATTGATGAGTCTTGACTCCTTGCTGCTCCTCCGATGTCTAGACCCTATGTTCAAAGGAACAAGAAATAGTCAGTAGCACCTGCGGATAAAACAAAGCATGCAATCCCCAAGCCTACGATAAGTGAATAAGAAAAATGAATTAAACTATGACTAAAATGAATCCAAAAGCTCTAAAAATTTGATAGGGGCATCAAGACACCACCAGGAAGGCCCTACAAAAAGAATAGTCAGGAAATTCCTCACCGATTTGAATTCGCTCCGGGGCGGGACGAATTCACCTGCAACAAAATGCCGAAAAGGTATTGTCCCAAATGTCCTACCTAGGAAGCTCCAAAAGACCTACAAACTTGGGGTTAGCTAATTGGGGGCATTTTGGGAAGACCCAGATGGTCATATTTTCCCAATTTGGCCTCCATCAATGGGAATTTGATGATGCTACCTGTAGATTAGTAGAAGCGAGCAAAGATAGAAATATGATCAAAATTGTTCAAAACGAGATGAAATTTAAATGACAACCTATCTAAGCATCATAGAATTGAATGCAAAAATGAAAGAAAGCAAGTCTACCATGGAATTCCCATCGCTCCGAAGGGGGCGATTAGGACTGTAGTAGTGTGGGAGGGGGCGCCCATGGGGCAGGCCGCCCATCGTTTGAGGCCTGATTTCGGCACCAATCCACTTGGGATGGGTCCAAAACCTCTTGTGGGGTATTGTCGGCAAATTTGGTGGGATATTGTGGCCAAATGTTAGGTTTTGGGCTCAAGATTCGTCCTCCCAATAGTCACCCAATGACCTCCCCTCTAAAGGAGATCAAGGATGTGAAAGGCGCAAATCCAAAAGGTGTGAGGTATGACAATAAAATGACAGCACTTCGTTGCTCTAAAATGCTCCTTCTCTCTATATTTTGGGGTGAGGAAACTCACCAATTTATAGACCTGGAGGTCTCTTGAAATGGGCATGCAGAGGCGCCACTTGGCAATCATGCCTTCCCAGGGGGAAGGAGATTCCTCCCTGAATAGGGACTTCATGACTGCCCTTGTAATTGCCTCTAACGCTCGAAAATGCTCACCCATACTCCCATGCGATGAAGGAAGCGTTAAGTGGCGGATCTGAGCTGCCATTTGTCAAGATTTGACTTTTTGCCCGTCAAACCTGCAATTCGCCCCACCCTGGAGCGAATCTAGAATTCGTCCCTGGGTGGGGCGAATCCCAGTTTGAATTCGTTCCAGGGTGGAACGGATATTGAGCAAAGTGCTTGAAGGTGCCAAATTGATCTCTGACCTTCCAAAACTACTGTGAGAGTGGTTAGGACCACTGTTTAACCTCTAGGGGCTGCCCTTGGGGCTGTGTGTGTCAATGCGATCAGTGTTTGCAGTCACATAATCGGATTGGTGCTGTTTTGGTGTCTACAAAAAGGTAGAGAAATTAGGCATCAAGTAGCTCCATATATTTGGGGATTCTGAATTGGTGATCAATCAAATTACTTAAAAATGTATTAGCAAGCAAAATTACTTAAAATCCTACAGGAATAGGGTATGGGACCTGTTAGATTTAGTTGAAGCATTTAATATTAAAGTGATCTCTAGGGATCAGAATAAACATGCTAATATTTTGGATTCTATAGGATTGAACTTCTATCTGGTCTCAAACACCATTCACAAAACAAAATTAATCATGTTGTTGTATAGGTCATCCATCCCTAATAAGGATACCTTCTGGAAAGTATTTGAAAATTATGAATGAATAGTGGATTTTTAATCCATGAAATGAATTATTTAGCTAATGGGTCCTTCAAAATTGAATATGAAAAATAAGAGGAAGGATTCATCCAGCTCAAAAATAACCACATTCTGAAAGGACTGGTCACCTTGGAAAGTCTCTTTGATAACAGTTATCAACCAAAATATCATATACTAAAAGTTAACTCTAAATGATATAAGTCTAAATATCGGAAGGAAAGGGTCTAAATATAAGGGTAGACTACTCAAATGAGGAAATCCACTAGATTCAGGAATTGTGTAAAAGATATGATGATATGATCGCATGGACATATGATTATCTTAAGGTATATAATAAGGATGTGATTTAAGATACTATTGAACTGGAACCTCATGCAAATCCCTTTCAGCAAAAACAAAGACCAGTGAACCCAAAAATAGAAACTCTGATGAAATAAGAGTTTCTAAAATTATTGAATACCAAGATAATATATCCCATTAAGTATGTTACTTAGGTAGCTAACCTAGTTCCAGTCAAAAATAAGAATGAAGATATTAGGCTCTGCATATATTTTCATAACCTAAATAAAGCCTCGCTAAAGGACCACTACCCTCTTCCACATATAGATCAGATATTGCATACAGTGGTAGGAGAAAAAAATTTCTCATTATTGGATGGTTTTTTTGGATTCAATCAGTTTTGGGTCAAAGACAAATATCAACATAAGACAACATGTACTACTAAATGGGGAACATTTGCATATCAAATAATTCTATTTGGATTATCAAATGTTGTTATGACCTTTCAAAGAGCAATGGACCTGGTTTTTGGTGAACTGGTCAATAAATTAATTTTTATCTACTTATATGGCATGACTATATTTTCTCATAAAATACAAGATCATGTGAAGCATCTTCAATAAATATTTGAGAAGTGCAAATAATTTGAAATATCATTTAATTTAAGGAAATAAATCTTTGTGGTACAATAAGGTAAACTCTTGGGACATGTTGTGTCCAAATAAGGGCTTGCTATAGACTTAGATAGGGTCAATGCTATTTTATAATTGCCAATACCCATGAATAAGAAGGAACTTTAGTCTTTATTTGGATATATCAACATTGTGTGAAATTTTGTATCTAAATTTGCATATATAGTCAATCCTATGACTCAAATTCTAAAGAATAATATTTACCTCAAATGGACGGATGACCAAAAATATGCTTTTAGGGATATTAAGGAAGCCATTTCACGGGTTCCAATTCTCATCAACTCAAATTATTCTAAAGATTTCATTTTATATGCCTTTGGAGCAGAAGAAAGTTATGCAACAATGCTAACACAAAAGATAGATGATGGTGATGAGTGACCAATCACTTTTCTTAGCCAAACTCTACATGATCATGAAGAAAGATATAAATTTATAGAATACAAGTGTATGCTATTATGAAATATTTCAGGAAATTTAGATATTTTTTCTCTTAAATAAAAACAATAGTGTATGTAGTACACCCAAATGTCAAGAGTTTTGTGATCCAAGGAGAATGGGGTGACCAAAGGTTTGGTTAGACAACAAAGATTCAAGAATTTGACATGGAAATTAAACCAACAATGTTAATTAGGGGGTGAGCACTTTGTCATCATTTGGTAGAAGCAGCAGTCATAAATTCCAACCTATTTATAGAAGCAGTGTATAATCTGAAATTAACACAGGTAGAAGCATCATATGGCTCATGTATCATTCATTTGATATCTTAATTTAACTATGGAAAATGCTCAAAAGGATTAATAGTATAAAAAATATGTAAATACAAGTTGTAAGCTAGAAAATATACACTAGTCAATGAAAATCTATATCGAAAAAACTTTGGTGTGATGTTATGTTGCATATATCAAGAAAAGAAAAGGGATTTACTGGAATAATTTCACTCTAGATTCTTAGGAGGCCATTATTCGGTGTAAACCACAGTAACCAAAACATTTAGGGTAGGGTTTTACTAGCCTTACATATTTGTAGATGCATTAAAATTGGTTAGAAAGTGTGAAAATTTTCAAATATTTATTGGAAAGGAGAAGCACTATGCCATGCCTTTAAATCCGATAATAGCAAAAGAGCCTTTTCAATAGTAGGGCTAGATTTTATTGGTGTTATAAACTCTAATTCATCAGTCAGGTACAAATATATTCTCATATTAACAGACTACTTTACTATGTGGATAAAATATGAAGCAACCAACCAATTTGACCAACATATAGTCATTGACTTTCTATAAAGAGTGTATTATCTCAGATAATGGCTCTTCTTTCATAGAAGCCAAAAAAATAAACTTTGCTAGGAGATACGAGATATATTGGAATGCAAGCTCAAACTACTATCCACAAGTCAATGGCTTAGCATTATCCTTAAACAAGAATTGATTGAGAATTATTAAAATAAGCATTGAGCATAATCCTAGAAGCTAGAACCTTCTTCTAAATAAAGCATTATGGGTGGATAGAATAACTCCAAATAAGTCTTTGATAACATCCCCTTATTCTTTAGTATATGGCAAAGAGGTTATCCTTCCTATTAATATTGAACTCCTGGTGTTGAAGCTCCTACAACAAATGAATGATGAAGAGTTTACACTGATTAAAAAAGGACTAGTACAACTAATGCAATTGGAATAGGAGTGAGAAAAAGAGTTTGATAATGTAACTCAACATCAAAGTTTTTTCAAGCAATTATTTGATAGCTAAATCAAAGAATTTTTCAAAGGTGACCTTGTACTTAAATGGGATGTAAATCTGGCCAAACTAGGGCTCATGGTAATTTGGATTTATTCTAGACTAGGCCATATCTCATCGAGGAATGTAAAACATCAAATGCATATCAATTATGGGATTTGAAGGGAAAGAATGTGTTGATCCCAATGAATGAAAAACACCTAAAACACTATGTCTAATCTGCATTGAGCAGTTGTATACATATGTATATACTTTCATTGTTTTCATTGTACATAAGTAGTTTGTAATTTAACCACTTTTTGTATAGCTTAAAAGTCATAAGCCTTTCTGATCCCATAAGAAGTTTCTTTAGGTATGATATTTAAATTCAAAAGTGAATTAGAAAATGGGAAGCATATAATTAAGCAAAATTTCTTGAAATCCCATATCAAGCAAGGGTGGAGAAGTGGTATCAGTATGAATAAGAAGTAGAACCCAAAATGTTGATCGATCAGGAAAAGAAAATGGAATTATGGCCTATAGCTATCAACTCGTCGATTTGTCACAAGAATTGATGATCAAATTGGAAAGAGTGCCCAACAAGAATAATTACATGTGTACAAATGGTCGATGCTTTGTCATTATAAAATCAAATAGGAAGATCATGGGCATGCACATCAAGTGGCCTTAATGCACATAATGAATATAAAATGTCATGGTAATCCAATTGGCACCTATCAAGGAGGTGCATTAATAAAAGAGATGATGAAAGCATATTCTTAAGATGAATTTAAGTATGTGTAATAAATTAAACAAGAACGAAGTCTAAAGAAAGATCAACCTGGGAAAATAGCAATCTAACTATTTCTATAAGGATACATGCTCGGTTGGATCATTTTATTGGTTAGAGGTCCACAATCCAGGAACAGTTGGTAAAGGAAATCTGATAAGACTCTACACTTCAAATGGATTTACCTCGAGGAAAGTGGGATATTCTATGCAATAGCTTTGATCACTAATCCCATCAGTCCTACATTTTGATGTTATAATAATGTGATGTTGGTAGAAACTCCAGGATGATGTAGTTTCTACTAAGTACTATTTATACTCTAAAGAGATAAGTATATTGATAGTTAATAAGCTCTGAACTTTAAATATTATAGTTCTTATGAGTAAGAATAGATCTAATCAAAATGACCAAGGAAAATCCAAAGAAGAGGCTAGAAGACTCATTTGAGGGAATCATGGATACATGCATCACTTTGAAGGCCAAAGCAAAGCTATCTTGAATGGGAGCGGAGCAAAAGGTAAAGTCAATGAACTCTAGTATAACTAGGGCAGCTCCATGGAACACGTAATTGGTGATATTCCTACCAATTGTTGTTCATTCTTGTCCTAACCTGGTGGACATTGTAGTAAAATTCTATGATGCTAGTACAGGGATAGCCAAATGACAATATGGACAACCTCTATTTCATATAACTACTTAGAATGTAAGAAAAGTGTTCATGATCCTAGAGCCCTCTTTCAAATATGTATCCATTAAACACCTCAAAGTCATTAAAGAAAAGTTCCAAAGAGAAAATATTGAAGAGGAGGGCCCAAAAACTTGTATGAAAGAAGTCCTAAGCTTGAGAAGCTTACCTGAGGACTATTTAAAAAGGACCTCGTAATTAGCAAAATTCAAGGAGAACATTTAGCTAGTCTTGAGCATGATAGCTATAGTGCAAGATGTTGAAATAGATAAAATAATACTTTCAAAGTGGATAGCTTTGGTGCACATTGTATTAAGGGTTCATAGGTCAATAAAGCTATATTAGGCTAAATTTTTAGTCAAGAACATGAGGAAGCAATTATCAGAATATCAATCCAAGCAAAGTATGAAATTTCATTTCCCCTCTTACTTGGCCTAGTTATTTCTTTTCTTTATATCTAGAACAACACATTTTGTGCAAATTATGGATGTTGATACTTACCCAGTCATTTATTGGATGCATTTACTTAGGAAATACCAGTTCTATATAGATTTTAACAAAATTTTCCTTGGTCTAGCTTTGACATATGTTTATAGTAGTTGTCCTCATCTATCTGAAAGAGTTGTGCAGTTTTTTAAAATAATATTTCTTGAAGTAGGGTATTGGTATTTTCTAATAGAGAGAACATGCATAAGATTGTATGGCTTCTTCGGTTTCCTCTTTATTCTTCCCTACTATGTCATAGATTGGGTCTTTTTCCTTGAAGTCTATAGGTAAGCCATTGTATTAGAGGATAAATATGGTCAAGGAGTGAAGAAGAAAATATTTTTTTAGTTTCTTGTATTGTATAGTTCCATCAGTGATCCCTTTAAATACCAGGCTACATATCTAAAATTAGATAATAAGTTGTGTACTTTATGCCTTTAAATAATGCCTCCTCGGTGTCATTATGATCTTGATGGTTTCATTAAGAAGAAGGTTGTCAACAATGTTAAACCTTGACCATTCAAATATTAGGAGAATGAGGTTAATTCAAGTGTTGTGTGATTTAGAAATCTCCTAGATGATTATTTGGTTCCATTTACATGGTTTGAATTCAATAATAACCCACCATGGAGGTCCTCATATCCATACAAGAGGGTGTTTGGCCCTAAAAGGAACCCTAATCAGAGAATAAAAACCACTTTCTTTGAATATTTTGAGCAATAGAAGGGCTAGAATGATGAAGAGGTGGAGCAATGGTGGATAATGAAGTGTGAGAAATATGATCTCAAAGAAATCCTCCTAGGAGTGGTAGATGTTAAATCTCACATAAACTTTATGGCTCACATTGATTAGTGGTGGGAGAGAAATAATGATAATATTTTCCTAGAAGTGTTAAAAAATATGATCCTATGAAGCCTACTATAGGAGGAAATAGTGATGATTAGGAAGGAGACCAAGAGCTAGAGGGCCTAAGTTCATTGGAAGAATTCAGTGATATGGCCTA
The DNA here is from genome assembly GCA_028583015.1 of Wollemia nobilis. Lineage (NCBI taxonomy): Eukaryota > Viridiplantae > Streptophyta > Pinopsida > Araucariales > Araucariaceae > Wollemia > Wollemia nobilis. The sequence continues at coordinate 319,484 of JAQPPZ010017043.1, read as the reverse complement.
TGGAGTGTAATTTGAACTAGAAGTCTCTTTCTCCTAGATGTCACAAAGAAGTAGGAGAACAAGGTCATGTAAAACCCTTCAAAAGACTTGTCATTCATTGGGGTCCTCTCCTTAGAAATCAATGCAAAATGGAAAGAAAAGGACCTTCTCAATTCCAATTATTTCTAGAGAGAAGGAGTTAGGACACAAGCATCAATGACTGCAATCCAAGGTGGTGTAAGTGAAGAAATCAAGAGCGCTAGCACATCATTCTAAGGCAAATATAAATATTGCAAAGTCTGAATAAGAACAAGTTCCTTTATAGGTGTAACTCAACACCCTTTCTCCAAATCAATATCCTCCGAGAAATACATTGAATCATCCTCCCCTTTCACTAATTTTCCCCCATTTTCTAAAAGAATACTAGCCTCAAGGCCTGTATCAAAGAAATATTTCCGTAAACCTTCATCATCACCTTCTCCATATTTTGGTCCATCCCCATTTCTTCCTCCCAATACATTGGAAGCATCCATCCATGTGTCCTTTTCCAATACATCAGTTATTCCTACAATATATGTCACCCCTCCACCTCCTTTGCAAAAATTGTCCCACAAAATCTCCCTTTCATCAGTGGCAGTCATTACCAAAGCTATGAATGAGTCAACCGGTGTAAACCAGGAATAGGTATTGGCAACACTTCATGTACTCCTATTATCATCTATGATGTATTTTCCACTTTCATCTTAAGAAATGGAAAAATAAGAACCAAAAATATTCAACGTCATGCATGTGGTGAGAAACAACCAAAATAAGTGGGTAGAGGAGTAGCTTTAGTAGGAGCACCAAAGCCAGGAAGAGGCCACCATGATGGTTTTACATGAGCTTGACCCGATTGAGGGAAGACAACACAAGGTGATTGCCAAACCCAGAGTCAAGAAAGCAAAAGTAGACATGAAGTATGATGACTAGGAATTTGAGCACCTCACCAGACACATTGATGACATCTCTTATGTTGAAGTGTTGAAAGCATTGCATGTGAACTTTGATACTTTATATCTCAAAGTAAAAAAAGTTGAAAATAATATGAAAGCAATGGAGAAAAAGGTAGAAAAATTTGAGGCTCAATATTATTGGGTACAACAAGAAATGAAGACCATCAAAATTAGAAACAAGACAATGATTGATACATTGAAAAATCTCCCTCACCCGAGCTGCTGCAGTAAAATGAAGATGATATTGTTAAACTCAAAAATGAGTTGCAAGAAATGAACAATAGGCTAGAGCAATGTAATGTTGAATTCAAACTAAAGATGTACTAGTAGGATATCTTGATCAATGAAGGCAAAGGAAATATGAAATAGTAATAAAATAGTTTTAATCATCTTCTTGAAGAGCTACAAAAGGAGAAGGATATGCCTACTAGGTCTACCATATCAAAGGACAACCTAAGGAGGGTCAAACTCATCCATTTAAGGAAAGAAAAGGAAGCATATTTGAAGATTATTTCTCCTTTTGCACTGGCATAAAATCCAATCTTGAAATATTGATGGTGGTAAAGGCTATGTTCTGTAAAAGGAAGGGAGTCATACATAATATGATCCCACAGGTGGCTACCTTGCACATAATGCTAAGCAATCATAACACTAGCCCTTGAATTTGTTAGAGGTATGAGAGGGAGTAGTATGAAGTTATTATACAACAATGTTTGCACCTGAATGATTTATATTGTGAAGAAACCAAGATTTTGGATATACTAAAGAAGGAACTTGGGGAAATGAATGAATTTAATGAGAAACTCAAGGCATTTGGATCATCCAAATTTTGGGACAACAATCATCAGTTATATCCTAAATAAAATTTTGAGAAGTTATTCCAAGATCTTGAAGAATACGAAAGTATGATCATGATGGTATTTCAAGAACTTATAACATTAGTTTAGCTCTTCAATTTTATCTCTAAGATATTCAGCCTCTCAATCATTTCTAATCAAATGGTTGAAGATATAGAGACCTACCCAACCAAGAGCAGTGCAAACTTAAGTACATCATGGAACAAATGAAAAGTGTACTTATCTCTTTCATGGACAACTAGGTAGAAATGTGTAACAAATTATAGAGTGGATTAGTTCCTCAAGTGGTCATCCCTCATGCTGAGTCATATCAAGCAGTAGCAGAAAATCCAAGAGATCCATAAAGTTTGGCTTAATTCATGAAAGGTGACTTTTCATGTTTTATTTTTGAGTTTCATTTATGATATTTTGGACTCCACAGTCTAATGGATGTGGCCATAAGTTTTATTTTTTGTTTGATGCTTTGTTTTGAAGCTTTGATAGGCAATGGTTAGCTGGGTTCTACACCTTCTAGCAAGTAAAAAGCCCTCGTTAGTCACCAAGAATATGGGTAGATTTTTTACACCTACTATTTTGTTCAAATAAAGGGAAAGAGAGAAACAATAGGGGGTTATTTTCAAAAGTTGCCAAAAGAAATACCAAATGGAGAAATGGGTTGCATCTAAGTCCTTCATTGTCTAAAAATCTCACCAAAAATATGACAAGTTGAGGATATCTATGATGGAAGAATGGGTTGTGGTCCCCATCATAGGTGCTCCCAAAATCCCATTTGAAAGAGAAAATAATTGGACGAATGATTGGGAGGATGTAAAGAAGGAGGAGATTCCTAAATTTCTACCTAGAAAATTGAATCATAGAGATGGAAAATTGGGAGGCAGATTCAGGAAGAGGTAGACCCAAAGTCTTGTCCAAGGTTTGTTCGGCCACAGTGGAGGTAGAGAGAGTGGAAAGAAGAAAATGTGCAAGGGTTCCCTGTTTCCCATCCTAGAGCAATATAGTCTAGATGTAGGAAGGGAGGCTAACCAAGGTGTGCATCCAATCCAAACCTCCATCCTACCCAACAATAAATGCAAATATTCACAACTATGAAGGAAGCTCCTCAAAATCAAACTTACTCTTCCTGTCAAACTTATTTGATCATTAAGCCCAATGATGTAGCAGATGAGTGAATTTAATTACTAATTAGATCAAGTACATAAGGTGATAATTGAGGAGTTGATGCAGAGATATTACCTTAGATCACCAAGAAATATTCAAAGATAGTGGCAGCATCAAATGCATTAATTAGCAGGAAATGCCTATACAGGGGATGTTAGTAATTTCCATCCTGACACAATAAAGAATATTTTGTCCATGACAAAGCAATCATAGAGGAGATCACTCGAACAAGTTGAATACTGACATCCTGATCCACCATTAATGTTATATTAATTTAATTTTTCAAAATCTTGCTCTTGGAAGGGGCTATATATACATGTTTGTAATGTATGTTTTAGTGTCATCTCTCCAATAATTACAACCTCCATGTATAGTTTGATACATACAACAATATAAGTGGATTAATGTCTAGCCTTCAATTGATTTCATGTATGTATGACTTCACTCTACTGATTATTTCTTCTATGGTTAAGTGAATGAACTAGCTTTAATTATGCTATCTAGATTTCATGCTACTAGTTCCTTAATTATGGAATTCTCGGTAGAGTAATGTGCGTAATTGGTTAATGAAATCAGTGGTTGGTCTTTTAGGTAGTTCCATGGATATTATGAGTGTTTTAGACTTATTAGGCATGTATCTTGATGTGATTGGATCTGTACCACTTTATGTTCTGGCTGTGTGTTTTATTTAATATCTTTCCTTCCCCTTTTTCCCAAGCACTTAGTTAGAACTTCCAAGGAGTCAACCTTCTCCGGAGATTGACCCTAAGATCTCTGGTCTTGGGGCCATTCAAAATTGGTCAAGGTTTGTGGGCACACAATCCTTACCATTAGATAAACTTCCAACCAACAATTTCTTTGTCCACTACCTTCTAGCATCACTTAAGGGAGAGTGTTAGAGTATATTTTATGTTTACTATGATAGTACACATTTCAAGATATTTTTTGTTATAATTTTAATCATATCCTAGTTTATTAGTTTCAAAGGGTTGTGATCCATATGGTTATACCTACCTCATGATCTATGGCTCATATCGCACCTCATGTTATATCGTCGATATTCTCTCCTTCTCTTTTATTTTATGATTGGATGGTTGATATTGTACATCATTTCCTATTTAAACAAGGATTCTCCTTTTATTAATATAATAATATTTAGATATTCGTATTTCTGAATATTATAACATGAAACACACAGAAAAATGAAGCATATTACAAAACTGGAAAACGCAGTAAAAAAGAAGAAATTGCAGTTTTGGGAAGATGAAATGAAGGCCTTCCACTTATCAGAATCACCTGAAATTTATACATATTAGAGATCTATATAATTTTAATACATTTTACAAATTCCAGATCAAAAGGATTTATAATATCAAAATTTATAGCCTCTAAAAGTAGGCTACTAACTACTTTTTCCAGAAATAGAACTGCGCATAAATTATCAATACTAGAGTTGTGTTTTTTATTTTTCACACTTCCATTCAACTTATCATTCCACCAAAATTTTAAAATCATATGTTTTTACCCTATTCTACCCTAATACAAAGATTCTAAATCTGTTACAAGAAGTGTAATAGTCTATAGTTGTTAGAAAATTGAAATATTCCTACAATGACACATTCTTTTATTCTACAGTTACAAAATGGAGGGCATATTTGTTTTACTTAGTTTTTGCTGACTTGGAAATGTCACATGGTCAGCATCATATTCTAAAATTCTCCTACTTGATATTGAGAGGACCAACAACAAGGTCTCTCAGCATCAAAAACTGAGTCTTTGCAGCTGGTTTTGTGAATATGTCTGCAATTTGGTCTTTGGTGTTACAATAGCTCACTTTGATAATCTTCTTCTCCACTACATCCCTAATTAAATTGTACTTGATTTCAAAGTGTTTTTATCGAACATGGTGGACAGGATTTTGTGCCAACTTAATGGTACTTGTGTTGTCACAAAAAAGTGTAGTAGGAGTTCCTTGCTTCTCCCCAATCTCTCCAAGAACTTTCCTAAACCACAAGGCTTGTGCACTTTCTGATGTGAGTGCAATGTATTCATATTCTGTAGAATACAATGCAACAATAGCTTATTTTTTGGAACTCCAAGTAATCAATCCTGAACCAAGAAAGAAATAATTTCCACTAGTGGACATCAATATTACTTCCCCAATCACTATCATTGAAACCAATCAACTTCAAATTATGATATGAGGAGTAATGAATTCCAAAATCAATTGTGCCTTGGACATACCTCAGTATTATCTTGGCTACCTTCAAATGCAATGTATAAGGATAAGCCATGTACCTTTAACAAAGTGATACTACATAACAAATATCAGGCCTAGTATTGCAACGAAACATTAAACTCCCAATAATGCTTCTATGTTTAGTTTTGTTTGCATTATCAGCCCAATAATACAAACACAAAAGCTCTCCATGTGCAATTGGAGTAGATACAAGCTTGCAATCAATCATACTAAACTTATTCAACATGTCCTTTGCATACTTTGTTTGACAAAGAAAAATTTCATTACTAGTTTGATGTACTTCCATGCCTATAAAGTAACTCATCAAACCAAGATCAGTCATATCAAATTCTCTTTTCATGTCCTCCTTAAAATTATCATTCGTTGAAGGACTACTTCCCATAAACAACAAATCATAAACATACAAGCATGCAATGAGAATGGCATTGCCTTATGTCTTGTAGTACAATGTAGGCTCACTCTTGCTTATTTGAAAGCTACACCTTTGGAAGTATTCATGAATTCTTTAGTACCAAGCTCTTAGAGCTTGCTTCAACCCATACAAAGCCTTATTTAATATATAGACTTGAACTTCTTTGCCATAGACCTGAAAACCTTGATTTTGTGTTACATACACCTCTTCATCAAGATACCCATTGAGGAAAGCACTTTTTACATCCATGTGGTGCACAATCTAGCCTTTGTGAGCAACCAAAGAGAGCACCATTCTCACTGTATCTTACCTTGCTACAAGAGAAACAGTCTCCTCATTGTCTATGCCAAAATTTTGTGTAAAGCCTTTGGCAACCAATCTAGTCTTGTATCTCTCAATGGAACCATCACTATGACTTTTGATCTTGTAGACCCATTTGTAGCCAACACATTTTCTATCTTTGGGTAGTTCACACAATTTCTAAGTATCATTATTTTCAATAGAATGCATTTCTTAATTCATTGCCTTCATCCACAACTTGTTATAAGCCGCATTTTCATAACAAGAAGGTTCAAAATCATCATCAACTTTTGAAAAAAGAGCATAATTAACAATATCTCCTTTGGAGTCTCCTTTGTCTTCATCTCCATACAAGTGCAAATTCTCAAGCCTTTGCAAGACTTGGTTCATTTCTTGATGCTAGCCTCTTGTCAATATTCTATTGAAGTTGGTTTCAATGATTTGAGATGGTGGATGATCCTTCAACAATCTCTTTCTCTTCACATTTGCATCTGGTGATGGAGGTGTAGGAACTTCTTCTTGGATTACTCTTGGACTTGAAGATGAACTTGTGGATCCCATGTGATATTGTGATCCAAAAGAATTGCTTTTGTACAAAGAATATTTAGTAGAAATATGGCTCGGCTAAACACTTGATTTGCTACTTGGAACAATATCTTCAAACACATCATCATCAACACACAATTTTTGAGACTTCCAATTTCTCTCTTCATCAAAAATTACATCTCTAGATACAATATTTTTTATAGAATGAGGATTAAATAATCTATAGGCCGTATATTGCTCACTATAACCAATGAAAATCATATTCTCACTCTTAGCATCAACCATTTTTCTCTTCTCCTCATTCATATGCACAAAAGCAACACTCCCAAAAACTCTTTAAGTGTTGTACATTTGGCTTCTTTCCAAACCAAAATTCATAAGGCGTACTATGCTCTAGACTCCTAGTAGGACTTCTATTAATAATATAATTAGCAGTCCTAGTTGCTTCAACCCAATAAAATGAACTCAAACCTTTATTTTACGTCATACATCTTGTCATCTCCACCAAAGTCCTATTCTTTATTTCGGCCACCCCATTTTGTTGATGTGTGTAGGGGCTGGTCTTTTGCCTACTGATGCAAAAATCCCTAAAAAACTCTTCAAATTCATTAGAACATAATTCACCTCCTCTATCACTCTTCAAACATTTGATGGTATGCCCACTTTCATTCTCAACAATTACTTTAAAATATTTGAAGAAAACAAAAGCCTCATCTTTATGCTTAAGGAAATAAACCCAACAATATCTTGAAAAATCATCAATAAAAGTGATAAAATAGGAAGCTTTACCAATACTTTGATGGTCCAAAAATGTCACTATGAACCAGCTGAAGTGGATATTGGGCCTTCCATGCTTTACCTTTGGGAAATAGCACCCTTTTTTTTTTACCAATAGTGCACCCCTCACAAATCTCCTTGGTGTCTTCTACTTTTGGCAAACCATATACAAGTGGTGAAAGCATCCTCAAACTATGAAAATTCAAATGCCCAAATATCAAATGACATAGCCTCCTTTTATCTTCAATATCCACACAAGTAAGTTCTCCCCCTTGCTCAAAAAACCTCAATGGAAACAATTTGTTCTTAATCATCTACACTTTTGTGATCAGACTTCTATTCTTATCATAAATCTTGCACATTTTATCCTCAAAAACAAATTTGTAATATTTTTCTAAATTTTGCCCAATGCTCATCAAAGAATTCTTCAAATTAGGTGCATAATAAATATATTTATGTACAATTTTATACGTAAATCTATAATTGTAAATATATTCTATTCTTATCATAAACTTTCGAGAAAAGAAAGGTTTAATAAAATAAAATCTTTACAATTTTTTTATTTAAAGTTCTAATATAAAGTAAAAGTGTTTTTTAATTGGATTCATAAGGTTTAAATGCAAGTTTTCTTATTTTGAGACTTTTATAAGTGTGGAGTGATAATGGTTTCAAATTTTGATTAGTTAATTTGCTTATTTAAAAGTTTTAAATTTTTTTAATATATTTAGATATTTTTAATATAGAAGATTTATTTTTTTAATTTTTGAGAAAATTAATACTGCTAGAAAAGTTTTTAAAATTTTGCAAATTTAAATATTTGGGATTTAAAAGGTATTCTACATCAAATATTAGAAAATTCAAAATTTGCAAATTTCATATTTTAATTATTTCTAAACTACAAAGTTATAAGGTTTGGTATTTCAAAGGATTTCGATATTTTTGAATGAGTTCCATTGTGTCAAATAATAAAAATTTCCTTTCTGAATCTCAACTATTGAAAGGATTAAATTTTGCATCTTGAAAAAACATAATGAAATCAATCCTAGTTGTACAAAACTTGGGAATATAGTAAATGGAACAAAGATAAAGCTAGAGAGGATGAAAGAGAAATATAAAAAATTGAAGAAGGAGATGCAAAGGCTCTCATGTTAATAAAATTTGGAATAATTGATGAGACACAACCATATTTAAGTGGAGAAAAAACTTCTATAGAAACGTGGAATACATTAAGAAAAATATTTGAAGAGAAAAATAAAGCTATGATTCTAAATTTACAATCTTAATTGTATTCCTTAAAAGTCAATAGAAAATAAAATATAAAACTCTTTCTTTATAAAGTAGTAGATTTAAAAGCAAAATTATTAATTTTGGGAATAAAATTAGAAGATAAATTAATTGTCCAAGTAACTCTAAGGGTACTTATAGAAAGCTACAAGCATCTAGTCATATCTATGCAAGTCTTAAATAAAGAGATTGCATTTGATGACTTGGTTAATATTCTTTAGGATGAATTAAGGAATGCATTCATAGATGAAATGACTAATAATGCCTTATTATCTAAAGAAAATATACCAAGTAATATAGCTATAACTTCCAAGTACATATACAAAGGGAGTTCAAGATATTTCCATATATGTAAGAGAAAGGGCCATAACACAAATGTTTGTAGAAATAATCAAGGAAACCATATTTATATGTATAAACGTGGTCAAATAAACAAACTAGTATAGCAAACACAATATCAATCTCAATATAGATACAATTCTCAATGACAACAACAATTCTAGTCTCAATATCAACAACATGAATATCATCCACAGTACCAATATGCGCATTAACAAAAACCTCAACTATAGTTTAGAGAAAGAAATAAAAAAGGAATTTTAGTTCAAGAAATTGATGAAAACCAAGAAATAGAAGAAACATCTAAATAAAATAAATTCAAATCTCTTTCAACAAAATTTTCCATAAATGTATATTTTTCAAAGAATTTTAAATATACTAATTTTGTAGTTTCTACAAAACATAAGTATATAGGAGGAGAAACACAATAAATATGATAAGGCAAGATCAAGACTAGAACTAAAGAGAATAGAGTAAACAAACATAAACCAAAATCTGGAAAGTACAAAAGAAAAATCCAAAAAGAGATACAAGACAAAATAAAGTGTTGAAACATAAAATTGATGAAGATAATTTGAATATTGAAGACAAATACAACGATTAATATTGAAGACTAAATTATTCAATAACTAAATAATTTAATACAAGGGGATAACGAGGTCTATTACATCATTTTGTACATGCTAATATACCTCCATGGAAGCTTCATGGTACATTTATAAATATGTAATGAATTATGCTTGAGTATATAGTTTAGAGTATGATTTATGTTTTGCCTTCTCTGTAAGTATCAATGTGTAGGAAATGCACAAGTGTCATGTAACAGTGCAATATACAAAAAATGTACAAAGAACATGTAAATCAGAGTGCAAGTGTATACTAAGTGAATGTTTACAAGTGTCTTGTATGTAATAATACAAATGTGTAATATGAGTATATGCACAAGTTTCATAAATTAGGATTACATGGTAGAAGTGTAAGTAATGTATATATATGCAAGTGCTTTAGATTCAAGTATTTATAAAGTATGCAAGTGGCAAGATGAAAATCTAAGAGTCATGATACTTGGGATATAGAAAATAATAGTTAAGTACTTGAAGAGTCACATTACTATGGCTATATTATGGAGATAATTCTCCATAAGAAAGAAATAAAATCCTATTCATATACCTCATTATCTAACTATAATAGGAAGAGGAGTAATAAATATTTTATACAAATGTTTGAGCACTTAATATTGTAAGTTTTCTTCATGCATAGTTCATGAATGATTCAAGCTATTTACATTCATATTTCATTATATAAATGAGATTTTATTTTAGTATTATACATGCCTTGATATATATATATATATATATATATATATATGCTAATATTATTCTACTGATATTAGTACTTTAGCCTTTAATGTTATGGTTATTTTATATTCAAACCTGTGTGATATTCACCTTTGTGATATTCTATGATATTTTGTGTTAATAAGGTTTAAAAATCCAATATTTTTATGTGGTTCTCTTGGAATGACACCTAAAGAATTGTGAATGGATATGTAGGAATAACTAAATAAGAGATATCCTTTACTCTCCCCTTATAAAAATTTAAGGGATGATATCAATGCCATTGATTAAGAGAATTCTGATGGCAATCCGAGATTCACACAACAAAGTTCGCCATAATTTTTTTCAATTAAATTGCTTAATACAGTTTTTACAGTCTTTCCAAGAATACAGCTCTCCCCCTTAATCCCGAACTCACCATCCTTTCCATTACAATTTTTCAGGTTTTTATCGAGGCCCCGATCCTCTAGGCAATTAATGCCTCGCCAAACAAAATTTCAAATTCTATTTTTCCCCCTCCCCGGGTTTTTCAAAATTTCAGTCATAAATGGGCCATCTGCCCGATCTACCATGAAGCTTGTATTAATGGCTTCCTTTAACTTGCACCTACCGCTTCGGTCAGACCCTTCTTCTGCATCGCGGTCCCTTCCTTAATGTTCATCACCTGCAACCGCTGTGTTACTTTGACACACGTGGCCGCCACGTGTCAATTTTGGCCTTGCATGGCCGTTCACATGTTCACCTTAGTCTACTTTCTTCTTGGCCGTGATATCGTGACATGTTGTGATATCGTGACACATCGCGATATCATGACCCAACTACTGTCTTGCCTCTGTCCAAATAAACCATCGCGATATCACGACGTCGTGATATCGCGACCCAGCCACCTCCACACCTTGCCCTTTTAAAATTGTCATGATATCACAACATCGTGATATCGTGATGAAAAAGCCCTTCTGTCAATGCTGCAAACAATCGTCGCGATATCGCGACGGAGACTTCTCTACGCTCCAGCTGCAAACTAATATCGCGATATCGTGACGTCACGATATCGCAACCCCTCCCAACCTTCGTCTCTGCATTTATAATAATGTCACGATATTGCGACGTCGCAATATCATGACAAAACTTGCCCCTGCCTTCGTCGTAGCTTTTGAGGTCACGATTTCGTGACCTCTCTCCAACCCTTGCCTTAGCTTTTAAATAACTTCCCCTCTGCTTTACGAAACTTTTGCGAGGTTGTTCTAATGCCGTCGGATGCTCCTGCATCAGACACCCGGGGTAACAAGAGAAGTGACCTTCACTTCTTTGTTGTTTGGTCCATGTCCTTTGTAATATCTCCGAACACTCATCAACCTTTACAACCTGCTCAAATCCCGTTTCCTGGAAAAAAATTTTGCCTTCTACCAGACAAATTCTGGCATTGCTGCACACCTTCTCATCCACTATTTGTAATGGCTTCAACTTGTGCCGCACTCCATTTTTCATCAAGGAGTACGTATTTGCACGACCATCATGCACTGCACTCTGATCAACTGCCATGGCCTTCCCAACAGGAAATGGCAAGCATCCATGGGGAATACATCACACAGCTTCTCATCCTAGTATCTCCCAATCTGGAACATGACTAAGCACTGTTCACAGACCCATGCTCTGTGATCATTCCGTAACCATGCAATCCGGTATGGATGCGAGTGTCTCCTTCTCTCCAACTGCAACTTAGTAACCATCTCCTCGAAAACTAAGTTATCTATACTCTCGTTGTCTATAATAACATTACAGACTTTGCCTGCACTTTTGCATCGTGTGTAGAACAGGCTTCTCCTTTGCTCTGACTGGTCTTCCTCAATCAACATGGTCCTCCTCACAATCATTGCTTCTCCTTTCTCAGCTTCTTCAGAATGTTCTGAGTCAGCATCTTCAACTGCCATAACAGCTCTGGCAGGACCCACTTGTTTCTTGTTTACTCTCTCGGGGTGCTGGGGGCACTCATATGCCCGATGTCCCTCTTCTCCATAGTGGAAACATGTTCCTCGAAACACTCCTCTTCCATACCCGCGTCCAGATCTACCTCTTCCTCTTGGGTAGCCATTGTTCTGAACCTGCGATTTGGGTTCTTCATCTTCTTTCTGATTCCAGCTGCTGCTAGTCTCTTCTTTCTTCTCTTCCTTTCCTTCATATTTTCTCCCACCAGTCTTTTCTCTAGGTCCTTTTCCTCTTTGCTTGCTTTCAAACCTTCTGTTCAATTTTTCTTCAACCTTCAGAGCAAACTGGTAAGCATCTTCAATGGTGCTCACCTGAACCAAGCTCAACTCTTCCTAGACACAGGGTCTCAACCCATTAATATAATGGACCACCTTTCCTTGCTTGCTTCTAAATGGCCAATTCTGATGAATATTTGGTAAAATTCTTTCGTATATTCTTGGACAGATTTATTCATTTGTCTTAAACTCTGCATTTTTCTTAGCAGATCCAGTTCATAATCTACGAGAATGAATTGTATTTTTTATTTTTCTACCATTCTGTCCCATCTAGTTATCCGTTCTTTTCCTCTTTTGTTCCGTTCCAGCTGCACTCCCTTCCACCATATGCTGGCATGACCCTTTAATTTGGTTTTAGCAAACCTGACCCGCTCGGGATCTTCAACCTCTTCATATTCAAAGTATTCTTCCAGGTCATTTATCCAATCAATTAATTCCTCCGGATTCAAGTTCCTAGAATACGTGGGAACTTCCATCTTCGGCCTCTTCCCGATCTGGGATATGGCCTTGTACAGTCTGGCTTGTGCCGGATCCATAGCTTCTTCTTCTTCTTCTTCAAACTAATTTTCTTCTTCATCCACTTCATCCTCACTATCTGCATCTCTTCTCGATTCATGTCCTCTACGCAGTTCTTCTTGTAGGGCCTGAACTTGCCACTACAAAGCCCAAAAATCTTCTGCTGCCATGCCTCTTCCACCAACGAGGTTTCTCCTTGGAGGCATTCTGTTCACCCGATATCAAGCCCTCCCACAAGTCCTAGTACAACTACCTCTCCTTTGGCGGTCTGTTGCACGCTCAGGAACTACTGGCTCTGATACCACTTGATGGCAAGCCGAGATTCACACAACAAAGTTCACCGTAATTTTTTTCAATTAAATTGCTTAATATAGTTTTTATAGTCTTTCCAGGCATACAACTCTCCCCCTTAATCCCAAACTCACCATCCTTTCCATTACAATTTTTTGGGTTTTTATCGAGGCCCCGATCCTCTAGGCAATTAATGCCCCGCCAAACAAAATTTCAAATTCAATTTTTCCCCCTCCCCGGGTTTTTCAAAATTTCGGTCATAAATGGGCCATCTGCCCGATCTACCATGAAGCTTGTATTAATGGCTTCCTTTAACTTGCACCTGCCGCTTTGGTCAGACCCTTCTTCTGCATCGCGGTCCCTTCCATAATGTTCATCACCTGCAACCACTGTGTTACTTTGACACATGTTTCCGCCACGTGTCAGTTTTGGCCTTGCATGGCCATCCGCATGTTCACCTTAGTCTGCTTTCTTCTTGGTTGCGATATCGCGACATGTCACGATATCGCGACACGTCACGATATCGTGACCCAACTATTGTCTTGCCTCTATCCAAATAAACCATTGTGATATTGAGACATCGCGATATCGTGACCCAGCCACCTCCGTGCCTTGCCCTTTTAAAATTGTCACGATATCGCGACGTCGCGATATCACGACGGAAAAGCCCTTCTGTCAATGCTGCAAACAATCGTCGCAATATGACAATGTCGCGATATCACGACGTCGCGATATCGTGACGGAGACTTCTCTACGCTCCAGCTGCAAACTAATGTCGCGATATCATGACATCGCGATATCGTGACGTCGCGATATCGCGACCCCTCCCAACCTTCGTCTCTGCCTTTATAATAACATCGCGATATCGCGACGTCGCGATATCACGATGAAACTCGCCCCTGCCTTCGTCGCAGCTTTTGAGGTCGTGATTTCACGACATGTCATGATTTCGTGACCTCTCTCCAACCCTTGCCTTAGCTTTTAAATAACTTCCCCTCTGCTTTACGAAACTTTTGCGAGGTTGTTCTAATGTCGTCGGATGCTCCTGCATCAAATTCCAATGTATATATTCCCTTAAGATGGTAATTGAATAAAAAATTCTATTGGAGAAGTCTATAAATTAAATAAGATCAAGGGGAGAACCTCCTAAATTATTTTATTTGAGCAGACATTGGATGGTGCAGTGCTATATAATTTAGACTTGAATTGTGGTGCAATTTAGTAGATGCTTTTGAAACCTAGTAGCCCAAAGATGAATACATGTGATACATATGTTTTATATGAGATTAATCCTAATTTTGAAAATTGTATTCCCAAGGATCAAAGTTATCTAGGATTATTTAACAACTAGACTTGACCTTCCTACAAATCACTAGAAATATAGTACATGGTACTAATTTTAACACACCACAAGCAACTTAAAAAAATTTATCACATAAGGAGGGTATGATGTACAAATATAAAAATGAAGGATTCAATGAATTTGGCAGTTTTGAGGTCAAAGTATAGCAAGAATGCTAAGTCCTACTCTAAAGATGTGATTTGTCAAATTATATCCCCTTAAACTCAAATCATCAAAAATATAAATGAATGATGGCAAGCCGGGATTCACACAAACACATTCACGATAATTTCATGGTAATTTCATTAAAAATAGCTTAATACGGTTTACAGTAGTCTCTCCAGTATACCACTTCTCCCCCAATCCCGAACTTCACCATCCCCAACCCTTACAAATTTTGAGTTTTTATCGAGGCCTCGATCCTCTCGAAAATCAATGCTCCCGCCCCACAACAATTTCAATTTCCATTTTCCCTCCGGTCGAATTTTTAAATTTTGGTTTTCTACCATAAATGGGCAACTGCCCGACCAGCTGGAAGCTTGCATTAATGGCTTCCCATACCTTGCACTGGCCGCTATACACTGATTGTACTCTGTACCGCTGCTTCATTCATTAATCCATCTCCCACAATTGTCGTGTTGCCAGAAGTAAAAGGATGCGTGGCTTACACCCCCTTATTAATCTCCTTGACCTTCCTCTTTGGTTTTCTTACACGTGGCCGGCTCATCGGGTCATGCTCTTTCCTTGTCACATTACAGTAGAAACACGTGTCCTCCACACTGCCCACGTGTCAAGTTGACCTTGCCAGGCCCTTCTCTTGTTTACCTTTGACTGTGCAAAAACCAGGCCGCGATATCGCGACGGGGGGGGGCGATATCGCGACAAGCCTCTCCCTCTTCGCTTTTCCCCATGAGATCGTCGTGATATCGCGACGTCGCGATATCACGACCTCGCGATATCGCGTATCGCGACGACTGTGGCCACTTCCCATAGCCTCAACAATGACGTCGCGACATCGCGACGTCGCGACATCGCGACGTCGCGATATCGCGACGGAACTCAACCATCACTTGGCAGCCTTTCGGAGGTCGCGATTTCACGACCCCAACCCCCTTGCTTTGCCAGACCTTCTCCAATTTAAACTTTGCTCAACAAAACTTCTCCTGGACTAAAATAAAATAAATAAAACAAGGTGCACAAAACTTAGAAAAACTTGAAAATTTTTTGGAAGATGCAAGATTGCTTCACTGTCTCCGGATGCTCCTGCATCAGACACCCGGGGTAATTTAAAGAAAAGTGATCCTCACTTTTGGGTTGTTAGAGGAAGACCCAGGCGGTCAACCTCCGTTTTAGACAACCAAGTTGCATCTTCAACAGGCCTACCCTTCCACTTGATCAAATACTCAGTATACTGTTTGTTTCTGGTGCTTCTGCCTTCACGGGTATCCAATACTTCCTCGGCCTCATTTGTGCTTGGAGTGGATGCTGGAATTTGCCATAATTCTGGACTTTGCCTCTCTGTGGCTTCTCCCTCATGATATTCCACTAAATCTGAAATATTAAAAATAGGTGAAATATCAAGCCAACTCGGCAATTCCACCTCATACGCATTTCCTGACCCCCGCTTTCCCAGTATTTTACATGGTCCAAACTTTTTCATCTTCAATTTATTGTAAGTCTTGGCAGGAAATCTCTCTTTCCCGAGATGCACCATAACCTCATCTCCAACCTTGAACTCCTTGAACCGCCGCTTCTGGTCCGCCCTTGTCTTATATTGACTGTTCATTTTTGTAATTTGTCTTCTTACTTCCTCATGCAGACTTTTCATATGTTCTGCAAATTCTTCTGCTTCGGCACTACATTTTTCTTTTCTGTCCAACTTTCTTAGTTCAGACACATTCCTCGGGCTGTGTCCATATATTATCTGGAATGGAGATTTATCTGTGCTTTTATTAACTGAACTGTTATACGCAAATTCTGCCTGTGGTAAGACCAAATCCCACCCCTTGGGTTGATCCACTATCAAACATCGTAGTAAATTGCCCAGGCTCCTATTGACCACCTCCGTTTGCCCATCTGTCTGTGGATGGTATGCTGAACTGAATTTCAGGTCTGTCTTCAATTTCTTCCACAGAGTTCTCCAGAAGTACCCAACGAACTTTGTATCTCTGTCTGAAACTATACTTCTTGGTAGACCGTGAAGTCGGACCACTTCCTTGAAGAACAACCCAGCAATGTGAACTGCATCACTTGTCTTTTGGCAGGGAATGAAATGTGCCATTTTGGAGAACCGATCAACCACCACAAATACTGAGTCATTTCCCCTCTGTGTTCTCGGCAATCCAAGAATAAAATCCATACTTATGTCCTCCCATGGTCTCTCAAGCACTGGTAATGGCTGGTACAACCCTGTATTTTGTCTTACACCCTTTGCCATCTGGCATATTCTGCAACCTTGCACAAACTTCTTCACATCTTGTTGAAGTTGAGGCCAGTGGTAATTTTCCTCAACCAAGGCAATGGTCTTGTCCCGACCAAAATGCCCAGCCAACCCTCCGCTGTGCTTTTCTTTGATTAAATTCTCCCTCATGGAACTTCTGGGAATGCACAACTTACTACCTTTGAACAACATTCCGTCCTGGATTAAGAAATCCAACCATTTTGTTCTATCCATAGTAATAGGTATCGAGCAAGCCTTCCAGGCTTCTGCAAAATCCGGATCTGCAGGGTACAGACCTTTCAGTTCTTCAAATCCCACTACTTCTACTGTCAATCTAGTCAGCAGAGCCTGCCTTCTGCTTAAGGCATCTGCAACTCTGTTTGACTTCCCACTTCTGTGTTTCAGCACAAAGGTATAACTTTGGAGGAACTCCACCCATTTCATGTGCCTTTGGTTCAGTTTTTTCTGACTGTTAATGTATTGCAAAGCCTGATGGTCAGTAAACAGTACAAACTCCTTTGGTAATAAATAATGTCTCCACTTCTTCAGGGCCTGAACTATAGCATAAAATTCTTGATCATAGACTGAATACTTTTTTCGAGCATCATTCAATTTCTCACTGAAATAAGCAACTGGCTTGCCTCCTTGACTCAGTACAGCCCCTATTGCACTGCCACTGGCATCACAGTCCACCTGAAATACCTTGTTGAAGTCTGGAAGTGCCAAAACAGGTCGTTCGATAACTTTTCTCTTTAATGTATCAAAGCTCCTTTCAGCCCCTGACGTCCATTTGAACTCCTTTTTATCTCCCCTCATTGTCTCTGTGAGAGGTGCACAAATACTGCTGAAGTTCTTTATGAACTTCCTATAAAAACTGGCCAGACCATGGAATGACCTCACTTCTATTGTGTTCCTTGGAGTAGGCCATTCAATGATGGCTCTCACCTTTTCGGGGTCCATCTTCAGGCCTTCTGCTGAGATTACAAACCCCAAGTATACCAATTCCTTCTTGACAAAATTACACTTTTTCAAATTTATTAATAACTGTTCTTCTTGCAGCTTTTCAAAGACCCTCCTGATATGCATCAGGTGTTCCTCCAGGGTCCTGCTTGAATATCAATATATCATCTAAATAAACAATAACAAACTTTCCCAAAAATTCTTTCAGTACTTCATTCATCAGCCGCATGAAGGTACTTGGTGCATTGGACGAGTCCAAAGGGCATGACCAACCACTCAAATAGGCCTTCTCTTGTTTTGAAGGTTGTCTTCCATTCATCTCCCTCTCGGATACGGATTTGATGATAGCCACTTTTTAGGTCAATCTTTGTGAAGTACTCAGCTCCACTTAAACAGTCCATGATATCATCCATTCTTGGTAACGGGAATCAGTACTTAATAGTAATTTTGTTGATGGCCCGTGAATCTGTACACATCCTCCATTCCCCATCCTTCTTTGGCACCAGCACTGCAAGGACTGCGCATGGGCTCAAGCTTTCCCGAATTAATCCCTTTTCTAATAATTCTTGGACCTGTCTATTTAATTCCTCAGTCTCTACAGGTGTCATCCTGTGTGCAGCTTTATTTGGCAGGCTTGATCCTGGTATTAAATCTATATGATGGCTAATTTTTCTCACAGGGGGTAAGCCCTCAGGCACATTGTCAGACACAATGTCTGGAAATTCCTCCAGCAGATTTAGAATTTTTGCTGGGGTATCCTGGCATTCCTTCCCCCTAACTCTAGGGATTATTGCATAACATAAATGTTCACGCTTTAACCCGTTCAGAAACTCTCTCCCCTCAACTAAACAGACTCTAGAAATATGACATACCTTTTCATCTGCATCCTTCAAGGGCTTTAGTTTATGGCGTACACCATTCTTTGTCAATGAGTAGGTGTTGGCTCGGCCATCATGTACTGCACTTCGGTCAAACTGCCAGGGTCTCCCCAGCAACATGTGGCAAGCATCCATGGGCAAGATGTCACACAGGACCTCATCACAATAATTTCCAATGTTAAATTTAACAGAACACTGCTCATTGACCAAAGCTCTGTGGTCCTTTTGCAACCATGCAACCCGGTATGGGTGTGGGTGTTTCTTCCTTTCTAGTTGTAACTTGGTAACCATTTCCTCGAAACCAGGTTATCCGTGCTACCATTATCAATAATGATATTGCAAACCTTGCCCGCACATTTACATCTAGTGCGGAATAAGCTTTTCCTCTGGTCTGTGTCCTTCTCCTCGTTCAACAGGACTCTTCTTACAATCATTGTTTCTCCCCTCTCTGCTTCTTCGAAATGCTCGGATTCAGCATCCTCCTCTGCCATAGCAGCTCTGGCTGGACCCTCAGGCCTCTTGTTTGTTCTTTCTCGGTGTTGTGGACATTCAAATGCCCGGTGTCCTTCTTCACCATAGTGGAAACACGTTCCACAAAATACTCCTCTTCCAAATCCTCATCCAGATCCACCCCGTCCTCTTGGGTAGCTGTTCTGATCTCGAGGCTGATAAACATCTTCTTCCTTTTGGTCCTGGTTACTACTGGCTTCACTAGTCTTCTTCGGATCCTTATACTTTTCCCCACTGGTTCTCCCACCAGTCCTTCCACCTCGGCCTCTTCCTCTTTGCTTGCCTTCAAACCGTCTGTTCAGCTTTTCTTCTACCTTCAAGGCAAATTGGTAAGCATCCTCAATGGTGTTTAATCGAACCAGGCTCAGTTCTTCCTGGATACCAAGCCTCAACCCATTAATGTAACGGGCTACCTTCTCTTTGTTTGCCTCTAAATGCCCTGTCCTAATAGAAATTTTGTAAAACTTTTGTTTGTCTGTCTCAAGCTCTGCATTTTTCTTAGCAGATCCAACTCGTAATCTATCGGGATGAACTGTCTTTTAAGCTTCTCCACCATTCTATCCCATCTCGTTATTCTCTCCTTCCCTCTCTTGTTCCTCTCCAACTGGATTCCTCTCCACCAAATGCTGGCATGGCCCTTCAACTTCGTCTTAGCAAACCTGACTCGGTTAGGGTCTTCAACTTCCTCATACTTGAAATATTCCTCCAAATCATTTATCCAGTCAATCACTTCTTCTGGATTTAGGTTTCTTGAGTATGTAGAAACCTCCATTTTAGGCTGCTTTCCAATCTGAGAGATGGCCTTATACAACCGGGCCTGAGCTGGATCCACAACTTTTGCTTCTTCCTCAGACTGTTCTTCCTCTTCAACTTCATCTTCACTTTCCTCTTCCCCTCCGGGTTCGCGCCTTCTACGTAACTCTGCTTGCAAGGCTTGAACTTGCCTTTGCAAGGCCCGAAAGTCTTCGGCCGGCACCACACCTCCTCCTCCGCCTCGGTTCCTTCGTGGAGGCATTATATATATATATATATATATATATATATATATATATATATATATATATATATATATATATATATATATATATATATATATATATATATATATTTTTTTTTTTTTTTTAAATCTTCCCACAGATCCTGGTGTAACTGCCTCTTTCTCCGGTGATCTGTTACACGCTCAGGAGCTCCCGCTCTGATACCACTTGATGGCAATCCGGGATTCACACAAACACATTCACGGTAATTTCATGGTAATTTCATTAAAAATAGCTTAATACGGTTTACAGTAGTCTCTCCAGTATACCACTTCTCCCCCAATCCCGAACTTCACCATCCCCAACCCTTACAAATTTTGAGTTTTTATCGAGGCCTCGATCCTCTCGGAAATCAATGCTCCCGCCCCACAACAATTTCAATTTCCATTTTCCCTCCGGTCGAATTTTTAAATTTTGGTTTTCTGCCATAAATGGGCAACTGCCCGACCAGCCTGGAAGCTTGCATTAATGGCTTCCCATACCCTGCACTGGCCGCTATACACTGACTGTACTCTGTATCGCTGCTTCATTCATTAATCCATCTCCCGCAATTGTCGTGTTGCCAGAAGTAAAAGGATGCATGGCTTACACCCCCTTATTAATCTCCTTGACCTTCCTCTTTGGTTTTCTTACACGCGGCCGGCTCATCGGGTCATGCTCTTTCCTTGTCACATTACGGTAGAAACACGTGTCCTCCACACTGCCCACGTGTCAAGTTGACCTTGCCAGGCCCTTCTCTTGTTTACCTTCGACTGTGCAAAAACCAGGCCGCGATATCGCGACAAGCCTCTCCCTCTTCGCTTTTCCCCATGAGATCGTCGCGATATCGCGACGTCGCGATATCGCGACGTCAGAGGACCTTTGCCAAAGCTCTCGACACACTGTCGCGATATCGCGACGTCGCGATATCACGACGTCATGATATCGCGACGAAACTCAACCATCACTTGGCAGCCTTTTGGAGGTCGCGATTTCGCGACCCCAACCCCCTTGCTTTGCCAGACCTTCTCCAATTTAAACTTTGCTCAACAAAACTTCTCCTGGACTAAAATAAAATAAATAAAACAAGGTGCACAGAACTTAGAAAAACTTGAAAAATTTTTGGAAGATGCAAGATTGCTTCACTGTCTCCGGATGCTCCTGCATCAATGAATTAGTGATATAATTAGCCTATCATAAAGTAAATTATTCATCAAACAATAATCCTCCATCCTTTGATTTATATAAAATTCCAATGAAATAAATTTATAAGTAGCTTTCCTAAGTGAATTTGATATTACAATAATATTTTTAGGTTGTAATTTATACATGCAATTTTATTTCACTAAAATTGAAAAGGGTAAGTCATTTTCTATAAATAATAATTTAAGATTCACTATAAATAATCTTTTGGCTACTTGAGAAGATGCTAGAGTGACACTCTCTAACTGTATCTTTCATAATTCAATTAGTGGAAAATTGTGCATAGTCTTCATACAATATTATATCTTAAATATCATTTTACAAGACATATTGTCTCTTAAATATTATCTCTTAATTATAATTTTACAAAACATATTGGGAATAAATTTCCCTTCCCCTTTTCTTCTGATCTAATCCCTTTATCCTTATTCAACCTACTCTCTAACATAATCTGTGTATATTTCATGGGAAAAGTGATTGATAATTATATATTCTCTATCTTGGTTCCTAGTAGGAATGCCCAACAAACTTGGCTTTATTGCTATATTATTTGAGATATATGATGTAGATTCAAAACTATGATAATTTGTCCTCAAGGATAAATAATTTTAGGGTCCTCCTTGCCATTTAACTCCACCCTTACCTTCTTCAATGGGATACTTTTTTTATAGATTGATAAATCTAGCCATTAGTTAATTGAGGGACTCAAAATTTAATTACCTATAATCCTATATAAGAAATGAGAATTGAAAATATTTTCACTTTGAAATCTTATGTCTAGTTTGGTAAGCATGACATCCAACCTTTGTTTTGATATTCCTAGCCTTACTTCAATATAAGATGATTTTGAATCCATCACATAATCTAGTACAAAAAGTATTATCCACCTTATCTACTTATTTTGTTCTTTTCCTTGATTCCTCTAGCTTGTGTTTCTTATGCATTACTTTGATAATTAAATTTATTTATAATTTATGTATCTAAAGGAAAAATTACATCTTATTCTTACCCTTAAACACCCCTTTTTCTTCCTTATAACATGAAACCTTCCTTAAAAATTCATAGAATACTCCCTTTCAATATGCCCAAAATTATGAAAGTGTGGAAACCTAAAAGACACACCCATATATTCCAAGGTTTGTACATGCATCCCTTTGTTTTACTTCAACATAATTTCCCCCATAAATTTGGCTCTTTAGTCTACATCAATAAGAATCCTAGCCATTGTTCTCAAGCATGATAACCCTATAAGAAAGAACCAATTTAGTTGCCTATACCTTGGAAAACATATCTAAATAAAAATTCTAATGACAACCCTAGTAACTTTATCCATACAAGGTGAGTAGGTATTTGAGTTCTCCTAGGGTCAAAAAAATGGTCCCACAATTTGATAATTAATAAAGCTAACCCCAAAAACCTTTTCTCTAATAAAATACTTGCCACATTTTCCTTAGTTGTAAATTGAAGTGACAACCACCCTCTTACCAAAAGTAAAAAGATAGTCACATACCCTAGTACATCCATCCATTAT
Organism: Wollemia nobilis; assembly: GCA_028583015.1. NCBI lineage: Eukaryota > Viridiplantae > Streptophyta > Pinopsida > Araucariales > Araucariaceae > Wollemia > Wollemia nobilis. The sequence continues at coordinate 296,295 of JAQPPZ010017043.1, read as the reverse complement.
CTAGCCATCTAGTCTACCAAGGATTTTTGAAAAATTGCATACCCATAGAACCTCTCGATAAATATTTTCTATAAGATTTTAACGACTTCCCCTATTTTCACATCTTCTCCTAGGATTAATTTTTCTCTATTACTTTTCCTTAAAATTCCCTTGGTTGTATTTTTATATGCTTCCAAAGGATTCTTCATTGGATTTTCTTATTTTAAATTGTTTTTTTTGTTTCGTGTAGCTCTAATAAAAGAGTTGTGGCCTATTTTGACCTTGTTCTAAAGAGGACATATCCTACACATCACTCTTATCCAAGAGTTATATGTCCTCCTATGAAGTCATCATAGACTTAGGCCCATTTCTAAGCTTTTCAAAATGATAATTTCTTCTTTTATAATTCCTTCCACTATCAAATATGGATACCCCCTCAAAAGGATCTATCGAATATTCCACTACTTCTTCTTCATGACATTGTTCCAATAAATCCCTAAACCTTCCTTTCATATCATGATATTGCATTCTTATTAGAAACTCAAGGCTGAAAAAATCCCACTATATTTATTGCCCTTCACTTAGCTTTGATAAAGAAAATTTCACTATCTTTGTTGCCCTCCACTTCAATCACCATGGTGGTACTATTGTCAAAAAAACTCTTAAATTTTTCTCCTTTTAGCCCATGTATTTAAAACCTAGGTTTTAAGATACATATTATGCAAAAACATATCCATACTCAATATCCATAGCCCCAATTTATTCTTCTCAAATTCTCCCTTCTTCTCATGCATTCCTCTCTTTTTCATCAAACTCAATAAAAACCGTCTACAAATACCTCTTTCAAACCCTCTATTAAGTTGTTATATCTTGTTGGTGATACAACCTAGAACCAAGGCTTGTATGATAGATCTGACAAATGTGATGGTAGATGTAGTAGTGATATATCCTTATCCTTATCTTATTTGTATTTTTGGAGTATATTAAATTATTTGGTACATGTCTTATATTATGATTTACTTTATGTAATGTAATAAATGTGCAAGTGTGAATAATATTCAATAATGTAAATGTGCACACTAGTCCATGTGTACATGAATCCATAGAATAGGAAGTTGAATATTCTAGAAGTGTGGAGGCCAAGAATGCTCCATATGAAGAGTTACATTACATTATATATTCATAGTAATGTGGATATGTAAAGTGACGTAATTGTAATAACATTACTTGGTTCTTTTAGAGCTATGGTACCATTTCCATGAGCATTCCTTTTTGGTAAATTTATGAGTAGATATTAGAGATATTTTTGTGTTTTATATATTCAAAATATTGCCATTATCATATACATTAGTTTATTACTTTGTTTCATATATTTTGGTTTATTTATCTTAACTAATAAGCTTTAAAAGCTAACAATGGTATCATAGGAACAAGGGAAATTGACAGGAGAAAGGGATATATATTGCAAGGATTGAACTTGCTTATATTTTTGAGTTGTGAAGGAGAAACCAGTGAAGGTGAGAATATTATCTCTAAAAGTTGAAACAAAAGAATATTGTAGAATTTCTATTCCAAGAATAAATTTGGAATAGAAGGAGATTTTAGGTCTTTAAGTCAGACCTTGATATTATGGAGATTGAGGAGATTAAGAGATCCAAGAAGAAGGTCATATTGGAGAAGTTGGTAGATTAAATGAGACTACAAATTGAATATTGGATAGAGTATTTCCACAATATTGTGAAGACTAGGACACAACACAATATCCATTCCACTAGTTTCAAGGATAACTAGTGAAGTTGATTTATTTTAGAAATTTAGAAATTATAATGTATTTTGTACAACTATTTAATTTTTTTATTATAAAAAATTAACACCAAGAGGTTGATAAGTTTTCTATAGTAGATAGAGAAGAGTTTCACCTTCATTGCCTAAAATTCTATATGCTTTCCTCATTTAGAGATTAATTCTTTGGTGTAGAAAATTAGAGATTAAAGAGGTTTAAGAAAAAGACCCAATTGTAGGTTGAAGATTGAGGAGACTCGAGAAGAAAGTCCACATAAAATATTTCAGATAGAAAAGTTACAGGTTGAATAAGTTGAAGAGACCCAAAATATGTTAGATTGAATATATTTAAATTTTTGAAGATAGAAGGTTGGAGATAGAATATTGCAGATTGAATACTGTATATTGGAGATAGAGAAGACCTAAAAAAATATCCTATTGTAGATTCAAAGAGTGGTATATTCTGGAGATCAGAGAAAGATATCTCATCATAGAATTATTATAGTTGTAATATTGAGGAAACCAAGAATAGGTTTTATTAAAGCTTTAAAAAATAAGTTGAACAATTATAGAATTTGAATACCTGAAATAAGTGGTATCAAGGAGATTTGGAAGAAGAAAAATAAGAAGTCTAGAGAAATTCTTATTGCATATTTAAATAAGTTTCCATAGAAGGTGTTTTAAAGAAGGTTCGTGACAAGAAATTGCAAGCAAGGAGAAGTTTTTGATAAAGGATATTTGGGATAATTATCACCATCCAACAACAAGCCAAAAGGAAGAATTGTTTGGCAAGAAGTTTGTCAAATTTTGGAGATAGGATTATAAGGTATCAATACATTCATATTCTTGAGATAGGATACAACATTAGATATCATTTCTGAAGTTAAAAATTGATAAGGATATTTCAAGAGAAGAGAATATCGAATAGCACATAGTTTTGGGAAATATAAGGATAGCTACAAAAATTTTGAAGGTTGACTTGATAGGAGAAGGTTATAGGTTCTTAAGTAGATATCGAAAGGTTGCAAGAGAGCATATTGAAGGAAGCCTAGAGCTATGACTTGTAGAATACTTGGGAATATTTTTGGGTACTCTTGGATAGGATATTGAAGGATTTTGGATAGTGACAATAGGGATCATTTTGGATACTTTTTTGTAGGTTTTAGATAGTGAAAAAATGGAAGGAATTAACTACATAGTTTTAGGTTTATGAATAGCATTTGGGACAGCGTCAATAACTTCTAGTTTCAGCATTTGGGAGAATAGGTTTGGAGTAGATTAAAAGCCACAAAATTTGATTTAGTGAACAACATTAGAGGAATATAGAGAGCTATAAATTTGGATAATTTTGAGGCATATTTGGAAGTGTTATTAGGCATCAAGCATAGAGAAAGTTGGGCAGAAACTAGACCTACAAGTTTGGTAAAGTTTTGTGAAGATACAAGGCTTACAAAATTCATATTACATTAAGGGGTGAACCATTTCACCAAAGATAATAGCATAATAGAGATCAGAAAGGTATGAAAAGTTGGTGTAATATAAGTTTATTATTTTTACATCAAGGATTTAAAAGCACAATATTATTATTTGTGATCTACATCATATTATTTGGAATCTAAAAATAAGAGCTTAAAGGAGTTATTTAAATAAAGGTGTTATTAGTATTTACACCTTGAAATCTATAAGCATAAAATAACAATAGTCTAAGCTAACACAAAAAGAAGGGCATAGTATTGTTAATGAAAGCTATTTTATAGTTCTTAAGGAATGAAAATTTGCTAAAGAAAAAAATGATAAATTGAAAGCAATAGTTTAAGCAAAATGAAGACCAAATAAGGGTTAAGAAATTTGGTAAAATTTATTAAGTGTTTAAATACACTAGAATGAGCATAAGTATCTTATTTATAGATGGATAAGAATAAGTATATTTTCAACACATAAGATCATCAAGGTAAGGTTTCATTGTAGAAGTGGAATCACCACTCAAAGGACCAAGATGAATCACCACTCAAAAGGAGTGTCATCATTGATCTAGAAGGAATAAGTGATCAGTTGAAGAAGTTCCATTATCTCACAAAGGAGCAATACCATCTATGTTGAGGAGATATAGATATTCACCCTTTAAGTGGAAACTCATTGTTGTGATAAGAGTGCACAATAATATGTAGGAGATAAAGATATTAAGGCAAAGTGACAAGCATTGGAAAAAATTTAGAATAGTGTAGTTTCGAATGTTAAAGATGTGCCAATATTGAAGAGGAAGAGTTATAGGTAATTCTCATCGTCATAACATCATTCATTAGGTAAAAGAATCATTTTTTAGAGTATTGGAAGAGGTTGAGTGCCAAGTGGCATGTATACGACAAATGATCAAGAGGTTTAGCACCCAAGTGGCATGTATTAGGTAGAAGGTTAAGAGGTTTAGCACCCAGTCAAGGAGAACATTTATCTAAGGCACCAAATATTGAGAAACACATAAAATGGAGATGATAGAATAGTGCAAGGGAGTAACATGCAAGTATTATTCTTAATCAGATATAATGAAGGAGAGAACACTTGGTAATGAAAGGCAGAGATTAAAGGCTACACAGTTGTGGTCAAAACCAATATTAATAGTGAGTTTTGTAGTGTTAATTAATCCACATATGTTGATTAAAGCTAAGAAAACATAGCAATATTTTGGATGTGCGAGTGAAGCACCATTTAGATATGTACATAAGAGCGAACATGTAGAAGTTGGTCAAGTTTCATTGACCAAATTATTATGAACTTGAAGCCTAAGGTAATTCATTTCATTAGAATTACTTATAATCTTGAAATAGGAGTAATAAGGGCATGCATACAATAATTATTTTCTAAGGTTGAAAGTGAAGGTATCTTGGAGAAGAGAAACTTAATAGTTGAAAATTTAGACATAATAACATTTAGAGAATTAATAAAGGATTGATTTTTTGGTATAAGATATTTGAGGAACAAATTTAGAGTTTTGTAATTTAATTGTTTGAAGTTGCAAAACACCTTTAGATTATTTGCAGTTTAATTGAGATGGAGTAATAAGGGTTTCTACATCAAATTAGTCTTATAAAAATTGCAAATATATATTTTTCTATATTTTTAAGCTTCGATTTATTATGTATTTGTCATCAACTTAGTAATTAATAAATTTTGAAATATCATATCCGTATGACTAAGAGAGAACAAAAGTAGAATTTTTGAGATTTAACTTTTGAGTTATCAGGAGGACAACTACAAGAGTCTACAAAGTTGAAAATTTTGAAGAAATATGGGTGAAATAATTAGAAACACATTTAATAAAAACAAGGACAAGTTATTTCATGAATAAAATTTTTACTCATAAAAATTAAATGATACCTTTTGAGGATAACTTAGGCTTATCCACTTAAGCCTAAGTTAATTATTATTATTATTTACTATTCCTATTTCATTGCACTTTGTATTCACGTGAGGCATACTATGCCCATGTTAGAAATAGGTTGTTAGCATGTTGTTAGCATGTTGTTAGCATGTTGTTATATGGTTTTTAAATGTTAGAGATCTCATTTGTCCTCTAGTAGTAAATGGACATCCCTAGTTAGCATTTGGTTAACTAGTAGTTAAGTGGTTGGCCATGTTTGGCAGATTGTTGCAACCACTTAACCTACGTAACATCCATTGTAATTATATATATACTTGCATTATGATGAATAATATAGCTTCATACTATTGTTCCTACATCATTGGTATCAGTTAGCCTGAGGTAAAGTGTAGCAAGGAGGAAAGAACTGCCACTTCACTACTAGATCCTAGGTAGGTGTTGTTTGGAGTTGATTTGAATTCACCCACCACATCAAGTGAATCTAAGGTGATAGTGGGCATAAATTACCCTTGCACCACATGTTAAGTGTCAGTTACACCAGTTAGAACAGGTTGAAATTTTTAGGTTGGAGTGGAGTTCACTTCTCTTTTCAGCAAAAGATTAAAATATTGGTGCATGGAGTTCATGCATGATTTTTTTTTAATTTAGGCCTTTAAGTCTATTTCAAGAATGCACTGCTCGATCACTGCCACAACCAGTAGACAGACATCGGCACTTGGTAGCACTGGTGGCACTAGCCCAGTAGCATAGGTGGTAGCACCGGCCATAGGCGTCGGTAGCCACCCGACTCACGGCTGCACCAGCTCTGCAGCACAGAGGGGCACTACCTTGATGTCGGTCGATGCTCGAACGTCAGCACCCTAACCATCGATCGACACTCCCAACCGGCCATAGCCTATGACAACAAACTCAACAGACCCCCTGATTTGTAGCTTTGGTAGAACCATAACAACAAAGGAGGACCTTCCCCTTGCAAATGAACAGAAAACAATTTTCAGCGAACATCGCGAGCTCCTAGTTTTTTTGACGAGCGAAGATAAACCAAGGAAATTTTGGCAGATCGTAGAAGGCGACTACATTTTTTGGCATAGTAGATGTCAACTTCTTGGTGAGATCTAATAATTTTAGTGCATTCAAACAATGATTTTGACGAGTTTCTACGTTTCTCGACGACTGATCGTGAATCCCTAGCGAGCTCCTGGTTTTTCTCAGCACGACTGCAATTTTTTTGATGATGTTTTGAAAATTCTGACGACCCCAATTTTCTGGCGGCAAAAAAAAATTAAAAATTTTCAAAGGTCTAAATTGATCGTTGGCCAGCATAGAAGTTTTTCATCATCGCGGAGTCAGTTGGCAACCGACGATCAGGGTTTGTAAAGGTGGGATTTATCCTGCATTTGCCCTGATGAGGGCAAAATAGCACTTAAAAGTGATTTCACACTTTAAGTGTATTGTGAGCACCTCACAGTGCTCATGACTACCCCGATCGTGCGTGATAGCACCCGATTGAATGGATGCGCAGTCTTCGAGGCCACAGAAGGCATTGGTGGCCTTTGAGATATTGCACCTCTTATCATTGGACACATGGCCCCTTACATTGGGGTTGTTGTCGGACCTCTTTGCGATAGTTAACCGACGGGTGACCGTCAAATACAAACAAAAACATTTTTTTGGCACTCTCGAAGACACATGGCAAGAAAAATTCAACGGGAGAATTTTAAATTTTAAATTCAATTTTTTGATGCCAAAAGCAGCAAAAAGGAGAGCAACTTCAAGAGGTGATATCTTCCTCGTTATTGGTCCATTTTTGACCAAATTTTTTGCATTGTGTTGCAAATTTTTAGCAGATTGATAATTTTTGCTCCTAACCAGATTTTGGCATTATAAAAGGGTTGATTTTTCATTGTTTATAGTGCTAATTTGTAATTACAAAACTTGATTTATTTTTGTAAAGAGCACTAAAATAGCCCTAATTTTGAGAGCAAAACTTGTAAAATCTAGGCAATTTGGTTGCATAGGAAACTGAAATTGTTCCTAAGCCTAGATTAAGATTCTGCAAGACCATTTTGTAATCCTCCTAGTCTGGCATATACTAGGAAAAATATGGCTCAAGACCTCATATCAAACATGGAAAACCTTACTTCTGCAGTAGATATTTTAGTAGAGAAGGTAAGAGATATTGTTGTGCAATTCAATCATGGTGAAATAAAAATCCACCATAATCATGCCAACAAAGCTAAATGTGAGGTTAAAATGTATGATGGATCTAGGGATCCCGATGTTTTATCTGCATGGATTTTGGATATGCAAACTTGGTTTTCTTATGCTTAAATCCGAAGGATTAAAAAGCCACATTTGCTACACTAAAACTCATAGGTTTAGCAAAAGTTCTCATTGTAGAAATACAGAGCCATAATGCCACCATGACTTGGAAATAATTAACTCAAATTCTAAAAAACACTTTTTTTCCACCAAACTACCAAAGTGACCTCACTACCAAGTGGTATAGATTGAGGCAAACCTATAGAATGTCAGTTTCTGATTTCATTTTCCAATTTAATAGGTTTAGGGTATTTCTTGGTGTGAAATATTCAAAAGATGATTTGATTAATAAATTCACTCATGACTTGCAAGATCAGATTTTTAGGGAGATCAAATTCAATGTCTTCCTCACCTTGGATGTGGCATTTAATCATGCCATTCTTGCAAAGGAGAAAGTTGGTGCATATCAAAAGTCTCGTTCATCATAGGAGGGCTCTTCCAAATGCGAGAATTAGCATCAATAGAATGTGAAGAACAATTCTCAATCTTTCTCTCATTCTTCTTCTCCTCCCACTTCTCCTAAAGCACATTCTTCTTCCTTTCATGCTAAATATTCTTCTTCTTCATTGTATTGTGACTTTTGTAAAAATAATGGACATGCAAAATCTAAATGCTATACTTTTGAGAAGTTTAAGAAGAAGAAATCCCTAATTTTATAGCCTACACATGAGGAACCACAAGATGGTCCTATTTTTGCTACAGGGATAGAAGAAGAATATCCTGCTTTAAAGGGTAAACTGAAGAAAGTTACCCTAATGTCCAATGTGTTTGCTCAACGGGGGCGTGGTAATTTGTTTGTCACTAGAGCTCACTTGATGCATGATTTCTATGTTAATTGTATCATTGATAATGGATCGTAAAAGAACCTCATTGCAAATTCTGTTGTGGAGAAGTTGAAACTTCCCATCAAACCACATCACCAACCTTATGCACTTCGGTGGAAAGATATAGACTCCACATCCAACATCACCCATACTTGCACCTTGACTTTTGCTTTTGGTGACAAGTTTGTGGACAAATTTAGTTGTGATGTCACAGATATGGATTGTTGTGGACTCTTGCTAGGTAAACCCTATCAATTTGATAGGAATGCTATTTATCATGCTAAAAAGAACACCTACACATTGGAGTTTCATGGTAAAAACTACTTGATACAAAGCACTACACCTACTTCCAATTTGATTTTAAGTTATAGGAAAGTAAGGAAACCATTGATTCAAGCACTTATTTTAGCTCCTAATAGCATTTTTCCCACACAAAATGAAGAAAAAACACCACCTAAGGAACATGCAAAGGAAGAAGTTTCACTCCCACATGATGAATAGTCACAAGAGCAAGTGGTTAAGGAACCCACCATTCTCACTCATGATAAATATGCCATTGATTCCATTGGTATAATTTTGGGTACACCTACAACTACTAAACCACTTGTTCCATAGAAGTTACCTTTGGCTTTGCCCAATCCCACCATTGCACACATGGAGGATCAAGCTAAGGCTACTTCCCTTACTAAGAACTGACAGAGCCTTCTAGGCAAGGTACCACAATAATTGTAGGAGACTCCATAGGAAGTGGTGTGAAAGCATCACAATCCTCACTCACCATAGGTTGGAGGCAGATTTTGGGTTCCTTTGGATGAGTGCCACTTTCTAGAGACACCATTTTAGGACCCTATTTTGGTACCTGATCCTTTTTTTAGTCCTATAGTAGTAGTGGCACTAGATCATCAGCTTTCACTTATTTTAGATAGAGTTTTTGATATGAAGAATCATTACACGGGACAGGGTTCTTCCACTACTTACCTTGTTGCTCATCGTGGTCACTTTCCACACATGGCTCGCTGGATTCCTCACCATGATATGGCCCATGACTTTCCACATTTGTTGAGAGCATTGGGTTCCAATGCTTATATGGTTGGGAGGAGTGTTGAGGATAACTTAGGCTTATCCACTTAAGCCTAAGTTAATTATTATTATTATTTACTATTCCTATTTCATTTCACTTTGTATTCACGTGAGGCATAGTATGCCCATGTTAGAAGTAGGTTGTTAGCATGTTGTTAGCATGTTTTTAGATGGTTGTTAACTGTTAGAGATCTCATTTGTCCTCTAGCAGTAAATGGACATCCCTAGTTAGCATTTGGTTAACTAGTAGTTAAGTGGTTGGCCATGTTTGGCAGATTGTTGCAACCACTTAACCTACGTAACATCCATTGTAATTCTATATATACTTGCATTATCATGAAAAATATAGCTTCATACTATTGTTCCTACATCAATACCTTTCATAGATTCAAACATCTATCTATATAATTGAAGGTAAGATTATTTCCATTCTTGAAAGAAGCAAAGAAAGAAAATTTTGTGACAGTAATTGGCTATCTTCATACAATATTATTCAATTTTGTTACAAAGAAATAGTGCAAGAATATACAGAAAAAAAGGATCTTCTATCAAGTGGTTACAAGCTTGGGTTCATTTGTAAAATAACCAAGAAAGAAAGGGGAATGTGTCTAATAAAAAAGACAACCTCAAAATCCCTACATTGCATTCAAAATTCTACCACAAAACCATAAATTTAGACCTGAAAGGAGTGCAAAATAAGGTACAATAAAGGATATTTTATATATAAATACAATAGATTGTGTTGCACTATCCTAATTAGGTTTATACAAGGAAAGAAAGCAGATTTGAAGGTGCCTCAAAGGCACAATATTCACTAGAAAAACCAACTGAAGACAACCAAATTCTAGCATCTATCCAAGCATAGAAAAAATATCCACTCTAAGGGCTCATTCTCCTCACATATTGGAGGGTTGAACCTAAAAAATTCAAGGAACAAAGCAAAGGAAGAAAAAATTTTATTTGAGAGCAACATTATCTAAAAAAGGAGGATGTATAATAGGTGAGAAAATAAGAATATTAAAGCACCATTCGAGTGTTTCAAACTCCATATAAACATTGCTCAAAATCGATGCTTAAGCCTCCAAATCATTGCTCGACATCCCAGTTGAAAATATGCAATTGAAAAAAGAGGAGTTGGGTATTTTATAGGGTTAAAGAACCTCCAATGGGTCCTTTGAAGTAGTTATTTGAAGACATCCATGCATAAGGAGGAAGTTAAATTTATCACCTGAGATAAAACCCTAATGATCCTCACACGAGCACTCATATTCATCAAGAAAGGAGTTACAAGCAACATGTTGGTGCATTGATTTTATGAGATACACTTTTCCATAAAGAGACCAAGAGCTATACTGAAGAACATAACATCCATATGTTACTCAAAGAAATAAATGAACATTTTTTAGAACCTTGTACTCCTCAAGTACTCAAGAATAAAATGGACGTGCCTCTTGGCACTTAATATAATATTTTCCTCCATTTGAAGGATGTCAATGACTAAGCATTCAAATAGCATTTACGTCTTTGCATTCAACACTTTAGGATTTGTGTGTGTAGAGTCGAGTTGCAATGTGTACAGAATGTGGGAGATCCTTCAATACTCTGGCCAAGTAAGGTCAAAGGCATAGAATAAAATACGCTATGTTTGGAACATTAAATACAAGAAAAGTTCCAAGGAGTTCTATTGGAGGGTACATTCAAAGTAGAGATGTCAACATTGCAGCTCTTGCACATCTAAAATCAGTGCCAATTATTGCTTGATATAAGGTAAGGTTTATTCCAATTTTTATGTGCTTTCATTTATTAGGATTTATAATGTTAACATTAGAGGAATTTAATCATATTGAAATCCATACCTCAAAGGGAATAATTTATAAAATTAATTTAATATTTACAATATAAAACCTAGTAGTAATGAGTGTTTCTACTCGAAATTAATCTTAAATATTTTCAAATATTATTGTGGTCTAATTTTTCCAAAATTAGGGAGTTATAAGGGTTACTACATCAAATTAATTTATTGGAGATTAGATACACTTAAATTAATTCCTAAAGTAAAATTAAAAAGAGAGGTTTATCAAAGCATTTCAAAGATTGAAAATTTATAATATTGTTTTCTCAAAATTTCTCAAAAAGAGACAAGATAAATCCAACATTAAAACCTCTTTAAATTTGGTAAAAGTGGTTAGTTAAATAGAAGCAATAAGGAATAATAGAAGTTGATTTTTGTGTTTACAAAAACTTTACAAGATCAACCAAAATTGAACTACAATTTACAAAAGTACTATATATTATCTAAAACATAATAGGGAGTCATAAGGCATTATACAAAACTTGGTAATATCAGCATTTATAAAATATCATAAAGTTGCAAATCCATTAGCAAAATATAAGCTTTCTATAAAATCTAAATTCCTTAAGAGTATATACTCTCATTACTAGGGAGACATAAGGAAGCCTACAAAACCTAAGGATTAATAAAGGTTTTATCAAAACAAGCCTATATATTAATTGGTATTTTATAGACACAGAGTAGGGAGATATAAGGTATACTACTCTGTCTAGAATAATTCAAGTAATACCAATGACTACTAGCATGCTAAGACACACTCTTAGAAGTGGAATAAGGAAGATACCAATATGGATTAAAAACTTGATGGGTTATAATGATGAAAAAGGAAAAGAAAATAAAGAACCAATACAATATGAAATATGCTCAAAAATTAATATACATGTAAAGGGAGATTCATCCAGTGAATATGATAACAAAGTAGACCCAAAATAGGAAAAAATTGACCAAAAATATTTTATACAAAAAGGAAAATATGGAATAGCTTCAATTGTGCATATATGGTTAGAAGGTCTTGTTAAGGAGATAAAAAAACATGATATTCCTAAATTAGACTTCAAACACATCATATTATCTCTATTGTGCACCTATTGCAATCAATATGGTCATAAAAATACCAATTGTTGGAGTTTCCATCCTTGCAAATATTGTGATGAAATAAATCACTCATATTTTTCCTATCATTTCAAATACATGTACTATAAGGGCTATTAAACAAGATTACTTCAAAGAATAAATTGTTATCTTAAAGAACTTATTTTATATGGATCTACTAATATTGAGCTCAAGTTTGATGCTTATGAAGATTAGAGAAACATGTCTTACATAAATACAAAATAAAGGAGAATAATCTATTTAGATCCACTCATGACATGCAAAATCATGAGAACAATTGTTCATCAAAAATGCCTAACATCAAGGGACAATAAACTGGAAAATATCAGAAGCCATGACATGGAGATAGAAGCATATAAAGAAGAAGAACCAATTCAAAGCTATTAGATGGAAGAAAATCCACATTGAAGACTAAAGTCTTCAATACCCAAATAATGTAATATAGGGGGGTGTTAGAAATAGATTATATTACATAATTTGGGTCATGTAAATATAAATTCCTTGGTACATACTTAGGACATTAGATTACATTAGGGGGAATATATATAGTTACTTTATGCAATGTAATAAATACACAAGTGTCAATGTGCAAGTTGTATATGTGTAAGATGTCCCTTGCACAACTAGGTAGACTGTTGGCCAAGGAACTTATTTTCCTATATAAAGGTCCATACATAGATAGATAAAAATATATATAGAGTGTGTGGTAGAGTGTGTGAGTGATAATCTCAGAGCTCATTCATGATCAATAGCTTTTATCATGGAGTGTTCATTTCCTCCATAGCTACTTTGTATTCATTTCCATATTTTATATTTATAGCATATTTCAATCATCTCACAGATTTATTTTCTTTCATATTATTCTTCATCTTGTGATTGCTATCTACCATTACACATTGTATCAAAATCTAAACACAAGCACGCAAATATTGAAATATAGCAATAACAAATGAAACTACAAAATATTAAGAACAAGATATATATAACATGAATGATGGTGTCCTTTTATTAACAATGATATCCATTCTTTCTCATGAGGTTACAATATAATCCCTCTTAGGGATGTGCTACCATTCTTGATACAATGAATTACACATATAACCATTCAGATGTAATGCATAGGATCTTATTCAAACCCACAAACCATCTTGGAGAGGGTTTTTCATGACCTCCACAAGGGGTGACGATATTGTATCTTTTATGTTGTTATCTCCTTCTAGATACTTGATATATGCACACAAATAATTTAAAAAGTATTAATAGAATACAAAGAGCCTTCCAAGATAAGGCCCATATTTGTGATAAAGAAATAATAAAGGAATCTAAAATATGATAAACACATGCATAAAACTGAAATCTAATTACTCTAAGAAGTAAAATAATTGCTACTAAAACTAATTAAAGCAATAAAATAGTAAAAAAATCTCTACCAAGATATCATCTCTATGCAATATGGTCTTTCCTACTAGCCATCTCTCGATGATATGATGGCACCTGTAGGCCATCTTAGGCTGATACGACCACTAAATTGCAGATGAATTCCTTGTAATCAATATAAGGTGGTGTCGATTTTAATCTGTATGATTGATTTTCAATGGTGTGCTCATGAATAATGACTTGATGGAAGGATTTTACATGAATTAGGAGCACTGCATGGTGAAAGGAGTGTGAATTCAATATTCAACCATTGAAATGATGTATTTTCATGCTTGGAAACTCCATGGTTGAAATCTGAAAACACTTTGTTGCTTGAAAATTTGAAGACTATTTAATATCCAATTCGGTAGCAACTCAATGCTTAATACTTGGATCCTCTTCAATAAGGGTAAGACATTCTTAAATATACTTCCCAATGGGAGTCTATGGCTTCGTTGAGAAGCCAATAAATGGTTTTAAATAAAGAAACATAACCGCTTCTTGATAATCATTGTGACATTGCCCACAACTAATAATTATAACAACTCAAACCATTGCTCAGTGTTCATGTTTTCATTATTTTAAGCATGGCCATCTCAGGGTGGGACAACCATGACTTTTGATCATCTCGGGGTGGGATAATTTTTGGAGGCCATCTCTTGGTAGGATGATCTAGGATATAAGAGGAATGTTATCCCTATTTGAGTGGTGAGAACCAATTTTAAACCCTAGGGCTACCAAAAGTGGTTCATATGGCCTTAAGAGGTGTCCATATAGGTAGTCTCCTCAATATGAAGTGTTTTAAGTGTCTACAAATGGTATAAATGGTTGATGAATATGCATCTAGATCTCTTTTGGGATAAATTTGAGACCCATTTATTCACCAATTTTAGATATAGAAAGTATGTGAATTTGACAAGAGAACTCACTAATTTTAAATACACCATAATAGTTTAATACTTTTAAATATGGTTTCAAAAAGTGGTAAATTATGCAAGGGGTTTGAGTGATTATTTTTTTGAAAGGTGTTCCATTATTGTGTTAAAAGAATATATTGAAGTTGAGGTGAGGATATTTAAACTAAAAACCATAATGCAAGCATTAGGATTTGTTATACTAGATGAAGATAAATTTGGATTTCAAAGGTGTACTTCCAAACTCCTCAAAACTCAACCCCGAAATCCATATTGGTTAGCAATAAAACATCCCAATAAAATGCCCCTAAATAATGTTTGATCTTGAAATAAATGAAGGCTTAGAGTCCATAAGGACTATGCTATTACTATTATGATAAATATTCCTCAAGCCACAAGTCCATGAAACTAAAATTATACTTGCTTAATATGGGTGAATACTCCACTATGGAGTCCCATGAAGAAGATGAGGATCATAGAGAATAGGAACAATTAAAAGAACCCAAATTGATAGGTAAATGATAACCAAAATACTTATTACATATTATAATAGGGGTTTCTACTCCCTAAACTATGAATATGGTGGGGCATTTCAAGGGTTAAATACAAATAAAACTCATTGATTTTAGTAGTACACAATTTTATTGATTCTCCAGTGGCCAAATGAATAGATTGCTACAATAAATTCTTCATTTTTTTTAAGTCATGATAGCCAATGGGGAAATTTTTCATGTAAGGGAAAATATATAAATATCAAGTTATAGATTAGTGAGTACAATCTCAAGGTTGTCATGTTTGCATTGGAAACACAATGGATTCATACTTTGGGCTAGATAGTTTAAATTTTTTTGAACTTTGGATGCAATTCAATCAATAGGGAATATAATATACTCTCAATGGTATGCATGTAGGTTCTACCCAACTTATCAATTCTCATTTAGTGGATTTTTTTTTAATAAATCATTGTATGAAACCGTGGCATAGTTTGCAATATAGGCTCTAAACTCTGATTATAGAGCTCACTCAATTGCATTGCAAGTCATTTTTGATAAAAATGAATCTATATTTATCAACCCATAAGGTATACCATGATGGCATACTCATGATCATGCCATATACCTTGTACCAAGTAGCTTACCACCCAATATTCACCCTCATAGGTGCCCATATGTCTAAAATACTGAAATTAATAGAATTATGTAAGACTTACTAGTAGTAAGGGTCATTGAACCAAGTATTGATCCTTATTCCTCCTAGTACTATTGTCTTGCAATAAGGACGGATCCTAATAGCTATGTGTAGATTTTTTTGAGCTCAACAAAGTCACTATCAAGGACAAATTTTTCATTCTAGTCATTGATGAGTTGTTGGATGAGCTACATGGTGCTCAATGTTTTTTCAAGTTTGATTTGTACTTGGGATATCATTAGATTACAATAAGAGAATAAAATATTCTAAATATAACATTTCAAACTCATGAAGACCATTATGAATTCCTTGTCATGCCTTTTGGTCTTACCAATAAACCATCTACCTTCAAGAGTCTTATGAATGCTATTATTTTCTCCTTTTTGCACAAAATCATTCTATTTTTATTTGATGATATCTTAATTTACAAATGTACTTGGAAATAACATGTACAAAAATTTGACCAAACCTTGCAACTCCTAGCTAATTAATAAATTATGTGCAAAGTGGTCTAAATATTCTTTTGGAATGTAGAAAATGGAGTACTTGGGCTACATAGTTTGAATGGAAGGATCTAAGGTGGATCCATGGAAAATTATTACCATATAAGAATGGACAAATCCCTATAATCTCAAAGGTCTTTTGGATCTCACTGGTTATCAATAATTTTTCTAAGATTATGGGAAGATAATATATGCTTTGGAAATCATGGTAGGAAAGAACTTACTTATATGGTTAGAAACAACCAAATAAGTTGTTTTGCACCTAAAACAACTCGTGTTATCTATGCCTATTCTAGAAAGTCTTGATTTATCCTATCCTTTTATGATTGAAAGTGATGTTTTGGGTAGTGGAATTGGTGCCATGCTTATGCAATATGGATGACCATTGGCTTTCACTAGCAAGGTATTACTGATAAAAACTTGGGTAAATCAACATATGAAAAGGATACGAGACATATTGTCAATAATTTATGATCATACACTATTAGATGATAAATTCTAGTAAAAAAATATCATAATAGTCTAAAATACTTTCTAGAATAGGGTGTCTCCATATTTTAGCAACAAAAATGGGTCACCAAACTATGGGGGCATGAAGGAAAGTAGAATATTTTTGATGATATGCTTTCCCACCAATATGATGACCAAATTATATTGTGTACCATTTCAACTCCACCCCTTAATGGAACCAATAACTTCAGGAAGAGGTAACTCAAGACTCTGCATTGCAAGATTTAATTTGTCAACCCCAAAATGATCCTAGTTCTTGGCAAGGATATACATGGGGTGGAAAATATTTGAGATACTAGGGCTACCTTGTTAATATTGTATATTTTCTATTCTATAATTCTATCTTATAATAAATGCATGCTTTCCTAATTGAGGTACATTTTGGGTTCCTAAAACTTTACAAGGGAGATATATGATATTCTAGACATGGATAACAAGGGAGGTTTATACTTTTATGTACTCTAAGCATAGTTCAACATCTTCCTAATATAGTGACTATTTTCATACGTACTTCTATGGATTTTATTGAAGGGATTCCAAAGTTTTAAAGTAAAATAATCATTCTAGTGGTAGTGGAGCATCTACCAAGGAATTCTCATTTTTTATTCTATCTTATCCCTACAAGGCCTCAATGGTTGCCTAAATATTATTGGATTCTACTTTTTATCTACACAACATGTCATAAATCAATTTTTTTTTATCATTATTCCATCTTGACTAGTCATTTTAGGCAAGAAATATTTAAATTATAACACATAAAACTCAAAATAAGTTTGGCTTACCATATTCAAATAAATGGATAGTAAAAATTTACAAGCAAGTGCTTAGAAATGTACCTCCACAAATTCACATCCAAAAATCCTAATTAATTGGTCAAATGGATTCCATTGATAGAATGGTGGTGTAATACTTCTTATCATGCCACTACCAAGATGACACCATATGAGGTGGTTTATGTACACCACTCCCCATCTCCTTCAACATATATTCCAAGTAGTTACAGATTTCAAGCTATAGATTCCACTCTTTGTGAGTATGAACTACTTCAACAACTCAAGGAGAATTTGGTGATGGATAAAAACTATATATGACAATAGGCTAATCAACATTTCTTAGAGCATAGTTTTAATGTAGGATATTTGGTTTTCCTATGTTTATAGTTGTACAACCAATCATATTTTAAATTCTAATGACATCATAATCTCCAAACAAAATTCTATGGACCATATCAATTGCTATAATTGGTTGGCCCTATCACCTATAATCTTGATTTGTCAATATCTTCCATAATAAATCAATTTTCTTATGTCAACTCTTTGAAGGTGGTCCTTGAAAACTATGTATATGTTCAATTAACACTACCCAAGATGGATGAAGAAGGGTTGGTTATCTTGGAGTACCAAATCGCCTAGATAAATAGATGTGCACACTCTACAACAAAACCATCACTAATGTTTAGTACAATGGCAAGGATTATAGCCAAAACATGCAACATGAGAGTCACTCCATTAGCTCCAATAATACTTTTATCATTTGAAATATTGAGGACAAAGATTCTTGAAGAGGAAGGTTATGTTAGGATCCTATCCTAACATTATTATATAATTGTATAATGAGGGTGTATGTAGCACCTTGGGTGCCTACTACATATGGGATGCTATGATGTAACGATTGCTTATTGTAAGAAAGAGTTAGTAATGATGTAACCATTATTTTTATCATAAGTAGGAGTTACTTGCTAAATTTCCACTTGTATGTGGATCGATCCTTTAGGGGGAGGATAAATATGAGCCTATGTAATTTCAAGGGTGGAAATATAATTTATTAAATATTTTTCTTAGTTTGTAGTGGAGCTCTGCTTTTAAGGAGGTTTCCCTCTCTAAATGGTTTGTGATTTCAATTTCTATTATTAATAAAATTGTTTTATTTCCATTATATATTGTTCAAATAGTCCAATTATTTTATTTCTTGCATATCTATTAATTTGTATAATTTTTATTGTGACGCTTCCCAAATTCTACAATCTACCAAAAACACAATCCATCCAAAATCATTTCTCAGGTACCACTTGTTATGAACCTTATTTATCATTAACATAAATTATATACCATATATTAAAATAACAAATCATCCATCCAAAATTTATCATCCACAATAATACTATATATAACAATACACATATAAAGATAATACCCTTGAGGCTATGAAACACAAATAATATTCTTGAAGGAAGGAATTACTCCAAATATGTTGCACAAGCTAAAATTGTTACAAGAGAATACTCAATATGAATGATCTATTACAATGATAATATCCCTTCTTTATATACGCATTTTTCTAATATAATATCCCATTCATTATTATAATATAATATTATAATGTAATAAGCCTTGGGTTAGGTGTGGCCCATGAGAACTATCCATAATACCATACATATTATAATATCATATCCTCATATTCCTATCACTAGGTACATAACATTGTTGGAGTAAGGAATTAGTAGATGGGGATGGATAACACCACTTTTAGTTAGAAAGAAAATTACAAAACTACTAGATAAACCAACAAATCAACTAGAAATTCACTTGAAAAAAATTAGGAACCATTTTAAGAGAAGGGATGTAAGGATGATGTCACTAATTCTTTGAATGAATTTTAAAATGATCCTAGAAAAATGATAGAGTTTTATATGTAAAATATTGTTTGAAGTTCAACTATTTAATGGAGTTTCCATTTACTCAAATATATCAAATTTTCTATGATTTTCAATGATTAGAGAAAAATAAAATTTTAGGTCTAGGCTACTTAGGGTAATGATCCATGGTATGGTTTTTGAGTCTGATAGATATTCTAGGATAGAGCAAATCCTTTAATATTTCTTGTCACTCATAAGCTAAATTGGTACATGGAATAGGGAAGGGAATTGATGGATTTGTTTTAGAAATATAGTGATGAGCCAATGAACCAATGGAGAGAACACTTAATATTAGAAAGCTTGGACAATGTGATGATTTCATAGTTGCATACAAAATTTTGTTGAATGAATCACTAGGTATGTGCATCAAACCACTGATTTAATAAATTAGTCTAAATATGATCAATGTATACAATGAATTTTCATAAGTGTTAGATACAATGATTGCTAAGCCTTGGAAAGTATCTTGAATATAATTTTTCAATGTTGTAATGAAATATATTTACATCAAATCATTTATTTAGTAGCAAATTATCACAAATTGGAGTTTTCATATACTTGATCTATTAGATGTTGTTTTATATTTTTAGACCTAGGTAATAGAAAAAATATAGATCTACACTAGAATAAGAGGTAACTTTTGAATTAAAGTTAGATCCTAGTAGATGTTGACATGGGCAATAAACCATTTTAAATTTTTTATCTAATTCAACATGAATATGTAACAACCCCAAAATCTACCTCCAAAAAATTATTTTAAAAGTCCAAAATCAAGTTCAAATAATCTGGATAAATTCCCTATAAGCTTATTCTTCTACTTCTAGGTTTCAATGTGCAGTATCCCTCAGGTGGATAGGAGTGGCCTATCTCCCATGTTAATTTTTGGTTTTACCTTATTCAATTTCCATATAGCTTAAAGGACACCTTTGTGTGATCACCCCAAATTTTCTTTCTTTCATTTGAAGGACATCTTGACCATGATACAAGGGTTAACCCTATCTCTTTCATTTAATAAAATGGATGCCAAATACCTGACTAGTTTCTGCCATTCTATACTAGTAATTAGGCATAAACTTCATCCAGTTTAACATATTTTATTTAGGTATTGAACTACTATGCACCATTAAACTAATTTTTGAATATTTTAATGTAGGTGACTACCCCTTTATGTGGTAGCTCTTTATTGGTTTCCCATCAATTAATCAGGGATTCCAATTACTACCACACCAAATACAATCTTCCATAGGAATTCACCTACAATATTTTAGGTTCCTACGACTATCATTTGCATGACATCTCTACCTTACATGGGTATCTCTCTTTCTTTTGGAGAATAAATCATAAAGATTTATCTATAGTGGAATTCTAAGCTAAATGTTTATTAGAGCACAATTTAGTTTTCCATTGCTAAAGTGCCCACTGTAACCCTAAGTGATTATCCCATTACATTGCCCTTAGTTCTAGTCCTAACCTTAGGGATATGTCTATTTTAAAGCTTTATTATTTTTCTAAGTTATTTCTAAAAATATTCCCCAACCCTCCCATGATGAAATGATGTAACAAAATTATCCTTTGTATCATAAATTAACCATTATTATCTATTCAATTACAAAAAACTTAAAGAGATACTCAATATTCATAAAAACATCATCTATTAAGTGCTTATCATCAATGTAGAATAATCACATCCTATTTATTCTTCATTCATAGCATTAAAGCAATATATATAACTAACAAATTCCACAAGATATAAATAGACACATCATGTATCTTAGAAACCCTTTTTGGAAGTAAACCTAGCCTCAAAAATAGTCCATTTTTATTTTCATTGCCTATCCTTCAGCCATTTAACAATTTGGATCCATTGTCCTTTCTTTTATTTTTCCTTATATGATTTTGACTAAAAGTATAGGAGTCTCCATAACATATATTTCTTATCTTTATTATAAGTCATTGTAAATATCCTCCTTTTACAAAGTGAAGGAATCCCATACTTCCCTCATATTAATATCTACAATTTCTCTAGAGTCCTTCCTTAGACATTCCTTTACAAAATATAGGATAAGGAACCCCCATAAGTTCCTTTCTATTCACTGGATTTATACCAAAGCCTTATGCTTCAAGATAACCCAAATGATTTGTTTTTTTTTTTTTTTTTCATCTTTGATAGAAGATCAATATTATATATTTTTTAGACTCCCTTTGGTACCACATTCTATTACAAATATTCATAATATAAAATTTATAAAACAAGATATTTTATTTAATAATTTAAAACCATCAAGATTCCCTAAAAAATATTTCCCATAATATACACGAATATCTTCACTAAATTAAAATATATTTCCATTATTCTTGCCAAACAATAAACATAATTCTAGGATCATTTCACCTAGTAAAAACATTAATAATTCATTCATTAACTTGTATCTCAATATAACTTAAATAGCATTCCTTTAATTTAGAATCATCCTATAACAACTAATTCAATATATAATGAAGATAGTTCTTTTAATAAGCATTTATTTTCCTTTGAAAAACCTCTTTTATATTTAATATAAGGAACACTAATTTGAAATCCATAACTTCCAACTAAAATCAAGCAATTAACTTTCCTTTTTAAATACTTACCCTATACCATAGTTTATAGGATATTCAGAGAATTCACTTAGTGGTATTCAACCGACAACTAATGGACACATTCCCCTATGCATGAAATATATTTAATCTTACTGGAATCATATCCTTTCATGAATGCTACTTCTAGGTGTTCACTTCCTTATAAATTAATCAACTATTATCACTTATAATGCACTTTTTATATTAGCATGAATCAAGGTGTTAGTTCTCAAGTAGGTTCTATCACAAGTGGATTACTAACACTATAAGCATGAGACTTGTTTCCAAGGATGTCTATGTTAGTTGATATTCAAATAAATAAAGAGGTACCAAATGGATTTCTAGATTACATGTGCCTTAATGCATCAATTATATGAGTTTAAATCTTAGTTTCAATATTCCAAATTACCCAGGGCATATCACTTACCTACGTAGGTGATGCTTCACAACCTAGTTATGCATTGTGGATGCACAAAAATCATGATGAGTACTTAGCATGGAATGCTCATAACAACTCAGTTGATTCTGAAGGCTTTATATAGGTGATATACCCCAAAAAATAGGCACAGTCCCATTGTTTTAACTAAGTTGAATGGCCACAAATAGGTGTGCTCCACATAGACATTTTTTATTGCCTAAAAGGGTGTTATGTTAGAGTGGTTGCATCTGGCTCATCCATTACCTATATTGGATTAAAGGCACATTTTTCCTTCAGTATTATAGTTTCATACTTATCATAATACAAAATCCTAAGTATTCTCATAACTAGATTGATCTACAATTTAAGAACCTTCATTATTCTATTGATCTAAGAGCTTCTACACAAAACTTATCATAGAGAGGGTACCTTACATATTTGAAGGCACTTATTTTAGTTTGAAAACTTACCAATGAAGGAAATATTTTGTTGCTCTTGTCCTTCAAGTCTCCTCGCCATATATCTAACCTGTGTGATCTCTTCCTGAAACTTCTCTTAATTTTCCAATCATAAATAAGTTGAATCCCCCTCATTTATTCCATAAGGATTTAAATAACATCCTCAAGATATTCCTTCAAAATAAACTAAATTCAAAACTACCTGAACCCAACAATATGGATTTTCTTTTAACTTTACAATATTTACATTTTCATTTAATACAAGTCCTTCTTTCCTTGTTTATTTCATTCCCTTATAATAATAACAATAATGTTAATAAAATAATACTAAGCATTATACTTGGGTTTTCATAAAATAATATTAATTATTTATAAATCATGGTAGTAATACCATTTAACACTACCTATAGTGCAAGTGCAACAATAATATAACAATTTGCAAAGACATAGACATATTTCTCAACAAAAGAATCATTAGTTCAATCATTTTGACTCTAATAACCATCAACTCCCTATAATTTTATGAATATTTCTATTCCTATAGAAAGGATAATACTATTAGTAACCATTTGTGGAAAAAAAATTTCCTACAAAAGATATAAGTCTATTAGTCATTTATCATAAACCTCATAAAATCACATAATATGCTATTGATGATTATACTTAAATTCAAAAACTCTTTTATTTGAAAAAGTTGTCCAGAGGAGGATCATGACATAATACCTCCTTGGACTAAACATAGTCTAGTATGTTTTATTAATATCTTGTAATAAAATAAAAAATTTACATTTATGCATTCAAGTAAATATGAAAAATATTTTTTGCATATCGACTACTTTATGCCAAGTAGCATTCTTATTTGAGAACCAATTCCCTTGTACTTTACATTGTTCTAGAGTTTGGTTCCTCATCTATTTGGAATGGAACTCCAAAATCTTCACCATCTAGTCATAGGTTATTGTTGGGTCATTTATATTCAAGTTACACAAATTGCATACATGGTCAAGATCAACTACATACTTCCTAAGTGTGGATACATGGAAATTATCCTAGGTTTTGGATATACTGTGATGCAAGGAGAGACTATAGGTAACTATAATTATCTTCTCGATGATCTCAAAAGGTATAACAAACCTAGGATCTATTTTGGTTGATTTGATATCACTCTTCATGGATTCCACTCTGATAAATACTGTTTCTCTGATAGGGAACTCTCTAGGTGTGTGATTTCTATTGGCATAACATTTTTTATGATAAAATACTTATTTTAACCTTTATTTAATCATTTTTAGTTGTTCTTCCATCTCTCATACTACGTCTGGTCTAATGGAAATCTAATATTATGTATTATCCCATGAGAGAGATGTTCAATATTTTTTGCTATACAATGCTTCAAATGGAGCCATTCCCAAGGGAGTATGATACCCATTGTTATAGGTAAATACAACTAGGTGTATAAATTATTCCCACTTAGATTTTTGATCCATACAGTACATGCAAAGTATGTCTCCCAAAATTTGGTTAACTCTCTCAATCTATCCATCAATCTCTAGATGGTAAGTAGAACTGATATCTAATTTTGTACCAATAGCCCAATGTAATGCTTACCAGAATGCAAATATGAATATAGAATCTTTATCTAATATAATTACTTCAAGAAACCCATGAATTCTAATATTTCCTTAGCAAGTTTGTTAGCCACTACAACTGCATCATCCTTTGTAATTTTTGATATGAAATGTGCAACCTTGGTAAACATGTCCACTACAAAAAGGTATGTATTATGTTGGAATCTATTTTTAGGTAGTCCCATAATAAAATCCATGCATAGTACCTTCTATTTTTGCACAGGTGTAGCATGTGTGTATAAAAATCATGCTAGATGTTGGGTTTTAGCCTTCACTTTCTGACAATCCATACACATATAGATAAATTCATTTATGTATTTCTTCTTTCCTATCTAATGATGATTTTTTTTTTATGTTTTCTCTCATTTTGATCCCTCCTAGATGAGCAGAGTAGGGATATTAATGCACTTCTTGCATAATAATTTTCCTTAAGTCACCATTTTTAGGTATAATCATCCTATATTTAAAACACAACAATCCATCCTTATTGATATATTCATGATTTTCATTAGGAACTCTTACCAATTTTTCTTGAATATTATTGCAAAACTGATCCAATGTTTGTATTTTCTTGACTTGGTCCAATAAGTCTACATGGCTATGCATTATCATAGATAAATGCCTTCATATACTCAAGGTATCTACCACATTATTTTATTTACCTTTGATATAATTTATACGAAAGTCATATTTTTCTATAAATTTGATCCATCACCTTTGTCTTACATTTAGTAATGATTGAGTGAAGATATACTTCAAACTTTGGTGATCAGTTATTTTCTCAAATGGTTTGCCTAGTAGATAATGTCACCACATCTTGAGGGCATGCACTACTACTGCTAGTTCTAAGTCATGTGTAGCATAATTTACCTCATGTTTCTTGAGTTTCCTTGACTCATATGCTACCATTGTTTCTTCTTGGGATAAAACTTCTTCTAACCCTTCCATTGATGCATCGATGTATACTAAAAATATTCCCTATAAGTCTTGGACTTTTAGAATGGATGTGGTAGTGATATTCTATTTAAGAAATCAAAGGCTACCTCACATTTATCTATCCATTTAAATTATTTTCCTTTTATCTAAATATTGGTGATTGGATAAGCAATCTTGGAGTAATCTTTTATAAAATATCTATAATAACCTGCAATACCCGTGAAAATTTATCCTTCAATTACATTAGTGCATCGTGGACAACTCATAATGGCCTCAATATTCTTTGGATTTATTGCTATTTTGTTAGAAAAAATAATATGCCCAAGATATTGTATCTTAGGGACATAGAAGTCACATTTCGAGAGGTTACCATAAAGTTAGTTTTATCTTAATAACTCAATAATTATACTTATGTGCTTATCATGCTCTTCCTTGTTCTTAAAATATATTAGAATATCATCTAGAAATATCAAGATAAACCAATCTAATTATCTTCTAAATACATTGCTCGTAGGATTCATGAATGTTGTTGGACCATTAGATAGTCCTAATGGTAGTACTATGAATTCATAGTGTCCATATCGAGTTTTGAAGGAATTTTTATGAGTATCTTCCTCACAAATTCTCAACTAATGATATCTTGATTTCAAATGATTTTTGGAGAATATGGTTGCCTCTTTCAGTTGGTCAATCAAATCCTTTATAATGGGTAAGAGATATATATATATATTATGGTTTATTTATTCAATATTCTATATTAAATACATAGTCTTAATAATCCATCCTTCTTTACAAACAATACATGTACTCCCTATCGTGGCACACTAGGTTTTTGACAACCCCTATATTTGTCTCTTTAACTCTTGAATTTATATAGGATTCATTCTATAAGGGTTTCTATGTATTGGCTCCGTTCTAGGCATTAGTGTTAGAATAAGTGAATATTATCTTAAGTTCCACTAGGATACACACTTGAGTTTCCACTCCTCTATGTGTCAGGAGAACTCTCAATGGTGTCTTCATAAGGTCTAATGAGTTGTTGTAATCCAACAACTCTCAATGATCAACTTTGCTATTTATACAAAATTGATCCTTGAAATTAATCAATCAGTTCCACTCTTCTCTTCATCTCTTGTGTAATGCTTTGCATATCTATTATTGTAAAATTCTAACATGGTACCAGAGCAGGATAGATTTTTCTAGCATTCTCTCTTGAAGGTTCTAGGATCTAGTTCATTTGCTTTGGATAATTTTTTTTGGGTAACTTACTTGAAAGTATTTCAGTAGTCACTTTTTATCCATAGTTTATTTTTTTTGCAAAATATTTATTGAAATATATATGTTGCAATATTTTTTTAAATCTATCTGTGTTGAATTCATCCTTGAGGGTATTCAAAATATTAAAAGCACTTCCTTTGCTTCAACACCAGGTTTACCCTATGTGCATGGCGCTATTCTAGCCCATTCTCAAAAGGAAGGATTTTTATATTTTTTTTAATTTTCCCTCTCTTCGAATTCAATATTGAGCCCTCTCCTTTCCTAAATAGGCGCTACGTTCCTGTTGGAAATTCGAGGCTCCTCAAAATTTTGGCCCAATTTAATTGAGAATCTCATTTAAAAAAAAAGTAAGTGATGCTTTTATTGTGTATGAGTTTTTTCATCTTCTTTAGGATACGAGTATCCTCTACACCCGTTAAATCTTGGAGTGAGTGGTGATTTTAATCGTGTAAAAGTTTTTGATCTTCTACGGGATACGGTATCCTCGTTAAATCTTGGTTCTCACAACTTGGTATATGTGGATATTTTTTTATCTTATTTGGGACATCGTGTCTCCTCTACACATGTTGATGCTTGGTGCTCGCATCATTCTGGCAGCTACATAGATCGATCATCATTATCTAGTTGGACCTTGGCACTCGCAACGTTCCTCTCATCGTTGCCTAAGATTGCTATCCCTATCTCATGATCATATTCTTTTCAAATATTTCTTTTCGTCCTCAAATTTCTAGTGCTCTCTCAACATCGGTCCTTATATTCTCCTCCTCCTGTAGAGTTTTTAGAAAATTAAGTCCTGCTATTCAAGTTTACTAATTCAATATAAAAGCTTGCTAATGTTATAATATAGCAATTTTTTATTTATTAAAGTGTTTGCAGGGATAGTTGGATCATCCATATATTTTTAACGTATTCTGCAGGGTACTAGATCATCCATATATTTTTTTATTAACATATTGTGCAGGGATTACTAGATCTTCTGCAGGGTTAGCTCAACAATCATATATCATGGCTATCATGGCTATCATTCTAATAAGGCGTCTCTATGTTTCAGATAGCCTATCTTTCTCTGAGGCCTCAAGATTGTATAATTTCTTTTATATCCTCCTAGAAATTTCTTTTCTATAGGTTATTAAGTTTCCTTCGATCCTTCGTGTTTTGAAGAAACTCCTTTGTCTCCATTTCTCAGGGCCTTTATTTTTTTGAAGAGGCTCTCTTGATCGTGAGACAATATTGTAACCATTCTAATAAAAGTTTTTTCTTTGGGGGGTGCGTGCAATTTATTGCACATTTCTGTTTTGAAGCTTTAAGGGGGGTTGCATTTTTATTTTTGTCTATCTTCATCTATGCTCTTTACTTTCTTTTAAGTAAAATAGTTTATAAGGTTTAATTGTTCAAATATAACTTTGTTTATTTCATAGAGAAGTTACTCAAAATTCATCAAAACCTTTTATTTTAAATAGAAATTTAAAGGGGGGTTGAATCTTCTTATACATTCCTTTATTTCCTTTTAAATAATTTTATTTTAAAAGGTGTTTTTTGCTGAAATATTTCTTCATATTTCATAAAGAAGATAACCTCTAAGACTCTTCATTTTTTAATTAAATTTTTTCATATTCTCACTCATATATGTTAAAATTTTGGTATATATTATTTAGAAAAATCTCCTTTTTTATCTTTTATAAATATAATAAACTTCACTTAAAAGACAACTCTATAACTTTTTTCTAAAAATTATAAGTTTTCCCTCAAAATATCTTTGCCTACGTTCCATGTATCATTACCACTAAAAACTTATAGTTTCCCTCACGTAAGGGCGGGTTTTTGGAGGCACTTGGTATAAAGGCCTGGCATATATTTTTCATTCATCCATTTTATTTGGGAATCTCTCTCACTTATAGTTTCCCTCTCGTAAGGGCAAGTATTGAGAAAATCCAATTTAAACTGGTTGATATCACTGCACTTCAAGCCAAAACCCTTGACAAATTCTTCTCTATACTTACAGTTTCCCTCAAGTAAGGGTGGGTATTGTGAGGAACTAAAAGGATTTGGCATATCTAAAAGTGAACAATATTAAAACCTCATTATACTTATAGTTTCCCTCTTGTTAGGGCGGGTATATTGAGTTTTAAATATTGAAAAGCTTCATATTTTTTCCTAAAACAATTGCATTAATCAATTAATTGAAGTTCTAAGGGGGATATATTGGTTAATTAAAACTTCAATTTTTCTCTTGTGTTAAAATGATGAATTCAATTGAACCTCTCACCCCTCATAAATTTCACACTTGGAAACCTAAAATTTTAAATCTTATCTCTCAAAAAGGTCTTACTCATTTGTTAGAAGAAAAGCAACCAAAATTTGAGAAAGAATATGAAATTTTTGTTCATAAAGGAAATATGCAAAAAAAAAGGGATATTATTATCTCCAATGTTCATGAAAGTTGGGAGAAACTAAAGACCTTGTTTGGGAAAGTAGATCAGATGAGATCAATGCAACTAGAAGTCGAACTAACATCTTTGTCTCCTAAATATTTTAGTAGTATTTTTGACTTCCTCACTAAGTTCAAAGAAGTCCTCACTCAATACAAAGGTAGTGGGAAGACTAAGACTGAAGAGGAATGCATTTATCTAATCCTTTCTAAGCTAAATGGTGTTTTTAAAAATTTTCTACCACCTTTATATCTACCAAAGATGCTCTTGGTGCAACCTTTAAAATGCCTTCTTTAGAAGAATTTTGTGATAGATTAACTAGGGAAGAAACAAAACTTGCTAGATATGAAATATCTTCTTCTTCCTCTTCCTCTAAAGCCTTAGTAGCCTCCACCTCTTCTAAATAAAAATTAAAAAAGAAGGAAAAGACCCCCATAACCTATACTCACTACAAAAAGAATGGTCACTCTGCAAACAAATGCTGGAAAATATTACAGCAACTAGAGGCAGCTATAAAGGATCAAAATATAGACAATAAAAAGCAAATAGGAAAAGCCCTTAATGTTCAAGGAAAAACCTCCAATTCTTCCTCTAATTTTTGGGTCCTAGATTTTGGAGCTACTCATCACATGAGTGCTTTAGATAAGTCTTTTTCTTCTATCTCCTCTAGCTCTACTTGTAGCATAGAAGTGGGTGACTCTTCCTTTATCCCTATCAAAGGAAAAGGGGACATAACCATTGATGGTGGCTCTATAAATAATGTTCTCTATGTTCCAAAAATTGCCACAAATATCCTTTCCGTCTATCAAATTTGTACTTTTGGAAAGGGAAAAATTGTTCTCTTCTCTCCAACAGGAGTTGAGATAAGAGACTTTCAAGATCCCCATTCTCTTATAGCCAAAGGAAATATTGATCATAACTCTCACCTATTTCACTTCAAAGGTTTCCAAAATCCATAAGGAGCCTCCTATTTTGTGGCTCATGGAGATCTTGAAAGCCAAATTTGGCATGAAAGGTTTTGTCATCTTAGTTACAACTACCTAAAGGATTTGAGCACCCATGATATGGTAGCAGGTTTACCCCAAGTCTCTTCTAGTGATGGAGTTTGTCCTGGATGTGCTCTTGGAAAGCAACATCAAGATACTTTCCACCCAAGTAGTTCTCTAAAAGCCTCATCCCCTCTAGATTTAATCCATAGTGACTTAATGACCTTTCCAGAACCTTCTTTCAAAGGAGTAAAGTATGCTCTAACCTTTATTGATGATTTTTCTAGAAGATCCTGGGTCTACTTCTTGAAATATAAAAGTGATGTTCTATCCCACTTTAAATTTTTTAAATCCTTAGTTGAAAATCAGGCATCTTGCAAAATCAAGAAGATTCACACAGATAATGGGGGGGAATACTGCAGTAATGAGTTCTCCATGTTTCTTTCAAGTCATGGTATCATTCATCAACATTTTGTCTCCCATAATCCTCAAAAAAATGGTATTGCAAAAAGGAAAAACTAGACATTAAAATAAATGGCAAATTGTATGCTCCATTCAAGAGATCTTCCAAATGTTTTTTGGGCAGAAGCTATTAACTGTGCCAATTATATTCAAAATCGCACACCTCATAAAGCTCTTGACCATTTAACTCCTGAAGAAGCATGGTCTGGATCAAAACTAGATGTTTCCTACTTCAATATTTTTGGGTGTAACTCTTGGGCTCACATCCCAAAGAAGAAAAGGAAGGCTCTTGATAAGAAAAGCAAAAAACTCATATTTTTCGGTTATTGTGAAGAATTGAAAGCTTACAAGCTTCTTGATACCTCAAATCATGAGGTCTTATTTCATAGGAATGTCCAATTTGATGAAAAATTCCCTCAAAAATATCCTCAAACACCCTCTTCCTCCATTGAGCCTTCTCCTATAGTAGAACCTCAATATTATGAAGAGCCAACTCTTGAAGTTAACTTGGTCATTGATAATCAAGATGAGGAACTTGTAACTCCAACTCAATGTCTTTCAACTCCTTCCACTCCTTCCTCTATGCCAAAATGGGCCCGCACCATTGTTAAAGAAGCTACTCCTTACATCCAAAATCTTCCTTCAACAAGATCATCCAACCCCATAGGCATTGGTCTTGTATGTCAGTCTATTTCCTCTTATCCTCAATCCTTCAAAGAAGCCTCAGGTATTAAATAATGGGATGATGCCATGGAAAATGAATTTTCTTCCTTAATCAAAAACAAAACTTGGGATTTAGTTCCCTTTCCTAAAGGAAGGAAATTAGTTCATTGTAAATGGATCTTCAAAACAAAATATGGGCCTAATGGAGAAATAGACAAACACAAAGCTCATCTAGTAGCCAAATGTTTTTCTCAAATTGAAGGCATTGATTATGCAAAAACCTTTGCTCCAGTTGCTAAGATGGATTCTGTTAGATTGGTTCTTTCTTTGGATGCTTCCCATAAGTGGCATGTCTATCAAATGGATGTAAAAATTGCTTTCTTACATGGATATTTAAAAGAATAAATATTCATGGAACAACCTTTTGGTTTCACTCAAGACTCCTCTCTTGTTTGTAGGCTTAAAAAGTCTCTCTATGGCCTCAAACAAGCCCCTAGATCTTGGTATGAAAATATGGACTCCTTCCTTCTTTCAACAGGTTTTTCTCATTGTGAGTCTGATAACATAGTTTACATTTGGAGAAATGAAGGCAATATCACCATTCTTGTTCTATATGTTGATGATCTTCTTCTAACTAGTAGTAACTTGACTCACATACAGACTATAAAAGACTCCCTCTCTAAAAAATTTGAAATGGTTGATCTAGGTAAAGCTCATTACTTCCTTGGGATCCAAATAAGTCAAAAAGATACAGGTATTTCTTTGTGTCAACAAAAGTACACTCTAGATCTTCTTAAAATATTCAAAATGACATTTCAATATAGCATTAATCTTAGTACTTCTTGCTCATCCCCTCTATGTGATGCAACTCTATACCATCAGCTTATAGGGAGTCTACTATACCTTACTCACACTCACCCATATATCTCATATGTTGTTGGCCTCATATCCTGATTCTCTCATCAACCTCACTTCAATGATTGGTAAGCAACAAAAAGGATCCTCCATTACTTGCAGGGCACTACACACTTTGGGCTCTTCTACAAGGGAAAATCCATGGATATCATTGGCTACATAGATTCATATTGGGCAGGTTTAGTAGAAGATAGATGTTCAACCTTAGGCTATGTATTTTGCCTTGGTTCTTCACCAATAGCCTGGTTATGCAAGAAACAACAAGTAGTAGCCTTATCTTCTATAGAGGCAAAATACATGGCAGCAGTTTTGGCTAGTCAGGAAGCTCTTTGGCTTCATCAAATTCTAAGAGAATTTGGTTTCACCCATGAAAAACCTATTACTATTTGGTGTGAAAATCATAGCATGATTCATATTGCACGCAATCCAATTGAGCATCAACGCACCAAGCACATTGAAATACACATGCACTTCATAAGGCAACATATTCAGAATGGGGACATATACTTGGAATATATTCCAACTGAGAAACAAATTGCAGATATCTTCACCAAGTCATTTCCTTCTCCACGTTACCTTCAGTTGCAAGATAATATTGGAGTTATACAACTGCATTAATTGGTTTTATTAGGACAATATTCACCATACAAAGACAAGCCTCTCTTCTTCTAATAGTTGGTTTTTTCCCACAAGGGTTTTTTCACCAACTATATATTGTATATGAGGACCTAATCAGTCCAAGTTTCCGGGACTCATCTTTCTTTTTTGTATAAAGAGGACAATCTTCACCATACGAAGACAAGCCTCTCTTCTTCTCATAGTTGGTTTTTCCCCACAAGGGTTTTTTCACCAACTATTAATGTAAATGAGTACCTAATCAGGCCAAGTTTTCAGGACTCATCTTTCTATTTTTTTAAAAGAGGACAATCTTCACCATACGAAGACAAGCCTCTCTTCTTCTCATAGTTGGTTTTTTTCCATAGGGATTTTTTTCATCAACTAATTATTGTATTAAGAGGACAATCTTCGCCATACGAAGACAAGCCTCTTACTTCCTTTTGATTGATGATTTTCCCATTGGGTTTTTACCATATTTTAAAAAAGAAGTCATTGTACATGAGTACCTCATCAGGCCTTGTCATCGAGACTCGTTTGTACGATCTCCCCTAGTATCACTTAATGGGGGGTGTTAGAATAAGTGAATATTCTCTTAAGTTCCTCTAGGATACACACTTGAGTTTCCACTCCTCAATGTGTCAGGAGAACTCTCAGTGGTGTCTTCATCAGGTCTGATGAGTTGTTGTAATCCAACGGCTCTCAATGATCAACTTTTCTATTTATACAAAGTTGATCCTTGAAATAAATCAATCAGTTCCACTCTTCTCTTCATCTCTTGTGTAATGCTTTGCATATGTATTATTATGAAATTCTAACAATTAGTTCTATAGTGAATTCAAATTCCCTTCTTGATAGTAAACTAGACAAATTTTCATATTCCTGCAAGATTGGGTGTTTACCAAACACCTCTTCCTTCTTACTCATCTCTACTTCATTAAACATGACCACAAAAATCAATCCTCCCTTTTTCATGGTCTTATTTAGTTGCATAGTTGATATTAATTGAGATAAAAAAGAACCCAATTCACTAACAATTTATCTTCTTTTTTATTACCATTCATATAATCAATCCATCTATCATGGAAATTGATCACCACCTTATGGGTTTTTAACCAATCCATTGCTAAACTTATGTCAAAGGCATAGAGAGGATCTACATATAGATGCAAATCTATAGAATCATTAGGTAAAATTATTTTTATGTTAGAATAACATTGATCCATGGAGTATTTTTATTCATAACCTTTCCACCTTTCTATCAAGAATCCTAGTCTTTTTGGTATATCCCTAACTAAATTAAAAGAAATTGTGTTTCTCAGCTAGTTTATCAAAACTTGTATTATTTTTTATGCAATATCATACCTTTTAGAAGAAATTAGGTAGTTGGTCCATCTTTTTCTACATAATTTAACTCTTCAATTAATTTATTAAATTCATCTTTGTGTGGATATTTACTGGCATAGTGAGGTTCTCCACAAGTGTAACAACTTATTTAATTATAAGGCTTTCTTGTATTACCTTTCTCATGACCCCCTTTTTAAGAGTATCCTTGCTCAACTATTATTTCTAGTATCAATTGGTGTTGATCTATCAATTATTGCAATACTCTTATGGTGGACTCTAATTATGCAAGTTTCATGTACAATTGTTGAAGTAGGGGTATCTCATAGGTCATGCTTTCATCTTGATTTGATGGGATTCCTTTTTCATTTTATATGGTCAAAAAATTCCTTATCTACCTCAACTTGTTCTTGGTGCCATTACTCCTATAAATTCAAGTATTTCATATTAGGCACTATCCCATAAACCTTTATACACTTAGTTTATTTACAAACATAGTTATCATTCATCCCTTATAGTCATTTAAGAGTATCACCTAACACATTTTTATTTTTGTGAGGTGTCTTTAAGAGTAAATTTAATCCTTTGACCAATGGTAAGGTTTATTCCTTCAAACCCACCATTCCCATGGTAATATTATGTTCTTCTAAGGTGCACATCAAAACATGACAAGACTAGGTTCTTTATAAAGTAGACTTCTTTTCTACATAAATTTTCTATATAGGAAAGCTTAAAGACCTAAAACCATTCTCTGATACCAACTATAACAACCCTAAAATCTACCTCAAAAACTTTTCTTTTCAAATTCCAAAAGCAAGTTCAAATAACCTGGATTAATTTCCTATAAGCTTATTCTCTCGCTTTCAGGTTTTAGATGCTGCAGCAACCCTCAAGTGGATAAGAGTGTCCTACTTCCATGTTTATTCTAGGGTTCACCTTATTCACTACCCTCATAGATTAAAGGATACCTTTGTGTGATCACCCCAAATTTCCTTACTTTGCTTTGAAGGACATCTTGACCATGACACAAGGGTTAATCCTATCTTATTCATTTCATAAAAGGGATGTCAAATCCCTGACTAGTGTCTATCATTCTATACTAGTAATGAGGTGTAAGTTTCTTGTAATTTAACATATTTAATTAAGATATTGAACTATTGTGCACCATTAAACTAATTTATGGATAATTTAATAAACATGACTACCCATTTATGTTGTACCTTCTTGTTGGTTTTCCATTAATTAATCAAGGATTACAAGTACTACTATATCAAATGACATCTTCCATAGGAATTCATCGATGGTCCTTCAGGTCCCTATGACTATTATTTGTGTGATATCTCCTCTTCACATGGGTATCTCTCTCTCTTTTGGAGAATCCATCATAAGTATTTAGCTATAGTGGAATTCTAAGCTCACTTTCTCTTCAAGAATACTTTAGTGTTCCCTTGCAGTGACCACTATAACCCTAAGGGATTCTCCCATCACATCACCCTTAGTTACAGTCCAAACCTTAGGTATTGGTTTATTTTAAATATTTATTATTTTGCTAAGTTATTTCTAAAAATAATTCTCCAACCCCACCATGATGAAATGATGTAACAATATTATCCTTTGTATCATAAATTAACCATTATTGTCTATTCAATTATGAAAAAATAAAAGATATATTCAATATTCATCAAAACATCATCTATTAAGTGTTTATCATCAATGCAGAATAATCACATCCTATTTCTTCTTCATTCATAGCATTTAAAGCAAAATATATAAATAACAAATTCCACAAAAGACAAATAGACACATCATTTATCCTAGGAACCCTTTACAAGAGTAAATCCAACCTAAAAAATAGTCCATTTTTATTTGTATTGCTTGTCATTTAGCCATTTAAAAAAAGGGATCCATTGTCCTTTTTTTCTTTTTCCTTCTATGATTTTGACTAAAAGTATATGAGTCTCCATAATTCCTATGTTTTGTATTTATTACAAGTCATTGTAAATCTACCTCTTTAACAAAATGAAGGAATCCCATATTTTTTTTTTTTTTTATTGGTGGTGGCCACAAGGGGTAAACAGACTATGACCACGAGGGAACCATTACATAACATATCCGCAACATGTGAGGTGAGAGATTTGAACCTGGGCCTCTCAGAAACTAGAGAGGTTTAACTACCCACTTGCTCTCCAACTCCTTTACATGGGCGGATGAAGGAATCCCATATTTCCCTCGTATTAATATCTATAATTTCTCTAGAGTCCTTCCTTAGACATTTATTTACAAAGTATAGTATAAGGAACCCACAAAAGTTCCTTTATATTCACTGGATTTATATCAAAGCCTTATGCTTCAAGATAACCCAGATGATATATATATATATATATATTGCTCTTTGGTAGAATATCAACATTGTGAATATTTCAAACTCCTTTTTATGCAAAATTTTATTACCAATATTCATAATACAAATTTTCTAAAGCAAGAGATATTATTTAATAATTTAAAACCATCAAGTTTCCCTAAAGAATACATCTTAAACTATACATGAATATCTTTACTAAATTAAAAAGCATTTCCATTATTCTTTCCAAACAATAAAAATTAATTCCAGGATTAGTTCACATAGTAAGACCATCTATAATTCATTAATTAAATTTAATTTCAATATAGCCTAAATAGTATTCCTTTGATCTAGAAACATCCTAAACAACTAATTCCATCTATAATAAAGATATTTCTATTAATAAGCATTTATTTTACTTTGATAATTTCTCTCTTATCTTTAATATAAGGAACACTAATTTGAAATCCATAGCTTCCAACCAAAATCGATCAATTGACTTTTCTTTTTAAATACTTACCCTATACCATAGCCTATAGGGAATTTAGAGAATTCACTCAATGTTATTCAACCTACAACTAATGGACATAGTCTCCTATGCATGGACTACATTTCATGTCATTGGACTCATATCCTTCCACGAATGCCACTTTTGGGTGTTCACTTCATTATAAATTAATCATTATCATTACTTATATTGCACTTTTTATAACAACATGTGCCAAGGTGATGGTTCTCAAGTAGGTTCTACACATGCACATTACTAACATTATCAATACAAGACTTGTTTCTAGGGACATCTACATAAGTTGATATTTGAATAAACACAATGGTCCCGGGTGAATTTTAATATTACATGTGCCTTAAAGCACCATTTCTAGGATTTCAAATCTCAATTTTAATATTCTAGATTACCTAAGATGTATCACTTTCCTATTTAGGTGATGCTTCATAGCCTAGTTGTGCACTATGGGTGCATAAACACCATGATGAGCACTTAGGAAAGAATGTTCCTAATAACTTGATCCATTCCAAAGGCTTTCCAAAGGTGATATAGCCTAGAATAGGGGTATAGTCCTACTAGTTTAACTAAGTCACACAACCACAAATGGGTGTGCTCCACGTAGACATACGTTCATTTCTTGCAAGGATGTTATGGTAAAGTGGTTACATCTAGCCCCTTCATTACCTATATTGTAGTAAATGTATATTATTCCTTTGCTATTACAATTTCATACTTATCATAATACACAATCCTAAGTATTCTCATAATAAATTGATCTAAAATTTAAGAACCTTCAGTATTCTATTGATCTAAGAGATTCTACACCAAACTTATCACAAAGAGGGTACCTTATATATTTTAAGGCACTTGTTTGATGTTGTGTTTGAATACTCACTAGTGAATGATTTCTTCTATTGATTTTGTCCTCTAAGTCTCCTAACTATATCTCTGATTCGTGTGCTCTCTTCCTAAAAACTGCTATTACTTTTTAAACCATAAATGAGTTGAATCCCCTTACTTTCTTCCATAAGGTTTCAAAGAACACCCTCAAGATATTTTTCAATAGAAACCTACTTCAAAACTACCCAAACCTACCGAGATACATTTTATTTTAACTTTATAATATTTGTATTTTTGTTTAATATATATCCTTCTTTTACTATTTATTTCAATGCTTTAGTATAATAACAATAATGTTAATAAAAAAATACTAAGAATTATACTTGGGTTTTCATAAAATGATATTAATTATTTGTAAATCGTGTTATTAATACCGCTTAATACTACCTATCATGTAAGTGCAATAATAAGATAACAATTTGCAAAGACATTGACAAATTTCTCAATGAAAAAATATTATTCCAATCATTTTGACTCTTATAGATGATAGAAATGAAGTAGATATAAGGTGGACTAGGTTGGTATGGTTTCAAGATGCAATCCAATGTAATATCAAGTTTCATGCATAAGATACATCTCAAATATTGATTTCTTTGTGGGATGAGTTAGATAGGCCCCATTAGGCTATAATTTTAAACTATTAATGCATGTTATGGGCATCTTAGTAGGTATTTTCCTTCATGGGGTGAACTAGATTCATCCCACTAGGTATACCATTTTGAACTCTTGATGTTATAGCCTATCAAAAGGGGTATTGATAATCCCCTTGACCTTCAAATTCAAGCCAAATATCCACTATTCTATGTTAATATAATATAATATATACTAAAAAAGATAAGTAAATGTAGAAAGTAAATTTTGAATGGTGAGGATGCAAGAGATTAAAAGTAAAAAATATCCAATGACCATAGCAAGGATAATGTGTTGATCAGACATCTAAATTAGGAAAATTGAAAACAACAATCTTGATCTATCATAGATACAATTCCAAAATAAAAAATACTAATAAGAAAATGCAAGGCAAAATCACTCATGCATGCAAATGAAAATTATTTCGATAAAATAAGACACAATATTATGTGAAGGCTACACATAAATTTTTTATTAATCAAAAGATGAAAGATACAATTAAAGAGGATAGCTTTAGAATTTTCTCAAATAGATAAAATATGATATACATTAAGCCCTATGATATTATTCATAGCAAGGTATTTATCATTTTCACTTTGTGTAAAATAAAATTGCATGTATAAATTACAACAATAATAAAAAATATCAATGTTGGATTAGATTCACTTGCGTATGCTACTTATAATGCTTATTTGTTGAAACTCTTGATAAATTTGGGGATGGAGGACTATAGTTCAACAAAATACCCACTTATCTGAATCCTCTAAGTGTGTTCTAGATCGATGATAATGGTACAAATCTCATGACTGGTGGTCCCCTTCATGTCGGGTCAACAATAATGTAGTGTAATAGGTTTGGTGGAAGTAGCCCATGTGGTTTGAACCCTATGCTTGCAAGTTACTAAAAATTGTGTGGTTGTGACCAACTCTACTATGTACCCAAAAAAAACAAATTACCCACTTATGTCATCAATTCGTTGATATTGTTGATACATTTAAGGTTGAGGAGTTATAGTTTGATAAATTGCTACTTTGAAGTAGGAATTAGTCTTCCTTTCTATAATTTCACCTCAAAATTACCAAAGCTATTGATTCCCTCCTTGTTTATCTTAGGGTATCATGTCTTCCTTTTTTATGACCATTTTCAAGATTCTTGTGGTGTGTCAAAGGTAGTGCCATGTATGATAGCAATATTTTTTTTGAGGAAATTTATATCAAGTAATGGAGATTCACATATGCTAATACTATGAACAAACTCATAAAACTTAGAGAAGAATAAATATAACTTACACTTTATCCAAACTCAATCAGAAACAGTAAAAATAGTCATAAATGATAGGTAAAATTCACTTCAACACCACATACTTAACTAGAAATACAAAATAATTGTTGGATCTCATGTATAAATATACCTTCAAACAAATGCAAATATGCCAAAAAATATCAAACCAATATACTTCTAGTTAATAAAACATCATATAGATTACCATAAAATGATTCACATGAGTCCATGTGTCGATATAATAGAATACAACATAAAATGTATGTCCATTAAGATCACACCTTTAAACAAATAAATTTATACCTAGTTTAAATAAGCACCTTTAATTAATCTTACTTATAATATTCTAAAGATCCTTTATATGTTTATTTTTAGAATAAGAATATTTATTTGTCATGATTATTTTAGGCAAGTATGATAGATCCCAATGCATAATATATGTTTGAAATTAGTTATATGGGATTGAAATATGGGGACCTATATTACATCATGCTCACATGATCACATAGTGGTATTATAACAATTTGATAATTATGTAAGTGTTGGTTGACAAGATTTGAACCTATATTTTTTCCTTGAAATTTGAGGGATATAACCAATTGAACTAATGCTTTTTAATAGTGCATAAAGTATTATATTTATTTATTTATACTAATTTTAGTTTTATCCACTTTTTTTCTAAATTCAAACATTCACTAAAAATATTATTAACTACCCATGTTTCCAAAATCAATAAATTTATAAGATAAACTGTAAAAGAAAATAATTTTATTGATGTTCTACATTTCATAAACAAATTCTAATGGTCAATGAAAATAATATTTCAAGTAACAAAGTAAATATAAAATTTGTCTTGTTTGTGAAAATGGTTCTTGCTTAAATATCTTACATTCTCGTATGAAATGTAAAAATATATATGAATATTTATACACATTGTCATATGAAATGTAAAATTACATATGCATATTTATACACATTGTCATATGAAATGTAAAATTATGTATGATTATTTATGTTTTTTTTAGACATATAAATTAATAAAATTATTTATTTATGTTTTTAAAAATTGTGATCAATTTTATCATTGATTTGTTTTAATGATTTTCAAAATTTATCCTTATACTTTTAAAGCTTATACATGAAATTAAACTTAGTAACATAGAGATTACTAATTCCAAAAGTAGTAAGATGATTTCTTTTTTATTCCTTGGTCTCACTCCTATGAAATTCCTCACCCATGCAAACATCAATTTTGGGAATGTGTATGTGGGACTGG
This sequence comes from Wollemia nobilis, assembly GCA_028583015.1. Classification (NCBI taxonomy): domain Eukaryota; kingdom Viridiplantae; phylum Streptophyta; class Pinopsida; order Araucariales; family Araucariaceae; genus Wollemia; species Wollemia nobilis. The sequence goes on along the minus strand of JAQPPZ010017043.1, from coordinate 255,057 downwards.
CCCTCTTACTTTTGAGTCGGTTAGTGTTATGATGCAAGTCTAGTGGTATAGTGCATGATTAGAATTTTTTTCTACTTAAACCTGCATATCTAGACAATGTAAAATAACTTTTTTTAGTAATAGATGATGTAAATACTCTTTATTTAAGAAATATCATGTATTGAATATGTATGTTGTAATGATTGGTTTTGGATACTTTCTATTTTGCATTATACTATTATGCAAGTTAAATCTATTATTTTTAAGCAAGTGAACTATCTTAAATAATAAGAAGGTCCTTATCAATATTAAACATTAAATTAATTTTTATAACTTAGAGATGACAAACTATGAAAGTAGGAAGATGGTTTCTATTTGAGTTCATGATTAATTAGATAATGTATTATAACATCTATTTGAGTTCTTGATTAATTATGTAATGTATTATAACTTCTATTTGAGTTCTTGATTAATTAGATAATGTAATATAATATCTTTAGGAATAGATGATGTTAAACTTTTTTATTTGAAAAATACCACATACTAAATGTTTATGTTGTAATGTTTGATTGTAGATACTATAACTTTTGTAATATAATATCATGCAAGTTAAATCTATAATGTATAATTATACTAACTATACTGAATAAAAGAAATATCGTTCTCAATCTTAAACATAAAATTATACTGGATGACTTAGAAATTACTAACTCTAAAAGTAGAAAGATGATTTATATTTAAGTTCTTGATTCACTAGATAATTTTTATTAAACTCTTTTAGTAATAGATGATGTGAAACCTCTTTATTTAATAATTACCATATATTGAATGTCGTTGTAATATTAGGTCGTGGGTGTGGTCAATTTTATCTTATAATATTATACAAGTTAAATTTATTATGTTTAGGTAAATTAATATATTAAACTATGAAAATATGGTTATCATTTCAAATCTTAATTCAATGGATAATGTCTTAATCACCTTCGTTTATAATAGATTATGTGTAATATTTTATTTTAACAAATACCACAGGGAAATATTTAAGTTGTAATGCTTAGTTATAGATATAGATTTTATATTATAATATTATGCAAATAAATCTTATTTTATTTAATTAAGATAATAGTCAATATTATTATATTATAGCTAAATTGTTAATATTATAAATTAAATATTATAATATGAGATAATTTTTGCATATATATTTTAACAAAATTGAACTTGGTCTTTAATTTGAATGTCAATGTATTTAAACATATGATATCATGATTTTTTTTTATGTTTGTATTTTATTAAGGTAACTATGAATTATCAAGATGATATTATTGGACGTTTTGTTGTATGGAAGAACATATGTAGATGTAGATATAACATTTTATTGGGAAGTGGAAAATATGTCAAAGAAAGTGTTCTATAATTTTGAACATATACTCATTTTTGTTAGAGTTAAACCTTTGTATAGTATGATTTATTTTAATATAAAATTATTATTATTTATTTTTCTTTAAATTAATTAAATTTGAAATTTTTAATAATACAATGACAACCAAAGTTTTTATGTAATTTTTAATCTTTTAATTAATTTTTTAATTGATATTGTATTAAAACTATATTATAAATTTAAATAATTATTTTTAATTTAAGTAATAGTAAAACAAGTTTAATTGAATGAAATATTATTTTATCTTTTCTATATAGGTTTTTAAAATAAATTCATGTTACAAGAATATTTTTTATTATTTATTTATTTTTAAAAAAATTGATAGAAAAAAGCTCCACTCATATCACATCATCATCATAGAGTGGTTGTAAAACAAGCTAATTATTTAAGCATATATCTAAAGAATCTATCCCACTCAACAAGAATAATTATTTATTTATAAAAATATTTGTTTACAATATATAAAAATAGATATGTATTATTTTGGTTGATAATAGAAGGGGTTTCAAAAGGGTCCTTAAACCTATTACAAGTAGGGTTTTGAAAGGCACCCCCAAACCTTAGATCTAGCAATAAAACATCAAGAAAGACTAAAGCAAACCTGAAAATCCAATGAAACAACCTCTTAGCAAATAAGCCCCAAATTTTTATCAAGTAAATACAAGATATTATCTCATGGTCAAACCACCATATGTTGTGAATCTAAAGCAATGGAGAAAAATAGTAGAATAATGAAAATACTATGATTAAAAATAAATTTACAAATAAAAACTATCCAAAAGCATTTTTCGCCTAACAAGAAAGGAGAACAAAGGAATCTTGTCATTACAATCAACAAATCTATCCAACAAAAAATATAATACATTATAGGAGAACCCCTCATGAGAATAGTCGGTTTAAGAAAACAACACTAGAAATACCGGCCAACAAAATCCACAATATAAAAACCATCTAGAATATTTGCACAATAAATTCCATGAAACCCATAAATTCTGCTGGAGCCAAGCAAAAATGTTTCAAGAACAACTACTTTCAGGTACAAGAAAAAAGAGATAGCAACATTCTGCATCGTACCTGAGAGGGAGAAGGGTAAGATCCCTAAAAAATAAGCCTTAGAACACTGGGATCAAACACACCACTACTGCTGGAATTGGAGAAAGAGATCTCTGCTAACCGTCAAAGCTAGAAAACCCACTATAGACATGGGACCAAAATACGAAATCCAACTCAACATAACAACCCACTTTTGCCCCAACTAGTTTGGGTTGGTATTTGACCCTGTCTCCCTAAAACATCCAGATACAACAAGAAATTACGAAACCCAGAAGAAAGTGACACAAATCAACCATGAACCCACTACTCGTAGAGAACCCTAGCAATAGAGCCATCCAAGAACCATCCAACCAGAGAAGCCAAGACATCAGAGTCGAAGCCATCCAAGGGAACATCGTTATATTTCTATAGCCAAACACCATACCAAGGTCACTGCAATGGGTTTGGGTTGGTAGATGGCCCTTTCCTCTCCCTGGAAATCCAGAAAAGACATAAAACTATTGAACCCAAAAGAAATGTTGCACAGTTCAACCAAGTCTTTGAAACTAGCAAACAACCTACGAAAGGCAGCCACCCAACACACCCACCAACCAGAGCAAGAGCCATCCAAGGGATCAACAACCAAAAATTTTCACTGTATTATAAAAGCCTAGAATCACCCCTACAGGTTTGAGTCAGCATTTGGCCTTATGTCCTATATAAGAATGATAATGCCTAACCCATAAGAGAGCAGAACATACCAGTAAGACCCCCAACAAGTAAAACACCCTCGTCACGAACCGCAACAGAGAAACTAAGCATGTCTAACAACCAGATCTAGAATGGAAGAAAGAAGGCCTCCCACTTAAAAGGTTTAAGAAGATCAAAGTTAAAGCGGAAGTGAAACCCTGAAAAAAAAGTCCTCACACAATGAGGCCCAAGTACCACAATGAGGCTCAAGTCCTCTTGCCACTCTGAGATTCAGAAATCAATTGTATTTTTTATAAGCAATTGAATATTTTATAACCTTAAGTTCAATAAAAAAGTTTCCAAAAATCAAACCACAGCTTAATAAACTTATCCAAATTAGAAAGTCGACTGTCTGCCTGTTGGGTGACGGGAATAGGTTGATAAATATCTGTTGGATAGCTGCTTCAAATTGACAACACTTAATGGTATTAACGATAATAACTAATGTTTTTCGTTTAAAAATTTAAAGGTTATTTTATGCGTCAATTGTTAAACAATAATTGTTCATTGGTGCAGACTCTTAAAAAATACACAAAAGCGCCAAACAACCGTCAATCCCAGAAGATTATTATCAAGATAATATTAATGGCGTAAAGATCTTCATTTTATCTTCCGTGTTGATGAAGACAACAGCGATTCGCTATGGATAAAGGTCGATGAACCACCACGAATCGCCATCACGACGTCGCGTTTCGGCACATCAAATCATACGGCATCGTCGTTTACGTAGGCATTTTGAAAAGGCATGAAAATATCCTTTACCGCTGGTTTGGAACTTCCGTGGCTGCTCTCGAAAGTGTCGTCTTTCCTTGGAACATAATAACTATAGACATAGTGATAATGTGCTGGCGTATTCATTTGTCAACCCAACAATTTCGAGGGCTTGCCGTCCGCATCTTGAACGGCTGGTCTGCTTCGACTGGCTGCATCTACAATCCTTGGTTTCTCGACGATTGGTGCGAGGCATCCGTGTGATCGACTTCCGCTGTATAAAAAGGTTATGAGATCTGACGCCTTCATCAATGGACCTGACCATGGACCTGACCGGCGGCAGAATGGAGCGAATCATGAGTACTCGGATACTAATTACTTTCCTTGTGTTGGGTAATTTTTTGTGTTGGGTAAGATTTCTCATTCCTTTTGTGTTACAGTTCAGACAATATTCGAAGTGGCTAAAACAGAAGGAAGGACATGATCGAGAATACGAAGTCAAGAGAGACCCAGTAAAGTCTTTGTATTGCAACGACATTTTCGACTACACAAATAAGTCTTCCAGCGGCGATCCTGGCCAATACGTTATTTCGATGCTCATGAAATTTGAAGAATATGTGACAGTAAGTTTAAGAACAGTTTTTTTCCACTCACTTCTCAACATGCAAGGATATAATATTTTGATGATCAAATCAAAGAAGCATAAAGCTTATCTTACACGTATAAAAAACATATAAATTAATTTATATAGTATAGAAGATATTTCACAATATGAATTTAATTTATTTTATTATATGAATGTAATTTAGGTTTAATTGGAGTAAGATTTAATCATATAAGTATTTTATAATGTAATTTATATGTTTTAATTTAGATTTAATTATACAATTCAACTATATCAATAACCATTGAGTCAAATTTGCTGTTATTTTATTTTACTCCAATTTAGATGATCTAATTTAAATGTAGACAATGCATGAGTTGAATGAATCCTTTCATATTATTTCAATATTTTTTAATTAATGTTTTCTTAAAACAAAATATATAATTATTGGTTTTTATTTAAGTTTAAATATTTTAAATGGAACTTATAATTTTAAAGTTTAAAAACTAAAACAATAGTAAAATTTTAATACTCTTTCTTAAAATATTTTTAACTAAGAGAGGATTTGGCTAAAATATTAATTAAACCTGAAACTCTCAATAGATTAAGATAACGTTGATTGAACATTATAGATATAAATCAAACAATATGAGAATCATATGTGGTGTATGACTTAGCAGATACATGCCTGATTAGAATTGCAGTTTCAACTTCTATGTCTAGACCAGAGGAGACATGTTTAACAAAATCTTACATACTGGGAGGACTAAAGTGCGGGTCAAATTATTCGCCGGTTGAAATTAGAGGGTAGAGTTTCTTTTATCTTCACTGCGTATGAAAGACTACTCGCTCCACCAAGGTAGGTAGATTGTATGGATACATATAAGAAGAATTTCCATCCCATATCTTGTGCGCAAAATTTTTATCCCATATCTTGTTGAGTGGGATGAAATTTATCCCAGAACACATATTTGTCTCTATTATTGCAATACAGAGACGGGGTCGTCTTTCCACAATTCACTTCTGCGCGAAATCTCACCGACCCGCAACACGCTGATTTTGTCTCTGAGAACCCTGCACTCCTTAATCATTTATCGTCATTGTATTTAATTTCACCCACATTAATTTCAGGCAACCAGGGAAAATGATGACCAAGGAGGTTTTAGATCGTCGGTTCTTACCATAATCTTCTTTATTTTCAATTACGTCCTCAAATTAATCATAAGTATTGAGTAGAATGACGGTCATTCCCGGGATTCTTTTATTCAATTCACCCACAAGCATATGTAGCTGACGGTTGCATATGGCCATTTTGTTTGCGCCATCTAGACAACTTCCGTTGACCGCTTTTCTAAAGGCAGGGTACATCCTACAACGGAAATCTCGAGGACAAGGAAATTTCTTGCCCCTTCGTTGTAAAGCATCTGTTGCATAACAGAATTCAAATGCAACTTCATTACTAAGAATATTGTGTTGGATAGTTGAATGCTCAATATCAAAAATAATATGAAGTATTAAAAAAAGAAAATAAGTTGAAAAAATAGAAAAGTGGTTTTAATAGTAAAATAAAAAAGGCAAATTTAAAGATATAAATAAATAAATTTAAAATAGAAAAGTATAATTTATTAGTTATTAAAAGTAATTTTAATGAGTTTATATATTCATTTTTTTAACATTTATGAATTTTTATTTGGATGGATCATCCAACTTACACATTGTTCATAGTTGGATTAAATTGTATAGAAAGGAGTAAGATGGCAATAAATCTTTAATGATTTTAATAATATTATATGAAATTGAATGTAAATAAATTTGTCATAGTGATTATTGATATAGTTGAGAAATGTAGCTATGTTCAAATTGAACATATGAAATATATTCTAAAATACTTGTATGTTATATGAATGAATTTATATTAATTTTATAGTTATCAGATAATCTTTATGCTTCTCCAATTTTAAATATTTGACAATTGGTATTAAAGCTTGTGTTGAATCTAGAAGCCCCAAGTACTTATGGAGTAGCTTAGGGGAATGTTGGATCAATGATTAGAAGTAATCTTACATCCAAATCATAGGTTAGTTCAAAGAAAAGCCAAAAGTTTACTAGGAGAGCAACCTCAACACATAGAGATCCTAGATTTCATAGTTAGTCCATACCTTTAATAGGATAGAAATCCAAAGTGATCAAATTCAAGAAGGTATGGAGAACCAAATACAAAATTGAAAGATAAAGAGTAGCAATAAGTGTATTCCTAAAAAGGGGAGGATGCTTAACTATTGGAAGAGTTATATGTAGTAGAAACAGTGTCCTACACAAGAAAGAAAAAAATATATGAAGATTTGGTGTGAAAACAACAAAGAAAATCTTGTAAACAATGATCTACTCTATTACACCTGGAAATTGCAATGACAAGTTATCCATTTAGTATGGTAGGATGAGAAGGTTATTATAAGGACACTTCTACTTGAGTCATGAGATCACAACTATGTTGAAGAATAAAAGAAGTCAATAATTGTACCCAATAATCAAAAAAAATATTTGGCAAAAGATATGTGAATGTGTATGTACAATAGTGTTTCAAGAGTATTCCAAGATATGCTAACATATCTAGGAAACAATGAAGATATAACTATTTTTCAAGAAATTGATAGTTTTATTCAATAAAGTGAAAATTGGAACATTAAGTATTAAGGGAGAAAATGTTGGAAAAAATAAGCCAATGTAAAAAAGCATATATGTGTTTTTCTAGAAAGAAAAATAAAATAAGCTGCAAAAATTTAAAAAAACAATTATAATATAGAAAAATATATGGTAAAAAAAATATCAATACAAAGATTAGAAAAAAAATCTAAAGAAAAGAAAGTACAACCTATTATTTAAGAAAAATTATTTATAATAAGTCTACATATATTAGAATTGATCCTTCCATTCTCATTTGCGAATCACTCAACCAATGCATTGTCCACATTTAGATTAAATCATATAAAGTGGAGTGAGATAACAACAAAGACTTTTAAAATATAATATATAATATTGTATGAAATTAAATAACAGTAAATTTGACTCAATAATTATTAATATAATTAACCACTGTAATTGAATCTAAATTAATTATATAAATTATATTATAAAATATAAACATTTTTAAAATTTTACCTTAATTAAACCTGAAACTAAACAATATAAATTATACTTATATTGTGAAATATCTTATATACTATATAAAATGAATTTATATGTTTTTTTAAAGGTGTAAGATAAACCTTTAAGCTTCCTTGCATGTTAAGGAATGAGTGGGAAAAACGGTTCTTAAACTGTCACATATTATTTTTATTTTTTGAGTATCGGAATAACGTATTGGCTAATATCGCCAATTGAAGAGTTATTTATGTAGTCGAAAATGTCGTTGCTTCCTATTGAAATGCAATTCAAAGACTTTGCTAGCTCGCTCTTGACTTCCTGTTCTCGATCGTCCGTCCTTCTGTTTTAGCAACTTGGAATATTGTCTGAAATCCAACATTTGCTCACTCATCTTAATAATATTCTGCAAAGTGCAAACACACAAGGAATCATAAATCTTACCCAACACGAAAACTTTTAGGAAAAACGATATGCATGTAAAATTTGTGCAGCTAGATCTGTACACAACTGGCTAAACATGGGCAAGTGCAGTTATTAAAATGAATTAAAGATTTAAAGTTTTAATAATAATTTTTATATTTCTCTAATTTTCTAAATTTTTAATTTTAAAGCAATTTTTTTTAATAATTAGGCCAAAGAGTATCTCCCAAACAAAGAAAAGAGGAGAAAAACCGCAGTCTTCCGTGGAGTCAAGCAATCCACTACCACCGGAAGCAAAATTGACGCCGTAATAAAAGTTTGCATGCGGTTGAAGATATGGAGGGGGATAGAGAGGGAGTTCTAAGAAGTTAGCTGCAATCACATTTTTCATACATTATGTATTTATTAGGAAAAACTAAACCTATATTCTTCAAGTAACTAGATATCTACGTTCCGAAACCAACCTAAGACATCAAAAGCGGTGCGGCCGTTTGAAAAGCGACCTTTTGGGCAAGGGAAATGGCTAGGGGAAAGTTTGCGCGAAGAGTGCTGTTGGGAACGTAATTATTGGTGCCTGCATCTGCCAACGAGTCCCCAAAAACGAACATATAAGGTACTTTCCGCGGTGGTTTTTGAGCGCCAGTCGTCGGAAACCAAAAAAAATAAAATAAAAGCGATCATCCAGCAGATCATCAAAGTAATTAGCATCCGAGTATTGATGATGCGCTCCATTCTGCCGCTGGTCAGGTCCATTGATCATTGATTATGTCTGTGGTTATTATGTTCCAAAGAAAGACGACACTTTCGAGAGCAGCCACAGAAGTTCAAAACCAGCAGTAAAGGATATTCATCTTCTGATTAATGAAAAATTTATGTGTAACCTTCACATAAGATTGTGTCTTATTTTATCGAACTACTTTTTGTATGCATGTGTGAATGATTTTGCCTTCATTTATTTTATTTTTTTGAAGTTGGGGTTTGTATCTAAGATAAATCTAGATTGTTGTTTTCAATTTTCCTAATTTAGATGACTAATCAATATATTATCCTTGCTATGGTTATTGGTTATTTTTACTTCTAATCTCTTGCACCTTCATCATTCAAAGTATACTTTTTACAATTTTTTTAGTTCATATTAGATTATTTAACATAGAATAGTGAAGAGTTGGCTTGAGGATTAACAACCCTCTTTTAATAGGATGTTGATTATGAAGCATATGTATAGAAAATGATGGAATGATCATTCCATTTTATGACATCAAGAGTTCAAAATAACATGCTTAGTGGGGTGAATCTAAGTCGTCTTATGAAGGAAATTACTTACTAAGATACCCACAACATGCATTAATAGTTTAAAATGATAGCCTAATGGGACCTATATAATTCATTTCAAGAAGAAAACAATATCTAAGATGCATCTCGTGCATGAAACTTGAGATTACATTGGATTACATCTTGATACCACACCAACCTAGTCAATGTTAGATCTACTTTGTTTCATATTGAATTTGATCAAAACCTTAAAATATTTTATTCTCCATGTCAACATCTACTAGAATCTATCTTTCATTCAAAAATTACCTCTTCTTCTAGTCTAGATCTATATTTTTTCTATTATCAAGGTCTAAAAAATCTAAACCAACATTTAATAGATCAAGTAGATAGAAACTCCCCTACAACAAAGAATTTAGAACTAAGATATTCTAAGTCTAATTACTAAATCTATGATTTATTGTAAATATATTTCATTCAACATTAAAGATTTATCTTCAAAACAAAGTCCAAGGCTTAGCAATCATCGTATTTGACATCAACAACCAGGTTTGTTGTATCCATTAATCATATTTTTTATGTAACTATGACATCATCACATTGTCCAAGCTTTCTAATATTAAGTATTCTCTTCATTGATTCATTGGCTTAGACACTAATTTGTTAAAACAATATCCATCAATTTTCTTCTCCTATTCTATGTACCAATTTAGCTCATTAGTACAAGAAATATTAAAGGATTTGTTTTATCCTACAAAATCTACCAAAGTAAAAAAAATATACCATGGATCACTACCCTAAGCAACCTAGTTCTAAAATTTTATTTTGTTATAATCCATGAAATTCATAAAAAATATTATAGATTTGAGTAAATGGAAACTCCATTGAAGAATTGAACTCCAAACAATATTCTAAGTACTAAAGTCTCAATTTTCTAGGATTATTTTATAATTCCTTTCTATTTTTTTTCAAGTGAATTTTTAGTTAATTTTTTGGTTGATCCAGTAGGTTTGTAATTTTCTTACTAGCTAAGAGTGATGTTATCCACCCCCATCAACTAATTCCTTGTGTCAATAATGTTATATACCTAGAAATAAGAATATGAGGATATGATATTAGATTGTGTATGGTATTATGGATAGTTGGCATGGGTCACACATAACCCAATGTTGATTAAAATATAATATTATGTTATAATAATGAGTGGAATAAAGATTTAGAAAAATAAGTATATAAAGAAGGAATATTATCATTATAATAAAGCATTCATATCAAGCATTCTCTTATAATAGTTTTGGTTTATGGAGAAAATCTAGAGTAATTACTTCACAAATATTATTTGTGTTTCCCTACCTAAAGGGTATTTATATATATATATATATATATATATATTATATATATATATATATATGTGTCTCATTACATGGATTGTTATTGTGGATGATTATTTGTCGATGGATGATTTGTTATTTTAAAATATGGTAAATAATTTATTTTAAAGATAAATAAGATTCATAACAAGTAGTATCTGATAAATGATTTTGGAAAAGTGAAAATTGTATTTTTTGTGAATTGTCAAATTTGGTCAATGTTACAATAAAAATCGTAGAAATTAACAAATATGCAAGAAATTAAATTATAGTAGTGTTTGAACAATATATAATGGAAATACAAAAATTTTACTAATAAAGAGAAATTTATATCACAAGCCTTTTTGAGAGGGAAACCTTCCTAGAAGCAAAGCTCCACTACAAAATATGAAAAAGACTTAATACATTCTATATATTCCCTTGACATTATATATACTCATATTTAACCTCCCCCTAAAGGATCGATCCACATACAAGTGAAAAACAAAGCTAATAAATTATTTTTACAATAAAAATAATGGTTACATCATTAGAATCTATTTCTTACAATAATCAACTATTACATCATAGCATCCTATATGCACTATGCACCCAAGGTGTTGCATACACCCTCACAATATGATTATATAATAGTTTTAAGATAGGATACTAACATACCCTTCATATTTAAGAAGCTTTTTCCTCAATGTTTGAGATGAGAAAACTATTATTGGAGCTAATAGAGTGACTTTCATGTTGCATATTTTGGCTACAATTATTGCCATTGTACTAAACATTATTAATGATATTTTTGTAGAGTGTGTACATCTATTGATCGATGTTATTTTGTGCTCCAAGATAACCAACCCTTGTTCATCCAATTTGGGTAGTGTTAATTGAACTTATACATAGTTTCCAAGGACCTTCTTTAAGAGTTTATATTAAAAAAGATTTATTATGGAAGAGAGTGATAATTTGATCTTATAGGCCATGAGGCCAATCTACTATAGCACTTGATATGGTCCATATAACTTGGCTAGAGCTTATGATGTCCTTCGAGTTCCAAATATGATTGCTTGTATAACTATAAGCATAGGAAAATAAAATATCCTCCTTTAAAAATGTGTTCTAAGCAATGTTGATTAGCCTATTGTAATATATAGTTTTGATCCATCATCAAATTATCCTTGAGATTTTTAAGTAGCATATGTTCACAAAGAGTGGAATATATAGCTTAAACTTTGGAACTACCTAGAATATATATTGAAGGATATGTGGGATAGTATACATAAACCACCTCATATGGTGTCATCTTGGTAGTGGTGTGATAAGAAGTATTGTACAACCATAATATCAATAGAATATGTTTGACCAATTGATTAGGATGCTTGGATGTGGAGCCATGAAGGTCCATTTTTTTAGCACTTATTAATAAAGTTTTATTATCCATCTATTTAAATATGGTAGGCCAAACTCATTTTGAGTTTTATTCTTTGTAATTTAAATCGTTTCTACCTAAAATGACTTGTCAAGATGGAATCATGAAAAAATAATGGATTATGACATGTTGTGTAGATAAAAAATAGAATTCAAAAATATTTAGGTAACCATTGAGGCCTTGTAGGGATGGGCTAGGAACAAAAATGAGTGTACTTTGAGATATTCTCCACCACCACAAGAATGAATATTTTACCTTCAAACTTTGGAATCCCTTCAATAAAATCCATGGAAATACATATGCAAATAGTTGTCATATTAGGAAGAGTTTGAAATATAACTGGAGTGCATATAGTTTTCTATTTTATACACTAACAAGTATCACATTATTCCATAAATTTATAAATCTCTCTTGTTATTCTTGTCTAGAAGAAAGTGCATTTATCCCTCATAACATTATAGGAACCATAATAGACCTCAATTAGGGAAGCATGCATTTATTACAAGATAGAATTATAGAATGGTAAATCTATAAGAATAATAAGTCATCCTTAGTATCTCAAATATGTTCAATCCCATATATATCCTTGCCAATAACTAGGATCATTTTAAATTTTTCAAATTAAATATTGCAATGTAGAGTGTTGAGTTACCTCTTCTTCAAATTGCTTGTTCCATTGATGGAATGGAGTTGAAATTGTCAAGTTGTATCTCATACATTAAATTTGTCAATCCAAGTTAAATGATTTAAAGAACAGTAAATCCCATATAGATTATTCCATAATCATTAATATTTGACTTGATTCTATTTTCTTAGTTTTGTTTGTAGGAAATGAAAATTATAGAAAACAAAATGAAATAAAATGAAGTATTAAAAGTGCAATTATAGTGTAGACTATTTCTATGTGTTGTGCGTCCACTTGCAATCTAATAATGAATTTATTATTTTAACCAATTGATTTATTTTATAATTTAAAATAATATAATTTAATTTATCTTATAATCTAAGACTAATTCTACTCACTATCTAATTCTACCCTATTTCAAAATAAAGAGAGTAAGGGACTGACTATGTAGAGTGGGCCTTGCCTCCTAGAATACTTTGTAATTCTCTTCTTCACATCAATAACTAACATTTTATTCTATGAATATAACACTATTTAATTCATTAATGCAGGAAAGTAAAAAGAAAGTTTACAAATATAAATAAATTATTCAAAGATACAAAATACCATTGTTGGAATCATGGAAGAAAATACTCCTTTATTGATAAAATTTAATTCTTCATGCATATAGACTGTGTGGACATACTTCTTCGAATATCGAGCCTTCAAAATAGCAATGTGTAAACTGTAGACAAATAGACCATTAGACATTTTCAAATGTTTCTACATTGTATTTTATAATATCACTCGGATAGACCATTAGACATTTTCAAAGGTTTCTACATTGTATTTTATAATATCACTTGGATATTTTACAATAAAATTCTCTTATTCCATTTGTTATAGTTCAAATGCTTGAATATTTGAATTCTAATCTTTTATAACAAAGATATGCTATAATTAAGATATAATAACAACTACCCTTAGACTTATGACAATAAAAGTTATCCAAGTGGTATAGTTTACAAGTATATATAACGAATATCCTAAATTTGAATAGCTTACTGACAAGATAGGACAACTATTTATCCTGTTCTCAAGAAAAATATAAATTAAGGTTTTGTTTAAATATCAACAACTTAACAACTTTAAAAAAATATATTTTGAATGATACATTACAAATCATGCAACAAGGATTAAATCATATGCCAAATATTAATGCCATCACATTAAATAATATAGATTATGTTCTATTGCAAATATTAATGCCATCATCGAATATAGAATTTTAATGCATCAAATAACTTATTCGATCAACATTCTTTCTATAGACCTTTTCAATAGATAGTTTTTGTAACACCTTTCTGTATGTGTTTTTCATAATACCTTTCTTTATATGTACTCTATAACACCTTTTCATAATGCACTTCCACGTATATTCTAGGTGCACTTTCACACAACTAGCTTGTCCATACTTACATCTACATTATGTTATATTGCAACATCTCTTGTAAAATCTTGCAACGTTTATCTACCAAAAACATATAAGTTAGGTAAAATATAAGCATATATCACTTTAATATTTTATAAGTCAAATTCACTTATGAATCATGCAAATAAGATATAATTATCATCAAAACACATTTATTTACATATATTTGGAGATAAAATATAGATTAAACTTTGCATAAAATGTATGTGATTTAGTTCTCATCATTACCCCTAAACTGAAGGGGATGCATGTCCTCATGCATACAAGTTTAAATTTCATAGCATAACAGGTAAATCATTACAGATAAAATGCAACAATTTATATAACTAGAATATTGCAGATATAAACATTGTAAATGTTACATCGATAATTCTATAAATATATCAAATAAAAAACTACAATTTTTTATAGAGAAAGTACTACAAATTATATATGTAAAATACTGTAAACATAATAGATGAAATATATCAAATATAATAGGGAAAATACTACAAATATAACGAGTAAAATATTGTAAATATCAAATACTATCATCATAATCAATAAAGTACTACAAATATATATATATATATATATATGCAAGTTTATCAGCAATTTAGAATAATTTTGTTAACATCCAAGATTGTTTAGATTTTAGCCAGGATGAAGCTTGGATTGGATTTGGTGGTTTTACTGCCAACATCTTCTCACACTTCACTTTCTCTACCTACACCTTGGCTTTCTTAGTATCAGGTAGAGGTTCAAAACCATGGTATTTACATGCATGACCTTTGCAAGCCCTTCATCCTTTGATTCATGCAACACATCCTACTTTTCTGTTGATGGAAATGGTTTCACAGTTTCAATGATGTTTTTAATCATGACGTCGACTTCACAAGGCATCCCAATATCAAGATACATTCCTAATTTGATAGGCATTCCTATATCAATATATAGTTCTGGTATTTTGGGGGCACATATATGCCTTTGATGCTATTGGGAGAGAAACTCAAAAATGGAATTGAGTTGTTCTCATCAAGCACCCTGGTAAACTAAAAATGTTTAGAAAATTTCACTATTTTCTTCATATTTTTCTTGGAAATGGAGCTCTTGTTAGGGTATGCACTCAAATTCACTATTTGAATGACTGGATAAACTTTTTTTACTATCTTATCCACAAAAAAATATTTGAGGATGTAAATATGAAGAGTGAGAGCTTGTTTCACTAAGGTTTCATGTTTTAAAAACTTTTTTTTGAGCCTATCAAATTTGATGTGTAGTAGGGTCTATTGTATCTGAATTTTGGTAAGAGTTTCAGTGGAAATATCTACGGTAGGTAGGTTTTCTTTATGACTAGAAATCTCTCTTTTCCCTTGGTCTTCTAGATTATACTTTTTATACCTAGTTTTTTTGTAGGTGTAGAAGATTTAGATAGATTGGTATGGGTAGGAAATTTACACACTAGAGACTCTTCCTCCTCATGACTCTTAAATTTCAATTTTTTATCATATGCACTATCATCAACAAACTCTAACTCACTCAGCTTGAATTGGATGGACAGATTGGCCTCATCAACCACTAAGTACTAGGAAATTTTTTCTTTAGATACTTTAAGTAGGACCATTAATTTTATCAATTTGTTATGGGTAATTAGATGAAGTTTAGGCTCATCGTTGGATTTCCTATGTTAGACCCTAGTAACAATAACTTTTACATATTTATATAGAAAGTATGACAATTTGATAATGTAGTCTTCATGTTTAGGATATTTGAGGTTCAACATCATTTATAGATGATAACCCCCACAATTAGAAAAGCATCCCTTCTAGCGTGAAAAACTTTATTAAAATACTAATAGCCTCCTACCATTTCAAAGGGATTTAAGACATGGTTACAACCTTGATCCATCCATCCCTGTCTCTGGTAAGTATATATTTATCTCCTAATCTATTAATAATTTGACTTACTTCTTTATAGGCAGATTTATAATATTATTTTCCAACCTTAGGGAGGCTTAAGACTTTATAAATTAGAATGGGAGTAATCTCAATTTTAACCTTACCCACATGGGTAACCATGGTCGTGAGATCACAGTTCAAAATAAACTACTTCACCATATCTTAATCATGTCCTTGAATCTTGGTTATGACCTTCCACAAATATGCTTCTTGAAATTATTTATTGATGAAGTCGCTAGGATTTTGGGTGTTGATAGACAAGGGTTCACTGCATTTATGAAATTTAGATCTCAACATGGTATTGGGTAGGTTTTAGAAGACATGAAGGTAGGGGTATAATTAACAAAGGGTAGGGTTTTAGAAAATAGGAAGGTAGGATGGTTCTGATTTTAATCTTTTTTTGTATGATAAAAACCTATAGAAAATTTTCCAGATAGATACATGCATAGGTTATTAAAAATAATTATAACGAAAAATATATTTTAACCTCATGCAACACATATTTCTATGTTGTGATAAAAAAATTTGAAAAAAGAAAGACTACCCAATGTTTTAAGGGTCAAACTAGTAGATCATTAAAGCTACAAATATCAATATATCGAGCAATGTTTTGGTATTTTCTACCTCCAAATTTGGGGTCTAAAACCCTTTCAAGAGACTTTCAAATATCTTTACCTGAGAAATTAACATTTGATTGGGGGTAGAATTAATGGGATATTTTAAATGACCTCTAGAGTTGAAACTTTCTTTAATCTGGCCCCTTGTAACATGGCCTAGAGACATCAAAATTTTCATCCCATGATACAACGATATATCCTCTCTAGACTTAGAATGATCTGGATCTAACCCTTACCCATAATCAATAAAAGGTTCAATGTAAAAGGCCAAGAATTCAAATGGATTCCTTGATAGGGAAATTTTAGCATCACTAGTAGACATCTCCATAGAGTCTATCAAAGTTATAGCCTTTGTATTATCACCATACTTCTTAGGGACATGATCATATAGATTCAAACTAGCTTTACATTTATGAGGATCTTCCACACATGGAAAAATCCCCTTTCGAGTAGTTGAGACCACTCTTTTTTCTATGGACAACATGTAAACTCATGACCATAATTATTATAATCAAAAGAAAATAAAGATTTATTTTTATACTAAATGGGTAGAGTCTTGAATCTAGCATCCAAAAGTAATTCAATAGACTTAGAAAGGTTTGTATATAAATCTATAAGAACACGCATGAGAGCAAATATCATCCTAGATTTAGCTTTGGTTGTCATATCATCATGACAAATTCTCCAAAAAAATTAACAATCCCCCTCAAAACAACTTCATGCCAAAAGTGGAAGGGAAGACCTAGAAATCTAACCCAAATAGGTATAGTATTTATCTAATGAGAATAATTAGTCAATGGTTGTATTTTATTTTAGTATATGGCAAATAATTTATGCTAAATAGAATAAATGTTCATAAAAAATAATTCATTGGAATTCAAATGATTCATCAAGTTTTGAATTTGGTGGTTTCTTTAACAATGTTATGTTGACATCAACATGATTCATGTGATTAGAAAATAAAGTTTTTTTTGCTAAGATTAGAATTTGGTGATTCACTAACTTTTTATTGATCTTGATTAATTTAGTAATTTGTTGACTACAAATTTGTTTTGGGACATTACTCCAAGCATCGTAGGTTAGTCTATCCAGGATGTAGGATCATCTTGCATGCCATCTCCATTCCTATTTTTCTTATCACCATTAATACCAATATCATAAACTAGTCAATGGCCATTTTGAAAAGCAGGTTAGAAATTCTTCAAAAAATATGCTTTATTACTTAATATTACATGGATGTATTATTCCATACATCAAACACCTTTAAAATAACTCCTAATATATTGGATCAAGTAGAATACACAATCTTATAAAACCCTTTCAATGTATGGATATATTTGGATACTATAAGATATGTTGCATTGTCTATCAAAATCTAATATTAATGCCATATGTATATAGTTTTATTTTATTTTATATTTTAATTAAAATACCTTATAGTCTAATTTATATCTAATATGCTTTTACATTATTTTCTTTAGTACTTATTTTAATTTCTAAAATTTAATAAAAATAAATATTAAGTATTAATATTTTTATAAAACAAATATACTAAAATAATTTTAATTAAATTATTTCATTATTTATCTAATTACGTTTGATTCCAAAACAAAGTATATAAACCTAGATATAATATATAATCAATTTTAAGGTTTAAAAACTAAAACTATAGTAAAAATTTAATACTATTTATTAAAATATTTTTAATATGGAGAGGCTTTGGCTAGATAATTATAACATTGATTGAACATTATAGATATTTATTATGAGAATTTTATATGGAATATGACTTAGCTGATACATACCTTATTTAGAATTGTAGTTTCAACTTCAATGTCTAGACCAGAGGAGACATTCTGAACATAACCTTACAACAAGGATCAAAGTGCAGGTCAAATTATTCATTGGTATAAATGAGAGGGTAGCGTTTCTTTTATCTTCAATTCTTTAGAAATTCTTATCGCTCTAGTAAGGTAAAAAAATTGTATGGATACATATAAGAAGAATTCACATCTCATATCTTACGTGTAAAAATTTTATATATGTGTTGTATGGAATAAAATTTATCCTAGAAAATGTATTTGTCTCTATTATAGCAATACTCAAGATACTGATATGTCTATCCACAATTATCTTCTACACAAAATATAATAGTGTTCAAAAAGATTTGTTTGAATCTAAAAAAAAAAAATTGTAAGTTCAGGATTACATTCAGAAGGAAAAAGTTATTATTTATATAACCCCTAGTAGCATATATAATTTTAGTAATATTGCTTTGGCTAAGAGGTAATTTTAGGTAACAAAATTCAAAGATACAACTTGAGGGTGAGAATGTTCAAATTTTTGAATATTTGAAGATCACCATGGATAAATGTATTTTACATTCATATTTTTATGCTATTGAGTGGCAACACTCTTAAAGTTATGTCTTAGGATATCACTATTATTATGGATCTATGTGGAGTAAAAAAGGCATCAAGTGTGGTAGTGTTTGTTAGAAAAATCATAATGAATATGGATTTTATAGTGGTGTAGGAGCATTAAGGAACAATACGACCAATCATTTGAAATACCAGAGTAGAGAAACAAAAGCATTGAGCCAATAAAGTAATTATAAATATAAAAGTGGTAGAAGGGTAGCTTGGCATCATTACAAACCATAATAAATCAATATTTTACTTGGATGGAAGGATTATCAAGATTTGTATTAGTTGATAATATTGCTTAGCAAATCATATTATGTAGTTTATTCTTATATTTTGAAGATAAAACTTTTGTAAGGGGGATGAAATGTTAGGTACCTAAGGATAGGAATATGGGGATACATTACTGTAATGTGTATAGATATTATGGATGATTGACATGGGCCAAAAATAACCCAAGGTTGATTATATTATACTATTATTTTATAATAATAAGTGCGATAAGAGTTTAAGAAAAGGGGTATATAAAGAGAATATATTAACATTGTAAAAAATTATTAATACCGAGTATTCTCTTATCATAAACCTGGATCAAAAAATATATTTGGAGTAGTTCCTTGTTTAAGGATTATTGGTGTTGCCCTACCATAAGGGTATTATCTATCTCTATCTTATTATGTGAGTTATTACTATGACTAATTTTTTTTTATTAGGAGGAAGGGATTTTGAAAGGGATACCAAACATTTTACAACAAGGAGTAAAAAATATTCCAACCCAAGAGAAGATAACCATAAACCAAAAAGAAGAGAAACAAATTTAGACCAAGAAATATAAAGAAGCCCAAAAAAGGAGAAGTGAAGATCCCAAGGAGAGATAACAATATCCAAAGGCCAAGCACCCAAATGAGATGAATCTCAAGGAGATTTAGGACCCACTTGACTGACCTAGATTCACCAACATCAAAAAGAAAAATAAATAGACCCACTAAAAATTCAAACTACAACGGTCAACTTCTTGCCCAAAAGTTGTGATAAAAAATTTTGAAAAAAGGAAGTCTACCCAAATTTTGAATTATCAAAATAGTATATCATTGAAGCTACAAATATCAATATATCAAGCAATTTTTTAGCATCTGCTACCACCAAAATTGGTAACTAAATCCTTTTCAAGAGACTTTCAAATATCTTTACCTGAGAAATTAGCCTTTGATTGTGTGTAGAATTAATGGAAGATTTTCCATGGCCTCTAGAGTTGAAACATCCTTTCACCTGGTCCCTTATAACTGGTTCTAGAGACATTAAAATTTTCATCCCAAGAGACAATAATATATCCTCTATAGATTTAGAATAATTTGGATCTAACTCTTAGTCGCCATCCATAAGAGGATCAATATCAAAGGCCAAGCATTCAAATGGATTCCTTGATAGAGAGTTTTTAGCATCACTAGTAGGCATCTCCATAGAGTCTATCAAAGGTATAGCCTTGGTATTATCACCACACGGATCTAATTATATAGAGTTAAACTAGATTTACACATGGAAGAACCCCATTTGGAGTAGTTATACCGTAGGGTTATGTATAAGGGGTTGGACTGAAAATGTACTTGTAAAAAAATGGTGAATCCTAATCAAAATAAAGGTGTATCATGGTGAATCCTAAGCAAATTAAATAAATCGTCTTCACACCAAAATTTAGGGTATTTGAAGCCCTAAAAAGTAATATTATATTTGGGGCTAATTTTGACCTATTAAATCACCTTATAACTTCATAAAAGCACCACCATTGGATCAGGCTCACAAAGAGCTTTCCAACTAGTACAAATATACCTATGTTTGGATATATCTTGGGGTGAATTAACCCTAAGAAAAAATTTCTCCTAAAAATTTTAGGCAAATGGGCCAACATCGAGGGTCGTAATATTCACCAATTTCTAATTTTGAAAATCCTAATATTCGTCCAATTTGTGAATATTCACTAGTGTGCATAAACCTGAGTTAAGGCCACTATTTTTTCTATGGAAATCATGCTAGATCATGACTATAATTGTTACAATAAAAACAAAAAAATATCTATTATCATACTCAATGGGTTGAATCCTGAATCTAGAATCCAAAAGCAATTTAATAGACCTAGAAATATTTGCATCTATATCTACAACAACATGCATAAGATCAAATATTATCTTAGATTTAGCTTTGACTGTCGTATTGATCATGACTAAATCTCCCAATATTTTAGCAATCCCCCTAAAAAAACTTTATGTTAGAAGGGGAAGGGAAGGCCTAGCAGCCTAACTAAAATAGGTGTAGTATTTATCTAATGAGAATAATTAGTAGATGGTTTTATTTTTATTTTAGTATATGGTGAATGGTTTATGGCAATGAGAATAAAGGGTCATAATGAACAATTCATTGAAATTCTAGTGATTCATCAAATTTTCAAATTTGTTGGTTTCTTTAACAATGTCATGTTGACAGAACATGATCCATATGATTAGAAAATAATATTTTTTTCTAATATTAGAATTTGGTGATTCCCTAACTTTCTAGTGATTTTGATAAATTTAATAATTTGTTGAATACAAATATTTTTTGGGATATTACCCCAAGCATCATAGGGTAGTCTATCCAAGATATAGATCATCTTGCATGCTATCTCCACTCTTATTTTTATTATCATTATTAATGCCAACATCATAAACTATTCAATGACCATCATGTAAAACAGGTTAGAAATTCTTACAAAATTAATGCATTGTTACTTTATAATACATGGACATATTATTCCATACATTAAACACCATTAAACTAACTCCCAATTTATTGGATCAAGTAGAATACAAAATTTTATAAAACCCCTTCAATGTATGGATCTATTTGAATACTATAAAATATATTGCATTATCTAACAAAAACTATTATTAATAACATATGTATATAATTTTATTTTATTTTATGTTTTAATTAAAATACCTTATAATCTAATTTTCTTTTAATATGTTTTTTTTCATTAATTTCTTTACTACTTGTTTTACTTTCTAAAATTTAATAACTATAAACATTTTTTTTTTTTATAATATTAAGAGAAAAACTAACGAATTGACCAACAAGAGAACCAAGGTGGTTCTACGTTAGAAAATCAAACTCAGGTCAATAATTTCTCCAAACATCTGGGCAGCCTCCTCAGCATAGTCTAAAGCCATCTTCATCCAAATCCAAAGCTCAAAAAAACCCATAGAAAGAACGAGCCATCTTAATAAATATAAACATTAAGTATTAATAATTTTTTGAAACAAATATTTTAAAATTAATTTTAATCTAATTACTTCATTATTTATGTAATTAACTGTGATTTCAAAACAAAGTATATAAACTTGGATATAATATATAATCACGTTTAAAAACTAAAACTATAGTAAAATTTTAATACTATTGAGAGGCTTTGGTTAGATAAGGATAATATGATCAAAAATTATAGATATTTATTATGAGAATTATAGGTGGTGTATGACTTAGCTGATACATGCCTTATTTAGGATTGCAGTTGCAACTTCAATGTCTAGACCAGAGCAGACATTTTTAACACAATCTTACGTACTGCGAGGACCAAAGTGCAGGTCAAATTATTCGCTGGTAGAAACGAGGGGTAGAGTTTCTCTTATCTTCACTGCTTTAGAAAGTGTTGTCGCTCCACTAAGGTAGACAGATTGTATGGATACATATAAGAAGAATTCCCATCCCATATCTTGTGCGCAAAAATTTTATATACGTGTTGTGTGGGATGATATTTATCCCAGAACACAAATTTGTCTCTATTATGGCAATACTCCGTCTGTCCACAATTCCCTTCTGCGCGAAATCTCCCTGACCCGCAACACGCTGACTTTCTCTCTGAGAACCCTGCACTCCTCAATCATTTATATTCATCGTTATATTTAATTTCACCCACATTAATTTCAAGCAACCAGAGAAAATGATGACTGGGAGTTTTTTAGATAGTCGGTTCTTACCATAATGTACTCCATTTTCAATTACGTCCTTAAAGTAAGGATAAGTCTTGAGTACAATGATGGTCATTCCCGGAATTTTTTCATTCAAGTCACCCACAAGCGTGTGTAGGTGACTGTTGTAACCCTTGGCCATTCTGTTTGCCGCATCTACACAACTTCCGTTGTTCACTTGTCTATAGACAGGGATACATCCTACAACGGAAATTTCGAGGGCAAGAAAATTTCTTGCCCCTTCATTGTAAAGCACCTGTTACATGACAGAATTCAAATACAATTTCGTTACTAAGAATATTGTATTAGAAAGTTGAATGCTTAATATAAAAAAAAACACGGGAAAAAATAGAAAAGTGATTTTCATTTCAAAAAGTTAAATGTAAAGATAAAATGATAAATTTAAGGATAAAAGTATGATTTATTAGTTATTAAAAGTTATTTTTATTGAGTTTATATATTTATGAATTAATATGAAATTATATTTATTTTTATTTGGATGGATCATCTAACTTATAAATTTTTCATGTAGAGTGAGATTGCAACAAAACCTTAATTATTTATAAAATATTATATGAAATTGATTGGAAGTAAGTCTATCTTACTGATTATTGATATAGTTGAGCAATATAGCTGCATGGAAATTGAACATATGGAACATATTCTAAAATATCTTCCAAATTGAACATATGATACATATTTTAAAGTATCTTCTATGTTGTATGAATGAATTTATTTTCTTCTTTCCGCTCGAACCTACTAGTTGTGAGATAATTTTTATGTTTCCACAATCTTAAATATAAAAGCAATTTGATTATCAAAGTATTTGATCTTGATAATTGGTATGTGTTGAATCTAGAAGAGCGGAGCACTCATGGAGTGACTTAGGGGAATGTTGGATCAACGAGTAGAAGTAATCTTACATCTAAATCATAGGTTGGTTCAAGGAAAAGTTAAAAGATTATTAGTAGAACAACCTCAACACAGAAATTCCTAATGCATCCATACCTTTAATAGGATAGAGAGTTAAAATAATCAAATTAATTAAGGTTGGGAGAACCAAAAGCAGCATTGAAAGACAAAGAGTAGCAAAAAATGTAACCCTAGAAAGAAAGAGGATGATTAACTATTGGATTAGTTATGTGTGTTAGAAGCAACCATCTACACACAAAAGAAAAAATATGAATATTTGGTGTGGAAATAACAAAGAAAATTTGTAAGAATCAATCTACTCTATTACACCTAGTAATTACAATGACTAGTTATACATGTAATATGATTGGATGAGAAGGTTATCATAAGGACACTTCTACTTGAATCATGAGATCACAACTATGTTGAAGAATATAAGAAGTCAATAATTAGATGAGTAATCAAACAAATTATTTGGCCAAAAAACTTGTATGTTCAAAGATATATGAATGTGTACCCACAATAATGTTCTAAAATATGTTAACATGTTTGGGAAGCAATGAAGGTATAACTATTGTTCAAAAAATCAATAATTTTATTCAAGAAATTGAAGATTTTAACATTAAGTGTTAAGAGTGAAAATATTGAAAATAATAATACCAATATAAAAAAACATATAAAATTATTTTTTTAAGAAAAATATAAAAATAAATCTAAAGATAAAAAATTACAGATAAATCTATATTTTCATATATTTAACATAATTGATCCTTCCATTCTCATTTGTGTGAATCATTTAACTTCTGTATTATCTACATTTAAATTTTATCATATAAAATAAAGTAAGATGATAAGATAATATATAATATTATATAAAATTAAAATAACAACAAATTTGACTTAATAATTATTAAAATAATTGAATCTATATTAAATATACAAATTATATTGTAAATGATTGATATGAATAAATTTTAGCTCAAGAATATGAATTATATTTATATTGTGAAATTTGCTATATAAATGAATTTATATGTTTTTATAGGTGTAAGATAACCTTTATGCTTCCGCGATTTGATTATCAAAGTATTCTATCCTTGCATGTTAAGGAATGAGTGGAAAAAACTGTTTTTAAACTTACTGTCACATATTCTTTAAATTTCGTGAGCATCGAACTAACATATTGGACAGGATCTTCGACAGGATAGCCACTTGAATAGTTATATATGTAGTTGAAAATATCGTTGCCTCCTATTGAAATGCAATACAAAGAGTTTGCTAGGTCGCGTTTGACTTCGTCTTCTCGATCATGTCCTTCCTTCTGTTTGACCCTCTTGGAATAATTTCTGAAATGCAACATTTGCTGGCTCATATCAATAAATATTCTGCAAAGTGCAAACACACAAGGAATGAGAAATCTTACCCAACACACGAAAACTTTTAGGAAAAGCGATATGCATATAAAATTTGATCTGTACACAACTGGCTAAACATGGGCAAGTGCAGTCTTTAAAATGAATTAAAGTTTTAAATTTTTAATTATAATTTTTATGTTTCTCTATTCAAACGATTCAAATTTTAAATTTTAATGTTAATTTTTTATTTTTTTTAATTAAAACTAACAATTAAGAGGTTAAGTTTGCTATAGACTACTTTCCAGAAGAATTAGGCTAAAGTGGAACTTTTTTTCAAAGAAAAGAGGGGAGAAAAACCGCTGTGTCGTCTGTGGAGTCCAGCAGTCCGCAACCACCGGAAGCAAAATTGACGCCGCAAGATAAGTCTGCATGTGGTTGAAGATATGGAGGGGGATACAGAGGGAGCTCTAAGAACTCAGCTGCAATCACATTTTTCATATATTATGTATTTGTTAGGGAAAACTAAACCTATATTCTGCCAAGTAACTAGATATCTATGTTATGTTCTGAAACCAACCTATGAAATCAAAAGCGGTGCGCCCGTTTGAGAAGCGACCGGTTGGGCATGGGAAATAGTCGATGCCATATGGTGGAAAGTTTGCTTGAAGTTTGCTGTTGGGAACGTAATTATTGGTGCCTGCATCTGCCAACGAGTCCCCAAACACGAACATATAAGGTACTTTATGAGCTCCAGTCGTCGAAGGAAACCAAAAAAAAATACAAGTGATCATCCAGCCGATCATCAAAGTATTTAGCATCCGATTATTCATGATGCGCTCCATTCTGCCGCTGGTCAGGTCCATTGATGAAGGCCTCAGACTTCATAACCTTTTTATACAGCGGAAGTGGATGACAAAAATGCCTTGCACCAATCGTCAAGAAACCTAAGGATTGCAGATGCAGCCAGTCGAAGTAAGGATGGCAGAAACCAAGAAACCAAGGAAGGATATTATGTTCCAAGGAAATTCCAAGGAAAGACGACACTTTCGAGAGCAGCCACAGAAGTTCCAAACCAGCGGTAAAGGATATTCTAATGTCTTTTCAAAAATGGCTACGTAAACGAGGATTGCGTATGATTTGATGTGCCGAAACGGGACGTCGTGATGGGGATTTGTGGTGGTTCATCAACCTTTATCAAATATATATGTTCTGAAATCTCCATCATGGCGAGTAGTTGTTGTCTTCATCGACCGTTATCAAACATATATTTGTTAGGAAATCTCCGTTACATTTATTCTTCTTATTTATATACACGGAAGATAAAAATAAGATCTTTACGCCATTAATATTATTTTATTAATAATCTTTTGGGATTCACGGTTGTTTGGCGGTTTTGCGTTTTTGTTTTTTTTCAAAAGGCTATGCTGCTACTAGATTTAAGATATTTAGGACGGCACGAATGAACAATTAGTTTCTAACAATTGACGTATACAATAACTTATATAATTGTAAAGAAAAACAACTAATTCAGATATTTTTAAGATAATATTTACATAAGGGTTTACAGTATAGATACATGTATAGGAAAGGGAAGAAGCCTTTTATTCCTGAAAATAAGATAAATTTTATAGAAGGTTTTATAATATAGGTGTAGGTACAAGTATTTTTTTTTTGGTAAAATGTTGTGTAGAATGTGGAGTGGCCTATGAGTGCTAATGAGGGTTATGTTGGATCTTTTCTTGGTTCCTTTGTCTTAAGAGATTGTTTGTAGATATAGTTAAAGGAAAATATAACATGGAGGACATTTTGTTTTTTTTATTTTTTTTGGCGAAAAACCTTTGTGGGGCCGCCTTGGTCTGAGAGACCACAAACAGGGGGTGTAGGGGAGTCGCACCCGACCCTGCCCGCACCAACATTATCAATTGGATTTTGGATACCCAATTCAGCTTTTTGGTAGGGTTGAGATTTGAACCTAAGACCTCCCTTGGAGGATTACCCTCTCCTCTCCAACTCACCTACAACACCTGGGTGGAGGACATCTTGTTTAGAGACTCATATTTTCATTCTATTTTCTTTGCAACAACCAAGACTTCAAAGCAACAATCATGCCAAGCAAGCGTTAATGGTTACCTCTCCTAAGTAGCCCTTTGTCCTAACCTAGTGATAGATCAAGCCTTAGTGGATGATAACATTCTCTACAAAAGCAAGCATGACCTAATTTGTAAGTTTATCGGCATAAGATCATATTTAGAATTTACGTCCTTTTAGATTTGGAATAATTGGGATCCCCTTGGGATACCTCAATCTCTCTTATTAGCAATGACTATTATATTGTGAGTTTTTCTTCTCAACTAGATATAGACAAAGCCTTTGAATCAAGGAGGAGATTTGACCATGGAATTATATGTTGTGAGCCTTTTTGTTCAGTCGTGGAACCTGGGATTTGACCCTCAAATGAAGCCTAATTTTTTTCAAGAAAAGTTCTATCTTCTTTGTTGGTTGATCCAGTAGTTTTGCAATTTTCTTGCTAACTAAAAGTGATGTTACCCATCCTCATCTACTAATGCCTTGCTCCAACAATATTAAGTAATGAGGGATAGGAATATGAGGATATGATATTATATTTTTTATGGCATTATGGATAGTTGGCATGGGCCACACATAACCCAAGGTTTATTACATTATAATATTATATTGTAATAATGAATGGAATGAGAATTTAGCAAATAAGGGATATTGGCATTGTAATAAAATATTCATATCGCATATTCTCTTGTAATAATTTTTGCTTGTGGAGCATATCTAGAGTAATTCCTTCCTTATATTATATGTGTTTTGCAACCTCAAGGGTATTATCTATATAAGTGTCTCATTATATAGATTGTTATTATGGATGATTATTTTTGGATATTTGATTTGTTATTTTAATATATGGTAAATAATTTATGTAAATTAGAAATAAAGTTCATAACAAGTGGTATCTAAGCGACGATTTTTAGCAAAGTGGGGATTGTATTTTTTTGTGGATTGTAGAATTTGGAAAAGTCAAAATAAAAAATATAAAAATTAAAATAATAGTAGTATTTTAACAATATAGAATGGAAATACACTAATTTTATTAATCAACAAAAATTGATATCACAAGTCTTTTCAAGAGGAAAACCTCCTTAGAAGCAAATATCCATTACAAATTAGAAAAATACTTAATACATTCTATTTCCATCCTTGACCTTATATAGACTCATATTTACCCTCCCCCTAAAGTATCAATCTACATACAAGGGATAAATTGAGCTAGTAACTCCTACTTACAATAAAAATAAGGTTACATCATTACTAACTCTTTCTTACAATAAGAAATGGTTACATCATAGTATCCTATATGAACTAGGCATCCAAGGTGTTGCATACACCCTCACTATACAATCATATAATAATGTTAGGATGGGGTCCTAATATACCCTTCCTCTTCAACAAGCATTGTACTTAAATTTTGAGATGAGGAACATATTATTGGAGATAATGTAGTGACTCTCACATTGCATCTTTTGGCTGCAATCCTTACTGTTGTACTAAACATTAGTGATATTTTTGTTGTAGAGTGTACACATCTATTGATCTAGGTTATTTTGTAATCCAAGATAACCAACTTGTTGAGTGATACATCAACCCAATTTCCAACATACACCAATGGTTAGAACAACAATTATTCTCTCTTGAAAAGGAACATTGATCCTCCAAGGTTCAAGTGATAGGGTATGTTACTATCAAATCTTAAGTTAAAATAGTAAAATATGAATAACTCAGAGGTTACATATAATTGTTACAAGGGAAAGTGTTAAATACATTGTTTAAGCCTAAGGAACATGTTGAGTGATATATATGTTAGATAACAAAAACATACTAACAACTAGGACTCATG
Source organism: Wollemia nobilis (assembly GCA_028583015.1). Classification (NCBI taxonomy): domain Eukaryota; kingdom Viridiplantae; phylum Streptophyta; class Pinopsida; order Araucariales; family Araucariaceae; genus Wollemia; species Wollemia nobilis. The sequence continues at coordinate 225,654 of JAQPPZ010017043.1, read as the reverse complement.
CAGGATGTCCTCTCTTGAAAGAAGGTTCATGATCTCCCCAAGGTTTGGGTGAGGTTGGTCTAACCTGGTAGTCTTTATTGATATTTTAATTCAAAGAAAAAATAATGAAATATATGAAATATTCAGGGCCTTTATGTAGTCATCACAAGGGGATTATTAGTTTTAATTCTGATTAATTGATTGTCTTGACATGAATAAATTAGGGCTTTGCTTAATTGTAAAGTAAATCATGAAGATATGAGCACTTAACATCAAAATTAACCCAAGAAATTAGTAAAATAACAAGATTTTGGGTTTGTTTCCTTAGAATTATCAAAAAATTACAATCATTTTTTATTTGAAACTTGTAGAGATAAAATACAACATTACGAAATCAAGATTCAAAAATGAAAATTATGCTAATATACTCCTAATTTTAACTATTTTTCAAAAAAAATGTAAAAAATAAGGGTTAAGAAAATAAAATCAAACAAGTCATGGTGAACTCAGGTCTTTTCAAGGGTTATGTTGAAGCCTCTAATTATGAATTAAACCACTCTCAGCATTGACTAGTTAACACACAATATAAGACCAATATGGTACCATATTCAAGGGAAATAAAGTGAAATACAAAAACAAATTCAAATGCAAACACCATCAACATATGCAGATTGCATCAAAAACCTTCATGTTTTACATTGAATTAAAATATTCAAGAATTACAGAGTTTTAGAATGGCTAGCTACAAGTGATTACCCTCACAAATTTTTAAATACCTCAAAAAGGGCATAGATGCTCCTTAAAGTAACAAAGAAAAAATTAAATGCCTAAAATTCTATCTTTCAAATTGCATCTGCCCCTAGGAATCAATGTTCAATAGCTATTTATAGCCTTACATTATCTAAATTTCATTCATTTGCAATGGTAAATGATGATGTATCATATTCTAATTCAATTACACTTCCATACCAATTACTTCTGTATATGTTTTTGCAATTGTAGATCTTCTACAATTTTTGACATTTGAAATTTCTTCAACTTTCACCTTCCAGTATTATGCTTGGTTTATTTTGTTATCTCTAAATTAAATGATAAACCAACATTAGTTCTTGTGGTAGGAATAGAAAATCAAATCTATTGTTATTATTATTTATTTATTTTATGATCATTTTTATTTAAGTATTTATTTATTTCATTTAAAACTTGCATGGGGGTTTAATTACTCATTGGAGGCCTTGGGAACTCTTGTTTGGTGGAGTAATCAAATAGGATGGTGATTTCATCGCATGGAATTGACCTATGAACTTAGTAAAAGATATAACAGTTCCTTTTTAATCATATAGGGTAAACTTAGGATAATTTAGGACTTTGGGAATGGTATAGGAATCTCAAAATTTATATTTTTTCATAGAGGAGTCTATCTTTCGAAGGGCATAACTTTTTATTTGACCATTCGATTGGCTTGAAATTTTATGGGGAGCTATATATAGAGGTGCACAATGATATGACTATGTCCTAAGGACCTAGATCACTGTTTTTAGGCCCTTTCCATATTTTTTAGGGCCCTAATTCTTTCATCTAATGCCTCAAAAATGGATTTTAGTGATTTTGTAGAAGTTTTTTCCAAAGAGGTGTCTCAAAAATGGATTTTAGTATTTTTTTACAAAGAAATATTTTGAATTTCATAACTTTATATTTAGAAATGTCTAGCTCGTGAGATTTGGTAAGATGACTAATATGGGCATTACAGTGGTTCTTTTGAATGATTCCTTAATGGATAGGAATGAATTCCTAAAGGAGGTTATCAAAGGGATTGATCATAAAATACTTAAGCTCTGAAAACCAATATGACAATGGTAGGCCTCTGGAATAAGTTAACCTTATAATGACCTTGAAAGTTGAAAATTTACCATTACAAATTGAAGATTTGACCCTTATATCTCAAGACCTACCAACATTTCAAAACTCTTGGTATAATAAAATTATCAAAACATTCAAGGAAATCAATGAAATATTAAAAAACTTTAAATGGGTAACAATTTGTATAAATTGCGTAGAGGTAATAATGTAACATAAATATGATTCAATTACTTAGATAAGCATCCATATATAAACATTCGTTATCACATATTACATCAAAGAAATAAAGAAAATCGATATTCTAGGCTTGTTACCTCAAAGTAATCAATAAACATTATTCATTGTATCATAATAATGTAAATTTTAATACATTACAGAGTTCAAGAAGGTAATGATCAGAGAGCTTTGGAAGAGAAAACTAGGGTATCAATTGGGTAGCTAAAGATATTTCTGGTTGTTGTGGACTTGAAGACAAGATTGTTGCCCTAGGAGGGCCCAATGGGGACACTTTTGAATCCCCTTTTAGAGAGACATAGTTCTTTTGGATATTTTTTAAAGGATAAATCTCTAGCAAATATTCAAGAAGCAAAAAAAACTACATTAAAAATGCTCCTTATGGTTGTTGGAAATAGATCAACATCTCAATGTGTTAATGGATGCTTGCCATAGTCAAAATAAAGGCCAAATATTGTCATTGAGCAAAGGATGGTAGAATAAATAGTTTTATATAAATTCAATCATGGTTTGATAAAACTAGAAGCCTCTTGGTGAGTATTCTTTGTGGTTTATTATCAATGGATATTTTATTATTATTTTTCCTTCACTTGCCAATAGAAATAGGGGTTTCAAATAAAAAAAGGAATCATAGTATGGTAGGATTATTTGTTTAACCATAGAGAGTGGTATTTAATCCTTGAATTGAACCTACTGTTGTTTTTGTTTGGATATGTTTGTATGCACTTCCAATATATATTTGGAGTGATAAGGTATTGGAAATTATCAAAAATTCCCTTGGAATATATTTGGGTGTTTCCAAAAATACAATGTAAGGAAACACAATCGTTTATGCTAGATTATACGTGGAAATGGATCTTAGCCAAACTTTTTCGGTAGAGGTTGAACTCGAAATTGTAGGACTATCTTAGATTCAACAATAGTATTATGAGGCATTGTCCTTTAGGTGCAGAGTTTACCAAAAATATGATAATTTGGCATAATATTTCCAAAATAATATGAACATAAAAAATGGAGGCTCCTCTAGGAATATCATATCTTCCTAAAGAGGGTAAGTCAACAATTAATAAATAAACAACCAATATTTCTTAGGGTAAATAAGCATAGGGAGATGGTTTTGAACAAACCAAAAGAAGGAGAAGGCACAAGAAAAACTATGGTAAAGAGCAAACCCAACTCAAGCCCTCCAATAGGTATGAGATATTCAAGACACTAGTGGACCAAAAAGAAGAACAATTCATGGAAGGAGTGGATGGAAATAACAAAAATAATAACAGCCATGTTCATGCCCCTCTTTCACCTCTTCCCATACTAGAGCAGGTAATTGAGTGCAATGAGTTAAATCAATCAAAGAGTGTAGGGGTATTGATAGTGTATAACTAAAATTAGTCAATAATTAAAGATGTCATCATAGGTATAGTAGAAAAGTGAAAGCACGAGGATACTGAAACAAAAAGGAAATGCCAAGATGCGATGTAAACGAAACCAAACTTAACGCTAAATCCTACGAACTGAAATGCATGAAAGGAGAGAAACATAAACGCATTGAAACAAGGTATAAAAGCAAATATGGAGTACAGCCCTTTTTATTAATATGCTTTAGAACCCAGTTACAATCCGTCTCCTCCCTTTTCAGGGGCTAGGAGCGTTAAATATGTTCTTGTCACATCAACAGATGGTATTCCTTCTTCCGCGTGCCCACATGTAGAATGGGTGGACCAAACGTCGTCGTCGCTTGCGTTGATGAGTCTTGACTCCTTGCTGCTCCTCTAATGTCGAGATCCTATGTTCAAGGAAATAAAAAATAGTCAGTAGCACCTATAGATAAAATGAAACATGCAATCCCCAAGCCTACGATTAGTGCATGCGAAAAATAAATAAAACGATAACTAAATAGCATCAAAATGATCTAAAAATTTAATATAAGCATGAGGACATTACCAGGAGGGCACTGCAAATGGAACAGTCAAAAAATTCACCACGGATTTCTAATCGCCCCGGGGTGGGACGATTAGACCTGCAACAAAACGTCAGAAAGCATTGTCCCAAATGTCACATCCGAGAAGCTCCAAATCACCTGCAAAGTTGGGGGTTAGGTAAAATGGGGTATTTTGGAAAGACCCAGAAGGTCATATTTTTCCAATTCGGCCTCTATCACTGGGAATTTGATGATGCTACCTACATGTTAGCAAAAGTGGGAAATGACAAAAACATGATCAAAACAACTCAAAATGATGTGAAATTTGAATGACAACCTATCTAAGAAACATAGAATCATATGCAAAAATAATAGAAAGGAAATCTGCTACATATTTCTAATCACTCCGGGGTGGGGCGGTGATCAGGATGCAGTACGAGGGGCACCCAGGGGCAGGATGCCCACCATTTGGGGCCCGATTTTAGCACCAATCCACTTGGGATGGGTCCAAAACCTCTTGTGGGGTGTTGTCAGCAAATTTGGTAGGATGTTATGGCCAAATGTCGGGTTTTGGTTTCGGATTTGCGCTTCCAATAATCACCCAATGACCTCCCTTCCAAAAGAGATCAAGGATGTGAAAGGCACAAATCAAAAGGTGTGAGGATGTAAAATGGCAACACTTCGTTGCTCAAAATGCTCCTTCTCTGTATATTTTTGGGGTGAGAAGACTCACCATTTTATAGACCTGACGGTCTCTTTGGATGAGCATGCAGAGGCGCCACTTGGCAATCATGCCTTCCCAGGGGGGAGAAGATTCCTCCCCGATTAGGGGCTCCATGACTGCCCCTGTAATTGCCTCTAGCGCTCAAAAATGCTCACTCACACTCCCATGCAATGAAGGAAGAGTTAAGTGGTGGATCTGAGCTGCCATTTGTCAAGATTTGACTTTTTTCCCGTCAAACCTGCTATTCGCCCCACCCTAGAGCGAATACTGCTAATCGTCCCTGGGTGGAACGAATACCAGTTTGTAATCGTCCCTGGGTGGAACGAGTAGAGAGCAGAGTGCCTGAAAGGTGCCAAATTGACCTTTGACCTTCCAAAACTATTGTGTGAGTGGTTAGGACCACTGTTTAACCTCTAGGGGCTGCCCTAGGGGCTGTGTGTGTCAATGCAATCAGTGTTTGCAGTCACATAATCGGATTGGTGTTGTTTTGGTGTCTACAGATGCCCCTTTTTGGGATGCGCTATGTGTGGCACAGTGTTGAGAAAAAATAGATAACCAAAGCACTAATGATTAGGGTTTCTCAGTAACCTAACCAACTTTTGATGCCCCAAGTATGGAAAGGGCATGCATTCTTGAATCCTTGCTTCTGACGAGCGAAGGAACTTAATTCAAGTGTTAACCTTTTTCGGTGAGGTGTTACTTGAGCTTGGACATTGATCAGTCATGAATAGGCAAAGGGCGCAACCTTTTGTCTATGGGAACCTTGAGTTCATGATTCACGAATGCCAAGTGTTTGATCAGCTTGTGATTATTGCTTGTTTATTGCCCCAAGCAGGAGCATGATTATCTTTGTCAATGATTCTTTGAATGTGTGCCATTTCCTTAATTGGGTGTGTATTTGTTGATTGGTGACTAAGTGTGACTACCCCCTCAAGCGACGAATCGATGAGGGAATGACCTACATGAGAAAAGCGACGAGTCGCTTGACCCAAGATGACTTAGGTAAGGGTGCCTTTCAGTTGTTTATCTTTGAATGTGTGTGCAGTTTCTCGACATTTAGACCTATTTTTGGTGGGTGTTTAACCCTTTTGGTGACGTCGTTTGGAGATGAAATTCTTGACAATCCGTCCTCCCGTGGAGTGGTCCGGCTATGGTAGCCTTCTTAGGGAGTAGGATAGTGAGGATTTGTGACCCCGACGTCTGTTTTGCATGCCAAGAAGCAGAGGCACAAATGTGCCTTGTTCGGCAATGTTATTGCTATTTTTGGGTGGGTTTGGACCCTTTTTGGGACATCGTTTGGGGATGAAATTCTCGGCAATCCGTCCTCCCGTGGAGCGGTCCGGCTATGGTAGCCTTCTTAGGGAGTAGGATAGTGAGGATTTGTGACCCCGACATCTGTTTTGCATGCCCGAAATGTCAAGTGCAAAAGCACTCTTATTGGACAATTTTGTTGTCTGTTTTTGTGCATTTTGTGCAGTTTTTGCTATTTTTGAAATTGTTGCTCTGTAATCATCCCTAGGTGGGGCGAATACCATTTTTGTAATCATCCCAGGGTGGGACGAGTGCTAACTAGAGCGCTCATCCCAGGGTGGAACGATTACAGGCCTAAAAGCCTATTTAAGGGCCAAAACTAGGGTTTGGGCTCATTTGCATTCGATTTTTCTAGCGATTTGGAGCTCTGAGGAGGAGGAGGTCGAGTCTGCGAAGTGAAGCGCTGTCAAATTTTTCCCGACACCATGAGTTCACGAACCGGATCGAGTGGCGGAGCCGAAGCGAGACCGGTAAGTGCTCCTCTTTGTTATTTGCTTTTGTTTTATGTTACAGTTTTAAAATCGTAATTTATTTTGAGTTTGTTTTTCCGTTTAAACTAAGGTAAAACCCTAGGCTAAAAATAAATGTTTTTTATTTTTTGTTTGTATGTTTGTTAAGGTTACAAGAAACCCTAGGTTGAAAAGCGATGTTTTTATTGTTTTTAAAACTAAAACCCTAGGTTAAACTGAGAGCAAAACCCTAGCTTAGAAAAATTGTTTGAATTTAAATTTTTGTATTTTCGTTTAAAAAACCCTAGATTCAAATGCGTTCTTTTTGTTGTTTTGTTTTTAAACTAAAACCCTAGGTTAAACTTAGAGAAAACCCTAGCTTTAGAAAGATTGTTTTTATTCTGAGTTTTTATTTGTGAACTTCAGTTATAAACCTGAGGTTAACAAAAAACTGTTATTTTGATTTTGATTTTTTTTGTTTTTATTTATCAGTTTAAACGTAGAGTTAAAAAACCCTAGGTACTGACAAACTATTTTTGAATTTGTTGTTGTTTTTATTTATCAGTTTAAATGTAGAGTTAAAAACCCTAGGTACTGAAAAATGTTGTTTGAATTTGTTTTTGTTTTATTTATCAGTTTAAACGTAGAGTTAAAAAACCCTAGGTACTGACAAACTATTTTTGATTTTTTTTTTTTTTTTTTTTATTTATCAGTTTAAACGTAGAGTTAAAAACCCTAGGACTGACAAATGTTGTTTTTTTGAATGTGAAATTGTTTTTGTTTTTATTTATCAGTTGAACTTTAGAGCTAAAAACCCTAGGTACTGACAAACTTTTTTTATTTTTTTTGTGTTGTTTTTATTTATCAGTTGAACTTTAGAGTTAAAAACCCTAGGACTGACAAATGTTGTTTGAATTTGTTTTTGTTTTTATTTATCAGTTTAAACGTAGAGTTAAAAACCCTAGGTACTGACAAACTGTTTTTGAATTTTTTTTGAATTTTGTTTTTATTTATCAGTTTAAACGTAGAGTTAAAAACCCTAGGTACTGACAAACTGTTTTTGAATTTTTTTTTATTTGTTTTTATTTATCAGTTTAAACGTAGAGTTAAAAACCCTAGGACTGACAAATGTTGTTGAATTTTTTTTTTTTGAATTTTGTTTATCGTTATTTGTCTATTTTTAGTTGTACATTGTTTTATGCATTGTTGTATATTCATGTTATTGTTGTACAGTTTATCATGTTTTTAATATTTTTGTTTTGTTTTCTTTTGCAGGTTGTGAAGAGCCGGTACCGTGTGCCTACGGTTTTCTCTGAAGTGTGGGAGGCGCTGACTTTGGCTGACTAGGAGTGGCTTGATGCCCTTGGGCTCAAGCAGGTGACTCGGCTAGAGCCTGTGGTGGGGGATCGGGCCTATCTGATGGCCCTGATCAACTTGTGGGATCCCCAGACCAATACCTTTCATCTCCCGACAGGGGAGATGATGGTGATGCTGGAGGATGTCTATCAGATTCTATGGATTCTGATAGACGGACTTCCTATTCGGACTACTCCGCGTGATCAACGGATAGTAGTGCTGACACGATGCTTCGGTCATGGGGAGGAGTTGGGTGTGGACAGCCCGATGGAGAGGGCAGAGGGCGACTGCCATATTGGCGGCATTTTGGTGCGGTGGTGGCTAGAGAGGGGCGTGTTGGGAGTGAGGCATGCATTACTGATGACCCTCATTTCCAACATGCTGTTGCCCGACTCATCAGGTGTGAGGTTCCCTTGGAACCTGCTGGAGGTGGTCTTCAGACTGGTCGAGTGTCCAACGGAGGCACCTATGATTATGAGATGGGGACAGACTCTGCTGGCACAGCTCTATGATGAGCTGTACAAGGTCCACTGCCAAAGGTAGAAGGGTATTGGATGTAGTTATCTATTGTAGTGTTGGGCTTGGCAGCACATAGCTGTGGAGAGGTCGATGGGGTTGCCATGGATGACTCGGGCGGAGATGGTTGACAGAGAGATAGGGTATGCGGCTCTATGGTAGCGGTCTAAGGAGCAGAGATAGAGTCGATGGTGGGAAGGTGCCATAGGGCACTATGTCGATGCCTTCGCTCGGCTTGCTCTAGGGGAGGTTTTTTGGCACCCATACCAGGACTGTCCAGCCTGGCCTAAGGCTGGAGAGTGGCTTCGGTAGGTGCGCGGGGAGATGGCTGATCGGGCGACATGGGACCGAGTAGGAGTACTTCCCGTACATCCGAGTGACATGATAGTTTGGGGTGCACCAGGGGTTGCTTGGTGAGCCTTTGATCTATCGACGTCGGGGTGACGAGAGGACTCTGGCCTAGCCAATCATCGCGCCGTTAGGTGAGGAGTCGGATGCAGCGATTGATGTTCCTGACATGGACAACGTCGGGGTGATCGCTGAGTATGACCAGTGGTGGACTTTGCGGTGATGGCGAGGCGAGGGGCCTCTAGGGGGTGTAGAGGCGATAGCAGCAGGTGGTGAGGATGCAGAGGCATCAGGAGAGGGTTGGGGGGTTCCATTGGAGGATGCGGACATGGTAGAGGTGGACAGCTTTGGGGGGGATGATTTTGGGGTTCTAGAGCAGCCAAATATGTAGGACGTCCTAGAGCAGTGGGAGCCGGAGCAGGCTGCCATTCTAGAGATGTCGATGCCTCAGGCAGTCTCAAAGGATACGGAGGTAGGGTTGCACGTTGAGATAGCATGATTGGAGGGGCTACTCCGGAGACGGGATGAGGAGCTCGGGGATGCACTGCAAGAGAGGGATCTCCTATGAATGCAGCTGGTAGAGAGGGAGAACGCATTTGCTGCGTACCACCGATGGGATGGGGATACAGATGCTGTGCGGGAGATGGATCTCCTACGGACGTAGCTAGTGCAGTGCGACGAGAACTTGGTGATGGTTCGTCAGTGGGAGATGGACTTGATTCGGCATCGGTTTGAGCTAGAGGCGGAGATTATCCACCTCGATGGGTGGATCCCTATGGTTAGTGGAGGCGGATCATCGCGTCGCACGAGAGGGAGCGATACTGAGCAGTCAACATCCTCTCGATGTAGGTGACTGGATGAGGGAGGCACTAGTAGGCATGATGCGGGGGCTAGCAGCAGCCGCCTTGAGGGGTCCCATAGGACCCACACCACGGGGGTAGTTCCCGTCGCATCGATCCTACGTGATCATGGTGGCCGATGCCCTAGGCTTGGGGGTTTTTGAGCTTTTGCCTTTTTGCGAGGTCATAGGACCGGTTTATTGTAGCCTACGGGCATTTTTGATGATATATATATATATATATATTTTTTTTTTATATATATGACTTTATTTTGTTTATATACGTGTTGTGATTTGATTTTATGCACAGTGACTAATGTTTGATGGATGCATGTTAATTTACATTATGTATGGATATGTTGCGATGAATGCTAATGTTTCCTAATTGATATGATATGCAAATGGAATGGATGAATTGAATTTGTGATTTTTGGATGTGGCACCATAGACTATTTAGAACTTATGGCTTTTTGTCCTAGGCGATTGTTGTGGTAAATGACTTTTTATGTATACATGTTTTTTTTTGTATTTTTTGATGGCGATGCAAGGATGAAAGATATCACAGTTGGTTTAGAATGTAGTTAAGGTTTTCTGAGACTCAGATGTTTTAACTAACTAGCCAAGACTGTACTTTTATCTTACAAGACTTTTGAACAAGGTATGAATCCGACGTGTCTTTGACCAAGTTATTTCACATCCCTGTGTGTGCAATTGAGTTTGTTTATGTGGTTTTTGTCAGGATACCGCCAGTGCCAGATAGGCTGTCAACCAAACCTGTACTGAGGATCACCTAATTAGCTCCACTAACTCCTTTATTGTATTTAGTCAGATTAATCTCTGGTGCTATCTAGGATACCATAAGCTAGCTCATCCACATGCAAACATTGATCTGCACACAAGTTAATGTGATAGATATATCGTCATGCGGGAGGTTTGCCACCAGTGACCGATAGGCTATCCACCAAACCGATACTGAGGTTTACCTCATGACCTTCTGAATGCTGAGAGTTCCAGGGATTCAAGTTCGACTCCCTTCTTTTCTTCAATTGTATTGGGATACTTGCTCTTATATAGTGATAAAAATCACTGTTTATTTTTGTTTTTTTCTTTTGAGCAAGGGATTTGAATATTGAGTGATGAGAATCACTATTGCATGTGCTATTTGATGTATGCACTTTGTGGGTTTGATGTCAAACTTTGTAGTATTGACTTTTGCAAATTTTTGATGTTTTGCAACTTTTTGAGAACTTGGGATTCTTGGGGAATTGGGTAGGGAAGATGCTTGTCCTTTTGCCAACTCTCAGCATTTTTGGGGTCATTTGCATAGGGGGATGAGCAAGATAACCTTTTCACTAGATGGTATCCTGGATTGCTTTGCAGATTTCATCTTTCGTTCACACAACTTGGGAATTTTTATGTGTTTTAACTTGTGTTGGGATGCTACGTAACAAGGTGTGATCCAAGTAGAACTCTACCTTTGTAAAATATATCTGACTTTGTACAGTATTTGGCTAGAAAGCTAATGATAGCTGAATGACAAAAACTCTTGATACATTAGAAGACAATCGACTATGATATGGTGAAAATATGTGAATGGCGTTTATTTTTGATGGACTATTTATAGAGTGGAGAAATGTGGAAAATGATGGATTTGCCGAGTAATTACAGTCTATGGTGCCTTTGACCTGTATGACCAACAAATATGCAATGTATGGATGTGATGCTTAATGCAGCTATTATTTTTGTGTTTTTGATGGATTGATTTTTTGTGAGTATGAATATGAGATGCAAAAGAGTTCTTTATTGTTGTGATGATTTTGAGTATGCATGGAAATGAGATGCAAATTTTTGTTATTTTTGATGATTTTATTGTTTTTGAATTTTCTTATTTTTGACCAAGCGATTGTGGGAGCCCTTGGAGCTTTTGGGTTGACCAAAGGGATGATGGGTACCTTTGGGGCGTTTGGTTTGACCAAAGGGTTTGTGGGCACCTTTGGGGCATTTTTGGGTGACCAAGCGATTGTGAGAATCCTTGGAGCTTTTGGTTTGACCAAAGGGATTATGGGTACCTTTGGGGCATTTTTGGGTGACCAAGCGATTGTGGGAATCCTTGGAGCTTTTGGTTTGACCAAAGGGATTATGGGTACCTTGGGGTTTTTGTGACCAAGGATTATGGGAATCCTTGGAGCTTTTGGTTTGACCAAAGGTATTATGGGTACCTTTGGGGCGTTTTGGGGTTGACCAAGTGATTATGGGAATCCTTGGAGCTTTTGGTTTGACCAAAGGGTTGATGGGCACCTTTGGGGCATTTTGGGATTGACCAAGCGACTACGGGAATCCTTGGAGCTTTTGGGTTGACCAAGCGATTATGGGAATCCTTGGAGCTTTTGGTTTGACCAAAGGGTTTATGGGCACCTTTGGGGTATTTTTGGGGGGGGTTGACCAAGTGATTGTGGGAATCCTTGGAGCTTTTGGTTTGACCAAAGGGTTTATGGGCACCTTTGGGGCATTTTTGGGGTTGACCAAGCGATTATGGGAATCCTTGGAGCATTTTGGGTTGACCAAGTGATTGTGGGAATCCTTGGAGCTTTTGGTTTGACCAAAGGGTTTATGGGCACCTTTGGGGCATTTTTGGGATTGACCAAGTGACTATGGGAATCCTTGGAGCATTTTGGGGTTGACCAAGCGATTATGAGAATCCTTGGAGCTTTTGGGTTGACCAAGCGATTATGAGAATCCTTGGAGCTTTTGGGTTGACCAAGCGATTATGAGAATCCTTGGAGCTTTTGGTTTGGGCTATGGCTCTTTTAAATATGGAATGGCTACAAATGACTGATGTTCAAGGGTTCTAGTTCCTTGATTTCGTCAAGAGAGGCTAGCCGGTATGTTCCAGGTCCTATTTTACTGTCGATGACATAAGGACCTAACCAGTTTTCCGTGAACTTGTCCCTTAGATGGGGCGGCAAATTAGAATTTTGTTGGTTCTCTTTTAAGACCAAGTCACCAACCTGAAAGTCCCTCAGGTGAACCTTCATGTTGTATGCTTTCTTAAGTCGCTCTTGATAGATACGCAAATGCTCGAGAGCATTGACGCGTCATTCGTCAAGCAATGTAAGTTGTTCTAATCGGGCCTACCACGCAGTGTCATCATCGATGAACTCTTGCATTGATATGCGCAAGGAAGGTATTTCCAACTCTAGAGGCATAACCGCCTCAGAGCCATACACCAGCAAAAATGGAGTTGCCCTAGTGGGCGTCCGAATGCTAGTGCGATAAGCCCATAGAGCAAGTGGGATTTGAATGTGCCAATCCTTATGACTATCTATGACTATCTTTTTGAGGATGGTGACTAGCATTTTGTTTGACGCCTCTGCTTGCCCATTTGCCTACGGATAATAGGGTGTCAAAAAATTGTGCTAAATTTTGTACTTTGTGGTCAAAGCACGCACGTCTTTGTTCTTAAATGACGTCCCATTATCCGAGATGATCTTGGATGGAATACCAAAATGACATATGATGTTATGTAAAATGAACTCCACAATGCGGGGTCCAGTCGTAGAGGTAAGCGGAATTGCTTCCACCCACTTGGTGAAGTACTCTATGGCCATTATGATGAATGTGTGATGACCTGACGACGTAGGGGAGATCTTTTTGATTAGATCTAAGCCCCACTACAAAAATGACCAAGCCGATTGGATCAGCTGCAAGGCCTGAGAAGGTACGTGTGTCAAATTGGCATGGTGTTGACACTTCATGCACTTCCTTACATACGTGCAACAATCTCGCTCTAAATATGGCCAATAATAGCCCATGCAGAGAATGCACTTTGCGATAGCCATTCCGCTAAAGTGGCCACCGCATGTACCCTCATGCGCTTGGGTGATTGCCCAAGTGGACTCCTGTTGGTCCAGGCAACGAAGGAGGATTCCTTCGTAGCTATGATGGTACAAAATGTCTCCTAACAAGACATGTTTTGCCGCTTTCTGCTTGAATGATCATTTTGTGGTGTGTGTCAATCCAAGTGGGAGGTTACCTAACTTGAGGTAATCTCGTATGGGCATGTACCAATCCTGTTGATCGAAAACCTCGACAGCATGAACAACCAATCCCTCTTGAAGGTCATCCCTAGAAAAAGCTAAGCGGGAAAGAACTTGTAAGAATAGCGTTGTGTTGCTATTAAGGGGAGTAGGGGAGAACAAGGACCCCCAGTTGGCATGATTCAGATAATCATGGATTCGAGAGAACTTGTTCGGGGATGGTTCAATCTGGATCAGGTGGATTCTTGGCATTAAGTCAGAGCTTGCACGCTCCATCGTGGATTGCGATAGTGTTTTGACTTGAATGGTTGTCATATCACCAAAAATGTCTTATAGGATTAGTGACCCCAAGGAGGCCATAGTGTTCGCAAAATGATTCGATGATCGAGGGAGTGCCTCGATGTCGTACCATTCAATATTTGCCAAGAATTTGTCCACAAGGGCTTTGTAGGCCTACAGAACTGGGCATTTACATTGGAATACCCCTTTGACTTGGTTGACAATTAACAATGAATCACCAAATATGTTCAATCATTTGATGTTCATGGTGATTGTTGTCTGAAGACCTATGAGCAAGGCTTCGTATTCGGCATTGTTGTTGGTGCACAAGAAATCTAATTTAAATGATAGAGGCATTGGAGCCCCTTGCGGTGTGAAGAATACAATTCCTATGCCACCCCCTTGCTCACATTTAGAACCATCAAAAAATAGGGTTATGTCGGCCTGTGACTCAGGCTCATCAGAATATGGCGATTCTGAGACATGGAAGACCCCATCATCGGGTAGCTCTATGGTCAGAGGTTGATCATCTTCGAGAGGAGCCTCTGCTAGTTGATCGGCGATGACTTGACCTTTGATGGATTTTTGTCCAATGAACTCGATGTCAAACTCTATCAACAACATGATCCATTTCACCGTGCGACTACTATGATAAGTACGACTCATCATGTACCACAATGGATTCTCCTTAGACACAACATATGTCATGTTGCTCAACATGTAATGGCATAGCTTTTTGGTAGCAAACACCACTACCAAGCAGAGCTTCTCAACGTATGCATAGTTAAGTTCATAACTGACCAGGGTGCGGCTAAGATAGTAAGTAGCATGTTCTTTGTGTAGTTCATTTTTTTGGGCTAGCATGGCACCCAGTGCCACCTCAGTAGCTAAGATGTATAAGTAGAATGACACTCCTGGTCTAGGTGGTGCCAATACTGGCGGTGAAGCCAAGTATTGTTTAATATCATCGAAGGCTGATTGGCACTCGTCATCCCAGTGAAATGCTACCCCCTTGTGCAATAATTTATTCATGGGTCGACACTTGTCAGATAGCTATGCTATGAAGCACTTGATTGACACGACCTTTCCCTGCAGGCTTCTGAGCTGCTTGATGGTAGTTGGGGGAAGCATTTCAAGGATTTCCTTGACTTTGTTTGGGTCCACCTCGATGCCTCACTTTGAGACTATGAAACCCAAGAGTTTTCCAGATGTGACGCCAAATATGCACTTCTTGGGATTCATTCTAACTTTATGTTCCATGAGGCGATCGAGGATCTTGCTTAAGTCATCGAGATGATCTGGGCACAAAAGAGATTTGGCCAACAAATCATCCATGTAATATTCCAAAGTTTTATGCATGTGATCATGGAAGATGTATGTCATGGCATGTTGGTAGGTGGCGCCAGCATTTTTAAGGCCAAAGGGCATGACCTTATAACAAAATGTCCCCCAAGGCGTTGTGAACGCCATTTTTAGTTGGTCCTCGGGATTGATACGAATCTGATTGTATCCCGAGAAACCATCCATGAGGGAAAGCATTTCATGGCCCGTTGTAGCGTCTACCAATGCATCGATACTTGGCAAGGGGAAATCATCCTTAGGACTCGCTTTGTTTAGATCTCAAAAATTAGTGCATATGTGAATCCTCCCATCAGGCTTTTTGATGGGCACCATGTTGGACAGCCATGGTGGGTAATCCATGCAGATGACAAACTGTGCATCCAATAGCTTTTGTAATTTGTCTTTGACCATTAAGGCCACTGTTGGGTGCATCTTACGTAGTTTTTGCTTAACTGGCTTGACTTTCGGATCAAGCGTTAGATTATGCATGACTAGCTATGGATCTAGCCCCGGCATGTCTTTGTAGGACCATGCAAAAACCTCCTTCTTCTCTTTGAGAAGGGCAATGTAGTCGGCTTGCTCTTTGGGGGATAAGCTTACCCCCAACTTGATAATCTATGGATTCATTGGATCAGAGCCAATGTCTACGTCAGTCATCTCCTCGATCGACATGTGGGATCCGTCCTCCAACTGGTGTGGAGTTGGGATCAAGTGGATATCATTCGCTGAGTTTAGATCTACGTTGGGAACCTCGGGTTCCTCTTCAGCATGGAAGATATCCTGAGTTGGCCTTGGGGTGAAATGAAGCATCTCACCAAAAGGCCAGTACTCTGATGGGGATGGTGGTGAATTGACGTGATCCCAGTCTATGGCATCTATGTCTAGATATAATGGCTTTGCTGGATCAGCTGGATTGTGGATGGGGGCGGTTAAGTCAATGGAGATCATGTTGATGAAATTATTTTGGTCTCCATTACCGTGGGTGTGGTGACTCGGACATCCTGAATGATTTTTGTGCTCTGGATCTGGCTCTAGAGGTATTGGCATGAATGGATCGGCCCTATGTGCGGGAGGAGGATAGGGTCTGCCCTCGACACTGATATCACTATAGGGTCTCTGGGTAGAAGGTGCTCTCTGTATGCCCAAAGTGGTAGATGCAACACTTGGTCCCACTGCGCTGGGTTTAGGTGCCACTCATGCCCTGGCCCTATGTTTAGTTGTTCAAATATGTCATCAATATCTAGGGGGTATTGTTGTTGCATCTACACATGTGATTGAGATATGCCATCTCAGTTTCATCTTCATAATCACTGTCAGAGATCCAAAGGCCTTCGTTGGTTCCAACAACTATTTGCGACATTAGAGGCTCATCTTGCTCGAGCAAATTGATCTGGCCCCATCGAGGTTGTTTCGCTCTCTATGGGGGGACCTGATTTTCTTGAGGTGGCACTTGCTCGATTGGAGCATCCAAAGGGAACATTGCCAAGAGGCTTTCTTGATAATCATCCATGGGGGTCACTTGTGAGTGATTGCTATCCGATTCGAAGGGGTCCCATGGTGCTACCTCATATTCTGACTCGTCTTCTAAAGATCCTTCCTGACCTTGTCTATACCTCTCTTGTAGGTGAGTTCTCAAACTTTCTCCTCTCTCGAGCAAAGGGAAAGGGTTGTTGAGGTCAACAAGGTTGGTTGTCAACAATGGGAGATAATCCCCCAGTGTATATGTCATGTTAGGATTGGCATATGGATCTAATGCCAGTCCACCCTTGTTGCCTACCCCTAGGACTTGCATGTTCTCTACCAAGATGTCCAAGGGTAGAGGGTGGTTGAACCCTACTCCTGATTTGTCATATGGCATCGGATACCTTGGTTGGCAAAGAACGCGCACTCCTTGCTCATATCTGCCTAACCCATATCCATGCCAATTGCATTGGCCAAGGTATCTCAAAGCGAAGTTTGGGTTTGACAAATAGTTGACATCTTCTGCAAAGGGCTCCTCATCTTCTTCCTCTTGCATGTATGGTTCAATACCATGATCAAGGTCCCCATACACAAAGTTTGTCTGATTCGGTGGGTAGCCTAGAGGAATAATAGTACTAATGGGGAGGTGAGGTCTCCCCATGTCTTTCATGGACTCTAGTGTGGGTGTTGCTACAATATTCCGCACCAGATACTCCCCCAGTCCTGTATTAGCCATTTCAATGGTGATTTTTGGTGATTGATGGGGAGGGAACGAAAGTTCTTCCTGAGTCCACTCCATGTCGGGTGAACTAGGAACCTCGACTTCCATTCTGCTATGCATCTCCTCAATAGATATGGTTTATACTGATGGTGGTGCCTCTTCTAGGGTTTTCTTCCCTTTGTCATTTAGTGTGGCCACCGTAAGTGGCATCGTTGGTGAAGGACCAGATGATGAATATGGACCTAGCTAGGGATTTGATGGACCTGTCAATGAGGATTCCTATGGAATCGGACCCTGTTTAGATGGATTCAATTGAAAATCCAAATGCGTTGATGGAAGGGTCGATTGTGGCATTAACTACACCGTATTGCAATACTTGAAGGGCTCCAAGTCTGTCGGGACTACATGCACTTGCCCTTCAAATGTATACTTTAAGCATTGATGAGCTATCGAAGGGACACACTTCATGTCCCTGATCCATGGCCGACCCAACAAGATGTTATAGGCCATCTCACCCTCCAATATGTGGCACAATGTAGGTATAGTCTTTTGTACCACTTGGATGGGTAGGACAATTGTGCCAACTGTCGAGCATATTACATCATTAAAAGCTTGCAGTGTATAAGTGGAGGTCACTATGTGAGATGCGGGCAACTTTAGGTGCTTCAAGGCCATTATTATAATGATATTACTGGATTATCCAGTGTCCACCAATACCCTCTTGTACAAAATCTCGTTGACCCATGCGATGATGTGTAGGGGTGGATCCACCATGTCACCAGTTAGGGGTGGATCGAAAGGTGATGACTGGCTCAGTGCATCATTTGACATGTCCCAAAAAGTTGTTTAAGGAGTTTACTTCATGGGGCTGCAACTCGATGGATTTTAGTATCTCCATTAGAGCCTCCCGATGGGGCGATGATTGTTGTATGAGCTCATAGATGGAGAGCCTAGCCGATGTGGTCCTCAAACTCTAGGTGATTTTGGTTCGAATTGTGGCCAATGGTCTAGGTGGAGCATGTTGTGTAAGGTACTGTTGTGGTTGTGATGTTGTTGGCACCTCTCTTATAGCTACCGCGGGGGCAGCTATACTTGGGTACCTCTTTTTTTGAGTCACTATACTGATCATCCCTACATACCCCTTCATGGGTCAGTTCTATGTTACCTCATTGAATTATAGGGTCTTTGTCTATGCATCATGGGTAGGCAAGGGGTCCTTAAAGACCTCCATTTTTTGGTTTCTTAGTGCCATAGGATTATCCACCGCTAATGTCTTGTTATCTATTAGGTCTTGCACCAAGACTTTAAACTTCCAACATGCATTAAGGTCATGTCCCTTCTTTCTGTGGAACCTATAGTAAAATTCTTCCCTGTAGCCCTTAGGAGTTTGTGCATTGGGGTCTATGGGTTGACTCTCAGGTGGTTTGATCAATTTTGTCATTGACAAGCGGTCAAATAGGGAGTCTCTGGACTCTGTGTAAGGTGTGATTTGTCGCCTAGGGTGATGCTGTTGATTTTGTTCTTGCCTCTGATTTTCTCTATCATAACTATTAAGAGGCACCGCTTGATAGTTAGCCTTTTAGGGCTATGTTTCTTATGCAGGCTTAGGGACGTTTATAGCAACCTGATTGACCGCAATAGGTTTCTATTACGTGGTCCCTATTTTGGTGTTCTTAGACCATTCTTTCTTCTTTGGCTTGGCTAGCTCACCATCCTGAATCTTGATATCCTCAATGATTCTAGCTTACACCAGAGCTTCCTCTAAAGTGGCATATTACTGTAGCTACAATAGCATGGAGATCATTCTCAAATAGCTCTTTGAGAACATTTGGGTGAGGTCGGACATAGGAGGGAGGTAGGGCAGCTTTGAGAGCAAAGTCCTCCACCGGTTCCCATAGGCCACCATGGTTTCTTCCTCATACTTCTTGAGGTTGGCTAGGTCACTTAGTGATGCCTTCTTCTTGGTTTTGAAGGTGAAGCGTTCGAGGAACACATCCACTAGCTGATCTAAGTTACTAATGATGTGCTTTGGCAATTGAGTGAACCAATCCGAGGCAGGGCCTGCGAACATGGTGATGAATGTTCTTAGCAACAAAGCATCATTGTCCTAAATGCCAAAGCATTGGCTCAGGAATCTAGACACATGCTCTAGGGCATATTCCTCCCCTCTAAATATTTCCAACTGAGGCAGTTTAAAGTGTTCAGGTTAAGGGGGTGCCAACACTGACGGATGCACAGGATGACTACGAAGTTGGCATAAAGTGGGCTTTTGAGGCCCAGAAGTATTGGTCTCCATAGACTCCAAGCACTCTAGAAATGCTTTATATGCATCGGAATATTTAATCTCTTCCTCCTTAGTTTGTTCTTGTTGCGGGTTACGGGGAACTTGAGGCCTATAGAGGGGTGGCCGAATAGCGCCCCCTCTGCCTTGGTAGGGTGTTTTTACCCGCTCTTCTTCTTTCTCATACTCCTCATAAGCTTCTTGAGGAGTTCCTAGGTGATACCCATGACCATGGGTGGGCACCCATAGAGGGTACCCACCATTGTTCCTGGGAGTGGCCTCCCACTCAGGTCTAGGGGATCTCGGAGGTAGCACTTGGTAAGGTCTTGGAGACCTGTCTTGCACTAAGGGGTTATGCCTCTCATACTTTTCCACCCTCTGTGTTCGAGGGGTTGTAACCCTCTCAGGCATAGTTTTGTAGAGTAGCTCATCTTTTTGGCATTGAATTCACTCTTTGCTAAGGCGATATAGATGTTCTAGCTACTATTGGTCTTGCTCAAGTGGTGTGATCTATGCTTTGCATGTGGCATGTCTAGAAAATTCCAAGTCAATCTGCTCTGTCGTCTTGAGTATAGGAGGCCTATATGCCTCTCCTACACATTTTTCTTGGTCATGGTGATCCGATATTTCTATAGGTCGCTTCCCTCTGTCAAGGTTAGCGGCATTCACCTGAGGGTCTGGCCTCAATGGGTGACCCTGATAAATAGTAAGTGCGGAGGCGCATTGCTCCTGCGTTGTATATTGCTCTTGAGGAATGTAGTGGTCTTCGTCATTTTCCCTTTCATAAATGTGAAAGGGGTGGGCAGAGTTGGCTCGCATTTCCAGAAGATCCTTGTGCTCTGGATTTGTCTTGTTGTTTTTGACAATAAGAGGGGGTAAAGGAGGGATGATGTAATCATGTGGCCCCTCCCGATGGACCCTATGTTGTCCTAGCACTTCATCGTGCGGTGGCCACTCATAGCAAGCATCTAAGGGAGCTTTCCCATATATGTTGAGTGCCACGTGTAGAGACTCCTCCTGAAAGGGTCTATCTTGGGTGGGCGTGCCCCTCGAAGGGGTGCCTCTATAGTCCCATTCCGTCAAGGTATGATGTGGACTATCTCATGGGTCAAGCTACCAAGGTGGAATGACCAAGTCCTTAGGGCTATAGCGGAGGTGACTTGTGCCCCCTTGTACACTCTCTACAACTTCTGACCTTGATTGGGCTTGGCTATGGGTGTACACCATGGTGGTGTCTCCCTACAAGATGCGTAGATTTTTATTTCTTTTTATGATTTTTATGCTACACTAAACAGAGGGAACCACACAATCAAAGCAGTGATTATCTCATTTATAGATTAAAGGTGTGCCCTAAATCTGGTTTAGTGTGTTTTGATTTTTTTTTTGATAGTTTTGTAAAGAATATTTTTTAGCAAATGCAATATAATGGCTCTTATGAATCCCAAAAATGGTCACCCCTTGATATACCATTGCCAGGCCGTTATACCAAACCTCTCAATATACTCACACTTACATGAGGGAAACTATTGGTACGCGAGAGCAGAATGGTACGTGGAACATGTAGACACCAAAACAGCACCAATCCGATTATGTGATGACAAGCACTGATCGAATTGACATACATAGCCCCTAGGGCATCCCCTAGAGGTTAAACAGTGGTCCTAACCACTCCCATAATAGTTTGAAAGGTCAGAGGTCAATTATGCACGTTTTTGGCACTTTGCTCCCTACTCGTCCCACCTTGGGATGATTACAAACTGGTATTCATCTCACCTAGGGACGATTATCAACATTCGTCCCAGGGTGGGGCGAATACCAGGTTTGAAAGGCAAAAAGTCAAACCTCGATAGGTTCACCACTTAACTGCAACTTCAACACATGCAATTATGAGGAACAACTTCAAATCAGAGAGATAGATACTTCATTCATGCATGCCTTGATTTGTGGAGGCCTCATGCAAGGAGACTCTAAATCAAGGAATAATATTTTCTTTGAAAATAGGACAAGTAACTCAAGTGGCACCCTCGCATGCGCATTCAAAGAGAGATACCCTAGGTCTATAAATTGGTGAGTCTTATCACTCAAAAAAAATAACAGAGAGGAGCTTTTGGAGCAATCAAGTGTTGCCAAATTATATCCTCACCCATTATTTGTGCTTTTACATCCTTGATCTCTCTCTTGGAAGGGAGGTTATTGGGTGATTATTGGAAGCACAATCCGGACCCAAACTCGAACATTTGGCCACAATATCCCACAAAATTTGCTGAAACAACCCCATAAGAGGTTTTGGACATATACCAAGTGGATTGGTGCCAAAACAGAGTTCCAAACGGTGGGCGTCCTACCCTCGGGCGCCCCCCGCACTGTCGTAGTTCTAATCGCCCCACCCCAGAGTGATTATAAATTTGTGGCATATTTCCCTAATTTTTCTTTTACATCTGATTCTAGGTTTTTTACATATGTTGTCATTTAAAATTCATGCGATTCTGATAAGTTTTGATCATACTTTTGTCATTTCCCGCTTTCACTAACACGCATATAGCATCATCAGATTCTAGGCGATAAAGGCTGAATTGGAAAAATCTGACCATCTCGGTCGTCCCAAAATTCCTCGTTTTACCTAACCCCAACTTTGTAGGTGATTTGGAGGCCTCGGGACTGGACATTTAGGAGGTGGCTTTCGGACAGGTTATGACAGTCCTAATCATCCCACCCTAGAGTGATTAGAAATCTGTGTAATATTTCTAGATTGTTCCTTTTGCAGTGGCTTCCTAGTAATTTTTTATTTCTTCTGTCAAATTTTCATCTCATTATGATATGTTTCAGTTATCATTTTAATCATTTTATGCATACACTGACTACAGGCCTTGGGGATCGCATGTTTCTCTCCATCCGTAGGTGCTACTAATACTTTTTTGTTTCTCTGAATGCAGGATCTCAACACCAGAGGAGTATCAAGGAATCAAATACATATTCACACAAGCGACGATGATGTTTGGTCCACCCATTTTACATGTGGGCACGCGGAAGAAAGCGTATCAATCCGTGGTGTAATAGAGCCCTACTTAATGCTCCTAGTCCCAAAAATGGAGGAGACGTATTGTAACATGATTTTAAAGAAAAATAATAAAAAGGGTTGTACTCGACATTTGCTTTCTATCTTGTTTCAATTGGTTTACGTTTCTTTCCTTTCATGTGTTTTAGTTCGTAGGACATAGCGTTATGTTTCGTTTTTGCATACATCGCACTTGGAATTTCTGTTTTGTTTCTGTATCCTCATGCTTTCAGTGGAAATCATAGTGGGACCTCTGTCCCTTGATTTGAATATTAAATTTTTGATCAAAATTTATGTGTTTTTGCTTACAGGTATCAATCTTTCAAGAACTAGACTGTTGCTCGTTCCATCCTGTAACGAATACAAAGCTAGAATTCATGGCATCCTAAGACGAATAGGAATTCGTCTTACCCTGGGATGAATACAGATATGTTATTCATCTCACCCCGAGATGAATAGCTCTCTGTGCAATTTCAGGGCAGAAATTCAGAGGCATCCGATTTGGGCAGAGAAGAGGTAGGGGTCCTAAACACCTTCTGTCATTTTCAACTTTTTTTTTTTTTGTTTTCTGGTTATTTTCTTGCATAGGAGAGTTTTAATGCCTATTTTCTTCATTTATGCAAAATAAAAATAACCTCACACATCACGAGATAATCTAAACACCAAGGAGTTGGTCGTAAAACCCCAACCCTTGATCAAGACCAACGGTGGATTTCATCACCACCTTGGCTTGAAATATTGCATACATAACCCCAATTGTGACTATTGCTAGACGTAAATCCTGATGAAATTTGACCAAGTGTAGCTGGGGTGATTCCCAATGCATGAGGATAAGTCTTCTATGGTAGGTTTCATAAACAGAGTGATTCCCCTTCCGTACCGCCTATGTTCCATGTACTGTTCTGCTCTCACATACCTATAGTCTCCCTCACGTAAGGGCGAGTATATAGAGAGGTTTGTTATAACGGACTCATAGTGGTATATTGAAGGGGCGAACATTTTTGGGAGATATAAGAGCCCTCATATTGCATATTCAAAAATTTCATTACAAGGTTTTCAAAAAAAACATCAAAACACACTGAACCAGATTTAGGGCACACTTTTAATCCATAAACAAGATAATCATTACTTTGATTGTGTGTTTCCATTTTGTTTAGTGTAGCATAAGAAATCCTAAAGAAGATAAAAGCGTACACATATTTAGGTAAACATCACCATGGTGTACACCCGTAGTCGAGCCCAATCACGGGTAGGAGCTACAAAAAGTGTACAAAGGGGGACAAGTCACCTCCGATATAGTCCTGAGGACTTGGTCATACCGCCTTGGCGGCCTGATCCACAAGATAGTCCACATCATGCCATTACATAATGGGACTATGGAGGCACCCCTTTGAGGGGCACTCCCACTCAGCATAGACCCTTTCAGGAGGAGGCCATACACGTGGCACTCAACATAGACGGGAGGGCTCCCTTAGACACTTGTTATGAGTGGCCACCATGTGAGGAAGTGCTAGAGCAACATAGGGTCCATAAGGAGGGGCCACATGATTTTTTCATCCCTCATTTACCCCTTATTACTATCAAAAACACTAGGCCAAATCCAGAGCACAAGGCTCTTCAAACAGGGCAAGCCAATTCTGCCCACCCCTTTCACACATACGAAAGGGAGTACAAGGAATACCACTACATTCCTCAAGAGCAATACACAACATGGGAGCAATGCACCTCCGCACCTATTATGTATCAGGATCACCCACTAAGGCCAGAGCCTCGGGTGAATTTCACTAACCTCGATAGAGGAAAGCAACCCATAGGGATCTCGGATCACCACACCGAGATAGACATGTAGGAGAGGCATCTAGGCTTCCTAAACATAAGACGATAAAAAAAATTGACTTGGAATTTTCCAAACATGCCACCCTCCAAGCGCAAATCACGCAACTTAGGCAAGACCAACAATAGTTAGAGCATCTGTATCGCCTTAGAAAAGAGCACATTCGGTTTTAGATAGCCAAATTGCTTCAGAACATTGTGCCTAAGAATGTCCCAACCCCTCGTGTGCATAAGGTAGAAGTGTATGAGAGGCACAACCCATTGGTGCGAGACAGGTCCCCGCGACCTTATCAAATATTGCCTCCAATACCTCCTAGGACTGAGTAGGAGGCCACTCCCAGAAATAATGATGGGAACCCTCTACGGGAACCCACCCATGTTTATAGGTCTCACCCAGGCACTCCTCAAGAAGCCTATGAGGAGTATAAGTAAGAAGAAGAGTGGGCTGAAACGCCTTACCAAGGCAAGGGGGATGTTATCCGGCTACCCCTCCATAGGCCTCAAGTTCCCTACCACTCATAGCAGAAGCAAACCAAGGAGGAAGATATCAAATCCTCCGATGCATATAAAGTGCTGCTAGAGTGCCTAGAGTCCATGGAGACCAAGACTTCTGGTCCCCAAAAGCACACTTTAATCCAACTCTGCAGTCATCCTATGCATCCATTAGTGTCAGCACCCCCATACCCTGAACACTTTAAACTACCCCAGTTGGCACTCTTTAGAGGGGAGGAGGATGCCCAAGAACACGTGACTAGATTCCTGAGCCAATGCTTTGGCATTCAGGACAATGATGATTTGTTGCTAAGAACATTTATAACCACATTCACAGGCCCTGCCTCGGATTGGTTCACTCAGTTGCCAAAACATAGTTTCAGTAACTTGGATCAGCTAGTGGATGCATTCCTCGAATGCTTCACCTTCAACACCAAGAAAATTGCATCACTAAGTGACCTAGCTAGCCTCAGGCAGTATGAGGAAGAAACCATGGCGGCCTATGGTAATCGGTGGAGGACATTACTTTCAAAGTTGCCCTACCTCCCTCCCATGTTCGACCTGACCCAAATGTTCTCAAAAAGTTTTTTGAGATCGATCTCCATGCTATTGTAGCTACAACAATATGCCACTCTTGAGGAAGCCCTGGCACAAGCCAGAATCATTGAGGATATCAAGATAAAGGATGGCGAGATTTCCAAGCCAAATAAGAAAGAGTGGTCTAAAAACACCAAGATAGGTACCACGCAACTGAAACCCACTGCGGTCAATCAGGTTGCTATAAACATCCCTAAGCCTGCATAAGCAACATAGACCCAAAAGGCTAACTATCAGGTGGTGCCTCTTAATAGTTATGACAAATAAAATCAGAGGCAAGAATAAAATCAGCAGCATCGCCCTAGGCGACAATTCACACCTTACATAGAGTCCAGAGACTCCCTGTTTGATCGCTTGTCAACGGAAAATTTGATCAACCTACCTGAGATTCAACCCATAGACCCCAATGCACCAAATCCTAAGGGCTACAGGGAATACTTGTACTGTAGGTTCCACAGATGGAAGATACATGACCTTAATGCATGTTGGAAGTTTAAAGGCTTGGTGCAAGACCTAATAGACAACAAGACACTGGTGGTGGACAACCTCGTAGAACCAAACAACCAACATATTGGAGTCTTTAGAGACCCCCAGCCTGCCCATGATATGCAGGCAAAGAACCTTCAAGTCAATGAGGTAACACAAAATTGCCCCATGCAAGGGTATGTAGGGATGATAAGCATAGTGACTAGGAACAAGAGGTACCCAGGAGCTGCCCCCATGGTGGCCACAGGAGAGGTTCCATCGACGTCACAACCTCAACAACACCCTACGCAACCTCCCCTACCTAAACCATTGGCCACGATTCGGACTAGACTTACCCAAAGTCTAAGGCCCACGTCGTCTAGGTTCTCCATTTACGAGCTCTTCAACAATCAGCACCCCATCGAGAGGCTCTAATGGAGATATTAAAAGCCATCGAGCTGTAGCCCCATGAAGCAAACTCTTTCAATAACTTCGTGGGACATGTAAAACAATGTACAAAACCAGTCATCACCTTTAGATAATATGAGCTAAAATCGATGACTGGTGATATGGTGGATCCACCCCTGCACGTCATTGCGTGGGTCAACAGGATTTCGTATAAGAGGGTGTTGGTGGACACTGGCTCGTCTAGTAATATAATTACAACAACGGCATTGAAACATTTGAAGTTGTCAGCATCTCACATCGTGGCCTCCACCTACACTCTGTGAGCATTCAATGATGCAATATGCTCAATGGTTGGCACTATTTTCCTACCTATCCAAGTGGGACAAAAGATTATTCATACATTGTGCCACATATTAGAAGGTGAGATGGCCTATAATATCTTGTTGGGGTGGCCTTGGATCAGGGACATGAAGTGTGTCCCTTCAATAGCTCATCAGTTCCTAAAGTACGCATTCGAAGGGCAGGTGCATGTAGTCCCAACGTATTTAGAGCCCTTCAAGTACTGCAATACGATGCAACTGATGCCGCAATCGACCCTTCCATCAACACATTTGGATTTTCAGTTGAATCCATCTAACCAGGGTCTGATTCCACATGCATCCCCACTGTTAAGTCCATCAAATCCCTAGCCAGGTCCATCTTCATCATCTAGTCCTTCACCAACAATGCCACCTATGGTGGCCACACCGAAGGACAAGGGGAAGGAACCCCTAGAATAGGCACCACCATCAGTATCAACCATATCTACCGAAGATATGCCTAGTCGAATGGAAGTCGAGATGCCTAGTTCACCCTACATGGAGTGGACTCAGGAAGAACTCCCATTCGCCCCCTCTCAACCACCAATGATCATCGTTGAAATGGCCAGTACATGCCTAGGAGAGTATTTAGTGTGGAATATTGTAGCAACACCCACACTTGAGTCCATGTAAAACATGGGGAGACCTCGACTCCCCATCGGCAGTGTGGTTCATCTAGGCTACCCACCAAATCAAACAAACTTTGTTTATGGGGGCCTTGATAATGGCATTGAATCATACATGCAAGAAGAAGAAGATGAATACCCCTTTGCTGAGGACATCAACTATTTGTCCAACCCATACTTCACATTAAGATATCTTGGCCAATGTAATTGGCATGGATATGGGTTGGGCAGGTATGAGCAAGGAGTGTGCATTCTTTGCCAACCAAGATATCAAATGTCGTACGACAAGTCAGGAGTAGGGTTCAACCACCCCCTGCCCCTCGACATCTTGGTAGAGAACATGCAAGGCCTAGGGATAGGCAACAAGGATGGGTTGGCATTATATCCATATGCCAATACTAACACAACATATACATTAGGGGATTATCTCCCATTGTTAACAACCAACCTTGTAGACCTTAATAACCCTTTCCCTTCGGTAGAAAAGGGAGAAAGTTTGAGGACTCACCTGTAAGAGGGATATAGACAAGACCAAGAAGGGTCTTTAGAAGACGAGTCAAAGTATGAGGTAGCTCCTTGGGATCCTTTGGAGTCTGATAGCAATAATTCACAAGTGACACCCATAGATGATTATCAGGAGAGCTTCATGACAATGTTCCCTTTGGATGCTCCAATTGAGCAAGTACCACCTCAATAGAATCAGGTCCCCCTGCCTAGAGTGAAACAACCTCGATGGGACCACATTAATTTACTCGAGCAGGATGAGCCTCACATGTCACAAATAGTTGTCAGATCCAACGAAGGCCTCTAGATCTCTGATAGTGATTATGAAGACGAGACTAAGATGGCCTATATTAATCATATGTGACATCAAAAATATTCGGTGGACATAGATGACATGTTTGAACAGCTACACATAGGGCCAAGGCATAGGTGGCACCTAAACCAGGCACAGTTGGACCAACTATTGCACCTGCCACTTCAGGTATACATAGAGCACATTTTTCTTGGAGACCCTATAGAACCATCAGTGCCTAGGGTAGATCATGTCCTCTTATCCACGCATAGGTCCGATCCATTTATGCCAGTACCCATAGAGCTAGATCTGGAGCACAAAGATCACCTAGGATGTCCGAGTCACCACACCCATAGTAATGGAGACCAAAATCATTTCATCAACATGATCTCCATTGACCTAACTACCCCCATCCACAATCCGGCCGATCCAACATAGTCATTGTATCTAGACATAGACGCCATAGATTAGGATCGCGTCAATTCACCACCATCCCCATTAGAGTATTGGCCTTTTGGTGAGATGCTTCATTTCACCCCAGGGCCAACTCAGGATATCTTCCATGCTGAAGAGGAACCTGAGGTTCCCAACGTAGATCTAAACTCAGCAAATGATATCCACTTGATCCCAACTCCACACCAGTTAGAGGACGGATCCCACATGTCAGTCGAGGAGATGACTGACGTAGAAATCGGCTCTGATCCAATGAATCCACATATTATCAAGCTAGGGATAATTTTATCCCTTGAAGAGCAATCCGACTACATTGCCCTTCTCAAAGTGAAGAAAGAGGTTTTTGCATGGTCCTACAAAGACATGCCAGGGCTAGATCTACAGCTAGTCACGTATAATCTAACGCTTGATCTGACAGTCAAGCCAGTTAATAAAAAACTACATAAGATGCACCCAATAGTGGCCTTAATGGTCAAATATGAATTAAAAAAGCTTTTGGATGCATAGTTTATAATCTGCATGGATTACCCACCATGGTTGTCCAACATGGTGCCCATCAAAAAACTTGATGGGAGGATTCTCATATGCACTGATTTTTGAGATCTAAATAAAGTGAGTCCTAAGGATGATTTTCCCTTGCCTAGCATCGACACATTGGTAGATGCTATAGCAGGCCACGAAATGTTATCCCTCATGGATGGTTTCTCGGGATACAATAAAATTCTTATCGATCTTGAGGACCAACTAAAAATAGCGCTCACAACGCCTTGGAGGGCATTTTGTTATAATGTCATGCCCTTTGGCCTTAAAAATGCTGGCACCACCTACCAACGTGCCATGACATACATCTTCCATGATCACATGCATAAAACTTTGGAAGATTACATGGATGATTTGTTGGCCAAATATCTTTTGCGCCCAGATCATCTTGATGACTTAAGCAAGATCCTTGATCACCTCATGGAACATAAAGTCCGACTAAATCCCAAGAAGTGTGTATTTGGCATCACATTTGGAAAACTCCTGGGTTTCATAGTATCAAAGCGAGGCATCGAGGTGGATCCAAACAAATTCATGGCAATCCTTGAAATGCTTCCCCTAACTACCATCAAGCAGCTCAGAAGCCTGCATGGAAAGGTCGTGTCAATCAAGCGCTTCATAGCACAGCTATCTGACAAGTGCTGACCCATGAATAAAATATTGCACAAGGGGGTAGCATTTCACTAGGATGACGAGTGCCAGTCAGCCTTTGATGACATAAAACAATACTTGGATTTACCACCAGTATTGGCACCACCTAGACCAGGAGTGTCATTCTACTTATACATCTCAGCTATTGAGGTGGCACTGGGCACCATGATATCCCAAAAAAATGAACTACACAAAGAACAGGCTACTTACTATCTTAGCCGCACCCTGGTCAGTTATGAACTTAACTATGCATACATTGAGAAGCTCTACTTGGCAGTGGTGTTTGCTACCAAAAAGCTACGCCATTACATTCTGAGCAACATGACATATTTTGTGTCTAAGGAGAATCCATTGCGATACATAATGAGTCATACTTATCATAGTAGCCAAACAACTAAATGAATCATGTTATTGATGAATTTTGACATTGAATTTATTGTATAGAAGTCCATCAAAGGTCAAGTCATCACCGATCAACTAGCAGAGGCTCCTCTCAAAGACGATTAGCCTCTGACCGTAGAGCTACCATATGATGGGGTCTTCCATGTCTCAAAATCGCTAGATTTTGAGGAGCCTGAGTCACAAGCCGACATGACCCTATTATTCGATGGTTCTAAATGTGAGCAAGGGGGTGGCACGAGAATTGTATTCTTCACACCGCAAGGGGCTCCAATTCCTCTATCATTTAAATTATATTTCCCATGCACCAACAACAATGTCGAATATGAAGCCTTGCTCATAGGTCTTCAGACAACAATCACCATGAACATCAAACGCTTAAACATATTTGGTGATTCGCTATTAATTTTCAACCAAGTAAAGGGGGTATTCCAATGTAAAAGCCTATTTCTGTAGGCCTACAAAGCCCTTATGGACAAATTATTGGCACAACTTGAATGGTACGACATCGAGGCACTCCCTCGATCATCGAATAATTTTACAGACACTATGGCCTCTTTGGGGTCACTAATCCCACAAGACCCTTTTGGTGAGATGACAACCATTCAGGTCAAAACATTATCACAATCCACGATGGAATGCGCAAGCTCTGACCTAACGCCAGGAATCCACCTGATCTAGATTGAACAATCTCAGGATAGGTTCTCTCGAATCCACAATTGTCTGATTCAAGCTAACCAGGGGTCCTTGTTCTCCCCGACCCCTCTTAATAGCAACACAACACTATTTTTACAAGTTCTTTCCTGCTCAGCTTTTTCTAGGGATGAACTTCAAGAGGGATTGGTCGTTCATACCATCGAGGTTTCTAATTAGCAGGATTGGTACACACCCATAAGGGATTACCTCAAGCTAGGTAACCTCCCACTTGGATTGACACATGCCACAAAAATATCATTTAAATAGAAAGCGGCCAAACATGTCTTGCTAGGAGACATTTTGTATCATCGGAGCTATGAAGGAATTCTCCTCCGTTTCTTGGACCAACAGGAGTCCACTTGGACGATCACCCAAGCGCACGATGGTACATGCGGTGGTCACTTCAGCGGTATGGCCATTGCAAAGTGCATTCTTCACATGGGCTATTATTGGCCATCTTTAGAGCGATATTGTTGCGCATATGTGAAGAAGTGCATGAAGTGTCAACACCATGCCAATTTGACACACATACCTTCTCAGGACTTACAACCGATCCAATCGGCTTGGTCATTTTTGTAGTGGGGCTTTGATCTAATTGGAAATATCTCCCCTGCATTGTCAGGTCATCACACATTCATCATAACGGCCACAGAGTACTTCACCAAGTGGGTGGAAGCAATTCCGCTAACCTTTATGACTAGAACCCACATTGCTGAGTTTATTTTACATAACATCATATGTCGTTTTGGTATTCCATCCAATATCATCTCGGATAATGGGATTTCATTCAAGAATAAATATGTGCGTGCTTTGACAACAAAATACAAAATTCAGCACAGTTTTTCAACACCCTATTATCCACAGGAAAATGAGCAAGAAGAGGCATCCAACAAAATGCTAGTCGCTATCCTCAAGAAGACGGTCACAGACAGTCATAAGGATTGGCACATTCAAATCCCGCTTGCCCTATGGGCTTATCACACTAGCATTCAGACACCCACTGGGGCAACTCCATTTTCTTTTGTGTATGGCTTCGAGGTAGTCATGCCTCTCGAGTTGGAAATCCCTTCATTGCGCATATCAATGCAAGAGTTCATCGATGATGACACTACATGGTAGGCCCGGTTAGACCAAATTACATTGCTTGATGAACAATGTGTCAATGCTCTCGAGCATTTACGTATCTATCAAGAGCAACTTAAGAAAGCATACAACATGAAAGTTCACCTGAGGGACTTCCAGGTTGGTGACTTGGTCTTAAAAGAGAACCAACAAAATTTTAACTTGTCGCCCCATCTAAGGGACAATTTCATGGAAAATTGGTTAGGTCCTTATGTCATCAATAATAAAATAGGACCTGGAACATACCGGCTCGCCTCTCTTGAAGGAATCAAGGAACTAGAACCCTTGAACATCAGTAATTTGAGGCCATTCCACATTTAGAGAGCCATAGTCCACCCCAAAAGCTCCAAGGATTCCTACAATTGCTTGGTCAACCTAAAAATGCCCCAAAGGTATCCATAAACCCTTTGGTCAAACCAAAAGCTCCAAGGATTCTCACAATCGCTTGGTCAAACCTAAAAAGCTCCAAGGATTCCCACAATCGCTTGGTCAACCCAAAACACCCCAAAGGTATCCATAAACCCTTTGGTCAAACCAAAAGCTCCAAGGATTCTCACAATTGCTTGGTCAAACCTAAAAAGCTCCAAGGATTCCCATAATCACTTGGTCAACCCAAAATGCCCCAAAGGTATCCATAAACCCTTTGGTCAAACCAAAAGCTCCAAGGATTCTCACAATCGCTTGGTCAAACCTAAAAAGCTCCAAGGATTCCCACAATCACTTGGTCAAACCTAAAAAGCCCCAAAGATGTCCATAAACCCTTTGGTCAAACCAAATGCTCCAAGTATTCCAATAATCACTTGGTTGAAATCCCTTGGTCAACCTAAAACACCCCAAAGGTATCCATAAACCCTTTGGTCAAACCAAAATGCTCCAAGGATTCCCACAATCGCTTGGTCAACCCAAAAGCTCCAAGGATTCTCACAATCACTTGGTCCAACCTAAAACGCCCCAAAGGTATCCATAAACCCTTTGGTCAAACCAAAATGCTCCAAGGATTCCCACAATTGCTTGGTCAACCGAAAAGCTCCAAGGATTCTCATAATCACTTGGTCCAATATAAAACACCCCAAAGGTATCCATAAACCCTTTGTTCAAACCAAACGCTCCAAGGATTCCAGTAATCACTTTGTCAACCCAAAAGCCCCAAGGATTTTCGTAATCGCTTGGTCAACCTAAAATGCCCCAATGGTATCCATAAACCCTTTGGTCAAACCAAACGCTCCAAGGATTCCAGTAATCGCTTGGTCAACCCAAAAGCCCCAAGGATTTCTGCAATCACTTGGTCAACCTAAAATGCCCCAAAGGTATCCATAAACCCTTTGGTCAAAACAAAAGCTCCAAGGGTGCCCATTATCGCTTGGTCAAAACAAATATTCCAAAACAAACAAAATCAATAAAATAATTCAAAAATAACAAAAAAATTGCATCTCAATTTCATGCATACTCGTAAAAATCAAAATACAAAAATATAAGTAGCATTAGACATCTCATCCATACATTGCATATTTACTGGTCATAAATGTCCCAAACACCATAGACTATAATTGCTCGGTAATTCTATCATTTTCCAAATTCCATCCATTTTATCAACACATACATCCATAATAACACCATCCCCATTTTTAGCATAGTCAGTTGTCTCCTAATGTATGTAGGGTTTTCGTCATTCATCTGTCTTTAAATTTCTAGCCAAAAACTGTACAAAGTTAAATGGATTTTACAAGGGAAAGTTTTACTTGGATCACGCCTCGTTATGTAACATCCCTACACAAGTTAAAACACATAAAATAATTCCCAAGTTGTGTGAACGAAATATGAAAACTACAAAGCAGTCTAGGATACCATAGGTGAAAGATTAGCCTGTTCATCCCCTTGTGCAAATGGTTTAAGAGTATTGAGAATTGACAAAAGGACAAGCTCTTACCCATCAATTCCCCCTAATAAACAGTGGTTTTCACCACTAGCAAAAAATCCAATCACCGTTGGTCCCCAAAGTTGTAAGGATTCATACTACACACCCATGACAAGGATGGGTAGTCATCCCCAAGGCCTAAAAGGATCAATGCCATTCAAAAGCAAAATCCCAACAAGCCATCATCATGAACATCTCCAATCACCTTTGGTCTCCAAATTTGTAAGGATTCGTACTACACACCCCTGACAAGGATGGGTAGTCATACCCAAGGCCTAAAAGATCAATGCCCTTACTTCATAATATCCCTAATCCCCTTTGGTTCCCAAATTTGTAAGGATTCGTACTACACGTCTCTAAACAAGATGGGTAGTCATCCCCAAGGCCAAAAGGATCAATGCCATTCACAAGCCACAAACCTACAAGCTCAACTTTGCAACCTATAATGCAAAATCAAATAACAGTGGTTATCACCACTATTCAAAGTCCTTGCTCAAAAAGAAAAACAAAAGTGAATAATAAAAAGTGATTTTCATCACTATGTATACGAGCAAGTATCCTAACATGTTGAGCAAATAAAAGACGTCTGAACTTGAATCCCTAGAATTCTCAGCATTTGAAAACCATCTAGGTGATCCTCATTACGGGTTTGGTGGACAACCTACCTGACAATGGCGGTATCCTAAACGCATGACGATATGTCTATCACATTCTCTTTGCGTGTGATAAAACCAATGTTTGCATGTGGATGAGATAGCTTATAGTACCTTAGATTATCCAGTGGATTAATCTTACTAAATACAACAACGGATTTAGTGGAGCTAATTAGGTGATCCTTAGTACAGGTTTGGTTGACAGCCTATCTGGCACTGGTGGTATCCTGATAAATACCACATAAACGAACTCAATTGCACACACAAGGATGTGAAATAACTTGGTCAAACTCAAGTCTGATTTTTACCTTGTTCAAAATTCTTACGAGATAAATGTACAGTCTTGGCTAGTTAGTTAAAACATCTGAATCTCAAAAAAACTTAACTACAGTTTACAAAAATTGGTACATTTCATTACATAGATCACCATCAGATAATACAAAAAAATACAAAAACAAAATTATCACATGCAAATTCATTCCACAAAGCCATCACATAAGTACAGAAAGCCAGTAAATCTTGTACAGTCTATGGTGCCATCGACAAGTCTACACTAAAAATAACTCAAAAAAAAAAAAACAAAACAAAATAACCAAAAATATTTTTTAGTTAACCTAGGGTTTACCCTTAGTCTACACTGACAAATAACTACAAAAAAAAAAATGAAACAACCAAAAACATTTTTTAGTTAACCTAGGGTTTACCCTTAGTCTACACTGACAAATAACTACAAAAAAACAAACAAACAAAAACAAATTTTTTAGTTAACCTAGGGTTTACCCTTAGTCTACACTGACAAATAACTAAAAAAAACAAACAAAACAAAAACATTTTTCAGTTAACCTAGGGTTAAGCTAAGTTTTTAAGCTAAGTTTTAAACTAAGTTTTTAAGCTAAGTTTTGATCTTTGTTAAACTAGGGTTTCTTTTAGTTTACAACAAATGCAAAATAAACATGGTTTCCACTAGGGTTTCAATCTAAGTTCTAATGAAGCCATACAAAACACAACAAAATTCACACACATACAACACAACACAAATTTTTTTTAGGGTTTCATTTTTAAAACTCGAAAAACCAAATACAAAAGAGATAAATTACGATTTTAAAACTGTAACATAAAACACAAACTAACTAAACAAGAAGGAGCACTTATCGGTATCACTTCGGCTTTGCCACTCGATCCGGTTCATGAACTCATGGTGTCGGGAAATATTCGACAACGCTTCACTTTGAAGACTCGACCTCCTCCTCCTCATAGATCTCAAACGCCAGGAAAAACAAATGCAAATGAGCCCAAAACCTACTTAAATAGGCTTTTTAGCCTGTAAATTGTTCCACCCTAGGACGAACGCTCTATTTGGCACTCGTCACACCCTAGGACGATTACAAAATTGGTATTCATCCCACCTAGGGATGATTACAGAGCAAAAATTTCAAAAATAGCAAAAAATGCACAAAAACAAGCAATAAAATTGTCCCATAAGAGTGCTTTTGCACTTGATATTTCGGGCATGCAAAATAGACATCGGGGTCACAAATCCTCACTATCCTATTCCCTAAGAAGGCTACCATAGCCGAACCACTCCACGGGAGGATAGATTGTCGATAATTTCATCCCCAAATGGCGTCACCAAAAGGGTCACAACCCAACCAAAAATAGCAATAGCATTGCCAAACGAAGGCGCCTTTGCGCCTGACATTCTTGGCATCCAAAATAGACATTGGGGTCACAAATTATCACTATCCTACTCCCTAATAAGGCTTCCATATCTAGATCACTCCATGGGAGGACGTATTATTGACAATTTCAGCTCCAAAATGCGTCACAAAAAGGGTTCAAACCCCCCAAAAAATAGGTCAAAATATTTAGAAACTGCGTAAGCATTCAACAAAAAACAACTATAGGCACCCTTACATAAGTCATCTTGGGTTAAGCAACTTATCTCTTTTATCATTTTGGTCATTCCCTCATCGATTCGTCGCTTGAGGGGGTAGTCACACTTAGTCACCAATCAAAAAATACACACCTAATCAAGGAAATGGCATGCATTCAAAAGATCATTGACAAAGACAATCACACTCCTGCTTGGGGCAGCAAACAAGCAATAATCACAAGCTGATCAAACACTTGGAATTCTAGAATCATGAACTCAAGGTTCCCACAAACAAAAGGTTGTGCCCTTTGCCTATTCATGATTGAACAATGTCCAATATCAAGTAACACCTCATCGAAAAAGGTTAACACTTGAATTAAGCTCCTTAGCTTTTCAGAAGCAAGGATTCAAGAATGCGTGCCCTTTCCATACTTGGGGCATCAAGATTTGGTTAGGTTACTAAGAAACCCTAATCATTAGTGCTTTGGTTATCTATTTTTTCTCAGCACTGCGCCACGCATAGCGCATCCTAAAAAGGGGCATCTATAGACACCAAAATAGCACCAATCTGATTATGTGATGACAAGCACTGATCGAATTGACATACATAGCCCCTAGGGCAGACCCCAAAGGTTAAACAGTGGTCCTAACCACTCCCACAGTAGTTTGGAAGGTCAGAGGTCAATTTGACACCTTTTTGGCTCTTTTCTCCCTACTTGTCCCACCCTGGGATGATTACAAACTGGTGTTCATCTCACCTAGGGACGATTATCAGCATTTGTCCCAGAGTGAGGTGAATAGCATGTTTGATTGGAAAAAAGTCAAACCTCGACAGGTCTGCCACTTAACTACAACATAATAACATGCAATTGTGAGGAACAACTTCAAATCAGAGAGAGATACTTTAGTCATGCATGCCTTGATTTGTGGAGGCATCATGCAAGGAGACTCTAAATCATGGAATAATCTTTTCTCTCAAAATAGGACAAGCAACTCAAGTGGTGCCCTCGCATGCGCATTCAAATAGAGAGACCCTAGTTCTATAAATTGGTGAGTCTTATCACCCCAAAAAAACAACAGAGAGGAGATTTTGGAGCAACAAAGTGTTGCCAAATTATATCCTCACCCATCGTTTGTGCTTTTACATCCTTGATCTCTCTATTGGAAAGGAGGTTATTGGGTGATTA
Source organism: Wollemia nobilis (assembly GCA_028583015.1). NCBI lineage: Eukaryota > Viridiplantae > Streptophyta > Pinopsida > Araucariales > Araucariaceae > Wollemia > Wollemia nobilis. The sequence goes on along the minus strand of JAQPPZ010017043.1, from coordinate 187,881 downwards.
TTGGAAGCGCAATCCGGACCCAAACCCAAAAATTTGGCCACAATATCCCACCAAATTTTTTGAAACAACCCCATAAGAGGTTTTGGACCTATCCCAAGTGGATTGGTGCTGAAACAGAGTCCCAAACGACGGGCATCCTGCCCCTGGGCGCCCCCTACACTGTCGCAGTTCTAATCACCCCACCCCGGAGTGATTAGAAATATGTGGTAGATTTCCCTAATTTTTCTTTTGCATCTAATTCTAGGTTGTTTACATATGCTGTCATTTAAATTTCATGTGATTCTGACAATTTTTGATCATGCTTTTATCATTTCTCGCTTTAACTAACATGTAGATAGAATCATCAGATTCTGGGTGATAGATGCTGAATTGGAAACATCTGACCATCTGGGTCATCCCAAAATACCCCATTTTACCTAATCCCAACTTTGCAGGTGATTTGGAGGCCTCGAGACTAGACATTTAGGAGGTGTCTTTCGGATAGGTTATGACAGTCCTAATCGTCCCACCCCGGAGCAATTAGAAATTTGTGTAATTTTTCTGGACTATTCCTTTTGCAGTGGCTTCCTAGTAATGTTTTATTGCTTCTATAAAATTTTCAGCTCATTTTGATATGTTTTAGTTATCTTTTTAATCATTTTATGCATACACTGACTACATGCCTTGGGGATCGCATGTTTCTCTCCATCCGCAGGTGCTACTAATCCTTTTATGTTTCTCTGAATGTAGGATATCAACACCATAGGAGCAGTAAGGAATCAAATACATATTCATGCAAGCAGCAATGATGTTTGGTCCGCCCATTTTACATGTGGGCACGCGGAAGAAAGCATATCAATCCGTGGTGTAATAGAGCCCTACTTAACGCTCCTAGTCTCCAAAAGGGAGGAGACATATTGTAACCTGATTTTAAATCAAATTAATAAAAAGGGTTGTACTCGACATTTTATTTCTATCTTGTTTTAATTAGTTTACGTTTCTTTCCTTTCATGTGTTTTAGTTCGTAGGACGTAGCATTGCGTTTCGCTTTTGCATACATCGCACTTGGCATTTTTGTTTTGTTTTCGTATCCTCATGCTTTCAAAACATAGGCGGTATGAAATGGGGATCACTCTATTTTTGAAACCTACCATATAAGACTTATCCTCATTCATTGGTAATTACCCCAGCTACACTTGGTCAGCTTTCATCAGGATTTATGTCTAGCAACAGTAGCGATCGGGGTTATAGATGCAAAAATTCAAGCCAAGGTGGTGATGAAATCCACCGTTGGTCTTGATCAAGGGCTAGGGTCTTATGACCAGCTCCTTGGTGTTTAAATTGCCATGTGGTGTGTGGGTTTATTTTTGTTTTGCATAAAATAAAGCAAACATGTAGTAAAAACTTTCCCTAAGCAAGCAAATAACCAGAAAATAGAAAACAAAAAATGACAGAAGGTGTTTAGGACCTCTACCTCTTCTTTGCCCAAATAGGATGCCTCTGAGTTTCTATTCTGAAATTGCATAGAGATATATTCATACCTAGGTGGGATGAATAATAGAACTGTATTCGTCATAGGGTGGGACGAATGCCCATTCAACCTAGGGTGGCACAAATTTTAGCTCTGTACTCGTCACAGACTGGAACGGACAGCAGTCCAGCATTTGAAAACTTGGTACCTGCAAGAAAAAACAAGCAATTTTTGATCAAAAGTTTGATCTCAAAAAAATAGAGGACAGGGTCCCACCGTGATTGCCACTGAAAGCACGAGGATACAGAAAAAAAAAGGAAATGCCAAGATGCGATGCAAGTGAAGCCAAAGATAACGCTAAATCCTACGAACTGAAATGCATGAAAGGAGAGAAACATAAATGCATTGAAACAAGGTATAAAAGCAAATATGGAATACAATCCTTTTTATTAATATGCTTTAGAACCCAGTTACAATTAGTCTCCTCCATTTTCAGGGGCTAGGAGCATTAAATATGTTCTTGTCACATCAACATATGGTATTCCTTCTTTCGTGTGCCCACATGTAGAATGGGCAGACCAAACATCACCTTCACTTGTTTTGATGAGTCTTGAATCCTTATGCTCCTCTAATATCGATATCCTACATTCAAGGAAATTTAAAATAGTCAGTAGCACCTATAGATAAAATGAAACATGCAATCCCCAAGCCTATGATTAGTGCATGCAAAAAATAATTAAAATTATAACTAAATAGCATCAGAATGATCTAAAAATTTAACAAAAGAATGAGGAAATTACCAGGAGGGAACTGCAAATGGAAAAGTCAGAAAATTCACCACGAATTTCTAATCGCCCCGGGGTGGGACGATTAGACCTGCAATAAAATGTCAGAAAGCATTGTCCCAAATGTCACATCCGGGAAGCTCCAAATCATCTACAAATTTTGGGTTTAGGTAAAATGGGGTATTTTGGAAAGACCCAGAAGGTCATATTTTTCCAATTCGGCCTCTATCACCGGGAATTTGATGATGCTACCTACATGTTAGCAAAAGCGGGAAATGACAAAAACATGATCAAAATAGCTCAAAATGATGTGAAATTTGAATAACAACCTATCTAAGTAACATATAATCAGATGCAAAAATAATAGAAAGGAAATCTGCTACAAATTTCTAATCGCTCCAGGTTGGGGCGATTAGGACTGCAGCAGTGCTAGGGGCGGCAATGGGCAGGATGCCCACCGTTTGGGGCCCGGTTTCAGCACCAATCCACTTGGGATAGGTCCAAAACCTCTTATGGGGTGTTTTTTATGAATTTTTTAGGATGTTATGACCAAATTTTGGGTTTTGGTTTCGTATTTGCACTTCCAATAATCACCCAATGACCTCCCTTCCAAAAGATATCAAGGATGTGAAAGGCACAAATCAAAAGGTGTGAGGATGTAAAATGGTAGCACTTCATTGCTCAAAATGCTCCTTCTATATATATTTTTGGGGTGAGAAGACTCACAATTTTATAGACCTAATGGTCTCTTTGGATGAGCATGCAGAGGTGCCACTTGGCAATCATGCCTTCCCAGGGGGGAGAAGATTCCTCCCTGATTAGAGGCTATAACTGCCTCTAGAGCTCAAAAACGCTCACTCACACTCCCATGCAATGAAGGAAGAGTTAAGTGGTGGATCTGAGCTGCCATTTGTCAAGATTCAAATTTTTTCTCGTCAAAGCTGCTATTCGCCCCACCCTGGAGTGAATACTGCTAATCGTCCTTGGGTAGAATGAATACTAGTTTGTAATCATACCTGGGTGGAACGAGTAGAGATCAGAGTGCCTGAAAGGTGCCAAATTGATCTCTGACCTTCCAAAACTACTGTGTGAGTGGTTAGGACCACTGTTTAACCTCTAAGGGCTGCCCTGGGTGCTGTTTGTGTCAATGCGATCAGTGTTTGCAGTCACATAATCGGATTGGTGTTGTTTTGGTGTCTACAAAAAGAATAGAGAAAGGTTAAATCTATGGATAACTCAGGTGGAAAAGAGATAAAAAAAATATCAGCTCTCAAGGAGTGGGTAGAAAATCAAATAAGAAATTCATAGCAGTTCAAGGAGACAAACCGATCACTAGAGGATCGGTTTGGCCAATAGATTTTTATTGCTCTCAAGGTAATCAATGATTATACAATCATGAAATTTTAGGGGTTTAAATAGTAGAACCCATTAATATATTGTTTGAAGACTTAAAAAATGTAAAATATTTTTTTCCTATCTAAGAGAAAAAAAATTATTGGATCTTATGTGTAAAATAATAAACAGACTTTGGAGGGGTGCTAGTCATATGAAAGTGGCTTCCCAAGGAGTCTCAGGGGGGATAGTTACCTTTTGAAACTCTCTTGAATGGTTTTTAATAGAACAGATAGATTTTAAGGGTGTACTCCCATCGCATTTTAGGAACAATGTGACAACTAAATAGGTTTTAATCATAAATTTTTATGGGGATCAAAACCTATATGGTCAGAAGCATCAATGGAAAGTTGTGCATACCATGAGAGTCTCAAGGGAGGAGTTAAAATAGATTATTTTTGGGGATATTAATGCTAAATTATCCTCTAGAGATTAGGAAGGGGGAAACCCTATTTTGGACCCAAGGGATTGAATTATGATTACCCAAGTCCAAGCATTACACTTGGTGGATATTAAATACCCTAGAACCAACTATACTTGGACTAATAAGAAAAGGGAGCCACATAATAGGAAGGTGAAGTTAGATCATTTTTTTGTTTTAGAGGAGGCATTTGTGAAATGGAATATAAAATTTTAGATTTTGTAGGGTTATTTTCATATCACTTTCCCATTTTTTGGAAGGGGGGATCAAGACAGTGTAGCATCACAAGCCATTTAAATTTGAAAACTTTTAGTTATAAAAAGAGAAACTTATAAAAAATGGTCCAAAGTGGTGGGAAGAGGTCTGCCCAGCCTATGGGATAGTAATATTTAAATTCCATAAACAACTTCATTATATTAAGGTTCAATTGAAACAATGGAAGTGATCTAACAAGATAGACTTCTAGGTCCAAAGAGCTCCATTGGTGGTGATATGGGATGAGGTTAAAAAAAACTTTAAGGAACAATTATAGAGCAACTCAAAGAAGAGGATGATGCATTATGTAAAGTGGTTGATGACATTGACAACCAAGAGGAGACCTACTAAAAATAGAGAGCAAGAACAAGTTGGTTATTATAAAGTGATAAAAATACCAAATTTTTCCATCAGGTTGCCTGTGCTAGGAGATAAACGAACATGGAAGCTCTTCAAGATGAGAACAAACACTCCTTTATTACAATTCTAGGTATGCATTTCCATTCAGTGGATTATTTTTCAAACTATATAAGGAAAGTATGATGCAATATGAAGAGGCTCAAAATAAATTTCTTGTTGTCATACCCTATGTTATCTCTGAAGAAGAAAATCATTCCCTACTTAAACCCATTGATAGAGAGGAACTAAAGAAAGTAGTCTCTGGAATGAGCTTTGAAAAAACACCAGGTCCAAATGGCTTTCCAATTGATTTTTTGCAAGCCTTCTAGGACAACTTGGAGGAGGATATAGTGGATGTTATAAAGGAGTCCAAAGGTAGTAAAAGAATGCTTAAAGCATTAATTCATACTTTCATTGCCTTAATTCCAAAAGGGGATGAGAAGGTGCATATTTTAGATTATAGACCTATTACCTTATGCAATGTCATATATAAAATAATCACAAAGGTAATGGCTAAGTGGATAAAACCTCTTCTACATAGCATTATCTTCTCAAATTAAGGGGGTTTTGTAGAGGTTAGGAAGATCTTGGATGGTGTGGTCCTAGCTTAAGAGGTAATCCATTCAATGCAAAAATTTGGTAGTAGAGGAATATTCATAAAATTTGATATGTCAAAGGCTTATGATAGGATGGAGTGGAGCTTCATGTCAAAGATGATGGAAGCCTTTGGATTTTCTCAATATTGGATATAATAGGTCATGATTTGTGTTTCTACTCTGATATACTCAATTTTAATCAAGGGTCTTCCCTTGCAACCATTTGGAGCTACTCGAGGCCTTTGTCAAGGATATTCTTATTCCACATATCTTTTTCTCATATTGGTTGAATGCTTGGGTAGACTCATCTTGAGGAGAATATAACAAGGTTTTCTAACAGGTTTCAAGGTCTGTGAGGAAGTTTTGATTCACCTAAAGTTTTTGAATGACACAAGATTGATGGGAGTGGCCAACATTAGGGAAGAAAAAATGATTAGAGATACACTTAATGTCTACCTTAGGGCCACAAACCAAGTCATAAATGATAAAAAAATCCAAAATGGTATTTTTTAATCTTGATCAAAGGCTTCAGGATAGAATTTTAGAGATCTTGGGATTCACGACGACTTCTTTCCCAATGGTATACTTAGGAGTCCCTTTGCATTTAAAAAAATAAAAATAGATATTTAGAGGAATATTCTGGATTGTATCAAGGAAATGATTAATCATTGGTCTCACAAATGGTTAAGCTATGGGGGTAGATTAAATTTTTACAATCAGTCATTCAGGCCATGCTAAGTTATAAATTTTCTATCCTTGTTGCCCCACATACCATATGGAAAGAGTTGGACAAGATGGCTAGAAAATTTTTATGGGGAGAAGTGAAAGGAGAGATGAAATGGGCCTTAGTAGGTTGGAATAAATTAATCCAATCCAAGGTAAAATAAGGTTTGGGACTAAGAAGATCAAATTTAAATAATAAATCTTTGGCTGAAAAGCTTTACTATAGGTGGATTTCCCAACTAGCTTCTTTATTTGGTAGAGTTTTAACTAGTAAATATTTAGGATAGGTAACACCAAATGAGGTGGGTCATTTCCCTTTGGATGGTAATAGATCCTTAGTTTGATAGGCTCTAAATTTAGGATCTCAAGTAGTGAAATATGTATTATTTTGGAAAGTGGGGAGAGAGGGGAAGGCATGATTTTGGATAGAATCATGGGATCAATACCCACCTAACATTGTTGAATTCCTAGAACTGCAACCAATAAAAATAGATATGGAAACTAGGGGTTGGATCCAAATTGAAAGTTATTTCAACACTAGTCAACTGGAGGATTATAATTTTAAGCAGTTTAATAAGTTGGATGAATGGCCAATTTCAATCCCTTTGGAATTGACACCCATGATGAATAAAATCATGGCAGAATGATTTCTCAAAGATAGATATGAGAATGATAAATTATCTTGGGGCTATGGGAGCCTTGGTTTCTATATAGTCAATGATTGATATGATAATATCCTTCCATATCCTCCTCCTCATGCATATCATGTTGAGGATTGAAAAAATATTTGGCAGTCCAAGGGTTCATCAAAAGTAAACTTTTTGCCTGGCAATTCATGCACAATGGAATTCTTACTTTTGATAATCTTAGATATAGGGGAATAATTGGTCCATCTAAAAAAAATTATGCTACAAGAGTGAGGAAACATCTGACCACTTGATGCTTGAGTGCCCATTCACGCATCAGATCTGGGAGATATGGTTTTTATTTTATAAAATTTGAGTTAATGGTGATTTGAATCGGATTAATATTTGGGAAAAATGGAAGAGGGGTAGATTTAAATATAAAGCTCTTTGTTTTGGTTGGGATATTGGATTAAACTTCATTTGGTGGCAAGTTTGGTTGGAGATAAATGGAAGAATGTTTAGAAAAACATTTTCATATTTAGATGGAGTTTTGTAGGTCATTTGGAGCAAAGTCATAGAAACTATGGTAGTGTATACTAAATAGGAAACTTAGGTTGTTATAGGGATAATGTAGAAAAAACTTGAAGTGCAAGAGGGGTAGGAAAGAGCTGGTTAGAAACCACCCCTAGAAGGTTGAATTAAAATTAATATTGATGAAGTTACAAAAGGCAATCTGGGTAGAGCTAGAATTGGAATGGTTTACAAGAATCATGTTGGAAAAATGCTCTATTAGAAACCGCAAGGCTTGGGAAGGGCCATTAAAAATTAAGTGAAAGGGTTATATATAAAATTTACTTCTATTTTGGCCATAAAACAAGGTTATAGGAGGGTAATCCTAGAATCAAATTCTCAAATAATGTTAGGAGCTCTAGGTTGATGAGAAAATTTGCTTTAAAGACATGGAGGTTGAGGATTCTTGTCATTCAAATTAAATAATTGTAGATGGAATTACATGATGTGATTCCATTTTATGTGAGTAGATATCTAAATAAAGTTGTAGAATTCCTAGCTAATATGGGCATTAAGAAGGAGGTACGGGTTCAATGACATAGTGATATGGCTATTGAGGATTATATGATTAGGTAGGTTGGTGAGAAAATCTAGTGTTTAGCTAATTTGGAAAAAAATTGCAAAAATATGGTTTAGGATATTTGTGCTACAATGTAGATCTTCTTTTATAGTTACAAACATGTGAACAGTCATTGTAGAAATATGGTTTAGGAGATTTGGCTCCAATGCAAATCTTCTTTTACTATTATAAATATGTGTTCTCTTTTGCTAAGGATGGGAGAAGTCTCATCCCAAATTGTAAATGATATTTGTTTTAATATAAGTTTTTCAAATTATTATTTAAATAAAAAGATCAAATTTCAAATATTCTACTCCTATTTAAACTAATCTTAAAGAAAATTCAAAAGAAAAGGGCTAGAGAAAGAAGTAAAACAAGTCATTGAATCCTAAAGATTTAATCTGAATTTGTTGAAGTAACAATTTTGAATTAAACCAGCTTTGACTTGATCAATCATTGCACAATTTAAGATCAAAGTGGTTCCATATTCAAAGGTAAAAGAAACAATACACTAGAATTGACTTAAATGAGATCACCATTAACATGCATAAATCACACCAAGAATTCTAGTATATTGCATTGATAAAAGATGTTCAATCATTACATTCTCAAACTTGCTAGCATCATGTAATTACGAGAGTAATTCTCCAAGTGCAATGATAGAGTTCAAATATCCACCAACTACCAAGTGAAGAAAATTATAAATAATCTATTGGTAAGAGTGGAATTTGACCCTTTGGAATGGGATCTTAATGGCTATGTATAGCCTTACAATTTGAATTTCTAGTGCTTTACAACAATTTACAACAACATATCAATTCTTTACAATAGTATCTTAGTGCTTTACAATTATACTTTAGTGGTTTAGAGTTGTATGGATGAGTTATCTATTTGAGCTATCTTCAATTGAGAGGATGAGTTATCTGTTGAGGTGTGATTTTATCAGGTTACAAAAACCACTCAACAACTAGGATTCAAAGTCCTCTCTTGCAAATAAACTAAACTTCTCCAAGGTTCTCACCTAATATTTTAATGTGTCATACATATGTGGGTAAATAAATGCTTGAATAGTCTCAATGACTTGCATGTTTTGTTAACAAGGGGCATGGGAATCAGGTAATTTATTTTGAATCATCATGTATTATGTGCCTTTTATACAAACTCTATTCTCCAAAAAAATGATAAATAAATTTGCCTTATGATTTTGATCTACTTGTGCAAATTCAATTTACATTCTCAACATAATACCTTAATTAAAATGCTTCCAAATGAATTTGAAATAATAATCTAATTTAGCATTTTAATTATTATTAAAATTCATTAAACTTTAATAACATCAAAGTTTAGAAATTTTAATAAATTTATGAAATATAAACCTTAATTACAAAGCTTTGACTTCGTAATAATCAAAACTTAAGGTTTCATTTACTTTGGATATTTGCTCATTCAAATATGATATTAAAATTAAAGTATTTGAATAATGAACAAAACTTATAAATTTTATTAAACTCAAATTATAAGGTTTTTAAACCTTAATAATCATGAACATAGAGTTTAATATAAATCTATTTATGAACTTTTAAAATCTACGATATGCAAGATTAAGTTCATGTGAATCTCCTTTCAATATTTATTCTTCCAACATTTATTGCATCAAATATTGAAGAATAAATATATATTTCAAAATTTAAGTTTGGATAAATAAAAAAGAAATCCAATTATAATGCACCCAAACCGAATACTGAAAAAGATATCAATTCTAATTTCTCAACTTTATGATATTAAAGTTGGAAATCAGAATATTCATTTATCCTTATTAAATTTATCTATTCAAAAATTAATTAATTTAATATTTGAATAATAAAATTATTCATGAATTACTTATAAATTTATACTTTATAATAAATGAACTAAGTCCAATTTATACAATTATTTTCAATATAAAATAAATTATAAAGGTTCTAGAGTAAATAAATTAAATCTAATCTTGGAATAATTACTACAACATGAAAAACACATAGACCTTAAATCAAATTCATTTTCTACTAGATTTTACACAATAAAACAATAAATCAGTGCAATCTTCGATGAAATATAATTTTAAAGAAACTATATTAAATCATTTATTCAAAATTCAAATACAGAATTACACATATATGAACCAAAATAATTTAATATAATCAAATTATCTTACAATAATAGCTCCTGATATCTCTGTATATCTCAAATCCTCTTTAGTATTTACTCTTTTCTCCTCCTTTGCTCCTTCAGATTCTTCTTCCTCCTTCTCTACAAAAAATATTCGACCCTTTCCATGAATCTCAATGAATTATTTATAATTTGAAAAGTTTAGTTATTATGTTTCATCAAAGTTTTAGGAATGGATTTTATGACTATGTTTTTCAACCCTTGCCCTTGTATAACCTACATAGTGAAATAATAATAATAATATCAAAACAAAACCAAAATTTATTTATTAATCATTCTCCTGTAACTTTCTTTTTTTCCAAAATATTTTCAAATTTCTCATATTGCTAAATTAAACTACTATTTTTCTGGTGAAATTGACATCTAAAATCCTGTAAGTTTGGTACCATTAGAAAGATAAAATCTATATCTTTTTACCAAGTTTTGAATGATATCAAATGGAGTTATCTAGCTCAAGATATGTCCATTTCAATTTTACATTAATTTTAGGGTTAACCCTAAAATAAAATTTAATTATTTAAATGAAAATTAATCATTTAAACCTTTGAAATAATGCAATTAATATGCAAATAATCAAGATATGTCCAAGTTTTGATTTGAAATAATGCAATTAATATGCAAATAATCAAAATATTTAGTTTGAAGCATTACAACTACATTCAAACCTTCAAAATGCAAATATGTCAGCAATTCCAAAGTGAAAGCAAATTTTCAAAGACCTTGATGCCAACAAAATTGGATAAACAAAAATTCCTCGAAATCACAAAATTTAAGGTGGGTCCCCAATTTTGGGGTTGTTGTAAAGGAGTCACAACAAATGGCGACTCTGTTGGTAAATATCCCTGGACATTTTAGATTTAAAAACCAAACTCTAAAAACAAAAAAACCCAAATATTAGAATTATAAGCGTCAATTATATCCAGAGAATGAGGATAGACCAATTCAAAATGAACCATCAGAATCATCAACATCAGCTTGGTGTGTGTAAAGTGATTCATTCCATATATTTTGAAACCATTCAGTTTTCTATTGTCAATTTTGCATTTCAGGCTATGAATATTTCTCTTTAAAGTATACCTTCACCTGATTCTCTTCAGACATTGCTCTACTTCTAGCCAGGTGTTCATAGCCCCGATAGAGATTATCTAAATCTCCCATATATTAGGTGAAATTTAGCATTTTATATTTTCATTTCAGTCTATACCTATCTCCACTACCAGTTAGGCATCTATAGCCCCGATGAAGGCTATCTAGACTATGGTGATAGATTTATCATTACTTTTCATGGTATTGGTGACATATTTGACTTTACTTTTCATTGTATTCATCATTTTTCTCTCTCTATTTTTTTTCCTCTCTTTTATCTTGTAATATGGTACTTTGCAACAAATCCACCTGCCATGTGGGTTAGAGATCATGTAAGGTTGAAAGAGTATATAAAAATTTTCACCTTAAATTTGCAAAATTGACAACTTCATACTTCCAGAATTTCAAGAGATATTCCTTAATATGTTTGTGATACTCATGAAGCTTTTGCAATATGATTCTAATATTTCAAATTTCCTTATCTTGGTTCAAATTCATGAAGATATAAACTAACATCTCACTTTTCCCTTTCTCCAGGTTTTACAGGTTTTCAAAATAGGTAATTCCATATTATATGGCCTAGGATCGAATACCAAATAAAACCATAAAATTACAAGTGACTCGGTAACAACTACCTTAATCCTTGAAAACCTCACTAAAAATTTATTAAAGACAAACATCATCACAAAACTCCCAAAATTTGGCAAAGCCAATTTATTGCAACACAACAAAATTTCACGAAACAACAAATTACGTACAAAACAAAACAAAAATACAAAAATCCAAAAAACTATTTACAAAAAATATACACTATGTACAAAATTATAACAAATTTATGCTATCACCTTCTTGGATCCCAAATATTATTGGCACACTATGAAATACATATATGATTTGCATTCCAAGCTTTATATAAATCTAACCGAAACAAGATTAAGTGAAATGATGTAAACTTAATTTTGCATTTCAAACCCCACTGATTTAATTCAAACTTATAAGTAATTCTATGTTTAAGATTTGATCCATTAACCTTACAAGTAAATAAATGATCTTCCATGATCTTATGCTTATTCAAAAATATGGAAATTTCAAACCTCGATTCATCACTTTGACCTAAATTCTCATTTTCACAAGAATATAAGAATTATTTCAAATAAGAAGCAAATTTTGAAAATTTTAAAGTAAAATTATCATCTATGTTTTTAGTCCAATCATATTCATGTAATAATTTACAAGAATCTAGGATATTTACAAAATAAGAATCATTATAGTTTTGTATCCTAGATTGAATTGTTAATTGTTGTTGAACTAGGTTCAATGATTCAAGCATGTCTTAATTTTCATTTAGCAATGCAAACTTATTTGTAGCGGGAAAATAAATCCACTTTATTTCTTTATCAAACTCCAATGGCATCTCATCATAAATAATATCAAAATCCAATAAATGATTATACAAACTTTTACCTGATTCTTGGATGTTTGAATACAAAGGATAAGATTCTACCTTTTGTACACTTTCATTTACCATTACTTGATGAGCCATTATAGTATTTTATTTTTCTTCATGATCTCTATCATCACCACCATCATTTCGTATTCTTTCATCAATAACCTATTTTTTCATAATCATCAAAATTAGGCATCCAATCAAGAATATGTCCATATTTTTCAAACCATAAATCTTTTTGATCAAACAAAGTAATAGTTTCTTTACGATGAGTAGGAAATTCTAATTCTTTGTTAGCCATACATGAAGTTTCTTCATTTGAATATTCAATACAATCCTGAAAATTTTCTCTCAAATATTTAGTATTCAAGAATGAAAGAAAATAATTTACCTCTTCTTCATCTAAAATAGATGAATCATAAGAAAAATTTACCATTTCTTCCCTTTTATTGTAGAATAATGTTCTACAAACTCATGTTCAAAATGATCAAATCTTGTAACCTTCTCTACTTCTGAAATTGACATGTCATCTTCCACCTGGATAGAAATTGCCAAATCTTCACGCAAGATAGAGGTTTCAACATCCTGCATATCAAGTGAAATGGAAAATTCATTAGTAGAATAATTTGAAAAAAATAATTCCTCATATCTTCCCCAACCATTATAATAATAATCTTTATGAAACATTTGATGAGATTGCATCCATTCTTTCATTTCTTCTTGATCATTATTTTGAGGATACTAGAAATTTTGATCATCATTCTCAGTGATCTCATCAAAATTTATGGAAGGTCCTGATTTATCATGTGTTTCAAAACTATTCCACTCCAGGACTTCTCCACTGTCTAAAATAATATCACTTTTAGCATCTTCGATCTTTGTCTCATGAGAATGATTTATATAATTATCAAGATATACATCTTGATGCATTTTTCCTTGTGCTTGATCACTGTTTCTTTTAAGTTGTAGAATTAACCTTTGCAACTTGTCCTACATTTTAGGTGAAGCAAGTACTTTATTATAAAGAGAAGAAAAATCCTCCCATTTATTCCACCAACAATAATAATCTTCTAAAACTAGGGAGTGATGTTCAACCACTTCTTCACACTCTGTAAATTCAACAATTGAATGCTTTTCAAGTTCACCTTCATCACTTTCAAAAAAAATATCTTTAATGAGACATTCATCTTCCTCAAGTAATAAACTTTTATAATCAATCATAATGAAATTACCTCTAGAATATTGCAATTATGTAGCTTTAATTTTTTCACTCAACTCTAAGAAAGATTCTATTCTATCATATGTTTTAAAGCTAATTAGATCTAAGATTCCTCCAATATCTAAAGACTCATGCATTCCTACATTTTCATAAAATTGATTACTACAATCATCATTGATGGATATTGGCTTTGAAACTTACACTTCCTCTTGGACAATCTCAAAAGTGGTTGAAAAACTAGGACATTCAATTTCATTCAATGGTGTCAAAAAATGTGTATCATGACTCATAGGTGGTAATTGGTTTGAACCCTTAGGGTTAAGTAATGATAATCTACCCACATCAATTCCTCTTGAAATCAACTATTGTTCTACAGCTATTGCCCCACCATAAGCATGAGATAAGCATAAATATTTAAGAAGTTTTTCTAAACACTTAACAGTAAAAGGATCTAAAGCTTCCAAGTATATTTGAACAACTTCTTCTGAAATGATAAAGTGTATCTCTATTTCAGTATACAACTTATGAAATCTATCATTAAATTGACTCATGGATTCATTAGATTGTTTACAGATAGAGGAAAATTGACTTGATAACAAATCCATGTCAACCAATGTTCAAAAAATGTTGTTTCTAGTTGATTCCAAGAAGCGATAGAACCTGTAGGTAAATTGATAAACCAATATTTAGTAACAACATCCAATGTGTATGGAAATATTCTATAGAGAACATCTTCTTATTGAAAATGAAACATAATATTTTTATATGCCTGAATATGTTCCTCAGCTATAATCGTTCCATCATGCTTATAATAGGGTAAATCATTTTTTGCCATTGAACCAATTTTAGTATGCAAGGCTATGTATGAAAATTCTCAAAAAATTGAATCATAACCTAATTTTTTGAATTTATGACAGATTAACATTAATACAACATAAATCGAAAAATTTCAATTTTTTCTTCAAATAACTAATTGCACATGCTAAAAATTAAAATATTATCTTTCAAGCCCTCCTCACACCGATTTGTTGAGGTGTGATTTTGTCAGGTTACAAAAACCACTCGACAACTAGGATTCAAAGTCCTCTCTTGCAAAGAAACTAAACTTCTCCAAGGTTCTCACTTAATGTTTTAAAGGTTACAAAAACCACTCGATAACTAGGATTCAAAGTCCTCTCTTTCAAAGAAACTAAATTTCTCCAAGGTTCTCACTTAATATTTTAATGTGTCATATATATGTGCGTAAATAAGTACTTGAATAGTCTCAATGGCTTGCAAGTACTGTTAACAAGGGGCCTAGGAATTAGGTAATTGATTTTGAATTCATCATGTATTATGTGCCTTTTATACAAACTCTATTCTCCAAAACAATGATAAATAAATTTATATTACGATTTTGATCTACTGGTGCAAATTCAATTTACGTTCTCAACATAAAACCTTAATTAAAATGCTTCCAAATGAATTTGAAATAATAATCTAATTTAGCATTTTAATTATTATTAAAATTCATTAAACTTTAATAACATCAAAGTTTAGAAATTTTAATAATTGTATGGAATGTAAACCTTAATTACAAAGCTTTGACCTCGTAATAATCAACACTTAAGGTTTCATTTACTTTGTATATTTGCTCATTCAAATATGATATTAAAATTAAATTATTTGAATAATGAACAAAACTTATAAATTTGATTAAACTCAAATTATAAGGTTTTAAAACCTTAATAATCATGAACATAGAGTTTAATATAAATCTATTTATGAACTTTTAAAATCTACGATATGCAAGATTAAGTTCATGTGAATCTCCTTCTTTCAATATTTATTCTTCCAACATTTATTGCATCAAATATTGAAGAATAAATATATATTTCAAAATTTAAGTTTGGATAAATAAAATAAAAATCCAATTATAATGCACCCAAACCGAATACTGAAAAAGATATCAATTCTAATTTCTCAACTTTATGATATTAAAGTTGGAAATCAGAATATTCATTTATCCTTATTAAATTTATCTATTCAAATATTAATTAATTTAATATTTGAATAATAAATTTATTCATGACTTAGTTATAAAGTTATACTTTATAATAAATGAACTAAGTCCAATTTATGCAATGATTTTCAATATAAAATAAATTATAAAGGTTCTAGAGTAAATAAATTAAATTTAATCTCAGATTAATTACTACAGCATGAAAAACACAAAGACCTTAAACCAAATTCATTGTCTAGCAGAATTTACACAATAAATCAATAAAACGGTGCGATATTCAATGGAATTTAATTTTAAAGAAACTATATTAAATAACTTATTCAAAATTTAAATACAGAATTATGCATATTTGAACAAAAAAAAATTAATATAATCAATTGATCTTACAATAATAGCTCCTGCTATCTCTGTGTACCTCAAATCCTCTATAGCATTTACTTTGTTCTTCTCCTTTGCTCCTTCAGATTCTTCTTCCTCCTCTACAAAAATGTTCGACCCTTTCCATGAATCTCAATGAATTATTTATAATTTGAAAAGTTTAGTTATTTTGTTTCATCATAGTTTTGGAAATGGATTTTATAACTATCTTCTTCAACCCTTGCCCTTGTATTACCTGCATAATGAAATAATAATCATAATATCAAAACAAAACCAAAATTTATTTATTAATCATTCTCCCATAAATTTCATTTTTTCAAAAATTATTTCAAAGTTCTCATATTGCTAAATTAAACTGCTATTTTTTTGTTGAAATTGACATCTAAAATCTTGTAAGTTTGGTACCATTAGAAAGAGAAAATATATATATATATATATATATATATATATATATATATATATATATATATATATATATATATATATATATATTTTACCAAGTTTTGAATGAAATCAAATGGAGTTATCTAGCTCAAGATATGTCCATTTCAATTTTGCATTAATTTTAGGGTTAACCCTAAAATTAAATTTAATTATTTAAATGAAATTTAATTATTTAAATGAAAATTAATCATTTAAACCTTTGAAAATGATTTTAATCAAATTATTTGATTTGAAATAATGCAATTAATATTCAAATAATCAAAATATTCAGTTTGAAGCATTGCAACTACATTCAAACCTTCAAAATGCAAATATGCCAGCGATTCCAAAGTGAAAGCAAATTTTCAAAGACCTTGATGCCAGCAAAATTGGATAAACAAAAATTCCTCAAAATCACAAAATTTAAGGTGGGTCCCCAATTTTGGGGTCATTGTGAAGGAGTCACAACACTATCCAATTGGAAATTTTCTTGATTCAAATATTTAGTTTTAGCCATGGATTCTCCAATTATTATGGTATCTTCTCTATGAAGATTATTATACTTAGTTGTTATGCACTAGCTGGTCAAGATTTATTCTATATTCAGTGAATATCTATGTCCTTGTAAGTCTTCTTCATCATTCATCTTCGACTTTCATTCTTCTGCCTTCATTAGTTGCTTGTAAATTAAAAGACAATCAATATTAGTTTTTATTGCTTTTGATGGAAAATTTATTTTAATATGGATATTTTAATTGTTTAATAATTTCAAAGGTGCAATGTCATTGATTGATTTAATATTCATAACATTTTTATTATTATCATTTTAATGTTCATGATGTTCTAGCATTTAATCATTAGATTTACTTATTTTATTATTATTATTATTCGTCCTAAGGTTGGTGATTATTAAATTGATTTTCTAAGGTTTAATCTCCTTTAATTTTAGGTTCTAATTATTAAGCTTTAACATTTTTTTTTAATTCTTTTTTATGCAAAAATATTAAATCAAATGCTAATGTCATTCCTTAAGGTTTAGAATCTTTTGTTTTTTTTGGTAAGTAGATTAATTTATATACAAAATGAATTTTATAAGAGGATCCCAAAACCTTATAACAAGAGAGGTCGTAGCCTTTACTATTAGAGAGAGCCCTTTGGGCTAATACATTAGGTACCATATGAAGATTTCCCCAAAAAAAATAAAAAAACACAATGATCCCCGTGAGGGCTACATCAACCCCTCCCAACGAAGGTCAAAAAATAGCTAAAAAACCATAAAAAAACACATAACCATCCATTTTATAGATCGCTTCCACCAGATGAGAAAAAGGAAACCATCCCAGGAAACTTCCTTACACATCTGGATCCTCCTGATCCTCCTGGGTCTCACACCCCTTGAAGTGCTTGAGGATCCTCACCATTGCATTTGTAGAGGAGAGGATGTTGGTCGTCATGTCTAATAGAAACTGGGGAGACAACCCCTTGGCTTCGCTCTCTGTGTCAGAGTTTATTTGTTGTGGTGGGGTCCCTTTCTCCTTCTTCACCTTACTAAGCCACAGATATGATCAATATGGGGTCGGGGCGTCAGTATGCCCTCTCTTGGCTGGATTACTACAGGAAACTCTTTGGAGGGACATAGGATTGGCCACCTCAAGGGGGCTGTTATGGATAGGGCTAGAAGTCCCATCTTATTGGACAAAACCAAGACTACCCAGGGCTTGGGTAGCAATAGGAAGGACCGCCTGGGGTAGAGGATGATTCACAATGACATGGTGAAATATGAGACTCATTAACCCCTGGTGGATGGGAGGGTAAGATGATTTCTTACTTTTTTTAATAGTGGGGCCAAGGGAGTAGACAAGATAGTCGAGAATACAGACCTACTTGGCATCCCTCAGGTGGTTTAAAAAACTGATGTGGAAACTATGCAGAGGATTTTTGAGATCATCATAAGTAACATATTGAATTATGGGGATGATGGTAAGATTCCAAGGTTCAGGGAGGGCCGAGCGAAGGAGGGCCAACATATCCCACCCAAGGTTTCGTCCTTTGTCAGGTAATTTCTCCAATTCATCTTCCCAATTATGACGATCACATCGAATATTACGAGCTACCATCGACAACCCAGTGATCTCACCCATAAGCTCATGGATAGGGCTGGAAGTCCCATCCTCTTGTACAAAGCCAAGACCACCCGAGGCTTGGGTAGCAATAGGAAGGACCACCTGGGGTAGATGACGATTTACAATAACATGGCAAAATATGATACTCATTAACCCCTAGTGGATGGGAGGGTAAGACAATTTCTTGCTCTTTTCGATAGTGAGTTCAAGGGGTTAGACAAGATAGTCAATAATACAAACCTGCTTGGCATCCCTCAGGTGGTTTACAAAACAAATGTGGAAACTATGCAGAGGCTTTTCAGGATCATCGCAAGTAACATATTGAAGGATGAGGATGATGGCAAGATTACAAGGTTTAAGGAGGGTCGAGCGAAGGAGGGCCGACTTATCCCACCCAAGGATTCATCCTTTATCAGGGAATTGCTCCAATTCATCTTCCCAATTGTGACGATCGCACCGAATGTTATGACCTACCACCGGCAACCCAGTGATCTCACCCATAAGCTCAAAGGATATTTTAAAATTTAGCCCCCTCACCACAACCTCACCCCGGTTCCATGAGTCCACAAAGGCATGGGTGACATCGTCTTTGGATCCTTGGAATTTTTGTAGGAAAGGGAGAATACCCTTGGCCTTCATAAACATCATGGCTTCGTCACACAGGAAAACTGCAACCGGCTCGACATAAGGAGAAGCCATGGAATTAGGACAAAAACACATGCCAGGTGATGAGGCCCAAAAGTGCCTCATTATTGCATAATTTTTTACTACCATATGATAATTTAATTGCCAAATAGTTGACTAAAATATACTATTTATTAAGTGTTTGCATGATTTTATGTTAGGAATACCATAACTCTATTTTTGACTATTTTTAACATTTTGTGACTGATTTTGCTTGATTAAGTAGCAAGTAAGAACATGCATTTCAATTAAAAAAATGTGGTATGCTGATATCCATTAACTTCTCAATGGTTTTTGAATGTTTTCTTGCCATTCAACTTGTTTCAAATCCACATTGAAGCCAAAAGTTTAGGACTGTCATAAATTTGAAAATCTGAAAAAATAGCCATATAAAAATCAGCAAGCTGTCACTTTATAGGAACACCTTGAAGTTGTCAAGCAAAGCATGAGGATATGGATGGAATGAGTTCATAAGGACTATAGAAGACATCTGACCTATTTAGAAGCATTCCCACATGGTCTAAATAGGTAGCAACATGGTATAACATAGTAGGGACAATTGTGCAGCATTGTTGCACTATTTTAGCATTGTTACTTGGTGAATGAAGTGTATAAATTTAGTAGCAACTTGATGTAATCCTTCATGTTGATATTTGAATAATTTTTCTATGTTATAATTTGTTTGAATTTGCAAGAAATGTCAATATTTTACAACTGTGCAGCAGAATTGGAAAATGCAGTAATTTACCATGTAAATTCCAGCAAGCTACAAATGAATGACAAGGCATGGAATTCATACGTGGAGAGGAATGAATACTATTGCAATCTGATCCTGAGGGTGAATCCACCTGAGAAATGTAGCTAAAATAATTTGAAGAGCACACAGTTGTTCATTTCAAAGATCTTTGGAATGAACAAGACATCTTTGGAATGAGAAATACAGTCTCTTCGAAATGAGCCCCTTATCTTCGGAATGAGAACAGAAAAGTGTTTTTTTACTTTTTGACTATTTTTGACGATGGAAAAATGAAAAGAAGGTTGAAAAGGTTAAGGGAAAATATATCCCATCTGATTTTGTCGTCCTTGTCATCCAAAGCCACCATTCATGGAAAAGATCAATTTTGATCCTCTTCTAGGATAAACCCAGAAAAATTGTAGCATAATAGAAAGTTGTTTGCAAGATAGAAATGGCATATTCTGAAGTGGAAAATTATGTGTGAGATATTTCTAGACTCCTCCCATGTACTCCCACCACTGAAGATGCTTTCTAAGGGCCAATGACTAGTACTGCAACACAAAGTGTCCAGATTTGTATTTATTTCAAATCCAAAATTATTGGCAAATCATTGTAAAGTAGCACATAGGCTGATTTGAGCATGGGATATGTTGTAAATATTTATATAAATAACACAGCTCCCTCCTTTGTTGAGCCAGTTAGGAATTAGAATAGAGGATAGTTTTCAATTGCAGCAATTAGGACTGTACAGTAATTTTCTGTAACAGTTTTCAGCATGTTTTGTCATCAATAAAAGTGCATCTATTTTATAATTTTATGTTTTGAGTGTTAATTAGTTAATGAGTGCTTTTCACCTCCTTCTAGATCAAGAAGTATGGGTCCACTTTCATATCTAGAAGGAATGATTTTATGGCAGGTTTTAATCTGTAATTTTGATGCAGCAGAACTAATAGATTGCTTACAAGATTTCATTTTCTTGTTTTTATTTTGTATTATGTGATTTATGTTTTCTATTATGTTGATGTACAGCATTTGTGTGTATGTCAGCTGAAAAATTATATTATGCATTTTTCCTTTGCTTTCCATGTTTTCCTTGTTTTCTGTTTTAGCAACTTTCCATTTTCAGCATATTTCATTTTGTTGTCAATTCCTATAGCAGAATCTTGATGACCTTTTGTGGCAGGGCATTGATAGGTGTTTTTAGAATAAGTTTCATTTACAAGCATCATTTCAATTATGTAAAAGTAACTAGATTTCAATTCTGCAAATGTAACTTAGGATTTCATTTCAGCAATTTAAATTCTGCAAGAGTAGATTAGACTTTCAATTTAGCAATTCCAATTCCTGCAATTGTAGTTAGATTTCAATTTTTGCAACTTAGAATTAGTTTTCAATTCCTGTAATTTATTTTTGTTTCCATTCTTCAGACTAGGTTTAGTGTGACACCAAAAGGCTAAACCAAAATCTACTTCACCAATAAATGCTTGAAATATGAATGCCTGAATTGTACTTTTCCCTAGCATTCTATCGTAGATAGCCTTGGACACCACCCCGGATTGATAAATCATTGAGATTAAATGATGAGACTCAATGACACTCATCATTTTGGCATCGTTGCCGAGGAACATGGTGTTGTTAGAGGGTAAAAGCAGTCAAATAATTATTATTGTGCTAAGTTATGAAGTTCAGAGTTAAATATGAATGTAATAGCTGGTATAAATAATAATTATTGATAGTTGCATTTCAGTCCATTTAGAAAACAAGCAACCACAAGGATGTGATCTTCACACTTGGGGGTTGAATTGCTTATGTTTGAAATTCTTGATAAAAATTAAATCATCCTCATTATCAAGAAACATAAGATCTCTTAGAGGAGCCATCTGCTAGTACTACCATTTTTATATCCATATCATCAGGGTAGTATAAAAAAATTTGTACTAGGTGTTGGAAAGATATCATGGTAGATATACAAGACTATCCCTTGAAAAAAATAGCCATATCAGCTACCTGTAGCATTTGTTCACAGGGACATACCATTGATGAATTTCATTTACTTCCATAACTTAGAGATGCAAAATCTGTTGCCTAGTCTGAATTCTTCTCAAAGAGAGATCCCAACAACAACAAACAGGGCAAGTAAATCAACCACCACCTTTAGCCCAACCTGTGGCCAATATGAATAATATAGGACAGGCAACCCCTGTCTATGTAAGCTGAAAAAAAAAATCACAAAAACTTTTGCATAATCAAAATAGGAGTTTACAACTTAATGATGATCCTAGAGTTTTTCATTATTACTTAAATATTGTTAGGATTTTATCGTGCTAAACCGCAACCTAGCAATTCTTAGCCTACACAGACAATAGTTGATCTCATTAGAGGTGATCCTAATTGAAAAGTAGTTGATCTGCTAAAGTTGTACACTTCTTGTCTTATTGTGCAAACAAAAAAAAAAAAAATTAGCACAACCTGTGATCAATCTAAATAATACAGGATAGGCAACCCCTGTCTATGTAGCTGAATCTAGTATAAAAAAAAACTGTAGGAAATGTTATTGACTGCAACAACATACAACTGTGCTCAAACAAGAACTTACCTGAGCTTGAAGAGACAAAAATTAGTGGAGATACACAGAAAACCTTTAGTCCAAACACACAGAAATTAGCCTTGGATAAAGGAGAAAAAACTAGAAAAACTGCACATAGACAAATTTACTTCCATTTTACAAAGGGGTAAATTTTGCCCTCCTAGGAATGAAACAAATTGAAGTGCAGCCAAGAAAATTCTTGAACATTATTAGTTGGTTGACTTATAAAAAAAAAGCAAAATTGTTGTTATTTTGAAACAATATTTCAATCCCTTTACATGGAATTACAAGGGTATATCAATATTTTATCTTGATTTAAGCACTTAACATATTTTGGGAATTGGTGTTTAATTATTTCAAGAACAGATTGACAAGATTTTACAGACTAAGAGGCATGGACAACACTTTATTGAAGAATTTTTCAGATATGGAGCAGTGCTTCTTTCTCCCATTGGTAATTCATGGAGGATTTTAGTGGTGAATGGACATTGCCTTTGGGTATACCATGCACCATTAACTAAGGAGGAGTTCTTGAAGGATATTCCATTGGATGTACACATAATGGAAGATAATTTCTCTTCAATATCAGATTCAAAGTGATGATAAAAAGTTTGACAAAAAAAAATTACAAGAAAAGAAAAAAGAAAAATAGTCTTGTTTGTGAACTTCCTTCTTGGGTACAAGCAAGACAAGAAAAATTGAAAAAATAGAGAGAGAGAGAGAGAGAGAGAGAGAGAGAGAGAGAGGAGAAATTTACAGAAAAGGCATGTCCCACAAAATGGGAATACATGAGGACAAGCATCAATTTTAGCAAGGAAGAGGAACAATGGAGCCAATACTTCATTTCCAGCACTAAGGAGGCAATTATGATGTATGAAGATTCTTACTACTCATCTAGAAAGGAAGGTTGCATCAATGTTGTAGGTTTCAATAGAAAGATATGGTGTTTTCATACAACAATTGACATGTTTTTGCAGAATAAGGATTGGTCTTATCCAAATAAGAGTGAGAGATTTTCTCTCTCATTGAAGCACTTGAAAAAAAAAGAGGACAGAATTTGGTTGAAAACCACAAATGGCAGCCTCTTCTGATGAAAAAATGAAAAAAAAAGGAAGAAAAGAAAAAAAAATGAATAATTCAGTAGTGAAAGCCTTCTTGGAGGCGCTACTGAGTTGGCTTGCATGAAAACCAATTTTTTGGCATGCATTGCCTTGTTGATCTACCCATCATTGTTTCACCATTGTACAAATCTCACATTGCACATGTGTTATGTTATGTTTTCAGATAGCCTGCTAACAATCATCAAAAGTAGCTTGTAAGGTGCATGACCAATTTTTAGGACAGTAAGGTATGTGTTTCTTGCATATAATTCATAGTAAACATTTAGCATTTAGTGTATGATAGTCGGTATTTGTCATAAACTATTCATACAATATTGACAAGTTGAAAAAGGAACATGTTCAAGATGTCAAGAAACACTCCCTTATGCCCTTAATTGCATGGAAATTCTAAAACTATGCAAAAACCTTATTTTGGGATAGACATGGCAGCAATTCTATTTCAATTTGTAGGGCAAATTTTAGAAGGAGAACTGCAAGTTTATATCTCACAATTGTCTGATAAATTGAAGGAGGATAATCAACAAAATGCACTTGAAGGTTCTATTTTAGTACTACTAGAATAAAACAACAACATACAAAACAAAGAATAGCATCTAAAAAAAAGGATGAAGAAGGGATTTTTGATGTTATGGAAGGCTTATACACTCTAGAGATGGGCCCACAATAGAATCTGTAGCTAAATTTTGCATAAGAGGTCATTTCTGCATTTTTTTTGAAGATCTTCGAAATGAACAGACATCTTCGAAATGAGAAGTACAGTCTCTTTGGAATGAACAAACCTTCAGAATAAGAAGTACAGTCTCTTCGAAATGAGAAGACATCTTCAAAATGAGAAATACAGTCTCTTCAGAATGAGCAAACATCTTTAGAATGAGAAATACAATCTCTTCGGAATGAGCAGACATCTTCGGAATGAGAAATACAGTCTCTTTGAAATGAGCAAGATATCTTCGAAATGAGCAGAAACTATACCAAAATTGTTGAAAATGCTACAGAATAGCAAAAATAGTAGGGTACATCAAATATTGAGGTTTATAAGGCTCTACCACAAGTAAGTACATCCCTCAAGCATTTCAAATCCAAAAAAAATATCAATTTTGTTCAAAAGATGCAAATAACAAAAATAAGCATTCAGGCTGAAATGTTGTTAAAAATAGAAAATTCCATCAGTAGTAGTGCATCTGCCAAATATGGTTCCACAATAAGACTATTGCAATATGAATCACATGATATCAAGCCTTTAAGAGGTACCTTGCAACACTAAAACTTGTAGAAATACAGAAAAAGAATCATACATATGCTTAATTGCAAAATACTTGATATAGTGCAGCAAGGAGGAATTTCTCAGTTAGTAGGTAGCAAAGAATGTTGTTCACAAGAATAAAACCTGTGTATTACTATGACCTACTAAGATGCATGAGGGCATGCATCATTTCAAGTTGGGGGGGATGATGAGGCCCAAAAGTGCCTCATTATTGCAAAAATTTTGACTACCATATGATAAGTTAATTGTCAAATAGTTGACTAAAATATACTATTTATTAAGTGTTTGCATGATTTTATGTTAGGAATACTATATCTTTGTTTTTGACTATTTTCAGTATTTTGTGACTGATTTTGCTTGATTAAGTAGCAAGTAATAACATGCATTTCAATTAACCAAATGTGGTATGTTGATATCCATTAACTTCTCAATGGTTTTTGAATCTTTTCCTGCCCTTCAACTTGTTTCAAATCCACATTGAAGCCAAAAGTTTAGGACTGACATAAATTTGAAAATCTGAAAAAACAGCCATATAAAAATCATCAAGCTGTCACTTTATAGAAACACCTTGAATTTGTCAAGCAAAGCATGAGGATATGGATGGAATGAGTTCAGAAGGACTACATAAGACATCTGACATATTTAGAATCATTCCCATATGGTCTAAATAGGCAACAACAGGGTATAACAGAGCAGGGACAATTGTGCAACATTGTTGCACTATTTCAGCATTGTTACTTAGTGAATGAAGTGTATAAATTCAGTAGCAACTTGATGTAATCCTTCATGTTGATATTTGAATATTTTTTCCATGTTATAATTTGTTTGAATTTGCAAAAAATGCCAATATTTCACAGCTATGCAGCAGAATTGGAAAATGCAGTAATTTACCATGTAAATTCCAGCAAGCTACAAATGAATGGCAAGGCATGGAATTCACACATGGAGAGGAATGAAGGCTATTGCAATATGATACTGAGGTCTAATCCACCTGATAAATGCAGCTAAAATCATTTGAAGAGCACACAATTGTTCATTCCGAAGATCTTCGGAATGAACAAGACATCTTCGAAATGAGAAATACAGTCTCTTCAAAATGAGCCACTTATCTTCGAAATGAGAATAGAAAAGTGCTTTTTGAATTTTTGACTATTTTTGATGGTGGAAAAAGGAAAAGAAGGTTGAGAAGGTTAAGGGAAAATATCTCCCATCTGATTTTTCCGTCCTTGCCATCCAAAGCCACCATTCATGGAAAAGATCAATTTTGATCCTCTTCTAGGATAAACCCAGAAAAACTGTAGCATAATAGAAAGTTGTTTGCAAGATAGGAATGGCATATTCTAAAGTGGAGAATGATGTGTGAGATATTTCTAGACTCCTCCCATGTACTTCCACCACTGAAGATGCTTTCTAAGGGCCAATGACTAGTATTGCAACACAAAGTGTCCATATTTGCATTTATTTCAGCTCCAGAATTATTGAAAAATCACTATAAAGTAGCACATAGGCTGATTTGAGCATGGGATATGTTGTAAATATTTATATAAATAACATAGCTCCCTCCTTTATTGAGCCAGTTAGGAATTAGAATGGAGGATATTTTTCAATTGCAGTAATTAGGACTGTACAGTAATTTTCTGTAACAGTTTTCAGCATGTTTTGTCATCAATAAAAGTGCAGCTATTTTATAATTTTTGTTCTGAGTGTTAATTATTTAAGGAGTGCTTTTCACCTCCTTCTAGATCAATAAGTATGGGCCCACTTTCAGATCTAGAAGGAGGGATTTTATGGCAAGTTTTAATCTGTAATTTTGCTGCAGTAGAATTAATAGATTGCTTGTCAGATTTCATTTTCTTGTTTTTATTTTGTATTATGTGATTTATGTTTTCTATTATGTTTGTGTACAGCATTTGTGTGTATATCAGCTAAAAAATTGTATTACACATTTTTCCTTTGCTTTCCATGTTTTCCCTATTTTCTATTTTAGCAACTTTCCATTTTTAGCATATTTCATTTTGTTGTCAATTCCTGTAGCAGAAGTTTGACGACCTTTTGTGGCAGGGCATTGACAGGTGTTTTTAGAATAAGTTTCATTTACAAGCATCATTTCAATTATGCAAAAGTAACTAGATTTCAATTCTGCAAATGTAACTTAGGATTTCATTTCAGCAATTTAAATTCTACAAGAGTAGATTAGACTTTCAATTTAGCAATTCCAATTCCTGCAATTGTAGTTAGATTTCAATTCTTGCAACTTAGAATTAGTTTTCAATTCCTATAATTTATTTTAGTTTCCATTCTTCATACTAGGTTTAGTGTGACACCAAAAGGCTAAACCAAAATTTTCTTCACCAATAAATTCTTAAAATTTGAATGCCTGAATTGTACTCTTCCCTAGCCTTCTATCGTAGACAGCCTTGGACACCACCCTGGATTGATAAATCATTGAGATTAAATGATGAGACTCAATGACACTCATCACCAGAAGGGAAGCCAAATGACTCTACACCACACTCCATGGGACACCTTACACCAAAATACAAGGCTCGCCCAAACACCACAATATTAAATAGATTTTCTTTAGAGATGAGCCTCGCATGCATGCAAAGAGAGCCATCATTACCAAATATAGCATTAGATCAAGTATGGTGGCAAATATTCATGCTGAGGTGGACACACAACCTCTGAAGGTGCCACATGTTGTCGAAGGTAGTGGCACCTTTGGTAGTTATGTCTAGATAGGTGGGTCAGAGCGTCCTCTCGATGTGCTCAGGAGAGGGCAAATGGTGATATTTTCCTGTGCATGTTGGGCCCATCCAAATCTCAGCAAGGGAGATGAACAAAACATCCACCTGTCTTTGACCTTTTCCAGGCATGAGGGATAGGACCGGAGATCTACTAGACCACCCTCCAAGGGACTTTGGGAAAATATCATTCTCATCATGCCTACCACGAACCATCATGATGGGTGTGCCAATTGGGTTTGATGGCACAGGTGTCATGGCTCTCCCCGAGCCCAACCACCTAAGCCCGGTCCTTACATCATGCTTATGTGGAGACATTAATAATATCCTTGCTGGTGATCTCAATGTCCATTGGGAAACTCTGATTCCACACCACAAGACATTTGGACTTTAAACCTTTGTTTGCTAAATGGTCAGCTATACCATTGCCCTCCATGTAGGTATTCTTGAATGAAACCTACTTCCTTCGATGAAGGATGCTTCTGGCCTAAGTGATGATATTGTAAACCTTCCACTCTGGAACCTTGGAAGTTGTAATATAGTTGATGATGTTCAAAGAGTCCCCTTCAACAACAAAGGGACGGGGATCCTCTATCATGATCTCAAGTCCTCTCATCAATCCTCTAGAATCTACGACATGATTGGTTTGACACCCTAAGTTTTCACAAAAATTCATTACAAGCTTTCCATTGTGATCTCGGACTGACCCACCCACAGCAGACCCTCTTGGGTTTCTGTGAGATGCCCCATAAAAATTTAACTTCAACCACCCATGAGGAGGCCTGACCCACCTGACGTCCTTCATAGAAACCCACGGATCCTCCCACTTCTTACTCTCCCTGAATAACTTAAAGTATTTGAACAAACCTTCTTTGAACACATGTTTGGGCCAAAGGCTGGGGATAATATTGGCATTCTCAATGGCAAAGGTAATGGCCCTATGAGTGATTGAGGGAGGATCCCTGGTGGGGTGACCAAAGATCCAACCATTGCGTTCTTACCATACCTACCACAAAAAGTGGTGGAGGCAAGCATTCCACAGGAAACAGAGCTTGGGATTTTTAAAAGGATTGCCCCATTGGAAGAAGGCCTCCTTGATGGTCTTGGGGGAAACCCATTGGATCTTGAAGGTGGAGAGGATGGCGCCAAGGACCGACCCAATGTAGTCATAGTGCAAGAAGAGATGGTCAGAGGACTCACAAGCAAAATCACACAAGTAGCATCTATTGGCTAAAGCAAACCCCCTCTTATGAAGATTGTCAATAGTGAGGGCTTTGTTTTGAAAATAAATCCAACAAAATAAATTTACCTTTGGGATAACTCCTATCCTTTAGATCAAGTTGTAAGGAAATTCTAAAATTGGCCCTTTGCACTGAATCTCATAGGTAGTTTTGACAGAGAAACCCCCATCATCGGTACCCCTCCATATCAATATGTCTGGTCCTCTACTAGTGGGTATGATGATGTCCTTGAGGATGGAAGATAGGAAACCAGCCTCTGACTCTAGCCCTTCTGCATTGATGACTTTCCACTGTAGGGAGCCGTTTCTCCATTCAATGAAATCGGCCACCTTCTGCCCAACATTTTTATCCAAAAAAAATTTAAGTTGAGCCAGCCCGGTCTGTTCTGACAGAGGATCCTCTAGGGCCCACCTGTCCTTCAAAATTTCTATACTTAGACCATCACCAAGGATCCACCTGATGTCATTTTGGATCAACTATCTAGATTGACCAATGGCTTTCCAAAAAATCCAACCCCTCAGTGGGAATTCCACCCTCAATAATGGGAGTGTTGTTGAGGTATTTCCTTCTGACAATCCTAACCCATTCGACCGGTTCTTCGACTAGAATCCTCCAGGTGTGCTTGGAAATGAGTGAAAGGTTCATCATGGCCATTCTTCTGAGCCCTAATCCACCTTGCTTTTTACTTCTGCACACTTTGTCCCAAGATACCAGAGGAATCCTAGATTTATCTTCATTGTCTGACCAAAGGAAATTTTGTTGAGCCTGCTCGATCTTGAGAAGACTGAGGCGATCACTCTGAAAATAGACATGAAGAAATTCAGAATCCCTTGGAGGCAAGCCATGGTAAGGGTTTCCTTGGCAGCTTGGTATAGGAGCTTGCCTTTCCATGATGCCAAATTTTTGTGGATCCTCTCAATCACTGTATTCCACATCCCTTCCTTTGCACGCACACAAAAAAGTGGGAGGCCAAGACAGGTGGTGGGAAGGTAGTCAATAGAGCAGCCCAGGATCCTTGCAATTTGGACTTGATGCCTGGTCGGGGTGTTGATGAAAAATATCTTGCTTTTGATGTAATTTACTTTTTTGTCGGTAGCCTTCTCATAGAGACCAAGGATTCATTTGATAGATTTATCTTGAGCTACTAACGCAATGGTGGATAGAAGCGTGTCATCCACAAACTTTTGATGGGTGATCACATCACCTTCAGAGGCAGGGATGATACCCATCACCTTCTTTGGATGTTGGCCATCCTTGAGATCTCTTCCTAATGCTTCTACAAATATATTGAAAAGGATGGGGGATAGAGGATCCCCTTAGTGTAAACCTATTGAGCTTTGAAAGAACCCGACGGGAGAGCCATTGACAAGAATTTGGAACCAGGGAGATGAAATGCAGCCTTGGATGAGATTGACC
The DNA here is from genome assembly GCA_028583015.1 of Wollemia nobilis. Taxonomy (NCBI): domain Eukaryota; kingdom Viridiplantae; phylum Streptophyta; class Pinopsida; order Araucariales; family Araucariaceae; genus Wollemia; species Wollemia nobilis. The sequence goes on along the minus strand of JAQPPZ010017043.1, from coordinate 157,426 downwards.
CACAAAGGATGGAAGTTGAACTTGAGAAGGATTTTCTAAAGAAAGCATCTGTCAACCCTATCGAAGGCTTTATTCATATCCAAATTAAGAAACATGGCAGCCTTCTTAGACATTAAGGTCGAATGCAGGGTTTCGTGGATCGAGATGACTCCATCCAGGATGTTCCTCACTTTAACTGAGCTACCTTGGGATTGGTTAATGATGATGGGAAGAATTGCCTTCAGCCTATTGGCCATAACCTTGGTCAAAACTTTATATATGAAATTGCATAGGTTGATGGGCCTATAATCAGAGATGGATTTGCAAGCAGAGACTTTTAGGATGAGGGCCAAGAAAGTGGAATTGAAACTGTGAGGGATGACTTTGGTTTCCTAAATTTCTCTAATAGCCTTACAAACATCATTCCCCACCACATCCCACATATTTTTGAAGAACCTTGGAGAGAAACCATCTCGTACAGGGTCTTTATTGGGTTGCATTGAAAATAAGGCCTCTTTGACTTCATCACGGGTGAAGAGATCCACTAGTCTGGAGTTCAAGTCCTAAGGAATGATGTTGGGGATATTAGCAAGGAGAGTATCCTGAGCAAGACTGTCATCCTTCGAGGCACTTCCCAAGAGGTTCTTGAAGAAAGACATTGCTTCGGTCCTGATCTCCACAATGTCAGTGGACATTGATCTGTTGTTGCACATGATCTCCTTGATCTTGTTGGATGCCCTGTGCTGCATGGTGGAGGTATGAAATAACCTTGTATTGGCATCGCCTTCCTTGACCCATAGGTCTCTTGACTTTTGCCTCCATAAATTTTACTCTGGCCAAGATATTATGGAATTCTGCTAGGAGGTTTCTTTCCTCCTCCCTAGTGGGGCTGTTGTGGTCCCCTACTTCGATTCTCCTTTCTATCTCCTGAAGTTTCTTAGTAATAGCTTTCTTGTTGGTAAAAAGGTTGCCAAAGACCTCCCTATTCTATATTTTCAAGTTTTCTTTGACCATCTTCAAATTCTAAGCCAACTGAGAAGTGGCAGACCCTATGACACTTTGATGCCACCAAGAGGACACTTTATTTTTGAAATCCTTGTATTAGGTCCACATGGCTTCGAAATGGAAAGGATTTTTAAAGGAAGGAGGCCTACAAGATTCAAGGAGGATGGGATTTTGGTTTGATCTGATCCGAGGTAAGGCCAGTAGAGTGGCATCGCCAAACATGGGATAACTTCTTGAGAAATTAGGAACCTATTCAACTTGACCTGGATGAGTCCACTATCAATCCTCCTGTTGCTCCAAGTAAAAGAGGATACTTTGAGCTGAACATCCATGAGCTCATTGGTATTTACAAACCCTCTGAAGTCCTCCATGCTTCTGTTGTAAGAATCGTTGCCTCCTCTATTTTTAGATGGATACAAAGGACTATTGAATTCCCCTGCTAATATCCAAGGAAAGGTGTTAAAGTTGGTTCTCATTTGAGTTACTATTTCCCACATCGCGGCCCGCTCACTAGGTGAGTTTGGGGCATAAATATTTTATAGAATCCAAGACTGCTTGCTGGTCTTGGAAAGAAAAAAATGTTTAGGATCCTATTTGATTATGACAAAAGCCTTCCTTCGACCAAGGTAGGATCCCACAGAAACATAAGTCCCGCCAACGTTCCTTGAGCAGGACTGATAATGCAGTCTCCACTGGCCCAAATGTCCTTGGTAGCCTTTCGAGAATAGAATTCATTGATTTTGGTTTCTTGCATGATGAATATGGAATGATTAATCATTTTTCTTAGGTCAGCCACCAACCTCTGCTTGGATGCCTCGTTTAGGCCCCTCATGTTCCATGAGAGAACCTTCATCTCAAGGGTTTGGGGTTTTTCCTACCTCCCTTCACCAGTTGGAAGGGGGGTTTGGTTCCTTGCTTATCATTTTCGGACTCATCAAAAAAAAGCGTTGAATGGGTCCCATTTGTGATATCCTCTGCTATTTCCTTGTTTCTTTTCTCATGATCAGAGGGACTCCCTCTTTTCCTTTTACTACCATAGTCTATTGTCTATTTCCTGCTCCTGGTTTTCCTGGGGCTGATCCTTCCTGAGAGAGAAAGGTCTTATTTTTCATATGAAGGAAAAGGGGGTGCCTCTTCCCTATTCAATAAAATTGGGGATTTTCCTTTTCTCACCACCAGGTGTTCAACCGAATGAGAATTTGGACATAGCATTTTGGGAGGGGTCTGTACCTGGGCCACTGGATCCTCTATGATGGGACTGATGAGAAAAGAAAAATTTGGGAGCACCTTCTACTCCTTTTGACCTTGCAAGGATCCTTCTCCTTGCTCACTATTTTTCTTGCCTTATTCTATAGTGGCACTCTAGACAACCTCCTTAGGTGCTCGGTGAGCAAGATTACGCATGATGTGTTTTGGCCCTACCAATGGTTCCTTTTTGAGATGGGGGATGCCATAGTTCCTCTGCATGCCCTTGGTGGGACCTGTCACCTTTTGGTTTTGGGTCCTCAAACCAGGGCATTGATTCGGTAGATGACCTTGGGTGCAATAGTGAGTACAAAAAATAGGCTTGTTTTCATACTCGATGGGCTGCCTCCTGATCATATGGGATCCTCTGTACAAATTGATGAAGGTAGCTCTATCTCCAAGTTAGCGAAGACACAAAAGCGGGCATGGACCATCCTGGATCAGAATTTTGTGGGGGGGATCGATGGCAATGAACTTGCCTATGGAGAGGGCTATCCCTTGAATGACATCATCATGCCAGAACTAGAAAGGGAGGTTTGGTAATCGAACCCACAAAGGATCTACATTTATGTTTTGAGTTTCAGGGTTAAAATAATCCCCCAACTTTCGAAGAAAGAGGCTCCTACATCCGAGGAACCAGGGTCTCCCAGCTAATATGTTGTAGAAATCCTCTTGAGTATTGAGTCTGATGGCGAAGAAACCTCGAGAGAGAGCAACAATTTCCATGTTTCCACTTGTTTTCCACTTGGAAAATTCCCATTTACGAATGGTCTCCATGTCTGGTCTCCCTCCTACAAACTTGCCAACCAGAGTGAAATGCTCAAGCTCCATGTAGATATCCATTAGGTCTTCTGGGATAACTAGGTCTATTCCACAAGGAAGCAGTTCCTAGGACGGTTTCTTTGTTGATGATCCTAGCCTCAGGACCTGAGCGTAGGACCATTTTTGGTTTAGGTTAAGCCTGCCCTTTTTTCCCTCCTTGTCAGTAGGGTCTTTTCCACTCCTGTCCAACCCATCTTCCTGGGTCCCTAATGCATCAGCCACTGCCCCGCCAACTGCATCATGGCTGGTCCCTCCTGGACACTCGTCTGACCGTCCTGCCTCATTTCTATCGTATCCTCCCTATCGCTCTCCATCCACCACTCGATAACTATCTTTCCTGCTCTCCATCCTCCTCTCCTAAAAATTTTGATTAGTGATCGAGAAAATTCTTTTATGACCTACTAGCCAAACAAGAATTTTGTCAAAATATTTTGTTTAATTTCATGCTAAATGTCTTCATTTTTAGGTTTGATGTATTAAAATTTAAAATTAAAATATTCAAGACACTAGTGGACTATGAATAGGTATGAGATATTCAAGACACTAGTGGACTATGAAGAAGAAAAAATCATGGAAGGAGTGGATGGGAATAATTAAAATAATAACAACCATGTTCAATCCCCTCTTTCATCTCTTCCCATTCTAGAGTAGGTAATTGAGTGTAGTGAGTTACTACAATTGGAGAGTATAGGAGTATTGATAGTGCATAACCAAGAGTAACCAATAATTAATGATGTGATCATGGGTATAGTATAAAAGAAGAGATAAAGGTCAATTCTAGGGATAACTTAGGTGGAAAAGAGATAAAAAATACGAGCTCTCAAGGAGTGGGTAGAAAATCAAATAAAAAATTGATAGCAGTTCAAGGAGATAAACTAATCAATCTATTGTTTTAAGACTCTTAGAAAAATGTAAAACATTTTTTTTTCTTATCCAGGAGACAAAAATATCGTTGGATCTTATATGTAAAATAGTAAATAGACTTTGGAAGGGTTCTAGTCATATGGAAGTGGCTTGTCAAGGGGTCTTAGGGGATAGTTACTTTTTTGAACTCTTTTGAATGGACTAAAATAGAACATATATCTTGGAGGGGTGTCCTCACATTGTATTTTAGGAACAATGTGACATTTTACCAGGTTTTAATCATAAAATTGTATGGGGTTCAAAACCTAGATGGTTAGATGCATCAATGGAAAGTTGTGAATAATATGAGAGCATCAAGTGAGGATTTATATTAGATTGTTTCTAGGTATTTTAATGCTAAATTATCCTCTAGATATTACACTTGGTGGATATTAAATGCCCTGGAATCAACTAAATGTTTACTATTAAGAGGAGGGAGCCACATAGCAGAAAGGTGAAGTTAGATCATTTTTTGGTTTTAGAGGAGGCATTTGTGAAATGAAATATAAAATTTCCTATTTTGGAGGGTCTAGTTTCAGACCACTTTCCCATTTTTTTGGAAGGGGGGATCAAAATAGTGCAGCATCACAAATCATTTAAATTTGAAAAATTTTGGTTACAAAAAGAGGAAATTTGAAATAAAATTCCAAAGTGGTGGGAATAGGGTCACCTAGAATATGGTACAATAATGTTTAAATTCCACAAACAACTTTATTATGTTAAAGATCAACTGATACAATGGAGGTTAGCTAATAAGATAGACTTCTAGGTCCAAAGAGCTCCATTTGTGGCCATATGGGATGAGGTTCAAAAACATTTTAGGGAATGAACAATTATAGAGCAACTCAAAGAAGAGGATGATGCATTGTGTAAAGTGGTTGAGTACATTGACAACCAAGAGGAGATCTATTGGAAGAAGAGAGCAAGAACCACTTGGTTATTAGAAGGTGATAAAAAAACAAAATAATTCCATCGAAATAACTACTTGGTTGTTAGAGGGAGATAAAACTATAAGTTTTAGATATTGGAGGGTTCAATTTTAGATCACTTTCCTATTTTGTTGGAATGGGGGATCATGGCAATGTGGCATCACAAAACATTTAAATTTAAAATGTTTTGCTTACAAAAAGAGGAACTTTGAAATAAAATTCCAAGGTGGTGGGAAGAGGACCACCCAACATATGGGATAGCAATTTTTAAATTCCACAAATAGCTTCATTATGTTAAGGATCAATTAAAATAATGGAGGTGAGCTAACAAGATAGCATTCCATGTCCAAAGAGATTTATTGGTGGCCAGATGGGACAAGGTTAAAAAATACTTCAGGGAAGAAACAATTATAGAGTAGCTCAAATAAGAGGATGATGCATTGCATAAAGTGATTGAGGACATAGACAACCAAGAGGAGACCTGCTAGAAATAGAGAGCAAGAACCACTTAGTTATTAGAAGGTGATAGAAATACCAATTTTTTTTGGTGGAATAACTGCTTGGTTGTTAGAGGGGGGTCAAAATATAAGTTTCTTTCATCGCTTTGCATCAGCAAGTAGATAAATTAATTCTTTGACTCACCTTGAATATTCTAATGGACAAGTGATGGACACCATTCCAAGTATGCAACATGTATCAAATAATTATTTTCAAAGTATTTTTACTGCCCCTGCTATCCTTTATATTGCAACACAACAAAATATACTTAATTGTATCTCCTAGATTATTTTAGCTAAGAAAAACCAAACCCTTTTACATTTGGTGTATAAAGATGAGGTGAGGAGCATAGTTTTAAGTATGAAATAGGAGAAATATCCAGGACCCAATGGCTTCCCAATTGAGTTATTTAAGGCTTTCTAAGATGTCATAGGAGAGGATTTAAACAAGGCTATTGAATAATCTTGTTCAAATAGAACTATGATTCAGACTCTAAATCATACTTTCCTCACTTTGATTCCTAAAGTGGGATAGGCTACCAGCATTGAATATTTTTTCCTTATTTCTCTCTCCAATGTGACCTACAAGATAATCACTAAGTTGATGGCTTAAAGGTTTAAGAAGAGTATGTATAGCATAATCTTAAAATAACAAGTAGGATTTATGGAGGGGTATCAAATTTTTTATGGAATTATTCTAGCCTAGAAGGCTATCCACTCAATCCAGAATTCGGGTCGAAGAGATATGTTTGTTAAACTAGATATATCGAAGGCTTATGATAAAGTCCCCTAACAATTTCTGGATCAATTGCTTGAGAAATTTGGCTTTTCTCATGAGTGGAGAGGGTGGATCATGATTTATGTATCAACGGTTTCTTTCTTAGTCCTCATCAATGGCTCCCCCTCTGCCCCTTTCCTTGCTTCCAAGGGTATTAGTCGGAGATACTATTTTCCTGTCTCCTTTTATTATTCTAGCAGAAGGATTGGGTAGATTCCTTCAAAGAAATAAGTAACACATCTTCAATTTGTGGATGATATATATCCCTTTAGTGATGCCAACATTTGGGAGGCTAGAACACTCAAATCCATATTCAAAACCTACACATATGTTATTGGTTAGTAGGTGAATGTGACCAAATCCAAGGTTGTTTTCTTCAATACAAACAAAAGAATCTAGGATCAAATTCTATCCATTTTGATCTTTGCCTAGGGTACCCTTCTACTTGATTACCTAGGGATTCCCCTTCATTTTAAGATCCTAAGGGCAGTTAATTATAATTTTTTAATGAATAGAATCACTATTAAATATAAACGTTGGAATCAATACTAGATTACCTTCAGAAGAAGATTGAATCTCATCCAATCAGTGATCCAATCTATTTTTTTATAAATTCTCCATCCTAACTACCCCTATGAGAGTCTTGAGACATTTGGATTCACTTATGAGAATTTTTTTTGTGGGATGGCCCAAGGATGGGTAAGAAGAGGCTCTTGTTAGTAGGGATACAAGATGTGATCTTCACTTATTGGACACAACCAATATTTTAATTTGAATATTATTATAATGACACATGGACTCATTTGATTCATTTTATGATAATATATATGATGTTCTATTAACCAATAGTATATTGGTTTGATATTTTTTGGGATATATGCATTTTTCTGAAAGGTATATTTATACTTGAGATCCAACCATTATTTTTTATTTCTATTCAAGTATGTGGTGTACGATTGAATTTAGATAAAGCGTTGATTTTATTTATTCTTCTATAAGTGTTATGAGTTTTTTCATAGTTTTAGCATATGTGAATCTCCATTACTCGATATAGCTTTCCTTAAAAAATTATAGTTGTCATACATGGTACTACCTATGACAAACACAAGAAGCTTGAAAATGGTCATCCAAAAAGGAAGACATGATACCCCAAGATAAATAAGGGGGTAATCAATAGCTTTGGCAATTTTAATGTAAAATTGTAGCAAGGAAGGCTAAGTTGTAAGAACCCAACTAAATCCAACCTACTCGCGAGAGAATTATTTTTTGTTAATATTTGATAGGGGTCCACATATCCCCACCTTGTGTAAGTTCTACGTAGGTTCACTAAGCATAATACAAATAAGCCACCTATCTCATCTCCACGATGAGTTAGATTGTCCCTCTAAGACTATTAAGAGGGTACACTTATTCGTACACCATACGTAATTCCATCGATGTAGGTGCACTAAATGTATTGTAGATAAGCCATCCATATTTCTCTCTCTATAATTTCTTCTAATCTATTAGATCATAAGCATAATCATAATGATTAACAAGGAATATAAATGCCATTCACATGTATATCTTAATAGATTCTTAACTATGTTATTTCCTTCATAAATTTGAGCAATAAGTCCATAACAAGCCATATCTAAAAGCATTAAGAAACAAGATCATGAAATAACAATAATCATCACACACATATGACACATCATGTATCTTGGGAAAACCCCTAAGGAAAAAACCCAGCCTCAAAATTACCTTAATCATTTCATTAATTTAATTGCCTCCAATACAATTATATAAAAGGAATTCCACAATTTCTTTGATACTTCCATAAATGTGAGAACATAGGAACCCATAATTACTATGTTCACAAATACATTAATAAATATTTTAATTCATGTTACATAGTCATGAGGGAACCCCATAATTCCCTCGGATGAACTCCATGTACATCCCAAAAAGGACATCTTCTTCCCTTGGTTCAATCTCAAAGGAAACATCTTCTTCCTAAGTTTCTAAAGTAACCACACATCAACTAAAGAATTGCACACATCAACTCATTAGGAAGGACCCCATAATCCTCTAAAATGATTTTCTATGCAAGCTTATCAAGTAGGAGGGAAACCTTCCCCTAGTTACTCAAGGTTCTACATTACACCATGGCATGAATTATGCTATCAACAATATATAATCCACTAATACATATCTATCACATCTAGTCCAAGGATTGATATTATCTATAAATGTAGATTTCCACCTTATAGAATATGTTGTCCACTAGCATAATTTCAACTCATCAAAAAAATTAACAAATTATCTGCTAATGCATATATCCATCCCAAGAAGCATACTATCCACTAACATGCTTCAACTCATTAAATCAATAAAATATATTATCCACTAATTTATTTCTAAATACATGAAGTATATTTTCTACATGTTTTCAATTCATTATATCAAATGAAATACAATCATCTATATTGTATTTTCCAACTCATAAGATCCAATTAAAACCCTTCATTTAACTAGGGTTAAACATCAATAACTATTCTTCTATTAAATCAGAGCTATAAACCAAAACTCTAATTAAGTTTCTACACAAAATTAATTCTAGTAAACACTCAATCTCTCCATGAGATTGACCCAAATTAAATTCTCAAATTCTCCATAAAATTGATCCCCCACAATCAATCGATTTCTCCATGAAATTGATCCTCAAGGTACTCTCAAATTATCTACGTAATTGATCCAAGGGTAACATACAATTTTTCACCAAATTATCCTAGGGTTGACAAGCAATTTCTCCACAAAGTTGCTCTCGTAACAAACATTCAATTTCTCATAAAATTGCCAGGACTCGTCATTTAATCTTTGTTCTTTAATAAGGAAAAAACTTTTACTTAACAAGTAACCCACCTCTTAATCCTTCAAAGGATTTGGTTAAGAAAACATTAACTCTCCTTATTAGGGTAACTCAGGGTCTAATTATCCTTCCTTGGGATATAATCAATAAATTTCCCCATTTTTAATATTCAAAAGGCATATAATAATTCCATGGCCTTTAAAAACATTGCACTTATGGCTTTAAAATAAATCAAAATAAACCCTTTTATTCAAAGTATCTATTTCATTAAACTAGCCTCTCACACCCTTTATTTTTAAAACCAAGGGTCTATTCCATTTATGAGTCAAATGCCTCAAGAAGTTTCAGGCTTTCTATTAATAATTTGAACATCAAGATAAATTGCATAATTAGAAATAGTGACTAATGCCTTTCGTTTTGAATATAGAATTAAAATAATGCACAGGGACATTTCCTTCTAAACATATATTCAAAATATAATTAAAATAATGCACAGGGACATTTCCTTCTAAGCATATATTCAAAACATAATTAAAATAATACTCGGGGGCCTTTCCTTGTAAATCACAAATCACATTCATTTTAAATCATATAATACACAGTTTTAATCACAAATATATGGAAAACATATTTTATAATAAGCACGTTCTCATGGCCCCCACAACCTTTTATATGAAGAAAAGCTTATTTTAAATGGCCTCCACGGCCTATCATAACACAATGTGACAACCCTATTTTAAATGGAACCCTTAATTTAATTGGCCACTACGATGGTTACCTTATTTTAAATCATTTAAAACTCAAGCCCCCTTAAATATATATCTAAAGGGCATATTTTATAATATATATATATATATATATATATGTGGATACCTTCATTTAATTGGCCACCGTGACATGTTTATCTTATTTTAAATCATTTAAAACTTACTTAAATATATATCTAAATGACATATTTTATAATAAGTATATATATAATAAGTAAATGGAACCCTTAATTTTAATTAGCCTTTGCTGCCTATTTACCTTATTTAAAATCATTTAAAACTCAAACCCCCTTAAATATATAGCTAAAGGGTATTTTTATTTACTTTATATAAAACCCTAGCATAAACTTAGGGTAAAGTTTGATTAAAGGTGAAAGATATAGATTGGGGTGGAGAAGATGAAATTTTGTGGTGGAAATGAAAAAGTAACGGAGTAGAGAAAGGATTTTATTTTCTTAGATTCATAGATGGCGAAAAATAATTTCCAAAGAGACATGGTGTATAAGAGCCAAGAAGTGGGGTGGCAAATAGTTATGCGACAATAGAAACATTGTATCTTAGGGGTGGTGATTATCACGATACCATTATTCATTTTTTAGTCCTTAGTGAAGAACATAAGATTATACTAAGAGTGGGGGTGAACAATATAAGATAAAACTTTTTACTTTTTAATCCAAATGATAACAGCAATAATATCAAAGTAGTAAATAGTGCACACATCATCACACACATGAGAGACTTGATTTAACGTGGTTCATCCAATGTGGGCTAAAATATTCCTTATAAAATTTCCTCAGTGAATATTTTGGAATCAAATCCCTATTACAATGTTTATGGACCTTTGTCCAAAGGAGACACCAATCCCCTATGCTCTAGTTTGTGGATCTCTCTCCACATGATACCTCTGGCACCATTGCTCTAGTTTATGGATCTCTCTCCATAGGATAACCCTATCTCCTCTACTTTGGTTGGTGATCTACTAGAAGACTTTTACCCGCACTACTTTGGCTTATGGATATCTTTCCATATGAGACCTTTGTCCCTACTACCCTGGTTGGTGGATCTCTATCCACTAGAGACTGTTATCCTCTCTACTTTGTCACCTCTCAAAGCATACCTTCAATTCTATCTCAAATATGCACACACTCTGTCCCAAGTCTAGCACAAATCTGATCTAACTTTTTCTCAAATTTACACCAAACTTTGTCTCAAGTCGAGCACAAATATGCTTTAACTCTATCTCAAATCTGCACCAAAATCTGGTCAAATCTACCCTAAGCCTTAATACAAATACTTGCTCAAATCTATCCTCAAGCCTTCTCAATGACTTGCTCATTCACATTCAAAATTACTCAAACCAATATTCAAATATTTTCAAGAATACTTATCAAACAATCCTTTTCTCTCCACCTTATGTTCCAAAACAAAACATTTTAAACAAGGAATAATGTGCCTATACCTTTTTTTTTGCTTTGATGGAGATACGTATTCAAGACTTGTCTTATCAACAACCAATTCCTTTTTGTGCCACTTCAAGGTTAAATAGCAATATTCTATCTCAAAATATCCACATGAATTTTCACTTCAAAAGATATTTCACCATACACAGAATACAATAAAATATCAACCACTAAAACACCTTATTACTCCTAATCTTGCATAATAAAATCTCAACCAACCAAACCAAAAATTTCTCACATACACCTTATATCTTCTTCTTTAAAAATAATGGACGTCATCGCATGCATAATTAAAACCCTAGCAATCTAAATTTTCACTTTTCAACCCTTGAAAAATAATATTTAAAATATCGTACTAATACTTATAGCTCCTTAACCATTTCACACAAAAAAATTAAATTTAACCCTTACAACTCCCTAGCCAACCACATCAAAAATATTAAATCAACCCTTATGACTCACAAACCAAGGTACATATTACATACCTTAACAAAAATTAATCCTTCTCAAAGCGTTGTCGTCACTGCTCGAACCCGTGACCTTTTTGGCCATCGTGCCCTAACGCAAGGGTAATCATTGTATGAGCTAGCTACCCATGTGAACAAAAAGAGCATGAGCTCCTTGATATTCTCCACTATCGATGCTAAAAATGAAATCTGACCATGCAAAAGAAAAAGTCCTTTGCATGAATTGAACACCGCTCTTTATTCCTTCCATGTGTTGTGCAAACCAATCTTACCAGCTCGACTACCATCTCACTTCAGGTGAGGATAAACTCCTTTTGACCAATGCACTGCTCCGAAAATCACAAAATATTTCTTTTTCCTCCACCGCATTCAAACAAAAATTGAACAAGGAAATAATTTGAGGGTAAATTTTTATTCGAACTCATACTTGGCTTAGGCTAAACTTTATCCTATAAATACACATGCCTTTTTATATTTGGTGTCAGCTCACCTACAATTCAAAATTAACGCTTCAAATTTAATTATTATTTTTATTAATATTTAACATTAGGGTTTAAATATTAATTAATTATATTATTTAACCTTAGTGTTAAATAATATACTTAGCTCCTTCATAAACTCTTTGGCCAATGCATTATTCAATATCCTCTTTGAAAGGCCCTAATGGCCAAGATATTATAATATTAAATATTATAATATTATCCTTTTTCACTTGCTCTCTTGTACATTAACCTTTGACATAAATGACCATGCAACTTTGACATCAATGGCAACCAAAGTGCTCAATTTTCCAACAATATCTCCCTTTGTCATTGATGGCAACCCTTTTTTAAAAGTTCCTTTTTCCTTATTTTTCCAAATCTCCTCCCCCAAATAAATTGCTCCCCCTAAGTGAATGTTCTCCCCCTTACTCAAATATCTGCCCCTTTGACATCAATGGCAAAGGGACTCCTTTGAGGCTAAATATAAGACTCTTAGCTCAGCCCCCTCCCCACCTCCTCTCATTGAGTGATTAATTTTGGAGTGGGTGTATAACTACTCCCAATTTTCCTCTAAGATACTCAAAGGTTTCCTTTGGAAGTTGCTTAATGAAAATGTTCACAATTTGTTCCCTTGTATTAACAAATTCCAATATGACTTGCTTGTCTGTCACCTATTCTCTTAGAAAATGGTATTTTATCGGAATGTGCTTGGTCATGGAGTGCATTACTAGATTCTTTGAAATGTTTGTAGCGCTTGTTTTATCATATAGTATTGAGATAGGATTATCATGCTCTATCTTGAAATCCTTTAAAGTTTTCTTCATCCATAATACCTGTTTACAACAAGAAACTCCTGTAATGTACTTTGCCTCTATGATGGATAAGGATACTTGATGCCTATTTCTTACTTAGCTAGGAGACTAAATAATATTCAAGAAAAAACGCTCCTCCACTTGTGCTTTTTCTGTCATCAATACTGCCTGCCTAATCTGCATCTGTATATACTATGAGAGTGAAATTATCATATCTAGGATACTAGAGTCCAAAATCCATAGTCCCTTTTAAATACCTGAGAATCCTCTTCACTACCATTACATGTGTTTCCTTTGGTTTTGCTTATAATATTACCACCAGTCCCATTGCCTGCATTATGTTTGGTCTTGAAGTTGTGACATATAGTAAGCTACCAATCATGGATCTATACAATGTCTAATTTACCTCAAGAGATTCATCATCTTTACTCAACTTGCATCCTGTAACCATGGGAGTACTTACTGGTTTACAGTCTTCTAACTTGAATTTCTTCAACATCTCTTTTATGTACTTGGTTTGTGAGAGAAATACACCCTTCTCTGATTATGAAATTTGTAGTCCAAGAAATAAAGACAACTCACAAAGCATTAACATTTCAAATTTATTTTGCATGCTCTTTGCAAATTTATGACACATCTTATCATTATTGCCTCTAAAAATGATATCATCCACATAAATAACCATAATTAGTAATTCATTTCTTTTATTTTTGATGTATAAGTTATTGTCCACTATTCCTTTCCTAAAACCCTATTCTTGAATATACTTATCCAACCTTGAATACCAAGCTATAGGAGCTTGCTTTAGTCAATAAAGTTCCTTATTTAATATGCGTACATAATCTAGCTTATTAGTTAGGCCGAATCCCTCTGGTTGCTCAATGTAGACCTCTTCTTCCAAGACACCATTGAGAAAAGTTGATTTAACATCCATTTGATATACTTTGAAGTTTTTGAAAATTGAGCAAGCTAAAAATATCCTTATTTCCTCAAGTCATTCAACAAGAGCAAATGTTTCATCAAAATCAATCCCTTCAACTTGTGCATAACCTTTGCATACCAATATTGCTTTATTTCTGACTACCTGGTCATATTCATTTAACTTGTTTCTGAAAACCCATTTAGTGTCAATTACATTCTTATATTTTGGTTGTGGAAAAATTTCACAAGTCTCTTTTTTCTATTTGATCCAATTCCTCATCCATTACCTTGACCCAAAACTTATCTTCTCTTGCCTCACTAAAATCCTTGCACTCAATTTTAGATAACAAGGAAAGATTTGCATGCTCACTAGTTCCTATTATCTTCCTCATTGTTTGTCTTTCATCTGGATTTCCAATAATTAGATCTCTGGGATGATTTTTCTACACATACCTGTATGGAGTCTTAGGTAGTAATCTTTGAGTTTCTCCTTCTTCTAATTCTTCACCTAATTCTTCTTGGTAACTTTCTTCTTCAATTTCTTGAGTTGGTTATTTTGACCCTGTATGTTCATCACAATCACATTTATACTTTCCACAATTGTATGTGTCCTCTTATTATAGCACCTATGGGATTTGATTTTAGTGGAATATCCAAGAAAAATACCTTCATCACATCTTGAATCAAAATTACCAAAATGTTTCTCTTCTCATATTATGTAGCATTTGCTTCAAAAAAATTTAAATATTTTATAGTAGTTTGTCTCCCTTTCTAGAGCTCATATGGGGTTTTGTGATGATTTACTCTTACTTGAGCTCTATTGATGATATATACTATTGTATGAACTACATATCTCCAAAAATCATCTAACGCCTTAGACTCATTCAACATAGCTCTGGCCATATTTTCAATGGTCTTATTTTTCCTTTCGACTACTCCATTTTGTTGAGGATTTTTTTTGCTGAACATTCTCTTTTGATCCCATGTTGTTCACAAAAATCTATGAATTCACCTGAAGTAAATTCTCCTCCTCTATCTAGTCTCAAACACTTAATCTTTCAACCTGTATCATTTTCTACTAATTCTTTGATTACCTTGAACTTCTCAAGGGCTTCTGACTTTTCTTTTAAGAAGGCTACCCAAGTCATTATGGAGAAATCATCTATAAATAACATGAAGTAACTTTCACCTAGTAGACTCTTTGTCCTTGTAAGACCACATAGATCAGTGTGAACTAGTTTTAATGGTTCAGGCAACATAAATTCTTTTGACTTGAAACGTGTTCTTGTTTGCTTTCCATGTTGATTTTGTGCACAAATTGTGTTTTGTGGTATTTTTATCTTGGGTAAATCTCTATTTGTCTTCTTGTTGCTTATTTTCACTATGCTGTCAAATTTTAGATGACCCATCCTTCTATGCCATAACCAACTCTCATATTCTTGTGATAAGAAACACTTTTCTCCCTTAATCTCACTTAGCATGTAGAGATTTTTCATAGTTCTATTAACATATGCAATGAGCTTTCTAATTTAAGATTTTTTAATCTCACATTTATTGGGATGAAAATTTACCGTGTGCCCTTGATCACAAAGTTGGCTTACAGTTAATAAATTATGTCTTAATCCCCTGACATACAATACATTCTCTGTCTTTGTTTTTCCATTATCTAAACTCAAATTTCCTTTCCCATAGATTTTTTCTTAACCATTGTCACCAAAATTTATTGATCCTCCATTGATTTCTTTAATTTCAAGAAATTTATTCTTTTCTCCTATCATATGACTTGAACAACCACTATCAAGAAACCATTGTTTTCTCTTATCTTGTACATGAAGAGTTGTTTGTACCAACATTGATTTTGCTTTTTCTTGCTCTTTTCTCTCTTTCCTAATTATTGAGTTTGTATTCTTTTGTACCTTTTGATCCTCCTTATTTTTTCTCAATTCAAGAAATACTATTTTACACCACTTGGCCTTGTGCCCAAAGTTATTACATTTGTAACATATGATATTGTCATTCATGAGAGGTGAAAAAGAAATAAAATTTCTATCAACATTTGTCTAATAGGGACTACTTTTGCAAATAAAATGATCAACATACCTTTATTTTAGGTAAGTTTACATAGTTCACAATAATAGAATACTCTAGATTAAGGGTAAGCCTATTGTGTTATGGAAGGATCTAAAGAAGCCCTTTCACACCCAAAGTAAATGGTAGAAGTCATAGTGGTAAAACACCCAATTAGCTTTTAAAAAGTAAGAATTTAGAGAGTACTAAATAGTAACAAAAAGAGCATAGCTCTTTATTGGCTAAAAGCCAAATCTCATAAATTAGAGCAAGAATATAATACAGGTGTTCCCTGATAAAAAGAGCATTTTTTAATGCCATCTACCACAATATCACCCTTGTTCAAGACCTAAATGGAATTCAATCTTGTAATCCAAATAAAGAAATAGATAGAAATTAATTCCCTCCATATCCAATATCTCGCCACCTAGCTAAGATATTTCCTCAAACTAATTAATCTAACCCTTTCATAAATTAGATTGTTGTCTCCAACCTTACAATAATTCAACACTCATTTAAGCAAAAAAATAGATATTTTTAAAACAAAATAAATGACCTACAAAAACTTGTGTGCCTTGCCCGGGGATTCCTTGATTACGTCAACGAAATAAGTAATTGTTGAATTCTCCTCCAAATCTAAAACATTGTTGGAATTATTTTCCATTGTATTTATAGCAACTATAGGAATGCAGGAAGAGGATCATCATCCTTGATTAAAACAAGTTTCCCTGATGCTCGGAAGGTGTACTCTAATATTCAATATGTGGACCTCATTTTATTTTCCAATTTGTGGCCCTCCTTGGTTCTCATTATTCCATCTTTTTTTTTTGAGTGTATGCCACTCCTTCCTACATGATGGCTTCCCTCCCAAGACATATTTTTTCCCTCAACCTGGGCATATTTTTCCATACTAGCAGGATAGAACCACATTATTGCAGCCTACTAGCTCAGGCCCAGTTGCCTTGAGCTTAATAGCTCCTTAATCAAAAAAATTATGTTTTAGAAGTATTCTAAAAACTTTATTTTATGGAAATTCAAAGGAACTCCCACATAAACAAAAATACATTAAACATTCATGAGCCTACCACACTGAATTAAGCCATCATTTGCATAAATAATTATTAATTATATCCTTTGAAAAATTAAATCAAATCAATATTAAATCATATTATTAAATGTATGGTGGATTTCTAATGGTTAATAATTTAGTTTAACCATTATATTCAAGCGGAAATATTAAACATTTTCCTTGCCAAACAATTTAAAACATTCATCAAGGTGGATATTAAATCATAACCTTCCATCATACATCGTTAGCCAATTTAATTAGAAATCATTACAAGAATTACCATTATTTAGCTCCTTTGATGATCAATTAAAGGTGTCATAAATGTTTTTTTAGATTTATTTCTTGATATTTTTCACTTGCAAACATGGTTATCCCTACAAAACCATAAAGACATAGCAGCATCATAGACATAAATCACAATCAAATGTTGCATCATATCCATGCATAGCTATAGCACCAACAAGGTTAGGTATTGAAAAAATAAGTTTGATTAATTTGTCTTCCTCATCAAGGGTTATATGAGGTTTGTTGTGAAATTCCATCTCTTAGGACTAAACGTAATCTCGTATGTTTACTTACAATAAGAATGATATCAATACATCATCAAATTATATAAGGAAACATGTCTACCATTTTATTAATTACACTAATTATTACCATCCACTAACAATACCAATGACTCACTCACTCCACATGATATGAACTGTAAGAGTATTATGATCCATTAATAATAACCATGCTTACCATGCAAGGTGTCCTTCCAAATATTATCATCATTTGTTTATGACATAAATGGCCAAGCTTACTCCACGTAAGGCACCATTCCAAGATATCATCATCCATTGATGATATCAATGGCCATGCCTACTCCACATAAGGTATCATTCCAACCATTAGGTAACAAAATAAATAATGCCCTTCTTCATTCCTACCCAGAATAATGTCCTTTTCCAATTTTTACTTCAACTTAGCTCCTCCATGATGAGCAAAATTTGGAGTACTATGAACTTCTACCACGATCAATCTCCCCAATTTCCAAATTTTGGGTATAGTTAATTGATATTCAATGCACAAGACTCTAGACCTAGCACTAGAATTCTTATTCTCTTCAAGATTTCTTCCATCTCAGCCTAAATGTTTACTACAACACTCATCCCATGATTACATTCCTTGATTTAATCCATTCAGTCCATGTGACTATGGACCCAAACAACTATAATCCCTACTTGATATCTTGGGTTTGAATAGGTTTATCATGTTTTATTCATAGGATTCACTCCGAAGATATAATTTTGTACCTTCAAAATCCTACTAATCTCATAATTAGGTACATACTTTGTCAACTTATCAAGAGATGATCTCATACTCTCAAGAATAGATTCCCCATATATCCTTTCTACTAAGAATTGTTTAAAACCTATTAATAGAGTTCTATCTCTATCATTTATCATTAAATTTTGATCACAAATTAGATTGTTATGAGAGGATCCCATACTCCTATCGAGAATAGATTCCCCAACTATTATATTTCAATTTCTTCTATATTCCATATACTATGTTGAATACATAGCCTAGGTTCACAAAGATCCATGATTTATCTTCGTAATAAGTAAAGAGCGTAATTTAATGTTCAAAATACCACTAGATGTACTTATCACATTCCAAGCTACACTACTCATAATCTTGCCTATGTCTACCCACTTTTGGAAACCATTATTAATTGTGGTTATAATGAACATTAAAAATTTCTTCATAGATTAAAAACCTCAAACATGAATTCCACCTATAAACTAGAAAAATTATATATCAAAAGAGAAGTCTATATCCAAGTCAACAAGAGTTTGAATAAAACCACCTATCAAGTCTCATAACTTGAATCTTATTGCCATCCTTGAAGTCATTCCTCCATTTTAAGGCTATGCGAGACACATGAAGGTTAACTCCACTATTTGGGTTACAATTGGATAATTCCTCAAGGAAAATATTTATTTCCAATTCATACAACCATACCTTGGATGAAACTATCAATCGAATACCCTAATATTGATATACTATTATTCAATATTTGCCTTCTTTATCTTCTACAATAGGATACTTCTCTTGTCTCTACTCAAAATGTTTGCTCTAGGGAACTTGAACTATAATTCATTTCTAATATTTACTTAGTTTGGTTCATTTGTTCCCTTTATCATTTATTTCATTCTTGTAGTAACCATACTACAACCAAGAGGTTCTCTACCTCCTTGTAGATTTATCCAAATTTTATTTGGGGTCTAGCATGACACCCATTTACTATTTGAAATATAAATACCCTCATTTGCTAGAGAATCTACTTCAAAATTTAATGCCTGAGGCACATGTTCAATATCAAATTCTTTGAATATCGAGTGTATATCCTTTCCCTCAATACTCTAGTCAGTAATGTTTTTAGATCTCATTTTCCATTCACCTTTGATCTACTTTTAAGCACATTTTGAATCACCTCAAACCTGAATGCAATCAATTTCTTGGTCTTGAGCATACTTCAATCCTACTTAGCTAGTCCTAGATTTTGAGAAGATCCTCTTCTTCTCTTCCTTATCTTGGGTGCCAATCTCTTTTACCCCCACAAATGAGTTTGGATGAGAATGCAACATCTTGAATCTAACCATTTTGTGATAGGGCTAAAATTGATTTCTTTAACACATTTAGAATTTATGAAAATACACTAGGTAGGATCATAGAAGGTCTACCACTTTTTTGAGTTTCTAGATGCTATAGATATCCCTCGAGTGGATAGGAGTAATCACTCTCTCATAGTTTACAAAATTTAACCTTTTACACTACCCATACACCTTAATGGATAACTTCATGTGGTCTCCCCATTTCCTAACACTCTCCACAAATGTACGACAACCTGATCACAGCATAAGGATTAAGCCTATCTCAATAAAATGAGACTATGGATGTCAATTCCTTTACTAAGCTCAATCCTTTGAGCCTATACTTGGTCGTAAGAACCTCTTTTCTCCATGATGAGCTAAATTAAGTTATTTGTCTCATCCCTATAATGAGCTAACCTAATTCAACTATATCATCTCAATGATGAGCTAGCTTAATATATCTATCTCATATCCATGATGAGCTAAGTCAAGCCATCTATCTCATCTTCTGCATGCTTTAAAAGGCTAGCTATGTATTTTTAAGATCTAACTCACATTATTATTGGTCATCATCACCTTGTATACCCATAAGGTGTCATCTTAGTTATGACCATTATTACCTCCTAGTAATGATATGGTTCATGCTTGCCTCACCTCAAGGTGTCACATTCCCTAAATACCTAGGAGTTGATTCTAGTTGCTTATATTTATTCCCTTACCCTTATGAACTAACTCATTTCATTATCATTAATTTGATAATGGCTATAGTGATTCTTACTGCATGTAATATCTTATTCCTATGTAAGCTTATTCATTATCAATATCCTCATAACGGTGATGGACACACTTGCTTTGTGCAAGGTACCATATAAATATAAAGCTAACTTTCCTAAGTTTTAATTCTTAAGTACCCTTAGCTTATCCATGGAATATTATATTCCCTCATACCTAGAGCTTATTTATTAAAGCATCTAGACCATCACAACCTAGAGCTTTGATACCAAATGTAACAACCCAACTAAATCCAACCTATTCAAGAGAGAATTTTTTTTGGTTAATATCTTATAGGGATCCACATATCCCCACCTTGAATAATTTTGTCTATGCATTTGCACTAATCATAATGTAAATAAGCCATCTATCTCATATCTATGATGATCTAGCTTATCCCCCTTAGTCTTTCAAGAGAGTAAGCTTATCCCTACACCATACATAAGTTCATCTATGTAGGTTCACTAAGTGTATTGTAGATACGCCATTCCTATTTCCCCCTATATACAATTTCTTCTAATCTATTAGATCATACATATAATTTTAATTATTAACAAGAAATATTAATGTCATTCACATGTATATCTTAATATATTCTTAACTATGTTCTTTCCTTAATAAATTTGAGTGAAAATTCCATAACAATCCATTATCTAAAAGCATTAAGAAACAAGGTCATGAAATAACATTAATCATCACACACATATGACACATTATGTATCCGAGAAAAAACCCTAAGGGAAAAACCTAGCCTCAAAATAAACTTTATCATTTCATTAAATTAATTGTCTCCATTACAGTTATATAAAAGGAATTCTACAATTCTTTTTATACAACCATCAATATGAGAACATGGGAACCCATCATTTCTATATTTCCAAATACATGAATATATCCTTTAATTCATGTTACATAGTCATAAGGGAACCCTATAATTCCTTCGGATAAATGCTGCATACATCTCCCAAAGGACATCTTCTTCCCTAGGTCCAAGCTCAAAGGAAACATATCATTCCTGAGAATCTAAGGCAACCACACATCAACTAAATAATTGCACACATGAACTTATTGAGGACCCCATAATCCTCTCAAATGAGTTCCTATGCAAGCCTATAAAGTAGGAGGAAAACCTTCCCCTGCTTACTCAAGGTACTACATCATTACATCATGGCATGAATTATGTTATCAACAATATACAATCCACTAATACATATCTATTACATCTAGTCCAAGAATTAACATTATCTACTAATGTAGCTATCTAACTTATAGAATATGCTATCCACTAGCACAATTTCAACTCATCAAAACAATGAACACATTATCCACTAATGTATATTTCCATCCCCTAAAACATACTACCCACTAACATGATTCAACTCATTCAATCAATAAAATACATTATCCACTAATGTATTTCCTAACACATGAAGTATATTTTCTACAACATGTTTTCAATTCATCATATGATATAAAATATAATCACCTCTATTGTATTTTCTAACTCATAAGATCCAATTATTAAATTTCATTTAACTAAGGTTTAACATCAATAAATATCCTTCCATTAAATCAAAGTTAGAAACCAAAACTCTAATTAAGTTTCTATACAAAATTAATTCCAACAAACACTCAATCTCTCCATGAAATTGATCCCAATTAAATTCTCAATTTCTCCATGAAATTGATCACCCACAAACAATCAATTTCTCCATAAAATTGATCCCAAAGATATTCTTAAATTCTCCATGAAATTGACCCAAGGTTAACATACAATTTCTCACAAAATTATCCTATGGTTGACAAGCAACGTATCCACAAAATTGCCCTCGTAACAAACATTCAATTTACCATAAAATTTGGCCAAGATTCTTCATTCAAGATTTTTTATTTAGAATGGAAAAACCTTGTACTTAAAAAGCAACCCACCTCTTAATCATTCAAAGGATTTGGTTAAGATACATTAACCCTCCTTTTTATTAGGGTAGCTCACAGGTCTAATAATCCTTCCTTGGGATATAGTCATTGCCCCCATTTTCAATATTCAAAAGGTATATAATAATTCCATATCCTTTTAAAAAATTTCACTTATGGCCTTAAAATAAATCAAAATTAACATTTTTATTCAAATTACCTATTTTATTGAACTAGCCTCTCACACCCTTTTTTTTTAAAACAGAAGGTCTTTCTATTAATGATTCAAACATCAACATAAATTGCATAATTATAAATAATTCTTAGTGCCTTTCCTTCTAATCATATATTTAAAATATAATTAAAATAATGCTCAGGGGTCTTTCCTCCCAATTTTTACTTCAAACTATAATTAAAATAATGCCCTGGGTCTTTTGTTCTAAATATATATTAAAAATATAATTAAAATAATACCCATAGGTCTTTCCTTCTAAACATATATTCAAAATATAATCAAAATAATGTCCAAGTGTCTTTCCTTCTAAACATATATTCAAAATATAATCAAAATAATGCTCAAGGGCCTTTCCTTCTAGATCAGATTTATTTTAAATCATATAAGACAAGATTTTAATCACAAATATGGAAAGCATAATTTATAATAAGCATGTTTCCCCCAATGGCTCATGCCCCCCATGGCCTATTATAAGAAGAAAAAATCATTTTAAATGACCTCCATGATCTATCATAACTTAATGTGAAAACCCTATTTTAAATGGAACCCTTAATTTAATTGGCCTCCTTAAATATATAGCTGAAGGACATATTTAATAAAAAGCATACATGAAAATCATATATATATCTATATCTATATCTATATTAAGTAAACGGAACCCTTAATTTAATTGCCCTTTACAGCTTGTTTGCCTTATTTAAAATCATTTAAAACTTAGGCCCCTTTAAATATATAGCTAAAGGGCATATTATATATATCTATATATATAAACCCTAGCATAAACTTAGGGTAAATATTAATTAAATGGGATGGATAAATATCGGTGGTGGATAAGATGAAATGATACAGTGGAAATGAAAAAGCAATAGAGTCGATCGAGGATTTTCTTTTCTCAGATTCATAGATGGCGAAAAACAAATCCTAGAGAGGTGTGGTGTACAAGATCCAATAAGTGAGGTGGTGAACAGCTGTGCAACAATAAAAAATTATTGCAGCTCAATGGTGATGGTTATCACAACACCATTCTTTGTTGTTTAGTCCCTAGGCAAAGCATCTACAACTAAGTAAAACTCATGGGGAACATGCAAAATTTATCTAACAGGGATTACTTTCACAAATAAAAGTATTGACAAACCTTTATTTTAGACAAGTTTACACAATTCACAATAAATGAATACTCTAAATTATGGGTAGGCTTATCGTGTTATAGAAGGTTCTAAATAAGCCCTTTCACACCCAAAGTAAATGATAAAAGCCATCCCAACAGTGCATTATGAGTGGTAAAATATCCAATTAGATTTTCAAAAGTAATACTTTAAAGAGTACTAAATAGTAATAAAAAAGCATAGTTCTTCATCAACTAAAAGCTAAATCTCATAAATTAGAGCAAGAATATAATACAAGTGTTCCTTGATAAAAAAAAAGACCATTTTGTTTAAGGGAATCTACCACAATATCACTATTTTTTGGGACCTAAATGAAGTCGATATTGTAAGCCAAATAAAGCAATAGATAGAAATTAATTCCCTCCATCTCTAATATTTCACCATCTAACTAAGATATTTTCCTCGAGCAGATTAATCTAACCCTTTCATAAATTATATTGTCGTCTCCTACATTTCATCAATTAATTCGACACTCATTGAAGCAAAAATAATAGATAAAATTATAACAAAAGAAATCATCTTTAAAAACTAGTGTGCCTTTCTTGGGAATTCCTCAACTGCATCAACAAAAGAAGCAATCATTGATTGCTCTTCCAAATCTAAATTGTTGTTAGAATTATTTTCCATTGCAATTACAACAATCATAGGATTGTAGGAATAGGATCATCATCCTTAATTAAAACCAATTTCTTTGATTATCGGGAGGTTTACCCTGGTCTCCAATCTGTGGCCCTCATTCTTTTTTTCATTTTGTGCCCCTCCTTGGTTCTCCTTCTTCCATCTTATTTTATTGAGGGTATGCTACTCCTTCCTACATGATGGTTTCCCTCCCAAGCCATATTTTTTTCTCTTAACCTAGGCATATTTTTTCATATTGGTAGGGTAGAACCACATTATTGCAGTCTACTAGCTTAGGCCCAGCTGGCCTAAACTCAATATCTCCATAAAGAGTACTAAATAGTAACAAAAAGAGCATATCTCTTAAAATAAAAATCTCATAAATTAGAGCAAGAATATAATATGGGTGTTCCCTAATAAAGAGAGTATTTTTTAAGGCCATCTACCACAATATCACCCTTGTTCAAGACCCAAAGGTAACTCGATCTTGTAATCCAAATAAAGCAATAGATAGAAACTAATTTCCTCCATCTCCATTATTTCACCACCCGACTAAGATATTTTCTCAAACAAAATAATCTAACCCTTTCATAAACTAGATTTTTGTCTCCTACCTTACAGTAATTAGATCAACACTCATTGAAGTAAAAATAATAGATAAAATTAAAATAAAATAAATGACCTACAAAAACTCATGTGCCTTGCCCGAGGATTCCCTGATTACATCAAAAAAAGAAGCAATAATTGACTACTATAAATCTAAACTATTATTAGAAATTCCATTGTATTTATAGCAACTGTAGGAGCGAAGTAAGAGGAACATCGTCCTCGATTAAAACAAGTTTCCTTGATGCTCAAAATGTGTACCCCGATCTCCAATTTATGGCCCTCATTTTTTTCTATTTTGTGCCCGTCCCTAGTTCTCCTTCCCTCTTCTTCTTTTTGAGTGTATTCCACTCCTTCCTGCATGACGGCTTCCCTCCCAAGCCATATTTTTTTCCCTCAACTTGGGAACATTTTTCCACATTGGTAGGGCAAAACAACATTATTGTAGTCTGCTAGCTTTTGCCTAGATTCCCTGAGCTCAATAGATCCTTAATAAAAAATAGTTATGTTTTAAAAATATTTTAAAAACTTTATTTTTTGGAAATTCAAATGAGCTCTCACATAAATAAAAATGTATTAAATATTCATTAGCCTGCCACACTGAATTAAGCCATCATTTGCATAAATAATTATTAATTATATCCTTTGCCGAATTAAATGAAAGTAATATTAAATAAAATTATTAAATGTATGGTGGCTTTCTAATGGTTAATAATTTTATTTTAACCATAATATTCAACAGGAAATATTAAACATTTTCCTTTTCAAAAAATTTAAAACATTCATAAAGGTGGACATTAAATCATAACCTATCATCATACATGGTTAGCCAATTTAATTAGAAACCATTGCAACCATTACCATTATTTAGCTCTTTTGTTGATCAATTAAAGGCATCATTAATGTTAATGTTAGATTGATAGCTTGACATTGTCCACTTACAAACATGGTTATCCCTACAAAACAATAAATACATAGCAACATAATAGACATAAATAACAATCAAATTTTGCATCATCTCCATGCCTAGCTAGAGCACCAACAAGGGTAGGTATTAAAAAAATACATTTTATTAATTTGTCTTCCTTATCAAGGATCCTACGAGGCATGTTGTGACATTCCACCCCTTAGGGCTAAATGCAATCTTGTGTGTTTACTGGCAATAATAAATATATCAATACATCTTTAAATTAAATAATAAAATATGTCTACCATCTTATTAATTATACTAACTATTACCATCCACTGACAATGCCAATAACTCACTCATTCCACATGATATGTCATGTAGTAGTATTATTGTACATTGATATTAACCATGATTACCATGCAAGGTGTCCTTCCAAACATTATCATCATCCATTAATGACACAAATGGGTAAGCTTACTCTATGTAAGGCACCATTCCAAGATATCATCGTCCACTGATGATATAAATGGCCATGCCTACTCCACATAAGGTGTCATTCCAAACATTAGGTAACAAAATCAATAATACCCTTCTTCATTCCTACCTATAAGAAGGACCTTCCCAAGTTTTACCTCATCTTAGATCCTCCATAATGAGCAAAATTTGGAGTACTATGCGCTTCCTGCATGATCAATCTCCTCAATTTCCAAATTTTGGATATAGTTACTCAATATTCAATGCACAAGAGTCCATACCTAGTTCTAAAATATTTATTCTCTTCAATATTTCTTCCATATCAGCCTAAATTTTTACTGCAACACTCATCCCACAGTTACATTCCTTAATTTAATCCATTCATTCCATGTGACTATGAGCCTAAAAAACAATAATCCCTACTTTATATATTGGGTTTGAACATATTTATCCTATTTTATTCATAGTATTCACTCCTAATATAGACTTTTATACCTTCAAACTCCTACTAATATCATAATTAGGTACATACTTTATCAACTTCTTAAGAAAGGATCCCATACTCCTTTCAAGAATAGATTCTCCATCTATCCTTTCTACTAAGAATTGTTCAAAACCTATGAATAGAGTTTTATCTCTATCATTTATCATTTAATTTTGTTCACAAATTAGATTGCTATGAGAGATCCCATACTCCTCTTAATAATAGATTTCCCACCTATTCTCTTTTAATATTTTCTATATTCCATCTACTATATTGAATACATAGCCTAGGTTCACAAAGATCCATGGTTGATGTTCATAATAATTAAAGAGCATAATTTAATGTTCAAAATACCACTAGATGTGCTTATCACAGTCCAAGATAAACTGCTCAGAACCTTGCCTAAGCCTATCCACTTTTGGAAACCATTATTCATTGTTGTTTTAATAAACATTAAAAATGTCTTCACACATTAAAAACTTAAACATGAATTCCACCTATAAACTAGAAGGATTATATCTCAAAATAAAAGGCCATCTCTAAGTCAACTATGGTTTGAATAAAATCACCTATCAAGTCTCATAACTTGAATCTTCTTTCCAATATTTAAGTCATTCCTCCATTCTAAGGCTATGTCAAACACATGAAGGGTAACTCCACTATTTGGGTTACAATTGGATAATTCCTCAAGGAAAATATTTATTTCCAATTCATATAGCCATACCTTGGCTGAAACTATCAATTATATACCTTGATATTATTTAGGTCCTTGTCTAGCTCTACTAGTATCTGAGTTTTGCCTTCTTGATCTTATACAACAGGATATTTCTCCTATCTATAATCAAACTTTTGATCTACTGGAATTGATCTATAATTCATTTTTAATATTTACTTATTTTAGTTGATTTATTCCCTTTATCATTCATTATGTTCTTGTAGTAACCATACTACAACCAAGTGGTTCTCTACTTCTTTGTAGATTTCTTCAACTTTCCTTCAGGATCTAGCATGACACCCATTTACTATCTAGAATATAAATACCCTCATTTGTTAGAGAGTATACTTCAAAATTAGATGCCTGAGGCATATGTTCAATATCAAATTCTTGACTCTCAAGCTTAGATGCTTTGCCTCCATGCTCAAGTTAGCAATGTTTTCAGATCTTATTTTCCATACACATTTGACCTACTTGTAAGCACGTTTTGAATCACCTTATACCTGAATGCAATAGATTTCTTGGTCTTGAGCATACTTCAATCCTCCTTAGCTAGCCTTATATTTTGAGAAGATTCTCTTATTATCTTTATTATCTTGGGTGCCACTTCTCTTTTACCCCCATAAAGGAGTTTGAATATGAATGCAACATCTTGAATCTAACCATCCTGCAATAGATGTAAAATTGCTTTTTTTAATACATTTAGAATTTATGAAGATACACTAGGTAGGATCATAGAGGTTCTACCACATTTTTAGTTTCTAGATGTTATAGATCCTTATAATCTAGTAGATCATACATATAATTATAATGATTAACAAAAAATATAAATATCATTCACATGTATATCTTAATAGATTCTTAACTATGTTTTTTTCTTCATAAATTGGAGCGAAAAGTCCATAAAAATCCATATCTAAAAGTATTAAGAAATAATATCATGAAATAACAATAATCATCACACACATATGATGTAATTTCCCCTTATCATTAGTAGGAGAAATAAGGACCTGTTAGTCTAGTCATGAGGGTCCCCTAGGCTAAAAAGAATGGTGTGGGACTCAATTTGGTGAAGATATCATGATTTTAATCCATGGCAGAGATTCAGTTTTGTTTCAGGAGGTTAGTTTTACCTTTTAATAGGATATTTTACCAATTACAGGGCTTAATTCTATCAACTACAAGTTTTGACCAAGGCAGATGGTCACTAGGAAAGGGAAACATGTTATAATGATGAATTATAATGTTAAGTTATAACTTAAAGTTATAACTTAAAAGGTAAAAAGTGACTCAACTAGGACATGGGGGTGGGTGTGGCCCCTTTACATGTATTAAAAGACATCATTTGAATTTAAAAAACCCAAGGTAATGTTAGAGTTACTATAGTAATTCTATATTATTACTTTATTTATTTTGTTAGGGTAGTTAGTTAACTACCTACGTTAGTTACGCTATAGTTAGCGTATATAATATTGAGTCTATATTATTATTTTATTTTAGATCTAAGTTGTTGATTAGATCCTATGATTACGAGCTAATCTGGGCTCTACAATGTATTATTTATACTGGTTCTAATCAATGGAAAGTTGTTCGTTTTCCTCACATGGCATCAGAGCCTGGCTGGAGATTGAAAAAAAAAATCGCTGAAGAACTGACGGAAGCAGCCTGGCTAGAAATTGAGAAAAAAAATCCTGCCATTGGAGACCTGCATAGCAACGAAGGCTGGACTGTTTTTTTTTTTTTAAACTCTAAGGTTGGACTGGAGCCTGCACAACAACAGAGGCTGGCCTGGAGTCCTTCACCCCATGCAGCCCTCGCTCCCTGCACCACCATCTCCCATGCGCCATACCCCCCGTGTGTGCTGCCTATGGTGCGACCGCCACGCAACTCCTGCGCAACGTCGCGGTCCCCCCACCCCCCATCGCGTGACTCATGTGCGAAGTTACGGACCACCCCCCCACCCACGCACATCGTGCGACCCCCACACGACGTTGCAACTCCCCTCCCCCTTCCCTGTCGCCGCTACAATAGAGGCAGTCGTGACCTCCCCCTGTCGCCTGCAGCAGCAGCAGTCGCGACCCACTGCCATCGCCAGCAACAGCGGAGGAACTCGCGGCCACGCGGCCGCGAGGCGGACGGGCCCGACAGGACCCTCCTCAAATAGGAGGGGGTCCTTGATCCTGTCGGATCAGCCCGCTAGTCCACCTAGTGGTGGACTGTGTGGTAAGGCTCAGGGAGCCCTCAGGTCGTGGGTTCCAATCCCGCAGACCCCCCGCTTGAAAAAAAATAGGTAAAATTTTTTTATAAAGTTTTTTTTTAATTATTAATTTTTTAGTTAAATTAATTTTTTTTTTATTTTAATTTATTTTACATAGTTTTAAAAATATATAAATTAAAATTTGATTTTAATTTATTTTTTAATAGTTTTTTTAAACTATATAAATTAAAATTAATTTTTTTTTTAACTTTAAAACTATATAATAATTATAAAAATGCTTTGTTAAGAGATTTTTTTTAAGGGGGGTATTTTTTTTTTCAAAAATCAAAGGGGGAAAGTGAGTAATTTTTTGAAAAGCAAATTTGGCATTATTGTAAAGGTGCATTTTCGGTTGCGCCCGACACCTAGTGGGTCATTCCTGTGGGCACTTTTATGTTGTAGGTTGCATTTTTTTCTATTTTGCACTACTTCATTAAAAGTTAAAAAAAATCAAATTCACTCCCTAAGTCCCCGGAATAATTAAAACCCATCTCTGCAATTTATTGCACTGCAACATTCGGTATTTGTGATACCTCTGGCCAGCACTTACAGGTAAAGTTGTCGTGATTGCGCTACTGTATCCACCACCTAATATAGCTACCAAAATGATGTCTGAGCTTGTTCTCTATAAATCGTCGGGGAGAGATAAGTTTACCATTTTGCATTTTTTTACTCTATCCATTACCCTAATAATTCTTGTGTTTAGGCATAAATCTTGATGAAAGTTTTGAAATCCAAAGTGTTTAGGGGAAGTTACACCCCACGCATGAGGATTGCAGACTTTCTATGGTAGGTGCCATCAACAAGACTATTCCCTTTTAGTACTGCTTAAGTACCACGTATCGTATGATCTCTAAAAATTACCTATAGTTTCCCTCATGTAAGGGCGGGTGATTTTTTTTATCTTTCTAAATACCTATAGTTTCCCTCACATAAGGACGGGTATTTTGTATGGTATAACGGCCTAGCAAAAGGTATATCGAAAGGTGGACCAATTGGTGTTATAAGGAACCTTCACCATGTCTGCAAAATTAATGACTGAGTCTCATCAGTTGTTGAAAGGTCCTAATTACACACCATTGAAAAACAAGATGAAGGCCATCCTAGCAATGGATGACTTATGGGATGTTGTATCTGGAGCAAAAACAAGACCTTCATCTGCTGCTAGTGCTACAGCTCCATATACTGCTCAAAAATACTTTGACAAGCAAGACAGCAAAGCAAAAGTGCTCATTTTGCTTGTTGTGTCTGATGAAGTTCAACCCCATATTGCTGACTGTGAAAATAGTAAAGAGGCATGGGATGCCCTTAATACTATATATGAGGGAAATAATGATTCCACTATTCTATTTCTTCAATCTCAATTACACAGTCTAAACATGAAACAGGTGGAGACAGTTGAATTTTTTCTTTGCAGAGTGTCTGAATTGAAAGCAAAGTTGAATTCTTTAGGAGCACCAGTTGATGACAAGCTCCTTACCTCAATTGTATTGAGAGCTTTACCTAATTCTTATCGGGTGTTGATCACTTCCCTTTAGGTTTCGCAATGAAAATTTACTTTTGTAGAATTGGTTAATATGCTTCAAGAGGAGGAGGCACGCCAACTACAACAAGATGATTCTTCTAACATTGCCCTCTACATCAATAGGAAAGGGCAGAACCAGAAGAAGGGTAATTTTTAGAAGGGAGGGAATTCACAAAAGGATTCAAAAGGGAAACAAACTCAACAACCTCAATAGAAAAAGAGATATTGCAAGATCTATGACAAAGAAGGTCATGATACAAACAAATGTTGGCATAAGAATAAACAATCAAAACAGAAATGCCGGAACAAACCACAAAAGAACAAAAAACAAGTGAATGTTGTTGTTGAAGAATATGACACGAATTCTAAGAGAGCCCACAAAGTTCTCATGACTGCCACAGTGTCCAAGCAGATAGATCCTATATGGTATGTTGATTTTGGAGCCAGTAAGCACATGACTGGTGACAAATCATGGTTTGAGTCTTTTGAGGCCAAAGAGGGCAAACCGACCACTATTGTCGATGATAAAACCTACAAGGTTCAGGGAGAAGGAACGGTCTCTGTCACTCTTCCTGATGGCAAGTGCCAGATTGATAAAGTCCTCTATGTTCCAGGACTGGAAAACAACTTATTGTCAGTGACACAAATTCTGGACAAAAATATGGTTGTAAATTTTAGTGTTGAGGGGGGCAAGAAGTGTTGTTCTATCACTAGGAGAGGTCAGAACATTGCAACCACTTCATATAAGCATGGCTTATTTGACCTAGATACTATCTCTTCTCCAGATGTAGCCATGATTTCTTCTACCAAGGAGGAAACTTCCCTATGGTACAAGAGATATGGAAATTTGAGTTCTGGTTACTTACTTGAGTTAGGTAAGTATGAAATGGTAAAGGGTCTTCCTTCCCTTTCTACCACTTTACCAGTTTGCTCTGACTGCTTTGCAGGAAAGCAGCATAGAGTGCCTTTTGAAAAGAGCTCTACAAGAGCAAAGAAACCTCTGGAGTTGGTTCACACCATTCTATGCGGTCCCTTCACTCCCAATAGTTGTGGGGGTAAGAGGTATTTTTATTTATTCATGGATGATTACTCATGAAAGATGCAGGTATTCTTTCTTCAACTAAAACCTGAAGCCTTTGGCTTTTTTCAGCAATTCAAGAAATCTGTTGAAAAGGAGTCAGGAAGTTCTATAAAGACCCTTCGCTCAGATCGATGGGGGAAGTTCACCTCTAAATAATTTTTTGAGTTCTTAAAATAAAATGGGATCACATGATAGTTAACTACTGCTTATACTCCTCAGAAAAATGGAGTTGTTGAAAGGAGGAATCGTTCCATCATGGAAATGGTTCGTTGCATGCTCACAGGAGCTAGTCTTGAGCAACTATATTGGGTAGAAGCTGTCACCATAGCAATATATCTGTTGAATAGGGAACCCACAAAGGCCCTACAAGGAATGACTCCATAGGAAGCTTGGAGTGGTAGGAAACCCTCCATTTCTCATCTACGCATTTTTGGATGTAAAGCTTTCATGCACATACCAAAAGAGAAAAGGAAGAAGCTAGATGAGAAGACATTGAAGTGTATTCTTCTTGGGTATGATGAGCACTCTAAAGGTTATCGTCTGATTGATCCCTTGACCAAGAAGATACACATTATTAGAGATGTATTTTTTGATGAGGCTTTCACATCAGAAAACACATCAAATGTATACCTAGACCTTGTGGAAACTAAGGTTGATAAATCTCCTTCATCAAAGGTTGGAGGTCCTTCTTCATCTTCTTCAACACCTCAGAAGAATAATCCAAAGTGGTATACAAATACAATCAAATACTCTAAGCTATCCTCTCCGCTATATTTGACATTATATAGGCCTCGTACTCGCAGCATGGCTCGACAGGAGAAAGCTGCAACAGAGAATACTGGGGTTGATGACCTGTGTCAATATTTTGAGGAAATTTCTGTAGATCCAGAGAGAGATACAGAAGATATGGATATTGATAATTATAGGGTGTTTATATCTTCAATAGACGATCTTGAACCCACATCAGTGCAATATGCTCTTGGTGAGCCTCAGTGGAAGGCCGCTATGGATGCAGAGTATAAGTCTTTGATGAAAAACAAAACTTGGAAGCTTGTCAATCTGCCATACGAAAATAAGCCCATAGGCTGCAAATGGGTGTATAAAGTTAAGTATAAGATAGATGGGACAATAGATAAGCATAATGCTTGACTTGTTGCAAAGGGCTATGCTCAAAGAGAAGGCATTGACTACGAGGAAACTTTTTCACCTACTGCTCGGATGACAACCATTCGAGTTATTTGTGCTATGGTAGCACAATATGGGTGGAAAGTACACCAAATGGATGTCAAGAGTGCTTTTCTAAATGGTGATCTCCAAGAATAATTCTACATGACTCAACCAGAAGGATTTGAAGTGGAAGGCCAACATCAAAAAGTTTGCAAATTGGTAAAATCCTTATATGGTTTGAAATAGGCCCCTCAGGCTTGGTATATAAAAATGGATAATCACCTTTTGCAGCATGGATTTAAGAGATGTCCGTCATATGCAAACCTCTATTTTAAGAAACAAGGTTCTGAAATAGTGTTGCTTGTACTCTATGTTGATGATCTGCTCATTACAGGGAGTTCAGAAACTATGATTTCTACTGTCAAAAGAGACTTGTGTTAATATTTTGAGATGTCAGATCTCGGACTTCTCCATTATTGTCTTGGTCTGGAAGTCATCCAGAAGGAGCACTACATCAAAGTGTCTCAGAAAAAATACGCCAAGACCCTATTGGAAAAATATTGCATGACTAATTGCAAACCAATGTCAACTTTGATGGAAACAGGAATTTAGTTATCGCGATATGAGGATTCACCTCAGGTATATGGTACTCTCTATCAACAGTTGATTTGGAGTCTCATATATCTGACCAACACTAGGCCAGATATCGTATTTGTTGTCAACTATCTTTCAAGGTTCATGCAGGAGCCTAAGACTACACACTGGAAAGTAGCAAAGTGAGTACTTCACTATTTTTGTGGCATAATGGAATATGGCCTAGAATATAAGAGGAACAACAAATTCTTCTTACAGGGATACACGGACTCCGACTATGCCGGATCATATGATGATCATAAATCAACTTCAGGATATTTGTTTCATCTTGGATCTGGTCCTATCTCTTGGCATAGCAAGAAGCAACAGGTGGTTGTTATTTCATCAATAGAGGCAGAATATCATGCCACACGTGAAGCTGTGTGTGAAGTGATATGGTTGCATCACATCCTAACAAGTATGGGTCTTCCATCAAAATCTCCAATACACTTGTTCTGCAACAACATTAGTGTTTTGAATCTTGTCAAGAATCCAGTACATCATGAAAGAACCAAGCACATTGACACACAATGTCACTTCATTCGAGATGAAGTTCCAAGGCACCAAATTTAGCTTCAGTACATTCCCACCAATGCTCAAGTTGCAGGCATTTTCACTAAGGCACTTGCACATGTCAAATTTGAATTTTTTCGCAGCTCTCTTTGTATTACCAAATGATGTAATCAGGGGGGATGTTAGTAGTTCTTAAATTACATAAATAATGTAATAAGGGGGGATGTTAGAGTTACTATAGTAATTCTATATTATTACTTTATTTATGTTGTTAGGGTAGTTAGTTAACTACCTAGGTTAGTTACGCTATAGTTAGTGTATATAATATTGAGTCTATATTATTATTTTATTTTAGATCTAAGTTGTTTATTAGATCCTATGATTACGAGCTAATCTGGGCTCTACAATGTATTATTTATACTTGTTCTAATCAATGGAAATTTGTTCGTTTTCCTCATAGGTAAATGTGGCACCCAAACCCTAATTCGACCCTCACCTCATATTTTCACGTTGGGTCTCATTTTGCATATGGAGATTTTGTGTTTTTTTTGAAGAGTTGCAGATATTTTCGTCAGAGAATCTACAGGTCTTATTGGGAGTGGATTTCTTAGTAATATTATCAGTTTCAGATGTGTGAGACCATCTCTAGCTGATCAGGGATTGAATTTCTCATCACAAAGAGATTATCTAAGCTTAATAGAGGTAGATAAGGGTTTGCCAAATTTTGAATTCATTTGGGTTGATGAACTGACCATATGGATTATATTATTTTAGCTATACTTCATCTGGCTTAGTTCTATTTTGATTGATTTTGGAGTGATAGATGCAATACTAGAGTAGGTAATACAACATATGGGCACATAGAGAATCGTATCATTTGCTCACAGTAGGGAAATATCCCATTGAATAATTATGGGCAATTTACTAATCTCTTCGGCTCACCAATTGATCATTTTAGTAGTATTTTGAAGGTATTTAAATTTCAAGGTAAATTCAAACCCTTTAGTAGTCGTACATATTGCCTGTAGCTACCTCAAGGTGCGTGCATCAATTAATTTGACTTGGATTCACATTTCTGAAGGTTACATTTTGGGTAGTTTTATTTGGAGAGACAACTGCACTTTACATTTTAGTTGTGTAATTTCTAGTTGTTGTGCAAATACAGACCTGTACTTTTAAGTCAAAAAATTAAATAAATAAATCTCCTTATTGTAAATTTATCATTTTTTTAAATGTTTGTTTCCTTATTGCATTATGAATGAAATTCAAGTCAATGTCTCAAACTAAACAAGAAAAACCAATCATTTCATTGCAAAAACAAGCACAAACCAAAATAACTCAGAACCAACAAGTGGGGGTGTTCATTATAGTGGTATTAGAGCCACTTAATCCTACCAGCCTGTGAAGCCCATGTTTCATGAGTGAGAGGGACATATGGGCTTTTGAGAGGGATAATAACAAAGCAAAACAATACTATTTGAATTTGTAGCATAGGCAGAAGCAGTGGCCCAAACCTCCTCTAGATCAGAGAGTAACTAACATATTGGGAATATCCATAAGTTCATTTTTTGAACCATCTATTGCCATAGAGGATATAAATGCACAAGATGAAATAGAGATAAAAATGGTTGAGGATATCAGATAGATGCAACATAACATGCAACACATTTTGGAACAATTAGTGGGTTTGATGACACAACAGGTACATGGGATTAATATTTTGGTTAATTCACAATGCCAACGGATTGAAAAAATTATTGCAGGACATGAAACAAGAAATAAGGAATCAGTAGTTAATAGATAGGTCACTCATACCAAGACATAGAGAGTTAGTAGCTCTAGACCATTTATGCCCAAATTTCTATCACGTTCTGAACCTCTAGTGGCCCCAGTAGTGGCCCCAATAAAAGAGGAACAAAAACTTTTAGTGGTAGATTAGTATCAATAGTACAAGCATGAGTGGGAGGCACTTGGTCCTGATTTTTAGAATCTCATGTCATTTAGGGACTTCGGGGATAGTTTCAACAGGGGCAATTCCAACAGGGACAGGGAGATCCTTTACAATCTACATCTCAAGCACACCCAAAAATACAGAGGAGGATAGGTAAAATCCACATACCCTTCTTTTATGCATCAAGAAAAATGATAGCTAAGGCTTGGGTCCAAAAAATGGACACTTATTTGTAATTGAACCCAATGATAGAAGATGAGGCCATTAAATATTTTACTCTATATTTGGAAGGTGTTGCCCATGATTTGTGGAATCATAGTATGCACACTTTAGGACATGATAGAGTGGATACTTGTGTTGAGTTCACTGAGAGACTTATGTAGAGATTTGATAGGAAGAAACAAGAATTGTAATTCAAGGATTTGACACATTTGAGATAATGGGGTTCAGTGGACTCCTACATAACTGAATTCCAAAGGTTGTTAGTGATGTTCACAGATATGTTAGAGAGACATTTGGTGGTTTTATTCATGGATGGGTTATCTGAACCTTTGAGAGGTTGGGTCAAAGCATTCAACCCAACTACCTTGCATGATACCATTAGATAGGCTAGGGACATGGAAGTCACTTCATACAAGTCTAAGAGTCAATACAAAGGGAAGAATTTCAAAAAAGAGGAGTAAAAACCAATCAAAAAGGACACTGACCAGCAAAATGGCATTGACCAACAAAAGGACATGTTCAAAAATTTATATCCAAACACCCTTCATGAACTCTGAAATAAGGGATTATGTTTTACTTGCAAAATTCATGGACTTTTGGGCATAAATGTGAGTTTAAGGGTAAGTTACAAATGATAGAATATCATTCAGATGATGAAACTAATTCTAAAAATTTTGACCAGCAATCATAAATTAGGACTGTGAGGATGACATGCCCTAGAAGACCAAGAGACCACCTAGGATCAAGAAGGGAAGGACAATAACACTCTAGATCATCTTCATAGTTTTCAGGGAGCCCAATATTTGAGGATACAGAGTGTTCTTAAGGGGTAGTGTGTGGTAACATTGATTGATACAGGT
Organism: Wollemia nobilis; assembly: GCA_028583015.1. Classification (NCBI taxonomy): domain Eukaryota; kingdom Viridiplantae; phylum Streptophyta; class Pinopsida; order Araucariales; family Araucariaceae; genus Wollemia; species Wollemia nobilis. The sequence continues at coordinate 119,628 of JAQPPZ010017043.1, read as the reverse complement.
GCCACACACAAATTTATCGATGAGGTATTGGTAGCCAGAATGGGATTAGAGATAATTGAAGTGGATGAGTTCAAAGTAATTATTTTTTATGGTTTCTCTATTACCTACACCAGGAAGGTACCATAGTTACAGATTACTCTAGGAAACTATGAGGCATGTGATGATTTCTTTGTGGTTAGAACAAAGAGTTTGGATGTAGTATTGGATATTCAGTGGTTGCATATATTGGATGAAGTTACCTTCAACTTCAATAAAATGGAGTTGAAGTTTGAGGTGAATGGTCGATAGGTGGTGTTACGAGGGATGTCAATAGGAGGACCTTGTGTTGTCTCTTTCAAACATATGGAGAGTTTTAGGAGGCATAATCATATATAGTGGGCAACCCACTGTGTTATTTTACCCGCACTTATATAGAAGGATCACAAGACATATCATCTAGACATCCAAGCAATACTCAATAAATACAATAAGGTATTTAGTGATATACCACCAGGGCAACCACCAGACAGGGGTACATAGCACATTATTGAGCTTGAGGAAGGAGCTACAACTGTCATTACCACTCCTTATCGACATCCAAAATGTCATAAGGATGAGATAGAGAGAGCAATCAAGGAATTAATTAATATGGGACACATACGGCCAAGCAAAAGCCCATTTGCATCCTCTATTATTTTGGTAAAAAATAAGGATGGGTCCATGTGTATGTGTATTGATTATCGGGCTCTCAATAAAAAGACCATCAAAAATAGATACCCAATTCCCAGAATATATGAATTGATTGATGAGTTACATGGTGCCATATACTTCACCAAAATAGACCTAAGATTAGGATATCATCAAATAAGGATGCGGGAATCAGATGTGGAAAAGACAACTTTTCAGTTCATTATGGCCATTTTGAGTTTTTAGTCATGCCCTTTGGGTTCACTAATGCCCCAAAAACATTTCAATCTTTAATGAATAGTATTTTTAGCAGGAAACTCCAAAAGATAGTGTTAGTCTTCTTTGATTATATTTTGGTCTACAAGAGATCATGGGAAGAGTACCTGGTACACCTTGAAGAGGTGCTTAGTATTCTAGATTTAGAGTCTCTTTATGCTAAAGATACTAAATGTGAATTTGGGATGACCGAATTATTGTATTTGGGTCATATCATCAGTGCACATGGAGTTAGAGTGGACCTAGAGAAAATTCGGGCAATCATTGAATGGCCAACACCCGCAAACCTAACACATCTCAGGGGATTCTTTGGTTTGTATGGATTTTATTATAGGTTTATCAAAAAATTTCATATTTGGTGGCACCTTTGACATATTTAACAAATAATGGAGCATTCTAATGGTCATAAAGGGCACAACACACGTTTGACAGGTTTATGCAGGTTATGAGCAGTTGTCCAATCTTAGCTTTACCTGATTTTACCAAACCCTTTTAGGTGGAGTGTGATGCATCAGGAGAGGGAATTGGAGTAGTATTGATGAGGAATAAGCATCTAATAGCCTTTGGGAGAAGTAAATTGAGGGGAGGAGAGATGAGTTATTCAGTGTATGACCAGGAGATGCTAGCCATTATGCATACACTAGTGAAATTCAAGCAATATTTGGTGGGTAGGAAATTTATTGTAAAAACTGACCATAACAACCTTAGATATTTTATGAACTAGAAGGATTTGAATGATAGGGAGATGAAATGAGTTAGTAGAATACAGGGTTATGACTTTGACATTGAATATCTCAAATGAATGAAGAACATAGTAGTAGATGCACTATCTAGACACCCACATCTATATTCATTGACAGATATTTCAAAATATTGGAGGCCTAAGCTTATGGAAGACTATGCCAAAGATGATTTTTCTCATAGAGTATTGGATAGTACATAGGATGATGATATATATATTGTCAGGGATGATGTGATTTATTATAAAGGGAGAATTTAGATTCCTACAGATTTCAAATTCAAGAGATAAATATTCAAGCTTTTACATGATGCACCAATTATTGGTCACCATGGCTACTACAAGACTTACAAGCTGATCCGTGAGAGGTTTTCTTGGAGAGGACTCAAGGATGAGATTATGCAGTACATACGATAGTGTTCTGTGTGCCAACATAATAAGCATGAGCATACTTTTCTAGCAGGGTTACTATAGCCACTTTCCATTCCTTCACAAAAATTGGAAAGTATATCTATGGATTTTATTACAGGGATTCCCAAGGCATAGGGAAAGGATTATTTAATTGTGGTGGTAGATAGACTTACCAAGTTTACCCATTTATTTACTATCACCATGAGATTTTTAGCAGCACAGGTGGCTGAACTTTTTTTCAGGGAATTTTTTAGATTGTATGGCCTACCTAAGTCCATAGTCAGTGATAGAGACAGTAATTTTATAAGTCTCTTTTGGCAGGATTTGTTTAAATTTTGTGGGATAGAGTTGACACCCAACACAATTTATCATCCTCAAACAGATGGTCAGACTAAAATTGCTAATAAATGGATAGGAGGATATTTGAGGAATTATGTGTCAGGGCAGTAAAAGGCATGGGTTAGGTGGGTACATATGAGTGAGTAATGTTATAATTCATCTTATCACATGTCAATCAAAATATCCCCATTCATTGCCTTGTATGGGTATGAAGCTCCTAGCTTCATGGATTTGGTTTTAGGTGATAGTTGAGTTCCTAGAGCCAAATATATTCTACGGGATACATAGGATATCATGCATTCATTACAAGGGAACATCAGACAGGTACAGGAGCAACAAAAAAAATATGCTAATCAAAAGAGAATTGAATGCACATTTGAGGTAGGAGATATGGTCTATATGAGACTACAGCCATTCATACAATCATCACTGAAGAGTAGTGGAGCTGAGAAGCTCAAACCTCGATTATATGGCCCATTTCGAGTCTCTCAATGAGTGGGTGAGGTATCTTATGATCTGGAGCTACCAAAGAGTAGCAGGATACACAATGTGTTCCATGTGTCATGCTTGAAGAAGGCCTTGGGACACAATGTCACACCTTCATTATATTTACCACCTTTGGATGAATAAAGCAAGCTGGTACTAATTCCAGAGCCAGTGATTGACCAACGTGAATGTAGCATCAGGAGGAGAACCATTAACAAATATTTAATCAAATATAAATATTTACCTGAGGAAGATGCCACATGGGAGGGAGAGTCAATATTGCAGACTCCAGGTTTCCAATTGCTTGAAGACAAGCAATTTCAGGAAGGGGATACTGTAATATCCCCTTATTAACATTTGGAGAAATAAAGACCTATTAATCTAGTCATGGATCCCCTAGGCTAAACAAAATTGTGTGGGACTCAATTTGGTGGAAATCTCACTATTTTAATCCATGGCAGAGATTCAGTTTTGGTTCAGGAGGTAAATTTTACCTTGGCACGGGATATTTTACCAATTAAAGGGCTTAATTATATCAACTACAAGTGTTGACCAAGGCATATGGTCACTAGGAAAGGGGAACATGTTATAATGATGAATTATAATGTTAAGTTATAACTTAAAAGGTAAAATGTGACTCAACTAGGACATGGGCGGTGGGCGTGGCCCCTTTACATGTATTAAAAAACATCATTTAAATTTTAAAAACCTAAGGTAAATGTGGCACCCAAACCCTAATTCGACCCTCACCTCATATTTTCACTTTGGATCTCATTTTGCATATGGATATTTTGTATTTTTTGTGAAGAGTTGTAGAGATTTTTGTCATAGAATCTATAGGGCTTGTTGGGAGTGGATTTCTCAGTAGGATTATCAGTTTCAGATGTGTGAGACCATATCTAGTTGATCAAGAATAGAATTTCTCATCACAGAGAGGTAGAAAAGGGTTTTCCAAATTTTGAATTCATCTGGGTTGATGAACTGACCATCTGTGTTATATTATTTTGGCTATACTTCATCTGGGTTAGTGTCATTTTGATTGATTTTGGAGTGATAGATGCAATACTGGAGTAGGTCGTACAACATATGGGTACCTAGGGAATCGTTTCATTTGCTCACAGTAGGGAAATATCCCATCGAATCATTCTGGGCAATTTACCAATCTCTTCGGCTCACCATTTGATCATTTTAGTGGTATTTTAAAGGTATTTAGAGTGAGGCACAAATTTCAAGGTAAGGTTGAACTCTTCAACAATCGTACATATTTCTTGTAGCTAGCTCGGGGTGCATGTAGCAATTAATTGGGCTTAGATTCACATTTTTGAAGGTTAAATTTTGTGCGGCTTCATTGGGAGAGACAACTGCACTTTATGGGTAAGGAATTGGAGTTTCGATGATCAAGTTACGAGCAAATGAATGTTTTAGTTGTGTAATTTCTAGTTGTTGTGCAAATATAGACTTGTAATTTCAGGTCAAAAAAATAAATAAATAAATATCCTTATTACAAATTTATCGTTTGTTCAAATTTTTGTTTCCTTATTGCATTATGAATGAAATTCAAGTCAATGTCTCAAACTAAACAAGCAAAACCAATCATTTCATTGCAAAAACAAACAAGCACAAACCAAAATAACTTAGAACCATCAAGTGGGGGTGTTCATTATATATGACACATCATGTATCCTGGGAAAATCCTTAAGGGAAAAACCTAGACTCAAAATATCCTTTATCATTTCATTAATTTAATTGCCTCCATTACAATTATATAAAATAAATTCCACAATTTCTTTGATACATCCATCAATGTGAGAACATAGGAATCCATAATTCCTATATTTATAAATACATGAATAGATATTTTAATTCATGTTACATAGTCATAATAGAATCCTATAATTCCCTTGGATAAGCTTTGTGTACATCCCCCAAAGGACATCTTCTTCCCTTGGTCCAAGCTCAAAGAAAATATCTACTTTCTGAGTATCTAAGGCAAGCACACATCAAATAAATAATTGCACACATCAACTTATTAGGGAGGACCCCATAATCCTCTCAAATGAGTTCCTATACAAGCCTATAAAGTAGGAGGTAAACCTTCCCCTACTTACTCAAGGTACTACATCAGTACATCATGGAATGAATTATGTTATCAACAATATATAATCCACTAATACATATCTATTACATCTAGTCCATGAATTGACATTATCTACTAATTTAGATTTCTACATTATAGAATATGCTATCCATTAGAAAATTTCAACTCATCAAAAAAATAAACACATTATGTGCTAATGCATATTTCCATCCCATGAAACATACTATCCACTAACATGCTTCAACTCATTCAATTAATAAAATACATTATCCACTAATGCATTTACTAACTTATGAAATATATTTTGTACAACATGTTTTCAATTCATCATATCAAATAAAATATAATCACCTCTATTGTATTTTCTAACTCATAAGATCCAATTATAACCTTTCATTTAACTAAGATTAAACATCCATAAATATCATTCTATTAAATAAAATCTAGAAACCAAAAATCTAATTAAGTTTCTACACAAAATTAATTCTATCAAACACTCCATATATCCATGAGATGGGTCCCAATTAAATTCTCAATTGCTCCATGAAATTTATTGCCCATAATCAATCAAATTCTCCAAAAAATTAATCGCAAAGGGACTCCCAAATTCTCTACGAAATTTCCCCAAGGTTAACATACAATTTCTCACCAAATTGTCCTATAATTGACAATCAACTTCTCCACAAAATTGCCCTCATAACAAGCATTCAATTTCCCACAAAATTTGACCAAGATTCTTCTTTCAAGATTTGTTATTTAGTTGGTAAATACCTTGTACTTAACAAGCAACCCACCTCTTAATCGATCAAAGTATTTGGTTAAGAAAATATTAATCTTCCTTTTTATTGGGGTAACTCACGGGTCTAATAATCCTTCCTTGGGATATAATCAATAAATTGGCCTCATTTTTAATATTCAAAGGGCATATAATATTTCCATGGCCTTTAAAAACATTTCGCTTATGGCTTAAAATAAATCAAAATTAACATTTTTATTCAAAGGGCCTATTTTATTAAACTAGCCTCTCATGCCCCTTTTTTTAATGAAGGGTCTCTTCCATTAATGAATCGAATGCCTCAAGAAGTTTTGGGCTTTCTATTAATAATTCAACCATCAAGATAAATTGCATAATTAGAAACAATGCTCAAAACCTTTCCTTCTAATCATATATTCAAAATATAATTAAAATAATACCCAAGGGTCTTTCCTTCTAAACATATATTCCAAAAATAATTAAAATAATTCCTAGGGGTCTTTTGTTCTAAATATATATTCAAAATATAATTAAAATAATGCCCATGGTTCTTTCCCTCTAAACATATATTTGAAATATAATTAAAATAAAGCATGGGGGCATTTCCTTCTAAACATATATTCAAAATATATTTAAAATAATGTCTAGGTGTCTTTCCTTCTAAACTTTTATTCAAAATATAATTAAAATAATTCCCAAGGAGCTTTCCTTCTTAATCACAAATCACATTTATTTTAAATCATAGAAGACAAGGATTTAATCATAAATATGGAAAGCATATTTTATAATAAGAATGTTGCCCCCATGGACTCATGGCCCACATGGCCTATTATAAAAACAAAACCTCATTTTAAATGGCCTCCCTGATCTGTCATAACACAATGTGAAAACCTTATTTTAAATGGAACCCTTAATTTAATTGACCTTAGTGGCATGTTTACCTTAATTAAATTCATTTAAAACTAAGGCCCCCTTAAATATATAGCTAAAGGGTATATTTAATAATAAACATACATGGAAGCAGTCAAACTAATCATTTTGCATAAGCTAGAGCTCTCCTACTGGGCACTTATTTTTTACTAAAAATGAAGGCAAGGGATGTCATAATTGAAGTGGATTCTTTAAATTTAGTGAAATCTCTCAAAGAAGAACAAGAAGTGAGTTGGACAATAGAAAATATGATTTATGAATGTAGAGTGAATTTATCACAGTTGAATTTTGTCATAATTCAGCATATCTATCGAGATGGGAATGAAGCTGCAAATGTTATGACCAACATTGGAGTTTAATTGGAAGAGATTAAGTCTTGGACAGATAATTTTCCCCATTCATTATAAGAGATAGGGGTAAAGGAGAAAATAAGGAATGTACCTTTGGAGGAGCAATAAGGAATGAATAGATTGGATAATATTCACAGATAATGAGAATTAACCAAATTGAGGCAAGTTGTTGCGGTATGGTCTTGACTATTTCTTATGGAGATTGTTGTTTAAGTTGTACTTGGTTGTGTTTTGCTCAAATTTTAGTTCAATTCACTGTCATTTTGTGTTTGTACATGGCATTTGTGTATTGGTTAGCAAGTTATGTAGCTAACAAGTAGTTCTTTGTCAATTTTTTATGTTGAACTGTATATTTTTTTGGATTTTGTAAGGGTTTGGGGACCCTAAAACCCCTTCTTACCATAAAAAAAATAAAAATAAGAATACATGGAAAGCATATATATATATATATATATATATATATATATATATATATATATATATATATATATAATAAGCAAATGGAACCCTTAATTTAATTGCCCTCTATGACTTGTTTACCTTATTTCAAATAAATTAAAACTTAGCCCCCCTTAAATATATAGCTAAAGGGAATATTTTTTTAAATATATAAACCCTAGCATAAACTTAGGATAAATATCGATTAAAGGAGACAAATACATATCGGTGGTGGAGAAGACGAAATGTTGCGATGGAAATAAAAAAAACAACGGAGCTGAGCTGGGGTTTTCTTTTCTCAAATTCATAGATGACAAAAAATACATCCCAGAGAGGTGTGGTGTCTGATATCCAAGAAGTGGGGTTGTGAATAGCTACGCGATGGTAGAAATAACTACAACTCGATGGCAAAGATTATCACAACACCATTCTTTGTCATTTAGTCTCTAGGTAGAGCATCTGCAACTGAGTAAAACTCAAGGAAAACATGTAAAATTTGTCTAACAGAGACTACTTTCACAAATAAAAGGATTGACAAACCTTTATTTTGTGTAATTTTACACAATTCACAATAATGGAATACTTTAAATTAATGGTAGGTTTATCATGTTATGAAACGTTCTAAAGAATCTGTTTCACACCCAAAGTAAATGATAGAAGTCATCTCGATAGTGCATCATGAGTGGTAAAATATCCAATTAGCTTTTCAAAAGTAATACTTTAAAGAGTACAAATAGTAATAATAAAATCATAGTTCTTAGTGTTCCCTGATAAAAAATATCATTTTGTTTAATGTCATCTATGACAATATCACCCTTGTTTGGGACCTAAAGGTAAGTAGATCTTGTAAGCCAAATAAAGTAATAGATAGAAATTAATTTCTTCCATCCCCAATATTTCACCATCTGACTAAGATATTTTCCTCGAACAGATTAATCTAACCCTTTAATAAATTGTATTGTCATCTCCTAGCTTACAGTAATTAATTCAAAACTCATTGAAGCAAAAATAATAGATAAAATTAAAACAAAAAAATCACCTACAAAAATTGGTGTACCTTGCTTGGAAATTCCTCAACTACATCAACAAAAGAAGCAATTTTTTATTGCTCTTCCAAATATAAACTATCATTGGAATTATTTCCATTGCAATTACATTAACTATAGGAGTTTAGGAAGAGAATCATCATCCTTAATTAAAACAAGTTTCCCTGATGCTCGGGAGGTTTATCCCGATATCCAATCTATGGTGATCATTCTATTTTTTTCACTGTACGCCCCTCCCTGGTTCTCCTTCTTCCCTCTTATTTTTTTGAGTGTATGCCCCTCCTTCCTACATGATGGCTTTCCTCCCAAGCCATCTTTTATTCTCTAAAATTGGGTATATTTTTCCATATTGGTAGGGTAGAACCACATTATTACAGCCTTCTAGCTTAGGCCTAGCTAGGTTGAGATCCATCTCTCCATAATAATAATAGTTATGTTTTAAAATTATTTTAAAAACTTGTTTTTTCTGTAAATTTAAAGGAGCTCTCACATAAATAAAAATACATTAAATATTCATGAGCTTGCCACATTCAATTAAGCCATCATTTGCATAAATAATTATTAATTATCTCCTTTGCAAAATTAAATAAAAGCAATATTAAATCAAATTAGTAAATGTATGGTGGATTTTTAATGGTTAATCATTTTATTTGAACCATTATATTGAAGATACAATATTAAAAAAATTCTTACGAAACAATTTAAAGTATTTATCAAGGCGAATATTAAATCACAACTTGCCATCATAAATAGTTAGCCAATTTGATTAGAAACCATTGCAAGCATTACCATTATTTATCTCCTTTTCTAATCAATTAAAGGCATCATCAATGCTATTGTTATATTTATAGCTCAAAATTATTCACTTGCAAATATGGTTATCCTTACAAAATCTTAAAGGCATAGCAGTGTCATAGACATAAACCATAATCAATTATTGCATCATATTCATACCTAGCTATAGTACCATCATGGGTAGGTATTAAAACAATAAGTTAGATTAATTTATCTTCCTCATCAAGGGTCCTACAAGGAGGGTTTTGACCTAAGTCTTACTTCAAAGTAGCAATTTAACAAACTATATCCCCTGAACATTAAATTCATCAATAATATCAATGAATTGTGTAGACACTAAAATCATGTCAATATAATTAGATTGCCAATACATGAGCTAATAGACACAATATGGCCCCCTTGGGCAACCCTCAGTGGTTCTATAGTGGTCCTAACCACTTTTGGGAGGTTTTACCCCACTTTTTGGAGGTTTTGGGCCATGTAGTCATGGCCGTCACACCCTAGGATGACCATAGTTCATGGTCGTCCCACCCAGGTATGGCCACCAGCGGTCGTCCTTGGGTGGGATGGCCATGGTCTTTAACCCCTAAAAAGTCAAATTTTGGACAAATGGCACCTAAAAACTGCTATTTATCTTGCCTATTCAAGCATACAAGCCTAAGGATGCATAACTCTCATGCCAAGTTGCATTTTGCAATCCTAAAAGGGAGATTCCTTCCCCCTTCGATGCATGACAAGTTTTGGTAAGTGGTGTCTCCTGCCTCGCATGGAATTTGATCCTAGGCCCTCTTGAGCTATAAAGTGGAGCAATTTTCCACCCAATACACAAGGAGGAGTTTTATGACATTTGCAATGAAGTGCTACCAATATTTCCCCTCAACTTTTTGTGCCTTTTCCCTTTAAATATCTACCTAGCGAAGGAGATTCTCGAGTGATTCAAGAGGCACAATTTTTACAAAACCCAATAAATTGAGTGAATCCCACCCCCAAATTTAATTACAACATCCCTGAGAGATATTTTGACCAATTCCTAGAGGAATTTGTGGTAAAACACTAGCAAATATGGTGGTCGCCTGACCCTAGGATGGCCCTCAATTTGTGATAGTCACCACCATCCCTACCCAGGATGGTCATGGATTGAAGCACATTTTTTTTACTATTTTTTAATAGGATTATTCTAGGATAGATTAGAAATATGTTATTCAAATTTGGTTTAGTTTGGAGCTATATTGGATGAGTTATCATGTTTTTGGTATGTTGTAGGTTTAGTTGGCTCACCCAAGGATGGCCACAAATTTGTGACCCATTTTGTTAATATTTTTACATGAGTTCATTCTAAATCTGATTTTGTATATGCTGGCCAAATTTGGTATAATTTGGAGGTGTTTAGGACCAGATATCACCAGTTTTGTATTTTGTAGGCTTAATCGGTACACCCAAGAATGGTCACAAATCTGGATGCAATTTCTCTACTATTTTCAATTATATCAGTCCAAAATCATATTTTATGCATGAATCTAAGATTTTTAATAATTTGGATAAGTTTTGGATAGTCTATTGCATATTTTCTCTTTCTAGTCTATTATTGCATATATCGCTTTACATGGTTCATAATTTGCACTTGCTAGTAACAAATCTGGTTTTCTTGTGTGTAGGTGTTGGTATAACAATGCATGAGGAAGGAGCATAAGATAATAATATCAAATAATTAAGTGGTGGCATCATAGGCCCTTCCACTTCAATCGTGAGTATGAGGAAAAACATTGAAAGTGCACCTGAGTTATTGAAAGGATTTAATCCTTGGGCACCTTTTGTAATGAATGTGTCAATCTAGAGCCCTCAATGCGACATTTGTGTAATCATGATTTGATATATCAAATAATAAATAATAACTTCATTTCTTGCACTTTTTTCCTTATCATGGTTACGTGCATGCACCTTTTGTAATGCTTAATCAATACTAGCGACAGATGCATCTTGTTTAACATTGTTAGGTGCATTATTTTTCCCCTACTTCAGTGGTGATCACAGTGGGACCCTGTCTTGATTGATTTGGTTAAGATTTGACCTCTTTTTTTACTTTTAAAATATTGCAAGAACTGGTCGTTCTAGCCTGATATGACTCTAAATCTTCTAATTGTCCCACCCAGGGATGACCACACAACCGTCCCATCCTGGGATGACCCCCAAACTGGAAGCCATCCCACCTTGGTATGGCCACAAAATAGAGACTTTTCTGCTCAGAATTCTAGAAACAACAAGTTCTTGGGCTAGTAAGGTGAGTGCCTAAACCTTCAGTTTGTTTTTCTATAGTTCAATATTGCTTAAATTTAGCTTTTATTGCTTCCCTTGTTTGCTTCAAATGTAGAAATATAGATTTTATTTTTCCATAATTGTAAAAAAAACAAAAAAAAAGGAAATCTAAAAATAAACTAAGTAAAAATGCACTTGTATGGTCTAACTTCTTGTGACCTACCTAATGGGTAGGTTATTATTTAGCACGTGCATTTTGTATTTTTACCTTTTATCTAGCATTTCTGAAAGTAAAACATCCTCTTTGCATTTAGTGAAATTTCATTGAGTGCTATATTGTTTAACTTTATTTAAGCATAAAAGGAACCATATACACTTGCACGTATCATAATAACATTGGTAAGGTTGGATTTCATCACCCTCCAATTTGGACTAGTGACATTGGATTTCACCTTCTTCCACGGAATTGCTCCTCTCTACACCTTAGATAGAATAGGGCACTCTCTTAATATGGAATAGGTCACTAGTGTTCAAACTACCTCCCATTGTTGGAAACGCTTGTTGTTTCAGAGTGGAAGAGCTAGGAAAACCCTCCACACATTGTGGGTTTTAAGTGGTGTACCCTAGACTCTTTTGAGAACCTTATATTTTGCACTAGTGTTCCTAGTCACCACTTTGGTTAAGTTCCCTCATTCTAAGTCCAAAACATGAACAAGAAAGTGAGAGCAACAACAAATCTAAACACACCAAAAAACTTAGGGATTCACACCTAAAACTTAAAGGAGATAATCACATTGTTTGTTTGTGTGCTTCTTTGATCATTGATTGTGTGTTTCTAAAATTTAAAAGAGATAATCACATACATCTAATCCTTAAAATAGATAATCATATTGTCTACTTTGTGTGTTTACTTATTTTTGGGTAATCAACATAAGATATTTGATCTGGGATCAAACCCCAATTTTTCAAACCCCAAGTAAATTGGTACTTTTTGATTCTATATCCAATGGATTGTAAATCGTGTAGATCAGAGATTAATGAAAAAATTAGTTTGGTTTTATGATTACTCTATTTTTTAGTATTTTTAAGCCAAAAATAGGGAAAAACTACACTAAAACATTTATAAAAAAACCCTAGACAACCCCAAAAAATGCCAAAAAATTTTATTGTCTTAGTTAGCCCCTTATACACATATCGCAAAAATTTTGAGTCCTAACTCTTTATTTCTCAAAATTTCCCAAAAATTCCTAAAATTGGGCATTTTTCCACAAGCCCTAGTTGGCCAAATATTCCAAAAATACAAATTTTGACCCAAAAGTCAAATTTTGGAGCCCTAGCCCATTGTGATCAGCTCGTCATGCTGATAATTTTGATATATAGCATCCATAAACTTTTTTGGAAGTCAATATATTCTTTAGTGTGGGTTCCCTTCAGGGTTTGCCTAGTTAACACATTATAACAACTATGCATAGTCAAGCTCAATCATGAGCTAGTTAAGTAAAAAAAATTAGGAGAGGCCTTGAGCATCACCATTATAGGTATGAGGATCTCCTCATTCCTACATGATGCCCTAATAGTAGTCACATCCGTCACTCTCCTAAGTATATCCTCATTCCTACACGATGCCCTGATAGTAGTCGCATCCACTACTCTCTTGAGGATCTCCTCATTCCTACGTAGTGCCCTAATAGTAGTCACCTTCGCTATTCTCCTAAGGATCTCATCATTCCTACATGATGCCTTGAAAGTTGTTATGAGGGCAACTCCTCACTCAGAGGACCCGACGACTAAGGTACCTCTTCCAAAAGAACACCAATGGGTTATCCACATGATCAAGTGGATTATTCGGTTAGCCAACACCGATTCTATGCCCAAACTAGATATAATCAACCTACCAAGGGGCCTATTAGGGAGTTCTACACTCCCTCTATGATGTGGTTTTTGCCACCTAGGACTCCCATCCAACAAGTATTAGCAACCCAGAGTAGGCTTGTGTGAATTTCACATGCACCATCAACCAATATGACCATGAGTGAGCTTCTACTATAGTCCTCCAAACATTGGTAAACTTTCATGAGGATCTTGGATTCCATCGAGGTGCAACCTCAAGACTCTGATGCTTTCAACAACGTTGTGGGATACATACAAATGCATAAGAATCCTATTATATCCTTTCAAAATCATGATATCAAACCCGTGCCTACAAATTCACTAGATCTTGCTTTGCACATCATCGTGAGTATCAATAGTCTCCCTTATAAGCGAGTATTGGTTGACACAGGTTCCTCAATAAATATTATTACCACAATTGCACTAAAACATCTCAACCTTCCATCTTCGCACATTGTAGCATCCACGTTCACCTTGCAAGTGTTTAACGATGCTTTATCTCCTACAATTGGTACAATAGTCCTCCCCATCCAAGTTGGACAAAATATTGTATCTACATTATGCTATATTTTATAGGGTTCAATATTGTACAACATACTGCTCTGAAGGTCATGGATAAGAGCTATGGAATACATTGATGAAGTTAAGGTCCATGTTTACTCAGCTGACCAGACACCTTAAAGTATTATAAACAAGTGGATCATCCACAATAGCATCCATGCACTTGGACACTAAACACAATGACCTTATCTAGATTATAGATTCAACCCCATGGTTAGTCATGAAGCTACCTTCACCACCACTAGTACCATCCTCTATTTCTTAGAGTGAGGAAGAGTCAAAATATCTAACTACTGAGGCTCCCACATTTATCATAAATACATCTTTAGAAGACCTTCCCAATCCTACTATCAAGGGAGCTACAGTCGATATGGATGAATCAGATCATATCATGCTTGAGGATACAATTCAATTGACCCACCTAAAACTTGATGAGTGCATAGTACCCAATATTACATTCACACCTATCATCGAGTTGATCAAGGATCTAGGTCATCCTCCTACCAAGTCACCACCCATTGATAGTATGTTGATGCACCCCTTAAACATGGGGGCTAAGCATATCACCTTGGACAAGTTGATGAGGCAACCTTGGCTTGTCCAAATGCAAATGCATCTTCTCATGAGTTTGTGGGAATGATTAATGTGATGACAGATAACCAAATTCCTCTAAATCTATTTATGCCACTTGTGACTCCATCAAACATTCCATATATACCACAAGATATATCATTGATGGATTCGGTCACACCTACTCCATATCACTCAACATCTCCATAAAATCAAGAACAAGTGTACCCCCTACACCAAAGTGGGGGTAATATAGCTGCCACAATTGAACACTCTAAGTTGGAACATGAGCATGAGCTAAATCAAGAACAAGAGCATATGGATATACCCACTAAAAAATATCACCATGAACCATCCCTATCTACTCAGATATTGAGAAATTTTGATCCACCTCTACTCAATTATCTCCTGGCTCCCACACCCAATTCAACTCCACCACCTATCATTTTCCATCCAACTTCCTCAACAACCATCCAGTCATCACCTCCACTATTTTCACAACATCTCTTGGATAGGCTAGCCAATGTGGAATTAAAAGTGATTCACCAACACAATAATTTACTATAGATATTGAATCGACTCACAAGCATTGAGTTATGGTTGAATCATCCAAAATCTCAACCCTCTAGTTGTTAGGACCAACCCCCTCATGTGCAGTCCAACATTAAGTCTCAAAAAAATCAAGGGCAAAACCAATAGTGTCACCCTAAGCAACAATTTACACCCATTACTGAGTCCATGGACTCTATATTTGAGTGCCTCTATGCATAAAAGGCAATTAATCTACCTGAGAGTTGACCTGTTGATCTAAATACATCAAATCCCAAAGGATATCACAAAGACCTATACTACAAGTACCATAGGTAGAATGGGCATGACGTGCAGATGTGATATATGGTCAAACACCTAGTATAAATGAATCAAATTGGGGATCCTAATGGTATCACACCTTCCTCTCTTCCTTTTATCACCATAAATGCTTGGGGTACATAAGGTATCACACCTTCCTCCTAAAATCACAAAGTAATAAAAGTTACAAAAATCTTCAAAGGTATTTATAAATCCTTAGTCAACTCAAAATGCTCCAAAGATTCCCACGACATTCTTTGGTAACCCAAAAAGCCCCAAAGTTATCTATAAACCCTTTGATCAACCCAAAATACTCCAAAGATACCTACAACATTCTTTGATCACCCAAAAATCCCCAAAGGCATCTATAAACCCTTTGGTCAACCCAAAATGCTCCAAAGACACCTATGATGTTCTTTGGTCACCCAAAAAGCTCCAAAGGTATCTATAAACCCTTTGGTCAACCCAAAATGCTCCAAATATGCCTACAACATTCTTTGGTCACCCAAAAAGCCCCAAAGGTATCTATAAACCCTTTGGTCAACCCAAAATGCTCCAAATGTGTTTGCAATATTTTTTGGTCACCCAAAAAGCTTCTGCTTGCCTTTCACACGAGCCTACTGCATGAAATAGAGAGGACCGGCAGCTCAAAATAAAAAGCCCTCTATTATTAAAGGATCGCTCTCCCCTCCCCCTCGGCTTTTAAAGGCCCTTTTAAACATGGGGCTCGGTTATAGATAGAGAGCTCTTAAAAATATGGTTTTTTTTACTCTTTCAAGGGGCTCTCCTCTCCTCGGGGCCGCCCAGAGCAGACCAGAGCTTTGAGCGCTTGTCTATTCCATAAGAAAAATAATTTTTGGTTTAGATATCAATAGAAAGGTATCTATAAACCCTTTGGTCAACCCAAAATACTCCAAAGATGCCTACGATGTTCTTTGGTCACCCAAAAAGCCTCAAAGGTATCTATAAACCCTTTAGTCAACCCAAAATACTCCAAAGACATCTAAAACATTATTTGGTCACCTTAAAAGCCCCAAAGGTATCTATAAACCCTTTGGTCAACCCAAAAGTCTCCAAGGGCATCTGTGAATCCTTTGGTCACCTCAAAAAGCCCCAAAGGTAGCCATAAACCCTTTGGTCACCTAAAATTCCCCAATGGCATCCCATAAGCCCATTGGTCAAAATGTATATACATTTATATTAATAAAAATCCAAAAACATCATCAAAACAACAAAAATACAAAAATATTGCATTACATTGCATTTCATATCACTGTATTATACAATCAATTGTATTAGGTATACTCATTATTTCACATTGCATTTTAGAGTTGATTATACATGTCTAGCACAAATACCGTACACTAGTAATAATTCAAAATCAATTGTGTCAAATTCATCATTCATAAAATTTCATATTTCACTTGTCATTTCCACCTACATTTTCCACTTTTCATATTAGTGTATGTTTCCCTTCACCTAGTCATTTTTTCTAGAATGTCTTTAGGATTTTTGTTCACTCAACCATCTCTAGTTTTCATTTCAGATTTTATAGAAAGCTATTCCTGATTTTTAGAAGGTAGAGTCTTACTTTGATTGTATGTTGCATATGTCAAAATCACAACATATTTCACACTAATAAATTCAAGTTTTACACAAGGAAAGATGAAACCCACAAAGTGGTCTAGGTTACTTTAAGTGAAAATTTTACCTTGCTCATCCCCCTGTGCAAATGGTTCAAAAATGTTGATAATTGATAAAAGGAAAAGCTCCTCCCTACCCAATTTCTCAAAATAAACAGTGGTTTTCACCACTATCAATAACCAAAATCTCAAAAAGCAAAAATCAAAAGCAAAACAAACAGTTATTTTCGTCACTAATCAAATCCCTTGCTTAAAGAAAACATAATACAAAATAACCAGTGATTTTCTTCACTAAGTATGAGCAAGTATCCCAAATCAAATAAAAGAAAAGAAGGGAGTATTGAACTTGAATCCCTGGAATTCTCAGCATTTGACAAACCATAAGGTGATCCTCATTACAGGTTAGGTGGCATCACGCCTACATGGCAATCGTGGTATCCTTACGCATAATGATATATCTGTCACATTAGCATCTTTCATGTGTACATACCAATGTTAGCATACATATGAGCTAGCTTTTGGTAGCTTGTACTACCTAGTGGTCTAATCCAACTATGTACAAAACCCAGGATCATGATACTTATAGGATGATCTTCAGTACTGATGGGCTGCATTAATCCTATTTGTCACTGGGGTAACTTTATGCATTATTATGGTAATGGAATCACTTGCACACATAGGGATATTGAATATCTTGATCATCCTAGCATATTCGTACCTTTTCAAAAAGTCTTGCATGGTTAATATATAACTTTTGATTAGTTAACTAGAGTGTTTTAGTCTCATGAAAACCTCAAAGATATCCCATAACATCCTAGTATTCATTCCATTTTATCAAATGCATGTTAGTTTACATTTTTACAAATCCATTACATAGTCTCACGACAACATTACACTTGAATCGATGAATTCTATATAGTCTATGGTGCTAACATAGTGTGTCAAATCCTTTTCATATTTAATCATACAATCAACAAATCATCCATCTTATTATGCATATACATGCATACATATCCTCAAATAACATCATAATACAACACGTGCATCCATTAATGCATACATAAATCATAACACATAATGCACCTAATGGTCCACAATCGCACGATTGTAAATCACATAAATATTTTTTAAACATCAACTAGGGTATTATTGGTATCATACCTCCCCTAATCACCAACTAAATAGTTAAGAAATCAACCCCAAAAAGCCCAAAGGTATCCATAAACCTTTTGGTAAATCCAAAAAGCTCCAAAGGTATTCATCCACCCTTTGGTCAACTCCAAAAAGCCCCAAAGGTATCCATAAACTCTTTGGTAACCCAAAAATCCCCAAAGGTACCCACGAACCCTTTGGTCATCCAAAAATCCCCAAAGGTATCCATAAACCCTTTGGTCACCCAAAAAGCCTCAAAGGTACCCATGAACTCTTTGATAATCCAACAAGCTCCAAAGGTACCCACGAACCCTTTGGTCAACCCAAAACACTCCAAAGACATCTGCGAACCCTTTGGTCAATCCAAAACACTCGAAAGGTATCTACGAACCCTTTGGTCACCCAAAAATCCCCCAAAGGTATCCATAAACTCTTTGGTCATCCAAAAAGCCCCAAAGGTATCCATAAACCCTTTGGTCACTCAAAATTCCCCAATGGCATCCAATAAGCCCATTGGTCAAATATATATACATGTATATTAATCAAAAACCAAATAAAAAAACATCACAAAAACATTAAAAAAAAACACCAAAAAGGGTCCAAAACCCATCAAAAATAGGTCAAATTTGGTCAAAATTCACTATGGATCAAGATGAAATCTAATTTCTCATGGATGAATAGAAATGTCTCTACTTCAATCTCTAATAAGGCCATTGCATCCGGACCACCCTAGGGGAATGAGGTGTTCAATTCCTTTCTTCCATGAAACATCAACAAAATCATTACAATCCTCTCAAAAATGCTCTATTTCACAGTAGATAAAACTGAAGGAAACCCAACCAAGTCATATGGGTCGAGCGACTCATTTATTTTATCACTGGGAAATCCCTCATTGACTCATCACTTTATGGGGTAGTCATACTTAACAAATTCATAACCAAAATCAACAATCAAACACTCAATCATGCAAAATTACGTTCGTTCAACGAATCATTGACAAAAGATAATCATGCCCCTACTTGGGGCAATAAACAAGTAAAAATTTCAATTAAACAAATGCTTTGAATTCTATAAGCGTGAAGGGTCATAGGCATCGCCTCCTCATGATTGAACAATGTCCAAGATAAAGTAAACTGGACATGAAATGTTGTACTTGAATCAAGTTCCTTAGCTAGTAAGAAGCAAGGATTTAAGAACGCATGCTATTTCCATTATTAGGATATCTAGAGTTGATTAAGTTACTGAATAACCTTAATCAATTGATATTTTAGTCATATATTTTTTCTCAACATTGTGCTGCACATAATGCATCCCAAAAAGTGGCATCTATAGGCACTAATTCATATCAATCTGATTAGACTTCCAAGACATGAGATAATAAACATAATATGGCCCCCTTAGTCAACCCTCAATGGTTCTATAGTGGCCCTAACCACTTTTGGGATGTTTTACCCCACTTTTGTGAGGTTTTGGGCCATGTAGGCATGGTCGTCCTACCCTAGGATGGCCATAGTTCATGGTTGTCCCACCTAGGTATGACCACTTTCATCCATCCCTAGGTGGGATGGCCATGGTCGTTAACCCCAAAAAATTCAAATTTTGGATAAATGGTACAAATAAACTACCATTTATCCTACCTATTCAAGCATGTTGGCCTGAGGGTGTAAAACTCTCCTACCAAGTTGCATTTTAGAGTCCTAAAAGGGAGATTCCTTCCCCCTCCAATGCATGACAAGTTTTGGGAAAGTGGCACCTCCTACCTCACATGGCCTCACATGCCCATTTTATCCTAGGTCCTCTTGGGCTATAAAGTGGAGAAAATTTCCACCCAATATACAAGGAGGAGTTTTGTGACATTTGCAACAAAGTGCTACCAATATTCCCCCTCAACTTTTTGTGCCTTTTCCCTTGAAATCTATACCTAGAAAATGAAGTTCTTGAGTGATTCTAAAGGCACAATTCATTTATAAAACCTAATAAATTGAGTGAATCCCACCCCTAAATTTTATGACAACACCCCTGAGAGATTTTTTGACCAATTCCTAGAGGAATTGGTGGCAGAAAACCAGCAGATCTGGTGGTCATCCCACCCCAAGTTGACCCCAAATTTGTGATAGTCACCACAATCCCTACCAAGGATGGTCATGGATTGTAGCACCATTTTGCTACTATTTTTACATAGGCTTATTCTAGGATAGATTAGAAATATGTTATTCAAATTTGGTTCAATTTGGAGCTATATTGGATGAGTTATCGTGTTTTTGGTATGTTGTAGGTTTAGTTTGCTCACGCAAGGATGGCCACAAATATATAACCAATTATATTAATATTTTTATATGGGTTAATTATAAATCTTTTTTTTTATATGTTGTCCAAATTTGGTGTGATTTGGAGGGGTTTAGGACCATATATCACTAGTTTTGTGTTTTACAGGTTTAATCGACACACCCCAGAATGGTCACAAATATGAATGTAATTTCTCTACTATTTTAAATTATATCAGTCCAAAATAATATTTTATGCATTAATATAATATTTGGAATCATTTGGATAAGTTTTGGATAGTCTATTGCATATTTCCCCTTTCTAGTCTATTATTGCATATATTGCTTTGCATGCTTCATAATCTGCACTTGCTACTAATGAATCTAGTTTTCTTGTGTGTATATGTAGGTATAATAGTGCATGAGGAAGGATCATATAATCAGAATATCAAAAAATGAATTGGTGGCATAATAGGCCCACCCACTTCAATCGTGGGTATGAGGAGGAACGTTGAAAGTGCACTCGAGTTATTGAAAGGATTTAATCCTTGGGTACCTTTTGTAATGAATGTATCAATATAGAGCCCTCAAGGGGACATTTGTGTAACCGTGATTTGATCTATCAAATAATAAATAATAACTTCATTTCTTGCACTTATTTGCCTTATCATGCTTACTTGAATGCACCTTTTGTAATGCTTAATAAATACTAGTGATAGATTCATCTCATTTAACATTTTTAGGTGCACTATTTTTCTTGTTTTCCCCTAATTCAAATTGATGACATAAGTGTTTTTTCGTAAGTGCATAATGTTTTGAAATATAGTCCTCCATCCTACAATTTATCAATAGTTTCAACAAATCAACATTATAAGTAGCATACCCAAGAAAATCTAATCCAACATTGATATTATCTTATTCTTGTTGTAATTCATAAATGTAATTTTCTTTTAGTCAAAGTGAAAATGATAAATTATTTGATCTTAATAATATCCTAGGTATTATTGTAAATCAACTTTTGAATATTTGAAAAAAAACTAAAGCTATCCGCTTTGAATGTATCCTTCATCTTTTGATTAAAAAATCAATGTGTAGCCCTCACATAATATTATGCCTTATTTTATTGGACTACTTTTTGTATGCATGTGTGAGTGATTTTGCCTTGCATTTTCTTATTATTATTTTTTAATTTGGACTTGTATCTAAGATAGAACTAGATTGTTGTTTTCAATTTTCCTAGTATATATGAATGATAAACACATTATCCTTACTATGACCATTAGCTATTATTTTTATTTTAATATCTTGCACCCTCATCATTCAAAGCTTATTTTCTATATTTATTTATCTTTTTTAGCCTATATTATATTATATTAACATAGAATAGTAGAAAATTGGCTTGAATTTGAATTTCAAGGGGATTAACATCCCTCCATTCATATAATGTTGATCATGGAGCACATGTATGGGAAATGATAGAATGATCATCCTACTCTATCACATAAAAATTTTAAAATGGTATGCCTAGTGGGATGAATCTAATTTACCCCATGAATAAAAACACCTACTAAGATACACAACATATATTAATATTTCAAAATGGTAGCCTAATGGGATCATCTAATTCATCTGAAGAAGACAACAAAATCAGAGATGTATCTTGTGCTAGAAACTTGAGATTACATTGAATTGCATCTTGATACCATACCAACCTAGTCAATCTTAGATCTACTTTGTTTCATGTTAAATTTGATCAAATATTTATAATTATTTATTCTCCATGTCTACATCTACTAGAATCTACCTTTTATTCAAAAATTACCCCTTCCTCTAGTCTAGATCTACATTTTTTATATCACTTTGGTCCAAATAATATAAACCAATATCTACTAGATCAAGCAAATGGAAAATCTCCTATAATAAAAAAATTATAACTAATATTATCTAAGTACAACTTATGATAGTTTACTATATTTTTTGTAAATATACTTCATTACAAGATTGAAGAATTTTTTTCAAAATAGAGTCCAAGGCTTAATGATCATTGTATCTAACAATTACAAACAAGTTCGTTGTATTTATTGATCATATTTATACTAATTTTTCAAATCAATGATTTGATACACCTACCTAGTGATTCATTGAACAACATTTTATATGTAACTATGAAATCATTATATTGTCCAAGCTTTCTAACATTAAGTTTTCTCGAGTTTTGAGGTGTATACCAATTGGTTCGACCAAACCCCATAAGCAGGGTGGAGGTACAAGGTTCAAATCTTAAGCCTCTTTGAACTGAACGCTTATCCCTTTCCTGGTGCTTTCAGTGGCATAAAAGGTTTAAAATAATTGTTGCATGGTGGTTATAGGAACAGATTGCACAAAGAAATGTGTGGTAGCTTTTTGGACGGACATAGTAGAATATTATGATGGTCATAAAATCTAGACAACCTACCCATATTTGTGTCGACTACTGATTCCACCATGTAAATTTTTAAAAAATATTAATTGTTCTCTCCATTGGTTCATTGGATTAGTCATTAATTTGCTAAAAAAATATCCATTAATTCCCTTCCCTTATTCTATGTGCCAATTTAGCTTATGAGTACAAGAAACATTAAAGGATTTGTTGTATCCTACAAAATCTACCAGACTTGAAAACCATACCATCAATCACTACCCTAAGGAGTCTAGATCTAAAATTTTATTCTGATCTGATCCATGAAATTCATATAAAATATGATATATTTGAGTAAATGACAACTTCATTGAAGAATTAGTCTAAATCTTCTATTTGTTTGTCTTCTCTATGATTATCCTCTTCTTCATAGGACTTCATGGTGGAGGATTAGCCCACATCAAGCAACTATAGTTTTTCTACTTGTAATTGTGCCCTAGGGAATATTTATCATCATAATTATAACATTGTCCTTGTACCCTCTATAACACTATTTCTTCTTGGATTAGACATTTGATTGGCAATAGTTTATTGATAAGGTTTGTTGTTGGATAAGATAGAATTTGAGGTCAAGGTTGTGTGGGGATTTAGAGGTATACCTCTAAGCTATAAATTTATCTTCATGCAATCTATCTAATCCTATTGTTTGCATCATAGTTTTTCGTTTAAAAATTCTTACCTCAAGTATCTTATTTTAACCCGCTAATAAAACAACTGTAAAAAAATCACCGCTCAATCCCTTGTATAGCTTTACCAAATTTTCAAACTATGTTTGATAGTCTTAGATGGTTGTGTTCTGCTTCAATTTGGTGAGGGCTCGTATGAAATATTCATACTCCCTAGGTCCATAATCAATGATTAAATGGATCTCAAATTTATCCTAATATTTGAATGCATATCCATCAACCACTAATACCATAGAAGTATGTTAGATTTAAAATTTAATTATGTTAATATGAGCCTTTAATTTTGGGGAACATAATGAAGAGAAAAATACTAGAAAAATTAATGATGCTAGTGTGTAGGATGAGGGAGCCACAACTTTGGTGAAATCTAATTTTTAGGTTCATGATTACATTTAGAAGGGAAAATTTATTATTTCTATAAATCATAGCAGTATATAAATTTTTAGTAATATTGCTTTGGCTAAGGGGTGGGTTTAGTAAACAAAAATCAAAGACACAACTCGATGGTGAGAATGTTCAATTTTTTTAGATTTGAATATCGCCATGGATAAATGTGTTTTACATTCATATTTTTATGCTATTGATATTGATGATATCAACACTATTTTGGATTATCCATATATTCTTTGGGTACTATTAACAATTATGTATAGGAAAAGGAAGATAAATTTGCTAAATATTTCTTAGCTTAATAAGAAAGGATCCAGGGAGAAGAAGTAAACTTTAATGTGGAGAATTTAAGAAACCAATCAAAGAATTAAATATATAATAGTAGTAGCACTGGAGTCCACAAAACAAGGAAGCTATGTTAGAAATACACAAGGATACATAGAAAAAAGGGAATAAGGGAGAAGAACATGCGAAAGAATCTAAAATAGAGCAACAAAATGTTGAAGAATCAAAGAAAATAAAACATCAATATAAGGTTGTAGCATATTGTCACCCACACCACCATGAGTGGTAACAACCTTGAAGGTATGGCTTAAGGTATCAATATTATTATGGATCTCCACAAATTCAAAAAAGCATTGACTGTGGTAGTGTTTGGTAGAAAAATCATAATGATTATGGATTTTAGAGTGGTGTAGGAGCATCAAGGAATGATATGACTAGTCATTTGAAACACCAAAGTGGAGCAGCAAAAGCATTGATCCAAAAAACAATTATAAATATTCAAGTGGTACAAGGGTAGCTTAGCATCATCACAAACCACCACCAATCAAGATTTTACTTGGATGGAAGGATTATCAAGATTGGTGCGAGTTGGTAATATTTCTTAGCAAATCATATTATGTAATTTATTCTTATATTTTGAGGAGAAAAAAATTGTAAGGGGGATGGAATGTTAGGTACCTAGGGATAGGAATATGAGGATACAATTTTATAATATGTATGGGTATTATATATAGTTGACATGGGCCACACATAACCCAAGGTTGATTATATTATATTATTATATTATAATAGTAAGTGGGATATGAGTTTAGGAAGAGGGGTATATAAAGAATAGATATTTTTCTTGTAATATCAAGTATTCCTTTGTCATAAACATAGTTCATAGAATAAATTTGGAGTATTTCCTTCCTTAAGGAGTAGTATTGGTGTTGCCCTACCATATGGGTATTATATATCTCTGTCTCATTGTGTGAATTATTACTATGAATACATTTTTTATTAGGTGGAAGAAGATATTTTGAAAGGGATTCAAAACCTTTTACAAGGGGTGAAAAAGACCCAAAACCAAGAGAATAGAACCACAAACCAAAAATAAGAGAAACAAAGCTAGACCAATAAAGATAAAGAAGCCCAAAAATGGAGAAGTGAAGATCCTAAGGAGAGACAACAATATCCAAAGGCCAAGCACCCAGAGGAGATGAATATCAAGGATATTTAGAACCCACTTGACCTACCCAGATTCACCAACATCAAAAAGGAAAATAAAAAATAAATAGATCCACTCAAAATTCAAACTACAACAAACAACTTCCCATCCATAAGTTGTGATGAATTTTTTTTTTAAAAAGAAAGTCTACCCAAAGTTTGAATGGTTGAAATACCAAATAACTAAAGCTACAACTGTTAGAATAAATAATTATTCTCTTAAGTTCTACTAGGATAGACTTACTTGAATTACCACTCTTCAATGAGTCAGATGAACTCTCAGTTTAGACTAGTTCATATTTGATGAGTTGTTGTAATCCAACAGCTCTCAATGATCAACTTTGCTATTTTGGGCTAGGATAGACTTACAAAAATAGGTTGCTTTTAATATTTGAAGATCACCATGGATAAATGTGTTTTACATTCATATTTTTATGCTATTGAGTGGCAACAAACTTAAAGTTATGGCTTAAGACATCACTATTATTATGGATCTACATGGATTTAAAAAGGCATCAAGTGTGGTAGTGTTTGGTAGAAAAATCATAATTATTATGGACTTTATAGTGGTGTAGGAGCATTAATGAAAAATACAACCAATCATTTGAAATACCAAAGTAGAGCAACAAAAACATTGAGCCAATAAAGAAATTATAAATATACAAGTGGCACAAGGGTAGCTTGGCATCATTACAAACTATAACCAATAAATATTTTACTTGGATGGAAGTATTATCAATATTGGTATTAGTTGGTAATATTGCTTAGCAAATCATATTATGTAGTTTCTTCTTATATTTTAAGAATAAAACATTTGTAAGGGGGATGGAATGTTAGGTACCTAGGGATAGGAAAATGGGGATACAATATTATAATGTGTATGGGTATTATGGATAGTTGACATGGGCCACAAATAACCCAAGGTTGATTATATAATATTATTATATTATAATAATAAGTGGGATGAGAGTTTAGGAAGAGGGGTATATAAATAAAATATATTATCCTTGTAATAAAGTATTAATGCCGAGTATTCTCTTGTCATAAACCTGGATCAAATAACATATTTTGAGTAATTCCTTCTTTAAGGAATAATATTGGTGTTGCCCTATCATAAGGGTATTATCTATCTCTATCTTATTATGTGAATTATTACTGTGAATATTTTTTTTTTATTAGGTGGAAGGGATTTTGAAATGGATTCCAAGACTTTTACAACAAGGAGTAAAAAATATTCCAACCCAAGAGAACATAATCATAAGCCAAAAATAAGAGAAACAAAGTTAGACCAAGAAAGATAAAGAAGTCCAAAAAAGGAGAAGTGAAGATCCCAAGGAGAGACAACAATATCCAAAGGCCAAGCACCCAGAGGATATGAATCTCAAGGAGATTTAGGACCCACTTGATCTATATAGATTCACCAACATCAAAAAGGAAAATAAATAGACCCCCTCAAAATTCAAACTACAACGACCAACTTCTCGCCCAAAAGTTGTGATAAAAATTTTGGAATAAGGAAGCGTACCCAAAGTTTGAATCATTGAAATAGTAGATCATTGAAGGTACAAATATCAATATATAAAGTAATTTTTTAGCATCTGTTGCCACCAAATTTGAGAACTAAAGCCTTTTCAAGAGACTTTCAAAGTTCTTTACCTGAGAAATTAGGCTTTGATTGGGTGTAGAATTAATGGGAGGTTTTCCATGGCCTCTAGAGTTGGAACTTCCTTTAATCTGGTCCCTTATAACTGGGCCTAGAGACATCAAACTTTTCATCCCATGAGACAATGATATATCCTCTATATATTTAGAATGATCTAGATCTAACACTTACCCATAATCCATAATAGGATCAATATCAAACGCCAAGCATTCAAATGGATTTCTTGATATGGAGTTTTTAGCATCACTAGTATACATCTTTGTAGATTTTATCGAAGGTATAGCCTTGGTATTATCACCACACTCCTTAGGGACCTAACCATCTAGAGTTAAACTAGATTTACATTTATGAGGATATTCTACACATGGAAGAACCCCCTTTGGAGTAGCTAAGTCCACTATTTTTTCTATGGACATCATGCTAACGCATGACTATAATTGTTACAATCAAAATAAAATAAATATTTATTCTCATACTCAATGGGCTAAGTCTTGAATCTAGTATCCACAAGCAATTCAATAGACTTAGAAATATTTGCATCTAAATCTATAACAACGCGCATGAGAGCAAATATCATCCTAGATTTAGCATTGGTTGTCGCATCAATCATGATGAATTCTTCTAAAATTATAGCAATCCCCCTCAAAATAACTTCATGCTAGAAGTGGAAGGGAAGACCTAGCAACCTAACCCAAATAGGTGTAGTATTTATCTAATGAGAATAATTAGTAGATGGTTGTATTGTTATTTTAGTATATGGCAAATGATTTATGCTAATGAGAATAAAGATTCATAACAAACAATTCGTTGGAATTCTAATGATTCATCAATTTTTCAAATTTGTTGGTTTCTTTAATAATGTCATGTTGACATCAACATGATCCATCTGATTAGAAAAGAAAGTTTTTTTTTTTCCTAAGATTAGAATTTGGTGATTCACTAACTTTCTAGTGATCTTGATATATTTAGCAATTTGTTGACTACAATTATTTTTTTTGACATTACCCCAAGCCTCATAGGTTAGTCTATCCAAGATGTAGGATCATCTTGCATGTCATCTCCACTCCTATTTTTCTTATCATTATTAATGCCAGCATCATAAACTATTCAATGACCATCATGTAAAACAGGTTAGAAATTCTTACAAAATTAATGCATTGTTACTTTATAATACATGGATGTATTATTCCATACATTAAACACCATTAAACTAACTTCCAATTTATTGGATCAAGTGGCATACAACATTTTATAAAACTCCTTCGATGTATGAATATATTTGAATAAAATAAAATATGTTGCATTGTCTAACAAAATCTATTATTAATGACATATGTATATAATTTTATTTTATTTTATGTTTTAATTAAAATATCTTATAATCTAATTTCCTCCTAATATATTTTTAGATTAATTTCTTTAGTACTTATTTTACTTCCTAAAATTGAATAAATATAAACATTAAGTATTAATAATTTTACGAAACAAATACTCTAAAATATATTTTAATCAAATTACTTCATTATTTATCTAATTACCTTTGATTTCAAAACAAAGTATATAAACTTGGATATAATATATAATCAGGTTTTAAAACTAAAACTAAAACTATAGTAAAATTTTAATACTATTTCTTAAAATAATTTTATGGTTGAACATTATAGATATTTATTATGAGAATTATAGGTGGTGTATGAGTTAGCTGATACATGCCTTATTTAGAATTGCAGTTTCAACTTCAATGTCTAGACCAGAGGAGACATTTTTAACACAATCTTACGTACTGCAAGGACCAAAGTGCAGGTCAAATTATTCGCTGGTAGAAATGAGGTGTAGAGTTTGTTTTATCTTCACTGCTTTAGAAATCCTTGTCGCCCCACTAAGGTAGACAGATTGTATGGATACATATAAGAAGAATTCTCACCCCATATCTTGCCCGCAAAAATTTTATATACGTGTTGTGTGGGATGATATTTATCCCAGAACACAAATTTGTCTCTATTATGGCAATACTCCGTCTGTCCACAATTCCCTTTTGCGCGAAATCTCCCTGACCCGCAACACGCTGACTTTTTCTCTGAGAACCCTGCACTCCTCAATCATTTATTTATCATTATATTTAATTTCACCCACATTAATTTCAGGCAACCAGAGAAAATAATGACTAGGGAGGTATGGTCGGTTCTTACCATAATGTTCTCCATTTTCAATTACGTCCTTAAAGTAATAATAAGTCTTGAGTACAATGATGGTCATTCCCGGAATTTTTTTATTCAAGTCACCCACAAGCGTATGTAGGTGACTGTTGTAACCCTTGGCCATTCTGTTTGCGCCATCTACACAACTTCCGTTGTTCTCTTGTCTATAGACAGGGGTACATCCTACAGCTGAAATTTGGAGGGCAAGAAAATTTCTTGCCCCTTCGTTGTAAAGCACCTGTTACATGACAGAATTCAAATGCAACTTCGTTACTAAGAATATTGTGTTGGAAAGTTGAATGCCTAATATAAAAAATCATGAAAAAAATAGAAAAGTGATTTTCATTGAAAAAGTTAAATGTAAAGATAAGAAGATAAATTTAAGAATAAAAGTATGATTGATTAGTTATTAAAAGTTGTTTTTAATGAGTTTATATATTCATGTATTAAAATGAATTGATCTATCTATTTTTATTTGGACAGATCATCTAACTTATATATTTTTCATGGGGAGTGAGATGGCAACAAAACCTTAATAATTTATAAAATATTATATGAAATTGATTGGAAGTAAATCTATCTTATTGATTATTCATATAGTTGAGCAATATAGTTGCATCCAAATTGAACATATGAAACATATTTTAAAATATCTTCTAAATTGAACGTATGAAACATATTTTAAAATATCTTGTATGTTGTATGAATGAATTTATATTCTTCTATAGTTGTGAGATAATTTTTAAGTTTCCACAATCTTAAATATAAGAGCAATTTGATTATCAAAGTATTTGATCTTGATAATTGGTATTAAAGCTTGTGTTGAAGCTAGAAGCCCGGAGCATTCATGAAGTGGCTTAGGGGAATGTTGGATCAATGAGTAGAAGTAATATTACATCTAAATCATAGGTTGGTTCAAGGAAAAGTCAAAAGCTTACTAGTAGAACAACCTCAACATATATTTTCTAGTTGATCCATACCTTTAAAGGATAGAGAACCAAAATAATCAAATTGAAGAAGATTGGGAGAACCAAAAGCAACATTGAAAGACAAAGAGTAGAAAAAAGTGTAACCCTATAAATGGAGAGGATGATTAACTATTGGATCAGTTATGTGTGCTAGAAGCAGCCTCCTACACATGAAAGAAAAAAGATTAAGATTTGGTGTGGAAACAACAAAGAAAATCTTGTAAGCATCCATCTACTCTATTACACCTGGAAATTACAATGACTAGCTATACATGTAGTATAATAAGATGAGAAGGTTATCATAAGGACACTTCTACTTGAGTCATTAGAATAAAAAAAGTCAATAATAAAAGTCATTAGAATAAAAAAAGTCAATAATAAAATGAATAATCAAACAAATTATTTGGCAAAGGAAGTTATATGTTCAAAGATATGTGAATGTGTACCCACAATAGTGTTCTAAAATATGCTAACGTGTTTGGGCAGCAATGAAGGTATAATTATTGTTCAAGAAATCAATAGTTTTATTCAAGAAATTGAAAATTGAAACATTAAGCATTAAGAAAGAAAATATTAAAAATAATAATATCGATGCAAAAAACATATAAAAATAATAAAAAGAAAATAATTTGAAAAATAGAAAAGCAATTATGATATAAAAAAACATGACAAAATAAAAAAATTCAATGCAAGGATAAAAAAGTACAATCTATTAATTAAGATAAATCATTTATAATGATTCTTTTAACATAAATTGATCCTTCCATTTTTCATTTGTGTGAATCATACCTTTGTATTATCTACATTTAAATTATATCATATGAAATAGAGTAGGATGACATCAAAAAAAAATTTATGATAATATATAATATTATATGAAATTAAATTTCACTTATTGATATAATTAATCAATATAATTGAATTTAAATTAAATATAGAAATTATATTATAAATGTTTGATATGATTAAATTTTACCTCAATTAAACCTTAAATTAAAGAATATGAATTATATTTATATTGTGAAATATGCTTTATAAATGAATATGTTTTTATAGGTGTAAGATAACCTTTATGCTTCCGCGATTTGATTATCAAAGTATTCTATCCTTGCATGTTAAGGAATGAGTGGAAAAAACTGTTTTTAAACTTACTGTCACATATTCTTTAAATTTCGTGAGCATCGAACTAACATATTGGACACGATCTTCGACAGGATAGTCACTTGCTAACATATTGGACACGATCTTCGACAGGATAGCCACTTGAATAGTTATATATATAGTTGAAAATGTCGTTGCCTCCTATTGAAATGCAATACAAAGACTTTGCTAGGTCGCTCTTGACTTCGCTTTCTTGATCATGTCCTTCCTTCTGTTTTAGCCACTTGGAATATTGTCTGAATTGCGACATTTGCTGGCTCATATCAATAATATTCTGCAAAGTGCAAACACACAAGGAATGAGAAATCTTACCCAACACGAAAACTTTTATGAAAAGAGATATGCATGTAAAATTTGTGCAGCTAGATCTGTACACAACTGGCTAAACATGGGCAAGTGCAGTTATTAAAATGAATTAAAGATTTAAATTTTTAATTATAATTTTAATATTTTTCTATTCAAACGACTCAAATTTTAAATTTTAGTGTTAAATTTTTAAATATTTATTAAAACTAACAATTAAGAGGTTTAAGTTTGCTATAGACTACTTTCCAGAAGAAATAGGCTAAAGTGGAATTTCCAAAAAAAGAAAAGAGAGGAGAAAAACCGCTGTGTCGTCTGTGGAGTCCAGCAGTCCGCAACCACCGGAAGCAAAATTGACGCCGCAAGAGAAGTCTGCATGTGGTTGAAGATATGGAGGGGGATAGAGAGGGAGCTCTAAGAACTCAGCTGCAATCACATTTTTCATATATTATGTATTTGTTAGGGAAAACTAAACCTATATTCTGCCAAGTAACTAGATATCTATGTTATGTTCTGAAACCAACCTATGAAATCAAAAGCGGTGCGGCCGTTTGAGAACCGACCGGTTGGGAATGGGAAATAATCGATGCCATATGGTGGAAAGTTTGCTTGAAGTTTGCTGTTAGGAACGTAATTATTGGTGCCTGCGTCTGCCAACGAGTCCCCAAACACGAACATATAAGGTACTTTATGAGCTCCAGTCGTCGAAGGAAACCAAAAAAATATACAAGTGATCATCCAGCCGATCATCAAAGTATTTAACATCCGAGTATTGATGATGCGCTCCATTCTGCCGCTGGTTAGGTCCATTGAACCTTTTTATAATCGTCAAGAAACCAAGGATTGCAGATGCAGCCAATCGACTAGACCATCCGCAATACGTACAAAAGCTCAAGATGCCCCTCTCAAAGCGGACGACAAGCCCTCCAAATGGTTGGGTTAGCAAATGCTTACATTGCACACTATCACTATGTCTGTAGTTATTATGTTCCAAGGAAATTCCAAGGAAAGACGACACTTTCGAGAGCAGCCACAGAAGTTCCAAACCAGCGGTAAAGGATATTCTCATGCCTTTTCAAAATGGCTACGTAAACGAGGATGGCGTATGATTTGATGTGCCGAAACGCGACGTCGTGATGGCGATTTGTGGTGGTTCATCGACCGTTATCAAACATATATTTGTTAGGAAATCTCCGTTACATTTATTCTTCTTATTTATATACACGGAAGATAAAAATAATATCTTTACGCCATTAATATTATTTTATTAATAATCTTTTGGAATTCACGGTTGTTTGGCGCTTTTGTGTTTTTGTTTTTTCAAGAGGCTGTGCTGCTACTAAATTTTAAGGTAATTAGGACGGCACGAATGAACAATTAGTTTTTAACAATTGACGTATACAATAACTTATATAATTTTTTTTTTTTTTTTTTTTACATAAGGGTTTACAGTATAGATGCATGTATAGGAAAGGGAAAAAGCATGTTACTACTTATGAAAATAAGGTAAATTTTAAAAAGACTCTTATAATATAGGTGTAGTACAAGTATTTTTTTTTTTTTTTTTTGGGTAAAGTGTCGTGTATACTGTGGAGTGGTTTATAGATCTTAATAAGAGTTTTGTTGGATCTCTTCTTGGTCCTTTTGTCTTAAGAGATTGTTTGTAGATATAGTTAAAGAAAATATGACATGGAGGATGTCTTGTTTAGAGGTTCAAATTTTCATTTAATTTTTTATGCAACAACCAAGAATCCAAAGCAACAATCATACCAAGCAAACGTTAATGGTTGTCTTCCTTAGGCAGTTCTTTGTCCTAAACTAGTGATAGATAAAGCCTTGGTGGTTGATAACTTCCTCTACAAAAGCAAGAATGACCTAATTTGTAAGTTTATCGACATAAGATCATCTTTAGAATTTAAGTCCTCTTGTATTCAGAATAATCGGGAGCCCCTTGGGATACCTCAATCTCTCTTATTAGCAATGGCTATTACATGTGAGTTTTTCTTCTTAAGTAGATAGAGACAAAGTCTTTGAGTCAAGGAGGAGAGCTTATGGTGCTGCGAGCCTTTTTGTTCAACAGTGGAAGCTAACATTTGAACCTCGGATGAAGACTTCTATGGTGATTGTTTGGGTTCGTCTTTATGCCCTACCCATGGAATACTAGTGTGAGCCAATTTTTGAAAAATTAAGCAAATTCTTAAGGTGTTATTAGAAGTTGCCAAGGACACTATGAGGGATGACTCTACTATTTATGCCTATATCAATGTGGAGATAGATCTCAACTAACCTCTCTCAACCAAAATAGAAATTAACATGGCATACTTATCCTAGATCAAACAAGTAGACTATGTCGTAATCCCATTTAGATGGAGGATCTCCCATAAAAACCACCTTTTAGGACTTATCTTGGAAAGTCAAGCTTGACATATTTTTTGTTTTTGAAGAGGCCTTTCTTTGTTGCTCTTTTCGGATGGAGATTCTTAATTGCACCAACTTTAATCACTTTTTTATTCTTCTAGAATGGAAGTTTGGTCACAATACCCCCTAATACCTTTTCATTTTAAGAATTATTGGCTATAAATGAAGGATATGAAGGAAAAAATCTCTTTTTGGTGGTAGGAGGGGCATCCTTCCTATGGGAGAGCTATGTATATTTTTTCCAAACAAATCCAACATGTCAAATATTATATAAAAATCTATAAAAGAAGTAGCAAATTTTATTTTCAATCCCAAAAGGCTCCTTTGTTGGCAATGATGGAGGAGTTGGCCACCTGCTTCAGGACTTGAGGAATCATAGAGAACCTAAAATATGAAGATGAACTAGTTAGAAAAGAATTAGAGTCCATAGACAATCAAGAAGAAATTTATTGGAAACAAGAGCGGGAACTACTTGGCTATAAGAGGGGGATCGAAAAACAAGCTTCTTTCATCACTTTGCATGGGCAAGTAGATAAAAAAAATTCTTTGACTTACCTTCATGACTCCAATGGATAGGTGATATACACCATTCTATGTATCGACCATGCAATAAATAATTTCTTTTAAAATCATTTTACTACTCCTGCTATCCCTAATCTTGCAACACAACAACATATATTTAACTCTATCCCCCATATTATTTTAGCTAAGCAAAAACAAATCCTTTTTAGTTTGATGGATAAAGATGAGGTGAGGAACATAGTTTTTAGCATAAAATCAAGGAAATCTCGAGGGTACTATGGTTTCCCAATTGAGTTCTTTAAGGCTTTCTAGGATGTCACAGGAGAGGATTTAACCAAGGCTATTGAAGAACCTTTTTTAAACAAAACTATGCTTTAGGCTCTAAATTATACTTTCCTTTATTTGATTCCTAAAGTGGGATAAGTTTCCAATCTTGAAGACTTTTGCTCGATTTCTCTCTGCAATGTGACCTACAAGATAATCAGTAAGTTATGGTTGAAATGCTTAAGAATATTATGGATAGCATAATCTTCTAAGAACAAGGAGAATTTATGGAGAGGTATCACATTTTGGATGGAGTTATTCTATCCTAAGAGGCTCTCCACTCAATGTAGCATTCGATTCAAAGAGGTATGTTTATTAAACTAGATATATTGAAGGTTTATGATAGATCCCCCTAGCAGTTTTTTAATCAAGTTCTTGAGAATTTTGGTTTCTCTCATGAGTAGAGAGAGTGGATCATGACTTATGTCTCAATAGTTTCCTTCTTAGTCCTCATCAACAACTCTCCCTTGACCCCCTTTTCTTGCTTCTAGGGGTATTTGTCAAGGAGATCCTATTTCCCCATTTTTTTTATTGTTCTAGTAGAAGGATTGGGTAGATTCCTTCAAAGAAATAAGCAACAAGATCTTTTGGAAGGTGTGCAACTAGATGAAAAGATATTAACATATCTTCAATTTTTGGATGATATGTGTCTCTTTAGGAATGCTAGAAAGCTCAAAGCCATATTAAAAATCTACATGGATGCTACTGGTTAGTAGGTTAATGCAACCAAAACCAAGGTTGTTTTCTTCAATATGGATAGAAGAATCTAGGATCAAATTCTATCCATTTTGAGCTTTGCCTAAAGTACCCTTCTACTTGATTACCTAGGCATTTTCTGTTCTTTTAAGAGCCTAAGGGAAGCTAATTGAAAAGCTTTAATGGATATAATCATAATTAAACTTAATCAATGGATTTAGTACTAGCTTACCTTCAAAGGAAAAATGGCTCTCATTCAACAGATGATCCAATCCATATTTGTTTATAAATTCTACATCGGGCTCTTGTTAGTCGGGATAAAAGATGTGATCTTCACTTATTGAACACAACTAATATTTCATGTTGTATTTTATTATATTGACACATGAAATCATGAGACTCTCTTTTATGGTAATCTATATGATGTTTTATTAACTAATAATATATTCGTTTGATATTTTTTTTTTAATATATGCATTTGTCTAAAAGGTATATTTATACATGAGATCCAACCATTATTTTATATTTCTAGTCAAGTATGTGGTGTTGAAGTGTATTTTACATATCACTTTTATTTATTTATTATTTTAACGATTAAATTTGAATAAAGTATTGGTTTTATTTATTTTTCCAATGTGTTATGAGTTTGTTCGTAGTATTAGCATATGTGAATTTCCATTAGTTGATATAGCTTTCCTTAAAAATTGTAGTTGTCAATACATGGTACTACCTTTGATGCGGGAAAAGGAGGCCCACATGGATCTAAACTCCACCTTTAATCAATCAAATACGGGAAAAGAAGGACGCCCACATAAAAAGATGAAATTCTACATTTTATTTCAAAGATTATTAGTATGTTCGGTTTCGATTTCTTCCCATGTTTAATAAACGCGGTGGAGTAATTAGATGAGATTGTTGCCATTCAGAATTCCTATTGAACGTCTCCACGCGAAGCCAACAACTTTGTTGTACCATTTGGAGGGCGTGCAAGACGTAGTTGATTGGAAAAGCATTCTCAAACTGCAATCCAAGGACGGCTCTTTTCTTGGTTCGCCAGCATCTACGGCTTGTGTGTTCCTGCACACTGGAGACCAGAAATCTTTTGATTTTCTAAGCGGTCTTCTTATGAAGTTTAAAGACCATGGTAAGTCTCTATATCCTTCCACCATAGAAAACCATTACTCTTCAGCGATGGAAAAATAAGTAATAATATGAAGGATTTGCAGTGCCATGCATGTACCCAGTGGATATTTGTGAACGTTTGAGGACTGTTGATACTGTTGAACGCCTTGGAATTGACCGCCATTTCCAGACCGAGATCGAACGTGTTTAGGCAATTCTTCAACCTATCATTACTCTTTATAATGTTTCATGGTAAATTTACGTTATAGGGACACCATCGACATTCACAGGTACTGGAACGAAAGTGGCATTGGATTTGGAAGGGAAAGCTTGGTTCCCGACATTGATGTCACGGCCACGGCTTTTAGACTTCTGAGATTGCATGGCTATAACGTATCTTCAGGTATACATAGTTAATAAATTTACTACTATTACTATTATTTCTTCAAAACACCTAAAGAAATTTGGAATTTTCTTTGCTAAAGGAGGAGGTTGTTCATGGTCATAATCCCTTGGTTTTGCTTCCATTGGGCAGAAGTTCTAAAAAATATGAAAGCCGACAATGTAGATTTCAGTGACACTTCTGCCGATGAACACGGTCGAGGGATTTCGGATATGCTAAGCCTATACAAATGTTCACAGATCAGGTTTCCAGAAGAAACAGTAATGCAAAAGGCAAGCGTGGCTGCCAAGGATTACTTGGTTAAATCCCTTCGAAACCACGACTCTTCTCTGGAGTGGACTTTCAAAAAAGAGCTTCGGGAAGAGGTGCTAACTAATGCAATGTCAAACTTGACGATAATTACTTTCCTCACCATTTTTATTAAAACTATCAAAATATTTAGCATCCGAGTATTCATGATGCGCTCCATTCTGCCGCTGGTCAGGTCCATTGATGAAGCCGTCAGATCTCATATCCTTTTTATACAGCGGAAGTGGATGACACGGATGCCTCGCACCAATCGTCAAGAAACCAAGGATTGCAGATGCAGCCAGTCGAAGTAGACCAGCCGTACAGCCGCTCAAGATGCCCCTCTCAAAGCGGACGGCAAGCCCTCCAAATTGTTGGGTTGGCAAATGCTTACATTGCACATTATCACTATGTCTGTAGTTATTATGTTCCAAGGAAATTCCAAGGAAAGACGACACTTTCGAGAGCAGCGACAGAAGGTAAAGGATATTTTCATGCCTTTTCAAAATGGCTACGTAAACGAGGATGGCGTATGATTTGATGTGCCGAAACGCTACGGCGTGATGGCGATTTGTGGTGGTTCATCGACCTTTATCAAATATATATGTTCTGAAATCTCCATCATGGCGATTCGTTGTTGTCTTCATCGACCTTTATCAAACATATGTTACGAAATCTCCGTTACATTTATTCTTCTTATTTGTATAAGATAAGATCTTTACGCCATTAATATTATTTTATTAATAATCTTCTGGGATTCACGGTGGTTTGGCGCTTTTGTGTTCTGTTTTTTTTTTAATAAAAGACTGTGCCGCTACTAAAATTTTAACAGTTGATCCACTTATATAAAAGGTTGGAGAACAAGTGGAAGTTGGAGAGCAAGTAGGTAGTTAAAACTCTTCAGTTAAAATCCAGAAGCGCCAAGTTCAAATCTCTCCCCCTCACATGTTGCTGATATCCTATGTACAGGAGGTTACAAATCAAACAAAAATCTAACAGTTGACCTATACAATAACTTATGCAATTTTAAAGGAACAACATTAATTGTTATTATAAACATCATTAAGTCTTGTGATTATAAGCCTGTTAGGTTAGAGGAAGTCAACAGATCTTTTATGTTTAACATATTGAACAGCCAACCCGCAAACACTATACCAACCTATCCCCATTATCTGGATAAGTCAGAATCAGCTGTGATTTGAACTTGAAAACCACTTCTTATTGAAGATATATTTTTTTTTTTATTAATGATAAAAAAACACGGTTTTGAAAGGTCCCACAGCCTTGGAATGAAATTTCAACATAAACATATTCCACTCTAAAAAGCATTAGAGGAGGCAAAGAAAGAGAAGGCCATTTAAACACAGGCCAGCCTATAAGGCTAAAATAACATAAATTAAACCCAATAACATGTGAGATTCAATTGCCTACAGATTTGTGTGTTTTTTATTTATTAAATATTTTGTATTTTTTATTGTTTTATTTTTTTTAATCTCATATATGGGATTAGAATGGATTTATATTTGTATATTATTATAACTTCTTGGTATTATAACATTTTTGTAGTTATACATATCACATGGCAAGTTAATACTATTTAATAAATATTTATTTTTTATATATTGTAAATAAATATTTTTACTTTAAAGGAGAAGACTAAAATTTAAATCTTGTCAAAAGAATACATGATTAAATAGTGAACTTGTTGTACTACCATATGGTGACGATGTAATATGGGTAGACTCTTTTCTATTTATTTTTTATATATAAATAAATAATTATTATTATTTTTGTAATAAGATTTTATTTTTAAAATTTAAATAGAAAAGATAAAAATAATATTACATTAAACTAAACTTGATTTTTATCGATTACTTTAATTAAAAATAATAATTTGAATTTATAATACAATTTTAATACAATCAATTAGAAAAGTAATTAAAGGACTAAAAATTACTTTAAAATATTGGTTGTCATTGTATTATTAAAAATTTTAAATTTAATTAATTTAAATGAAAAAATAATTATAATTTTATATTAGAATAAATAATATTATACAAAGGTTTAATTGTAACAATAATCAATACATGTTCAAAATTATAAAACATTATAAAATTTAATTAATTGAAATGACAAGAAATAATTATAATTTTATATTATAATAAATAATGTTATACAAAGTAACAAGAAGTGGGGCTAAGCCCACTAATAAAAATAAAAAGTGTTGATGATGAAAATGATATCATGGATTATTAGGAGATGAATAAAACCCTTAAAAAAAGTTATTAAGGAATTAATATGTTGTTATAGTCTTGAGTTCATTTTAATACAAGAAATAAAATTAAGCAGTCTAGAGTGTAAGGATGTTTTTTTGAAGATTTGGACGACAGGTGATTGTTTACCAGTTTCTTCTATAGGAGCTTAAGGCGGTATTGCAATAATATGGAACAAATGTAAATAGAATGGACAACTACTAGAAGCAAAAAGTAATTGGGTTGCCCAATTATTTTTGCAGGAAAGGGGAAAACATCAAAGTTGTGATTATAAATGTATATGCTCCAACAATAGTTATTCCTCATGAAAGACGTTGGAAGGACCTTCATATATTTTTGTAAAATACAATGATGATTCATTGTGATTTATGGATTCTTGGAGGTGATTTTAGTACTGTTATATCTCATTTGCAAAATAAGGGTGGCATTATAGGATGATCAAAATCAATGCCATATTTTGCTTCATTTGTCAATTCAAATGATCTTTGGGATGTTAGTCCCTCAAGCTTTCAATAAACATGGGATAATAGTGTATTGGAAAAAATCATATAGCCAAAAGACTAGATAGATTCTTGTTATCTGTAGACACCAAAATAGCACCAATCTGATTATGTGAATGTAAACACTGATCGCTTTGACACACACAGCCCCAAGGGCAACCCCCAGAGGTTAAACAGTGGTCCTAACCACTCTCACAGTAGTTTTGGAAGGTCAGAGATCAATTTGGCACCTTCAGGCACTTTGCTCAATATCCATTCCACCCTGGAACGAATTCAAACTGGGATTCGCCCCACCTAGGGATGAATTCTGGATTCACTCTAGGGTGGGGCGAATTGCAAGTTTGACGGGAAAAAAGTCAAATCTTGACAAATGGCAGCTCAGATCCACCACTCAACGCTTCCTTCATCGCATGGGAGTATGGGTGAGCGTTTTTGAGCATTAGAGGCAATTACAAGGGTAGTCATGAAGTCCCTATTCAGGGAGGAATCTCCTTCCCCCTGGGAAGGCATGATTGCCAAGTGGCGCCTCTGCATGCCCATTTCAAGAGACCTCCAGGTCTATAAATTGGTGAGTTTCCTCACCCCAAAAGATAGAGAGAAGGAGCATTTTAGAGCAACGAAGTGCTGTCATTTTATTTTCATACCTCACACCTTTTGGATTTGCGCCTTTCACATCCTTGATCTCCTTTAGAGGGGAGGTCATTGGGTGACTATTGGGAGGATGAATCTTGAGCCCAAAACCTGACATTTGGCCACAATATCCCACCAAATTTTTTGACAATACCACACAAGAGGTTTTGGACCCATCCCAAGTGGATTGGTGCCGAAATCAAGCCTCAAACGATGGGCGGCCTGCCCCATGGGCGCCCCCTCCCACACTACCACAGTCCTAATCGCCCCCTTCGGAGCGATGGGAATTCCATGGTAGACTTGCTTTCTTTCATTTTTGCATTCAATTCTATGATGCTTAGATAGGTTGTCATTTAAATTTCGTCTCGTTTTGAACAATTTTGATCATATTTCTATCTTTGCTCGCTTCTACTAATCTACAGGTAGCATCATCAAATTCCCATTGATGGAGGCCAAATTGGGAAAATCTGACCATCTGGGTCTTCCCAAAATGCCCCCAATTAGCTAACCCCAAGTTTGTAGGTCTTTTGGAGCTTCCTAGGTAGGACATTTGGGATAGTACCTTTTCGACATTTTGTTGTAGGTGAATTCGTCCCACCCCGGAGTGAATTCAAATCGGTGAGGAATTTCCCGACTGTTATTTTTGTAGGGCCTTCCTGGTGGTGTCTTGATGCCCCTATCAAATTTTTAGAGCATTTGGACCTATTTTAGTCATAGTTTAATTCATTTTTCTCATTCACTTATCGTAGGCTTGGGGATTGCATGCTTTGTTTTATCCGTAGGTGCTACTGACCATTTCTTGTTCCTTTGAATGTAGGGTTTGGACATTGGAGGAGTAGCGAGGAGTCAAGACTCATCAATGCAAGCGGCGGCGATGTTTGGTCCACCCATTTTACATGTGGGCACGCGAAAGAAGGAAAGGCACCCATGGATGTAACAAGAACGCATACTTAAACGCTCCTAGCCCTTGGAAGGGGAGGATGCGCATTGTAACCGAGTTGTGAAACATATCAATAAAAAGGGTTGTCTTCTTTATTCACATTTGTTTCATTTTGATTCGCTCATGCTTTTCCCTCTTTTCATGCACTTTCAAATTCCTAGGATTTAGCGCTAAGTTTGGTTCTGTTTGCATCGCATATTCGCTTTCCTTTTTGCTTCCGTATCCTCGTGCTTTCAGTGGCGATCATGGTGGGACCTTGTCCTCTATTTTTAAGATCAGATATCTGATCCAAACTTGGTTGTTTTTGCTTGCAGGTACCACGTTTTCATACGCTGACTGTTGTTCGTTCCATCAGAGGGCGAATACAGAGTCGTAATTCGTCTCACCCAGGGACGAATGGGAATTCACCCCACCCTGTGATGAATACAGTCCTATAATTCATCCCCCCTCGGGATGAATTCCAGTCTATGAAGTTTTCGGGTAGAAACTCAGAACCGACAGATTCGGGCAGAGAAGAGGTAAGAGTCCTGAACTTTTCCTATCATTTTCTGTTATTATTTTTCTATTTTTCTGGTTTCTTTTTGCGTGCTTAGGAAAAGTTTTGCTGCATGTTTATTTTGTTCCATGCAAAATAAAAAGAACCCCACACACCACATGGAAAATTAAACACCAAGGAGCTGGTCGTAAAACCCCAGCCCTTGATCAAGACCAACGGTGGATTTCATCACCACCTTGGCTTGAATTTTGCATTCATAAACCCCGATCGCTACTGTTGCTAGATGTAAATCCTGATGAAAGCTGACCGAGTGTAGCTGGGGTGATTCCCA
The DNA here is from genome assembly GCA_028583015.1 of Wollemia nobilis. NCBI lineage: Eukaryota > Viridiplantae > Streptophyta > Pinopsida > Araucariales > Araucariaceae > Wollemia > Wollemia nobilis. Next base: position 76,857 of record JAQPPZ010017043.1, on the reverse strand, counting down.
GCGCACGAGGATAAGTCTTCTATGGTAGGTGTCATAAACAGGGCGATTCCCCTTTCGTACCGCCTACGTTCCACGTACCATCTGCTCTCACATACCTATAGTTTCCCTCACATAAGGGCGGGTATATAGAGAGGTTGGTATATCGGCCTGGCAATGGTATATCGAAGGGGCGACCAATTTTGGGAGTCATAAGAGCCCTCATTTTGCATTTAAACGTTCTTTACAAAAACCTTCAAAAACAAAAAAAAAAACAAAACACACTAAACCAGGTTTAGGACACACTCTCAATATTTAAACGAGATAATCACTGCTTTGTGTGTGTGTGTGCTCTTTTCTATTTAGTGTAGCATAAAAAAATCATAAAAAGAGATAAAAATCTATTTAGCTTGTAGAAAAACAACACCATGGTGTACACCCGTAGCCAAGCCCAATCAAGGGCAGAAGTTGTGAAAAGTGTACAAGGGGGCACAAGTCGCCTCCGCTATAGCCCTAAGGACTTGGTCATACCGCCTTGGCGGCCTGACCCACAAGAGAGTCCACATCATTCCATGTCAAGGTGGAACTATAGGGACACCCCTTTGGGGGACACGCCCGTTCATCATAGCCCCTTTCAGGAGGAGTCCTTACACGTGGCACTCAACATAGACAAGAAAGCTCCCTTAGAAGCTCGATATGAGTGGCCACCGTGCGATGAAGTGCTAGAGTGGCATAGTGTCCATGAGGAGAGGCCACATGACTATGGCATCCCTCCTTTGCCCCCCATCACTGTTAGAACCAATAGACAAACCCCAGAGCATAGGGCTCTTCAAGCAGGGCGAGCTAACTCCACCCACCCCTTTCACACATACGAAAGGGAGCACGAGGAATACCATTACATTCCTCGAGAGCAATGTACAACATGGGAGCCATGCGCTTTCGCACCCGCTATGTACCATGGTCACCCACTGAGGCCAGAGCCTCGGGTAAATGCCACCAACCTCGATAGAGGGAAGTGACCTATTGAGATCTCGGATCATCACGATCGAGGTAAATGCATAGGAGAGGCATCCAGGCCTCCAAGGCTCAAGATGGTGGAACAAATTGACCTGGAAGTTGCTAGACATGCCACCCTCCAAGCCTAGATCATGCGGCTTGAGCAAGATCAGTAGCATCTAGAGCATCTATACCGCCTTAGCAAGGAGCACATTCAATGCCAAATAGATGAGCTGCTTCATAACCCAGCCTTGAGAGGGTTCCAACCCCTCGCACCCAAAGAGCGGAACCATATGAGAGGCATAATCCCTTGGTGCGAGATAGGTCTCTGTGACCTTATCAAGTTTTGCCTCCGAGACCCCCTAGACCTGAGAGGGAGGCCACTCCCCGGAACAACGATGGGTACCCTCCACGGGGACCCACCCAGGGTCATAGGTCTCATCCAGAGACTCCTTAGGAAGCTTACGAGGAGTATGAACAAGAAGAAGAGCGGGCCGAAATGCCCTACCAAGGTGGAGGGGTTGCTATCCGGCCACCCCCCCATAGGCCTCAAGTCTCCCACAACCCACAATGGGAGCAAACTAAAGAGGAAGAGATTAAATCTTCCGATGCATACAAAGCATTGCTAGAGCATTTGGAGTCTATGGAAACCAAAGCTTCTGGGCCCCAAAAGCCCATGTTACGCCAACTCCATAGTCATCCTGTGCATCCATCAGTTCCTGCACCCCCTTACCCCAAACACTTTAAGCTGCCTCAATTGGCAATATTTAAGGGTGAGGAGGATGCCCAAGAGCATGTGACCAGATTCCTGAGCCAATGTTTTGGCATTCAGGACAATGATGCATTGTTGCTAAGGACATTTATAACCACATTCGTGGGCCCTGCCTCGGATTGGTTCACTCAATTGCCAAAGCACAACATCAATAACTTGGATCAGTTAGTGGATGCATTCCTCGAACACTTTGCCTTCAACACTAAGAAGAAGGCATCACTAAGTGACCTGGCCAACCCCAGGTAGTATGAGGAAGAGACCATGGTGGCCTATGGGAATCGGTGGAGGACTCTGCTTTCCAAGCTACCCTACCTCCCTCCTATGTCCGACCTTACACAAATGTTCTCACGAAGTTGTTTGAGATCGATCTCTATGCTATTGCAGCTGCAACAATATGCCACCTTAGAGGAAGCTCTGGCGCAAGCCAGAATCATCGAAGAGATCAAGATACAGGATGGCGAGATTGCCAAACCTAAGAAGAAAGAATGGAACAAGAACACAAAAATAGGGACTACGCAACAAAAACCCACTGCGGTCAATCAAGTTGCTATAAATGTCCCTAAGCCTGCACAAGAAATACAACCTCAAAAGGCTAACTATCAGGTAGTGCCTCCTAATAATTATGAAAGAGAAAACCAGAAGCAGGAGCAAAATTAGTAGCATCACCCTAGGCGACAGTACACACCTTATACAGAGTCTAGAGACTCCCTATTCGACCGCTTGTCAGCGGCAAACTTGATCAACCTTCCAGAGATCCAAACCATAGATCCCAATGCTCCCAAGCCTAAGGGATACCGGGAGGACTTGTATTGTAGGTTCCACAGGCGGAGGGGACATGACCTGAATGCATGTTGGAAGTTCAAAGGATTGATACAAGACTTGATTGACAATAAGACGTTGGTAGTGGACAACCCCATAGCGCCAAACAACCAACAGATGGGAGTTTTCAAAGACCCCTTGCCTGCCCATGAGGCACAGGAAAAACCCCTTCAAGTCAATGAGGTGCAACAGAATTGCCCCATGCAAGGGTATGTAGGAATGATAAGCATAGTGACTAGGAACAAGAGATACCCAGGAGTTGCCCCCGAGGCAGCCACAAGAGAGGTTCCATCGACGTCACAACCTCAACAACACCCTATGCAGCTACCTCCGCCTAGACCCGCGGCCACGATTCGGACCAAACTCACGTAGAGCTTGAGGACCACGTCGGCTAGGCTCTCCATATACGAGCTTATACAACAATCAACACCCCATCGGGAGGCTCTAATGGAGATATTGAAAGCCATCGAGTTGCAGCCCCACGAAGCGAATTCCTTCAACAATTTTGTGGGACATGTCAAACGATGCATGGAGCCAATCATCACCTTTCGAGAGGATGAAGTTAAATCAGTGTTTGATGACATGGTAGATCCACCCCTGCACATTATTGTGTGGGTCAACAGGATCCCATATAAGAGGGTTTTGATAGACACTGGCTCGTCCAGTAACATCATTACCATAGCAAAACTGAAACATCTAAATTGACCTCTCACATCATGTACTATACACATAAGTCATGGTCTTAAAACAATCAACCATGAACATCAAATGACTGAACATCTTTGGTGATTCGCTGTTAATTGTCAACCAAGTCAAAGGGGTATTCCAATGCAAATGCCCAGTTCTATAGGCCTATAAAGCCCTTGTGGACAAATTCCTGGTGAATCTTGAGTGGTACGACATCGAGGCACTCCCTCGGTCATCGAATCATTTTACGGACACTATGGCCTCCTTGGGGTCACTAATCCCGCAAGACCTTTTCGGTGATATGACAACCATTCAAGTCAAAACACTATCACAATCCATGATGGAGCGTGCAAGCTCTGACTTGATGCCAAGAATCCACATGATCCAGATTGAACCATCCTCGGATAAGTTCTCTCAAATCCATGATCATCTGAAACATGCCAACTGGGGGTCCTTGTTCTCCCCTACTCCCATTAATAGCAACACAATGCTATTCTTACAAGTTCTCTCCCGCTCAACATTTGCTAGGGATGAACTTCAAGAGGGATTGGTTGTTCATACCATCGAGGCTTCCGATCAATAGGATTGGTATTCACCCATAAGGGACTACCTCAAGTTAGGTAATCTCCCGCTTGGATTGACGCATGCCGCAAAATGAGCATTCAAGCAGAAAGTGGCTAAGTATGTCTTGTTAGGAGACATTTTGTACCATCATAGCTATGAAGGAATCCTCCTTCGTTGCTTGGACCAACAAGAGTCCACTTGGGCGATCACCCAAGCACACGATGGTACGTGTGGTGGCCACTTTAGTGGTATGGCCATCGCAAAGCGCATTCTTTGCATGGGCTATTATTGGCCATCTTTAGAGCGAGATTGTTGTGCATATGTAAGGAAGTGCATGAAGTGTCAACACCATGCTAATTTGACACACGTACCTTCCCAGGCCTTGTAGCCGATCCAGTCGGCTTGGCCATTTTCGTAGTGGGGCTTAGATCTAATCGAAAAGATCTCCCCTGCGTCGTCAGGTCATCACATGTTTATCATAACGACCACAGAGTATTTCACCAAGTGGGTGGAAGTAGTTCCGCTTACCTCTACGATAGGACCCCGCATTGTGGAGTTCATTTTGCATAACATCATATGTCATTTTGGTATTCCATCCAAAATAATCTCGGATAATGGGATGTCATTCAAGAACAAAGACGTGCGTGCTTTGACCACAAAGTACAAAATTCAGCACAATTTTTTGACACCCTATTATCCGTAGGAAAATGGGCAAGCAGAGGCGTCAAACAAAATGCTAGTTGCTATCCTCAAAAAGATAGTCATAGATAGTCATAAGGATTGGCACATCCAAATCCCACTTGCCCTGTGGGCTTATCGCACTAGCATTCGGATGCCCACTGGGGCAACTCCATTTTTGCTCGTGTATGGCTCCAAGGTAGTCATGCCTCTCGAGTTGGAAATTCCTTCCCTGCGCATATCAATGCAAGAGTTCATCGATGATGACACTGCATGGCAGGCCCGGTTAGACCAGCTTACATTGCTTGATGAACGACGCGTTAATGCCCTCGAGCATTTACGTATCTATCAAGAGCGACTTAAGAAAGCATACAACATGAAAGTTCACCTGAGGGATTTTTAGGTTGGTGACTTGGTCTTAAAAGAGAACCAACAGAACTCTAGTTTGCCGTCCCATCTAAGGGACAAGTTCATGGCAAATTGGTTAGGTCCATATGTAATTGATAGCAAAATAGGACCCGGGACATACCGGCTAGCCTCTCTTGATGGAATCAAGGAACTAGAACCCTTGAACATCAGTCATTTGTGGCCATTCCATATCTAAAGCAGCCATATCCCAAAATGCTCCAAGGATTCCTACAATCGCTTGGTCAATCCCAAAATGCTCCAAGGATTCCTACAATCGCTTGGTCAATCCCAAAATGCTCCAAGGATTCCTACAATCGCTTGGTCAATCCCAAAATGCTCCAAGGATTCCTACAATCGCTTGGTCAATCCCAAAAGCTCCAAGGATTCCCACAATCGCTTGGTCAAAAATAAGAAAATTCAAAAACAGTAAAATCATCAAAAATAACAAAAATTTGCATCTCATTTCCAGGCATACTCCAACTCATCACAACAATAAAGAGCTCTTTTCGCATCTCATCTTCATATTCACAAAAAAATCAATCCATCAAAAACACAAAAATATGTAGTTGCATTAAGCATCACATCCATACATTGCATATTTGTGGTCATACAGGTCAAAGGCACCATAGACTGTAATTACTCCGCCAATCCATCTTGTTCCACATTTCTCCATTCTATAAGCAGTCCATCAAACAAAAACACCATTCACTTCTTTTTACCATACCAGAGTCAGTGGTCTTCTAATGTATCAAGATTTTTCGTCCTTCAGTCATTATATAGCTTTCTAGCCACGTATTGTACCAAGTCAGACAGATTTTACAAAGGTAGAGTTCTACTTGGATCACACCTTGTTACGTAGCGTCCCAACACAAATTAAAACACATAAAAATTCCCAAGTTGTGTGAATGAAAGATGAAACTTGCACAACAATCCAGGTCACCATAAGCGAAACGGTTATCTTGCTCATCCCCCTGTGCGAATGACCCCAAGAATGCTGAGAGTTGGCAAAAGGACAAGCATCCTCCCTACCCAATTCCCCAAGAATCCCAAGTTACCAAAAAGTTGCAAACATCATAAAATTTTGCAAAATGTCAAAACTCCAAAAATTTGACATCACCACCAAAGTGCATACATCAAAAGGCACATACAATAGTGATTCTCATCACTCGAAATTCAAATCCCTTGCTCAAAAGAAAAATATATAAAAATAAACAATGATTTTTATCACTACAAAAGAGCAAGTATCCCAATACAATTGAAGAAAAGAAGGGAGTCGAACTTGAATCCCTGGAACTCTCGAGCATTTCGACAGGTCATGAGGCAAACCTCGGTACCGGTTTGGTGGATAGCCTATCGGTCACTGGTGGTAAACCTCCCGCATGATGATATATCTATCACATTAACTCATGTACAGATCAATGTTTGCATGTGGATGAGCTAGCTTATGGTATCCTAGATAGCACCACAGATTAATCTGGCTAAATACAACAAAGGAGTTAGTGGAGCTAATTAGGTGATCCTCAGTACAGGTTTGGTTGACAGCCTATCTGGCACTGGCGGTATCCTGACCAATACCACATAAACGAACTCAATTGCACACACAGGGATGTGAAATAACTTGGTCAAAGACAAGTCCGATTCATACCTTGTCCAAAAGTCTTGTAAGATAAAGTACAGTCATGGCTAGTTAGTTAAAACCGTCTGAGTCTCAGAAAACCTTAGCTACATTCTAAACCAACTGCGCTATCTTTCATCCTCGCATTGCCCTCAGCAATCACCAAAAACCACAAAGGTCTAAACAGTCTATGGTGCTCTCGCCAAACAACACAAATTCAATTCATCCATTACATTTGCATATCCTAAAATTTAGAAACATTTGCATTTATCATAACATATGAATCCATCAAAATAAATTAACATGCATACATCCATACTCATCACTCATCATGCATAAAATCAAATCATCACTCGCATAAAAAAAATAAAGTCATCTGTATATATCATCAAAAATGCCCGTAGGCTACAATGAACTGGTCCTGTGACCCCGCAACAAAATCCAAAAGCTCAAAAACCCCCAAGCCTAGGGCGTCGGCCACCATGATCACGCAGGATCGGTGCGACGGGAACTACCCCCCATGGTGTGGGTCCTATGAGACCCCTCAGGGTGGCTGCTGCTAGCCCCCGCATCATGCCTACTCGCCCCCCCTCATCCAGTCGCCTGCGTCGAGAGGATGTTGATTGCTCAATCTCGCTCCCTCTCGAGCGGCGTGATGATCCGCCTCCACTGAATGTAGGGACCCACCCACCAAGGCGGCTAATCTCTACCTCCAGCTCCAACCACTACCGCACCGAGTCCATCTCCCACTGGCGATACATCGCCAAGTTCTCCTCGCACCATGCCAAAGCCCTATCCCTCTCCACCAGCTACGTCCGTAGGAGATCCCTCTCCCATGCAGCATTAGTACCCCCATCCTACCGATGGTAGGTAGCCAATGCATTCTCTCACTCTGCCAGCTGCATGCGTAGGAGATCCCTCTCCTGCAGTGCGTCCCCCAGCTCCTCATCGTGCCTCCACAATAGCCCCTCCAACCGTGCAATCTCAGCACGTAGCCCAGACTCCGTGTCCTCCGCATCTTCCTGAGGCGTAGGCATCTCTGGAATAGCAGCCTGCTCTGGCTCCCACTGCTCCGTGATGTCCTGCATCTCCGGCTGATCCGGAACCCCCAAATCCACATCCTCATCCTCCACCTCCACCATGTCTGCATCCTCCCGAGGAGCTCCCCAATCATCTCCTGGTGCCTCGACACCCTCCCTGCCCACTGCTGTCGCCTCTGCGCCTCCCAGTGGCCCCTCTCCCCGCCATCACCGCAGTACCCACCACTGGTCATACTCTACGGTAGTCCCGATGTCATCCACGTCCGGGACATCGATCACTACATCTGAATCCTCACCTAGTGGCATGATGACCGGTCGATCCAGAGTCCTCTCGTCCCCCCGACGTCGATAGACCATGGGCTCACCAGGAAACCCCTGGCGCACCCCAAACTATCATGTCACCCGACTGTAAGGGAAGAACTCATGCTCGGTCCCATGCCGCCCAATCAGCCACCGCTCCCTACATACCCATCGGAGCCACTCTCCAGCCTTCGGCCAGGCTGGACAGTCCCGATAAGGGCACCAGAACACCTCCCCTGGAGTAAGCCAAGCGAAGGCATCGACATAGTGCCCTACGACACCTGCCCACCGTCGACTCTATCCCTGCTCCTTAGACCACCGCCATAGAACCGCATAGCCTATATCCTTATCCTCCATCTCCATCTGAGTCATCCATGGTAACCCTGCTGGCCTCTCCACCGCTATGTGCTGCCAAGCCCAGCTCTGCAATAGATAGCTGCAGCTAATCCCCTTCCGCCTCCAATAGCGGACCTCGTACAACTCACCATAGAGCTATGCCAGCAGTGTCTGTCCCCACCTCATGATCAACGGTGCCTCCGTCGGGCACTCTACCAGCCGCCAGACCACATCCAGTAGGTTCCATGGGAACCTCACACCTGATGAGTCAGGTAGCAACATGTTGGAAATGAGGCCCATGAGTATTGCGTGCCTCACTCCCAACACCCCTCTCTCAAGCCACCATCGGACCAAAATCCCGCCAATCTAGCAGTCACCCTCTGCCCTCTCCACTGGGCTCTCCACACCCAGCTCCTCCCCATGCCCGAAGCATCGTATCATTACGCTGTCCGTCGATCACGCGGTGACGTCTCTGATCGGCAGTCCATCTATCGGAATCCACAGAAGCCGATAGACATCCTCCAAGGTCACTGTCATCTCCCCTATTGGGAGATGGAAGGTGTTGGTCCGGGGATCCCATAGGTTGATCAGGGCCGTCAGATAGGCCCGATCCCCGACCACAGGCTCCAGTCGAGCCACCTGCTTGAGCCCAAGGGCATCAAGCCACTCCCAGTCAGCCACAGTTAGCGCCCCTCGCGCTTCAACAAAAGTAGTAGGTACACGATACCGGCTCTTCACAACCTGCAAAAGAAAACAACACAAAAACATTAAAATCATGAAAAATTGTACAACAATAACATGAATATACAGCACTGCCTACCAACGTACAACTCAAAAACAACAAAATTCACAAAAATTCAAAATAGATACAAAAACAATTCAGCAAATATAGTTTGTCAGTCTTAGGGTTTGTACTCTAAGTTTAAAACTGACAACAACATAAAAACACAAAAACATTTTTTTTTTTAATTACAGTTGTTAGTCTTAGGGTTTTGTACTCTAAGTTTAAAACTGACAACAGCATAAAAACACAAAAACATTTTTTAACTACAGTTGTCAGTCTTAGGGTTTATGTATTCTAAGTTTCAAATTGATAAAGTCTGCACAAACAAAACAAAATTAAAATAACAGTTTTTTTAACCTAGGGTTTTCACCTACGTTTTAAAACTGACAAGCTCAACCTAAAAAACTAGGGTTTTACGTTCCGTTTATCCTAGGGTTTTAGTTTAGCAAAAATCAAAATTTTTCCTAGGGTTTACTTTAGTGCAAACCGGACAGTAAATTTTTGTTCCATTTTAAAAAGAAAAATAAAAATTTCCACCTAGGTTTTAACTACGTTTTTCATTCAGTTTTAAGCTAAGTCTTGGTTTGTGTTCAGCTCAGTTTTAGGGTTTCAATTTTAATTTTGGAAAACAACATAACAAAGAAAATTAAACAAATCACTTGCAGTTTTAAAACATATAACAAACAAAAGCAATAACGCTAAGGAGCACTTACTGGTCTCGCTTCGGCTCCATCGCTCGATCCGGTTTGTGCACTCATGATGTCGGGAGAAATTCGGCAGCGCTTCACTTCGCAGAATTAACCTCCTCCTCCCCAGAGCTCCAAATCGCAAGAAAATTCGAATGCAAATGAGCCCAAACCCTAGTTTTGGCCTTTAAATAGGCTTTTTGAGCTTATATTCATTCCTCCCTAGGATGAGCACTCTGGTTAGCACTCATCCCACCCTGGGACGAATACTAAGCTAGTATTCGTCCCACCCCGAAATGAATTCAGGGCAAAAATTTCAAAAACAACAAAAAATTGAACAAAAATGCACCAAAATAGCTAATAAACCTGTCCAATGAGAGTGCTTTTGCACTTGACATTTCGGGCATGCAAAATAGATGTCGGGGTCACAAATCCTCACTATCCTATTCCCTAAGAAGGCTACCATAGCCGGACCGCTCCACGGGAAGACGGATTTTCGAGAATTTCCACCCTAAACGGCGTCAACAAAAGGGTCAAAACCCAACCAAAAATAGCAATAACATTGCCGAACGAAGGCGCCTTTGCGCCTGACATTCTTGGCATCCAAAATAGATATTGGGGCTACAAATTGTCACCATCCTACTCCCTAAGAAGGCTACCATAGCCGGACCGCTCCACGGGAGGACGGATTTTTGCCAATTTCAGCTCCAAAATGCGTCACAAAAAGGGTTAACACCCACCAAAAATAGGTCTAAATGTCGAAAAACTGCACACACGTTCAACGATAAACATCTAAAGGCACCCTCACACAAGTCATCTTGGGTCAAGCGACTCGTCGCTTTTCTCATGAAGGTCATTCCCTCATCGATTCGTCGCTTGAGGGGGTAGTCACACTTAGTCACCAACCAACAAATACACACCCAATTAAGGAAAACGACATGCATTCAAAGAATCATTGACAAAGACAATTACGCTCCTGCTTGGGGCAGTAAACAAGCAATAATCACAACCTGATCAAATCACTTGGCATTTCGTGAATCATGAACTCAAGGTTCTCATAGACAAAAGGTTGCGCCCTTTGCCTATTCATGATCGATCAATGTCCAAGATCAAGTAACACCTCACCAAAAAAGGTTAACACTTGAATTAAGTTCCTTCGCTCGTCAGAAGCAAGGATTCAAGAATGCATGCCCTTTCCATACTTGGGGCATCAAAAGTTGGTTAGGTTACTGAGAAACCCTAATCATTAGTGCTTTGGTTATCTATTTTTGCTCGACGTTGCGCCATGCACAGCGCATCCCAAAAAGGGGCATCTGTAGACACCAAAATAGCACCAATCCGATTATGTGACTGCAAACACTGATCGCTTTGACACACACAGCCCCAAGGGCAGCCCCCAGAGGTTAAATAGTGGTCCTAACCACTCTCACAGCAGTTTTGGAAGGTCAGAGATCAATTTGGCACCTTCAGGCACTTTGCTCAATATCCGTTCCACCCTGGAACGAATTCAAACTGGGATTCGCCCCACCCAGGGATGAATTCTGGATTCGCTCCAGGGTGGGGCGAATTGCAGGTTTGACGGGCAAAAAGTCAAATCTTGACAAATGGCAGCTCAAGATCCGCCACTCAACGCTTCCTTCATCGCATGGGAGTATGGGTGAGCGTTTTCGAGCGTTAGAGGCAATTACAAGGGCAGTCATGAAGTCCCTATTCAGGGAGGAATCTCCTTCCCCCTGGGAAGGCATGATTGCCAAGTGGCGCCTCTGCATGCCCATTTCAAGAGACCTCCAGGTCTATAAATTGGTGAGTTTCCTCACCCCAAAATATAGAGAGAAGGAGCATTTTAGAGCAATGAAGTGCTTGTCATTTTATTGTCATACCTCACACCTTTTGGATTTGCGCCTTTCACATCCTTGATCTCCTTTAGAGGGGAGGTCATTGGGTGACTATTGGGAGGACGAATATTGAGCCCAAAACCCGACATTTGGCCACAATATCCCACCAAATTTTTTGACAATACCACACAAGAGGTTTTGGACCCATCCCAAGTGGATTGGTGCCGAAATCAAGCCTCAAACGACGGGCGGCCTGCCCCATGGGCGCCCCCTCCCACATTGCCACAGTCCTAATCGCCCCCCTTCGGAGCGATGGGAATTCCATGGTAGACTTGCTTTCTTTCATTTTTGCATTCAATTCTATGATGCTTAGATAGGTTGTCATTTAAATTTCGTCTCGTTTTGAACAATTTTGATCATATTTCTATCTTTGCTCGCTTCCACTAATCTACAGGTAGCATCATTAAATTCCCATTGATGGAGGCCAAATTGGGAAAATCTGACCATCTGGGTCTTCCCAAAATGCCCCCAATTAGCTAACCCCAAGTTTGTAGGTCTTTTGGAGCTTCCTAGGTAGGACATTTGGGACAGTACCTTTTCGGCATTTTGTTGCAGGTGAATTCGTCCCACCCCAGAGCGAATTCAAATCGGTGAGGAATTTCCCAACTATTCTTTTTGTAGGGCCTTCCTGGTGGTGTCTTGATGCCCCTATCAAATTTTTAGAGCATTTGGACCTATTTTAGTCATAGTTTAATTCATTTTTCTCATTCACTTATCGTAGGCTTGGGGATTGCATGCTTTTGACATGTGAGTCACCTAACAATGGTCATCTAATTTCATTTCTATTCTATGTGGCTCCAAGACCCTAATTTTTTTCATATGGTTATGTTATAGTGGGATGAATCAAAATTTAAAGGATCGTGTATGTGTGTTTTTTTCAAAAGTTAAAATATTTAAAGGAGAAAATGAAGATATGGAATGTCAAATCTTGTGGTAACATTTTTAAAGAAAAAAAATGAATCCAAGCTCAAAAATTAACAAGAGATAGTAGAAATTAATGGAATGGACCGGGATTCTTATGTGAAAGAAAAAAATTACTTTTTTTATTATCATAATGCATTGAAAAAAGGAATCATATTGGTTCCAAAAATATAGAGAGAAATGGCTCAAGGAAGGAGATAGAAATACAAAAAAAAAGTCATTGTATAGTAAAATTAATTTTTTTTGTTCTTCATATCAAAAATATTATAGCTCTAGTTGGAAGAAACATTGAGGATGAAGAAGATAATAAAGGAAGCAATAAATTATTTCAAAAATATTTTGTCAAATTCTAGGTAAGATAAGGAGATAGAAGAAAAACTTATGCAAAACATTTCATCAATTATCACTTAGGGAAAAAATGAAAGCTTGATGAAGAATATATCTATGGACGATCTCTATGAAGTAGTTTTCTCTTTCCATTTTAAAAATGCACTTGGCCTTGATGGATTTCCTACAATTTTCTTTCAAAAAATTTAGGATTTTTATTGAAGAGTGATACGTTAGATGCAGTTGAAGAGGCCCAAAAAAGGAATTCTATAATATGTGAGATCAATGCTAATTTTATTCTTGGTTCCCAAGAAAGGTGACACAAAATATGATAATTTTCATCCTATAAACCTTTCTAATATGATTTATAATAAAATTTCAAAAAGTATGGAAAATAGGTTGAAGGGAATTCTAGGGTGTGTTATCTCAGAGGATCAAGGTGGATTTATTTAGGGTAAAAAAATTCTTGATGGTATAATTATTGCATAAGAGGCCATGCATTCTCTTCATTCCATGAAAAATCAAGTATGCTTTTGAAATTAGATATGAACAAAGAATATGATAGAATTTTCTAGAATTTTCTACATGCTATTCTCAAAAAAATTGCCTTTGATTATAGTTGGGGTGAGTGAATTAAATGTTGTTATAGAACTACAAAATTTTCTATTTTGATCAATGGTTCTCCTACTGGGTACTTCAAATCATCTTGTGGACTTCATCAAGGTGATCCTCTTTCTCCTTATCTATTCATTATTCTGGAAGAAGCATTAGGGAGAGCCTTTTCAAAGGTAAAAATGGAAGAAAAAATCAAGGCTATTCAAGTTGCAAAAAATGATCCCTTTGAATCTCATCTCTAATTTGTTCATGATACTTTTCTTTTGGACCATCCCTCAGTCACTGAGGCCATGGATTTTAAATCAATATTATCATGTTATGAGAAGACTAGTGGACGGTTGGTAAATACTTAAAAATCTAATTTTTTTATTAAAACTACCCTAAATTTACAATAAATTATTGTGAATATTTTATGGTTTAAAATAGAAAAATTTCCATCAACCTACTTAGGTATTCCTTTGTTTGATAAAGAAAATAAAAATGAGCTTTGGATATATTTTTTGGATAGAATGAAAGCTTGCTTGGTAGGTTGGAAAGGTAAGTTCTTAACCATGGTAGGAAGGCTACAACTCATAAAGACTACCTTGCAATCCATTCCTATTTATATGATGTCATTTTCAAGACTACCAATAGGTATTGAATCAAAAATTAGACTTTCTATGGAAAGGTTGAGGAAAAATTTAGGTTTCCTTTTTGTAAGTGATATAGGGTTTGCAAAGGAAAGAATATTGGAAGAGTAGGCTTGTGGAATAGTAGAATTATGAATTTGGAATTACAAGAAAATATTGGGTGGATATTATTTAGAGATCATGGAAAGAATTGGGTAAAAATATTAATTCAAAACTATGAAGGGTCTCTTGATGCAATGAAATTGTTTAGAAAAAAATAATCTACCCAAAGGATCATCAACATGGAACTTCATATCTGAGAGTTTGAAATTGATAAAGAAACATGTTATATGGTTAGTCAATGAGGGGATTTATGTAATTTTTTGTTATGATGCTTGGTTTAATCCTTATCCTCTTATTTTTGAAACAAAATGAAAACCATTGGCTCAAGTGTGCCTTGCATGTAAATATCCAAAGGTCAAATTGCACATGAAATTCAAAAGACACTTTAAGAGTTTTATTTTTCATTTTTTACATGAAAGGATAAGTTGATTTGGAAGTTATCAAAGGATGGTGGATACTTTATCAAGTTGAGATATGAGGATTTAGAACAATCAAAATTTCCTTCTCCCAAATATTTTCCTTGGAAGAACATTTGGTCATTAGAGGTTCTCCTTAAGGCCTCAATATTTCTTTGGTTAGCAGTTCAAAGTAATATTCTTACAATAGAGAGTCTACAAAGAAGAAGATATTATGGATCCTTTAGATATGCCTTGTGTGAGAAATATTTACAAACATCATACCATTTACTTATTCATTGTCCATTTGCTCACACTATTTAAGGTTATTTTTTAAAAAATATGAAATTATATTGGGTAGCTTCATCAATAGTGAAAGAGTTAATAAAATGTTGGATAAATTATATAAAAGCTAAAGAATTATGTATTATTTGGAGGATTGGTCCTACCATTATTTATTGGAATTTATGGCTTGAAAGGAATAATAGAATTTTTAAAAATAAATATCAAAATCATGCCCAAGTTTGGAACCATATTAGTGCCTCTCTTGCAAAATATCTACAAATATGGTGCTCATCATGGGAAGTCCCAATTGTAGAAAAATAGTGGTAATAACTTGGTTGTATGTAACAACCCAAGTCTACTCACCTAGTTGTACCACAAAAACAAGCCAAACATATTACAGGGTAATTATTTTTAAATAAATCTATCGTTTTACCCTAAGAGTGTTTATCTTGCATACAACATGTTTGTTTCACCCAAGAAATCATTATCAAATATTTCAAACAATATTGGCATATCATACCACTTTTGGATCTCAAGACTGTTGTAGGCAGCCACCCAAGTGGACGATATTGGTCAAATCCCATGGAGAGTTTCTTTTTGTGGAATCAAGAGATCTCATTTATCACCATATTGCTCTAGAATGAGAGTTGAACCATGGTAGTGGTTGTCCTTTAGGGCCTATAACACCTAAATGGTGGATGCATACACTCCTCATTCTTAGCATAATGAACCTTGATATATTCGATCAGCTTGTTCTAATTTTATTAAGCAAGGGTTAGCATACATATGTCAAGTATTTTGTTGTATCCTACTACTCAGAGTCAGCAATAGCCATGCCAATGCTCTAACACTCGACTTAATCTCAAATTTCCACTCTCATTCTCATCTATTTATCCCATAATAAATAATGAGGCACAAATAGATTTAGATTTCATGCTAGCACTCTTACCATTGTGATACACAGACCTATCACAGTACTCATGAGCAATGATCTATAGAAGTTATCCCATTCCAACTCTTGTTATTAGTACTAACTAGGTCACTTGTTCCAACCTATCTTGTTATACCATAGTCACTCTTGAGTCCTATTGCTTGCATACTCACATCACAACATTATTGGGTGTTCAAGGCTTTCATTTACTATATTTAATTGAATAGAGTTCAACTACAAGTTTTTTGTAACAACTATTCAACTAACCAAGGTTCATAATGGTTCTAAGTTTATCCCTTAAACATACATATGATGACTTAAAATTACCTTGTCATACAAAACACTATAGTTTAACTGTGTAGAGTTATGAGATGAGATCTAACTTTACTCATTACTAACTAACTCTACCATTCCCAACTATAATAAACCAATTGAAAAGTTCATTTCTTAATATTATTTTAATTGATTTTATAATTCTTAAAAAATATTTATTCATCTTAGTTTACACAAATGAATAAATAAATAAATAAATCTAATTATTTAAATATCAAAGTATACTTTTATTTTTACATATGAACCCACTGACGTGAATACCAACATAACCCTTCATGACAACTATAAAATTTTGATCGTGATTCGATAAGTCGCATTACTCCCTAAGCATAAGCCTAAGTAAAAACTTTGACTTTACAATACTCAAATTAACCAATATATACATATATTCTTTAATTTAAGATTTGCAAGAATAAATAACTTGTAGTCACCAATTCTACACTTCTTAGAAACAATAATATAATACTTTATAATTTGCATTCTGAAGAACAACACATTTCCCTATTTCTCTATCACAGAGTATCTATGTAAAAGAGTAGAACCATTTTTCTAGCAATATATATATATATTTTAGAACCTCACACATTTAGGGTCCACATCCATACTCGAAGCAACACAGGAATTATATATTCTACTCACATTGACGCCTTGACATAATAAAGAATATTTCCAAACTAATCATTTTATTTGGCATGAATTGCAAAGCAGAGTTTACATATTTACAAATCCTAAAATATAACATAGTTAATTTTTAGTCATTGATTCTCACGAACGTATCATCCAAACATCTTTCAATTGAGCATAAGAATTCCTTAAAGAGAGATTTATACAAAACTATTGTTTGGACCTGGATTCATTCAGCTACGCTCGAAATCGAGCCTATCACTTTATTATTTTTTTGATAAAAATATTATTATTGAATCTCGTTGAACAAGTAGATAAAGCTTACAATAAGGATAATTTTAAATAAGGTTTATAGTCGAGCAATTACATTTTCAACTATATTTGAAAGATAAGAACAACATATTAAATGATATTACCCATCCATATAGTTTTCCTAATAAAATCTATCAAGTAAATATACTTCAATTGAATTTCATTATTCATACTTATAAAAACGAGGAAAACTGAATACCAGAAATAATATAAACTAATTGAAAATTCCTCAATACACAGAACAAGGCAAATTTGCTACTTAAAAGGAAAATTGGGTTCCCTAAATTTAAAAACATAATTCAAGTTTAACATTTTGTCTACTTTCCCATAGTCTCTAGTTTTCTAGCTTTTCCTCAGATAAGAGAGAATACATTTACATTATAAATCCTCCATCTACTAATATTGGATGACCAAATATTAAATTAGAATTACACATACCATTATAAAAATGGTATTTTGACATAGATCCTCATCTAATGAATGTTTATTCCTTTTCCCATCTAGAGGATCCATCATTTGGAGCTATCTATAAATTAGTTTGCATGATCCAAGCCATGCTTCCCTAGGAATGTGACTTAAGTGGAATTCCTCCACCCTTGATGCATGCCATCTTCCACTATTACCAGTCATCGTTGTTAGAGTTGAAGATATAGGGGATCCGCATTGGCTCCTTTATGAATGAAAGTCTTAGTCTAACAACTAGATTATCATGCATTATATACACCAAAAATTATGGCAATACCAAACATTTTCCTATTGTCGATTTATTTCAAGCACATAGTGTATACATAAAAAAAAACATCATTGCACTAAAAATGAAGCATTGCATTTATTTTAAAATGAATCTTTTTTACAATAAGCCCCTTTGTAGGGTGCTTCACAATAGAAATTCCCAAAGGGGGTGATCCCCTTTTACAATGAAATATGGTGTTTTATTCTTCTTCATGCTACAATCAATTTTGGACGTGGGTTTCTTGTGACTACCATGATGGATTTGATCCTTCGAATGTTGGACCTACACATGCAAAAAGATAAAGGGTTTAGTAGCACTTGTCAAAATGAATATGATAAAATGCCTAGTGTAAAATGGAAATAGAAAATTATTATTACATACATGAGTCATAATTTGAGCAGTGTAACGTTAGCATTCTCTTCCTCCCTCTTCTTGGTGAAGTGATGGTGCATTTATAGCCATTTTTGGGGCTTTAGAGGGAATGATAGGTGGTAAGCTAGGGCTACCAAGTGGTAAGTATTGGGTAGCCACCTATCCAAGGTAGTTGCAGTGAGTCACCATGAGTGTCCCACTTAACTAGAGATATGTGGAAATTGGGTAGGTAGATGTGGAGTGATGTGTGGAGTGAGATGGCAAGGTGAGGGGTAGTGATGGCTAGGACACATGTCACATGGGAAGACAAGGTATCCTAGGGGGATTTTCTAAATTTAATAATGTGCAATCTTTATACACCTAATTTTAGACTTAGGTATATTTAAATTTACTATGCAGGATTTTGAGGTGGGATGCAAATACCTATATTTTGGTGTCTATAGATACCCTTTTTTGTACCACCTTGCATAAAACACAATACAATGCAAAAACAAGAGATACCTATTTTTATTGGATGAAGATGGATTTTTATGGCCTTAGTGTAAATATGGGGTGATCAATGAAATTTTTTTATTTTGGCTTATCCCTTCAAGCGATGAATGGGTAAAATATGGAGCAAATAAAATCCATGAGTCGCTTGATAGATTGGGTTGATGGAGTGATGTGATGTGATGTGATGGATGTAGATATTAAAAAAATAAGATTAATTTGGTTGCCCCAAGTTCAGATTGGGCATGCATTGTCAAAAATTTGCTCTTAGTAGAATGATGAGCATTTTGATGTGGTAGATAGACCAAGCAATGTGGTGTGTGTGTGATACTAGAATCATTCAAGGTGATTTATACACCTAATTGTAGTCACCACATTCAAACTCATATATTGGCATGGTGCATCCCAATTTGAGATATTTTGGCTTTGTACCCCCACAAAGAAGGTTCTTGATAGGTTTGTGTAAATTTTCTTGAATGCAGTCGCATTCCAAATTTGATTTACCATATCAATTTGGTTCATGATAAACTTGCGATGGATTAATGTTATAGATGTAGAATTGATTTAATGGTTTTATGAAGCTTATTTGATGGTTTATTTTTTAACAAGTGTCCTTATGGTGATGTACCTATCCTACCAAGTTGCATGGATAACCAATCAATGCAATCGCTAGGTGTCGATTAAATCACTACATTCAAGGTTCACTTGAATTGTGACATAATGAAATGAGGTGGGAGGAAGCTTGAAAGGGTGATTTCATGACTTTTGATGATTTATGAGGCTAATTTTATGGGTCTTTTTTTTTTATATGCATGTGATGAAATGAATGTATTGTGATGAATGCAATTGGTGGTGATGTATGTAAATAAATGAATGGTGTTGCCTTATTTATTATCATTCGAAGAAGTTTTGGATCATTTTTAGCAAACTTTACCTTTATTGCTTCATCAAGGGCACTAACATTTGATGTTGATGTATGAAATGGATTATGAAATATAATAATTATACTTACATGGAATGTAAGCTATTGTATGGTTTTGTTTGCCTTAGGTATAAATGATCTAGAGTTTTTTTACAAAGACTCAAACATCCTAGCGATCTTAAACAAACTCATCTATTTATCTCACAAATCTATATGATGTTAAGGTTGTCCTAGTGGTTTCAAATTTCTCAAGGACCAATTGTGTGTGCAATGAATATTTATTTCTCATTATGAGTAAGGGTAGACTAATTCATTGGTAACTTATACCAAGAAGCTAGTGCATCTATGAGCATCCGTAGGTATGTACAATAGAAGATCAATTATATGACAAACTTGGCGCCATGCATAAGGATACCCCATTGCCAGGCGGGTTTTATTCAACCCATTTTGTAATGTGGATCACCCCTCCATTTTCAAAACACTAAGAATTCCATGGATTCAAGATCCTTTCCCTTATTTTATTGGATTTTTGGATTTTATTTGGGACTATGCTCATTTTGTATTGGAGCAAAGGAGATTTTTATTGCTTTTGGGGCTTTCTCATTTTTGGAAAAGAGCAAGGGGATTTTTTTTTACTTTTTTTGGGATACTTGCTCATTTTATGGAAGAGAAAGGGATATTTTTTTTGAAGCAATAGAAGGGGAAGCTTGTCCTTTTATCAATTATTAGCTTTCTAGACCATGTGCATAGTTATATGATCAGGGAAAACCTTTCACTTTATGGCAATAGCAATGCGTGACTTTGTCATTCCTAGGCTTCATAGTGTTTTAATAGGTTTTGTTGTGTGTGGTCTAAGAGGAAGATTGATTGACCAGGAATAACCTATGGTGATAGAGATTGAAGAATCAAAGGATTTAACAATCCTATCTATAGATGATCTCATGGATTCTCAAAAAACACATGAGTAGAGGCTGATTCGATCATATCAGTCCTCACTAGAGCAAGCATTTAATATGCATGTCTCATTTTGAGATAGTAGAAGAAGAGAAGAATCCCACCAAAAGGCCTTATGTTATCAAGGAGGAAGAGGATAGAATAGTAGAGGCAAACATGGAAGAGGTAACAAGAGAGGACGAAGGTCAAACTCCAATGAAGGAGAGACCAATTGCAACTTCCATAAAGCAAGAGGAAGAGGCAATGGTATAAATATACAAGGAGGATCAAATTAGAGGTATGATAAATCAAATATCCAATGTTATTACTACAAAAAAAATGGTCATTATAGCTATGAGTGTAGAAAGAAGTTAGCCAAAGATAATAAGCAACAAGCCCACTATACAAATGAAAATGAAAATGTAAAAAGTAGAGATGCATGTGGGAATATATTGTTAACTTGTAGTGTAGATGAAGAGAGCTAGATAAATACTTGGTATCTCAATAGTGGGTGCAGAAACCACATGTTTGGGAATAGATAAATGTTCTCATAGTTATATGAAACCATCAAATACAAGATGAATATGGGGAGCAATAGCAAGGTACTTGTCATGGGTAGAGGGAACATAATAATTTGTACCATGAAAGGTGAGAGGAAGTACATATCTAATCTATATTATGTGTCTGGGTTAAAACATAACTTATTGAGCATTAGATAGCTTATGCAGAAGGGACACACTATACAATTTAAAAATGGAGACTATATCATTTAGGAAAAATAGAATGGGCTCATAGCAACTATAGCCATAACAAATAACAAGATGTCTCCCCTAAAAATTCAAAATGAATTATTGCTTTCATTTAGTGTAGTTGTGAATGATGCTACATGGTTGTGGTATCTCATATCCGGTAACTTGAGTTTTAGTGGCTTGAACTTATTGTACAAGAAACATATGGTGAAGGGTTTATCCCTTATAGAGCAACCCAATCAAGTATGTGAAGGTTGTCTAGTTGGCAAGCAGCACAGGGATGCATTCCCTATAAGATAGTCTTCGACAACTTCACACCCATTGGAGCTAGTGCATTTAGATATTTACGATCCTATGCAAACCAGCACATTTGTTGGTAACAAGTATTTCCTTAATTTTATAGATGATTTTAGTCAGAGGACATGGGTATATCCCATCAAGAAAAATTTAGAAGCTTTCAAAAAATTCAAGGAGTTCAAAGCTTTGGTTGAAAAACAAAGTGGCTATTATGTGAAGAATCTTAGAATAGATGGAGGAGGTGAATACATATCCAATGAATTCCATAATTTCTACAAAGCTAATGCAATTTTTTGGTAGTTCACAACCAAATACACACCACAACAAAATGGTATTACAGAGAGGAATAACAGAACCATAGTGGAGATGGTAAGGAGCATGCTAAAGGCAAATTTTTTTCCACATGAGTTTTAGGTAAAAGTTATAGCTTGTGCAATTTATCTACTGAATAGGTGTCCCACAAAGAGTGTGAAGGATAGTATCCCTCAAGAATCTTGGAGCAACCAAAAGCCTAGTGTGGCTCATTTAAGAGTTTTTGGGTGCATAGCATATGCACATATCCCAGATGAGAAGAGAAAGAAGTTGGATGATAAAGCAAAAAAATGCATCTTCACTGGCTATAGTGAAGAATCAAAGACTTTTAGGTTGTATCACAAAGAAGTTGATTATAATATGAGATGTGAATTTTATAGAAGATGAAGCTTGGAACTAGAAATCCACTACTAGTCAGTAAGTGCCAGCAATCATTGAGTCTAATGACTTGGATGAAAACAAAGTGCATCTTCCTGTAGCTTTAAGTAGTAATACTGGTGCTAGTAGCAACACTGCCTCATCATCACGATAACCTCCACTTCCAAGACAGCATAAAAGATAAGGATCTTGCAAGATATATATGAGTTAACTAGAAATGAAATTTACGAATCAAAATATTTTGATTTTGTTTTATTTTCTAAGTGTGATCCAATTTCATTTGAAGATGCAATTAAGAATAAAAAATGGGTGAAAGCTATAGATAATGAGATAGAATCCATAGAGAAGAATCAGACATAGCAATTAATGGATCTTCTAGTAGGTAAGAAAACCATTAGAGTAAAATGGGTATATAAAACCAAGTTCAATGCCCAAGGTGATATTGACAAGAATAAAGCCAAATTGGTTGTAAAATGCTAAAAATAAAAGTTAGGGATTGACTATCATGAGGTATATGCACCTATAACAAGACTGGACACAATCAAAATGATTCTAACATTTGCAGCCCATAAAGGTTGGAATGTTTACCAGATGGATGCCAAGTCTATATTCCTCAATGGAGTGTTGGAAGAAGAGGTCTACATAGACAAGACACTTGGCTATGAGTTGGAAGGGCAAGAAGGCAAGGTCTCAAATTGAATAAGGACTTTTATGGATTGAAGCAAGCACCCACGGCTTGGTATAGCTGCATTGATGCATATTTTCAAGAGAATGGGTTCATAAAATGCCCATATGAGCACACGCTCTACATGAAGATAAATGCATAGGGGAGAAGATCATTATCTGCTTATATGTAGATGATCTGATTTATACTAGCAATAATAATATGTTGTTTTAGCAACTTAGAAATACCATGAAGAAGGAGTTCAATATGACAGACTTAGGCCTAATGAAATATTTTCTTGGCATTGAATTTACCTAATCTATGAATGGGATCTTCATCTCTCAAGGTAAGTATGTAGTAGATGTATTGAAGAGGTTCAGAATGGAGGACAGCAAACCAATGATCACATCGGTTGCAACAGGCCTAAAATTAAGCAAAAATAATTGCAACAACAATGTTGATCCAACTTTTTGCAAGAGGTTACTTGGAAGTCTCATGTATCTGATAGCAACAAGACCAAATTTAATGTTTATAGTGAGTTTAATTAGCATATTTATGGAAGCACCAAAGAACACTCACTTGCAGGAAGGCAAAAGGATTATGCGTTATGTCAATGGAACCGAAAACCATGGAATCTTTTCTACCATAAAAAAAGTAGCTTGAACTTGTTGGCTATACAGATAGCAATTGGGATGGCATTATAGATGATAGGAAGAGCACTTCGGTTATGCATTCCATCTTAGATTGGGTGCACTTTCATGGTCATCAAAGAAGCAACCAATTATTGCATTATCTACTGTTTAGGTAGAGTATGTTACCGTCACTTCAACCACATGCCAAACAGTTTGGATGCAAAGAATTTTGGGTGAACTTAATCATCGCCAGGAAGGGACAACAACGATATACAGTGACAATAATTCGACCATATCATTGTCAAAGGATCTAGTGTTTCATGGCAGAAGCAAGCACATCGATATCTGCTACCACTTTATTAGGGAGCTGGTAAAATTTAATAAAGTTGTGTTATTGTTTTGCAGGTCCAAAGACCAAGTTGCGGACATCTTCACAAAACCTTTGAAGGAGGAAGATTTTAAAAGGTTAAGGGAAATGCTCGGTGTCAAAGTCTTTCTGAAATCTTGCTTAAAGGAGGATGTTAGAAATTAAAACAAATTTCACACCTGATAGATCTCTGACAAATCTTATCTTCCAATTCTGATCACCGTATTTTAAAGTATCCTCAGTTATTATCGATAAATAAAGTTATTCGGTAATTGGATAGAAACCCTACTTTTGAATTCAATGCATGTTAGAAAGCTGGTAAGCTTTTCCCTTCATCCCTAGCTATAAATATGTGAGTAGTTGGTATCATCTAAGTAGTGAGGAGCAGAGAGCGAGCAATAGAAGAGCGAGAGTATAGAGCAATAGAAGAGCGAGAGTATATCAAAGCAGCACAAGAG
The DNA here is from genome assembly GCA_028583015.1 of Wollemia nobilis. Taxonomy (NCBI): domain Eukaryota; kingdom Viridiplantae; phylum Streptophyta; class Pinopsida; order Araucariales; family Araucariaceae; genus Wollemia; species Wollemia nobilis. Next base: position 52,521 of record JAQPPZ010017043.1, on the reverse strand, counting down.
AAGCGTGGAACGAAGTTAGGAGTTGAAACTGTAGCCTTCAGACTCCTTTGCATATTTATAACTTGTAGTTATTTGTGCTTACTATTCCAGCTCATATATATATATATGAATGTATTTTCATGTTTAAGCAATATATAATACTTCTGTGTATTTTTGCCTCCGTACTTCATAGTTAATCAACTTAATCAACTTAGCAGAGTTAGGTTTTATTTGGTTTTTTTTAATTGTGGTTCGTGTTCTATCCCGTTGAAAAACCCTTGCAATACTTCGCGGTGTAGAACAATCAACGGGGCAGAACATATTATAGCCCACGCAATAGTCTTACTGGAAAGTGTGCTTACGATCTCAAATCACGGTGTAGAACATAGTTTTTTTGTCCCTGTTATAGCCCGCGCGATTTACTTTGTCTTCGCCCGCGTCAATAACTTTGCTCCAGCCCGCTGCATTTCTTTAGTTTGTTCTACCGGGCGGATTTATCCCGTGATTAAGTCCGCAAAACTACTGTGCTCCAGCCTGCAGAGTTTTTGCTCCAACCCACTGCATTTCTTTTCTTTGTCCTATCCCGCGGATTTATCCCGTGATTAAGTCCGCAAAACTACTGTGCTCCAGCCCTCGTGTAGTGCCCAGCGGCATGTCGCCTTGCTCCAGCCAGCTCCCGCTGCACATAGAAAACCGGGCATGCATTACTACGCGTTCTGTCCCGCAGGATATCTCCCGTGCGCTGTCCCGCGGCTGCTCCAGCCCGCGTCGTGGGCTGTTCCGCGCGGCAGCAAAACTTTCAGGAAAGACGACACTTTCGAGAGCAGCCACAGAAGTTCCAAACCAGCGGTAAAGGATATTCTCATGCCTTTTCAAAATGGCTACGTACACGAGGATGGCGTATGATTTGATGTGACGCATATGTTATGACGATTCGTGTTGTCTTCGTAGAACTTTATAAACATATATATGTTATGAAATATACGTTATGAAATCTCCGTTATAAGATAAAAATAAGATCTTAACGCCATTAATATTATTTTATTAATAATCTTATGGGATTCACGATTGTTTGGTGCTTCTGAGTTTTTTAAAAAGACTGTGCTGCTATTAAATTTTAAGGTATTTAGGAGGGCACGAATGAACAATTAGTTCTTAACAATTGACGTATACAACTGATGAAATTTTGAAGGATTAACATTAATTAATTGTTATAGTATAATTATAAGGTTATTATTATAAATAGATAGATATTAATTTTAATTATGAAATACGTTATTAAAAGAATTCAACAAAACCATAATATTTAAGGTATCAATTAATTATAAAGTTATTAAGTTAGAAGAATTCAACAAATCCCATATCGAATTGGGAAAATCAATTTGCAGACACTCTATCAACCTATAAGGTTATTATTATAAATAGATAGATATTAATTTTAATTATAAAATATGTTATTAAAAAAATTCAACAAAACCATAATATTTAAGGTATCAATTAATTATAAAGTTATTAAGTTAGAAGAATTCAACAAATCCCATATCGAATTGGGAAAATCAATTTGCAGACACTCTATCAACCTATCCCCAATAAATATGGATAAACCATGGTTTAAACTTGAAAACCACTTCTTGTTTTTCTTGAATTTATTATAATTTTTTTATTTGGGAATTATTATTAATATTACAAATGAAACTTGTGAGATTCAATTGCTTGATTAATCAGTTGATATGTGTGTTTTTTAATTTTTAATCCCATATACGGAAGTAGAATATATCTTTATTTGTATTTTATTATAATGTTTTGATATTATAATATATTTTATAATTATACATAACATATGACAAGTTAATGTCATTTAATAAATATTTATTTTTATATATTGTAAATATATATTTTATTAAATAGATAAATAATTATTTTAGTTTAGAGGATTAGATCCTTTGACAAGGTTTGAATCTTGTCAAAAGGATACAGGGCTTAAATAGTGAACTTGTTGACAAGGTTTGAATCTTGTCAAAAGGATACTAGCTTAAATAGTAAACTTGTTGTACTACCCTGCAATATGAGTACGATCATTTCTATTATTTTTTATATAAAAATAAATAAATAATTAATATATATTTTTCTAGCATGATTTTATTCTAAAAAAATATATAGAAAAGATAAAAATAATATTGCATTAAACTAAACTTAATGTTTTACTATTACTTTCATTAAAAATAATTATTTGAATTTATAATACAATATTAATTTTAAAAAGTAATTAAAGGACTAAAAATTACCTAAATATATTGGTTGTCATTGTATTATTGAAATTTTTAAATTTTAATTAATTTAATTGAAAATAAATAATTATAATTTTATATTAAAATAAATTATATGATACAAAGGTTTAATTGTAACAATAATCAATACATATTCAAAATTATAAAACCCTTTCATTGGCATATGTTCCACTTCCCAATAAAATATTATATCTACATATGTTCTTCCATCAAATAAAATGTCTAATAAAATAAAATGTCTAATAAAATATCAACTTGATAATTTATAATTAGATTAATTAAATAGAAACCAAATCAAGTAATAATATTATAGTAATAAAATAATTAGCATGAGATCAAGTGTTTAAATGCATTGACTTTCAAATTAAAGACCATGTTAAATTTTATCAATATATATATATATATATATATATATATATATATATATATATATATATATATATATATATATATATTATATAGCCAAAATGTATCTCATGTTATAATATATAATATTAACAATTAAGCTTAGCTCTAGGCCTTAGGAGGATATTAATAACTCCAAATGTAGAAATACTATTTATATTTGAGTTCTTGATTCTCGAGATAATGTAAAATAATATTTTTTTTAAGTAATAGATGATGTAAATCCTCTTTATTTAACAAATATCATGTATTGAATGTCCATGTTATAATATTTGGTTGTGGATACTTTAAATTTTGTATTATATTATCATGCACGTTAAATCTATTATATTTAAGTAAATTAAGTATCTTAAATAATAAGAAGGTCCTTCTCAATATTAAACACCAAATTAATCTTGATAAATTAGAGATGACAAACTCCAAAAGTAGGAATATAGTTTCAATTTGAGTTCTTGATTCATTAGATAATGTAAAATAAGCTCTTTTAGTAATAGATGATGTGAAACTTCTTTATTCAACAAATATCATGTACTGAATGTTTATGTTGTAGTATTTGGTTGTAGATACTGTGACTTTTGTATTATGATATCATGCAATTCAAATATATAGTGTTTAAGTACATTAACTATCTTTAATAATAGAAAGATCCTTCTCAATATTAAACATAAAATTAAACTTGATAAGTTATAAATTACTAAGTGATGATTTCTATTGGAGTTCTTGATTCACTAGGTGATGTTTAATAAACTCTTTTAGTAATAGATGGTGTGAAACCTCTTTATTTTAAAAAAATCACGTAATGAATACCAATGTTATGATATTTTGTTGTAGGTGTTGTCAATTTCATATTATAATATTATACAATTTAAATCTATTATGTTTTATATTAAATAATGAAAAGATGGTTATTATTGAAAGAAAGTGATTAACATATTATCCATTGAATTACAAATTGAAATATTTTTGGAAGGATAATTTGTTATTATAGTATATGGTAAATAATTTATGTTAATGATAAATAAGGTTCATAAAAAGTGCTATCTAAGCAACTATTTTTGGTAAAGTGAGGATTGTGTTTTTTGTGGATTGTAGAATTTGAGAAACATCATAATTAAAATTGTAGAAATTAAATGATATGCAAGAAATAAAATAATAGTAGTGTTTTATGAGTTGTTGATCCTTGAAATGCCCCACCACCTTCACCTTTTGGAGATTAATAATCCCTATTAGATTATGTACTAGGATTTTTGGTTATTTTTACTCTATCAATTTGTGTTCTTTTGGTAGTTCCTCTTCTCTATGATCCTCATTTTCTTCATGATATTCCACAATGAAGAATTAATCCATATTAAGAAAGTATGGTTTTTATTACATGGACTTGTGGCTTGGGGAATATTTATCATCATAGTAATAGAATAGTCCTTATGGACACTAAGCCTTCATTTCTTCCAAGGTCAAATATTTTATTGAGGTAATTTTATTGTTAAGGTTTGGTACTAGCTAATATGGAAGTGTGGGTTGAGCTTATAGGAGTTTGGAATGACACCTCTAAGCTATAAATTTATCTTCATATAGTCTAGCAAATCCTAATACATGCATCATGGTTTTTGGTTTAAATATTCTCACCTTAACTTCAATATTTTCTTTTAACACACTAATGAAACAACATTGGAAATATTTATCATTCAAACCCCTTGTATACTTTACTATTAGAGTAATATATTATTATCTTAAGTTCTACTAGGATAGACGCACTTGAGTTTCCATTCCTCCAAGAGTCAGGAGAACTGTGAGTGTTATCTAGATCATATTTGATGAGTTGTTGTAATCCAACGACTCTCAATGATCAACGTTACTATTTATACAAATTTGATCTATGGAATAATCAATCAGTTCTACTCTTTCTTCATATTTTATGTAATGCTATGCATGTCTATTTTGGAAAATTCTAACATGGTATCAGAGCATGATAGATCTTGCTAGCATTCTTTATTAAAGGTTCTAGGAGTTGGTTATTTGGATCTTTTGTTGGCTTCTCCTCTTTTCTTAGATTTAAGTATTCAATAAGTATGATATATGTGTGTGTGTGTGTGTGTGTGTGTGTGTGGGTTACTCTAAATTATTTTGCCTTCTTCTCAGGTTAAAAATAAGGAAATTTTCATTGACTCTTAGAGTAAATATTTTTTTCATAAATTTACTCATAGTCAAATAATTTAATTTTTTTTTTTTAAAAGAGAAACACCTTATTCATGCATTTTATTAATAAAAATCTTGATTAATAGGAATTTAAATTCCTTTATTTAGTGTATGTAGACACCAAAACAACACCAATCCGATTATGTGACTGCAAACACTGATCGCATTGACACACACAGCCCCAATGGCAGCCCCCAGAGGTTAAACAGTGGTCCTAACCACTCTCACAAAAGTCTTGGAAGGTCAGAGATCAATTTGGCACCTTCAGGAACTTTGCTCAATATTCGTTCCACCCTAGAATGAATTCAAACTGGGATTCGCCCCACCCAGGGACAAATTCTAGATTCGCTCTAGGGTGGGGCGAATTACAGCTTTGACAGGCAAAAAGTCAAATCTTGACAAATGGCAGCTTAGATCTACCACTTAACGCTTCCTTCATCGCATGGGAGTATGGGTGAGTGTTTTTGAGTGTTAGATGCAATTACAAGGGCAATCATGAAGCCTCTATTCAGGGAGGAGTCTCCTTCCCCCTGAGAAGGCATGATTGCCAAGTGGTGCCTCTGCATGCCCATTTCAAGAGACCTCCAGGTCTATAAATTGGTGAGTTTCCTCACCCCAAAATATACAAGGAAGAAGCATTTTGGAGCAACGAAGTGCTGTCATTTTATTTTCATACCTCACACCTTTTAGATTTGCGCCTTTCACATCCTTGATCTCCTTTAGAGGGGAGGTCATTGGGTGACTATTGGTAGGACGAGTCTTGAGCCCAAAACCTGACATTTGGCCACAATATCCCACCAAATTTGTCAAAAATACCCCACAAGAGGTTTTGGACCCATCCCAAGTGGATTAGTGCCGAAATCAAGCCTCAAATGATGGGCGGCCTACCCCATGGGCACCCCCTCCCACACCGCCACAGTCCTAATCGCCCCCCTTCGGAGCGATGGGAATCCTATGGTAGATTTTCCTTATTTCATTTTTGCATTCAATTCTATGATGCTTAGATAGGTTTTCATTTGAATTGCATCTCGTTTTGAACAATTTTGATCATGTTTCTATCTTTGCTCGCTTCTACTAATCTATAGGTAGCATCATCAAATTCCTATTGATGGAGGTTGAATTAGGAAAATATGACCATCTGGGTCTTCCCAAAATACCCCCAATTAGCTAACCCCAAGTTTACAAGTCTTTTGGAGCTTCCTAGGTAGGACATTTGGGATAGTACCTTTTCAGCATTTTGTTGCAGGTGAATTCGTCCCACCCCAGAGCGAATTCAAATCGGCGAGGAATTTCTCAACTGTTATTTTTGTAGGGCCTTCTTGGTGGTTTCTTTATGCCCCTTTCAAATTTTTAGAGCATTTGGATTCATTTTAGTCATATTTTAATTCATTTTTTCTTATTCACTTATCGTAGGCTTGGGGATTGCGTGCTTTGTTTTACCCGCAGGTGCTACTGATCATTTCTTGTTCCTTTGAACATAGGGTCTGGACATCATAGGAGTAGTGAGGAGTCAAGATTCATCAACGCAAGTGACGACGACATTTTTTCCACCCATTTTACATGTGGGCACGCGGAAGAAGGAAGCGCATCCATGGATGTAACAAGAACGCGTACTTAAACACTCCTAGCCCTTGGAAAGGTAGGATGCGCATTGTAACCGAGTTGTGAAACATATAAATAAAAATGGATGTCTTCTTTATTTTTATTTGTTTCATTTTGATTCGCTCATGCTTTTCCCTCTTTTCATGCACTCTCAAATTCCAAGGATTTAGCGTTAAGTTTGGTTCGGTTGTGCATCGCATCTTCGCATGACTGCACTCTCAAATTCCAAGGATTTTGATGAATTCCAAGTTTTTATACACTGACTGTTGTTCATTCCATCAGGGGGCGGATACAGAGCTGTAATTCATCTTACCCAGGGACGAATGGTAATTCGCCCCACCCTGTGATGAATACAGTCTTGTAATTCATTCCCCCCTAGGACAAATTCCAGTCTGTGAGGTTTTCGGGCAAAAACTCAGAACCAGCAGATTTGGACAGAGAATAGGTAAGAGTCCTAAAATTTTTCTATCATTTTCTGTTATTATTTTTCTATTTTCTGGTTTCTTTTTGTGTTCTTAGGAAAGGTTTTGCTGCATTTTTATTTTATTTCATGCAAAATAAAAAGAACCCCACACACCACATGGTAAATTAAACACCAAGGAGTTGGTCATAAAACCCCAGCCCTTGATCAAGACCAACGGTGGATTTCATCACCACCTTGGCTTGAATTTTGCATTCATAAACCCTGATCGCTACTGTTGCTAGACGTAAATCTTGATGAAAGTTGACCGAGTGTATCTAGGGTGATTCCCAGCACACGAGGATAATTCTTCTATGGTAGGTGTCTTAAACAGGGCGAATACCCTTCTGTACCACCTACGTTCCACGTACCATCTACTCTCATGTACCTATAGTTTCCCTCACGTAAGGGCGAGTATATAGAGAGGTTGGTATATCATCCTAGCAATGGTATATCAAAGGGGCAACCAATTTTGGGAGTCATAAGAGCCCTCATTTTGCATTTAAACGTTCTTTACAAAAACCTTCAAAAACAAAAAAAAAAAACAAAACACACTAAACCAGGTTTAGGACACACTCTCAATATTTAAATGAGATAATCACTGCTTTGTGTGTGTGTGCTCTTTTCTGTTTAGTGTAGCATAAAAATCATAAAAAGAGATAAAAGAAAAAAAAATCTACTTAGCTTGTAGAAAAACAACACCATGGTGTACACCCGTAGCCAAGCCCAATCAAGGGCAGAAGCTATGGAAAGTGTACAAGGGGGCACAAGTCACCTCCGCTACAGCCCTAAGGACTTGGTCATACCGCCTTGGCGGCCTGACCCACAAGAGAGTCCACATCATTCCATGTCAAGGTGGAACTATAGGGACACCCCTTTGGGGGACACGCCCATTCATCATAGCCCCTTTTAGGAGGAGTCCTTACACGTGGCACTCAACATAGACAAGAAAGCTCCCTTAGAAGCTCGATATGAGTGGCCATCGCGCGATGAAGCGCTAGAGCGGCATAGTGTCCATGAGGAGAGGCCACATGATTATGGCATCCCTCCTTTGCCCCCCATCACTATTAGAACCAATAGACAAACCCCAGAGCATAGGGCTCTTCAAGCGGGGTGAGCCAACTCTACCCACCCCTTTCACACATATGAAAGGGAGCATAAGGAAGACCATTACATTCCTCGAGAGCAATGTACAGCGTGGGAGCCATGCGCTTCTACACCCGCTATGTACCATGATCACCCACGGAGGCCAGAGCCTCGGGTAAATGCCGCCAACCTCGATAGAGGGAAGTGACCTATTGAGATATCGGATCATTGTGACCGAGGTAAATGCATAGGAGAGGCATCCAGGCCTCCTAGGCTCAAGATTGTGGAACAAATTGACCTGACAGTCGCTAGACATGCCACCCGCCAAGCCTAGATCATGCGGCTTGAGCAATATTAGCAGTAGCTAGAGCATCTATATCACCTTAGCAAAGAGCGCATTTGCACCAAACAAATGAGCTACTTCATAACCCAGTGCCTGAGAGGGTTCCAACCCCTCGCACCCAAAGAGGGGAACCATATGAGAGGCATAATCCCTTGGTGCGAGATAGGTCTCCATGACCTTATCAAGTTTTGCCTTCGAGACCCCCTAGACCTGAGTGGGAGGCCACTCCTCGGAACAACGATGGGTACCCTCCGTGGGGACCCACCCAGGGTCATAGGTCTCACCTAGAGACTCCTCAAGAAGCTTACGAGGAGTATGAACAAGAAGAAGAGTGGGCTAAAATGCCCTACCAAGGCATAGGGGTTGCTATCCGACCACCCCCCCATAGGCCTCAAGTCTCCCACAATCCACGATGAGAGCAAACTAAAGAGGAAGAGATTAAATCTTTCGATGCATACAAAGCGCTGCTAGAGCATTTGGAGTCTATGGAAACCAAAGCTTCTGGGCCCCAAAATCCCATGTTACGCCAACTTCGTAGTCATCCTGTGCATCCGTCGATGCCTGCACCCCCTTACCCCGAACACTTTAAGCTACCTCAGTTGGCAATCTTTAAGGGTGAGGAGGATGCCCAAGAGCATGTGACCAGATTCTTGAGCCAATGTTTTGGCATTTAGGACAATGATGCATTATTGCTAAGGACATTTATAACCACATTCGTGGGCCCTACCTCGGATTGGTTCACCCAATTGCCGAAGCACAACATCAGTAACTTGGATCAGTTAGTGGATGCGTTCCTCAAATGCTTCACCTTTAACACCAAGAAGAAGGTATCACTAAGTGACCTGGCCAGCCTCAGGCAGTATGAGGAAGAAACCATGGTAGGCTATGGGAATCGATGGAGGACCCTGCTTTCCAAGCTACCCTACCTCCCTCCTATGTTTGACCTTACACAAATGTTCTCATGAAGCTGTTTGAGATCGATCTCTGTGCTATTGCAGTGCAGACAATATGCCACCTTAGAGGAAGCTCTGGCGCAAGCAAAAATCATCAAAGAGATCAAGATACAGGATGGCGAGATTGCCAAACCTAAGAAGAAAGAATGGAATAAGAACACAAAAATAGGGACTACGCAACAAAAACCCGCTGTGGTCAATCAAGTTGCTATAAATGTCCCTAAGCCTACACAAGAAATATAGCCTCAAAAGGCTAACTATCAGGTAGTGCCTCCTAATGATTATGAAAGAGAAAACCAAAAGCAGAAGCAAAATCAACAACGTCACCCTAGGCGACAATACACACCTTATACATAGTCTAGAGACTCCCTATTCGATTGCTTGTCAATGGTGAACTTGATCAACCTTCTAGAAATCCAAATCATAGATCCCAATGCGTCAAAGCCTAAGGGATATCGGGAGGACTTGTATTGTAGGTTCCACATGTGGAGGGTACATGACCTGAATGCATGTTGGAAGTTCAAAGGTTTGATACAAGACCTGATTGACAATAAGACATTGGTAGTGGACAACCTCATAGCGCCAAACAACCAATAGATGGGAGTTTTCAAAGACCCCTTGCCTACCCATGAGGCATAGGAAAAACCCCTTCAAGTCAATGAGGTGCAACAGAACTGCCCCATGCAAGGGTATGTAGGAATGATAAGCATAGTGACTAGGAACAAGAGATACCCAAGAGTTGCCCCCGAGGCAACCACAAGAGAGGTTCCATCGACGTCACAACCTCAATAGCACCCTATGCAGCTACCTCTTCCTAGACCCGTGGCCATGATTTGGACCAAACTCACGTAGAGCTTGAGGACCACATCGGCTAGGCTCTCCATATACGAGCTTATACAGCAATAAACACCCCATCGGGAGGCTCTAATGGAGATATTGAAAGCCATCGAGTTGCAGCCCCATGAAGCAAATTCCTTCAACAACTTCGTGGGACATGTCAAATGATGCACGGAGCCAGTCATCACCTTTCGAGAGGATGAAGTTAAATCAATGTCTGATGACATGGCAGATCCACCCCTGCACGTTATCACGTGGGTCAATGGGATCCCGTATAAGAGGGTGTTGGTAGACACTGGCTCATCCAGTAACATCATTACCACAGCAGCATTGAAACATCTAAAGTTGCCAGCCTCTCACATCATGGCTTCCACCTATACACTACGAGCATTCAATGATGTGATATGCTCGACAGTTGGCACAGTTGTCCTACCCGTTTAGGTAGGACAAAATACGATACCTACATTGTGCCATATTCTGGAAGGCGAGATGGCTTATAACATCTTGCTAGGGCGGCCATGGATCAGGGACATGAAGTGTGTCCCTTCGATAGCTCATCAGTGTTTGAAGTATACATTTGAAGGGGAAGTACATGTAGTCCCGGCAGACTTGGAACCCTTCAAGTATTGCAATGCGGTGCAGTTGATGCCGCAATCAACCCTTCCATCGATGCACTTGGATTTTTAGTTAAATCCATCTAGATAGGGTCCGATTTTGCAAGCATCCCTGGTGATAAATCCATCTAAACCCCAGCCAGGTACATCTTCATCATCTGGTCCTTCACCAACAATGCCACCTATCATGGCTAAATAGAAGGACAAAGGGAAGCAAACCCTAGAAGAGGCTCAACCCCTAGAAGAGGCACTGCCAACAGTATCAACCATCTCTACTAAAGAGACACCTAGCAAGATGGAAGTCAAGGCTCCTAGTTCACCCAACATGGAGTGGACTCAGGAAGAGCTTTCGTTCCCTCCCCCTCAATCACCAACAATCACTGTTGAAATGGCCAATACGAGCTTGGGGGAGTATCTGGTGCGGAATGTTGTAGCAACGACCACACTAGAGTCCATGCAAGACATGGGGAGACCTCGCCTCCCCATCGGTACAATTGTTCCTTTAGGCTACCCGCCAAACCAGACAAACTTTGTGTATGGGGGCCTTGATCATGGTACCGAGCCATGCATGCAAGAGGACGAAGATGAAGAGCCTTTTGCAGAAGATGTCAACTATCTGTCTAACCCGAACTTCACTCTGAGATATCTTGGCCAATGCAATTGGCATGGATACGGGCTAGGTAGGTATGAGCAAGGAGTGCATGTCCTTTGCCAGCCAAGATACCAAATGCCTTATGACAAGTTGGGCATGGGGTTCAACCACCCCCTACCCTTGGACATCTTGGTGGAAAACATGCAAGGCCTAGGGATAGGCAACAAAGGTGGATTGGCATCAGATCCCTATGCCAACCCGAACACAACATATACATTGGGAGACTACCTCCCATGGTCAACAACCACCCTTGTTAACCTCAATAACCCTTCCCCTTTGCTAGAGAGAGGCAAAAGTTTGGGGACTCACTTTCAAGGAAGGTATAAATAGTGTCAAGAGGGATCTTTGGAGGATGAATCAGAATATGAACCAACATCATATGACCCCTTTGAATTAGATAGTGATCACTCACAAGTGATCCCCATGAATGACCGTCAAGAGAGCCTCTTGACAATGTTCCCTCTAGAGGCTCCAATCGAGCCAGTGTCGCGTCAAGAGAATCAGGCCCCCCCATGGAGAGTGGAACAACCACAATGGGGCCAGATTAATTTGCTCGAGTAGGATGAGCCTATAATGCCTCAAATAGTTGTTGGAGCCAATGAGGGCTTTTGGATCTCCGATAGTGATTACAAAGATGAAACAGAAATGACATATCTTAATCACATGCGGTAGATGCAACAACCATACCCCTTGGAGATTAACGACATATTTGAATAGCTAGGCATAGTGCTAGGGCATGAGTGGTACGTAGACCCAGCAGGGTGGGACCAAGTGTTGGATCCACCGCTCTAGGTATATGTAGAGCACCTTCCACCCCGAGACCTGAGAGTGATATCAGTATCGAGGTCAGACCTTATCCTCCTATCAGCACATAGGGCTGATCCATTCGTGCCAGTACCTCTAGAGCCAGATCCGAAGCACTGAGAACATCCAAAATGTTTGAGTCATTACACCCATGGTAATGGAGACCAAAATCATTTCATCAACATGATCTCCATTGACTTAACCGCCCCCATCCATAATCCGGCTGATCCAGAACGGTCCTTGCATCTAGACATAGATGCCATAGACTGGGATCATGTCAATTCACCTCCATCCCCATCAAAGTACTGGCCTTTCGGTAAAATGCTTCATTTTACCCCAGGGTCAACTCAAGATATCTTTCATGCTGAAGAGGAACCCGAGGTTCCCAACATAGATTTAAACTCAGCAAGTGATATCCATTTGATCCCGACTCCACATCAGTTGGAGGATGGATCCCACATGTCGGTCGAGGAGATGACTGACGTAGACATCGGCTCGGATCCAATGAATCCATAGATCATCAAGTTGGGGGTAAGCTTATCCCCTGAAGAGCAAGCCGACTACATTGCCCTTCTCAAAGAGAAGAAGGAGGTTTTTGCATGGTCATACAGAGACATGCCGGGGCTAGATCCACAGCTAGTCATGCATAATCTAACGCTTGATCCGACAGTCAAGCCAGTTAAGAAAAACTATGTAAGATGCACCCAACGAGTGGCCTTGATGGTCAAAGATGAATTGCAAAAGTTGTTGGATGCATAGTTTGTCATCTGCATGGATTATCCGCCATGGTTGTCCAACATGGTGCCCATCAAAAAGCCCGACGGGAGGATTCGCATATGCACTAATTTTTGAGATCTAAACAAAGTGAGTCCTAAGGATGATTTCCCCTTGTCGAGCATCGATGCATTGGTAGACGCTACAACGGGCCACAAAATGCTATCCCTCATGGATGGTTTCTCGGGATACAATCAGATTCGTATCAATCTCGAAGACCAACTAAAAATGGTGTTCACAATGCCTTGGGGGACATTTTGTTATAAGGTTATGCCTTTTGGCCTTAAAAATGCTGGCACCACCTACCAACGTGCCATGACGTACATCTTCCATGATTACATGCATAAAACTTTGGAAGATTACATGGATGATTTGTTGGCCAAATCTCTTTTGCGCCCGGATCATCTCGATGACTTAAGCAAGATCCTCGATCGCCTCATGGAACATAAAGTCAGACTTAATCCCAAGAAGTGCGTATTTTGCATCACATCTAGAAAACTCTTGGGTTTCATAGTCTCAAAGTGAGGCATCGAGGTGGACCCAAACAAAGTCAAGGCAATCCTTGAAATGCTTCCCCCAACTACCATTAAGCAGCTCAGAAGTCTGCAGGGAAAGGTCACGTCAATCAAGCGCTTCATAGCGTAGTTGTCTGACAAGTGCCGACCCATGAATAAACTATTGCACAAGGGGGTAGCATTTCACTAGGATGACGAGTGCTAGTCAGCCTTTGATGACATTAAATGATACTTGGCTTCACCGCTAGTATTGGCACCACCTAGACCAGGAGTGTCATTCTACTTATACATCTCAGCTACTAAGGTGGCATTGGGCGCCATGCTAGCCCAAAAGAATGAACTTCACAAAGAATAGGCTACTTACTATCTTAGCTGCACCCTGGTCAGTTATGAACTTAACTATGCATACATCGAGAAACTCTGCTTGGCAGTGGTGTTTGCTACCAAAAAGCTATGCCACTACATGCTGAGCAACACTACGTATGTTGTGTCTAAGGAGAATCCATTGCGATACATGATGAGTCATACTTATCATAGTAGCCGCATGGCAAAATGGATCATGTTGTTGATGGAATTTGACATAGATTTTATTGGACAGAAATCCATCAAAGGACAAGTCATAGCCGATCAACTAGCAGAGGCTCCTCTCGAAGATGATCAGCCTCTAGTCATAGAACTACCCGATGATGGGGTCTTCCATGTCTCAGAATCACTAGATTCTGATGAGCCTAAGTCACAGGCCGACATAACCCTATTTTTTGATGGTTCTAAATGTGAGCAAGGTGGTGGCACGGGAATTGTATTCTTCACACCACAAGGGGCTCCAGTGCCCCTGTCCTTTAAATTAGACTTCCCGTGCACCAACAATAATGCAGAGTATGAAGCCTTGCTCATAGGTCTTTAGACAACAATCACCATGAACATCAAATGATTGAACATCTTTGGTGATTCACTGTTAATTGTCAACCAAGTCAAAGGGGTATTCCAATGCAAATGCCCAGTTCTGTAGGCCTATAAAGCCCTTGTGGACAAATTCCTGGTGAAGCTTGAATGGTACGACATCGAGGCACTCCCTCGGTCATCGAATCATTTTGTGGACACTATGGCCTCCTTGGGGTCACTAATCCCATAAGACCTTTCTAGTGATATGACAACCATTCAAGTCAAAACACTATCGCAATCCATGATGGACCATGCAAGTTCTAACTTGATGCCAGGAATCCACATGATCCAGATTGAACCACCTCAGGATAGGTTCTCTCGAATCCATGATCATCTGAAACATGCCAACTAGGGGTCCTTGTTCTCCCCTACTCCCATTAATAGCAACACAACACTATTCTTACAAGTTCTCTCCCACTCAGCGTTTGCTAGGGATGAACTTCAAGAGGGATTGGCTGTTCATACCATCGAGGCTTTCGATCAGCAGGATTGGTATTCACCCATGAGGGACTACCTCAAGTTAGGTAATCTCCCACTTGGATTGACGCATGCCACAAAATGAGCATTCAAGCAGAAAGTGGCAAAGCATGTCTTGTTAGGAGACATTTTGTACCGTCATAGCTATGAAGGGATCCTCCTTCGTTGCTTGGACCAGCAAGAGTCCACTTGGGCAATCGCCCAAGCGCACGATGGTACGTGTGGTGGCCACTTTAGTGGTATGGCCATCGCAAAGCGCATTCTTTGCATGGGCTATTATTGGCCATCTTTAGAGCGAGATTGTTGCGCATATGTCAGGAAGTGCATGAAGTGTCAACACCATGCTAATTTGACACACGTACCTTCCCAGGCCTTGCAGCCGATCCAGTCGGCTTGGCCATTTTCGTAGTGGGGCTTAGATCTAATCGGAAATATCTCCCCTGCATCGTCAGGTCATCACACGTTTATCATAACGGCCACAGAGTATTTCACCAAATGGGTGGAAGCAGTTCCTCTTACCTCTACGACAGGACCCCGCATTGTGGAGTTCATTTTACATAACATCATATGTCATTTTGGTATTCCATCCAAAATAATCTCGGATAATGGGACGTCATTCAAGAACAAAGACGTGCGTGCTTTGACCACAAAGTACAAAATTCAGCATAGTTTTTTGACACCCTATTATCCGTAGGCAAATGGGCAAGCGGAGGCGTCAAACAAAATGCTAGTTGCCATCCTCAAAAAGATACCGTAGATAGTCATAAGGATTGGCACATCCAAATCCCACTTGCCCTGTGGGCTTATCGCACTAGCATTCGGACGCCCACCGGGGCAACTCTATTTTTGCTCGTGTATGGCTCTGAGGCAGTCATGCCTCTCGAGTTGGAAATTCCTTCCCTACGCATATCAATGCAAGAGTTCATCGATGATGACACTGCACGATAGGCCCGGTTAGACCAGCTTACGTTGCTTGATGAATGATGCGTTAATGCTCTCGAGCATTTACGTATCTATCAAGAGTGACTTAAGAAAGCATACAACATGAAAGTTCACCTGAGGGATTTTTAGGTTGGTGACTTGGTCTTAAAAGAGAACCAACAGAACTCTAGTCTGCCATCCCATCTAAGGGACAAGTTCATAGAAAATTGGTTAGGTCCCTATGTAATTGATAGTAAAATAGGACCTGGGACATACCGGCTAGCCTCTCTTGATGGAATCAAGGAACTAGAACCCTTGAACATCAGTCATTTGCGGCCATTCCATATCTAAAAGAGTCGTATCCCAAACCAAATGCTCCAAGGATTCCCACAATCGCTTGGTCAATCCCAAAATGCTCCAAGGATTCCTACAATCGCTTGGTCAATCCCAAAATGCTCCAAGGATTCCTACAATCGCTTGGTCAATCCCAAAATGCTCCAAGGATTCCTACAATCGCTTGGTCAATCCCAAAATACTCCAAGGATTCCCCAATCGCTTGGTCAATCCCAAAATGCTCCAAGGATTCCTACAATCACTTGGTCAATCCCAAAATGCTCCAAGGATTCCTACAATCGCTTGGTCAATCCCAAAATGCTCTAAGGATTCCTAAAATCGCTTGGTCAATCCCAAAATGCTCCAAGGATTCCTACAATCACTTGGTCAATCCCAAAATGCTCCAAGGATTCCTACAATCGCTTGGTCAATCCCAAAATGCTCCAAGGATTCCTACAATCGCTTGGTCAATCCCAAAATGCTCCAAGGATTCCCACAATCGCTTGGTCAATCCCAAAATGTGCCAAGGATTCCCACAACTACTTGGTCAACCAAAAATCTCCAAGGATTCCCACAATCGCTTGGTCAAAAATAAGAAAATTCAAAAACAGTAAAATCATCAAAAATAACAAAAATTTGCATCTCATTTCCAGGCATACTCCAACTCATCACAACAATAAAGAGCTCTTTTCGCATCTCATCTTCATATTCACAAAAAAATCAATCCATCAAAAACACAAAAATATGTAGCCGCATTAAGCACCACATCCATACATTGCATATTTGTGGTCATACAGGTCAAAGGCACCATAGACTGTAATTACTCCGCCAATCCATCTTGTTCCACTTTTTTTTATTTTCTATAAACAGTCCATCAAAAATAAATGCCATTCACTTCTTTTTACCATACCAGAGTCAGTGGTCTTCTAATGTATCAAGAGTTTTCGCCCTTCAGTCGTCATTTGCTTTCTAGCCATGTACTGTACCAAGTCAGACAAATTTTACGAAGGTAGAATCCTACTTGGATCACACCTTGTTACGTAGCGTCCCAACACAAATTAAAACACATAAAAAATTCTCGAGTTGTGTGAATGAAAGATGAAACCTGCACAGCAATCCAGGTCACCATAAGCGAAACGGTTATCTTGCTCATCCCCCTATGCGAATGACCCCAAGAATGTTGAGAGTTGGCAAAAGGACAAGCATCCTCCCTACCCAATTCCCCAAGAATCCCAAGTTCTCAAAAAGTTGCAAACATCATAAAATCTTGCAAAAAGTCAAAACTCCAAAAATTTGACATCACCACCAAAGTGCATACATCAAAAGGCACATACAATAGTGATTCTCATCACTCGAAATTCAAATCCCTTGCTCAAAAGAAAAATTAAAAAATAAAAATAAACAGTGATTTTATCACTACAAAAGAGCAAGTATCCCAAGATAATTGAAGAAAAGAAGGGAGTCAAACTTGAATCCCTGGAACTCTCAGCATTTCGACAGGTCATGAGGCAAACCTCAGATCTTGGTTTGGTGGATAGCCTATCGGTCCATCGGTGGTAAACCTCCCGCATGATGATATATCTATCACATTAACTTGTGTAGAGATCAATGTTTGCATGTGGATGAGCTAGCTTATGGTATCCTAGATAGCACCGCAGATTAATCTGACTAAATACAACAAAGGAGTTAGTGGAGCTAATTAGGTGATCCTTAGTATAGGTTTGGTTGATAGCCTATCTGGCACTAGCGGTATCCTGACCAATACCACATAAACGAACTCAATTGCACACACAGGGATGTGAAATAACTTGGTCAAAGACAAGTCCGATTCATACCTTGTCCAAAAGTCTTGTAAGATAAAGTACAGGCATGGCTAGTTAGTTAAAACCGTCTGAGTCTCAGAAAACCTTAGCTACATTCTAAACCAACTGCGCTATCTTTCATCATCGCATTGCCATCAGCAATCACCAAAACCACAAAGTTCTAAATAGTCTATGGCGCCCTCACCAAACAACACAAATTTAATTCATCCATTACATTTGCATATCCTCAAATTTAGAAACATTTGCATTCATCATAACATATGCATCCATCAAAATAAATTAACATGCATACATCCATACTCATCACTCATCATGCATAAAATCAAATCATCACATGCGCATAAATAAAATAAAGTCATCTGTATATATCATCAAAAATGCTCGTAGGCTACAATGGACTGGTCCTGTGACCCCGCAACAAAATCCAAAAGCTCAAAAACCCCCAAGCCTAGGGCGTCGGCCACCATGATCATGCAGGATCGATGCGACGAGAACTACCCCCCGTGGTGTGGGTCCTATGAGACCCCTCAGGATGGCTACTGCTAGCCCCCGCATCATGCCTACTCGCCCCCCTCATCCAGTCGCCTATGCCGAGAGGATGTTGATTGCTCAGTCTCGCTCCCTCTCGAGCGGCATGATGATCCGCCTCCATTGAATGTAGGGACCCGCCCACCAAGGTGGCTAATCTCTGCCTCCAGCTCCAACCGCTGTCGCACCAAGTCCATCTCCCACTGGCGATACGTCACCAAGTTCTCATCGCACCGTGCCAAAGCCCTATCCCTCTCCACCAGTTGCGTTCGTAGGAGATCCCTCTCCCATGCAGCATCAGTACCCCCATCCTACTGGTGGTAGGCAGCCAATGCATTCTCCCGCTCCACCAGCTGCATGCGTAGGAGATCCCTCTCCCGTAGCGTGTCCCCCAGCTCCTCATCATGCCTCCATAGCAACCCCTCCAATCGTGCAATCTCGACACGTAGCCTAGACTCTGAATCTACCTGAGGCATGGGCATCTCTGGAATAGCAGCCTGCTCTGGCTCCCATTGCTCCGTGACGTCCTACATCTTCGGCTGATCCGAAACCCCAAAATCCACATCCTCATCCTCCACCTCCACCATGTCTGCATCCTCCCATGGAGCTCCCCAATCATCTCCTGGTGCCTCGGCACCCTCCCTACCCGCTACTGCTACCTCCGTGCCTCCCAGTGGCCCCTCTCCCCGCCATCGTCATAGTACCCACCACTGGTCGTACTCTATGGTAGTCCCGATGTCATCCACGTCCGGGACGTCGATCACCGCATCTGAATCCTTGCCTAGTGGCACGATGACCGACCGATCCAGAGTCCTCTCGTCCCCCCGATGTCGATAGACCATGGGCTCACCAAGAAACCCCTGGTGAACCCCAAACTATCATGTCACCCGGCTATAAGGGAAGAACTCATGCTCGGTCCCATGTCGCCCAATCAGCCACCACTCCCTATGTACCCATCGAAGCCACTCTCCAGCCTTCGCCCAGGCTGGACAGTCCCGATAGGGGTGCCAAAACACCTCCCCTAGAGTAAGCCGAGCGAAGGCATCGACATAGTGCCCTACGGCACCTGCCCACCGTCGACTCTGTCCCTGCTCCTCAGACCACCACCACAGAACTGCATAGCCTATATCCTTATCCTCCATCTCCGTCCGAGTCATCCATGGTAACCTTGCTGGCCTCTCCATCGCTATGTGCTGCCAAGCCTAGCTCTACAATAGATAGCTACAGCTAATCCCCTTCCTCCTTCGGCAATGGACCTCGTACAGCTCACCATAGAGCTGTGCCAGTAACGTCTATCCCCACCTCATGATCAGTGGTGCCTCCGTCGGGCACTCCACCAGCTGCCAGACCACATCTAGCAGGTTCCACGAGAACCTCGCACCTGACGAGTTAGGTAGCAGCATGTTGGAAATGAGGCCCATAAGTACTACGTGCCTCACTCCCAACACCCCCCTCTCAAGCCACCATCAGACCAAAATCCTACCAATCTGGCAGTCACCCTCTGCCCTCTCCATTGGGCTCTCCACACCTAGCTCCTCCTCATGCCTAAAGTAGCGTGTCAACACTATTGTCTATTGATCTCGTGATGTCATCTGGATCGGCAGTCCATCTATTGGAATCCGAAGAATCCGATAGATGTCCTCCAAGGTCACTGTCATCTCCCTTGTCGGGAGATGGAAGGTGTTGGTCCGGGGATCCCATAGGTTGATCAGGGCCATCAGATAGGCCCGATCCCCGACCATAGGCTCCAGTCGAGCCACCTACTTGAGCCCAAGGGCATCAAGCCACTCCCAGTCAGCCATAGTTAGCGCCCCTCACGCTTCAACAAAAGTAGTAGGTACACGATACCGGCTCTTCACAACCTGCAAAAGAAAACCACACAAAAACATTAAAATCATGAAAAACTGTACAACAATAACATGAATATACAACACTGCCTACCAATGTACAGCTCAAAAACAATAAAATTCACAAAAATTCAAAAAAAAAAAAAAAAAAAAAATAGTATAAACACAAAAATGATTAAGCAAAAATAGTTGTCAGTCTTAGGGTTTTGTACTCTAAGTTTAAAACTGACAACAGAAAACAAAACAAAAACATTTTTTTTTTTTTAAATATAGTTTTTCAGTCTTAGGGTTTTTGTACTCCAAGTTTAAAACTGACAACAACATAAAAACACAAAAACATTTTTTAACTACAGTTGTCAGTCTTAGGGTTTCTGTATTCTAAGTTTAAAATTGACAAAGTCTGCACAAACAAAGCAAAATTAAAATAACAGTTTTTAACCTAGGGTTTTCACCTACGTTTTAAAACTAACAAGTTCAACCTAAACAACTAGGGTTTTACGTTCCGTTTATCCTAGGGTTTTAGTTTAGCAAAATCAAAAGGATTCCTAGGGTTTACTTTAGTGTAAAGCGAAAAGTAAATTTTCGTTCCATTTTACAAAGAAAAATAAAATTTCAACCTAGGTTTAAACTACGTTTTCCGTTCAGTTTTAAGCTAAGTCTTGGTTTGTGTTCAGCTCAGTTTTAGGGTTTCAATTTTAATTTTGGAAAACAACATAACAAAGAGAATTAAACAAATCACTTGTAGTTTTAAAACATATAACAAACAAAAGCAATAACGCTAAGGAGCACTTACTGGTCTCGCTTCGGCTCCGCCGCTCGATCCGGTCTGTGCACTCATGATGTCGGGAGAAATTCGGTAGCGCTTCGCTTCGTAGAATTAACCTCCTCCTCCCCAGAGCTCCAAATCGCAAGAAAATTTGAATGCAAATGAGCCCAAACCCTAGTTTTGGCCTTTAAATAGGCTTTTTGAGCTTATATTCGTTCCCCCCTGGGATGAGCACTCTGGTTAGCGCTCGTCCCACCCTGGGACGAATACTAAACTGGTATTCGTCCCACCCCGAAATGAATTCAGGACAAAAATTTCAAAAACAACAAAAAATTGAACAAAAATGCACCAAAACAGCTAATAAGCTTGCCCGATGAAAGTGCTTTTGCACTTGACATCCCGGGCATGCAAAATGGATGTCGAGGTCACAAATCCTCACTATCCTACTCCCTAAGAAGGCTACCATAGCCGGACCGCTCCACGGGAAGATGGATCTTCGAGAATTTCATCCCCAAACGGCGTCGCCAAAAAGGGTCAAAACCCACCCAAAAATAGCAATAACATTGCCGAACGAAGGCGCCTTCGTGCCTGACATTCTTGGCATCCAAAACAGATGTTGGGGTTACAAATTGTCACCATCCTACTCCCTAAGAAGGCCACCATGGCCGGACCGCTCCACGGGAGAACGGATTTTTGACAATTTTAGCTCCAAAATGCGTCACCAGAAAGGGTTAACACCCACCAAAAATAGGTCTAAATGTCAGAAAACTGCACACACGCTTAATGCTAAAACATCTAAAGGCACCCTCACACAAGTCATCTTGGGTCAAGCGACTCGTCGCTTTTTCTCATGAAGGTCATTCCCTCATCGATTCGTCGCTTGAGGGGGTAGTCACACTTAGTCACCAGCCAACAAGTACACACCCAATTAAGGAAAACGACATGCATTCAAAGAATCATTGACAAAGACAATCACGCCCCTACTTGGGGAAGTAAACAAGCAATAATCACAAACTGATCAAATCACTTGGCATTTCGTGAATCATGAACTCAAGGTTCTCACAGACAAAAGGTTGCGCCCTTTGCCTATTCATGACTGATCAATGTCCAAGATCAAGTAACACCTCACCGAAAAAGGTTAACACTTGAATTAAGTTCCTTCGCTCGTCGAAGCAAGGATTCAAGAATGCATGCCCTTTCCATACTTGGGGCATCAAAATTTGGTTAGGTTACTTGAGAAACCCTAATCATTAGTGCTTTGGTTATCTATTTTTGCTCGACGTTGTGCCATGCACAGCGCATCCCAAAAAGGGGCATCTATAGACACCAAAATAGCACCAATCCGATTATGTGACTGCAAACACTGATCGCATTGACACACACAACCCCAAGGGCAGCCCCCAGAGGTTAAACGAGTGGTCCTAACCACTCTCACAGTAGTTTTGGAAGGTCAGAGATCAATTTGGCACCTTCAGGCACTTTGCTCAATATCCGTTCCACCCTGGAACGAATTCAAACTAGGATTCGCCCCACCTAGGGACGAATTCTAGATTCGCTCCAGGGTGGGGCGAATTGTAGGTTTGACGGGAAAAAAGTCAAATCTTGACAAATGGCAGCTCAGATCCACCACTTAACGCTTCCTTCATCGCATGGGAGTATGGGTGAGCATTTTTCGAGCGTTAGAGGCAATTACAAGGGCAGTCATGAAGTCCCTATTCAGGGAGGAATCTCCTTCCCCCTGAGAAGGCATGATTGCCAAGTGGCGCCTCTGCATGCCCATTTCAAGAGACCTCCAGGTCTATAAATTGGTGAGTTTCCTCACCCCAAAATATATAGAGAAGGAGCATTTTGGAGCAACGAAGTGCTATCATTTTATTTTCATACCTCACACCTTTTAGATTTGCGCCTTTCACATCCTTGATCTCCTTTAGAGGGGAGGTCATTGGGTGACTATTGGGAGGATGAGTCTTGAGCCCAAAACCTGACATTTGGCCACAATATCCCACCAAATTTGCCGACAATACCCCACAAGAGGTTTTGGACCCATCCCAAGTGGATTGGTGCCGAAATCAGGCCTCAAACGGTGGGCGGCCTGCCCCATGGGCGCCCCCTCCCACACTACCACAGTCCTAATCGTCCCCCTTCGAAGTGATGGGAATCCTATGGTAGATTTTCCTTCTTTCATTTTTGCATTCAATTCTATGATGCTTAGATAGGTTGTCATTTGAATTTCGTCTCATTTTGAACAATTTTGATCATGTTTCTATCTTTGCTCGCTTCTACTAATCTACAGGTAGCATCATCAAATTCCCATTGATGGAGGTCAAATTGGGAAAATCTGACCATCTGGGTCTTCCCAAAATACCCCCAATTAGCTAACCCCAAGTTTGCAGGTCTTTTGGAGCTTCCTAGGTAGGACATTTGGGACGAGTACCTTTTCGGCGTTTTGTTGCAGGTGAATTCGTCCCACCCCGGAGCGAATTCAAATCGGCGAGGAATTTCCCGACTGTTCTTTTTGCAGGGCCTTCCTGGTGGTGTCTTGATGCCCCTGTCAAATTTTTAGAGCATTTGGATTCATTTTAGTCATAGTTTAATTCATTTTTTCTTATTCACTTATCGTAGGCTTGGGGATTGCATGCTTTGTTTTACCCGCAGGTGCTACTGACCATTTCTTGTTCCTTTGAACGTAGGGTCTAGACATCGGAGGAGCAGCGAGGAGTCAAGACTCATCAACGCAAGTAACGGCGATGTTTGGTCCGCCCATTTTACATGTGGGCACGCGAAAGAAGGAAGCGCATCCATGGATGTAACAAGAACGCGTACTTAAACGCTCCTAGCCCTTGGAAAGGGAGGATGCGCATTGTAACCGAGTTGTGAAACATATCAATAAAAAGGGTTGTCTTCTTTATTTGCATTTGTTTCATTTTGATTCACTCATGCTTTTCCCTCTTTTCATGCACTCTCAAATTCCTAGGATTTAGCGTTAAGTTTGGTTCGGTTTTGCATCGCATCTTCGCTTTCCTTTTTGCTTCCGTATCCTCGTGCTTTCAATGTACTTATTTTTTGCAAAATAAAGGGGCTTTTCTCGCTGCCTAAACGTTGCTCTCGGAGAGGCATATCGACGCTCTCGAATCTTGCACAGAGGCACCCATTTTGGGCACCAACGATTCGTGATGCCAACGATTTCCTATCTCCTTCCATGGAGATCTGAAATCTTAGCTCTCCTCCTTTTTTGATGCTTGGCGCACCTTAATAAAGTCACTTTTAAATAATTTCTTATTTTTTGGATTCTTCCGGTGCGCTCTTAAGCCACGTCACTTCAGTTGCAATATAAACATCTTTATACATCGTATCTTGCACTTCCTTGGCATTCCTTATGCTGCATCGGTGAACTCCATAGGAGACGCTCTTAAACCTAGGATATCATTAATTTACCGCAATCGGTAGATTTGTTCTCAGTTGGATGATTTGCAAATGGCTCTCCTTACCTCCTATTTAGTTATCTCTGATCCTATTCTTTTCGCATTGTATTTTATTATTCTTGAGCTTTGTTTTTCTCTGATGAATATCTATGCAGAGAAGGTTAATTCATCTTGCTCAAGGTAATGCGTCGGACTGCTGAAGGAAAAAACTAATCCTTTTTTATATATTTTGATATCATAGCTCTCTATCTCCTTGTTCGCCTCTCCTATTTTTTTGTATAGGTTTTGATCCACTCAAAAACCGAGGCACTGCAAGGAGCTAACAGTTTATATTTTGATATCATTCATTTAAAATTTTTATCTCTATTTTCCTTGTTTGCCTCTCCTATTTTTTTTTGCAGGTTACAAGGAGCTTTCATCTATGAATGCTACGTCTTCAAGGAGCTTCATCTACGAGTTCGACGTTAGCTTGGTCTACGCCTTCTTTCGTCACCCTCATTGAAGACATCGTCTTCTGTATCTTTCGAGTCGCATAAAGGGAGGGTGTTATTTTGGCTGGGGATCAACCCGAGATCAAACTATGGATGATCTTCTAAGAAGACCGAGACTCGAGAGTGTGGGGGGAGGGCCCACCCGAAATCGAAACAGGGTCATCTTCGTGCGGCAGCAAGACGTCTTTTCAAAATGTTCTTTCGAAGTGTATATGGTTTCCTTTTCTATTCATTCTTTTCTCTAGATTATTTGTATTGGTTTTTTTTCCTTCAATTTTGAAGGATAAAACCATACAAATATATTCCCTAAAATTTTATTTAGTTTAATATTCTGACTTGATTTTTTTTGCTACGCCTCTTTCGAGAAGCAATAGTGGAACAAGTCATTTGTAAGCTAGTAAATGCAAAAATATTTTTCAGGGGGGGTTTACGGTGCTCTTTTCTTGCACCTTTCATGTTTTTGTCTTTTGGGGGGTGTTTTTTTTGTGATTTTTTGTGTCTACCTTCTTCAAATCTCTCTAGATTAATTTATAGTAGTTTTTAATTTCAGAGATATATATTATTTACATCTCGTTTAAAATATCTATATGGTGTAAGAAGATATTCACTAAATTTAAGCACAACCTCATTTGAATCAAAAGATATAATTTTTCTTATTTAAAAGAAATATAATTCCTAAAAGTCAAAACATTTCTCTAGTGCATTAATATATATCTGTTTTTTTTGCATACTTTATTTTGACTTAAAACTTTATTAAAATTCATTTTTGTTTATATATCTTGCTTAATATTAATAAGGTATTGATTAAAATTTCAATCCTTATCCATTTAGAGAACTTAATAAAATATATCTATTTTATTCTTTCTTTAATTATTTCATTAAGCAAATCTATATATTAAACATCTATATGAATTCAATACAATTTTTTGATTACTCAGTTTTAACAAAGAATTTATAGTCTCCCTCAAGTAAGGGCGGGTTATTAAGTAACCACTATAGGTCTGGATGATATTAGCCTATGTTCCAAGTATCATATCTAATCAATACTTATAGTTTCCCTCTCGTCAGGGCGGGTATTTGAAAAGACAAGATATATTGGCCTGGCATATTTGTTATCTTTAAACCAAACTTAATATCAAATATCCTCAAAATACTTATAGTTTCCCTCTCGTTAGGGTGGGTATTTCTGAGTTATTTGGTGTTCCTTAAAAAGCTTTGGCATATTTGTTCTCATTAACCTCATTGAATATCAGGTTTCCTCAAATTACTTATAGTCTCCCTCTCGTTAGGGCGGGTAATTTTTTGAGAATTTGGTATTTCCTTAAGGCTTCTGTTAACTAATATCCATTGCATTCTATTAATTAAAGTTAAAGGGGGGAACTTTGGGTTAACTTCAAAATGAATTCAATGAATACAATTGATCCTCTCACTCCTCATAACTACCATACATGGAAACCCAAAATTTTAAATCTCATTTCTCAGAAAGGGCTCACACACCTATTAGAAGAAAAGCAACCTGAGTTTGAAAAAGAATATGAAAAATTTATTCACAAAGGGAAAATGTATGAAACAATGGGTATTATAAGCTCTAATGTTCATGAAAGTTTGTGGTTTCACATTACAGATTGTAAAACTCCTTATGAAAGTTGGGAGAAACTAAAGACCTTGTTTGGGAAAGTAGATCAAATAAGATCAATGCAACTAGAAGCAGAATTAACAACATTATCTCCTGAAGACTTCAGCAATATTGTTGACTTCCTCACCAAATTCAAAGAAGTCCTCACTCAATACAAAGGTAGTGGGAAGACTAATACTGAAGAAGAATGCATTTATCTAATTCTTTCTAAACTAAATGGTGTATTTCAAATCTTTGCAACCACCTTTCTATCTACAAAATATGCTCTTGGTGCAACCTTTAAAATGCCCTCTTTAGAAGAATTTTGTGATAGACTAACTAGGGAAGAAACAAAAATTGCAAGATATGAGATCTCTTCCTCTTCCTCTTCCTCAAAAGCCTTAGTAGCCTCCACCTCTACTAAAGAAAAATTCAAAAATAAGGAAAGGAATCCCATAACTTGTACTCACTACAAAAAGAATGGTCATTCTACAAACAAATGCTGGAAAAGATTACAACAACTAGAGGCAGCTATGAAGGATCAAAATATAGACAATAAAAAGCAAATAGGAAAAGCCCTAAATGTTCAAGGGAAAACCTCCAATTCTTCTTCTAATTACTAGGTCCTAGATTCTGGAGCAACTCATCACATGACTGCTTCAGATGAGTCATTCTCTTCTATCTCCTCAAGTTCTACATGTAGCATAGAAGTGGGTGACTCTTCCTTTATCCCAATCAAAGGAAAGGGTGACATAACCATTGATGGTGGCTCTATCAATAATGTTCTCTATGTTCCAAACATTGCCACAAATCTCCTCTCCATCTATCAAATTTGTACTTCTGGAAAGGGGAAAACAATTCTCTTCTCTCCAACAGGAGTTGAGATAAGAGACTTTCAAGATCCCCATTCTCTCATAGCCAAAGGAGATATTGATCACAAAACTCACCTATTTCACTTCAAAGGATTCAAAAATCTAGAAGGGGCCTCCTGCTTTGTGGCTCATGGAGATCTTGAAAGCAAAATTTGGCATGAAAGGTTTGGTCATCTCAGTTACAACTACCTAAAGGAATTGAGCACCCATGAAATGGTAATAGGTTTACCTCAAGTCTCTTCTATTGATGGAGTTTGTCCTGGATGTGCTCTTGGAAAGCAACATCAAGATCCTTTCCACCCAAGTAGTTCTCTAAAAGCCTCATCCCCTCTAGAATTAATCCATAGTGACTTGATGTCTTTTCCAGAACCTTCTTTCAAAGGAGTAAAATATGCTCTAACCTTTATTGATGACTTTTCTAGAAGAACTTGGGTCTACTTCCTGAAATATAAAAGTGATGTTCTATCCCACTTCAAAGTCTTCAAAGCCTTAGTTGAAAATCAGGCCTCCTGCAACATCAAGCAAATTTGCACAGATAATGGGGGAATACTGCGGTAATGAGTTCTCCATATTTCTATCAAGTCATGGCATCATTCATCAACATTCTATCTCCCATAATCCACAACAAAATGGCATTGCAGAAAGGAAAAATTGAACATTGAAGGAAATGGCAAATTGTATGCTCCATTCAAGAGATCTTCCAAAAGTTTTTGGGCAGAAGCTATTAATTGTGCCAATTATATTCAAAACCGCACACCTCATAAAGCTCTTGACCATTTAACTCCTGAAGAAGCATGGACTGGCTCAAAACTAGATGTTTCCTTCTTCAATATCTTTGGGTGTACTGCTTGGGCACACATCCCAAAGAAGAAAAGGAAGGCTCTAGATAAGAAAAGCAAAAAGCTCATATTTGTTGGTTATTGTGAGGAAATGAAAGCATACAGGCTCCTTGATCCCTCAACTCATGAGGTCTTTTTTCATAGGAATGTCCAATTTGATGAAACATTCCCTCAAAAAGATCCTCAACCCTCCTCTTCCTCTATTGAGCCTTCTCCTATAGTAGAACCTCAATATTATGAAGAACCAACTCTAGAGATTAACTTAGAGATTGATGATCAAGATGAGGAACCTGTAACTCCAACTCAAAGTCTTTCCACTCCTTCTACTCCTTCCACTATGCCAAAATGGGCCCGCACCATTGTTAAAGAAGCTACTCCTTACATCCAAAATCTTCCTTCATCCAGATCTACCAACCCCATAGGCACTGGTCTTGTTTGTCAGTCTATTTCCTCTGATCCTCAGTCCTTCAAAGAAGCAACTAGTATTAAAGAATGGGATGATGCCATGGAAGATGAATTCTCTTCCTTAATCAAAAACAATACTTGGGATTTAGTTCCCCTGCCTAAAGGAAGGAAATTAGTTCATTGTAAATGGATTTACAGAACAAAATATGGTCCTAATGGAGAAATTGACAAACACAAAGCTCGCCTAGTAGCCAAAGGTTTCTCTCAAATTGAAGGAATTGATTATGCTGAAACCTTTGCTCCAGTTGCTAAAATGGATTTTGTAAGATTGGTTCTTGCTCTGGATGCTTCCCAAAAGTGGCCTATCTTTCAAATGGATGTAAAAAGTGCTTTCTTACATGGGGATTTAAAGGAAGAAATATACATGGAACAACCTGTTGGTTTCACTCAAGACTCCTCTCTTGTTTGTAGGCTAAAGAAGTCTCTCTATGGCCTCAAACAAGCTCCTAGAGCTTGGTATGAAAAAATGGACTCCTTCCTTCTTTCCTCGGGTTTTTCTCATTGTGAGTCTGATAACACAATCTACATTTGGAGAGATGAAGGAAAAATCACCATACTTGTTCTATATGTTGATGATTTGCTACTCACTGGTAGTGACTTCGCTCACATTCAGACTATAAAAGACTCCCTCTCTAAAAAATTTGATATGGTTGATCTGGGTCTAGCACATTACTTCCTTGGGATCCAAATAAATCAAACAAATGCAGGAATTTCATTGTGTCAACAAAAATACACTCTAGATCTTCTTCAAAGGTTTAAAATGATAGATTGCAAACCATCTCCTACACCTTTTTAGTTTGGAGTCAATATTAGTACTTCTTGCACATCCCCTCTTTGTGATGCAACTCTATACCATCATCTTGTAGGGAGTCTGTTATACCTTACTCATACTCGTCCAGATATCTCATATGTTGTTGGCTTAATATCCAGATTTTCTCATCAACCTCATTTTAGTCATTGGCAAGCAACAAAAAGGATCCTCCGCTACTTGCAAGGAACTTCTCACTTTGGGCTCTTATATGAGGGAAAATCCATGGATATCATTGGCTACATGGATTCATATTGGGCAGGTTCAGTAGAAGACAAATGTTCAACTTCTGGCTATGTCTTTTGTCTTGGTTCTTCGCCAATTGCTTGGTTATGCAAAAAACAACAAGCAGTGGCCTTATCATCTACAGAGGCAGAATACAGAGCAATAATTTTAGCAAGTCAGGAAGCTCTTTGGCTTCGTCAGATTCTAAAATAATTTGGGTTTTCCAATGATAAACCTATTACTCTTTGGTGTGACAATCAGAGCACAATTCATATTGCATGCAACCCAGTTGAGCATCAGTGCACCAAACACATTGAGATACAAATGCACTTCATTCGACAACATATTTAGAATGGGGACATATACTTGGACTATATTCCAACTGAAAATCAAGTTGCAGACATCTTCACCAAGTCATTTCCTTCTCTGCATTACATACAGTTGCGAGAGAAACTTGGAGTCATACAACTGCATTAACATAGAGGTCTTCCACCTCTCCTTTTATTATTGTATTTTTTGGAGGATGGTTTTTTCCCTTGTGGTTTTTTTTATCATCACTCTAAACAGCATATATATTTGTATGAGGACAATCTTCGCCATCCAAAGACATGCCTCTATCTTGGATATTTTCTTGTGATAGATGGTTTTTCCCCAAGGGGTTTTTTCACCATCTATATATTGTAAATGAGTACCTCATCAGGCCATGTTGCTCGGGACTCATCCTTTTTTTTGTATTAAGAGGACAATCTTCGCCATCCGAAGACAAGCCTCTTCCCTATTTATTTTTTTATTGATGGTTTTTCCCATGGGGTTTTTACCATCTCTCCAGAAAAGAAACCATTGTACATGAGTACCTCATCAGGCCATGTTGCCGGGACTCATTTGTACAATACACCCCTAGTATCACTTAAGGGGGGTGTTAGAATAAGAGATTATTCTCTTAAGTTCTACTAGGATAGACACACTTGAGTTTCCACTCCTCCATGAGTCAGGAGAACTCTGAGTGTTGTCTAGATCAGATTTGATGAGTTGTTGTAATCCAACGACTCTCAATGATCAACTTTGCTATTTATACAAAGTTGATCCATGGAATAATCAATCAGTTCTACTCTTTCTTCATATTTTGTGTAATGCTATGCATGTCTATTTTGGGAAATTCTAACATTTATCACTTTTTCAAACTATATTTAATAGTATTAAACCATTATGGTCTATTTCAACTTACTGAGTTCTCTTGTGAAATACTCATACTCTCTAGGTCCAAAATTGGAGAATAAATGGGTCTCAAATTAAGTCAAAGAGATATCTAGATGCATATTCATCAACTATTTATACCACTGAAGTTATTTAAATTAAAAATTGAAGGATGTTATTGAGCCTTTGATTTTAGGAATAACCATGAAGATAAAAATACTAAAAAAAAATATGAGAGTGTGTAGGCTAATGGAACCACATATTTAGTGTTAAATAGTCAAAAGAATGTTCAAAGAATTTGTTTGAATCTAAAAAATGTATTTTTTAGGTCCAATGTTATGGTTACATTTATAATTAAAGGGTTATTATTTTTGTAAACCCTCTAAATAGATATAATTTCATTCTATTTTCTTATAATTATTAATTACACCATCTTAAACTATTTAATAACTATCCATTTTTCCTTTTGTTTCACATACCACAAGCTTCCTTACATCAATCCATGTGTCCTCATTTCAAATCCTCATATTACCCACCACTACCCAATCCATGTCATCACTCATATTATTATTTCATGTTGATATCATCACCCTCATTGGTCCACTAGATAAAATAGATACAATAATACACTCCCTTATTATATTATAAAAATTATCCAAGGTAATTAATGCTATGAAGGATCATCTCACCCTTGATGTCCATAAGTCATTTACTCACTTGATAAAAGGGGTCCCTAAGAGAAAAGATATGAAATGCTAGGCACCATGTAGAAGGGAAGGAGACACAATTATCAATAGAGCATCAATATTTACTATATTAATTATCCACTAATCTAGATCAATTACTAGAGAAAATGAATTATTAATGGTCATTAAGGCACTTCCAATATAGAATATGAAAGATAAAATATTTGTGTTGAGGTGGGCCAAATCCCTTTAGACCCAAGTGTACTAACGTGCACTTGGAATTTCTAAATACAATTCCCTTGTAATATCTTTATTGTAAGGTACATTCTACATATCTCAATAAGTGCAAGAACCTACCCTTCAAAGGTAATAAAGTAGGTGGAAATGAAGTTAATATCCAATCCAAATAATATTGATAAACTTCCCATCCACTAAAGAGATGAAGTAGATGTGTAGGTCAAATAAAAATATGGTAATAACACAACTAAAGGAT
Organism: Wollemia nobilis; assembly: GCA_028583015.1. Lineage (NCBI taxonomy): Eukaryota > Viridiplantae > Streptophyta > Pinopsida > Araucariales > Araucariaceae > Wollemia > Wollemia nobilis. The sequence continues at coordinate 20,266 of JAQPPZ010017043.1, read as the reverse complement.
ATATCTGATAAATAAAAGAGAATACAATGGGTTAACTTGCCTATGGTAGGTCAAATAAAGGAGACTCTTCTAAGTACTTGTTAACAATTTGTATCTATCCATAAATCTCAGGATGGTAGGCCAAACTCATTTTAATTTTATACCCTATAGCCTAACTGGTTCCTATCAAAAGTGACTAGTGAAGGTGGGATTAGGGTTAGAAGCAATGGATTAGGGCATGCTATGGAGATGAAAAATAGAATCTAGGCATATGTAGGTAGTTTTTGAGGCCTTGTAAGGATGTGCTATGGAAATAAAATCCACCACCATAAGAGTGATTTATTTACCTCCAAACTATGTAATTACTTCAACAAAATCCATGGAAATATCTATCCAAATAATCATTGAAATAGGAAGAGGTTAGAGTGTTCTTAGAGTTCATACAATTTTTCCTTTCATACATTAACAAGTATCACATTCTTTCATAAAATTTGAAATACCCCTTTTCATCTCTACCCAAAATAAAATGTATTTAGCCCTCTCATAAGTTTCTAGGAAACTTTATGGCCCATAGGTGGTGAAGCATGTATTTCCTATTATATAGTATTGCAAAATTGTAAACCTATAAGAATAACAAGGTGTCCTTGGTATCTTAAATTTTTTTCATCCCATGTATACCCTATACAAGAACTAAGATCATTTTGAAGTTTCAAAATAAAATCTTACAAGGTAGAGTCTTATAAATTCTTATGAATTTTATCTTTCATATAATCACAAATCCAACTTAAAGAAAAATAAAGCACCATGGAGCTTATAAATTTTTTTCATAACTATTAGGACCCATCCTATTTATGAACCGATAGCATTATAGAGGAATAAGAACTGAGACTTGGTCAGTGGACCCTTGCTTCTATTAATTCTTATATTATTCTTTCAATATTAGTATTTTGGACATACAAATACTTGGTCCTTATAACTGGGCCTAGAGATATCAAAGTTTTCATCCCATGGGATAGATATATCTACTATACATTTAGAAAAATCTAGATCTAAACCTTACCCATCATCCATAAGAGGATCAACATTAAATAGAAAATCAATTGTGATATAGAAAGATATATGGAAAAATAGAAAAATAGAAAAATAATTATGTGTAATATAGAATTGTATGGATTTATATAGTAATCTACTCATTTGGCCATCCAAGGATGAATAAAATTATGTGTAATATCAAAATTAATAATTATTATGAGTTTTTGATCCTTGAAATGCCCCACCACCTTCATCGTTTGTGGAGTGGAATTCCCTAATACAGGATGTACTAAGGTTTTTGGTTGTTTTTCCTTTGGTGATTTTGATTCTTCTATTTGTTTGTCTTCTCTATGATTCTCCTCTTCTTCATAGGACTCCATGGTGGAGGATTAGCCAAAATTAAATAGGTATAGTTTTTGTTGCATGTACTTGTATCCTAGAAAACATTTATCATCATAATTATAAAATTATCCTTGTACCCTCTAAGACTATATTTATTATTGGGTTAGACATTTGATTGGTAATAGTGTATTGATAATGTTTTTTATTGGCTAACATGGAAATGGGGGTCAAGGTTGTGTGGGGATATAGAAGTATACCTATATACCATAAATTTATCTTCATCCAATCCAGTTAATATTATTGTTTGCATCATATTTTTTGGTTTAAACATTCTCACATCATCTCAAGTCTCTATTTTAACCCACTAATGAAATATATTTAAAACTAAATTATCACTAAATCTTATGTATTTTACTATATTTTTAAACTATGTTTGATAGTATTGGATGTTTGTGGTTTGTTTCAATTTGGTGAGTGCTCCTATGAAATCCTTATACTCCCTAGGTCCACAATCAATGAGTAAATGGATATCTAATTTATCCTAAGATTTGGATGCATATTCATCAACCACTAAAGCAATTATGTGTAATATAGAATTGTATGAATTTATATAGTAATCTACTCATTTGGCCATCCAAGGATGAATAAAATTATGTGTAATATAAAAATAAATAAGTATTATGAGTTTTTGATCCTTGAAATGCCCCACCACCTTCATTGTTTGGGGAGTGGAATTCCCTAATACATGATGTACTAAGGGTTTTGGTTTATTTTCCTTTGTTGATTTCAATTCTTCTATTTTTTTATCTTGTCTATGATTCTCCTCTTATTCATAGGATTCCATGGTGGAGGATTAGCCCACATAAAACAAGTATAGTTTGTGTTTCATGTACATGTATCCTATCGAACACTTAATATCATAATTATAGAGTTATCTTTGTACCCTCTAGAACTCTTTTTATTCTTGGGTTAGACATTTGATTGGTAATAGTGTATTGATAATATTTGTTGTTGGATAATATGGAAGTGGGGGTGAAGGCTGTGTGGGGATTTAGAAGTATACCTCTACACCATAAATTTATCTTCATCCAATCCAGTTAATCTTATTTTTTGCATCATATTTTTTTGTTTAAACATTCTCACCTCAACTCAAGCATCTATTTTTAATCCACTAATGAGATATCTTTAAAAAATATATCACTCAATCCATGTGTAGTTTATTATATTTTCAAACTATGTTTGATAGTCTTGGATGGTTGTGGTCTGTTTCAATTTGGTGAGTATTCCTATGAAATCCTCATACTCCCTAGATCCACAATCAATGAGTAACTGGATCTTTAATTTATCCTAAGATTTGTATGCATATTCATCAACCACTAATACCATAGAAGTATGTCAGATTTAAAATTTAAGGATGTTAATATGAGCCTTTTATTTTATGAAATATCATGAAGAGCAAAATACTAGAAAAAATAGTGATGATAGTGTGTAGGATGAGGAAGCCATAACTTTGGTATCAGATAGGCCAAATATTGTTCAAAAGGATTTGTTTGAATCTAAAAATTCTATTTTGTAAGTTGATGATTACATTCAAAAAAAAAAAAGTTATTATTTCTATAATCCCTAGTAGCATATATAATTTTAGTAATATTGCTTTGGGTAAGAGGCAGCTTCAGGTAAAAAAATTTAAAGACACAACTTGAGGGTGAGATTGTTCAATTTTTTGAATATTTGAATATCACCATGGATAAATGTGTTTTACATTCATATTTTAATATTATTGAGTGGAAACAACCTTAAATGCATGGTTTAGGACATAAATATTATTATCGGTCTTCATGGAGTCAAAAAGGTATCAAGTGTGGTAGTTTTTGGTAGAAAACACATAATAATTTTGGATTTTATAATGGTGTAGGAGCATTAAGGAACAATACGGCCAATCATTTTAAATACTAGAGTAGATTAAAAAAACCATCGATCCAAGTATGCAATTATAAATATACAAGTGGCACAAGGCTATCTTGGCATCATTACAAACCACCACCAGTCAAGATTTTACTTGGAAGGAAGGATTATCAAGATTGGTATTAGTTGGCAACATTGCTTAGAAAATAATATTATGTATTTTCTTCTTATAAAGCTAGACCAAGAAAGATAAAGAATCCCAAAAAATGAGAAGTGAAGATCCCAAGGAGAGACAACAATAATCAAAGGCCAAGAATCTAGAGGAAATTTAGGATCTACTTGACCTACCTAGATTCACAAACATCAAAAAGTAAAATAAATAGACCCACTCAAAATTAAAACTATAACGACCAACTTCTTGCCCAAAAGTTATGATAAAACAAATTGAAAAAAGAAGCCTACCCAAATTTTGAATCGTTAAAATAGTAGATCATTGAAGGTACAAATATCAATATATCAATCAATGTTTTAGCATATGCTACCACTAAATTTAGGAATTAAAATATTTTCAAGAGACTTTCAAAGATCTTTACCTGAGAAATCAGCCTTTGATTGGGTGTAGAATAAATGGGAGATTTTCCATGACATCTAGAGTTGAAACTTCCTTTAACCTAACCCCTTGTAACTAGGCCTACAGACATCAAATTTTTTATCCCATGAGACAACAATATATTCTCTTTAGATTTAGAAGGATTTGGATCTAACCCTTACCCATCATCCATAAGAGGATCAATATCAAAGTCCAAGCATTTAAATGAATTCCTCGATAGGGAGATTTTAGCATCACTAGTAGACATCTCCATAGAGTCTATCAAAATTATAACCTTTGTATTATCACCACACTCCTTAGGGACATGTTCATCTAGAGTTAAACTAGCTTTACATTTATGAGGATCTTCTACACATGCAAAACCTCCCTTTGGAGTAGCTGAGACCACTCTTTTTCTATGGATATCATGCAAACTCATGACCATAATTGTTACAATTAAAACAAAATAAAGATTTTTTCTCATACTCAATGGGCTTAGTCCTGAATCTAGAATACAAAAGCAATTCAATATACTTAGGAAGATTTGCATCTAAATCTACAACATGTACGAGATCAAATATCATCCTAGATTTAGTTTTGGTTGTCGTATTAATCATGACTAATTCTCCAAATATTTTAGCAATCCCTCTCAAAACAACTTCATGCTAAAAGGGTAAGGGAAGGCCTAGCAGCCTAATTCAAATAGGTGCAGTATTTATCTAATGAGAATAATTAGTAGATGGTTGTATTATTATTTTAGTATATGGCGAATGATTTATGCTAATGTGAATAAAGGTTCATAATGAACAATTTTTTGAAATTCTAATGATTCATCAATTTTTAAAATTTGTTGGTTTCTTTAACAATGTCATGTTGACATCAACATGATTTATGTGATTAGAAAAGAAAGTACTTTTTGCTAGGATTAGAATTTGGAGATTCACAGACTTTCTAGTGATCTTGATAAATTTAGCAATTTGTTGACTATAAATGTTTTTTGATACATTACCCCAAGCCTCATAGGTTAGTCTATCGAGGATGTAGGATCATCTTGCATGCCATATCCACTCCTATTTTTCTTATCATCATTAATACCAACATCATAAAATATTCAATGGTCATCGTGTAAAATAGGTTAAAAAATCTTACAAAATTAATGCATTGTTACTTTATAATACATGGATGTATTATTCCATACATTAAACACCATTAAACTAACTCCCAATTTATTGGTTCAAGTAAAATACAAAATTTTATAAAACCCCTTCAATGTATGGATATATTTGGATACTATAGGATATGTTGCATTGTCTAACAAAAGCTATTATTAATGACATATGTATATATATTTTTTATTTTATGTTTTAATTAAAATACTTTATAATCTAATTTGTTTTTAATATAATTTTATATTAATTTCTTTAGTACTTATTTTTTTCTAAAATTTAATAAACATAAACATTAAGTATTAATAATTTTATGGAACAAATATTCTAAAATTAATTTTAATCAAATTACTCCATTATTTATCTTTATAACTTTGATTTCAAAACAAAGTATATAAACTTGGATATAATATATAATTAATTTTAAGTTTCAAAACTAAAACTATAGTAAAATTTTAATACTATTTCTTAAAATATTTTTAAGGAGGAGAGGCTTTGGTTAGATAAAGATAATATTGATTGAACATTATAGATATTTATTATGAGAATTATAGGTGGTGTATGACTTAGCTCATACATGCCTTATTTAGAATTGCAGTTTCAACTTCAACGTCTAGACCAGAGGAGACATTTTTAACAAAATCTTACGTACTGCAAGGACCAAAGTGCAGGTCGAATAATGAGAGGGTAGAGCTTCTTTTAGAAAGTCTTGTTGCTCCACTAAGGTAGACAGATTGTATGGATACATATAAGAAGAATTCCCATCCCATATCTTGCGCACAAATGGGATTAAATTTATCCCAGAACACGTATTTGTCTCTATTATGGCAATACTCAAGAACACGTATCTGTCCACAATTCACTTTTGCGCGAAATCTCCCTGACCCGCAACACGCTGACTTTGTCTCTGAGAACCCTGCACTCCTCAATCATTTATTTATCATTATATTTAATTTCACCCACATTAATTTCAGGCAACCAGAGAAAATGATGACTAGGGAGGTTTTTAGATAGTCGGTTCTTACCATAATGTTCTCCATTTTCAATCACGTCCTTAAAGTAATAATAAGCAGTGAGTAGAATGATGGTCATTCCCAGAAATTTTGTATTCAAGTCACCCACAAGCGTATGTAGGTGACTGTTGTAACCCTTGGCCATTCTGTTTGCGCCATCTACACAACTTCCGTTGTTCGCTTGTCTATAGACGGGTACATCCTACAACGGAAATTTGGAGGGCAAGAAAATTTCTTGCCCCTTCATTGTAAAGCACCTGTTACATGGCAGAATGCAACTTCATTACTAAGAATATTGTGTTGGAAATTTGAATCCTTAATATCAAAAATCAAGAAGAAAATTAGTTGAAAAATAGAAAAATGATTTGGATAGTAAAATGAAAAAGTTAAATGTGAAGATAAAAAAATAAGTTTTAATAAAAGTATGAATTATTAGTTATTAAAAGTTATTTTTAATGAGTTTATATATTTATGTATTCAACAATTAATTGATTTATTTATTTTTATTTAAATGGATCATCAAACCTATATATTATCCATGCCGAGTGACATGGCAACAAAACCTTAATGATGTATAGAATATTATATGAAATTGAATGGAAGTAAATCTATCTTACTTATTATTGATATAGTTGAGCAATGTAGCTGCATTCAAATTGAACATATGAAACATATTTTATTATTGATATAGTTGAGCAATGTAGCTGCATCCAAATTGAACATATGAAACATATTTTAAACTATCTCATATGTTGTATGGATAAATTTATATTCTTCTATAGTTGTGTGATAATCTTTATGTTTCCACAATGTTAAATATAAGAGTAATTTGGTTATCAAAGTATTTGATCTTGATAATTGAAATTAAACCTTGTGTTGAAGCTAGAAGCATGAGCACTTACGGAGTGGTTTAGGGGAAAGTTGGATCAATGAGTAGAAGTAATCTTACATCTAAATCATAAGTTGGATCAAGAAAAAATAAAAAGCTTACTAGTAGAACAACCTCAACACATGGAGGTCACAGATTTCCTAGTTGGTCCATACCTTTAATAGGATAAAGAGCCAAAATAATCAAATTGAAGAATATTGGGAGAACCAAAAGCAACATTAAAAGACAAAGAGTAGTAAATAGTTTAACCCTAGAAAGGGAGAGGATGATTAACTATTGGATCAGTTATGTCTGCTAGAAGGAGCGTCCTACACATAAAAGAAAAAATATGAAGATTTGATATAGAAACAACAAAGAAAATCTTGTAAGGAGGGATCTGCTCTATTACACCTAACAATCATAATTATTTTCTATACATGTAGTATGATAGGATGAGAAATTTATCATAAGGACACTTCTACTTGAGTCATGAAATAACAACTATGTTGAAGAATAAAAGAAGTCAATAATTAGATGAGTAATCAAACAAATTATTTGACAAAGGAAGTTGGATGTTCAAAGATATGTGAATGTGTATCCACAATAGTGTTCTAAAATATGCTAATATGTTTAAGCAGCAATGAAGGTATAACTATTGTTCAAGAAATCAATAGTTTTATTCAAGAAATTGAAAATTAAAACATTAAAAATTAAGAGAAAAAATATTGAAAAAAATAATGCCAATGTAAAAAAGTATATATAAATATTTTCCTCTAAGAAAACTAAAATAAGTTGAAAAATAGAAAAAAATTGTGATATAATAAAACATGAAAAAATAAAAAAAAGTAATATAAAGATAAAAATGTACAATCTATTAGTTAAGATAAATCATTTATAATGAATCTATATTTTCATGTATTTAACATAAACTGGTCCTTCCATTCTCATTGGTCCTTCCATTCTCATTGGAGTGAATCATTTAACTTATCTAAACTTAAATTACATTGTATAAAATAGAGTGAGATGACAACAAAGATTTTTATGATAATGTATAATATTTTATGAAATTAAATTTCACCCAATAATTATTAATATAATTAACCAATATAATTGAATCTAAATTAAATATAAAAATTATATTATAAATGATTGATATGATTAAATTTTACCTCAATTAAACCTTAAATTAAAGAATATGAATTATATTTATATTGTGAAATATGCTATATATATAAAAATGAATTTATATGTTTTTAAGGTGTAAGATAACCTTTATGCTTCCGCGATTTGATTATCAAAGTATTCTATCCTTGCATGTTAAAGAATGAGTGGAAAAAACTGTTTTTAAACTTACTGTCACATATTCTTTAAATTACTTGAGCATCGAACTAACGTAATGGACAGGATCTTCGACAGGATAGCCACTTGAAGAGTTATTTATGTAGTCGAAAATGTCGTTGGCTCCTATTGAAATGCAATACAAAGACTTTGCTAGGTCGCTCTTGACTTCGTGTTCTCGATCATGTCCTTCCTTCTGCATCGAAAATCTACATTCTGAAGCCAACCTAAGAAACCAAAAGCAGTGAGGCCGTTTGAAAAGCGACCGGTTGGGAAAGCGAAATAGTCGATGCCATATGGTGGAAAGTTTGCGCAAAGAGTGGTGTTGGGAAGGTAATTATTGGTGCCTGTGTCTGCCAATGAGTCCTCAAACACGAACATATAAGGTACTTTACGCGGTGGTTTTTGAGCTCCAGTCGTCGATGGAAACCAAAAAAAAATACAAGTGATCATCAACCGATCGTCAAAGTAATTACAACCCGAGTATTCATGATTTCGCTCCATTCTGCCGCTGGTCAGGTCAGGTACATTGATGAAGGCGTCAGACCTCATAACCATTTTATACAGCGGAAGTCGATGACACGGATGCCTCGCACCAATCGTCGAGATCCTAAGGATTGCATGCAGCGAGTCGAAGTAGACCAGCCGCAACACGTACAGCCGCTCAAGATGCCCCTCTCAAAGCCGACGGCAAGCCCTCGAAATTGTTGGGTTGGCAAATGCTTGCATTGCATATTATGACTATGTCTGTAGTTAGTATGTTCCAAGGAAAGACGACACTTTCGAGAGCACCCACAAAAGTTCCAAACCAGCGATAAAGGATATTCTCATGCCTTTTCAAAATGGCTACGTAAACGACAAATGGCGTATGATTTGATGTGCCGAAACGCGACGTCGTAATGGTTCATCGACCTTTATCAAATATATATGTTCTGAAATCTCCATCATGGCGATTAGTTTTTGTCTTCTATCGACCTTTATCAAACATATATATGTTACGAAATCTCCGTTACATTTATTCTTCTTACAGATAAAAATAAGATCTTTAGGCCATTAATATTATTTATGTTACGAAATCTCCGTTACATTTATTCTTCTTATGATAAAAATAAGATCTTTAAGCCATTAATATTATTTTATTAATAATCTTATGGGATTTACGGTTGTTTGTGCTATTTTTAAGGTTGTGCTGCTACTAAATTTTAAGGCATTTAGAGGGCACGAATAAACAATTAGTTCTAAAAAGAAGGGAAGGATTGATTAAAAAGCGTCAATTTCAATGCTTTGAAAGCTTTTGCTTTAATATAATAATTGGGTAAGGAGATAGAGATAGTCCCCACCTCCACTTTTAGAAGGTAAGGATAAGTGTTCGATTAAGATTAAATAAACTTAAGAGAAGAAGCATTATTTCTAGTTCGAATCTTGAATGATCTTATAGACATTGATCGAACATGACTCTCAACGGGATTACGCAAGCATCCCTTCAATTTAGAGAGTAGTAAGAGGTGGCTAACTCATCTCTCTTCTACTGACACCTGGAGGTAACCCATGTAGAGTTGAGTTGAACACAAGCTCCTCCTCAGATAGCGAAGCTTTGGGGCTAGATTGGATGAGAACATTATCACTTGTACTAGAACCATCAATTCCATCATATACACTCTGGCCCACCATATTATCTGAAGTGACTAGGCATGTGGGAAAAGGATCTCCCCAACCAACAACTAGGTTTGACTCCACCTGGTGAACATCTCATCCACTACCATGATGAGATGAATTGGTTCCAATGTTGCCTTGGGGTCATTGGATAGGAGACGATTGAGACCAATATCATTCTGCAAACCAAGAGGGAAGTCACCGGTGAGAGCACGATCTAGAACATTTACGAGATCGAGAAGACTCTGTAGAAGGCACTCTGCTAACCGTATATGGGGTATTTCCCCATTGCTTCATAAGAGCGTGAAGATGCTCCACCTCCATATGAAATTTCTCCACTTGAATTGAAATCTAGAGCCAAAATTAGAATAAACCGTGCACTCCTCAAAAATTGAAAATTCAACTAAACTATGTTGTTGAGAAAAAAAAATTATGTTAGAAGTTTTCCAAATATGAAAGAGCAAACTAATGCGAAGAATGTTCCACACTATCAACAAGGGTAAGGAAAAATCTGGTGGGTCATCAAGCAAAGCATGATGCCAGGTGAATGAACTTGCCATATGAGGCTGAAAGAAGGACACAAGCCAATCTCAAGCCATTGAATTTTTCTTGCACTACCAAAAATGATGAAGGGGGTCCTCTAGAGCATCGTAAAAATGGTAGGTAGGATTCTCTATTCCAATGTATTTTAATCATTTTCCAAGAGGAATACCATAGGATAATAATATTCAGGTAAAGAAAGTCTATTTGGGTTCGATATACCCTATCCAAATCATTTTAAATCTTAGACTCCAACAAGTTTGAGTGGGAAAAATATCCCACCACTCATTGAGTCTTTGAACCATAGGGACATTGGGAGTAAGCCAAGCACACCCTAACTTAGGTTTGTAATTAAGAAGTAGATTTTTCTTAAACTATCCCCAGTCAAACCACCAAGGCTTTTGAGAATGTATACAGATCATGGGCCAAAGGGAAAAAGAGATACAATCCAAAATAATGCCATAAGTACTCTTATCAACTAGTCATAGACCAAACAATCTCCTAAAATCATCCCTTGAGATACAATCCCTGGAATATCTCGAAAAAAAGTCTACCACTGTTGAAAACCCTTTTCCTGAAGAACCGTTGAGCATGAATCCATTGCATAGAATCAAGAAGGGAACCTTGAAAAGTAATAAGAGGTGACCACCAAACATTATAAGTGGAAATGGGAGCACCTTTCCAATGTCCATCCCCTAGCAAACACAACCAAGGCTTAATTTCCTTCCAAGCCCGCCATATGCTCTGAATGACAAAAGAGCCTTGAATTTTAACTAGGATAGGAGCAACCAGGAGGGATTGAAAATTCATGTCTTTCCAAGCCTTCCTGCCAAGAGGTAAACCAGTGGAAATATAGTTCCGAATTAAAATTTTCCAAGCTTTAGAACCACTTAAGGCTCGAAGAATCTATTTAGAAGATAAATAAAAATCCTATCTTTGATAATCATGTAGTCTCATACCTCCTAATTTTTGGGAAGACAACAAATCTCCCAAACAACTCTATGAAGTCCTCGTTTATGTGACGATTTTTCCCAAAGAAAATCCCTTAAAAGCTTTTCCATTTTTTTATAGCAGGCTTGAGAAGGGACCCAACATGATGAATAATACACGTGTAGAAGCAATAATTTTGGAGCACACCTAAAACTTACTAGCTAGAGTAAGTTTTTTGGTGATCCAAAAGGAAATTATGTTCTCTACTTTTTATAAAATATAATTCCACAAGATAGCAGAGGAACTCTAGAATGCAAATGAGATGCCAAGGAATTTAAATATCTTCCTTGGTTGGATCCAATGCCACTAGAAGCTTTCAAGCTAACTTGGAAGGTCCAAAAAGGATTGCCTATAACATGAGGTCTTCCTCTATTAAATGCTAGATCGTAATGATTTGCAAAAAAATATTCGATCAATCTAGTGTCTGTTTGAAAAAGCATTCATCCTCATGAATTGTCAAAAAATAATCATCTACAAAATATCCATTTATGAGTTGAGAATATTCTCCAAGTAAATAAATACCCCTCATATTACCTTGACTCACTTGATTAGCAAGAAGGTATTCAAAAGCTTCAATTGCCAATATGAAAAGAGAATGATCTAAAGGACAAGTCTATCTGACAAATCTGAACAATCCAAATGATTTAGACTAATAATTGTTCAAAGTAAGCACTGCTAAAGCTCTAATCAGTATGTGGGGAGCCGATGGAGGTGTTTGGGGTGCTCTAGCCCATTCAATGACCTCCCAAATAGCAATTACATTATCCAAAATATATCTACTTTGCACAAACTCAGTTTGCTCAGGGCAGATAATAAGGGGCAACAAATATCTAAGGTGTAAATCCAAAGCCTTAGCAATAATTTTGTAACTCACATTGAGTAAAATAATAGGTCTCCAATTGGTGATCACTTCTAGATCCCCCTACTTAGGAATGAATTTAATATTGCCCTAATTAATTATAGAACCTAAAGAGCTAGAATCCATTGCTTCCTGATAAACATACAATAAATCTAGGCCAACCATATCCCAATACTCCTTATAAAATTTAAAATAAAATTCATCTAATCCTAGAGCTTTGTCATTAACCATCTTGGATAGGGCTTCAACAAGATCATAGAATGACAAAGAATGTTCACAAGATTCCTTTTGAAGAGCTGAAAGCTTCTAAGGGACAACTACAGAGCAAGCTTGAATTGCAGCCTACTATTCAGGAGTTAACTCTTGAGAAGCAAAAACTTTCTAATAATGTTTGACAAAAATATTAATAATACTAGGAAGCAATGTCCAACGAACTTCTACATCCTGAATAGCATTGAACTAAATGGCTTGTCTCAAGAGTTTTATTTTCTAAAAAAAATCTTTTGAAACCCTATCACCAATTTTCAGCCAGTGAAACCAAGCACGAAGCTGAGCTCCCCTTGCTCCATAAAGCTTAATTTTTTTAAGCTCATATCTAAGACTTGCAACTTGGGCTTAAATAATAAAGCTTACAAGGCTAGCTTCTATTCTGATAGACCAATTGGAATTATAAAATACTTTCTTTAGAATATGTCCCACTTCCCAACAAAATATTATATCTATATATGTTCTTCCATCAAATAAAATGTTCAATAAAATATCAACTTGATAATTTATAATTAGCTTAATTAAATATAAATCAAATCAAGTAATAATACCTAGGTGTTGTAGGTGAGTTGGAGAGGAGAGGGCAATCCTCCAAGGGAGGTCCCAGGTTCGAATCTCCACCCTACCAAAAAGCTGAATTGGGTACCCAAAATCCAATTGATAATGTTGGTGTGGGCAGGGCTGGGTGCGACTCCTGGGTGACTTTGACAGTAAAGAACCCCTTGTTCGTGGTCTCTCAGACCAAGGCGGCCCCGTAGGGGGTTTTTTGCTTTAAAAAAATCAAGTAATAATATTATAGTAGTAAAATAAATAGCATGAAAGCAAGTGTTTAAATACATTGACTTTCAAGATTCTTGTCACTCAAATTAAGGAATTATGGAGGTAATTAGATGATGTGATTCTAGTTTATGTGAGTATAGATCTAAATAAAGTGGCAGACTTCCTAGCTAATATGGGAACTAAGAAAGAGGTAGGGTTTCAGTGGCACAGTGACATGGTTATTGAGGATGATATGATTAGGCAGGTTGGTGAGCAAATCTAGTGTTTAGCTAATCTGAACAACCATTCCAAAAATATGGTTTAGGAGATTTGTGCTCCAATGTAGATCTTCTTTTATAGTTGTAAATAGGTGAACAACCATTGTATAAATATGGTTTAAGAGATATGGCTTTCATGCAAATCTTCTTTTACTATTGTAAACATGTGTTCTCTTTGGATAAGGCTAGGAGAATTCTTATCCCAACTTGTAAATGATCTTTGTTTTAATAGTTTTTTCAAATTATTTTTCAAAAAAAAAATACATTGACTTTCAAATTAAAAACCAAGTTCAATTTTTTCAAAATATATATGTCAAAATGTATCTCATGTTATAATATATAATTCATAATATTAACAATTTAATTATAATATAATAATATTGATTAACCACGACTTAGACGAGTGTGTATGGTTTTGTGTGTAGCCCCTATTGATAAGCTTAGCTCTAGGTCTTACGAGGGATAAACCCTAAGCATCAGTTGTAGGGGTTTCTCACACTACCCTAACCTCCCCACACACACATATATATTATTAACTTAATTAAGTAAAATAAGCTTAATTTTTATACTATTATAATATAAAATTTATTTGGTTCAACCAAACCCTGTAAGGAGGTGAAGATCCAAGGTTCAAATCTCGAGCCTCGCTAGATTAAATGTTTGTCCCTTTCCTGGTGCTTTCAGCGATGTAAAAGGTTTAAAATGATTGTGGCATGGTGGTTATAGAGGCAGACTGCATGAAGATCTATGTGGCGACTTTTAGGGCGAAAAATGCAAAATACTATGGTGGCCATAAAAGTCGGGCAGTCTACTTGGATTTGTAGCAACTACCGATTTCACCATGTAAATATATATATATATATATATTATTAACTTAATTAAATAAAATTAGCTTAATTTTCATACTATTATTATATAAAATTTGCATCTACAACTAAGCATTACAACTTAAATATTCCCATGTAGCATTTGTTAAAAAAAAAAGATTACACATCATCTATTATGAAAGAAGGTGATTAACACATTATTGATTGAATTAAGAATTGAAATAATAACCATCTTTTCATTATTTAAGATAGTTAATTTACTTAAACATAATAGATTTAACTTGTATAATATTATAATAATAAATCGATTATAAAGGTACCTAGTTTTTTTTTGCTTTTTTTTTTTCTTCTCTTTGGTTCATTCAGTTTATTTTAGTTCCCTAGCTCATTCTATTCTTTATTTTGTTTCCTCTGTTGATTCTTGCCTTAATAGTCTTCTGTTCTAGATAGGTCATTGTTATGTTCAATTTGTTTTTTCTTTTTTCTTTTTTCTTTTTTGTTTTTTTGTTTAGTTTTTTAAGGTGGGTGGGTTCTTTTGTTTTGTTTTGTTTTTGTGTTCTTTGTGTTGTTTTTTGTTGTTCTTGTGTTTTTTTTGTTTTGTGTTTTTTTTATATATGTTTTTTTGTTATTGTTCTTGTGTTTTTTTCGTTCTTGTTCTTGGGTTTCTCTTTGTTTGTGTTAGTTCATGTTTTTATGTGTGCGTGTTTTATATGTTTTTTGTTTTTTTTTTTGTCTGATGTTGGTTGTTTTTTATTTTTATTTTTTTTTTTTTTTTTTTTTTTTTAGGTTTTGGTTGTGTTTATTTTTCATGTTTTTTTGGGTTATGTCTTTGTAGTGTTCTATTTTTTTTGTCTTGTTTGTGTTTTGTTATGTGGTTCTTGTGTTTTTCTATGTGGTTCATGTTGTGGTTTCTTTTATCTTATTGTGCGTGTTTGGTTGTGCTTTTATTTTTGACACACTCAAGGAGCATGTTTTTTATTTTATTTTATTATTTTTGTTGTTATTTATTTATTTACTTATTTTTAAATTGGTTTTGTGTGTTTGTTTTCTCCTTGAGTATGTCAAATATGGTAGTCCAGGTTCGAGTCCTGGGCATTTTTGGCAGAATGGATACCCCTGCCTCCTTGGGCCTTACCCAAAAGTGGCATCCCTTTTGGGATGTTTTCCACAAATAAAAAATAATAATAATAATAAATCGATAACACCCACAACCAAACATCATAACATTGATATTCAATATGTGATACTTTTTAAATAAAGAGGTTTCATAGCATCTATTACTAAAAGAGTTTATTATACATAATCTAGTGAATCAAGAACTCAAATAGAACCCATATTTGTACTTTTAGAGTTATTAATTTCTAACTTATCAAGTTCAAATTTTTGTTTAAGCTTGAGAAGGATCTTCCTTTTATTCAAGATAGTTAATGTACTTAAACACTATAGATTTAACTTGCATGATATTATAATACAAAATTCACAGTATCTATAACCAAACATTACAACATAAACATTCATTATAGGATATTTGTTAAATAAAGAAGTTTCATATCATCTATTACTAAAAGAGGTTATTATACATTATCTAATTAATCAAGAACTCAAATAGAAACCATTTTTTTTGGAGTTTTTCATTTCTAAGCTATCAATATTAATTTCAATTTTAATATTGAGAAGGGCCTTCTTATTATTTAAGATAGTTAATTTACTTCAACACAATAGATTTAACTTGCATAATAATATAATACAAAATAAAAAAGTATCCACAACCAAATATTACAACATAGACACTCAATACATTATATTTGTTAAATAAAGAGGAAATGTTATTTTACATTTTTTAGAGAATAAGAACTCAAATAGAAATCATCTTTCTACATTTAGAGTTAGTAATCTCTAAGTTACCAAGTTTAATTTCATGTTTAAGCTTGATAAGTATAAGGATAAATTTTGAATTTCATTAAAAATATAATGATTAAATTTATCACAAATTTTAAAAAACATAAATAAATAATTTCATTAATTTAAATTTCTAAAATAAATAAAAATATACATAAATAAATTTACATTTCATACAAGAATTAGAAAAACTTACAAATGACTCTATAAATTTATTCCATAGAGATTATTTTATTTATTGACATCAATGTTTTAATTGGTCATTCCTTCTAACATTTTATTTTTATAAATGTAAGATATTTAGCAAGAATTACTTTCACAAATAACATAAATTTTATGTTTACTTGTTATTTGAAATCTTATTTTCATTGACAATTAGAATTTGTTTATGTAATGTAGAACATCAATAAAATTATTTTCTTTTATAATTTCTCTTATAAATTTATTCAATTTGGCAACATAGGTAGTTAGTGATGTTTCTAGTGAATGTGTGAATTTAGAGAGAAAAAATTACATAAAAATAAAATAAATAAATATAATATTTTATGCACTATCAAATTTTATTAGTTCATTTGGTTATATTTCTCACTTTCAAGAAAAAAATATAGGTTAAAATCTTGGCAACTAGTAGGGTACCTAGGAATAGATATTTGGGGATATATTATTATATTGTATATGGGTTGACATGGGTCACACATAACCCAAGGTTGATTGTATTATAATATTATATTATATTATATTATAATATTATATTATATTATTAGTAGGCTCCCTAAAGTAAAATAAGAAGATGAATATATAAAGAAGAGATATTTTTCATTGTAATCATCAAGGGAGATGAATCTTATGTAATCATCTTTGCCCACAAAGTGGCTTATGGGACTTTGCCCTCCTTAAGTGGTATCTCTCATATTGGGAGATCTTGTAGAGTTATTCCTTCAGGATTATTATTGGTGTTTCCCTACCTTAAGGGTATTATCTATCTCTCTCTCATTTGTGGATTGTTATTGTGGAAAATTATTTTTGGATGAATGATTTGATATTTCTGCATATTGGTGAATGATGTTTGTCAATAACAAATAAAGTTTTTCTACAAGTGGTATTAGAGCAACGATTTTGGCAAAGTGGATATTTTTGTGTGAAATTACATAATTAGGGCAAAATATTTTTCGAGAAAATATCTCATCTTTCAGGAGCCATATCTCTACGAAATTTTATCTGATTCAAGCGATTCTTGGATCAATTTGTACAAAATTTGAAGAGCTTTAAAATGAGTGGTCATATGAAGAAATCCAATCATTATTAAGGGAGATATGACATTTTGAAGTTATTCATATGGAACAAGGATAGTGACGAATTTCGCAGATTTTTTTTGGAAAAACATCTCATCTTTCAGAAGCCATATCTCTGTGAAAGTTTATCTGATTCAAGTGATTCTTAGATCAGTTTGTTCCAAATTTTAAGAGCTTTAAAATTAGTGGTCATAAGAAGTAATCTAAGTAGTATTGAAGGAGATATGACATTCTAAAGTCCACCATCGAGAACAAGGGTAGTGACAAATTTTCAAGTCACAAATTTTTTGAAAGATAAAATTTGTTTAGTTTGGGTAAGCAAATCAGTTGCACTTTATTTTTTTTGGAAGAAAATTTATAGATTGAATTGTTTATGTGGAATTTTAGCTTCAAATCACTGGGTAGATATATATTTCTATGAAACCCTAGTTCATAAAACCCTAGTTTGCATTATATTTAACTTGGGGTGTGAACTTATGGAGCTGCAAGATTTTTTTGGGAAGGACAATATTGATGCTAGAGAATGGTGGAAAAAGTTTAGGTCTCTATATTGTAATAACCAATTTTGGTAATTCTTCCTTATCAAAATCTTGAAAGGGGAAGCTTGGTCTTGGTGGAATAATTTTTTTAAGGGAAGGAGTAATGAATACACTTGGGATGAAATAGAGCATGCATTCTTGAGTAGATGGGATCCATATAAAAAGATAGCTAGTTTGAAGGTCACCATCAAGGGATATGAAGAAGAAATAAGTATGCTTCAAAAAGAACAAAAGAAAATAAAAAGAGAGCTAGAAAATTGCAAATAAGTGGTAGAAGATTAAAAAGATAGTATGCACATAAAGGAAACCATACCTTTGGTAGAAGATAAATTAAAAAATGGACAAAGGAATTTGTTTGAATCTAAAAGTCTATTTTACAAGTTCATGAAAACATTCAAAAAGAATAGGTTATTATTTCCATTGACCTTGGTAGCAGATATAATTTTATTAATATTGTTTTGGCTAAGAAGTTGCAAGTTCAAGCAACAAAAATTAAGGACATACAGCTAGAGGGTGAGCATGTTCAGATTTTTGAATATTTGAAGATCACCATGGATAAATATGTTTTACATTCAGATTTCTATGCTATTGATATAAATGATGAGGATATTATTCTTGGTTATCCTTGGTTCGATTCTTTGGGTACTGTTAACATTAATGCACAAAAGAATTTTATGAAGTTATGGTACAAGAAAAAAGATAACATTGCAGGATATTTCTTAGTTTAAGGAGCAAGGATCCAAGGAAAATCAAGAAGTGGTTGTAGAGAAACAAACTGAAGAACCTATAATAGAATCCAAGAAGGCAGTAGCAGCAATAGAGTCCATGGAAGAAGTAGTAGCAACTAATTTAGTGGAAATAACAGTAACAGAGTCCAAGGAAGCTCCGATAGAAGAGCACAAGGACACACCAAACAAAGGGAACATGAAAGAACAATGTGTAGAAAATTTTTAGAATAGTGGAGCCAAATATTGAGAAGTCGAAGAAGGTAGAACATCAAGTTAAGGTTACAACATATCACCATCCACACCACCATGAGTGGCAACAATCTTGGAGGCATGGTTCAAGGAAACAATATTATGGTTCTACATGGAATCAAAAGGGCATCAACTATGGTAGTGTTTGGCAGAGAAAGCATAGTGGTCCTGGTTTTCAGAGTGGATCATCAGCATCAAGAAAAAAGTGGACCCATCATTCAAGTTATCAAAATATAGTAGTAGAAGTGTGGAGCTAACGAAGCAGATTTGGATACTCAAGTAACAAAATGGTATACCAGCATCAATGTTTTTCACTTGGATGGATGGATGATCAAGATTGGTACCATTTGCTAACATTGCTTAGCAAATCATATTATCTTGTTTCTTCACATATTTTGAGGATGAAACATTTGTAATAAGGGTGGCATGGTAGGGTACCTAGGAATAGATATTTGGGATATATTATTATATTGTATAAGGGTTGACATGGGCCACACATAACCCAAGGTTGATTGTATTATAATATTATATTATATTATTAGTAGGCTCTCCAAAGTAGAACAATAATATGGATATATAAATAAGAGATATTTGTCATTGTAATCATCAAGGGAGATGAATCTTATATAATCATTTTTGCCCACAAAGTGGCTTATGGGACTTTGCCCTCCTTAAGTGGCATCTCTCATCTTGGGAGATCTTGTGGAGTTATTCATTCCTTAAGGAGTATTATTGGTGTTTCCCTACCTTAAGGGTATTATCTATATCTCTCTCATTTGTGGATTGTTATTGTGGATAATTATTTGTGGATGAATGATTTGATATTTTTGCATATTGGTGAATGATTTTTGTTAATAATAATAAAATTTTGCTAAAACAACCAACACATGTATAATTGTCACACGAAATATTTTCAACCAACACATGCATAATTGTCAAACTGTTGTAATACCACTATGTGATCATGATGTAATATAGGTGGGCCTATTTTAATCCCATAAAATTAATTAAAATATATATATTTTTATGCACTAGGGTCTATTATACTTGCCTTACATAATCATGACAAATAAATATTCTTATGCTAAAAATAAACTTATAAATGATCTTTAGAAAAGTAAGATTAATTTAAGGCACTTATTCAAACTAGGTAT